>CM055681.1:30150824-31400824 GCA_029448645.1 Andrena camellia | reverse complement strand
TTTGATTTTCTTTTTATTCGTTTATTTAGAGTCTAAAGTATTTTGTATATTTATATTGATTAGTGTTGTTAACTCAGGGTAAACTTCAACGTGCCTACCGTAATGCGTTTGTTTCTGTTTGGCCTTGCATTTCATTCTATTTTATTTTGTAACAAGTTCATTGTACTTTTTCGTTAGCCTTCGGATTAGGCTTAAACGCAGCAAATTGCTGAATCTCGCTAATTACTACTCTTCGTGTTTTGGGGAATGTAATAAAGACGTATTATTATTAGATTTCCACGGCTTTCCCTCCTTTTTACAAAATACTCAGTTGAATTTAAGGGCACAATTGTCAATTAAACGTGACAGTTTATTCGCAGTTCGTTTGCATGCTCAAAATACTGTTACATTTCGGTGGGGTTGTAGTTACATAGTAGTTTGGATCTTAATACTCTAATTTCTCGAATTTCAAGCGCATTCCACTGGCAGACGAAAGAATCAAGCCTGTCTTCTTTTGTTTGTAGTTACGTCGGCTTTGTCACAAAGTGAGGCTTGGTAGTTTTTCAAAATTGTGATTGTACCTAACGTTGTCCGTATTTGCTCAAACCGTTTACCTGTAAAATGAGATATTGAGAGGAAGGGCTTGTTATTCCTTGGTACTTCGGTAGGTTGTTGTTCAGGTTGTTCCTTGGTACTTCGCCGAAAGGCAAATAAGCCACATTTGGTCTGGTCTGCTTCCCTTCATCCGTGAACCTTTCTGGATCGAAGACTTCAGGATTGAGGTAATAATTTGGATCGTGGTGTATCGCATATGCAGGTATTATAATCATCATCCGAGTGGGTAAGCGTACACCCGTGTTTTCCAATGTGCGAGGTCTCGTCGTTTGTCTAATAATTTCTGGAAGAGCTGGGTATTTTCGTAACACTTCTGCAACTATCGAATTCTACGTGTAACTACATACAATTCTGTATCCAGTTTTGTAAACTATATATATCTGAAGATATTTCCCAAGTACCTTGGACGACCATATTTAAATATTTCATATTCATCGCAGCATCAAATGTTAACTGGCCCTTGCATTCTTTTATGCTACTTACAATTTCCTTTCGTAATTTTTCTTGAATATGCGGTGCCTGTGCGAGCTCGTATAGAGCGAAACTTATTGAGAGTACTTGATAACATATCTGCTTCTGCCACAAAGAAAAGACGAATGCATGCGCTGCCATTTGTTCGTACGTCCAACCTGGAATAATAATATTGTAGTAACGTAAGAGCAGAATAGGAAGACATACCAATCAAAACTTACGGAAATCTTTATCTGCTTCTTCAGCCTGTAATAGTAGATTTATAAAGTCATTACACGTTCTATTTCCATTTTCCTCTTCTCGACTTTGCTCTTTAATATTACATCCTTTAGTATGTTCACGAAGAAGTCGCTAACGCATGTATCCAATCTCTGCAGCTTGAAATAATTGAATGGAAGAAAAATAAATCTTTTTAAACACACGCCAAAGCTAGGCTCGAACGCCATACGTCCCATCTTTCTGAATAGTAGCTCTTCTTTGGTCATGGAACGCATATCAATGCCGAAAATGCATGATACAACAACGCCTACTGTATACCTTGAAGCCAATCGCTGGCATTCAATGACATCAATTTTTCTTTACCGTAGTATATAAATCTTTCTCCATATGCGTAGCACATTCAGCAATTAAATGGAACATTCTCCTTGATTTGCCGCTGCTAAACACTGCACTGAACTCTGTTGGAAAATATTTCCATCGGAAAGCGTCTCTATGTTGAGAAGATGTGCTGTAGTAGGTTCAACACATTCGTCATACTAAATAATATAATTGAAATTTCGACCGTAAAGAATTTTTAAATTAGAAGTAAATGATTTCGGCGCACTGGTTCGGTCTATTTTTTATTGGGATAACATTATTAGTTCTGCATTTTAATAAAAATAATTTTCTATTACTTATCTTAACTAGATTCAATCTGTTGCTCGATAAGTCCTTGAGATTCTTTAAAGTTTCATGTCCAAACTGTCTTGATATTGACGTGAAAAAACTTTCCTTTGTTGTAGGTGTGAGTGTTTCGCCATCCATTTTAAATAATATCGTTTAAATTTCAACCGTAAAGAATTTTTAAATTAGAAGTATTCGGTCTAGACCGAACCAGTGCGCCGAAATCATTTACTTCTAATTTAAAAATTCGTCATACTGTACAGAACGGTCTGCGAAATTGTCAAAGTTTTTAATTAATATATCCTTGATTAGATCGGAATCTCGAACGAGCAGAATTGGAACTGATGGCGTAAAGGCCGATAAACGGCTCTTTTTCATACTTATTATAAATGTTTCGAAAGTAGAGGAAAGTTTGCCAAACGAGACAGATACCAGTGTCGAAAAATGGCACAGGTTTAGGCCCTGGAATTCCTTTGGAAGATCAAAAATTGTATGAAAACACACACTTATAAATCACTAAAGCAGCTGCAGCTGCTCTATGCAGGATATATGAAGTTTGAATCCATGATTTGCATTGCATATGAACAAAGAAAAAAACGAGCCTGTTCCATGAATTGCGAAGTTTTGTATGATTATACAGAGCAATTTTTTAGTAGGGCAAACGTACGTTTATGATAATCTGACCTTGTAGAGATAAATATAGTTGTTAGTAATTTGCATGTAGTTTATACTGAAATAAACATGAAGTACTTAAATAATGCAGGAACTACAGTAATGCCTCGTTAGAATCCTGACGATCGGGGCTGGCGGCAGGACACTAACGCGATGCGGACACTATTCCCTTAGAGTAGTATATGCTCTAAGCCTATTCCGTGCAGCCGATGCCGCGAGTGAGAAAACCCCAGAGCCGAGCGAGAGGGAACGAAACGGTTGACACGAAGTTGCCGTCGTCTCTTTCGTTCTCTCACTCTCGACCGAAGGATTCCAAGAAATGGTGGGGATAGTGAGCGCGATTATAACGCATGGTAAAAACGGGACACTAACGACGAATTACTGTATTTCAAACATACTACTTGGACATGCGACTTTGTAAGAATCAGTTTATTTGTTTTCTAGATATTACATGTTTTCAGTTCAAGGCGGATATAAAAAAATTTGTTAATAATATTACATACATCGCTGATTATTTTGTGACTATATTTTAGACCACGTTTAATATTTCTTTTTCATAAACTACATCTCCGCGCTCCGTGTAATACACGTATAAAAATATAGTTTGCTATACAATTATCTCTATTCACATGTATTATCAAATAACAAAATATATACGAAAAGCGAAAGTATAATCTTGCGAATTAAAGGTAATGCAATATAGTACTAATTGCTTGGTACCCCGTAACTAAGTATCCCACGAAAAAGCCAATTCCTCTGTGAGGCTGCATCGGGCAAGCAGCGTATGTTAAAGTATGAACGATCCTGGCGAGCACGAAAGCCCTGATCAAGATTCCAGCTAGCCACGTACAAGGTCCTGTGGTTAGCCAGAGAGCCGTAACTACGTACCAGATGGGAATGTTTTCTAAATCGTTCAGATGCGCCCTTCGTACCCGTTCAATGTCTGGATCATTGTAAGCAACGGTTCCCATTCTTAGGAATGCAACATCGTCTGGATTTAGAAATATCTGTAATAAACACAAAAGTTTTCTGCTCGTGTATAAAGAATATTTAATTCCTATTGCAGTAAGAATACCTTTTTTCCAAATCTGTAACGCGCAATGAATAATAACATTGCCAATACTTTCAGAGCAAGTATACTGCCCCAGAAGCCGAAAACTTTAAACAGTTCCGCGTCTATGGCAAGCATGGCTGAGGTGGATATATTTCTTTAAAGTTTAAAGTATTTCAACTTGTACAGTATCAGTTCCTTCAAACGTTCCGCTAAGATTGATATCAAGCTTGAGCTCCGCGTTAATCAGAAATACCGATGGCGCTTCGGAGAGAACTTATATACGCTGGATAAGACGATAAAAAACGCGGAGATGTGAAAAAAAATACAGTGAGCAACTTAAGCTGCGGGCACACGGTACATTGTAGAAATAGTAGTGATGTACGTCATACCGCTCAAGCAGTATTGATACCTAGCGGTGAATTATTATGATATCACAAGCATGTATGAGCACGTAGGTATCGGAAGGTATCGGTACCTAAATGATACCTACTCAAAAGGCATCAAAAGGTTCGATCCTTTGTAAGTATCAACATCTTGGCTGGACTTTGTATCTGATGGGAAGGGCACCCACCGCGATGCCTCACCGAGTGTTGCGACTTTCGATCCTCGAAATGGTTGGAATACCCATTAAGAAGTGAGAAATGTCGTGGTTCCCCGTTTCTCATCAGATCTTTGCGAAAACGACGCCCAATTAAAATCGGACTATTCTTAACGAAGCCGTCGTCTCTTTCGTTCTCTCACTCTCGACCGAAGGAATCCAAGAAATGGTGGGGATAGTGAGCGGGATTATAACGCATGGTAAAAACGGGACACTAACGACGAATTACTGTACTTTCCTTCCCTTTGCCCCGCGATCACCCGCAGTGCTCAACACTTTACCAAAATTTACCTAACAGAGGATCCCTACTTTGCTTAATGTTGCCACCATTTACCACGCCAATCGACGCCGAAACGAGTGTACCGGTAACCGATAACACTGCTTAAGTGTGACGACACAAAACGGTGCGAAAGGTTGCAAAGCCAAAGCAAGCAAGAAAGGACAAGCGTAAATAGTTGGAGCGTGATTACTTATTAATTACTTTTAAGTAATAGAAATGGTTAGAACGTGTGTGTTTTGTAGCGCAGAAGACCTGAGTGAATTGGGTGAAGATTTGACATATCACGGGTAGGTAGAAATAACATTTATACGCTACTTGTAGGTTAAGTGGAACTTCTTACTCGTAATAAATATTCCGAAGGAAATAAAAAATATTTTTGTTTGCTTCATATAGATTTCCGTTGAAGGATGCAGAGTATCTGCATCGTTGGTTACAGAACGTGGGTCTGGACCCAAATTTCGTACCTTCATAGAACACCTTATTGTGTTCTAATCAATTTGAAAAAACTTTTTCCAAGACGGCACTTCTAAAGGCTGTCTTCACCCTGCAATCATTTCTACTATATTCGGACATTATAAATGTTCTTGTGTTTTCTGTCACGCTATATAATGACAAGATAAAAACAAATTGTTTCCCAAGTAATACATGAATTATTCAAATTAAGGAGCTCATTTTTAAGTTAAAGTAATTAATATAAAGTTTTTGATGCTTATTAACCAAATGCAATTGCCTAATTATTTAAAATATATGTATTTCTTTGCTTTCTGTACTACTTTACATACAGTTTCCTTGTACACATGCATATATAGTGCTACTATCTCTTGCAGGATTGTGTTTAGGAAAAATCAGGACAAAACCGGGGCCCTAAAGAGTAAAACCTCCAAAATTACTTCAAGACATGGAGTGATTTTAATTTAAAATAAGTTATTAATATAAAATAATTTATATTACTACTGCTCTAATGCAATACATATACCTGAAATGGATTTGTATTATTTATATTTAATATGTGCTGACAATCAGACAATTTTTAATAGCCAGTAGCAAAGCTTAATCGATGTCTTTTAATAATGATAAACTGTATCTTCAATTTCTTTTTATTTTATTAAAGTCGAAGTTGTAACACTTAATCTTTAGGGCTCTGGTTTTGTCCACTACAATGCACCCTATGATTGAAGTTACATGAATGCTGTTTTTAATGAAGCCATTTTTCATGACTGAAACAATTTATTAACGACCTTCTATAGATTCATTTACTGAAGAGGAGCGGTGGTAGCAATATTGCGATAATGGTGTCGATGGTATTAAATAAATTAATAGAGAATATACAGTTGGTATGAAAAGAAGCTAAAAAAATCATTCGGTACATTCAAACATGTAGTGCAATTAGTAATGAGTAAGTAAACTTATTATTTATCTCATTTCCGCAGTTAAAATTCTAAAATAAATGCATGTATTATTCCAGGTTCATTACACGCTGGATACAGCGAGAAGGGAGTAAAATGCACGGCCCAAACAAAAACGCGGGTCATGGGCGCACAGATGAAAATTAATAAGGGCCATGGCGGAACAGCTGTAAACGAGGCGATTTGAAGGTCGCCGAAGAGGGGGAGTCAGGCCCGAAAATAAACTGCCAAGGGGAAGTCGCGATATCTGTGCTGCGGATTTTGATGAATCTCATATATACGCTCCGCGTCAAAATTAAAGGATCCAACTTTCAAAATTGCAAATAGATCCTTGATTAACTTACTCTCACCAATAAATATTAACTCCTGATGAAATAATTTCCCGAAAATTTTGGTCATTTTCAAATGGCTGTATCTCTGCGAAAAATGGTGGAAGAAAATATTTAAAAAATGCATTTTAACGCTTGAAGTTTCTAGTTTTTGAATCAAGGACTCAATTGTTTTTTCATTAATTATGATACTGTTTTATCAAGATGAAGCGCAGGAAACAAAGGTTCAGAAATTTTTGCCTAGTTTGAACGTATGCACGGGCCAAAAGCAATTTTTTCCAGTAAATCCAACGAAGAGCTCTTACAGAGCAAACATTTCTCTTTAATTTCGTTTTTTTTTTGTTTTGTTGTATGATTTTTATTGACCGAGTTATTTGCGAACAAAGCAGAAAAGGTACTTTTCGCTTTGAACATCTATAACTTGCGACCTCATGATCGTAGACAAATTTTCATGATTGTTTTGGAAAGCTAAGAAAGTTTCCGTGTAGAACTTTTAGTTGCCTAATTAATGAGATTTTTTTTAATCGTATTAAATCCATTTTAAAACGACCCCAAAAATGGCATATTTACCATTTTTTACAAAACACAATGCCACTTCAAGGAAAATCATGGAATCATTCAAATGTCCACGTTTTTTGCGAGTTAAAACTACCCTTAAACACTGTGCAAAAGGCCGGACCGATCAGATGTTTTTTTCCATATGTCCTCGATAGTCAAACATGCGATATGGTCTGAAAAATTGAACGATCGCCTGCTTTACGTTATGTTTCTCTTCAAAACACTTTTTCTTTTCTCGCGGCTTTTGAACGATTGATGCACGTTTTTTTTGTTAGTTCAATGCCATTTTAGTAAAAAGACTCGTAAAACTCGAATTGGCGCATTTGGGTGGTGCTAATGCCAATTATTGAAGTACAGTTTTTGTCATAGTGAAGAGTTGGGATAAAAATGTTTTTCTTAAATTTTTGAAATCTATTCTTTAATATTTATTATAATTTAACTCACTTCCCTTGCAACAGTTCCGTAATAACGCAACAACGTTGCGGTGCTGTAGGAAATTATTCAGGACAATTTTTTAGTAGGTCGAATGTACTTTTATGATAATCTGACCTTGTAGAGATAAATATAGTTGGTAATCTAAAGCTACTTCATTAAAAACACTGATAATCAAATGACCACTGAAATGAACATGATGTATCTAAATAACGCAGGAAGTTTTTCAAATGTACTACTTGACATGCAAATTTGTAAGAATATATTTATTTAAATTCTAGAAATTACACATTTCCATTTCAATGCAGATATAAAAACATTTCTTAATAATATTACATAAACCACTTCTCTATGTGCCATGTAAGACACATACAAAAATATAGTATAAATGTTTGTTATACAATAAATTCACATGTATTATCAAATAACAAAATAGATACAAAAAACAAAAGTATAATCTTGCGAATTAAAGGTAATGCAATAAAGTACTAATTGCTTGATACCCCGTAACACCATATCCCACGAAAAAGCCAAGTGCTCTGTGAGGTTGCATCGGGCAAACAGCGTATGCTAAAGTATGAGTGATCCTGGCGAACACGAAAGCCTTGATCAAGATTCCAGCTAGCCACGCAGAAGGTCCTGTGGTTAGCCAGAGAGCCGTAACTATGTACCAGATGGGAATGTTTTCTAAATCGTTCAGATGTGCCCTTCGTACCCGTTCAATGTCTGGATCATTGTTAGCAATGGTTCCTTTTTTCGCAAATGCAACATCGTCTGGATTTATAAATATCTGTAATAAATACAAAAATTAACGATATTTTCTGCTCGTGCGTAAAGAATATTTATCTCCTGATGTAGTAAGAATACCTTCTTTGCAAATCTGTAACGTGCAGTTAATGCTGACATTGCCAATACTTTCAGAGCAAGTATACTGCCCCAAAACCCAAAAACTTTAAACAGTTCCGCGTCTATGGCAAGCATGACTGAGGTGGATATATTTATTTAAAGTTTAAAGTATTTCAACCGTATTTCAACTACCCAGTACAGTATCAGTTCGTTCGAACGTTCCGCTAAGATTGATTTCAAGCTTGAACACCCCGTTAATCAGAAATAACTGGAAATAACGATGGCGTTTCGGAGAAAACGTATATATACGCTGGATAAGCGATAAAAAACAAACTAGATAGATAGATATTATGTTTGTGTGGATTTAGCTTTCGCTGATACCACGGTATTGAAAACAGACTATAATGCGGTGACATGAAAAAAGAAGTGGGGAAACTGAGTGTCACCATGAGTCAACAAAAATTATAATATGTCCTTAAAACGAATGAACCGTTGTGATTTAATCCCATTGTGAACATTTTCAAAAATGTTTTTTTATATTTATGTATTTCCAAATTTGCATTCATTTTATACATTTCTAAAATACACCTTGTCATATCTCTATATTATGTTCGATTCATCCTACATATCCGCATGCGTAGGTGTAAACGCATAATGCGTAAAGCACAATGTTTCCATGAGAATTAATTAATTAATAAAGCTTAACGAATCTATGTTCGTATTGTTTGTCCAGTAGGATCCAATGAACAAATGCTGTGGCACAGCTTCCGCTGATTGGACATTGATACGCGCGTGTTAACAGGACCGACCAATCAACGTCACCCTTTAATAAGAGACGCTCGAGCCAGAAGAATAATCATCGCTTCCTTGCGCGTCACGTGATTGGGGGCATGCCTTCCAATGAGGAAACAGGAAGTATAGAAGTTTCTTAAACCGAGCAACGAATCGGTCAGAACATTTAATCGTTAATCGGGACGATTTAAATGGCAACCGTCGCGCGGATTCGGGTAGAACGATCGGCTCCGTTCCTCGCATATTTTAACTCGTAAATCGTCGCCGTTAAAGGGAAGAATAGGGGGAAGCTGGTAGCGCGCATGCGCGATGTGCAACGCTGACGCAGAAGGTACGTCAGCTGTTTTGTTAGAGGTGCGTGCGTCGGGGAATGGTGTATTCTTGACTGCAGGGCACTTCGCAGTTCGTAGGTCCGAATCGTATTTCTTTGTTTATCTCGTGTGCAGGATCGCACTGTATCGCCGCAGAGAACGTCCTGCCGCGTGTGATCGATCACGGCGCGTCGAGTCGAGCTACGAGCAAAGGAAATCGTGGCGGAGGCCTCGAGTTTAACCGTGGGAGAGCCGTTGGAAATTGATTCTGTCTCGGGGGAAGGAGCAGTGTTCGTAAAGGCGTCCGTCCGACTGTGGTGTTCGGTGCTACCACTCCAGGAGGCTCTCGGACGTTCTGCTTTCCGCAACGGGCCGTGATTCTGATCACCGACCCGCGAAATATGGCACAACCGACCAGCAGCGCTCTTAGGGCGCTCGCCCTCGAATATAAAAGCCTCCAGGAGGAACCCGTCGAGGGGTTCCGCGTGAAACTCGTTAACGAGGACAACATGTTTGAGTGGGAAGTGGCTATCTTCGGGCCTCCGGATACGCTTTACCAAGGAGGATACTTCAAGGTAATTATTATAATTATTCCCAGGCTTTGCTCGACCCGGGAACTTCATCGGATGCAGAGCGTTTCTTTGTGTGCGTGTATGTGTTGATGTCGCGATAGAGTACGCTTTCCATTTTGTTGGTTATGTTTCTCTGATTTCTCTTTCGTCGGTTGCGAGTTCCAGCGAACGTTCGCGGGCCCCTTTGTTGTATAAATACGAAAGTTGGCTCCGTTACGTCCGAGCATTACCGCGCGCAGCCACAAACGTTAGTTTTTTAAATTCGATACTAGCGGTACGTTTAAAGGGAAACGATACATGGATTTTAAATACAGCGCAGGCCATCGTAATGCGTTTTTTTCTCATCGTTTCTCGTTACGATCATTCCAATTCACCATCGCTGGTACGATTCTACGCTTCAAAACAATGTTGATTCTATTTTTCTCTAACCTTGGCAGGTATATATACATATTTCGAAAACTCGAGCGTCCGTTAGCATTTCCGTGTAAAAGCCACGCAGTGCGATACGATCACCTTGATCAGAAAAAGATAGCGATGCATACATCGGGTTTTTTTCCGATGATCGCTGATTTTATCAACGAGAGACGCTGCAGTGTTTATTATGGTCATACAATACCACTCGTCGCGAGAAGAGCGCGCGAGGTCCGTGTAACATTCTGTTAAAGATGTTACGAGAGAATTGACGTCAAAGTTTCGTATCTACACACGTCGTGATACATTGCGAATAATATTAATAAATTTGGTACGCGTACAGAGCGTGGAATAATAATAAATATTATTAAAACCACGAATACAGGACATGCTTCCGTTGCTTTTAAACTTGCGAAAATAGTGGAGGATAAAAATTGCGAAGTTAAAGAGGGAAATACGACAACTGGAAAATCATCTTCCTCAATATTGTTTTCGAGCTTCCAGGAACGCCAGTCTCTTATTTAATGGAACCACGTGGTTTCCTGAATGCTTAAATTAAAAACCAACTTGAACGGCATGTAGTTTTGTGACTTCCCTATAAAGAAAGACCACCTTAAGAGCTCGAAGACGTTGACATTGAGTAAAACGATCATTGCTGAACAACTTTTACTGACATTACTGCAATTGTCCCACGAGTTCAATTATACCCAAAATTGAAGTGAAAACACCGCCCAGCCAATAACTTTCAGCCGCGTGAATTTTTAAACGATGCAGACCGAGCGAAGATTTCCAAGCTGCATATTGGGCAATCCTGGAAACCAAGGCTCGCTCGGTGCACCGCGGATCGGTTGACCTGCATTCTGTGCTGATTTTAATTCTGCGACACGAGTCCTATCGTTTCGTGTGCATCACACGCTCGCCGTTCGTTAATTACTTTAGCCGGCTGATAGGGGGATGTTTTCCACGTGAAACGGGACGCTTAATTGACTGAATTGCAGTTATTGTTGGCAAAGGAAGGCTGCCCTGTCTGTTACGGTACAGTTCCGCATTTTTCCAGCGCTCGCTGCAGCGGATAATTGCGAATAGCATTGTGCGTTCGGTACCCAGTCCCCGCGACCATAGAATGAATTCTGCCACGGTCGGTTCTACGGTTTTTGTGCGCCCCTGGTCCGCTTTCTAAACCACTCTCCGCTTCGTTATGAATTTACGAACGCTTATTCACGTAACGCGAGCGCGTATCCTGTCTTCCCACAATGTAACTGGCTTGTAACGAACCGCACGGCCAGCGACACCGTTATTTGCGAATGGTACCTTTAGCCGGCCCGTACACGTGATTTGTCCGTCCTACGTGGGTGTTTTGAATCCTGTTCGACGGCCAGCTCCTCTAGCTCGCCTCAGCGTAACCGCATTAGCGTTCTTTGTTACGACGATCATTATCGCGATATTACGCGATACATGCAAATTAGCAATCGTTTGGAAAGCCTCTTCAATTGCAATTTCAATCGATAACCCTTACCAGTTAGAGCTCGCTGATTTGTCGAAAGAAGGCGGGGAAACCCGTCTGAATCCAATTTCCTCCGACTACAGGCGGAACCGCATTCGAGTCTCGATCGTTAATGGGTGCATGAATTATCGGCGATCTTCTCTCACACAGCGTACAGAGCTCGTCGGACGAGGAAACGATAATTGAGTATTTCGCTAGGAAGAAAGCTACCGCTTACCGTATGCACGTCTTAAGACTCCCCCAAACCAACGCGAATATCGCGGCGCGGATCAGATAAGGCTGCCCATAAGCTATCACGTATAAAAAAACTGCTGAACCGCGGCGGCTCCGCTCCGCGCCGCGGCGATATTCGCGTTGGTTTAGGGGAGCCTTTATCGTCGCAAGCTCGGGCGCTTCTTCCGCGGGATTTACGATCGACCCGATAGGAGACACGTAATACCGTCGCAGAGTTACATAAAACGCTATCGAGCATTGTCTCCGGTCTATCTTTGGCATCCCTCGAAACACCTGAGCGACTTTCACTCGATCTCGTTTCCACTCGAGATAAACGGCCAGGATTTTTCTACCCGGGTGGGAAAAGGCCAGCGTCGTCTACCAGCGCAAGGGCCGGGGATAAATGGGTCTCCACCGGTGTTGGTCGCGTCATTTTCTTACCGTCGAGCCAGCGGGCCCCTTCCACCGCGATTTCGGCCCCGTTTAATCCTTTCACCTCACGGCGAGATGGGCATCGCGGGAACGGCTTCGACGCCTTCCCCGCGAAACTCTTGCTGCCCGATTCGATGCGCCTCTCGCGATACCCACCCGGATCGCGGAGAGCCTTGGAACGCTCTGCACCATTGGCAGTCCTCGTTTCACCCTCGCACCCGCGAATTTCGCTGGCCGTGGCCTCGGGTATTATTAACGGGACACTATCGCGGATATCGTTGATCGCGACAGGCGGCCGCTAACGGGGAATCCTTCGGGTTGCTGTTACTTCTGCCGAGTAAGTCCGAGGTGAGAGGTAGGCGAAGAAATCCACGGATAAAAAGTCTCGTTCGAAGGCTCCGAGAGCTCGCTCTGGCGTTTCCGAGGAAGTCGCACCCGCTGCTCCGCGAGTGGAGGATGAAGTTATTTCGATCGACGCGCTAGGCAGGGCGCGAGGAAAATAATAGGCGTTTGTTTTAGGAAGCGAGTTACGAATTGGAATTTAAAGTGGCTCGTTGGAAGACTCGTTGTGACCTTGATACTAGAGGACCACGTCCCTAGCTGTTCTGGAGGACCTAGAGTGTGCAAAAGCAGAGGAACCGACCTTGAACTTGAAGCCCCGCTTCGACAAATCTTCATTGTTCCAGGGACCCATGGGTCGTTACCTATTTTTTTTACATCCTGTAGAGGCAAACGATTCCACTTCCCATTTGCGCAATCGTGAAACGTCTCGCGATGAATAATGCAGAATTTTCTTACGAAAGCGTGCAGGTTCGATCTGCAGTAACCCTCGGGTTATCCCGAAGGTCGAGACTCATTTTGCGCTCCTTATTGTCGAGAGCACGGTCGCGCTGCCCTTTGATGCATACCCTCCTTTCTTTTTCATTCCGGCCGAACCTTTCCCGGAACGGCAGGAACAGCCGCTTTCAATCTTCCTTTTTTTTCCCCCCTCCGTTCGAGCAACGAGGTCTGCAATCACCCAGGGATTTCCACGTGCCAGATACGTTTCCATTTCGCCCGCTTTCTCTCCCTTCAGCCTTGCAGCCAACGATACGCGCGCCCGCTGGTATTCCCCGCTTATCGCGGAATAGTTGATCGTCACGTATCGTCGTCGCCCCGTAATTAATCGCGCCCCCGACGTGCTCGCGCGACGCGATCAATCGCGCTGAAATAAACGAAACGCAAGCGTGACAATTGAAAAGATCGGACCGACCATTGGAATTCGTTGCACTTTGAACGCCGCGAGGGCGAAGAACACACCGCCTCGTAGGAAAACAAGAAGGCGGGCCCGAGATGTCTGCCTTGGAGATTTAGGTCACCGTCTTGATCCCCCTGAATCGGACACGGGCGCAACGCCGCTACCATCTAAGGAGCGACCCTCGAGTGCTTATCGCTGAAATGGGTCGCGAAAATTTGTAGGTCACCCGGCGCGAAGGTGGCTCGCCAAGGGAAAAGTCTCTTTCGAATATCACGGCAATGAAATAACGATAGCCACGCTCCGCTTAATTCAATTCGTATCGATCCCGGGCGAGCGATTAATGGGCAATATTTCTTTCCCTCTTCCTGGCCATCGGACGCGTCCGTGAGCCGACAAAAAACTCCTCTTTTTTTGCCTACCATTACGGTATTGTCAAGGTAACAGTTGCTTGTCCACGCGTCGAGCCCGGCTGCATTATTGAACACAATCGAATGCACGCGCTCGCCCGTTCCTCCTTACGTGTTATACAGACACGTTGCGATATTATTTTTAACACCGACGACGAGCGCTGCCCGATCGTCATCGTATCCTCGCTAAACGGGGATCGATTTATAACTCGGAAACGTGTCTCGTTCATTTCGTGCGCATTGCCGGCACTGTTTCAGGGAATGCGAGCAATCCAGAGCGGCTGCACGGACCATCGATCTTATCCGCGCTTCTGAGAACGCCTGTGCCCGATGTCATGCGAGATTACCCGCTGATAAGTGCGATCGATCTCCCGGTGTCGCATTGAACGGAGCTCCGGTCGATGCTCATCGTCGTGGGGAAAAAACGATGCACGAGCCGCTTCGTTTTTTTTTACTTTACTTATCGTTAGAGTGCCTCTGGAACAATGAGAAGCTTTCAGAACGACCCATTTTGGGGAGTAAAAGTGGAGAAACAAAGAAATCTATCTTTCGTGTTTAATGGATACAGAACACACATTAACTGGACCAGTGGCGCATTCAGGATTTAATCTTGGGCGGAGCCAAGTCGAAGGGATAAAATTTCATTTAATGCAAATTCAATAAAATACCTTAGGTGATTATAAAAATTTATTTAAAGAATAATATCCAGTTTTCTTCTCTTTTTACAAAGACCCCTTCTGGCGGTGCCAGGACCCCTTGGTCCCCCCCCCCCCCTCTGGATGCGCCACTGAACTTGGCCTCCAGTGTCATGCTTAGAAAAATATTAAAAATGTGCAGCCCTCGCAATTAATTGGGGGCGTTACACGCCGTGGGTGGAAGTAGTGCCGGTTGAAATGGAAATGCAGAGTGGCGAGATATATAGAAAGTAAGTTAATTGTAGGACGCGCTGTATCCCGGAGGACGGGGTTGGATATTTGGGCCATGACCAGGTTGCGATCAATATAGCGTCCCGTCGCCGAGGCATCGACGAAAGTCCGCCAGCAGCGGCGGGACGGCAGACCCTTACGGTACACCCTGCGAAATGGATTCATTCCGTACCTACACAGACGTAGCCTGATGAAACGCGCCAGGAGGGAGAGGGCGTCCCTTTTCTGAGCGCACTCCAACTGCTTCAACCGCTCCGACGATCGCGCGGGGTGCGTCGACGCTTTCCTCCGATCGTCGATGGTCGGCCACAGTTCGCTGCCTCCCACTCTGCTTCCTCCGCGGCGGTACCTGCGTTCTCCAAATTAATCGGGGCCCATTCACCCTGCCATAGGTAAAAGCTTGTTTATAACTCGCAGAGGAAATGTTTTCGAAACACCGCCAGCGGAGCATCCGGGCATCAGAGCGTTCCGATAACGAAGCTTCCCCTGCACTGTATTTTTCCCCGTTTGCCACTGTTGCGCGGCAAACAGGAAAGCACTCCTCTCTCGTTCTCGATACGCAAAACAGATCGAATTCCCCGGACCGCCCCTGCGATCCACGATGTTTTCCGGGCAAATTCACCCCTCGCTCGGCTGCGCTCCCTGCTCGGCGCGCAACTTTTTTTTCCCCCCCGAACGCGACGAGCAATTCGCAAACGGCTTGTAAATAATTCCCCCGGGCCTGCGGCTCCGAAGTCTTTTGACCATTTTCACGAAAACGGCCGCTCGATTGGCGATCGATTCCGCGCCTATCGTGGACGTTGTTTTTTTTTTTTTCTTCTTTGATAACGAGTTAACGTTTGGTTTTGTTTCTGTTGCAGGCACGCATGAAGTTTCCGCCAGATTATCCGTACAGTCCACCGAGCATTCAGTTTATGACGAAAGTTTGGCACCCGAACGTGTACGAGGTGAGCAAATGCTGGAATTATCGATCCTCCCTTCATCCCCCTTTTCATTTCACGTCCCTGCCGCCCTGTCTGTTTTTCCTCTCGTCCACGCGTCCTCTGTATCCCTTTCCAATCTCCGCCCCGATCCTCGCCCCCCCTCGCTCTCACCCTTTCGCTTTCCCCGATTCCCTCTTTGTCCCTCGCCCTTCGTTTTTGTAGCGTTTCGCGTCGTCGGTCCTCGGGGCCGGCGAGATCCGCCAGCCTCCCGTTCTTTTTCGCCATGAAAAAGCCAAATGTCTGAGTACGCGTGCCTCGAGAGGCACGCTCGGCCGTAATTTTGATAATTGACGGCCTCTTAAAGCCGCAGCGAAATCCGCTCGAAGGGGAGGAATTAACTTAAACTGCTTTCGAAGAATTTTTAATGGTGTGCTCGGAGTTATCGAATTCCTTCGTGAAGGGGGAGGGGATCGTTGGCGGTGATTTCGACGAGAGTGGTCTGTCTTTTTTCCAGTTGGTCCAGAGAAATTGAGGACCTTGCAAGCAAGAGGGGTGCCGCTTCATTTTTTTATAATTTTTTAGTTATAACGTATAATATACGTAAAAAACCCGATTAAAAAATGAGGATTTATTCCAAATTTTGAACCTTCACTCATTACTGCTTCGTGCAATATTTTTGTTTCGAGCAGCTCCAGATTTTAACATTCGCCAAAAATAGAAATAAAAACTTATCAACTCAATAATTAGTACTTATTGTGTGAAAATATATACTTTTCAATCAATGTTCTCTTGTTCTCAAATTGGTCACATGGGGTTCACTGCACCTCAGCGTCACTTTGAGTTACCATTATCGTATTTTTGAATTTTTTTTAACTGTTGGGTGATAATTGTACATTCGTAATAATAGTCTTTTTATAGAAATGTAAATTTTGATATGACGAGTAGTTGAATAAAATAGTCGTAGAAAAAGGCGATTTTTTTTGTTAAAATTCCCCAAATATTTAAATTTTAATATTAAGGTCTAAAAATTGGCAAAGAAAAAAAATTACCTGGGTTGCGATACACCCTTCGTGTGACCACGTTAATCTTAAGTCAAAGCAATAATTTTACAAACTATTTTTTCTAATTGACTCGAAGTTGGTAAAGATGGAGAGCTGCACCCCTCTCGCTGCAAGGCCTTCAATTCGAGATTGTAAAATAATTCTCACACCCTAAGAGACGAGCACTTCCTCGTGGAAGAAAAGTTGCCTGGTGCCATAGGAGCTGCGATCGTCGCCGTCCTTTGTTTTCGTTTACAAATTCCACCCGTATAAAGTATCCCCATGGTTTCGAAGCTTATCGACCTCGAGCGCATCTGCCGTGCGCTCGGCTCTCCCCACGGTTGACCCTTCAGCGGGCACTAGCAAAGAGTCAATGACCGTCGAAAGCTCGTTGGACATATCCGTGTCCAGTCACTTGTTGTTGGAAGGGCCGCGGCTAGACGAGAAGCACACGCCATGAATAACGGGAATAACGTGCTCGGGTAAATTTCATGCGTCGACTAGTGCCGCGTATTAATTATATACATACCCGACGGGGAGCAGCGAGTCGGATTATGAAGAAGATTCCTAGGAATTAAACTCCTGAAATTGCTTTCACCCTTGGAAACGGGGATACCGAAGACGAAAGCTCGCCGATCTCGGTTGAGCGAGCAGCAGCAGCAGGCGCTTTCACTCGAAAGCGATAGCTGGAAAGGTCTCCCGTTCAGCCGCAAGAAGAAAAGAAGGAAACGGAGGCCCAGGGATCTCTCTATCGTAGTCGCGCCCAACTTTTCCCTTCCCGATGAAAGTTCCTCCGCGTCGCGCTAACGCTCTCCGCCGTCCTACACTCGTGCGCGCTATTTTCCGCGCGACGATTACTTTTCATGCGCCGCGTCTTTTCGACCTCGGAGCAGAGGCCAACGTACCTCGCCCGCGCGCCATTCTCTCACGCCTCGGATTTTCCCCCCTTTTTCGCGACGAGATTAATTCACCGCGAGAACGTGACACGTTCACCGAAGAATACGAGTAATTTGTTTAATGAGCATGTAACGGGGCGCGTCGCTGAACCACGCGGATTTCCTGCGTCACCCCGATGAACCCTGCAACCCGTGCCCCACGATTATCGGTCAATCGAAGCGACTCCTCTTTGGCAGCGTTGGCTCTGTCCTCGCGTAATCATATGACGCTCGCGTAATCATATGCCCGATCTCATCTTCTTTTCCCATGTTGAAGCAAAGATTCTAATTTCATTCGAGTGCTTATAAATAACTCTCGATATCTTGTGCACGGCCTTGTTGACCATTCTCCAAACACTATCACGCAGCTCCCTCGATAAGGGGTCCGTGAAGTTGTGACTTGTAGTAGCAACCAGGGTGATAGCGACGACTTATCCTAATCGAGAGGCTGCAGATATTCGCTCGATTCATGGACTCGTGGAAACGGTCAGAGGCGTTGAAATCCAAGATGGTCGGCCGCTCGAAAGGCGCGCGTTCCTACGAGCTTAATTTCTCGTTTTTCAGCGGTGGATCCACGGCCGAAGTGGGTCACGCGCGTGGTATGACCCAGCTTATCGCCGGGCCGCTTCCCGAGAGCGCGAAACCGCTGAAATCCGCGTAGCGTGGCCACCTTCGGTGACGGCCGAGTGACTTTCCAATGGCCCTCATTGTCCGCGATCGTCCCTCGCCACGCGAGTCACGTGCGTGAGAGATCTCTTGCCCCGCGAGGGATCTTACCGTCTTCTGTAAACACGAGCCGCGGCCCGGGGATGATAATAGCTCGCCAGCTTGAAATTTTTCCCTCCGCGACCGTATTGTTCCGTCGCTGCTACGCCTGTCGAACGACAGTGTCGCAGCCGCGCCGCTGGGATCTAGATAATGCCATCCGCCGTGGAAAACAAAGAACACTCGGTCCTCCTTCTTTTCCACGGGACGGATAAGCGCGGCGGCGGCGGAGGGGGGGGGGGGACAGGCGAAGCAGGTCAGGTTTTCCTTCCACTTGCTGGCTTTCGGTTACGTGGGAATACCGGTTATCGGACGAATTCAACTGGTTGCATCCGTAAGAACGATCCCTCGTTAATTGCGCTCCGGATCGGGCAACGAGTGTTGCCTCATTCGGGGAGGCCCGGGTTCGTTTCCCTCTTGCGGAGGTTGGAGAAAGTGAGCGAGAGTGAATCGCAGGTAAAGCACTTGGCGAATTCGCAACGCCACTCGCGTAAAGTCACTCTGTTACGCGAATGAAGAAAATCTCAGCCGAAGAGACGCATATTGAATTGCGAAACGGCCTCGATAGCATGGATTATATTCCCCAGTCTGTGTATCAAAGCGGAATCGTTGTAACGCGGTAGGCTCCTTCGGCCTCGCCATGCAGAGGTCATCGCCTCAAGATTCGACGAACCGTGAAACGTCTGTGACCGCTCGTACGCGCGCGTACATGCAGAGAGATCAATCCTCGCGCGCGCCTGTGCCCCCTGTGGCCGCAGCGTGTCCGTCGCTCGCGAATCGCGGGCGTGCATAGGTGGTGTGCCGTTTACGAAGCGCTTGGTAAGGTGGAAACGCTCTCTCGCATAAAGTCGCGCTCGGGACTCTCGCGGCAATAACGGGACAGGACTAGTGGGCGTGCTAGACTGCTAGAAGCTCGAGGCACGAAGGACTCCCCGAACTCGTCCGAGAGCGAGCGGCGTTCCTTGCTAGCGAGAGGTCCGCTTCGAGTTTGAGGCGCACTGCTGCTACGAAAAGTAGTCACGTCCCCTCGATGGATTCGCGGAAGCCGTTTCGTTCGAGACACCCGACTTCTTCTGGAAATTTAATCAGAATACTCGACCTTTTTACCGTTTACTGGGAAACTTCCGACGAACCTCTGCGCGCACCCGGTGCATTTAATCCTCGGCGGTCTCCAAATGGTCAAAGCTGTTGATTGAAATAAGTATTCACGGTCGAGCGAGTGTTGGACGATTGCCTCTTTAAAGCCAGCTTCGACCACCACCGGGTGTATTTATTTCGAAAACAGTTACAGCCGAGGACGTTTAGAAACGTCGATCGTCTGCTGGGCTTCCTGCTTGAGTTTCTCCACGGAACTGCATCGTGGCATCGTACCTACACGCTCCAGGCTGACTCATCGCGTAGGAAAGTGTTATAAATTGGCTGGGATTGGAGCGATCGTTGGATTCGATATAGATCTTAGGAAATCTTATCGACGCGCTTGTCGAGCTTCGAAGGTTTTCGTTCCCTGCGCATTATCAGATTACTGCGTTCTGTGGGGAGCGGAGGTGGGAATGTTTCAGTCTAATTGAAAGCTCTCCCGTTCCGGATTTACGAGGATCCGATGGGACCAGTCTCCTTTGCCGCGATAGTTCCGATCGAGAGACAGACGGTCTATTTTCGAGGCTGACCAGTGCCCCGGCAAGGTTCTCACCTCGTTCGAAGCGATCCGTGTCTCTCTCTCTCTGTCTCTCTCTGTCTCTCTGTCTCTCCTCGCCTACTCCTCGTTTCCTGCTGGCCTCGCTAATTTTAAAAATTCGCTCTTTCGTCGGGTACGACGCGTCGACGCGACGGCTTCGTCAACGAAATTATCGGAAATGTCAGCTCGATTCACGTGCGATCTGCGCATCATTGGGCTCCTTATCGCGGACACGTTGCTTCGGGGAAAATTACTTGATGAATTCGTTAGAAGATACTTGGTACATAGCGTCGATTAAGAGGATGATAAACCGTGCAAATGGAGTTATCGTCGAGTGCAGACGTGGGCATCGATAATGCTCGCCTGTACGATTGTGTTTCGATCGTATATAGACGGAGGCTGATCGAGAAATATCCGCAACTGATATATCTAAATTCGTGGTGTATAATTGAGGCGCGTATTTTTGGATGTCACGCATCGAAGGCGGGATTCATTTACGTCTCTGGCATTACAGAACACGCGCACGCGACAGTGCCGATCCAAAGATGAAAGCTTATCGCGAGTCCAAGCCATAATCGGGCGAGAAAAGGTGCGACCTGTTGCGCACCGTTCAAAAACAAATGCACACGCGCTACTGCGTCCACTTTGCTTTCGTTTCTTCAGATTTCTTTAGGCTTTTTTTAGTATTGTCCAACTTCTTCGTAAGTCTACTCTTAATGGAGATATCTGATGCTAAATGGATCCTAAATTATCCGAACTCAAAGCTAGTAGAATTCAAAGCTACCCAATTTGCACTTATTAGTTGTTGCCCTAGTAGCACAAAATATTGAATGCACATACATCCAATATTAAAAAGAGGTTCAATCTCTTTTTGATATTTAAATATACATACAATATTTATTCTAGATTAAGAAGCAAATATTTTTTCCAATTATACTGGAAATATTCATTTTATATTATGAAAAAAATATTTTGTTTCTACCATTAAATAAATATTTACTTTATATTTGAAAAAAATATTTCTTCCGAATGTTTGGGACATATTCATTTTATATTTTGAAAAAAAAATATTTTTTCAAATATAAAGTAAATATTTATTTAATGGTAGAAACAAAGGTAATTATTTACTTTAGCGATTCCTCACCGATTTTGATGAAATTTGGATATGTTGTAAAACTCCACATTCTGAGCAACTTTTTCCTACACATGTTACCGTCGCTCAGCCTTAGTCTCCGAGATATTCGCAAAAATATTTTTTAAAGTTCTTGCTTTGGTGTTATAATGTGGGTTAAATATTAACTTTACATTTCCTGAATATTTATTTCACATTTCCTTAATATTTATTTCACATTTTCTGAATATTTATTTTACATTTTTTAAATATATATTTTACATTTCCTGAATATTTATTTTGGAATTCTGAATATTAATTTCACATTTCCAGAATATTTGCTTTACATTTTCTAAATATTTCTTTTATATTCCACGAATATTTAGTTCATATTTCCTAAGCATTTATTTCACGTTTTCAGTATGTGTATATAATATTTGGAATCAACATTTTTTTCATATTAAAAAGTGTGGCTAAAAAAATATTTTTTTAATATTTGGAAAAAATATTTAACCAATAGATATCTGTGATGTCGACGCTTTATACTTAAGGGCTTTATTGCCATTCTTTCATTGTACAAGTGGAATTTATTTCCGTTAGTAAACTATTATTATTAAGACCACCCTGCGAACAATATTTCTTCGCTACCACAGGGCGATGCAAAAGTAGCGTTGATCCACGCTCCCCGCACCAGGTCGAACGTCCAGGATCTTTCTGTCCATCTAATACCCCGCTCCCACGTTGCCAGAGTGCTGGGGCCAGGAGTTTCGGGTATCGCGGCGAGTTGAGAAGCAGAGGAACGCTCGCTCGGCGCTGGCCATTCGCCAGCGGCACTGCGGTATGCCGTGCTTTTGTCCACAAAGAGCGCGCTTACCGCACGAACCTGTATCCTCGCCGCTTCCTTCTGCGCTGTCGGGCAGCTCGAGGAGCCGAGGTCGACGGCAAGGGGGGAAAATGCACGCGTTCGGCCCCTTATCCGCCAGCCAAGTCGATCTTGATCCCCTGGCCCCAACACTTGGACGTCCAACCGAGATCCCCGCGAGCTTTTCGCCGCGTCCAGGGGAGAATCGAACGACCCAATTTTCTGTCCACTCGCCTTCGCGCGGCGAGCTGGCGTTCGCGTGAATCTAAACTGGTCTGGGTTAGGAACTGATCTTGGTCTGGAATTGGACTGGATCTGAAACAGGACGTTGCAGTAGGTGCTTATAACCCGCGAACTGGGGAGGGCGAGTTGGCTCGACGTCTCAAAATGCTTCCTTATTGTCGTAGAATCTTCCAGTGGCAGTTTGAAATATTATTTATCGGTATTTCACTAAGGTTCGATGATCCGAGGAAAATTTGGGGCCTTGAAACTAGACAGAATTTACATTATATATTTTTTGGTGGCGTAGAACTCCCACGCCAGGGCAGGTTTCGATTTTCCCTTCCAAGAATTGTCCCCACATTCTGCTGGCTATCGACCTGCAGCGAACAAGGGGCCAAGGGCCCCCATTCAGGCTCAGGTAGACTGGAACAGCTGTCCAGGCCTCCCTCTTTACAACCCCGTCACCTCTCAAACGTAATTTACTTAGCGTTAAACGCCTCTCCCTGGTGCATCGCGGTCCCCGTTCAACGGCACGCTGTTACACGCGATTCGTGGATGAATTGGTTCTCCAAGATTCTTTCCTCCACCGAACGGAGTCTGAGCATGCTCGAAGCGGGGCGAGTGGCCGGCGACGGAGGAGAACGCTGACCGGTGGCTTCCATGTAGCCGTTTCTTATGCCGATCGATCGGGTTTAAACGCTTCAGTGAACCGGGACGAGAGGTCCACGAAGACGCGCGGCGCTAAAAGTCGCTCGTGTAAATGTTAATCGCGAGATCACCGTGTAGATCGCTGGACGTTTCCAGCGGCTGGACGCGGAAGTGGTCACCGGTAACGGTTGACGGGCGAGAAACTGCACGACTTCCTCCCGGCAACCTCTGCCCCACCTCCGGCGTGTCGTTACCCCGTATACCCGTCGATTAAGCGTAATTACATATCTGCGCTCGCTGAAAACAAGCCGCCGCGAATTTCCAGAGCACCCCGTACACTCGAGTCGCGCAAACAAGCCTCTTAAAACTCGATCTCGCCTAGTGTCGCGAGTAAACACGTCTTGCGTCACCGGATTAGCATCCAGCCATCGAGTTACAACGTTGTAACACCGAAACGGCGACCCTCGGCGCGCTGGAATCGTTCGGAGCACGCAACCCGGCGAAGAAGCTTCTTTGAACAAAGCTCCAAGGACAACGTGCACCCCGGGATACGATGTTGTGGGATCAGGAGCCCCCCCTAAGGCCGTCGCGCATTTTGGCGAAGCGCGCCGATATGAAGAGAAGAATTTATAAACAATTGATGACCGAAGTGCAGCGACAATTTATCAATTATTATTAATTTCTTCGATTCGCTTCGCCAAAATGCGGGACAGCTTTAAGAGGGTGCCCGGAATAAGAGAATTTAGAGGGTCGGTTTTGGTGGAGTTGATTAGGCGCGGCTGACTGCTACGCAGAGGCTCCGCAAGATCGTGGGTTCGAGTCCCATCGCGCCCCGAGGTCCGTTTTATCCGTGCTCCCGAAACACAAAATTTACAAAACCCTAATTCCTGCAATAAATAAAATTACCTAACGCGCGATGTCTCGCAGTTACTTGATTTAGACGCGCCACATTACAGTGGCGACCATTCGCTGATTGTGAGACTCTAAAGCTGTTCATTATGTACTCTGATTTACTCTGCAGTACCTACAGATTACTTCCAAGGGCAGGGAATACACGCGAAGAAGCTTGGAGCGCTGAAAAAGCGCGGTACAGGAGGTTTTGCACCTCGAGGCTCCGAATATGGCGAGTTAAAGGGAGGTGGGGGGGGGGGGGGGCTGGGCAAGGATTTTCAGGTTCGCGAAAGACGCCGCGAGACTTCGTCCTTCGGCCTCAGACGTTTGTTTGCCCCGTGGGCAATGCGCTTTCAGGGACGATTAACGCGGAACTGGAACCCTTCCTTCCCCGTCCCGAGCGCTCGTGGAGGCTACCTTCCTTTTTCTGTCTGGTAAAGTCGATCGTTGCCCTTGGGCGTCCGTTTCGTCTTCGCACTTTATCTCCCGCTGTTGCGAGCGTGCGTAAGCTCGCAGGTTTGATCCGTCAACGGGTGGGAGCGCAGATGAGGCGCGGAGAACCCTCCCCCCCCGATTGTTCCGAGCTACTCGAACGCGGATTACAGTGTAGATATCAGCCTGATTCATTTGCGAGGATACGTTTAACCAGTTGTGTGTTTGTATGTTGACGCAGAATGGCGATCTTTGCATATCGATCTTGCACCCGCCCATAGATGATCCACAGAGCGGCGAACTGCCGTGCGAGAGGTGGAATCCAACACAGAACGTCAGGTGAGAGCCCCTGCGTGCCTCCGATTGCCACGCACCGTCTTCGATATACACCACTGTGCGCGTGCACGAATACAGGAATATCGGGGATTAATAAGATTGTAGAAACATGAGAGCAATGTTGCCCGGTACAGTGAACTCTCGATATGAGCTCGTCGCAACTATGCGTTAAGCGTTCGCCACTAGTCCTCCTGCCCGCGCCCACAGGGAGAGGTTACTGTATACCTATACGTGCACAAATTACATCCGGGAGCTTTTATTGTCAACTGACGTCCAGCTAACTAAACTACTTTTCGAACAGGACGATCCTCCTGTCGGTGATCTCGCTCCTGAACGAGCCCAATACCTACAGCCCTGCCAACGTGGATGCCTCGGTGATGTACAGGCGCTGGCGTGACTCCAAGGGCCGAGACAAAGAGTATGAAAATATCATAAGGTACGGTGGTATCGGTCTGTCCCGCGTCCTGCATCCTGCTCTCGTGATCACTTCCTCGTAAAAAGACAATGGTCACGGTTTTCAATAGTGTGTCCTGGGATTCGAGTAGCCACGCTCGCGAAAACCGTGATCGATGACCCTTTTCCTTGAGGATAGAGGAGCAATATGCGGTAACAAGCGAGTCACGCGTAGAAGAGAATCGTGCTTTCTGGTTGCAGAAAACAAGCACAGATCGCGAAGATGGAAGCCGAGAAAGAGGGCATCGTCGTGCCGGTGACACTGGAGGATTACTGCATAAAGACGAATGCGAGGCCGGCCGACCAGATGCTGGACATGACGGATTTCTACGACGACGAGTACGAGCTGGACGACGACGAGGACGATCAGCTGAGCGCGAGCGAGTACGAGGACGGCGACGATAGCGGCAACGGGGAGTCGTGATCCATTTCCTAAGACGGCCACGCATTAAAAAAAAAAAAAAACTCGATAAACGCTAATTATTATCAGTTCTGTATAGATTAATAAATTAACGGGCTTCTAAACCGGACGCTCTCTCTCTCTTCAGACGTGCCACCTATAAATTCAAGTACGCGCTCGAACAACTCTGTTTCTCCCGTTCGCTGAACGTACACGTTCGAGTAGCAGTTCACGATTTCTCGTCAATTATCGCGCCGCTCCTCGCCGCGAATCCGTTAGGTAGAACGAGCTTTCCTCTCTGCCTCGAAATTCGTTGATATCGATTCAGTTTATGCAACGAGCGATTTGGTTTGGTTCACTGATGAAAGTGCTATTTAGTTTCTAGCCGAATTATTTGAGGGTATAAGGAAATTCCTTGAAGCCGCGTAGACCTTGAAGGTACAATGCCGCTCGAGATTTCACGTTTCCTGCACGGGGTTCTAGGAAACCCCCGATTCTTGGAGCACCAAGCGTTTGCAAGCTCTTTAACTTAAGCAATACACGGTACGAACATAAGGTACTTTATTGGGAGCACTGTGCTTGTCGCGTTGTAGTTGGCACGTCGATCTTTTAACGTTAGGTGAAATGAAAATGAAATGAAAACGAATTAATAGGGCCAATTGATCTACCTTGCGCTAACCAACGTGTTCGATGCAAGTGAAATCGTAACGAAGTATGTAGAATGATTGGGCTGGCTCAAGAAGTTATATCCATGTATCATATACTATTAACAGTGTTGTCAGCGGGTACATCAATTGATCCTGCTGGTCTCAAGACGTGGATGAAATTAACAATTTTGAAGGGAATTCGAGAACTTCTCCGTTTCGTGTGGAATTATTTATGCTACGAAGCCAAAAGTTGGGGAATGAAATTCAATGTATAAGCGAGAAGACGAAGAAGATGGAAAAGAAGAAGAAGAAAATAAAAGAAGATGGAGAAGGAGAAGAAGCATAAGAAAAACGAACTGTCGAGAAAGACCCGTTGGAACATTCTTCGTAGACGTTGAGTTTTTATACTCCAAGTCATTTAAGAAGGAAACCACCGACAGACAAGTTCAGACCTGTTCTGCGCATGTTGGCGCTCATTGGTGCCGAAACAAGTTACTATTGGCTATAACCCAACCAACGCTCCCTCGGAGCCAATGAGCTCATTCTACATGCGCGAAACGGATTCCTTCTAAAATGACTGGGACAATAGACTCTATTCGATAATTGTCTTCGTTTTATTTGTACACGAAGACCCGCGTAGATTCGAATACGTTGAACTCGATAGAGATAATCGTGAGTTCTGTTGCCAACGAAGCTACGAAGGTTGCTTTCCGACAGCAGGTCTGTGACAGCTTCTTCGTTCACAGTTTTTAGACGTAGAACATAATTTTTTCTATGAACGGATATACACACACACACACACACATACCTTTAAGTTTCAATGATTATTTCGTTAACATCGCTGAGTCTTTTCGCGAGATAGAAAGCGTACCGTGGTACACTCACGAATTTCTTACGCGCGTCGCGCTACATCCACAAAGTTAGTTTAGCTTAATAACGTTTATTGAGATCTCTCGATGTTTTAAGTATTAACTTTCACACTGGGACGAAGCTTCGTAGGTTTGGAGTTGATTAAAACGGAGCGTGAGCTTTGATTACGCAAGTGAAAGGAATACACTGGATACAGCTAACCGACTCTGTGGTGGTGTGTCCGTGCTCGTACGACTGAAATTGTAAATAGTAATACGAAACACGAATCTTTAAAGAGACATGGAATGTGTAAATGGTGACCGTTTATCCTTCGTTTCCTCGTTACCCGATTTTATTGAGAGACCAAAATTTCAAATGTTGAAAGTGTTAAGAGAAAAAAAAAACGGTGAAAAAAAATAAAAAAGCAGAGAAGAATATTTAAATTTCAATATTGCCCGAAGGAAATACATATACTCAGCGCTTGTAGTGGTTTAGCGGAATGAAGTGAATATTTCCCTAGTTCCTTGATATATTATTACGAGATAATTTTTCTTTTTCGTTTCGTGCTGTCTCTAGCTACTTAATAATAGTCGAAACTATGTAAGGACACCGACGTAAACACTAATGATTTGTATACTTCATCATTATTTTCTCCTTTTTTTGTACATACCAATAAAATCTCTTCGTACAATTATTAATAAAACTAGCGCAATAATATTACAACGCTTTGTTTATCGTGTAAGGTGTACTGTCGTGCTTTTGCACCAGCTCGTATGTCCAACACACTGGCAAAGGAATTTCTCTCTTTTAGGTAAGTAAGGTAATCAATCCCATTATCAGATCTCTGTAACAATGTGACTATTTAAGAGTAATTATACTTCATTGATACATAAAAGTACTTTGAACAATTTATTAAGAACGTTGGTGCTTCTAATTTTTTAAATATGTCTACTAACTACGCTGACGGAAACTACGCTGTAAGTTGCAGTAATAATCACTAATAAGGCAATACTCTATTTAATGTTAGATCCATAATTTCTCAAGATAAAGAAATGCTAGCGACGCGAGGTATAAACTGGAAGACAATTTTAAAAATTAATATGATGTGCTAACGTTCAGCTAATAACAGTGCAAATTCACTTTTTATTGAAAATATGCCAGAGACCCGTTACATCGGCGAATACTGTACGTTATGTTCCATTTTCATCTCAACAATTATCCTTCGTAATATGTATCGATTTATGTAATAGATAAAACCGCTTGGAAAAATTCGATTGCAAACAATCTTCTGGCTTTCTTTTCGAATTTAAACTGCGTTTGATTACGCGCGCATGCATCATCGTCACCGACACCTGTAATACAAATTCTTCAGCATGATTCTTTATTCATTCCTTTATTTTTTATGGAAATAAGTGTCTGTGATCGATTCCTTGAGGAATTGAAGTTAATAACATGTGTGTACATTAATTATAAGTTGTTAGAGAATTTTGTATGAATCATTTATTGCTCGTTGCTTCATAGTGGCGCCTTTTAAAGCGCCCCCAACAGATAAATCATATTTCAAGATGTAAAGCCTATTCTAATTAAACATCTTTCCTGCCTAAATATAAACAACATGGCGGATAAGATGGATATAATATTATACGTAAAAAACAGTATCTAATGAATCGATACGTCAACTATGCGCCGCCGCAATAATTGTATATGCCATTAGGCGATTCGCCCTTGCCATTATACTGTTAAAAAGTAGTGTCCTTTTAAAAAATGTCGGCTGAGAAGGTAGGTTATGCATTACCAATTTTTCATTGTATTTGAAACCACTGTCACACGAATGCCTCCTTTATTTCCACTTTCCTGAACTGTCTGATACAGTCCAAGTGTTTATTTCGAATGACTATTGAATTGTCAAATCCTTTCAATGTAGGTTCTCTATCAGTTGTATCAACCCCACGGCTCTGGTACCGTATTTGTTTCGTGGCGCCCTGGTAACAGCACTCATTTAGCAACCACCGGTTACGATTCCTCAGTTGCTATTTTCGACAGACAAGGCGACTTACAAGAGCGCATTAACATCACTGGCTTGTGCACTGGTTTCGGATGGGACTCCGACGGAGACCTATTGGCCATTATATCCCAGAATTCTTCTGCCATCACATTATGGGACGCGACGACAGGGAAGAAATCGCAAATAGACGCCGGTGTAAGAGACGGTCTGTCGTGCGTAATGTGGGCCAAAAGAACTTGCTTGTTAGCCGTGGGAACGCAGAAAGGAAATTTGGTACTTTACGACCATATAAATGCCAAGTATGATATTCCGTTCTTTCAATAGTCAGCGTAGAGGTACTCTCTTGAATACGATTTTATGAATGAAACAGGCGAATACCAGTCTTGGGAAAGCATAAGAAACGTATAACTTGCGGAGCTTGGTCTTACGAGGGCCTCCTCGCTTTGGCCAGCGAGGACAAGGTTTTAACGATTAGCACAAGCGACGGGGACACTCGTCGCGAAATACCGCTTCAAGGTGATCCGTCTGATATTCAGTTCAATGAAATGAAAATGGATCAGAGAATCGGGGGTGAAAATACAGTATGTCTTTTTACTAGAATATTGTTACGGACGATGTAATTATATACTCACTTACATAAAAATATTAATTTCCTGCTATCTACTAGGTGTCTCTTATTATTAGTAAAACCACTTTATTCTTGTATAATATTTTGGATCCAGAAAATCCAATTGAATTAGCTTTTCAAAAACGTTATGGTCCTATTGTTACTTATAAATGGTAAGGGCATGGTATCATGAATTCATTTACTTGGAATAATTGCTGCACTCTTAATAATTAAAGTCCTCTAACGTTATTTCCGTATTCGGTATATTTCAGGTACGGCGACGGATATATCTTAGTTAGCTTCGAGACCGGATATTTCACTGCGATATCCACGCACATTAAAGAGGTCGGCCAGGAGCTGTTTCAAGTTAAGAATCATAAAGATTGTTTAACTGACTTGGCAATAAGTCAAGTGGTAGGAAAGATCGCTACGTGTGGAGATAATAATATAAAAATACACAGCTTGCAAAATTTAGAGGAAACTGAGAAGTTAATTACTGTGAGCGGCGAAACTGGTATTAGCAAAATAGAATGGTCTCCAGATGGGACAATGCTCGTAGCCGTCAGTTACACGGGCAACGTTTTAGTCTATTTAATAGAAATCCCAAAATTATCTAGCGTTTGTGGTAATAAAATCGCGTTACTGACCAGCTTAACGGAAGTAGCGGTCCATTTATACACATTAGACCAGGTACACGCAGGGCGCATTATACGAAAGAAAGACCAGTATATAACGTTATACACGAATATCCGAAATTACCTTCCAGGAGAAGCCAGAACCATTAATAATTAATACTATAATCGAGCCGTCGGTATTGGCAGTGGGTCCCATGCACATCGCAGTGGGTTTAAATAACAGAGCACTGTTCTGGGATATATCTGGAAGTAGCTATATTACTGCAGTGCATTTTGAAAGGGATTACCTTGCAACGATAGACAGCATAAGGTTGAACGAGTCTTACGTTTCCGTTCTATTTGATGGGAAATTACAGTTGCACTCGGTAACATGTATATTAAAATGAATAACAATGCGCGCCGAAACGTACGATTGAATGAGTATGCGCTAACATATTATTATTGTAGATTAAAATGGATGAGTCGCTGTCAAAGGATGGGAAGGATACGAAAATATTTCCAGATTTAAATGCTTCGGATTTTAGAATAACGTGCCATGCTCTCAGCACAGACTTCTTGATCTATACTAGCGACGTGAGTTACTTTTAAGTATTTTAATACGTGAAAACTTGAAAATATATCGAAACACTAATTTACATTTGTGGCGCATTTAGATGGGCCATATAGTCTACTTTTGCTTAGAAGTATTCAACCAATGTACAGAACATGTACACGATAACGGTATAAAAGAGATATATTTAGACGCGAATGGGACGCAGTTATGTTTTATAGATAATAAGTCGGACGCTTATGTATATAATCCTGTACAAGAGACTGTTTTACCAATTCCCGATTGCCCGGATTGTATAGAGGGTGTGATTTGGGATGAGAATATTTTGGAGCGCAATATATTCGCCCTATATAATAAGAGTATTATCATCGCATATATAGTCGTGAAGTATTTTATCGAAGGTGAGCCGAAAACTATAGATATTACGGTATAAATGGCGCAGGTGTGTTGAAGATGTTTTTCAAATAGGTGCAAAAATCATAAAAATAAACACGACCAAACTGCCATCCGAAACACTGCCACTGTTAATGTACTCTGGCGAATTGACGTTGAGTTCGACCAGTAATAAATTAATTCAAATTACATTATCGTCGCACGAAGACGTGGGAAATATCGTGGAATCGAAAAAAATGCAGGAAGTTTTAGAGAATCAAATTCTATGCAGAAGGTAAAATTTCAATTGTCTATTAACTTGGTTAAAAATAACGTTTATACTCGTGTTTCAGATTCCAACAAGCGTGGAGCACCTGCGAGAAGATTAACGAGAAAGAATCGTGGCTAAAGTTAGGAGATAGTGCAATCGCAAACTTGAATATGGAGTTTGGTAAATTTTAATATCGTTATTACTACGAAGAATGTAGAAATTGTATCGATCTTTCGTCGCTAATTAATTATCTTTAACTGCAGCGATCCGCGTCTACCGGCACATAGAAGATGCTTCGATGGTTTGGGCATTGCAAAAGATGGAGGATATAGACGAGTTGCCATTATTATGTGGCCATGCATGTATCTTGCTTGGCGACTACAATCAGGCAGAGAAATACTTTTTACAATCTTCGGAACCAGTACAAGCGCTATATTTAAGAAGGGATTTAATGCAATGGGAACAGGCACTGAATTTGGCGCAGAAGCTGAAAGCTGACGAAATTCCTTACATCGCCAGAGAATACGCCCAACAATTGGAATTCACGTACGAGTTTTACATCAAGCCTATGAATTGTTTATGGCAGAGGGATATTAATATCGTGCGTTTCGTTTCTTTAGGGGTAATTATCCAAAAGCTTTAACCAACTATGAACGTGGGTTGGTAGATTCCAATCACTCGTCCAGCACAACTATACAGAATCCACAACATCGAAACCTGTGCCTTGCTGGAATCGCAAGAATGTCGATTAGATGCGGCGACAGTAGAAAGGGCGTGAGCATAGCTGTAGATAACGAGAGTTCAAGACAGTTGCGAAAGGAATGCGCCGAAATATTAGAATCGATGAAGGTACGTGGAATCGTGCGTATATAATCTACAATTTCATCAATTTAACTGATTTTACAGCAATTTAATGAAGCTGCATTACTATACGAGAGAGCAGAATATTTTGACAAGGCAGCGTCCGCTTACATAAAACTGAAGAACTGGCAGAAAGTGGGATTACTTTTACCACAAATATCATCTGCTAAGATTAATATACAATATGCCAAAGCTAAAGAATCCGAGGGCAAGTACGAAGAGGCGGCTAAAGCATTTGAGACCGCGAAAGATTTCGAAAATATAATCAGAATTAATCTGGAACATTTAAACAATCCCGGTAATCTAATTACTTCTAAGGCATTTTGTATAATATATTATAGTTGTGTTGCAAATATGCACCTATAGCGTTATATATATTTTACAGCGCGAAGTGTCGAAGTGGTACAGCAAACGAAAAGCATAGAAGGAGCGAAGATGGTTGCGAAATACTTTCAAAAAATGAACGATTACAATTCAGCGATCAAGTTTTTGATCTTATCGAACTGTCACGACGAAGCCTTTCAGCTGGCCAGCCAGCATGGAAAGATGGAGTTGTATGGGGAGATCTTAATAAACACAGTGGACGACGACAACGCGCGAAAGGAAGACTTCAAAAGCCTTGCCATGCATTTTGAGTCTCAGAAGAATAATCTTTTAGCGGGAAAATATTACTTTCATGGGAAGGAGTATCAGAAAGCACTGCGGCATTTATTGAAAGCGGCCCAATTAATAACAGACGAGGATGAGGTCCTCACATTAGCTATAGATACAGTCGCTTCCTCAAAAGATGATAAACTAGCGAATCAGCTAATAGATTTCTTATTAGGTGGGGATGGAATACCAAAGGTAGTACTATAAACTTTACCGCAACGTACAGTGACGTTAAAGCTTTTTGCTTATATGTTTATTGCCCCGTAGGATCCAAAGTATCTGTTTCGATTATACATGGCCAGAAAACAATACAAAGATGCCGCGAAGACGGCGATCATAATCGCGAACGAAGAGCAAATTAATGGTCTGTTTTTCTAGTGTAATCATATAATTCATCAACTTTCAGAATGGCACATTTGACGTGACAAGTGACTTTGTAGGAAATTACAGAAATGCGCACGACGTTTTATTCGGCATGTATCAAGAGTTGAAGAGGAACAAGATTACTATACCGTTAGAGATGCAGAATAACTTGAGACTTTTGCATTCGTACATTCTCGTTAGACTTCACGTGAAAAGGAGCGATCACTTGCGAGGTGCCCGTATGTTGATAAGGGTAGCCAATAATATTTCGAAATTCCCGTCACGTTAGTAAAAAAGAGAATTCAATATTTCGCTGACAACAGGAAGAATATTCCGAAGATATTGCAATAAAAATGTTTTTCCAGATATCGTTCCAATTTTGACTTCTACTGTGATAGAATGTCAAAGAGCCGGGTTGAAAAATGCAGCATTCAATTTCGCGGCTATGTTAATGCGCCCTGAGTACAGAAACCAAATCGATGGTAAATATAGCAAAAAGATCGAAGCGATCGTAAGGAAACCACCGCGATCGAAAGACAATGAAATCGAAGATGAACATTCAACTCCTTGTCCTTATTGCAAGAGTAAACTTGCCGAGACAGAAATTACCTGTGATAAGTGCAAGAATACGATACCCTTTTGTATAGCTACAGTAAGCTTCTTAGTAATATCTCTATTATATTTATATCGTGACGTAGTATATTTCTTTTCCAATTGCACAATTGTTTTTAGGGACGACATATCGTGGAAGATGACTTCACAACCTGTCCCCAATGTGATTTCCCCGCCATACGAAGCGAATTTCTAAGGTATACATTCCTCACTTTATTCTAAATACAATAATTTTGTCATATTTTATTTCGTTAGGATTATCGAGTCCGAAGAAGCGTGTCCGATGTGTTCGGAGAAAGTAGACGTTAACACGATTTCATCCACCCTAAACATCCGTCCTTATCTTGATTTTCAAGAAGGGAAATCTTCAACAAAAGCTTAATTATCTTTGTTTATGTCTACACAGTCTCGCTTCGAATATACACTAATACTCTCACTTAATTAGGAGAATGTATCATATATGTATTCCATACGAAGTAGGTAGGTGTAATTCAGTACAAGAGGATATACAAATATGAAATTATCCTTGTGAAACGGTGCCGTCCAATTGAGTACAATGCAATCAAGTACAAGTAGCTTATTTTACATAAATGTTTCATAGAATGCCTTTGAAGGGCAACGCACGAGTCAAATAATGCTCACACATGCAAGTATAATATGTAGATATTGTCCTCAATAAACTAGTCTCCAACAATTACATATTAATGCAATTTCGCTATCGCCGTTCTATCTGCGTCAATCGATTTAGCATCGACGAACCTGCTCGGGCATTATGCAGAAAGGTTCTGTCGCACAACTTAGGCTGAGGGCCCAGGAGCGTTTTTTTCCGACGTACGTATACACCGCACACTAGCGTAAATCTAATATACTGCAACGTATTGTCGCGACGTCCGTAAAAACAACGCTCGTGTGCCCCATGGACCTTAAACATTAAACTTCACACTGCAATAATTAACTCGCTCTTATTCAACAGGTGCATAAATTTGTCATAAATTTGCAATTCTCGCGAACAAATGTTTCGAATCGCGAGCGTTGCGGCGCAAATAAGAAATCAAAGCGACATCTAACGCGATATGCTCCAGTTAAAAACTAACTTATCATATTCTTGTCACACACAAATGCAATTAAAACACGTACGCGTAGAATGACAGCACGGGATGACTTTGAAAAATTGAGACCAAGTAATGACACGCTCAATATCACGAATTAAAAAACAGACGAATCGTTGGTTGCCGTATATGATCTAACGGCTAATGCGTAATGGTATAGAACCTTAATTCGATTACGTTGATTTAGTTAAAACTGATGGAATTCGTACAAATAAAGCAATTATGCGAGTTAAACTATTAAACAACGACTACTTGTAAATTCAAAAGTTTATACAGAAATCAAATGCACGACATGTGCCAATATACAATTCAAATTTATATACGTATATCGCAGTGCTGATTTCGCACGAGTTACGATAAAACGCATTATCAGTATCAGTCTCGCGGAATTGCTGACCCAGATTTTATTTCATTAGGAACAACAACAAGGAAGTTGAATCATTCTCTTGAATGGCTACTCCCGTGCGCAGTGTAGCCGAGAAATGCAAAAAATACCATTGTTTCGAAGTTACAATATTTTTTAGGCGTAGTATTACGGTAAACAAGTAAAAAGCTTATACGTTCTTGCTTGTGTGCATAGCTTTGTAAGAAGTGGGGTAGGTATGAGAATGTACAGGAAGTTTCAAAATATATGATCCAACGGAGCACCGACGCTTCCTCTCGAAAACAAATGGAAATCCTATAGACTATTAACATCGTTTAATTAGAACGCGTTTGCTATATTTGTGATAAGGAAATAAACGTCCCTAGCGAGATATCGGAAGTCCAGTTTAGCCTGGATTCCTTATATCTTGCCACCGCGTTGTACCACGTGTTGTGAGACGCTCTGTACAATCGCGATCAGTGTAGATTCCATTTGCAACCAGCGCCGGTACGTCAGTAGTACGCGGTTGAGGTTGGACGTGAGTTGTTTGAGCGGCACATATTGAAGATATTGGTTCGCCCCTAAGTAAGTTTGTCGAAAGGCTTCTGTCGACCCTCTTAATTCGAACGCGCGAGAGAGAGCCGATTGATAATAAGCCCAAAACAATCGTCACATTCCTCAGGAATATCCGTAAACTGGTGGTCAAAATGGCGGAAAGGAATGACTCGCCGGGTTCCACCTCATCTTCTACCGGCCAAGAAAATCAACAACTGTTCTCGAGCTTTATAGGGGAGATTATAAAGAGCCCGGTGAACCTCGCCCTGGTGGGCGTGATCGCGCTGCTGGTCTACAAAATCGTGAAAAGCAAAACGAAGACGGAAACGCCAATGGCAGAGGTGAAGACACTGCCGAAACTGCGACGTGACTTTACGGTGGAAGAATTAAGGAAGTACGATGGTACGGGGTCAGACGAACGATTATTGGTTGCTGTCAATGGTAGCGTTTACGATTGTTCCATCCGCGGCGCCCGGTTCTATGGTCCTGGTAAGCACTCGATCGTTCCCGTGCCGACGTTTCGCATGATCATCAAGTATTTTCCTCGGACGAACCGTACGATCCGTCTCGCAGCCGCGCTGCTTTTTATTGCCTTTACGGGATCTCGATGGTTTTTATTACCTCCACGAGATTCCGATGTTTTTAATTAACTTACGAGCGGCTCCCGTCAGACGCCGCTTATCGCCGCCCGGCGATTATGTAAAAATAAACTCTCGAGCGTCACGAGATCGTGATAATCAGTTTGGAAAGTTGCGTGATATAACAGTAAATCAAGGAATCTAAGCGCTTCTTTAAGTAGCACAATTTCTTTATGGCTTGTTTACAATGTTCAGACTTTCCTCTCTGAACGACGTAATTTAAAACGATCGAGCTACCGCCGCTCAATTTAAGGCGCGTTCGACGCGACACACGGTCGAGGAAAGTACTGTATAAAATTCTTGAAAAATAAAAATTCGTTAATACAGCAGTGTTCCGTGATTATTTAATCGAATATTTGTTTTAAATTCTTGGAATTTGCTGCAGGTGCCCCGTACGCTGCATTTGGAGGGCGAGATGCTAGCAGAGCTCTAGCAACATTTTCCATACCTGCGACAAAGGAGGAGACTGAGTACGATGATTTAAGTGATTTGAACACGGAAGAAATGAACTCTATTAAAGAATGGGAAGAGCAATTTAAAGGTAACGACTAATTAAACTATGAAACTCAACAATTTCAGATGTTGAACTTATATAAATACTGTTATTAATTGCATGTAGTAATTTGATAGTTTTATTAAAGTAAAGTGTCACTATAGTACACAATTCTATTATTCGGATTTTCTAAATATATTACTTTCACATTTTAGAGAAATATGATTATGTGGGAAAGTTATTAAAGCCTGGCGAAGTGCCTACAAATTATTCAGACGAAGAAGACGAAGGTAGCCAGCAGGAGACCGAGTCGAAGTCTGAGCAAGAAGAAAGTAAAACAACATCCGATCATCAAGGAGCCGAATCAAAGTCTAAGAACGATTGACTGCTTAATCATACGTCAAATGCCAAACAGTTTCAGAACGATATTGCACACACACCATTGTTAAAGAAACTCTTAAAATCGTGACTCATGGATATATGTCTGGAAATTCAATTGAATATTTTATTACAAGCGTAATAATACTAAAACTGGAAACACAAAGTGATATCTTTTGATCGAGTTAGAAATATGTAAATGTTTAAAAACTGGTGTTACACACAAAGACTTTCTGAGTATTCATTTTTCCAATCGATATGGATACTTGTATGGTATAATGTTTTTTATATGTGTACAAAAGATTTCTTACAGATCCTTAAAATTGGGCACTAGGCTTAAGGCAGGAAAAACTTTCGAGCTATATTCCATTGCTAAAGGATGTTCGTTTATAGTTTATACTATCGTCCATGTGTTGCCACATAACATTGAATACATATGCAGTATGTATTGGTATCTGTAAAGTTTAATAGAACGGTGTTACATTTGACATGCATTTGAAGTTTAGTACTAAGTTGATGCAACACTCTGCGTATTCACACAATGAAAGCATACGATATTTCTTAAAATCGAAACCCTAGGTTTTTTTAAAAGAAAAATAGCCTCTATTAAATAAGTAGCAACTGCGATTTGTATTTAAGTTATATTGTCGGGGATATTCGATCGAAAACACACATTTACAGGAAAACGTTGCGAAGAGGAGTAGATCGAGTATGAAAGACGCAAATCTTGAAAATGTTTTTTTATACCAAGTTGCAGTAAAATTCCATTTGAAAGTTTATATAGAGTGATAGAAGTTGACTAGTCTTTTTTACATAAACAAAAATGATGAAACATTCTGTGAAACTTCATGTACATTTTAATACTTTGTGTAAATTGTTATTGTTTAGAAACAGGGACTTCTTATAAATTACTAATATTCGTGTTACCGTTTGTAATGCTACGAGACATTTATTATTATGCATTTGTTTAAAAGAATATTTGTAAATTACCTGAAAGTAACAAGCTTGCAATGATTTTAGTACATGGCAACATGTTATATGTGTATATTCAAAATGCATGGGTTCTTTCAAGTTCGTAACTATTTCGTGCAATTAATAAGGTTTTAGTTATAGTTTAATTAAATATGGTATTTGTTTTAATCAAATACGTATAGTTCATGTCCAATTGGACAGAATTGTTAACTTTTGTTGTTTTTCTAAAGTGCGTCTTTTTAAACTGTGTTGTCGAAGAAAGTAACATTTATTAATTGTACAAATAAAAGCGTTATTAATGCCGAAAGCTACGCATAATTTAATGGAATTAGACTGTTTTAATTGTGAGAAATAAAGCCGTATTACTGTTTTCATCAAGAGAGTTACTGCGAAAAGTAAAAGTCGTTTTACCGTAATTTATACGAAATTTTGTATGTAATTTGCTGGAGCTTACCATTCGAATGATTTTAACTGTGCTAAATTCTTTCGGTCTAGATAAGTCAGATTAATTCTGTATCATTCCTATTAAATAGAAATATTTATAAGCTGGTTTCTGATTGCTTCGGATTCTGAATATTCCGCATATTTGTACGCGACAATACGCTTTTGGAATTTAAATCTCAACAAATGGCACTATCGTAAACAAAGAATTGCATTTCTTTCTCATATCCATTCAATCTCTTTCACTAATACGATCAGCATGCAACAACAGACTGAATCCTTAGCGACCATTCACGTCGATAGCATTAACTTCTCACTCTCTGAACAACAAGATCGATCCATATTTTTTTATACATTTGTTGCACCACGTACGAAAGAACATCGCTCAGGTTAAATCTAAGATCCAGTACTTGACCAAGCTTGAGAAAATTTTACTCCATATAGTTTTGAGATACGCGAGGTTTATAATGTATCGAGGAACATTTTATCAAGATGTAATCGTTAAGCCTACTTCGTTTAACGAACCGTTTGAAAACTTATGTAATCGTCTGTTCATTACTTTAACTATCGGCTAGTAGCGATATTCTACGAGGCACGCTCGTAGAAGCGTTACATATTGTTATCCAATTGTACTTTCCGTTATTGCAGAGGAACGAGTGGGCAGTTTGTAAGGTATAGGTTTTGGGCATCCTATTACTAGGTATATCATGATACTGACAGATAATATCAAATCTTGTTTATATTAAAGTACCGTTCCTCTCGAACAAGTCCTTCCACCCATTTGTACTTAATTTTGCCCCATCCTCTTTGTGCGAGATAATTTTGGCGTATCTCGAGCGCTGCAAGAACGTGCACTGTGTATATCGAACATATTTCGCGCCAGGCGTTGTTGTTACCTCCAATCTTTAACAAGTAATGCTCTTTATTTCACATGTACTGTTAAAAATCGTGTTCTTATTACAATAAAATGTTAGTTTCTCTTATAGTAGCCTAGGTGCTGTACAATACTGTTGTCAACGGCCGAGAAAATATATAATTAATAATTTACAATGATTCTAAGTTCAGGTATAATCATTGAAACGAAGCGAACGAACATTTTTATACGATACAAATTTTGTCACGTTTATCTTACTTCATATGTGCATGTATGTGTATGTGTATAAAAAAACACGCAAAAATTAGGGTTCTTCGATTTGAATTTTCGACGTAAAACGGTATTACGGCGCTTGGAAACGATGCTGTGAATTCGAATCCGTTTCAAATTGAATTTTACGTTAGCGCGCTGACGGTTCACATGTCGATTTCAAGCAAACGTAGAAGCGCCAACAGTTCGAACAAGTGAGTTGCTTCGAATTGTTTCAGACACTTAACTTTGTATCTGTCCAAAACGTACACGTAAACAAACATAGCGAGAAGAAGAAAATTTTGCACAAAGGAGTGCTGAATTTGATCGCAATAGAAGGATCAGTCGGGTCTGAATGAGATAAATATTCTCAGTTTACATGTTCTCTCGTAATTAATTGTACCGCATTGGATCCGCTGAGCTGCGATGTTGATGATCAAAGTTACGATAGTGTAAAGAGTAAAAGTAAGAGTAAATGAAAAGAAAGTCTGAATACATCCTCAATGTGGATACTTGAGGATAGTTAGGGTCGTCTTCGACTTACGATCGCAAGTTGCTTGGGCGTTTATCTCTGTTGCATACATAGTCGTCCTTTTTTAATAGCACTGCTTGATATTATAGCATGCTAATGTGACTGCAATTGGAGACTGGAAATATTTGCAATCTATCTGCTATTATCATTTATTGCTTCAAAAAGAATATTAACGACCAGTGCCGTTCCGGACGATCTACACGCTCCTCATCTTTTACAGGGAGATGTAAATTACGAACAATGGCGGTTATCGTAATTCAACGCATGACCTTGTGTCTTTAACTCATTATAATTACTCTGTTACATAGTACCACAGTCGATAGGTCGATATTCAATAGCCAGAACTTTCGTCCGGTTTATCTTGAAACAAAATATGGCTCACTGTTATTTTAACCGACGATAAGAATCTAATTCCCTTCGATACATTTCTCACCGCTACTTTTCTCACCCTTTCTATTAAAATGTACAACTAATGAGACTCGCGATTATTATAAGTAACATGGGACGGAATCGTATCGTGTCGACAGGCAAGATTATGAAAACTGCGTTCGTTATCGTGCCAGACAACGAGAGTGATATCAGCGACTCAAAGCCTCGCGTGAAAATAGCTCGTTCGGTTGGTAATAATCGAAAATACACAACAACGAATACGCGGCGATCCGTGGTCTCTTGCTCGGAACAGATTTTTTAGCAGATTATTATATTGGCCGGTGTTAGAGATCGGTCAATGCACCCTTGGCGGATATTTTTATTTCCATTCAGTCATAGAAGAGTACGCGATCAGTATGTACACTGTTTCGTTGGATACCGTAATCTCGTACTCGTCGACTATTTTCTCGCGATGCGAGCCAATAACGGAGAGATATTCCGGGCTATGTAGTGATAATAACCGAATAATCAATCTGTCAACTGGACCAACATTCGACTAAAATAAACGATAAACAAAAAAAGCATGTACTTGATAGCACTGCACCGTTTAACTCTGTAAAGCGTTTTGGCGAGTGACTAGTTACGTAATACTCGGATAAAGACTATCAACAGATCTTCGTGATTCCTTTGTCTCTAATATAATTTAGGTTCGCATCCTTCGTATCTGCCTCGCTCTTGGGACGAGACTTCCACCGATCGTATTCAATTAGAGGATAAACGATACCTTTTCTGCACGAGTTTTCGACAAATCAAGAAAGTGTATACGGACGACTAGAAGATTAAAGATACATCTGGTAGCATCGGCGTAGATCTGTTGATCCGAAGATTCGCGGCTACAAATGGCAGGATGTCGGGAGAGGCTCCTACAAGGAAGCATTCATGGTACGTGCCCGGTGATCAGTGACAGATTTTCGATCGGATCAAGATTCTATCGTGAAAGAAAGCAACAAGGTACAGGCGACTAGCTCGCACGACAAAGAGCCGCTGTCACTGAGATGGCTAGGTGGCTGCTACCACGCCGTCATCCAGTTCCCGTCCCATTTCCAATATTCCCTCTCCTCTCGCGTTCACCTCTTTCTTTATACAATTCTCTGTGCATCTGACACTATCGAGAGCGAGCGGGCGCGCGCGCACGCATAAACGCACGGCGGTGGAAAAGACGGAGAGGGAAGCAGGGAGCGAGAAGGAGAGGAGTAGGAAAAGAGAGATGGAAGCAAGTTCACGCACAATACGTGCGTGTGGCGAGTCGCGTGCCGTTCGCACCTATCCACACGAGTCGTCGGATTCTCTTTCTCGAGGAGAGGACGTTCTGCGCAACGCATTCTCCCCACCTCGCGTGCATTCTTCCTTTTAACCTGTCGATCGAGAAATCCCTGGCCATCTTGTAACAACATCCCCCTTTGACACTCGCGACGCTCTGTAAATGCACTAGCCAAACGCAATCCTCGACGTCTCTCCCATTGCACCGCGGGTAACAGTGAATTAGAGTCGTCCTTGAAAACGGGGATACACACGCACGATTGTTCGACGAATTAATTATCGGCGCAAGAATTATGATTGAAAAGAGAAAGTGATCATTAGTAGGACGAACAGATGCACGCGATTTATGAATTTCAGCCAGCGAGTAGCTGCGGGAGCGCACTAGGAGAATAAACTGTGTTTGGTCAGACTATAGTGATATAAAACACTGGGATATCTTGATAGCATTACTTTAATGAGATATCGTTGATGGCTGTGAGAGGTTTCGTTTAAGGGACAGTAAATGCAGTTTTCTGGGAGACCCCTAATTCCGAAGAGCATCGATAGGACTTTTTCGTTTCTGGCACTGATTATATCGTTAAATAGAATTTAAAGAGAATTTGTTAACAGGATTGACGTTAGTAATAGCAAACGTACCAAAATTATTTCATATAATTTCTAAGATTTCAGTAATGCTTCAATGGTGTTACATAATAATGGCGGACATATTCACGATCATTTGATGTAGATGTGTACTATCGTTACGATTATAATGTGTAAAATGACTCATTAGAATCCTGTTTTTGTAACAATGTTAACGCAATTTATCTTTGCGTTCGTGAGACGCTTTGCTCTTGATTGGCGTGGAGCGGGTATCGATGGATCTATGTATGTCTAATAGTCTGATGCGTAGAAATGGAATGCAAGACAGTGTAACGCGTACAGAATAATACGACACAGAATTGAAAGAAAAGTTGCAGTAAATCTATGTTCGAAACGCAAATTGGTAGATCGCGCGAATCGCACTGTTCCGATATAATCCGGCGTAGAGGAAACAATCGGGCTAGGGTATTTCTCGGCATTTCTCGAGTACGTAAACTATCGGAGCGGAGAGTACAGTGATAGGTTATTACAGAAATATCTTGGCATATACGATTCGAATGGCTAAACTTCGACGCGAACGTACCGCCAAACTAATAATAATAAAGCTGGTTTAAAGAGCGTCACGCAACCACTGTGCGAGACCGGCCATCATCAAATGGCGGCAGAGGAATAAACGAAGTTCTCGTGGCTGTTGGACCGGCGGCGTGACTATAAGCACGGCGTTCGTGGCCTCGCGGCGGCTCGGCCACTTGCGAGCGGCCGATGGGTCACGTGACGATGAGAGCCAATCGGGCGGCCAGTCTACGGTCACGGTAAGCATACGGAACCAGTCGGACATTTTCTGACAAGCGTAGAAAAACTTCTCGTCAACAGCAGCCGCCATTTTACGTTAGCCGATACTCGTGCGGTGCGGAACTCTCGCGATCGCTTTTCCCGAGCGAATTTCTGTGGCGCGCGGTGGCCGCCCCGGAGCCGACTCATTTCATCGTTCTCGCCTCCTGGCGTCCGTGATTGCCTCGAATGTGCGGGGAAAGCGAGCCGCGTCCGCGGTGATCGTTCGCGCGCCCCGTGTCGCAGTGTGCCAAGGCGAGAGAAGAGGAGAGGAAGATGGTGCCAGCGGGCCTCGAGAGCGATATCGTTGCTGCGAGCTAGCGCCGTGCGCGCAGCCAGTCCGCCACACTCGAGTGTTTGACGAGTCGTGCGCGACCGACTAAGTAAAACGAATTGAAACGCGAACACCTCGTCCGGTATATACAGTGTGTGCATTTAATATCACGGTGGTGATCATCGCGATTAGCAATATTCGACGATAGCCCTGGTTACTTCTCGGCCTGCACCCGTGGCTCGCGCGAGTGGCCGTGCGCCCGTCGACAAAATTTACTGTGTGTGCGTGTGTGGGCTTTAGCGCGGGGTTCGACGTACCCCCGACGATGCCCAATGGTTGATCGTGTAACGAAGCGTGCTCGGGGACGCTCCACGCGCCGCGGTTCTCATTGTTATTGTCATGCCTGTGAATACGCTAAGAACGCGGTGAATTTTCGCGGCTTCACCGAAGAAGAGGAAGAAGCGGCAGCAGCAACGGCAACAATAGCAGCAACAGTAACCAGAATCGTCGGCTTCGCCAGCAGCAGCAGCGGTCTTCTAGTGGCGTAGTGCAGAGTTTCGCCCCGTGTGTGTTACCCGTGGTGTATACCCGTGGCTGCGTGCGTGCGTGTCTGGCTGCCTGCCTGGTTGCCTGCCGCCTGCGTGCGTGCGTGCGGTCGACTCAACGACTCGCTGCCGCCACCGCCGCCGCTGCCGCTGCTGCTTACTTGCTACCGACAGTAAACACTCTGAAACGAGAAATTAACCCTGAAAAGAAACCATGGCCGAACACATGGTGGACGGCCCGCCGAACAAGCGACCGAAGCTCGGAGACTTCCCGGGGACATCGGACTCCGCGGGTGAGTTTTCTCTTCGCCTCGACCGTATTCAGAAATTTTGCTGAATTACATAGTCGGGGGTCGCATCACGCGGCTAACCTTTCAGGGATTCACTGACTACTAGTCGCACCAAGTGGCCTATAAGTGCCGCATACGTCTCTCTCTCTCGTTTCATTCAGAAAACAAACGTACATGCCCGCCTCGATCATCTCGAAGTGGCATTACTGTCAAGTCGCTGACGGACCAAAACCTTTGAGCAAAATTACCCCATGGTCGACGCTTCGGTTTTTCTCTGCATCCTCGTATTGTCTCCATGACCGAGGGTTCCTCTCGAGACCATCGTATTTTCTGTTTGTTTTTCTGTTTCTCACGATTAGATTTATAGTCCTCAACTCCTCAGAGAAGCGTTGTGGTTGTAGCTGATTGTTTCGTTTTGCGCCACGAGTGTCATCCTTTGACAGGGCCCTGTATTAAGTGTATTCCAACACCGTTCAAAGTCAGATGTATTTACTTCATCGGACCCGCGTAACGATCGTGATTAGCCCCGGTTGTTAGTTAACCGTTTATAAACTAACCTAAACCGTACGAGAAATACCGTCGCTGGAACTACACTATACTGCGATTTGTGCATCGTGCTTCGAACGATATTGCGAACGATCGGAACGCACGCTCGAGGCTCTTCTGCGATTCATGCGATCTGCATTGAACTTTATTTTGCCGAAACGATAGATTATTCGAAAATCAGTGTGTTATGATAGCACTGTCATTGGCGAGGGTAAATTTAAAGTCGCAAACAGAGTTGGTCGCGTGGATTGTGTTTTTAAATGGATTAATGCAGAGGGGTCATTGTTTGGATACAAAGAATGCAAAGTTTGTTCTGTCATTACCAAGGAATGCGCACGCCAAAGACTATTCGATATTAGACGACGAGCAATTTGCGTATAGTGTATAAAATTTTGCTCAGAGGTTGCAGAAAGCATTCCGTGTTTCGATGAGTAATTACATGTATCTAAACAATCTATAACTTCTGTCTTGTTGCACGTTATTTCCCTCACTTTGGTTTAACGCTAAGGAGTAATAGTGCGTCATATATATTTTTTTATTCTCTTTTAGCTGTCTTTAGACTTATTATATCTCACTTTTGTAGTGCATGGCGGATGCATGGAAATTTAAATAATGAGTAAAACATGACATTTTGCTGGCATGATCGATGCGCTAACCATCTCCTATTCTTACTTTCTTTAAGTACTCTCTTATCGCCTTAACAGTTTCTGAACTCAATAATATCTCATGTATTCCCGAATCGAATCGACGACCATCGTGTCGCTTAGATATTCGATGTACAAAATTGGAACATCTAGTCAGGCTGCAGAAACTAAGTAGCAGACACAGCCTTCGTTGCTCGCAATCACTTGCGTCGGTCCGGTTATATGGTACTAGTGTTACCCGAGAGAAAACTTAGGCTGTTTCTGCTGCTTAAATGCCGAGATCCAGAGCATAGGCAGTTTCTCCACAGTCTGAAATAAAAACTGTGATATATATATGTAGTGGGTATGGCGCCTCTAATGATGCACCATGCTTATACAAACTACGGGGGAGGTGGCAGTGGTAACATGCAACAAATGCAGGGCCCGCCACAACAGCTACATCTGCAACAGCATCAGCTGCAGCCACATTGGAACAACCATACCGTCCAGAAAAGAAGTAAATATTATTACAAAACCCAGCAAGAAGTTGGAAAGTATTAAGTCCAGCACTGCAAAAATTTGTTTGTCTGTCCATTCATCTCATTTATTAATACCGCCGAGTTGTAAAGCCATTCGATTACCTCTAATTTATCTCATGGTTTACCAGTTACAGAAGTTTTTATCATTAAAGTTCTGGTATCCCCTCGGAAAGTATGTACAGCTTTGGCATATTGTCACTATGGTTCAATAAAGTCGATTTACAAAGCCCACAGCGGGAAAGATTGCATTGCTTATTTGCGCGATAAAAGAAAACATGAATGTAAACATAAGTATACTGGGTATAACGCTTTATACGCAAGACTCGGATTGATTTTCTTAAGATACTGGAGAAAAATTGGATCGCACTTGATATCGCAGGCAAAATCATAAATATAAAGGGATATTTTTCATTTAACACATGATACAGAGATTTAAATGCATCTAGAAGTAATAAATATAATATGGACATGCGACACACATGCACAGAGCTCTAGACCTTTACACTAGGATGGAAGTATATTAAGTAATACGTATAAGTTTCAGACAACAAATTGATTTTCATTAAGATAAAGTTGAAATAGGCTTTTAGGTAGGTAAATATGCTCCTCTTTTTACTCAGATGTGTTAATACTTTGTAGGTGATTGGTACCGAAAATTTAAATAAAAGAAGTTGTACGAGTTTCAGAAACTTTATTTCTTTTTTGTTTATTTTTTTCAATGTTACAATATTTAAGAAATATTTCATTTGCAAACAGTTGTATATATACTCTTTAGAGTGACTATGATTCCTTCGCATGACTGTCTACTCTAAAGTTTGCCATTAATAGCTTTAATGCTTTTGTAGTTTAGCACGACTTTATTGTGAGCAAATTTTTATTCCGCTGTAGTATGGATTCCTTTAAGTTATGCTCATGCAGTGTATGTCTCATGTCTTATTTATGTATTTGTTTGTTTATATTTATACGTAGTTTGTTGTAGCATCTTCTCATATATTTTTTTTTTTTTTTTAATTTTTCTTTTTACCCTCTTCTCTTCGTATATTTGCATTTGACCCCTTTTTTCTCCGTTAATGTATGATCAATCACGGATGGTCAAGTAAGTTGAAAAGTACATTTTTGCGACAAATGTATTCCAATACTTTAGGTTAATTTGCATTGAATAAATACGATTTTTCTGTAATTCAAAACACGACATGTATATAAGTGTTACAAAGTATGTGCGTGCAATACATATATGTGCATGCATGTTTCACATGCAGATATATTATACAACACGCATCGAACGTTACACGGTAATACAAAGATCCTACTATCGAAACTTTGGATAAAAGCTATGGTGACGGTGCTGAATCTCATCCTTGTAATATTACTAATGGTTTTTTGGTCTCTATGGTACATGTTACATCTAATATCATACTCTAATCTTAATATTTCAAACTGGTTATCTAGAAAAGTAACTTTTTGTCTCTATAATATCGGACCCTCATATAAATTCTACTCTTTAAAGGAAGTTTAATGGAACAGAGCGATAGATAAGCGTAGCATCAAAGTATAGTCTCCACGACCATTCTGTATTCGATGATCTTACTTTTGTAGTAACCAGTAATTTTTGCAGCATTTTAGATATTAGGAACCTGTCACTAATGTAAACATCTATTCTCAGATTACATAACAAACACAGATATGTATGATCTTGAAAATGATCTACCCGACGATCTGTTGCAATCGGCGTCTTGGGGTTCAGCAACAGAGAGTGCTAAGCCACCGGCGACGGGCCCAGGTCCAGGGCAGCAAAACGGCGACGAGATGCGACACGTACATCAGCAACAGCAACAACTTCCGCAGCACATAATACAGCAACAAGTTTGTATTCGCAAATATATACGCGTACACGTACATGTACATTATAGGAGAAATCGTATTTCATATCGTGTAATTCCAATTTATTTTGACGCAGGGCAACAAGAATATGGTTACTAATTCTTTAGCGATGGCGGCTGGAACGTTGGGTAACAAAAGTCCGAACATGCAGTCCCCACCGAATGTCTCTGTCTCTAAAGTAGTCGATCCGCAAATGGTTGTCAGTTTGGGGAATTTACCAAGTAGCATAGCCAGCTCTTTGGCCAACAATCAAATGTCCATCGCAAATTCTATGGGTAGCCTTCAATCGTCGATGAGCATGGCCGGCAGTAATGCTACCATGTCGATGCCAGGTGGAATGAATACTGGTATAGTTATGACCAGCAGCGCTAGTGGGAATAATAGTATGGGTGGCATGGCAGGTGGAAGTTTAATCGTGACCAACAGCTTGAACAAACAACCTTTAAATACTGTAAGCTTTACAGTCGCGTAGAGATTCATGCGAAAATACTATAACGTTACGACAGGTAGAATGACGAGACTCGTGTATTTTAGGTAACCATGATGGGGCCTAATACTCAAGGAATTCATCATCCAAGTGTTGCGTCTCATCATGGCGTTGCTCAAATACCAAATGGACCTGGGATAATGAACACCAGAGCTGTAGCGATGCAACAGCAACAACAAGCTCATTTGGTTGGTCCAGCTAGGGGTCAAAGTCCGCATCAGCAAGTACATCAAGTCGGTATCGTTGGTCCCGGTCAAGGTGGCCCACGAATGCAAGCTCCTCCTAACATGGCGAACATGCCGAACATGGGGCAAATGGGTGCATCCAGCCCTTATGGCTATGGTAAGTATATCAAGCGTGTATGTAACCAACGGGTTTCAGAACTATATTGAAACACATGATTCCCCGGCAGCGTCTCCGGGCAGTGGACCAGGGCCTGGCGTTACCGTGTGTACTAATAGTCCTGTCGGAGTTGTTGCGCCCCAGCAGAAAGGAGTGGGAACAAGTATGACCGCCATGCAAGCTGCTGGTAGATTCGGAGGAACAACAGGTCCTATTGGTTCCGCAACCGTCGTGGGTGGTCAGGAGGGTGGTATGGCGCAACAAGCTCAACCACCCACGCCAAGTCCAGCTCAACCTCAGTCCGGTGCACCAAGCGGAGGGCAACCAGGTCCGCAACAAGCTACTCAGGGTCAGATATCCGGTGCTGGTGCTCCGACTGGTAAGTATCCATTTCTATATTCCGCCAGGATTATCCCGGAAAGACGAATTTAGTTAAGGAAAGGATCTCGTATTATCAGGTGCTACGAAATCAACTGCAGATCCAGAAAAACGTAAACTCATTCAACAGCAACTAGTTCTGTTGCTTCACGCGCATAAATGTCAACGACGCGAGAGCCAAGCGAACGGTGACGTCTGGCAGTGCACGCTGCCCGATTGTAAGACCATGAAAAACGTTCTGACCCATATGACCGCCTGTCAGGCAGGGAAACATTGCACGGTGCCGCACTGTAGCTCCTCCAGACAGATCATTAGCCATTGGAAGCACTGTAATCGAAACGATTGCCCTGTCTGTTTACCCTTGAAACAAGCGAACAAGAACAAAACCACAAATGCTGCCGCAGCATCCACCACGCAACCAAATAGTCAACCAAATCCGAGTCCAACCGACGTGAGAAGAGCATACGACGCTCTAGGTATTCAGTGTCCTACAACAACACCTGGTTTGGTGCCTGGCCAGTGCGTTACCAGAAGAATACCAGCGCCGGGGATGCAGGGAGCGCCTGGGACAATAGGAAACGTCAGGCTAGCTCAGCCTCAAACACAGGCGGCCCCCGGTCAGTCGGTGGTCGGCGCCGGCCAGCAAGTGGTCGCCCCGAACGTATCTCTTCCTTTAAATTCCGATCCCAATACAGTTGGCGTGGCGGGCAATCAGGCCGCGCCTACCAGTGGACCCACGCCCGCTGCAGCAGCGGCTGCCGCTAATATGCAGCAATTGTTCGGTCTGAACGATTCAGGACAGCTCACTGTCCCCGGCGAAAACAGGCTAACGAGCCTTCAACTTCCAGCCGGACTTCAGCCAGGGCAAGTAACAGCGACACCAGTGCAGGGAACAAAGGACTGGCATCAGTCAGTAACTCCGGATCTTAGAAATCACCTTGTTCACAAATTGGTTCAAGCGATATTTCCAACTCCAGACCCGCAGGCAATGCTGGACAAACGAATGCATAACCTGGTTGCGTATGCGCGGAAAGTTGAAGGGGACATGTACGAGATGGCCAATTCGAGATCGGAATATTACCACTTACTTGCCGAGAAGATCTACAAGATTCAGAAGGAATTGGAGGAGAAGCGGCAGAAGCGAAAAGAACAGCAGCAGCAGCAACTGCAAGCCCAGCAGCAGCAGCAACAACAACCTCAACCTTCCGGCACGTCTGGTCCGGGCTTGAGGCCGTGCGCTCCACCCAATGTCGGGACTGTACCGCCGTCACGGCCTGTTGGAACGGTCACTCCTAGCTTGCGCAGTCACTCACCGAGCATGGGTCAACTTGGAACTTTACCTGCAATGGGCATTCCCCATAACAGGATGCAGTTCCCGCAGCAGCAGCAAGTGCAACAACAGCAGCAGGTGCAGGTCCAAGCCCAAACCAAAGTCCAGGCTCAAGCTCAGGCCCAGGCTCAAGCCCAGGCTCAGGCTCAAGTTCAACAACAAATGCAGCAACAGCAGCAGCAGCAGCAACAAGGAATTTTAGTCGGACCACCGGGCCCTAGTCCGAACGGACAGTCGACATCCAACCCCAATGTCGTTCCAAATCCTGGTCTCAGTCCTTTCGGGCAGCCGCAAATGCCGCAGGCAAATCTAACAACAACCACCACATCCGCAACAACTAGTCAATTTCCAACTTCGAACGGCACTTCCGGTTTACCTAACAGTTCTCCTGTACAGAATCAACATCAGTTCCCCGACCTTATGAAAGTTAGATTGGCGCAGGCGCAAGTAGCGATCGCGCATCAACACCAGCAGCAGCAGCAACAACAACAGCAGCAGCAGCAACAGCCACCACAGCCGCAACCACAGCAGCAGCAGAGTCAGTCGCAGCCACAGCAACCGTCGAGCACCTCGAATCAAAGCGCGACGGCAACGTCGTTGCCGCAAGCCCCGTCGCCATTCAACGCTATGCAACAAAACAATCAGCAGAATCAGCAGTTTAACAATAGTCGGTCTCTGTCGGTTTCAACGCCCAATGACAACGGCATCAGCACGTCGACTCCTCAAACGATCCCACCTCCCGCATCCAGCGGGCCTAGTCCTGGTCCAGCGACTACAACGAACGGACCTCAGTCTACCACTTCCACGCCTAACACGCCATTAGTTCCTTCATTGATGACACCCAATCAGACAGTATCTTCCGCCAATCAAACACCCCCTCATCCTGGCACCACACCGTCCCCGGCCGGTCTGGCGAGCCTCGGTAAAGGGATGACGTCCCAGGAGAGGGCCGCGCTCAACGCGCCACGAACCTCGTCGATGTCTTCACAAATGGCCGCCATCACGGCTGCCCTGGATCGTGACAATTCTCCTAGTCCGCCGATGAATAACAATAAAGGGAAGCTGGATTCGATTAAGGAGGAGAGCATGAAGATGGAGATTAAGCAGGAAGACGGCTCCGAGAATCACAGGATGGACGGTGGTAAGAGCGTCAACAGCGACGTGTCGATGAAAACGGAAATCAAAACTGAACCGATGGAAGAAGGATCTGGTGAGGGTATCGTGAAGGAGGAGTGCTCGGGTATCAAGGAGGAGCCCGTGACGCCTATGTCCAGCCAGGACACCACGACGCCGGACATTAAACCGTTGGTCCCTGAGCCTATACAGCCGAGCGGAACGTCGACGGACAAGAAACGGCTGTGCCTGTTCAAGCCGGACGAACTTCGCCAGGCGTTGATGCCGACTCTGGAGAAACTCTACCGCCAGGATCCGGAGTCTATACCATTCAGGCAACCTGTCGATCCGCAGGCCCTCGGGATTCCCGACTACTTCGACATCGTCAAGAAACCGATGGATCTGTCGACAATCAAAAGGAAATTGGACACAGGGCAATACAGTGATCCATGGGAGTACGTCGATGACGTGTGGATGATGTTCGACAACGCGTGGCTTTACAATCGTAAAACATCTCGGGTTTACAGATACTGCACCAAGGTAACGTTTAATTCAATCTTTCCAGTTACTGTAGCCACTAATGCGCGGGCAATGAAACGACGGACATTTCTCATTGATTCTAGCTCTCGGAGGTTTTTGAGCAAGAGATAGATCCTGTGATGCAGGCTCTTGGGTACTGCTGCGGTAGAAAGTACACGTTCAATCCGCAAGTACTGTGTTGCTACGGGAAACAGCTGTGTACGATACCGAGAGACGCGAAGTACTACTCTTATCAGAATAGGTCAGTATACCGAAGGATTTCGATGGAATAATTACGCATAACCATAGAATTCACAAGATAACTCACTTGAGAAACGAGAAATAGTTTGCATGATGGGAACCTGTTAGTCGGTTTTTTTTTATTATCTTCATTTTGTCCTCTAGCGACTTCTTTACTTACAAGGGGAGGACACCATGTGATAGACATCGATTTTGATGAACTTTGGCACGATGGATCTATGTCGAAAATAAGTAAATAGGTGTCCGAGCGTTTCAGCCAATGGACCTTAATAATAGAGATATTTACATGTAAATTATTAAACATTTCATAGTGCCCGTATAAAGCATAAAAGCAGCGTTCACTGCGCTTAATCGCTGTGAACCCTGCATAAAAGCTAACCTGAATTTAATCCTCCGGAGGGTAGCCGTGGGGTTTCAGTGGGTAAAAATCCCACACCACCCTGGCGCCCCCAGGGGATTGCCCTCTGGAGGTGTCGGGGTGTCTTTTGAAGATTTCCCCACGTTAAAAAAAAACTTTAATTGCATTTATCCATTTAAAAGAATTAATAATGAACGCTACTACCGTTACCTTTTTTCTCACTGTTCATACAGTGTGGAAAAAAATAAAGTGTGAAAAAAATATATGGTACCTAGGAGGACACACAGGCGGAATCTAACTCACGATCGCAGCAACGCCACGCCGACGTCTTACTGAACGCTCCACGGCATATTCTCAAAATTAGGTTAGCTTTTATGCTTTATACGTACACTATGAAATGTTTAATAATTTACATGTAAATATCACTATTATTAAGGCCATTGATTGACACGCTCGGACACTTATTTACAGTATTGTCTCGTTAGGGACTCGCTGGTTGGGTCCGACGTTGAGCCCATATCGTGAACAGAGCCATAATTCCGAGTGTTCGTTTCTCGCTTCTTTCTGGCCGAAGGGGGGAGCGAGATGGAACGCTTTGCGTGCGCGACGGGCGCGAGCGCAAAGGACGGAGTGTCAGGCGTCCGAAAGACGGAGCGAAACAAAATATCAACGCGTCGTCTGTCTCGTACCGTCCTCGCTCGCGTTCAGTGTCTCTCGCTCGCCCTCGTTCCATCTCGCTCTCGCCTTCGCCGGGCAAGAGTCAGACAGAAGTGGTGGGGATAGCGAAAAGTCCATATCGTATACACCAAACCGAGCCCCTAACGAGACAATACTGTACTTATTTTTGACATAGATCCATCGTGCCAAGTCTCATCAAAATCGATGTCTATCACATGGTGTCCTCCCCTTGTTAGACGATTTAGACAAGTTGTCTTGAAAGGATAGTGTGGGATCCACCATAAGATGGGTCCCGGACTAAGGGACCACGGAGAGTCGGTGTAGCCGGGATGGTTAGCGCTGCTGATCACCACGCGGGCGGCTCGGGTTCGATTCCCGGCGCCTGGCGGCTCCCCCCCTCCATTTTTCTTCCGAGGCTCCTAAAACCGTAGAAATATTACGCGTCACCGATTCCTATAATAGTAAATTAACCTTAGTTTTATCCTAATCTGGTTCGATCAATTAAAAATTCCCTTTCGGCGCATTCGACTTACACAGTGCATTTTCTGCAAAACAAAAATGTTCTACAATCGAATACGCCAGATTAAATTGGCAGGCAAATTAGCCTGCCTCGATGATATTATTACCAGTCGATGCAGGCCAGTCTCCTGACCTACAAGTTTCTCCTCCCTTCCTAATTTTTCTTTTTCTTTTTATTAAAATTCTTTTATTGCCATTAGAATACGTTTATCGAAGAGTGTATTTTTGCGTAACGCTCGCACCGTGTAAAGATTAAACTTTATTATGCATATACTTAAGGGGCATACAACTTCGGACGTAGTCCCTTAAAACTTAGATGCTTTTTTTTACGATCTTGCTGAACGAAAGAATCGTATGTAACTCTTGGGTATATGCAACTTAGTAATTTATGTATATAATATATCGTGTCTAACAATGGCACTCTTCTCTTCTTTGTATGTTACCTTCGCTCTACCCATGGGTTGCGCACGCACACACAAAAATCCTTGTTTGCTGCTTGCTTCTTGTGTTGCCCGCGCCCCTTGCTTCTTTCCAACTCTACTACTTCATGCCAAACGAAAAATTGATACTTGGAAATTGGACGATCGAAATTGGACACCTGACACTATCAATGAAAACACAAATAAAACGTAAAACAAAAATAACGAATAAAAAAAATATATAAATAAAACACATTAATCAAACTGAATGATGATTCTCTTCCGAAACAACTTTTGGAATAAAATATAAAACGAAACGATATAATTGGCAAAATACCTTACTTGCATGTGTATAATTGCAAATGTAAACAAAACGTTTATCAAAATTGGATACTCAACATTTGGATACATCCGCTGGGGCGTGGAAACAAAAAATATATTGACCTTCGTACGATGCACGCATGACATTGGCGAATTGAAATTTGGATCTAAACACTATCGGGGAACAATAGTTTAAAGGCATATGGTCTTGTTTCCGACAGATACACCTTCTGTCAGAAATGTTTCAACGACATTCCTGGTGACACTGTGACGTTGGGAGATGATCCAACGCAACCTCAGACGTGAGTTTTCCAAACGTAGATACCGATTTCTCGCCGCGCGCAAAAGGACCGTGAAATGAGTGGTTGCTTTCTATTGCAGTGCCATTAAAAAGGAACAGTTCCAGGAAATGAAGAACGATCATTTGGAATTGGAGCCTTTCGTTGTGTGTACAGATTGCGGTAGAAAAGTGCATCAAATTTGCGTGCTTCACATGGAATCGATTTGGCCGTTAGGGTAAGTAGGCATATACCGCGGAACGCTGGCGAGTGATGCTCCGCAGAATGGTCACATTGAATGCATGAGATATTCTACCTTGCAGATTTACTTGTGATAATTGTTTAAAGAAGAAGGGCCAGAAACGTAAGGAGAACAAGTTTAACGCGAAACGTTTACCGGTGACTAAATTGGGAACTTATATAGAAACACGAGTGAACAACTTCTTGAAAAAAAAGGAAGCCGGTGCTGGCGAAGTCGCGATCAGAGTCGTGGCGTCCAGTGATAAAGTCGTCGAGGTTAAGCCCGGGATGAGAAGCAGGTTCGTCGAGAACGGCGACATGTCCGGCGAATTTCCGTACAGGGCGAAGGCGTTGTTTGCATTTGAAGAGGTTGATGGCACGGACGTGTGTTTTTTCGGCATGCACGTGCAGGAGTACGGCAGCGAGTGTACGCCACCTAACACCAGAAGGGTCTACATAGCGTACTTGGACTCTGTACACTTTTTCCGGCCTAAACAATTCCGAACAGCAGTGTACCACGAGATACTTCTTGGATACTTGGATTACGCGAAACAACTTGGGTAAGCTGGCAGTGATTCACGGAATCATATGCGTCGCGTTTTCACGTCTGTGACGATTGCTTTTCGCGTAGGTACACAATGGCTCACATCTGGGCCTGTCCACCTTCCGAAGGAGACGACTACATCTTTCACTGCCACCCCCAAGAACAAAAGATTCCAAAGCCTAAGAGATTACAGGAATGGTACAAGAAAATGTTGGACAAAGGCATGGTCGAGAGGATCGTGCTCGATTACAAAGTTAGTAGCGATCTAATCTAATGCGGCAATATGGTACAGTCTCGAGTGTTATCTGAGAGTGAACTGTTACTCTTGGGTGTCAAGGGAGACTAAAAGCAACGTTTGAGAAAGCTAATGTTCATATTGATTTCGTAGATATGAACATAGGATTAGCAGACGACAATTGAATAAACGTTATCTTATTCGGCACTGGTGAGCGCAATCGAATCGGTGAATCAATATTTATTTTATCTATTTTAGGATATTCTGAAACAAGCAATGGAAGACAAACTGTCGTCGGCCGCCGATTTACCATATTTCGAGGGCGATTTCTGGCCGAATGTTTTGGAAGAAAGTATTAAAGAATTAGACCAAGAAGAGGAAGAGAAACGCAAACAGGCCGAGGCTGCGGAAGCTGCCGCCGCCAATGCGGTATGTGGATTTAATAATACACGACCCAACGCAACATTCACTTCTCTTGCAAAGTAAGTTACTGATCGGGCGTGCTCGAATCTTGTTTCAGATTTTCTCCTTGTCGGAAGATTCGGAAACAGGCCCGGATGGCAAGAAGAAGGGGCAGAAGAAGGCCAAAAAATCAAACAAATCCAAAGCGAATCAAAGGAAGAATAGTAAAAAGTCTAATACTCCTCAGACTGGGAATGACCTGTCTGCGAAAATTTTTGCGACCATGGAGAAGCATAAGGAAGTATTCTTCGTAATCAGGTTGCATAGTGCTCAAAGTGCAGCCAGTTTAGCAGTAAGTGCCCGGAATTATTCTGTATTCACTGTTCCCTCGATTTACGAAGTGCTCGCGTCGTTATGTATACTTGCGTTTATTACAGCCGATTCAGGATCCTGACCCCGTTATTAACTGCGACCTTATGGATGGTCGCGATGCTTTCCTTACGATGGCTAGAGAAAGACATTACGAGTTCTCTTCTCTAAGGCGTGCGAAATTCAGTTCTATGTCCATGTTGTACGAATTACACAACCAAGGCCAAGACAAATTTGTTTATACTTGTAATAACTGTAAGAGTCATGTAGAAACGAGATATCACTGTACAGTTTGTGATGTGAGTATCGAAGTAACACTTGTTGCCACTGTTTTCGTCTTTCGTTGCCAAATCTGACGTTATCGTTTACTCCGTCAGGACTTTGACCTATGTATAAGCTGTAAAGAGAAAGATGGTCATCCTCATCATATGGAGAAACTTGGTTTAGATCTGGATGACGGTTCATCGCCGGCCGATGCCAAACAAGCAAATCCACAGGTAAAGTAGTGTTCTCCTGTTTTGAGTGTTGCGTTGAAATTGTAACGAACGTGAACGATAAATATCACGGTGACGTTTCTATTTTTAAACAGGAGGCGCGTAAACTTTCGATACAGCGATGTATTCAATCGTTGGTGCACGCGTGCCAGTGCAGAGATGCTAACTGTCGTCTATCCAGCTGCCAGAAGATGAAGCGAGTAGTAACGCATACAAAGATTTGCAAGCGAAAGACGAATGGAGGCTGTCCAATATGTAAACAATTGATAGCGCTATGCTGTTACCATGCTAAACACTGCCAGGAGACTAAGTGTCTTGTTCCATTCTGTTCGAACATCAAACACAAGCTGAAGCAACAGCAACTTCAGCAACGGTTACAACAAGCGCAATTGTTAAGGTAATGAGGAGATACGGTTTAAAATACTAGCGAGATCGAATATCGCCTCTAAGTTCACGTATTGAACCAATGGATCCTTTACTGATTGCAGAAGAAGAATGGCTGTGATGAACACGAGACCCTCGGGTCCTGTAGGAGCGATACAATCTGGGCAACAAACTTCCAACGTCACTATGACGGCCGGTGTTGCCATGAAACCAGGGACTAGCCCTACCAATCTGCCCTCGCCGCATCAACCTGGGATAGGATTGAAGCCTGGCACGCAAACGCCGCCCGCTCACGTCCTCCAGGTGGTTAAGCAAGTGCAAGAGGAAGCCGCAAGACAACAGGCGCCACACGTGGGCTATGGCAAAGTGACGCCGGGCGGCGGTGTCGGTGTCGCTGTTGGCGTAGGAGGACAAACAGGCGGCGTGATGCCTCCGCCTCAAATGCAGCGGCCGATGCCCGTCCAAATGCCGAATCCCGGCGGTACTCATCTCATTCCAATGGATCAGTGGACGCCAAGGTATTGTTCTATCTAAATAATATGTAATTGAACGTAGTCGCAAAAAGGTCCGTTATAAAAATATTGCCATTCCCAGTAGGTATCAACCTACGGTGATGCAGCAGAATCCTGGTCTGAGGCAGCAGACGCCGCAGCAGCTGATGCAGCAACAACAGCAGCATCCGGGGCAGCAGGTGATGGCGATGGGTGGACAGATGCCCAGGCAGCCAGGAGTAATCGGTGGCCCGGTCAGTCAAGTCGGACCGCAGACACAAAGTAACATGCACAAGCACGTATTGCAGCAACTCATGCAGACTCTCAAGAATCCCCATACTCCTGAGCAGCAGAACCAAATACTTCAAATACTCAAAAGCAATCCACCGATAATGGCCGCATTCATCAAGCAACGGGTATGACGATAAGCAATTTCATTTTACTGTTTATTACTGTATATGCATTATTGTTTCCCCTGGGGGTTACAAGTCCCGATTCTCCTTTTGTCCTCTTTACATTTTTTTCCTTAATCTAACCTTATCCTCTATTCTTAAACTATTTTCCGCTCTCTCGCCTCTTCGCTTCCTTTTCTCTTACACTACGTTTATGTTATTCTTAACCTAGCGCTTTCGCCTCTTATTTCTACGTCTTTAATGCTCTCGTTCTTACTCTGTTCATCGTTATCCCTTCCTCCTCTCCCTGTCCTTACTCCTCTTTTCCCATCATCTCTTCCCTCACTCCTATCAACATGCCTCCCATCGCTCTACCCTTCCTATTCTTTCTCTTCGCCCATTGTGCCCTCCACATGTATCCCGCGGGCAGCCTGCGTTTAATGCTATCCCATCCTTTCTCTGCCACCCATGATTCCATCATGACTATCACCTTCAATTCCTCTATCCCCTTCCAAAATTCCTCCTCCTTATTTGTAGCCCCCGCTACGTTCCAGAACGCTATCCTCCAGCTTTTCCTTTCCTCCTCCTGCTTCTTCAAGCAGCTAACTTCAAAACTCCGCGCCTCCTGCCTATTTTCCCCTTCTCCCTCACGTCTCTTTTCCTCGCCCTTTCTCTCCCTTCACTCCCTGCTCACCCTACTAACACCTTTTCTGCTTCTTTCACTCGCACCGCTCACTCCCACGTCTCGCCCCTCTTTCAAACCGGAACTGGAAGTCCCACTGTTTATTACTGTTTACACTCTATGGTTTTGACAATTTCGATTACCATGTGATTTTTTTAATAAAAAGGCGCTTGCCCTTCAGCAACAAAGTGGTCAGTACGGCGGAGGAGTCGGCGGCCCTTTGGGTCCTAATCAGCCGCAACAACAACCTGGTTTGCAGCATATGATGTCTCAGCAGCAGCAGCAACAGCAGGCTCAACAGCAGCAGCAGCAGGCTCAACAGCAGCAGCAGCAGCACCAACAACAGCAGCAAGGCAGAATGCAGATACAAGCGATGCTGAATCAACAACAGCAGCAACAGCAGCAGCAGCAACAACAACAACAGCAGCAGCAACAACAGCAGCAGCAGCAACAGCAGCAGCAGCCTGTTCAGCAACAGCCGCAGTGGTACAAGCAACAAATGCTGGTGATGCAGAGACAACAGCAGGCTCAACAGCAGCAGCAGCAACAGCAGCAGCAGCAACAACAACAGCAGCAGCAGCAACCGTTCACGCAACCACCAGCACCACCTTACGGTCAACAGCGACCAATCAGGCCGTCCCTTCTCGGTAAGAATCATTTGATTCTCGACAACAAAACGAGATTCGTCGAGCCGCATGGTGGTTCGTGGTCTAACGTCTGCCACGATTCCGCGTATTCTTCCTCAGGTTACGGTGGCTTTAGCGAACAAGGCTACGGTCAGCCCGGTTTAAAACCAACTCCACCCCCGGTACCTTCTCCGCAAGGTGTGATGGGACCTCCAGGGATCTCTGTACAGCAACAACTCATGCAGTCCGTTCGATCTCCGCCACCCATACGATCTCCTCAACCGAATCCTTCCCCGCGACCGGTTCCATCCCCGCGCAATCAACCAGTTCCTTCGCCTCGGTCGGGCCCGGTACCGTCGCCCCATCATCACCCGCCTCACGGCACGCCGACCCACTCGCCGGCTCACGAGCTCGGAGGGCCAAGCGAGATGATGCTGTCGCAGCTGAGCGGCGGTACCGGCGCGCCGTCGGGCCACCCGGGCGCCATGCCCCATCATCCGTCTCCGGCGCCACCGCCCACCAGCGGCACGGACTCCAGTGAAGTGACGCCCATGACGCCGCAAGACCAACTCTCCAAGTTTGTCGAAGGATTGTAGTGACTGTTAGTGAAGTCGGTCGATACGTGTGATTGGTATGTTAATGGGCGAACGACGACGAAGACTACGACGACGACGACGACGGCAACGACGACGGCGATGATCTTGCGACGTCGTATGTCAACCGTTTGAAGAACGGTCGCTGTTCCCAGCTCCCTGCCATGAGGCAGAGAGCGTTAACCTCCATCCGTTCTGCGTTCCTAGCTTTGTGGAGATATATCAGGTATAAAACTACTTCCACGTCCGGTACAATGACGCCGACCTCTCCGCGATGTCTGAGCCGCGACGACGAAGGTCAGAGAGAGTAGCCTGAACCGACCTGGTGCGACCAAATTAATCCGGATAAACAGCGCGTGTTCCCTAATTTCTATCTTGCGAGTTAAGGTGCAGGGGCGATACACAGCGTGATGTGGTGCTGCTTTAGAGATGCTCCGCGAAGATAAATGTTAACAAAGCTGGCTCAATGGACACTTGAACACTTCTTCTTACGTTACTCTGTACTGTCGTACCTCAGCCCCGTCTACCCCCTTCTACGCCCCTAATCGAGAACCGGTGGAACGACGAGAAAATTTATTCGAAACGACAAAGTAAAATCAAGAGAATATTATCGAGTACGTTCTCTCCGAAATAAACCCATATGCATATATGAGAGGATACATACACACATCAGGCTCCTCCCCAAACCCCCGCCGTGCCGAGCCCTGCCGTGCTGTGCCGTGCCGTGCCGTGCCGTGCCCTTCCACCCTATGTCCCCCCATCACACACAAACACACGACCTTTTACATCTTTACCACCTTCCCTCGCTGCTGCTCTCGTGCAGGCTGAGTGAAATCGTACAAATGTGTTGTGTATACTTAACGTTAATTAATAATTAATAGTTCAAAATACTATTAGCGTAGCGATTATATGCAGTTATTATATACCACTATTATTATTATCGTGACAAGATGCAAAGTATATAACAAACGAACGAAAAGAAGAAGGACTGTATGAAATGGGAAGATATAGAGAGAGAGAAAAAGCGCGCGCGCAAGAGAGAGAGAGAGAGAGAGAGAGAGAAACAGAAACAGAAACGAAAGAAATACCGACGACATTGTATGTATTTGAAAGAAGGGAGAACAGAATTTAGTGAAAAAGTTAAGTAATGTTAACTTAGGCTAATTTGTTATTAAGAGATCGCTACGGCTGCCGGAGGTTGTACCTTAGCGCCATTAAATTTTATGGATCATTCTGAAATTAATCCACGGATAAAACAAAAAAGAATCTGCTCGACGGATCGTCCCCGCCGCCGAAGGGACGATTTCTTCTCCCCCTCTCATTTGTGACAGGACAGGCGAGACGAACGCGGATTAACGGTGTCGCAACCAAAAAGTAGAAATTCACAACAAACACTGCTATTCGCTAGTACGGGAGGAGTTTATATAAACAAAATCGTGTTAATTTTGAAGGCGAACGCGAATATGACGACGACGACGATGATGAAGAGAAAGAAAAAAAAAGCAAATGTTTTTCAAATACGGGGGTCCAACCATGTACAGTTGAATCAAAATATGTAGCTACGAAGCGTAACCGTAACTGGGCCCTCGCGTGAAAAGCGTTCTTGTACATACTATACTATTATTACGATAATAATAACGATTATTATTAATTTCCCTGTCTCTTATGAATTTATTATTATTATTATTATTAATATTATTATTGATTCTTATTAATATTATTATCATTATTATTATCATTATTGCTATTATTAATATTATTGCAAGAAATTCAAACGTATGAGTATAGAGTGTATTATTCGGGAAGAAAAGCGAGAAAGGGATTCACACACGCGCGTTTATCAGCATGGGCTTGCACAAGCCCCTCGTGCACGATAGAGGACAACGCAAATGACACACACACACACACGCGCGCAACAGAGATACACGTCAAAACACGTATACACCGACGCTACGTGACTATGCCAGTGCTGTATCATAGTAAATTGTAAGTGTAATTTCTCCTCCCTGTTTTTTCTTCGATACCTATTTAAATGATTAGCTGATAATGGCAACGGATGATGCGTGCAAGAGAGGTGTGTTTCGAGAGTCCGTATCGTCGAGTAGCTTTCGGATACACGCGATGTACACAATGCTAGCCCGCCCATGCGAATCCAGATTAGAAACCGTTAGCTTACTGTCGAGAGAAAAGGGATCACGACTCGTGAAAAAAGAACACAGTATAACAATAACACACGGCTCGCTTATGTATGCACACGTACACACGCGCGCGCGACATACTGAATCCCGTCATACGTGATCCGCGTGTGCGTATTGATTGTTTTTATTATTAATTATTACACGTTGGTACACCGGTGCCCTTCGAATCCGTTCGAAGAATAAAAGAAGAGTCTTTTTATGGAAACCAAACTGATACATTTCGCATCGAAAGCTTTAGCCATACAGCGACAAAGTTTAATAAGAAAGAAGGATCACGAAAGAATTAGATTAAGGTCACCAGTCGATCTTGCTTTCATTCGAACACCACTGACAATTCGCGGAGGATCCTTAAGTAGAGTCGATTCAGCGCCAATATTCCTCGCGAAAGCACTGCGCTCTGCGTCGAGTCCTTGATATTGGAACTCGATCGGGAGTCGCGCTTTCCCAAGCGTATCATTTTCTACCGCTTCGCGTAACGATCGTTCGGCGAGAATCATCCACGAAACATTCCTTTCTCTGTACATTGCCTCGCTCTTCTCCCATCCTCTCTGTCTTTCTTCGCACCTTTCTTTTGTTTATCGCATCAAAAGCAATAGGAAACACCGATAATATTTAACCACCCTTCGATATCAAGCGGGTTGATCCGATCGATCGAGGAACAAAGAAAATACGAACGAATCGAATGGAGAGTCGTAGGCGCATTTCGTGTACACGCAGTTTCTGAGGGGAGAAAACGAAAGTGGATTAAACGGCCGCGAAAAGAGACGGCAGGCGAGGAGATTAACCGGTAAAAGCTTCCAGCACGGGCGGTGATCGAGACTGTAGATTTAAATAAACGATTTCACCCTAGCGGAGAGAGAGGTGAATAATCGTAAACGACAAAAGGAACCCAAAAGTATTTGGCTTAGTATGGCTGTGTTTAGGGCAGTGTTGTAAATCAGAAAGTGGTATACCATTTGTGGTAGCATGCTCGTTTAAGTGCGGACGTTCGAACGTTGCTGGCGTGCCGACACCCCCGACGAGCCACGCTTCTATTTTATCGATTGCTTTTATTAAATTAACTGTAAGAGGAGTGGAACGGTCGGGACGGACCAAGTTCGCTCGCGGCGCGTACCGGGGGCGAGAGAAAAGAAAGAAAAGGGAAAGGGAAGCGGAAGGAAAGGAGCTTCTTCTTTCTCGACGGTGTTCGGGGGGAATTGCGAGTGTAAAAATGGATTTTAAGCGTACTCCGAACATCGAGAAAGAGATCGCGGGGCCGCCGGAATATTCCGCGCGGTGGGGTGAAAGCGGGGTACCGGGAGCGGGTCCGGCTCGTTCGGGTGTTTGGCCGTTGGCACGTCGGCTGTTCGCGGGGCAATTTATTATTGTAACGAGGAACCGAACGACACAACGCTATATATAAATATATATTATACGATTTTTGTTTTCTTTTTTATATTAAACGAGCACACGATTATAGGCCGCGGTTATATCGACGACGAAGTGAACGATTAATTAATGAATTAATTATTATTAACAGATAGACGATAACCACAGACGAAACCTATCGAACATAATAATGATTATTATTATTACGCTATTATTATTGGAATACCGACTATAGAGTACTACTTTTTCTTATGACATTTCGTAAATAGCGAATTGATTGTCTAATTAAACGACTAATGAGACGCAAATGTAACGTTTATCCCCCCCCCCCCCCCCTCCAGGTGGAAACAGATGAGCGAAGAAATGAGACACACACACACACCGCCTTCATCCCAGTCCCATTTTTTCTTTTACTTTCCCCACGGGAGGGAAACTCGAGGGGGCCTGAGAGAAACGTTGATCGCGACACTCGCTCTCTCGAATCCCCCTCGATCCTGATCCAACACTGCATCGGTCACGATAAATGTTGTACAATACTTAACGATGCGCGTCGTTCCTTTATTTATTTCCATTGGTGGGATTCTCGTCGTTCTCGCTGAACGAGACACACAGATACGCCCACTCACACACACAGACACATACACACATATATATACACACGCGAATGGAGGAAAAGAAAGACAATTGTCACCGTCTCTCGCCATTCAAATATACATATATACATTTTTGTAATTACTATCCTGCTGTAAAGACCGCTCTCGCAGAGTGACTTAGGAAAAGGCATTAGTTACTGTCTTCTCTCGCCCTCGTTTTTTTTTCTTCTGTTTTTCTCTTCCCCATCTCATTCGCTATTACTTTTTTTTGTAAACGCGTTTTGTAACATACGTACGTTCGGTTTTTTTGTAAGAGCGCGCGAGACGCTAGCTTCGCGAGACGCTCGGTGATGATGAAAACGTGAATTTAGGTTTTTTGCTACGGTTTTATACTCTTGGACGTGAAATAAAAGAAAGAAAAGAAAGACTTCGTTTTCCTCTGGACGATTTGTAACGTAGATAAGGACACTGTATGTTGATGTTCATGAATATTTAACCCCGAATATTGTTACATTATTATTAAAAAAAAAAGAAAAAAAAAACAAGTTTTAAAAGTACATTCCACTTTTATTTTTCTCTCAGCTCAGGTTCGCGCATGTACATACGCGTACGAAAAGACCAACATCCTTCTAAAAATGAAAGAGAAAAGAAGAGTCACTAAGATAGAACGAATTATTTTTCTCTTAGCTTCCGAGCAGGGCAGAGCGATCTTATTAAAACACTAATGGTTCGTTGTCATTGCGCGCGGAGGAAATAAAGCTCGCTCGACCGTTCGCGATCTCGTTCGATCATTTTTTTTTTTATTCTTTATTTTTTATTATTTCTTTTACCACAAAAGGATGGTCTCTTTCTTCCCTCCCCGCCCTTATTTCGTGTTCATTACGCGCACCTTGTATATTCGCACGCGCACTCGAGCGACGATTTTCCTGCTGCTTGATCCGGACGAGGGAATATCGAATCGCTCCGATTTACAGGCAAGATTAAGCGCTCGAACGCGATGCACCGTTGGTCTCGGCCTGTCGAACAAACTGTACAGATCCTCTATACGCGAGGACGAATGCGAGACGTGTTCGATTCGTTTCAGTGATTCTCGATTGCCATTTCGGTTGCTCGCTCGTCATTGTTTGACTACCCCCTCCCCCAACGAGAAGAGACGAGACAAAGCGTAGCGTAGAGTAATCTTGCGACTTCCACGCGACGAGATCTTGGTTCTCCAAGGGACTCCTTGGCTCTCACTGCCTCGATGCCATCCTCATCGAAACGGTGACCCGCAAAAGCGAGCCGGGACTAAATTATGCAAACGAGCGCAGCCGGTTCTCTTTCCTCTCCCCCCCCCCCCCGCGTGTTTTCATCCCCCTTATACATTCGCCCTCCCCCGCCCCGGTTGCGCTCGAGCCCCGCGCCCGCTTCCCCTCAGGCGTGTAGGAGGAACTAATCTCTTAACCGATCGCAGCGTAATGTAACAACGTAAACGAGACCGACATGTAAGAGTTATACATACATGTGTATATATTTATACATACCGTACTATTAACACAATTGGAGATATTTGACGAAATAAAGTTTACGTATGATCATTTGAAATGCTGGACGTTGTACCTGTGCGCTCTCGGACACCTCGCGCGCGAGCGGGGTCCAACATCGCCCCGAGCCCTCGGGACACTCATTTTCCCTCGGTCATGTGGATCTCTCATTAACAATCGCCTTTTTTTTTTATTATTTAATATCTCGTTTATTTCACGGTCTGTCGCAGTGACGAGCAACCCGCGGGCTGCATTTGGCCCTTCCTCACCTGCGGCCCGTAATAATTGCTTCAACAATTTTAAATCCATATCAGAAATAACAAATTCAGCCCATAAATTAGAATAGTTTGTTTAGTATATTTAAGTATTTAATATACCCGCGTAAAGTATTAGGTTTCCATTTTTCGCCCACTACTGGCCAAAGGTTGCTCATCACTGGTCCATCGTACCTATCCGTGGATCGTGAGATGCGCGCGAGATATGCCCGCGAGGATTCGTCGAAGCTCGGATTAGTTAGTGGATCCTTAAATCGGAATTGAACGGCTTTCATCTCATGTTTCCTTCGTTGGTCAAAGTTCGAATAGATCGCTCGGTTTATCTTTCTGGTGGCGACGAATCCTTGCGGGACGGTATCAGGCGGATGACGAGAGGAGGAAATTATAGTCCCCCTGCTATATATATATTCTATATACATATTGTGCACGGACGTGCAATACACATGTAACAACAATATTTATTACGATCGTCGCGGAGGACCGCGCCTCCGACCAAAGGAAGCTCAATGTATAGATGTGCATAGACAATTTGTAGCAAATAGCGAGCTGTGACGAGAGGAAGTTTTCTATGTGCCGAGAGAAAGATGCGCTTGATGCATACTTGGAAGCCGCGCTCGTGGCGATCAACCGCGACGAGGAATGTTTCAAGTACGTTAAGCGGAACAATATTCGTCCAAAGGAATAAATGTTGGGTATAAGATCCCGTAATGCGTAGCACAACCACGAAGTAGATGATTCCTCGTCTAAAATTCAGTTAAATGTATGGGATACTATATTTCCTTGTACAAGGCTTCGCTTCTTTTTTTTTTGTCGAGAAAATTGTTCTTCAGGATTCGTGGAGTGCGCGTGCAACCCTCGAGATATTAAATTTGAGAACGATCCTCTCGAAAGCGAAAGCCTTCTACGAGTACACTTTATATTCTATACCTTTGACTGATTCTCGACCGAGAGATCAGCCCCATTCGATTGTACCACGGATTATAGAAGAGCCTGTATATCGAAACAAAACTGTAACTAAGATCCGCGCATTACGCGATCCTCCATTTTATACCGTGTACACGTGTTCGAATAAGAGTTGTGATCGTCCTGTAGAGTATATCGAGCCTCCTTTTGTACCATGCCGACGTGACTTTGATGGTGAGACATTTCACTCGAACGCGTCGCATTATTTATGTAAAAAGAAATGGACCCTGGCTTGCACAGGATCGTTCGCCGCATCACTACAGACTCCTTCTCCGACTTTGTACGAACACCTTTAACGCGTTTTGTTTCAGTGACGACTGGTTTGCGACACCGATATTACCCACGTAAAGGAATTGTATAGAAGACAAAAAAACAAATATTTAATAAACGATTTATGAATCATTCCAGCCTGGACTATTCAGCTTTTTCGTTCGCGCGAGATAGTCGATTCGCCGCGGGAAGGGTAAACCAGCGTTGGAAAGTGCCAACGAACACAGCTAATCGTGAACGGAGGCTAGGTTTAAATATCGATCGGCGTCTATCGCGTTAAGCATTGAATTGCAAATTAACCACTATATATCCCGAGCTGTGTCTGTCCTTCATCCACCCGTGCCTATTAAGCGTCGTATAATTGCCCGTAATTAGCAGAGCTCTGAGTTTCAACGCCTATCGCCGATAATAATTAACGATACAGGCATTTATCGTTGTGCTGAAGAGGCAACTGTGCGACGACACAAGGAAAGCTCATCGCAGCTTCGTAATCTCCGACGGAAATATAATTAACCAATACGAGAACGAGGGCTTGGGTTTAGCCCACGAGTAATATTATGATTCAGAGCATAGCCTGTAATCGAGAAATCCGGAATATCGAGCAACTCGCAGCCGAGAAAGCAAATGGCTCGCAATTGGCTGACGGACTGCGATCTTACGAGTCGCTCGGCAACCAGCGCGAATCCGTGCAATTCCATTTCATCGTTCTCGCCCGAACTTTCGCGTATAAACGATATTTGTTATCCTCTATTTGAGCGACGGATGTTGCGCTTATCTGGAGGAAGTTGCATTGGTTATCGATCGTGGCACTGGCTGTGGAATTTCTTTGTTCGCGTTGATTCAGAGACAGAGAACCAGAGAGAGCTTTCGACCCGCACGCGCCGCTGCGCCGTTGATTCGGATCACGAGACGATTCGACGACGCGTCATTCAGGCCTGTTAATCGAATGAGTTGAGAGAGAGAGATTTTTCATAACGGGAGCAGTAAGTCGGCGGTGAAATAATGATTCAAGACTGGACGGGAATAATGGCGCGTTGCTGGACGGCTGGATGATCGTGGACAGGGGGGCGCAGCCCAAGAGGAGCGTGTTGGAGCGTGTGTCATCTGCGATGCTTGACATGGCTTGGCACGCGTGGCTAAGATGGTGGTGGTAATGGAGGCACGACAGCGATAATCGGGCCTCTCTCTGCTTGTCGTCGTCCCTCGCTTCTCGTTGTTGCTCCTTGATTCTCGGCCGATTCCTAGGAGGGTGTTTGTCGGTTGGATGACGCGTGCCAGTGGTGGGAAGCTGTTGCGTTGATGTTGTGTATCGTCGTGGATAGAATCGCTAGACGGTCGGGGTACATATCTGTCTGTGGGATCGCTGGTGCGCCGTCCAAAAATAGATATAAATGAACGACGAGCGTGCCATCGTTGTTGTCGGTGGTTCCACGCACTCCGTAACAATGCACGATTATTAAAAGTTCGCGGCCAACGCCACAGTGGAATGGAGGTGCTCAAAACCAGCCAGGAGATAGTGCACGAAGGGTGGCTCATTAAATCGCCACCCACGAAACTTTGGCGAGCGGTTAGTACCTACGAGAAACCATAGCGAGCACGCAATTTCATCTATTCGTCAACTTTTCATTGTTTACGTTCCTCAACGTTTGTCAAACTGTCGTTTCCATGTTCCGCCGTTCAACTCTTCCCAACTCTAACCTCGAATCTTGATAATCGCTACGTTATCGAGTGTGAAATATCCTACTCCTTTCAATCTTCACCATTGACGTGTTTACCCATTCACATGTGAGATCTAATGCATTTCGCTGTACTTGTCTATTGTTAGCGATGGAGGAAAAGGTGGTTCGCTCTTCGACATAGCGGGGAGTTACCTGGACAATACTTTTTGGAATATTATACGGACAGGCGCTGTAGGAAGCTGAAAGGTTGTATCGATCTTGACCAATGCGAGCAGGTACTTTTCTGTTCAACGCGCTTTTCTTTATGCTTTGTGTCTTCGCAGTCGACATTCATCTTTGTTTGTTCGCAGGTAGATGCGGGGCTAAGATTTGAGAACCGGAAGCAAAAGTATCAGTACATGTTTAATGTTAAAACACCAAAAAGGACATACTATTTAGTGGCCGAGAGCGATGCTGACATGAACAAGTGGGTGGACGCAGTCTGCCAAGTTTGCGGTTTGAAGGCGTACACGCAGGACGAGGAGCAACAATGTCAAAGTATACATTGTTATTGTCTAAGCCATTTAAGAAGTTTACGTCTGAGCTTATTGTTTGATACGACGAAATTCTCTTGCAGTGTTCCAATTCGAAACACAAGAGTCCCCACCGATATCACCCACTAGCACTATCTCTGGTCCTTACATTCCTATCAGCGAGTGCATTTCTGGTCGTCGCCTGAACGACACCAGTTCCCTCAGTTCGGGCCTCGGTCAAGGCCCCGAGCATTACGATGCACCGAGACGATTGGCCCCATCTCCACCTAGGTCCCCTACGACCACCGACGCGGAAAGTGTATTCACCGATGACGAATGGACTGCTCCCGTGCCAAGCGTTAACTGGGAAACGTTTCCCTCCTCAGGTAACTATTACCTGGCACGAGTTTCTGCTTACCAAAGTTCCACGTCTAACCGGATGCTTTATGCTAGGTGAAAGCAAACATCCGCAAGGTTCAAGCGACGCGGAGATCGGTTCTTGGAGCGTTAGAAAACGATTTGGGAAGCTCAGAATCGTTGATTCCGCTGTGCCGCCTTCCGCTGAAAAGTTACCAGCGCCTCCTAGACCACCAAAACCTCCGCACATGTTACCTGAAAATCCTGGTCATAACTATCTGAATTTAGATGGTGCTACGGAAAGCTCAAAACCTACCACCCCGGCGACCCCTGCGCCGTCGACACCTGCCACTGCGATCGTCACGGACGAGTCTTACGATTTCCCGAGATCTCACCAGCCGGGGCAAGCGCCCGACATGAACCAGTGGATCGATCAGTCCTCTAAACACTTCTACTCGAACGCTGCCCCTAGCAATGTCGAGGAGCCGCGCGTATTCCGTTACGACTTCCAAGAAGAGGAACCGTCTAGTCCTCGTTCTGAGAGTTCAGCGACTGCTACGTATTCAAACTTGCCGAGTCCCCTCGTCCGGGATACCTCGACTTCTGTACCAACGACAATGGCACCGCCGCCGCCGGTCGTGTACCGGGAATTGAAGCCAGGAAGGAAAACTAGCGACTCTACGTCGATTATTAGTAACGAAGCTTCCCCAGGGCCGACGATGTCGGCCTTGGAAATGAGTTCTGCTGAACACTCGCCCGCTGAACCGCCGAGCATCAATAGGAAACTCAAGCCACCTTTAAATAAATCTCCCGTGGAAGGTATAGTCATCTACGTCCGTGATGTAAGACAGACAGTTTAAAAAAGGAAGTTTCATGTAAAATCCCGTTGTGCTTTTAGGACCTCTACAATTAGCATCTCCACCGGGAAGAGGAAGAATTCGAGCAGCCCCTAGTCCAACACCGCCAGCGCATGCGCACTCGAATCGACACCAGTCAATTTCCGACGAAGATAATAACGCTTTCGATGATAAAGAAGAGGTTGGAACAGATCGATATATTTTGTCTAGTGTTTATTAGTACTCTTTTATTCTACGATCTTTCTTTCAGATATACTACTATCAGGATCAAAATGCGTTCATCCCTGCTTCAAATCGGCGCCTCGTTGTTCTCCAATATTTGGATCTTGATTTAGAAGCGACAGAAAGTTTCACATCCTCGAGCTTGCCGCCAACCCAATCCCCACCAAATACGACGGTCTATAAAACAGTAGATTTCTTGAAAACCGAGGCGTTCAATCGTACTCGCCAACGAGTTGAGGAGGAAAGGAAACAGTGCACGGACGAGCTTGCTTAGGCGTAAGCTTCTACCTTTGTTTTTAATCTTATTTGCGAAATTCTTGAACACGACGAGGAGAAGGGGGGGAGAGAATCGCGAAGGGTTTTAGGTAGTGTATAGTCTTGTTACTATTTTACTGAATAGCACTTTACAACAATACGGGACTGCGATACCTAAACGCAGCACTTAGCGGCTCCTCCAATATCTTTTAAATCTTTACGTTTGTTATTGAATCGAAGATGATTTCGAATTTTCGTTATCGATGATATACGACTAGTTGGAAACCGAAGAGATAGCAATATTCAATGGACCAAAAATGTAATGTTAAAGTTAAGAGGAGACGGCGATGAGATGATAAAAGAGGACGCTCTTTTGCGAGACTCGTATCAGGATTTGTTAAAGAATTTTTAATTAGGAGAGTAAGTATTATTACATTTAGGTACGATCACTGTTTTTATGTGGGCTTTACATACTATTAATATAAGACAGAGGCATTTTTATTGTCGACCATGCAACGAAGAGTAAATGCGTATGCAACTGCTGAAAATTTTAGATATCTTAATTCTAAGTATTAAACAGATAATATGTAATATATTTTCAACGTGCCTGAATTTATTGTTTTTTTTTTTGCTGAGGTGATAAGTTGTTTGTTATCGCATATCATGGACGGGCGATGGAATTTCGTATTTATGGACATATAAAAATTGCTTCTCGACCGTTTTTCTTTTCACCCCTAAAAGAACAGTGTTGCGCGAATTTGTTTTTCTTCACTTGGTCTCTATACAGTGGATATTCTCTTTTCCCTCGTAATGTTTCGAAACCAATTATTTAAATGCATAATTTATATTAAACCACTGGCAGTGTATTCGGTGTACCTGCTGGCATGAGCTACTAAAGTATGGTAATCGGAAATCCTGGCCATAAAACCGAAGCTACTAAACGAAATATATTGGATTACAGAGTCGCGTGCCACGGACGTGGATACATATATACGAGCTAAAAGTACAGGAAAATATATTTTATGTACAAAATATCCATACACATACGAAAATACATATATGTATACAATTTTATTTTTATAATAAGGGCATTGTAATTTTCTCACCACTGCAATCACTCATGATAAAAAGAATCGCCGATAAATAGCGTCTCTAATTGCTGGGGTTTCGAAGTATAATTTATTAAAAGTAGACCCACTGAGACCACAAATGGGCAAGTAGAATGGTTTAAAGATATTCTCCGATTTGCATAAAACAAACGGTATCGCACCATCAAACTGTGAGATAAATTATTCAAACTACACCGATGCGTTAGTACATGTTAATTAAAACGTCATATCATCGAGAAGCAAGCGCATAAAGTACATACGTCATCAACATATCTACGCTTTTTCAAAGAATCGTATATTGTTCCAAATCTGTGTAAATAATTCGTCGATTGTTAACGGTTAGCGCAAATTAATTGTAACGCATCGATTGGAAAGTATATGGTATTCAGTAGTGCGATTGAATAAAACTGAATTTTTATATAAGCAATTGTGAAGTATAGTATGTTATTGAAGTTACTTCCATTCAACAAATATTTACTAATTCTCTTATCTCTGATACACAACGGTTCCATACTGTACTATAAAGTAACGGCAAACAAAATCGTACGATTAGACGAAGAAATGCAAACAACACTGCATCACTCGTGACTGATATCGTTGGTCGATAATTCGCGCTGTATTATCGACACGGTCGAGAGGTCGTCACGACCTTCGCATGCACGCTACCAGAGGTTATTGGCCCTTGTCGAAGCGGATGGTGGAGGGGAGGATACCAAACAGACTCATTCGCTCGCTAACCGCCGAGCGTGCGCGATCTGTTTCTCGCCGCGTTCACCGCGTACTACATTGTTTTCTCCGTCGCGAACCGTACAGTTGTATCGTGTATTACACAGAGCGTCGCGGTAAACAGTCTCCGATGTGCTCTTTCCTTTCTTTGTGCTGAACCTGTGAAACGTCGAATTTTTGTGCCTCACCTTCGAACTGTTACAAAGTGTGATCCATCCTGTGCAATTGGCCTTTACACCGAACCTCGAGCCCAACCCGACGAGCTGGAAAACATCGAAAGCAGTCGCGGCGGTGTTTCGAGCTTCGCTTCCAAAGTGAGTTCATATATATTTTAGATAACTTATAACGCGACGTGGAAATCGGAGGTGCACGTGAGGTAGATCGATCTGCCACCACTTGTTGGTCGCCCGAGATGCGTGTCAACCGACGATGAATAGATTTTAAACGTTCACGTAATTTTCCTCGTCTTTCTCGCGAGTAACTCGATTTGACGTTCAGTTGCTTTGGCACGGACTCGTTCCGCTGGAAAGATACCATTCCTCGGGAAGCAAGAAACGCTGTTAGTATACCAGTCACGTTCCATTATCGGCGCAATTTAAGATATCGTAAACGTTCTCCCGTGGAGTCATTTACATAAAGGATACAGCAGTAGGCTAGCGTTCGCGAGGCTCGCAGGTCTCTCGGCCACTTGTGGATTTTCCAACCAGCCGACCGAGTCGACGCGGTCGTTCGCGTTACCGTTCCTGACCCTCCTCGTGCGTGACATTCGTCACGAATATCCGAATGGATGTCGGCATCTATTCGTCTCCGGTCTGAAATATTTGGAACTGGATGCACATATTCCACGATTAGGATGTTTCGAGGGAGACATCGAGTCGCCAGAAATGTTGCATAGAAACGGCTCGCGTCGCTGCTGCCATTTTATTTTTTTAGGGTATCGGGAGGGGGAAGCACGCGAGCGTTTTCCTACTCGTCCGTGGATTATTGTCAACGAAAGATTCTCTCTGGCGCTGTTCTTTCTCAAGAGCATTGTAACGTTTCGTCAGGGTAACAATGTTTACGGTTTCCCTTGCGCATGCAACGCCAGCTCGTTATGCATCCACATTGTTGTTGCGTTATTGCCGGCTATTGCGAAGCGCGCCGGAGCAAGTGAGAAATTCTCATGCACAATAATGATCATTATCGGTAACGCTGTTCAGCGGGTGTAATACGACGCGCGCATTCTTTCGCGGGCTTTCGCAATGCCCGCCATCTTGGACAAATTGAATCCCGAGATTTTTCAAGGAAGATTCAAGGAATTATGACTACTATATCCGTCCATATCGACTCAAATTACCTTTCAGGAGTTTGAATTTATGTAGCTCGTTTCGAGTCACCTTGAAACAGTTCAGATTCGAAATTTACACCGTAGATTCTTCAATGTAACTCTCCCTTTGTGTTTCTGCATTCACACTGACGTTATTTCTCTTATTATAGTTTCTTCGTTTCTTCTCCCTATTATTTAAAGACTGTAGTTCTCTTTGAAAAATGTACTAACGCTCTTTGCATCTCCGACCAGTAACGACCTTTGGAGAAAAAGGTTGTTTTCACGCCCGATTTGACTTATGAAATCATTTACCTTGGAAAGTGTATTTTCATGCTCAACAACGCAGAAGATAATGAGGTGGTCTGTTTCTGGTGGGTCCTCTTGCATACTTTACGGTTGTTTCTTATACCTGGACCGTCGAAGAGTATCCACGTCTACATTATAATACTTCGAGGTGGGGCCTGCTTGCAAGCATTATCTCGTATAATCGGATTCCTCCTTTGTGGCTGCCCAAAGACTGATTAGGCCATCTTCAAACGAAGTACTTTAGCTGAAGTAGCATGAAAGGTCCGTTTTTAGTCGTCGATCCGAGCTGTATGCACGAGGCGTGCTCTTTGAACTCGATCGATCGGAACGGGTACGCGATGAAGAGTGATCCCAGAAAATAGTTGCAAGCCGATAGCCCCTCCTTTGAATCCTATTAGCGCGGCTTGATAACCGCGATCCATTCGAACAAAAAAAAAACCGACTTCTTTCGATATTGGTTCCGTTCTGGCGGACCATGGCGCCTCGTTATCCCTGCATCTCGAGCAGATCCTTTTGTCGAGGGAATACAAAGTTCAGCGTTTTCTTTATGTAACTCTGGCAGGAGAATAAACCGTCCCGACACATTATCGCGGTTTTCCACGGTCATGGAAGTATCCAGGTCTTTGCGATAAAGAAGTTGGAAGACGATTGTTCGCGCCGCTTGAATTTATCCGAACTTGGCGATAGAAATATAAGAAGTCTAAATTAATCGCTCTCGATCCTTTCAGCGTTCAACTAAATAGCGCGCGGTGAATATATAGAAAGGGATGAATTGAAACGGGTACTTGACGCACTAATAGTAGCCCCACTATTTCGAGACAGAGTATTTAGGACGGTTCGTAAACAGCCGATTGAATCTCCTTCGCAGATTTTTCCCTTTTCCTTGAAGTCTTTATCCGGCAGCGGGGTATGCACGAAGACCACCTAACGCGCCTTCCATGGACGAGACTCGTTCCACGGCATCCGAGGGCTTTTCTTTGCTTTTCCGCCACATTCCAGCCTTTGTGGCGCAGTTTTCTTAGGACCGGTTTACTCGTGTCTCGCAGGACCGCAGGTACTTCGACCCGTAAATACCGCCACCCACGCCAGAAGCGCGTTTCATCTTTTGCATTCGCCGCGTCGGCCTCCAAATCAGAGATTTCTCAATTCCCCACTGCGTTCAAATGGCACGTTAAACTTTTGCACGCCAAGCATGCCTCTGTGGGACAAGAAACACTTAACTCTTCACTCCAAGCGCGTACAGTTCTATTTTGATTGTATTATTAGTGAAATCTTTATTGTTGTACAGATGTTTTATAAAAAAAGTACCAAATATTGTGTAAGAAAAAGCGCGTCTTACATTAGAATATCCGTTAATTCAGTTCGTTAAGTGGATAAACGTCTCTTTGATTTGTTACGGAAGTAATGTCAGAGTTAGTGAAAAGAGTATAAAGTATTTATTTAGTTCACTTGCTAGTCTTCTTCGTTGCCGAGATTGTGTACATAATGTGACATTTCGCAGTGGCATTGAGCGTGTTAAATCGTCGTTAAAAATATTCCTCTAGCCTCGGCGAGACGAGGTGCAGCGGTTGTCTTTGAATTTAACGCAGTTTCTCGGTAAACATCGGAAACAGTTACACGTGGGCTGTTGAAAAACACGAAACGCAGCCAGCGGCAGTGTAGCTGGCCGGCCAGAGGCCAGAGTAATTAACGGGTGCAATTAACCGTAGTTATAACCATCACTGGTGCATCATTGCCTCGATCGTTCGGAATAATCGTTTTGTCATTCGTAAGATCGTCTGGCGCGCAGTTGTGCCATTTGTTTGGATGCTTTCGTACAGGAAATAATGCGGAGGCATGGATACACTTGCATCGTTGCAGTTGACAAAAAGAGTTCTACTTTTAACACGACCGTTCTTATTCAAAAGTCATTCGAGTACCTACTGAAAACTTGAAACAGGAAAGATCCCTCGCTGATATCCAAATCCCATAGCTGCCATTTTGGTTGCCAATTGTGGGAACCCGCGCTCCGCGATAACTTCTTGCAACGCACCTTCGCCCTTTTTAATTACACACGTTCACGCGCTTCCTTCGCACGGGCAAGCTTCCCTCCGGCGATGCGAATAAATCGCGAACGGATCGAACTGGTGGAAGGTTTCTACGGTTAAGCAGAAATCAAGTTCCCATCTCGCTCGAAGCGCTGCGTTCGAACAATGAGTTGCACAATTGCCCGCGTCGAAGCGCGTTAACGCCTCGCCCTCTCCTTTTCCCCCCTCGTTTTCCTCGTTTTCCACGGCGGCCGTGTCCAGGCCGATACATTACGCGCAGTGGCGGATTTAATGGGCGACCGATGAGCGGTTGCCGCCTGGGCCCCTACCCAGAAGGCCCCAAGGCCAAGGGTCCCATTCTAAAAAAAATTATGATTTTATCCAAACACTATATTTTTTTTCTGCACTACTACACTTAGCCCGTTTTTAGTAAACTTCCACTTCATTTCCCCCCAAAAAGAGCCCTCTGCCCTATTATGGCCAAAAAAATTATGATTTCATCCAGACACTACCTATATTTTATTTCTATACGTTTCTGCACACGTAGCCCGTTCTTTGCCTTTTCCCTTAAATCCGCCACTGATTACGCGTCTTCACGCCGCCGGTGAGCTGGCCCGGCTGGCCGCAACCGGCAGGAAGCGCGCTGGCAAAATCCAGACCGCACTCGCGATCCTGCAACCGCGATTTCCGAGTCACGGTACCGCGGCGACCGGAGGAAATTTCCTTTCGGAGCGGGCCCCTCGGAGCGACCGTGGAGCGCGCGCGCGCGCGCGCTGGCTGGCTTTTCGATCCGTTTCTTTGTTCGATTCAATTACGGCGTAACAGCCATTGTTTGCGAACGCGCAAACACGGTACGCACCGCCGATGGTGTATTAAATACGCCGGTGAAAAGAGGAAGAACGAGCGCTGTTGGCCCAAGTAACAATTGGATTGGGAAACTTGAAACGCGAATTGACGTAACCCGTCGTGCTAGATCAAATACGGAAACAGCGGTTACGTAAAGCCGAGGTGTACAAACGGCAATGTTGTTCCCTTGAATTTTAACCGCGCAGCGATCTTCAGCTGAGAGATCCTGGTGGTTAAGGATCGCGTCAACATTGGAGAGGCTAACAGACGATAATTGTGATTCACTGTATTTAGAGTTAAGGGGGCGAAGTTGGAGTTCTCGAACAGTGAACCGTAGGCAGGAATCACGCGTTTTCGTTCATATCCCCCTTCTTCCGGCGGGCGTGTTCCACGCGTTTGATGTTACGTGCACGGCGCGCGTGCGGGTTGTTGCGTTAGACAGGAAACGCAGAGAGAGAAAAGTGTTATTTGTCGAGTCGACCTGGTTTAGGCGCGCCCTACAGGCGCCTCGGATCGCGGGGGTAAGAGAGTGAAAGAACCACCTCTGAAATGTCAGGGACCGAGGCACGGGGAACGGATACGGCGCTATGATGTCCATCCGGAGCTTAAAGGTCTAAACACACTTGCCAGTCCCGTGACAGATCAGTGCCAGTGGTAAGAAGAAGAGATGCTCTACGCTGCGATTCTTCTTACCACTGGCACGCCGGCACTGATCTGTCACGGAACTGATAAAGGCCGTCGCGCGTTTCGGCGAAGCGATACTAAGAGAAAAGTTTATAAACAATTGATGCCCGACAATTACTTAGTTATTATTAATTTCTTCGATTCGCTTCGCCAAAATGCGCAACGGCCTTAAAGCCAGAAATCCACCTGAAAGCTAGCTAAGCTACGCCATGCTGTGCCAAGTTTTAAAAAAATTAGCTTCAATACATCCTTGTGGAACCGTCTCCACCAAAAGCTAAGCTAAGCTGTGCTGTTTTCTTCGAAAGCTAGGTTAGCTCGACGTAGCACGAGATTCCCTCGCGAGCCATTTTTCGGAAACATAGCTACCTCGAGCTAACATAGCTTCAGGAAAAAACCCTAGCAGGTATAGCTTAGCTTAGCTTTTGGTGGAAACGGTTCCAGAAGAATGTATTGACGCTAATTTTTTAAAACTTAGCATAGCATAGCATAGCTTAGATTCCAAATGGATCCTCGGCTTAAGTGCGTTTAGACCTCAACAGCTCCTCTTTCCCCGGCATTTCGATCTACTCCTCTCGCACCGGTATAAAATTGCTTCCCTCGACTAAATTCGAGGATTCTCGGTTTGATGGCCGAGGATCTTGGACACCTTAGCAACGCCACGTTGCTCCAGGTTGAAACAGGTTTATCGCGGCCGTCGTTCAAATATTTGCGCACACGTGCGCGCCTTGGGTGCGTAGGGGCCGATCGAGCCAGGGAGACGGCGATTAAGGGCGGTCGCGTGCGTCGCTGTTTGAAAAATTTCTCGCACCTCTGGCCACGGACAGGTAGGTAGTCGACTGGGGCACGCAGCTCGCAGCTCCGAAGCCGATCGACGCCGTGGAATGTCGCTAATGATCCTCGCGGATGTAGACGTCACGCGGTGTTCGGCCGAGCTTTGCCTCTGGTTGGTTAGACACCGCAGCGACCCTCGTCCCTAGGGTGAGACGGTTGGAAAAACACGTTGAGTTTGGAAATTCCACTCCTCTAGCCTAGGTGACGATTCGTCGGCTCTCGGGGCCGGTGAACTTTCCAGCCTGCAAGCAAATTAGTTTTCGAAGCCGGCCGCGGAACCGTAATTCCGAAAAGTAGCGTTCGCAGGAAACGACCGGCGAGCTGGCGGATTTTACCACCGCGGGGAAACTGTTTTTGGGACGATTTAGGCGGGGAGATATTCAGTTTTCTGAATACACTATTACACATTTATCTAGCGTAGGCATTCGGCGTTCGAGAACGGCCTATGGTGCCATTGGGAAATATTCGGCGTCCCGTTGCTTTCGGTACACTTATGTACCTACAGTTCGAAAAATAGTGACATCGTAGAGTCAGCGTTGGGGGAGTTGGTAACGCGCCTGACCAGTACGCAGAAGGACTCTCGCGTGGATCTTGGGTTCGAGTCCCATCGCCCGAGGTTTGCTTTTTCGCTTATATTATTTAATTTAATAATACCGTGACAATATTTCACCGCAAGTCGAGCACGAATCCCAAGCGTTTTCTGTATTTCCCGGATTTCTCCCGGTGTAAAATTTCGTGAAAGCTCAGATATAAATCAGTTGCCGCCGGGCACCGTTACCACTGGCCCACCCACGCGCCCGAGCGTGTTTCTCGAACAGAACTTGTTGGAAACGAAAGCACCGATCGGGCAGGGGGGACGCGGCCCATCGTTACGAAAGCGAGCGAACGCGGAAAACGCTGCCCCCGTGGCTGTTGCATTCCCCGGTAAGGAAGAGACGACCACCGCGGCAACTGTGGTCCGTCGGCGTCGACTAAGAAGGTAGCTGCCCCGGCTGCGAGCAAAATAGAGCGTGCACGCTCCTCGTTCGCCTCCGATCTCGGGGATTCGAGGATGCCTCTTCGTATCCACACGTGCATAACCGGTGCACGGCGACGTTCGTCTCCGCGCGGCGAGTTTTCTCCGATCGAAACTGGTTCGCGGATAAGGTCTTTAACCTTCCTAGCCGCGCGGCGTCGCTCGTAGTCGGGATAGAGTCGGTCTAGGAACGGGGCAAAAAGGAGGAAGGCGAACTGTGGTTAACGAAGCTGTTCCTGGAGAAACGAGATGATGCTCCTTCGCCCCGCGCTCGCCCCGTTGTCATCGGCTTCGGAGCGCGTGGAAGCATAGGCGATCTTGTATTCGCGAGACATCTCCTCGGTACACGCTCCCCGGCTAGTACACGAGCGGCTACTGAAGGAGCTACACAGCCGATAGAGCTCGGAGAAAGTTTCGGTGGCAGCAACGCCGGAAACGCGGCAGCCCTCCTCTGGGTTTCGAGGGGATCAGCCTCCGGTTTTCACTGACGGAAGAGGCTGGTCCAGCGAGTCTTCTCGGCGTTGCTGGTCGCGTTCCCCGGTGAAATCGCACCTGTAGTAAATACTTATTACGACACGCTCGCCGCCACTCGTGGCTTGTGCCTCCTTTCGAATCGAGTACACGTGATCCACGAAGCTTCCTCGGTGCGCGAGGGAAGGCTGCTCTATCCTCGTGACAGAGCCGCGCAACTTCCGCGGTGTATCGACAGTCGCTTGGCTAAAAACGCCGCGAACGCTGGCCCAGTTTCCCTCCGCTCCCCATTGTTCAGCCGCGAGTTTCTGGAATCGGTAGTTCTCGCCGGACAGCTTCGATGAATCGGCCACGCTATTTTCACGGAGCATTCAATTGGTTCTCGTATTAATAGCCGACTCGGCGGAGCTCGCACAAAGGCAGACGCGGAATTGTGTAAATTCGCTTCGCCACGTACCTACCTATTTAGCGACGGTGGTTGCAACGAATGGATAATCGCGCGACGTTGCTCCGAAATCGCCTGCGTTCAACGAGAATATTTCAGTGCGCTCGCGGGTGACCATGGTTCCGTGACGAGCCGGCCGATCGGCCTAAATGATAATGCACCGGGTGTTCCCTTTTTGTTTCTCCTTCGCCCACCCGCTCGCGGCCCGACGATCTATCATTGTAACGCAAGAGAGACGCGAGCGAATGCACGCTGGATAAGATGCTCGATACCTGTTCGACGTGATTTATCGCCGCGCGCGTGCTCCAATTTATCCGCGATGCGGCACCAAAATGGAGCAGAACCTAACGGGCGCGCCGTTTTCAGTTGCTCCTATCGCTGAACACGGCTGTACATATTTAGAAACCAGTGATGGCTTCAACTCGATCTACTCGCGAACATTCGAACAAGCGCGTTCCTTAGCGCGTGGGTTGCTCGCGGAGCGTAGACTCGACGAGCTAATTGTAAGTAGCGAAAAGGTTAACAAGACCATGAATTGGAAAGTTATCGTACGCGAGGAATTCGTATGGTCGCCGAGCAAGGGGATCACCCGAGACAACGTTTGCTGCGTCCACCCGCGACACCGTCGATCTTCTTCGTATCTTTCTCTTCTCGCGGTCTGTTCGGTGAGTTCGATCGTACTCGCGCCGCGGCTCCGGCGGATTTCATTAGGCTAATTAGGGGCCCTCGTTACCGGCTCGCCCGTAATTACGGCCGCGGAGACGCTTCGCGGAATCCGTGCTAGCCAGAAAATGCATGTTCCGATCTCGGCATCGTTCGACGTTCCAATTCTATTTTCAATGCGTTTCTTTCGCGCATCCCTCGCGCCCAGGGCCCGGCCCTTCGTTAGCGGGCGAAACGCACGGACACCCTTTTCGATCCAGCGGCGTCTTTTTCGTCGGGGACACGCTATGCACTGATGGAATCATTTCGTTACAGTGCTGTATCGATTATCGGCACGCGGGCTCGAGGATTTGCATACTACTCGTCCAGGTGACGCGTTGCGCAGGTGTATATAAAGGGCAGGTGCGAAAAGAACCGCCGTAACCTCGATTCCTCTGTTTTCCCTGGCCATGGATTTCCCTCTCGGGGCCAAATAAGCTGCGAAAGAGGAGTAAAGAAGGGGCTTTGTGAAAAGAAAATTGCATTTTATTCTTTAAATACATTTGTATAGTCACCTATAGAATTTTATTGAATTTGCATTAAATGAGATTGCGTTAAATAAATTTTTCTTAAAACTATTTTTATCCGTTTCAACTCGGCTCCCCTCAAGGTTAAATCCTAAGTGCGCCACCGGTCTTCGTTGCGGCTCTTGTTTGTGGCAGTAACAGTGGCAGTAATAGCTCTTGTTTGTGGCAGCTTCGGTGATGCATCAAATCACTTTTCACGTGTTCCGAGCTTCTAGCTCGGAACTACAGGTGCTCACAAAAGTATCCCGTCCACCCTATACGTAACAAATTTTACATATTAAATCTATGCCGAACTAAGAATTCGCGATTCTAATTTACATTAGTATAATCGGGGCTTACGCTAACGGACATTTCAACGAGAGATTCTGAATTTAATATTACTTAAATATGTAAAGCACCTTACACTTTTGCGAGCAACTGTATTTAAAGCGATCGCTCGCGCCTCGAGCCCATCACTATCCGCTGGTAATCCTCGCGATTAATGATGCAGCCAGGTCGTTTAATTACCCGATATTACGCAGATTCGATCGCGGGACGGGTGATTTGGTAATATCCCAGCGCGCGGAAGAGTCGCAACAGGGGGGAGGCTGTTTGATTTCGGCTCGATACTATCTCGCGAGCCGGTGTTTAGAAAGCGATTCGCCTATTCCCCTTCATTTTCTCCATGATTGTGAGGCCCACCTCCCTCGCCGCCACTCGTACGGCGAGCATCCCGGAGGCGCGTTTCTCGGCCCGCGAGAACGGCTGCAGCGCGCGCAGTTTCTATTTAAATATCACTCGAAGCGGTGCGCCGCGCTGGAATTCCGCTCGCAGGCCGACGGAACGAACGCGCGCGCGTCCATTAACGGGAACCGTTTCTGGGCCGGCCGCGACGCGCCGCTCGAGTATGAAAATTCGAGCAAACGAATGGTTCCGCGTGGGGGCCCCCGCGCGGAGAGATGCAATCCGATCGAGTAAACAGGGGATCACTTGGAAATCACTGGTTAGGCGAATTTCAAAGTCGCCTGGAATTACAGCGCGGGTCGGATTACCGATTACGGGTCGCCCCGGACGCGGAGAGGGCGCATCGTCGAGATCGCGGACATGAATGCAATGTGCACTGGCCCGCACCGCCACGCTCTGCTTGTCCTTGCGAACGCGACTCATTACGATGCATACCTCCCTCTCTCTCTCTCTCTCCCTCTCTTTCTCTCTTCTTTTCCTTCCTTCCTCCGACCATCTTTCCACGGATCGTTTTATTTTCTCTTCCCCCCCTCCCCCGCCCTCAATCTCAGATCGCGAGCACGATTAAAGTAACTCGTGTCGTCGACTGGCAATCTTATTGTACCGGTTTTTCTTTCGTCCCGCCGGAGACCAGCGCTCGCCTCGCGAATTATTGGCCAATGACGAACATGCATTTGCATAAACAGGTTCTTCTCCTAGACGAGAGGGTGCTCGGAGCGGCCGCTGCCTGTTTCACAATGCGGTATCCACGATCGTGCGATACACGGTAACCGATACTTTCGGGCAGACCGAGTTCCTTATATCGGGTGTTTCGGGAGTACTTGTCGACGTCCAAGCATGGATCCCGACGTGAAACCCGCATTGAAAAGAAATTAATTTTCCCTATTTTATATGATTAGTACAGCCTATTGGAATACATACACTGTTGCTACTGTGGCGTGCGTAGCTTTGGTTTCCGAGCGGAGCAGAGGGCGACCAGGTACGGGGTCGTAGTAAAGTTGAACCGAAGGTTCCGTGGCCTTGGTGTTTGGATTTTGCCAGGCGATCAAACCTCCTCTTTGCCGTGACTCGGGTTTTTTTTTCCTGGTTTTGCGCACGGTACGCGTTTCCTTCGGAATCGGAAGGAACGCGACCGCTGATCAGGCATTCGGTTGCAAGTGGTTGCGCTTTTTGTCCGCCTGCCATTTTTACACAGAAGGTTGCGTGTTGCATCTCTTCTAATAAACATTGTTTTGTCGAGTTTACTAAGACGTACATTTTATTATCACCCTCGCGCCTCCCAACCTCAGCTACTAACTCAATTTTATTCAATAAAAAAAAAAACTCAATTTCACAAAAGATGTGGGTTTGTCCGTTTTTGCTCTCAATGCCTCAAATGTCTCCCTGATCTGGAAGCGTGAGAGGCTTCCGCGTGTTTCCGAATAGTTAAGAGATACTACAGTGTAGTTAGTTTCCGTTAGTCTCTGCGTACAATTTCAATCTCTAGCCATAAGTTGGCGAAGTTTCCCAAGAATCCGATGAAAGCCCATTTAGGGTGAACAGCGCCTATCGCGGAATACAGCTTCGGAATAAGTCTGAGAACTGCATCACCTCAAACTTCCCCCCCCGTCGTCGTTCGCGTCTAGCGCAAGGGCTGCTCTCTACCCTCGCCCTGCCTGCGCCCTTCCCGGAGGAACTGGATATAGCGAACACCGGGGCGAGTCTACTTCAAACACAAATAACGGGGAAGCGTCGGGGATTCTCGTAATCTGATACCGCCCACATCCTTTCTCACGTGCGCGCGGAGAAAGGCCTCGAGAGGGTTGTTCCGTGGCGCATAACTCCGCTGGTACCTTCCACCTGCATCGCCGCGGCAACGATTGCCACGCTTCCGTTTCCAGCAGTTGACCGGATCGAAGCCGAGGGAAGCGGGACGCGTTCGGGCGAGATAAGCGACCGAGCTGGTAGCAGGCCCTGATTCGCCGCGTCACGATGCCCGCGTCCAGGATCGGGCGACGATCGCCGCGAACTGGAGCACACCCGGCCTCGTCGATCACGACTCGCGGTTTCGAGGTTCACCGCAAATTCGATCTCGGCCCGATATCGTTTTTCACCGTCGCGCGACAATACGAGGAGAGCGCGCGGCGGTTGCGAAACGGCCTGGGTAAATTCGACCGGCTGCGTCCACATCCTGTGGAGGTGGAGGATAGTTGAGGGAAAAGTTGCTTCATAGGGACACATGATTGTTGCATCGGCTTCGATTCTTCTATGCTGCACTTATAGCAGTACTTTTTTAAATAAAGTTTTAATGAAATATCAAAGTTGTACCATAAATATTTTAAGCCACGAATGAAAATTCAAAGTAAAGTCATGAAAAAGCTCGACTAAATGTATTATAAATGAAGGGCCCAATTTGACAAGTTTACTTAGGGCGCAAAAAGTCTCGAGCCGGGCCTAAGCAGAACCGCATTTATACTTTTGGAGGCCCTAGGCGCAATATCATTACGAGGAACCAAAAGAACGAATGGAAAAGAGGCGAATGTTTGTGAATTTTTTTTGAAAAAGCGGAAGCATATATTTTTACAGAACTTTTTGCGCTTAAGAGAGCAACATTTAAAGAACATTTGGTAATTTTTTCGTAGAAAAATATTTACGTTCATAATAAAGTAACAACCGACATCCAAGAAGCCTTTTTAAAAATTTGATTTTGCGGTGAGCACTGCCATTCGGAACCAGATTATCTAAAATAAAAAGAACAAAAAAGATTTCGTCAGTATATTAATGTATCCTCTGATTAACGGAGGGAATTTCCGAAATATTAATTTAAAACAAAATGGCGGCTATTTAAAGCTGAAATCCTGATTTTTTCGTGCAAAAATCACGCGAAAAAAATCAGGATTTCAGCTTTAGATTGCTGCCATGCTACTCATGCCAACAGCAAGTTCTCTTCGTCGCTTACGGAGCATCGAATCAGCCTATCGATTCGCGCGTATTCTCCCGTCGTAAATGTGAATCGAATCGCGGAACAAGTCGATTCATTCCAGTGGACTGCGCGCAGCGGCTGGTGCGTTGTTAAGTCGACAAGCGTTCCAAGCAAGTTTGAAACTTCCCTGAAAAACAGAGTCGTGTATCTATCGAGCCTACTCCACCCACAGGCATTCATCAGAGTCCGGAAACTTCGTTTCCCTGGCGATCTCGGCAACGTCTCTTCTGGCTCGTTTAGTCACCGAAGAAGCCCAAGTTGGGCCTCGTTGTTTGCCTATCGCGCAGCTCGCAACTTCCCGAGTAGCTTGCTCGGATTTCCCCTGGGTATCGACGCGTTCGCCCTGGATTAGAGTACTCCTCTGAACAGCGCGACGATACCGCGGCGTGGTTTCTTTTCCCCATTCGTCAGGGGCCTGGTTTCTCTCTCCCTAAGCCTGTCCCTTATAAATTCTGACGCGCTCGCGATCGTTAAACTGTAAGAAGAAACGGGTTTTGTTGGCCCGTAGGAGGAAGCCTGCTAGAGGCTTCCATTACCGTTGTAAGACTACGGCTCAGGGCCGTATTACGCAAGAGGTGGTCCGACGAACTCGGCCGAAACCGTAGCCCCCTCTGAAAACTGCGATCGGAGCGACCCTTTCTCTCCGCTCCCGCCGCGTTCCTTCGAATTAACCTGGGGAGCAGCTCGGAGGAGCGAGCGCGGGTTTTATACGAACGGGGGGGACTCTTAATTCAACGCACCGCGTCGTCACCAACGAACCATGCCAATTGGACTTGTTCGCCGGGGCTTCCGCGCGATTCCGAACCGCTCGATCACTTCTGTGCAATGAATTTTAATTCCTGAGCCGCGCTGTCTTCGTCGCCTGGGACGTACAGGTGCAAGTAGGAATATAACTAAAGTAGTCTCGAAAGGAGGGCGGAGTTTCCGCCTGGAAATAAGCCGATCGGTATCCCATCCATTCCTTCTGTTGTTGCCTACACGGCAAGGTAACGATTATGTGGGATTAGAAATCCCCATAAGACGGAGGACCGGCTTTGGTGGAGCTGGTAAGGCGGTTGACCATTATACCGAGGTTCCGCAAGATCGTGGGTTCGAGTCCCATCGCCCCGAGGCCAATTTTTTCTGAGGCCCCCGAATACATGGGAATTACAAAACCTATTCCTACAAATTAGGCAACTCTTTCGAGACAAATCTGCATACACTTTGGACCAGGAAAAATTCACAAGAATTTCTAAGCCAAGTGTGTTCGGTGAAAGCGCCACAGAGAGTGTGTGTGTGTGTGTGTGTGTGTGTGTGTGTTTGTATGGTGATCGGAGCTGGTCGATGCGACAGGCACAATCCATGGTCTTCGTGTTCCAACAGGCGCGGCGGTATGAATCGCGCGAGGATGCGAGGTGCCGCGTGACGTAACTGGGCCACAATTAATGATAGCATTCGTCGGGACAATGAGCGGAAGAGGCGCGATGCAACGGGGGGCGAAACAATCGCGTTTAAGGGAGAAGAAGATAGCTGGCCGGAGGGAAGAGGGAACCCCGGGCGAAAGCGATGGAGAGAAGAAAAATGAGGAACGCGCTAGTATATCAGCCCGCTCGCTCGTTTCCCGGACACCGTAGAAACGCGTTTCCCTCCCATATCCACTCGCTGCACGCCCACATTCCATCCTGTCTGCTGGATGGGCTCCTCCGCCGCCTCCTCCCCTCGCCCCTATGTGCTCTGTACAGCGTTAATGTTTACCGAGTACTCGACGCGCGCTTTTTCGTGACCACGTGTGCAGAGGCTGGCCCCTCGCGAGGATAAAGAGCCGCGGAACAATGCGGGGAAGAAGTTAAACGCGGCTTGGACGCCCTTTAACCCGTGTTCTTTGGGGGGGGGGGGGGAGGACGAGTAAAAGCGATTTCGAGGTTGGTCGTTTTCTGTCTCCAAGGGGTTTGGGTTTGGAGAGGTCAGGCAGCGAGGATGGGGGATCTCCTCGATCCATTGGGGGAGTGGAGATGAGCGCAGCTGAAAGGCAAGAGGAGGATCCGTAATGGAGGGAATCACAAACTCGTCGAGCTTTCCTTGGTAGCGTCGTAAAACCTGGCGGCAGGTTAATGAACGAGCTGCGCTTGAATAATTGGTCAGAAGTCGCGGCAGTTCACAGAAGCGTCCGCGAGCTATCGACTCCGCGTGTAACTGGAAAGGACGACGACCTCAAAACACCGAGTTCAGGAACGATCGATAGCTGTCTCCGTGTCTACAGCCTTCCTAGCACCTGTGTCCACGTGTTTCCGGTTAGAGAGCTGAAATTCACCTGGGACATTGTTCCCCGAGCCTTATTTCCGATACCCGCGCGTGTTTCACTCGGTTTTCCAGCCGAACGTAACTTGGTATCTGCGCTCCGCTCCCTCCTCGGCGCTCGATCGTTAATTACAAGCCCTTTGTTACTTGTGCCATCTAATTAGCACCGTCACCCGCTTTGTCCCCTCGAAATGGGCTAATTAAGACCGTTCTAATCATCGAGCCTGATCGATCTTATTGTGCCGAACGCGTGGAAAGCTTCGGGCAGGGTTCGTCGAGAAGAAGTGGGTTAAAACGAGTCGTCGGGCGAGCCTCGTGGAATACGTGACCCGGCGACCAGCCATGAATCAGCCGAGTGCAATCTGGAGCGAGGGACCCTCGAATACCCAAGGAATTGTCTTATTCTCAGACGTCCGCCACGCTGTGCTCGAACCGCGGGAAGAATTGTTACAAGCATTCCGAAAGGTCAAGCACCTTCGCTCCCATCGAAAAATGTCCCCCCCAGAAGACGAAGAAACCTGGCATTCCTTCCTCGTGCACCTAAAACCAAACTCGCGCGGCTAGTACACTCCGAGAGGCATCCATCCAAGACTCGCTATCTCTCGTTACCCGAAAAAAAAAAAAGAAGAAAAAATGGCAGCGAGATGGAGAGATAAGGCGCGCACTCGGCAAGGACATCTCCCAGTGGAAGCCAGCTGGAATGTGGTCGTCGGGGATGGCAGGAGGGTGTCGTTGCCTGGCGGCGATAGCACGGTAACATCCTTTGGCGCTGGCCCGAGGATAGCTGCCGCGAGTCGCCCCGCAGATTAATGACTTCCTCGTGGTATTTACGGTGGTGTGTGCTTTGGCGCGCACGGCCAACCGCACGTGCGCCCGAGGATCAGGCACGATCGGAATTTCGAGCGAGAGTGCATCCCGCGGGCCGCGGAGAAAGGTATTCGGGATAGAGGCGACTTTTAGCGACTATGATGTTACCGTAATTTTATGCGCGGCTCAGCTCCGATTTCCCATGAAGCGGGGAGCGCGCTTCCGTGACGCGCCGCGGCGCGCAGTCGACCCGAGGGAACAGTAAACGTCGGGGGGATCTTCGTCGGCGAAGCGCGTTGTGGTCGCAGTCATTGTCTCCCCCTGCTTAACGGCAGAGGGACTGTCCTCTGATACGTGATCGACATTGTGCAGCTGTTTATAGCGATATCGAGTACGAAGGGCGATGGATGCTTGAAGCGTCGATGAAGCGTGGCTGCAAAGAAGTAAGCCTCGGGGAACTTGGTTGATTGGTTCTCCGGGCGGGTTAACTGTTTGCTTTCCGATAGATGCAACACCTTCCCGGGGGGAATATGTATCTAGTTGCAGGTTTTGTTACTTGGGTAGATAGTGTTCGTGACTTGGTGAGATTTAGATATGAATTATGGGACGGGGTGATGTAGGAGACACCATTGAAGATGCAGTCGAGTGGATAGGACGAGAGCCTGAGGGAGGTATTCGGCGTTAATCCTATCGAAGGGCAATCCTATTACGATAGGCGAGTATATAGGGTTTTCATCTTCGTCGATAGAGGCACGGTGATTAGTTTTTAATTAGCAGAGAATGGGCAGCCTCGTAGCCTGCATTCGCCTCTGTTCCCTCGGTGTCAAGTATCAAAGCTTGCCAAAGAGGAGGAAGATGAACGGCCGCTCGTGTCGAGGCAATCGTTATCGTTGCCAGCTGAAGCTGTATCGGCCGCGGTCCACGGCCGCGAGATAAACGGGCCACGTAAACGCGGATTTGCGCTCAGGTTACGGGAAGATGGAGGATCGCGGGCCCGCGTTCGCCGCGGTGCAGAGGTTGCCGTTTTACACGGGGAACCGTAATGATGGTGGGCCGTGCAGGATAGATGGAGGTCGAGGAGGAGAGAGAAGAAGAGAGAAGACGATAGCAGCGAGACTCGTATTATCCAATCGTCGGGAGTGCTCGCGGATGGCGTTTACTGCGACCCTAAGTCGTGACCGATCCTTTGGTGGGAATCCGCCCTGAGATCGACTCTCATACGCCTCGAGAAGGAGTTTCCACGTCTTTCTCTCTCGGCTCGCCGCGGCCGTCCTTTCTCCTCCCCGCGTTCCTCGTCGTCCAGCTTTTTCGCGTCGATCCATCGGCTCTCCTCTCCCTTTCCCTCCACTCGATATTCCGTTTGTCTCCGTTTCTCGCGATCATTGCTGGCCCAGCTAATGGCTGATCGGTGTGCTCGAACAGACGATCCCCGTCGCGATCGAGGCCCCGCGTTTGCGGTCGCGTGCAGCACGGAATAATCGCCAGCGCCCGCTCGCCCGGGGACGCCAATTTACCAGATAAATCGTAGAAGCGTAGGATTTATCGGGTAGGCGTGGTGTGTCTCTCCAGCTATCAAGTCGCATCTGCGTCTCGGGGCAAAGGGAAGAGCGTGGCGCGAGCGATCCACTCGATCCCTGGACGACCGGAACTTTCCGGATCGCTCAGGAAGAACCACTCTGCCATTCGCGAGACGGTGGAATGTGCTATTCGCGTCGACAGCCCTAATGGCACGTTTTCGCGACGAGACGTCGGCACGTTGCGCCAATTCCCCGCGGAATTTCGAAACGGAACGCGCGGCGTTCCATTCTGACTGGCCTCTGCCGTCGGCTTCCTCGAAGTCCAGACGGATTCGGTCGAAGCTCGCGCCTCGCTCCAGCTCGAAATAGGCCCGGGTCACGCCGGGAAAAAGGAGGTGGTGGAAAGCCATTAGCGTGGCGCGGCGTATCCTTGTTCCTCGCGCGGCGCCAAACACTCGGCTTAAATATTCAACCAGCAGGCGTGAACGTTGCTGGGAGGCCTGTCGTTCCCGCATCGCCGGAAACAGACGGGTTATCTATGAAAGGCGACATTTGATAACTTTTTTCGTGATCCTCGCGCGGTACAGTCACTTCCTGGAAGAGGAGCGGAGTCTGGCGCAACGGGGGTCATTGTTTTCACGTTGCTCTCAATTCGCGATTTCTTTGCGATTTGGGGATTTCTTTGGGATTTTTGGGATTTCTTTGCGACTTTGCGTGTTCCTTACCATTTTGGGAGTTTCTTGCAATTTTGCGATTTGGGAGTTTCTTTGCGATTTTTCAGGGATTTTGCGATTTATTTGCAATTTCATCCCCCGAGAATTCAAATCTCAGCAAAGATTCGTTCCGCTGCAAGCTTCGCAATTTATCTGCGACCGGTCTGAAACATGACACGCTCGTGCATCGAGAAACGAGTCGCAGGAATTCACGTGTCCCCGCGCTTCCCCGCGATGCCCGGTATGTGTTATTTCGCTGGGCGCGTAGGCAGCGAAACACTGCCCTCGAAATTATGAACCGCGTCGGTTTCGTCTAGGGATGCGCGGGTAATCAAATGTGTCGGGTACCCGAGCGGTCAGGTCGGGTCGGGTAAAGTCGGGCGGGCTCGGACGGGGGCCCGGGACAGGCGGGCCTACGGGTAGTCCGACTGTGTCGTGTAACTCGATTGTATCGGGTAGCCCGATTACTTCGGGTAGCGCGATTGTGTCGGGTAGCCCTATTGTGTCGGGTAGCTCGATTATTTCGGGTAATGCGGTGCTTGATAAGTTGATATACATACTCAGCTTTTTTAAACAACCGAGTACTCGGCAAACATGTACAAAATCTTTACCTATATGTAACTTTAGAATAAGATAATTTTCACGTGAAAAAATAATGCTTCTAACGGATTTATTCAAAATGACCTTCATTCGATACCTACAACCTGTATATTAATTTTGTATGTAAGGTGCATAAGTTGAATATGTATATCAACTTATCAAGCAAGGCATTACCCAAAATAATCGAGCTACCCGACACAATCAGGCTACCCGAAGTAATCGGGCTACCCGATACAATCGAGCTACACGACACACTCGGACTACTCGTAGGCCCGTCTGTCCCGGGCCCCCGTCCGAGCCCGCCCGATTTTACCCGACCCGACCCGAGCCCGAAAAGTCGGGTACCCGCACACCCCTAGTTTCGTCGGAAGCTCACAGCTGTTCCCAGTGTCCCACTAAAGGGCTCTCGTCCTGCTAATCCCGATCGTGTTACCTGCAGCATTATTGGCCGACAGGAGGCGGGGCCATGCATCGGCGAGAGCAATTAACGTGCCAATTAGTCGAAAGCCAGAGTCCCGAGCGTTTGTGGCAATTAATTCGAAATTGAACGCGGCGACGACCCCGGAAGTCACGTCGATGGCTCCTTTCATCGATTATCGAGCGTTCATAAACGAATCGACTCGTGAAGCTCAGCGCTACGCTACTAGCCAGCTGTTATCAATCTCTGCATTTCTGCCGCGACTATACACAGTAATTAAAAGAATAAATTCAATGGCAATTATCTTGCCCTCGCGTTCGAGACCCCTTGGATGCTTACTCATCGCGGGAGGACGTCGCGGACACTACCAAGATCGATTCGGTCATGCAAGATGATTGTCTGGGTGGGGGATCTTGAAACCAGGGGTCGATTGAAACTGTTAATTTTTATAAATCAGGGTTATTTGTACTTTGCACTTTAACAGTTTAACTCTGTTGTAAGAGTTCAGCTTTAACAGTTATTTTATGTTCGATTAATAACAATTCTGGAGAATCGTATACTTTTGAACAGATATTTATGGGTAAAATATAAAGGTTAGAAATATATCTTTTTAATTAGTATTGGAAGCAGGATAAATATAGAAGAGAAAAGCACATTGTGATTTTTAGGTATAGGATTCAATTATTTTCACCGAACGGTTTAAGGTTTCAACTTCAGATCTATCCACCCCAAAACATTTTCAACGAATCTGCTTGTCACAACTTTAACCTTGTCACAGCAGAATAAATGTTTCTATTTAATTAGAACTTTTTTCTACTTTCAAGGATTTAAAGGTTTCTTATTTACAGAATAACGTATGGAATAAATGTTTCCATTTAACACACTGCATTTTTGTAACAGTTTTCTCGGAACAGAAAAGAAAATAGTCGTAAACTTACAGTTATTTCATAATTAATTGATAATGTCAAGAATTTCATTCGATCCCTGCTAGAAACTCTATATCTCAGAATATCTATTAGCATTAATTTTAAGATCCCTTTGCGTCCACGTGTTCCTTCTTTTCCCGCTGCTCAAGTTGGAGCCGTTCGTCGCTCCCAGCCCATCGGTTATTTATTCGACCGGCTCGTGGGTGGTGTCGGCTCGATTGTACCGGTGTGGAAGGCATCCGCGGCCGATATACACCGGTCGTCGATTACCCTCCTACCGGTTTTCTGGATGGCCATAGCTACGTAACGGTTCCACCGGGCGGGGAAGTTTCTCGCGATGTTCGGTCAGCAGGACCGGTTCGCCGTTTCTCGGTAACCCGTTCTCCCGCCTTTATGGAACACGGGAGCAGGTGCGCCAAGTGAATTTTCGCACCGAATTTTCCCTCCTTTACCGCGCCGGTTCCGAGGCGCGCCTCATCAACCGCTCCGAAGTTCGAGCGGCGACCTCGAGGCTCCCACGAGTAGTCCCGCGTCGAAAAGCTTGCGCGGTGCCTCGCGGCAGTAATTTCCCAACATACCGTTCCTTTTCCACGGTTTTTTCCTCTCACCTGGAAAGCCAGCACTAATGCGAGGGAATTAGAGAAGGTCGGGCTCGTTTTGAGCGCGCGAGGGGCGAGGCACTTGGCTGGAAAACCGCGAAACGGGAAAGCTGCTCCTCTTTCTCGTTGCCCGCGGTTAATTTGCAGAATGGTGGGCGGAGTGTAGCGTGCTCGCGCGCAGGGAACCCGCGAAGTACACGCCGCTTCCGTTGTTTCCGCGGTGTGTGGCTCTTTTGCGAGTGCCATTCGATTTCGCGGTAGAACCGGCGTTGTCTGACCTCTTCCAGCAGCTGAGCGCCTAGTATCGAATCTTCTTTAACGTCACTCGGTACGAGGAACGCTGGATGTTAGACGAGGGGCAGTGGAATCCCGCGGAACATGAATTCGCGAGGAATTTACGTCGGGCTTGAGGCACTCTGGAGAAACTTGCTAGTCGATGAGGAACGATCCGTTGAACTTGGGAGCGCGAGGCGAGCCACCGGCCCGTGGAAAAACTTTCGAGGTCGGCGAGCATTTCGCTCGAAAGATATCGCTCGCTCAACCCACATTTTATGCGATTAACTTTGCTCCCCGGGTATTCCGGCGTTCTTAACCTTCTGTACTCTGGGCGTGAAGGCTTCTCTGGAGATTCACTTCCCGATCAGCTTGGAACTTTCTTCTTACAGCGACATAAACTTCCAAACCAAAGATGGGCATGGAAAATGGAGGGAAACGCGTTCAGTTCGCGAAGTTGAGGTCGATTTTGTAGAAGCGCTGGCGGAAGGTGCGACGACCGATCGTTCGCGGCGGACGAGCGTAGAAAAGCCATTCGCGGGGCGGACGTCTTGCGGACGAACCGTCGACAGAATAATTTCATGTATTATTTATCGCGCATTCCGCGCGACTCCCTGGTCCGCCGATTGTACCGGGTGCTTCGTAATTTACATCTGCTGCGAGCCTGACGCCTCTCGCGCGGGGAAGTACAGTAGAACTCTATTCAAAGGGTGACGCCACCATGAGACGCTCAAAACGGCACGAATTAGACGATTTTTTTTTATGATACTATGAGGTTGAAAATTATTTATATGCTTCTTATGTTTAGGGCATGTCTTAATGAATATATTGTATAATTATTGTACAGAAATATTTAAAAAAATGTCCGAGTTATGTGTTGTCCCGCGGAATCACTTTTTTTTTAGATTGGCTTGTAGCATAACTTGAATACTTTTTATCCGACTCACTTGAAATTTTAAGAGTATCTTCTATAATAGATTATCTACAGAAGTGTATAGGGATTTTACGATTCATTACCAACTTTTTTTGCTACAGGTAATTTTAGACACAATGTAGGTTAAAATTTTAGGCAAATTTTTCGGCTAAAGCTGACATTCTCTTCAAATGTCCACCATTTTCATAAAAATCGACATTTTGACAAGTCGCTATGTACTTTTGTAGTAAAGGTCATGTAAATAATGAAGATTTCCGGTTTTTTATCCTACGTTAAAGTATACGGGACTTCTACTGCTAGCCGTGGAGAATGGAAAAGCACCAGCAACGCCATTTTGTTTAAAAAAAAATAGTTACAATTTTTTTTATATACCGTAAGGCATGTAGAATAAAGCACGTAAAAAAGTTTTCTCATTTATTTTCTACTTTCGCCCAGAAAAATTCTGAAACTTACATATGATTTTCGGGCCTCCAAGAGGGCCTAGCCGCTTAAAACCGAATGAATTTGGTCTCAGTACAGAAGTACTTCCTAGTTTCGTGGTTCCCTTAGAACCGCAAAGTGAGCTGGGTTTAAATTCAGGAAAGCGGTTACGCGTTTAATCTCTATGCAGTGGGTGGAAGAAATATAAACACGAAGGAAGAAGGTGGGAAAGCTTCCTTGTTACCCAAGTGATACTAAGGTCGGTATCATATATATTGGCCGGTGAGTTTCGTGAGGGGTATTCTCCCACCACACAGTTTGCCTGCCTCGGTGCTCCTTTTCTCAACGTTTTCTAACTCGCTCTCGTTCCGTCTCGCTCTCGCCTTCGCCGAACAAGAGCGAGACAGAAGTGGTGGGGATGGTGCCAAGCTTCTGGGATGTAGGCCAAACCGAGCTGTTAGCGTAGAAATGCACACATCAGAATAGGTGTGCGTTAGCTCCGAAAAAATTCTGGAGCTTTATTGGTCAGAACATTGATTTCTTCTCGATAGCTTCATCTCGTATTGGTCCACGCATAGCTTCGTAACGCACACAACTATTATGCTAAGAATAAATAACAGCCACACGGCTACGTTCAGGCGGAGCCGGGCAGCATTCCCGTTACCCCACCATACCCTTCGGGGGCCACGCAACTCCAACTGACAAATCCACGATCGTCGGATGGTGGTAGTTGATTTCTCCTCGATCACTGTTCGCGAAAACGAATTCACCGGCCAATATATTTGATACCGACCTTAGATCACCCGCCAAATCCCGAAACTACTCATCGCAACCCTCATAGAATTCGCGACTGACTGCGCTTCATTTTCTCGATCCAGTGATTGATAGACTTCCGGGTCACCCGGTAGACGGTATGCACCAGCGAGCAACAGCTCGTCTCCGTCGCGTGGGAATACGGTGTTCCCAGTAGCCGTGTCTACTGGAGGCCGCAGTTTGCACGCCGACAATCCGTTCCGATGCACTTTGACGGCGCGCTCTGCGGCCGAGAGACAGAAAAATCCGCTGACGGCCGGGATCCCTCGCAATAAAATATTTTAACGGTACTTTCTTAGGAGGGCAACGTCGCCTTCGAGAGAGCCGTTCCCACCTGATATCCACGATCGATCTTGGCCACCGTGGAAACTCTTTCCACAGCCACTCCTCCGTCGATGAATATTCCTCTCCGATTCGTCTCTGGTCTGTGAAAATCTAAATAGATAGAAATCGTTTTACAAAATGAAGAAATAAGAGTCAGAAGCTTAACCGCGTTTCATAAAACAAGGATCGTTCCTGTTGAACCTTGCCTACCTTCGAGAAGTTTAACGAATCGACGGCAGCTTGAGCGCCGATTGTTCACGTAGAAGCTTTTCGCTTCTGTCGAGAAACAATTGGTAAGATCTTTTAAATGGCCCCGACCTAGCACCCTCACGGTTATTAGCCAGGTTTTTGCACGTGGAGGGGGCTTTTCATCGAGCGCGGCTCTTGGCGAAGGAAAGCGAGCCGCCGGGGGTGCCCCTTTAACGAGTGTCATCGACCCGGTGGAAAGGTCAGGAACCACGGGAGAGGCCGAGTTTTTCGCGCAACACGTTACCGGGCCGCGCGGAAAAACGTGCAACCGCGGGCGGCCTTTCGTCGCGGTTTTCCGGGTTGCGCGTGACTTATCGTCCGGCGATCGATTCCCAGCGCGTCGGAGCCGGACGTGCCTTTTAGACGATTCCCGAGGAGCCGTGCGGAATCGCGGAAAGCCCCACCGCCAGCCGCCGATCGATCTTCGCCCCCCCCCCACACACACCGATAATACCCCGTTCATTTGAATACCGTTAGTCTCGAGGCGGCCCCTGCCTCTTTCCCGACGCTCCGACCGTTACACCACTTTCGCTCAGCCCGAGCATCGCCGTACAGCTGCGTTTTTTGCCAACCGGCGCGTCGTTTGATGATCGGCGATGAGTCGCGGCGGCTCGCGGAGCGTACTTTCATCGCTCCGCCGTGGGATCGCAGGCTCGTTTTTCGTTTTCGTTTCGTCCCCGTTTCCGCGGTGACTCGCGATTCGTACGGCGGTCTCACCTTCGAGGCGCGAGTCATTAGGAAAAGTAAGGAGAGGCAGGTGACAGCGCGCGAGGCTCTCAGTAAACGGACGAATTTCCAGTCCATTACGGATCGCCAGAGGGAAAGGGTAATTACAGTGCTCATTAAATAACGTACAGGGCTTTCCTTTTAACAGCCTTTGGACACGACGCGCCGTCTCCCTCCTACCTGAACTTCATTATTGGGCCGCGCTTGGCGATTGCCTTATCGGCGAAGGATCGCGACCCCACTCGCGTCTCCCTCGCGGAAGATTCATTGGAAGATTGCGTCGTCCTGCTGTTTGCTTTGGAAGCAAACAGGGTGGTATGAAACGCAGGGTATTTTCAGGTGTATTTTTAAGAAATGAGCTTGTCTGCGATAGTACTTACAGAGGAGAGCTTCGTACTCCAAATTTCTGAGCCGAGATGAATTTTAAAATATTCCCCTTGAAGATTTCGGCATTTAGCGACACGATTCGAGGGAAACCTGCGATTCCTTTCTTAGGGGTCGTCCTTAAATTACGTAAAGCTTGGGGGGGGGGGGGGTTCGAATTTCTTAGGTTTAAATGGAGAATGTAGTTTAGAAGCCACCGTAAAAATTTCAAGTGAATCGAATAAAACTTGTTTTTTAAGTTATGCTGTGCGTCAATTTGAAAAACGTGGTCCCGAGAAGATCGCGTTTAAAGTGCCACTTTGAAAAAAAAAAAAAAAAAGAAAGAAAGATAGTCGGAAACTACTTAAGATGTGTATAATAAAGGCGTTTAAACAGTTTTTCGACTTATTTATTTGTTTCGTTTTTGTGCCGTTACAGTGAAGTTACCCCTTAAATGAATTATATAAACCTTTAAAAGAATTTTAATAACTGAAAAAATGTAAAAAGTATAACGTAAGGAGGGGGAGAGGGGGTTGGAATATAAAATCTAATAAATTCTTATACTAGGGGTGAGAGGGGGTATGGAATCACTAAAATTAGCCTTACTTAATTTAAGGACGGCCCCTTAGTTGCCGAAGGAGGCGCGACTCCTTCCACTTATAACATTCTCGAACACCGTCTCAATATTCTTTTGTTACATATATCCGAAAGCATCGCGAAATAATCGCTGGAGGACCGTCCGCGAGGAAAAAATTTCGCGCGGGCCGCTGCCCACCACTGCGATCCAATTTCCGCGAGCATTTTCTCATTAGCCCGAGAAAGGCAGGCGCTCCTCCCTTATGTATCGGCGACTACGAGCGGGAGGGGAATCTAATTTTCGTCGATTGGCACAAAGAGGACGTAGCGGGCCGCGATATCTCGAGACGCTCCTCACTGGGGGAAGATGGTGACACGGTGCCAGTGAGTCACCCGCCACGTTGAGCAGCTCGTTTTTTTGTTAGAAACCAGCTACGGAGCAATGAAAGAGAGTATTTGACTCAGGGCCACTTCCCTGGCAGTGACTCGCTACAGGGATTCAACTGTTCTCATAAAAATACGATCACGCCCTCTCTCTTTCCTCCTTCAAGCTCTTCCTCAGTCTTTCCCCGGATCTGTATCGAGAGGGACAATGAGTCACCCTCTCGCGAGAGCGTGCAGACTGCAGATCGCGTGCTCGCACGCACCCTGAAAGTGTCATTTCGGGATTGATCGCGCGGCTGCGAGGGTAACTCGATCCCCCGAGTGTTACGACACGAAGGAAGGGCGGCCCGCGATAAGGGCACATTAAATTAGAGCCGCCTATCATCTCTGAGCGGGAGGCACATGCATATTTGGCGAGCTTGGGCGCGGTGCATCGACCCGCGCTGATCGAGCGAACCGGCGAGGAATTATTCCCAGATTATATCGCCGAGCGAAAGGAAGATCGAGCTAAGGCCACCGGGTGGAAAGTAGATCCCTTGGGTCAGGAATCACGGCGGTCGTTGGTTGGGTGTTTATAGAATGAAACGGAGGCGAACGGGTCGCCGGACGTTTATCGCGCGATCGTCTCCGAAACGCTGCAGACCGAAGACACACCTTCAGGCATCTCAGAAGCCCGTCGAAACACTCTTTTCGATTGAATTCCAGCGATTCGATGGATCGCCCACGCGCCAGCCGCCTCTGAGGACCTCCATCCTATGTAAATTACTCAGCCACCCACGGCTCCGGTGGGTCCCTCCGTTTCACAGAGATCTCGCAGCTCCGTTCCAAGCGCGCAGCTCCATCTCGCTTCCATACTCCGAGCATAACGAGGCACAGCGCGTCTAACGGTTACCCTCGGCTCTATGGAAAAATTGCGCGTAGATCGCGCTGGACCGGAGGTCGAACCAATTAACAGTGGCAGACGGTCGACAGAGATCGCTCCTAAAACTATCCGCTCGCTTATAAAGGAAACGACTGGTCTGGCCGGTGAGTCACGTTTATTGTTCATCGTTTAGTAACCCACGACGCCTTTCTCTGCCTGAATTAGCGGCTCCCCGGCGCTTGGTCGTCTGGAAAGAAAACGGTGACGTCGACGCGGGAGCGCGGTGAACGGCTGGGCGATCGGTATGCAGGCCTAGTGTGGGCTACATTTCGAGAAAGAGGATGGAGATCGAGTTGCTTCTCGGATAGGCGAGGAGAAAACTCGGGATTACGTTACCGCATCGCATAGGGACACTTAGCACGCAGCCTTCTTTGCTCCAATTATAAGAAAGTGGAAGGCGCGATCGAGAGACCGCGCCGCTCCGAGGCACGATCGATCCGAGGCTTTACACGCGATCGTTGTCGCCAATCCGGTTAAGTCGTTTCCCTCGGGGGAGCGAGTGGAACGGAGCGGTCTAGCGTTACGCGATCGAGCCGCGTGCATCGCAAAAGTGCATACCGAACAATGGTAGCGCGGTTGATGGCTGCGCCTCGGTAATCACCCGGGGCTGCCTGGCTACCTAGAGAAATAGAGGAAGAATGGCCACGGACCGGTGGGGGGGGGGGGGGCTAGACTTGCCTCGTTCTACCCGGTGAAAGAAATATGTCGTCGACTGTTATGGCGAGACAAGAGATATACCGGGTTGCATGCCGGGCGCGCATCCTCGTTGCCGGTATTGCCTCTCCTTTTGTCCCCTTCCAGCGAATAATCACGAATACCGTGAAAAACCAGGAAGCAATTGCTTCCCCTCTGCCGGCTTTTCTCATTTCCCGATGCGTCCTCCTCCGCTCCGAACGGGATTAACGGCCTACGGCCTTCGGATTCTTCTCCCTTTCGGCAATTACTCGCCTGCGTATTGTCTCCGGCCGCTCTGCTGCGCCTCGATACGTTCGCTCTGCATGGCTCGCGGAGAACGGAACGGTCCGCGGCTTTCAAAGGGTGCTGCGCGCCTAGATACACCCGGGTCGATGGGAACCCGTTAAAGAAACCCACCGAAACAGTTCTCGGTGTGCACGCAAATCCGTGGCCACTAGTTTCTGTGCGTCCTATACGTTTCACGAGGATATTACTCTAATCTGCGGGTGGGTAATTGATAGGGCAGCGTTCCACGAGATAAACCAGCTAGATAGAGAATGCCTGAAAAGCATCGCTCATTAAAGCATACCGATTTCCGTCGACTTGGGTCAGTGTACCCGCCGTTATCGCGGGCCCTTCTGATAACCGAGGCATGGGCGGTGCCCAGCAGCGAGCAATAAACCGTTCCGTGGTCTACCAAAGTGTTTAGGATGATCCTTCGTCTCGAGGGATCTTCGAACGGCAGTCGAGTCCTTTCAAAGCACGGTTCCCAGTGAAATGGAACGATCGATCCCTCGTTTACATCACAGTGGGCGGAGGGGAACAGAGAGGCACGCTGACGGGAAGAAAAGAGGAGTGGATCGTGCGGTTATACTGTATCTCTATTCTGATCGAAAGGCCCTTTGAGCGCGGACGAGCGGGAATTATTTTCTACCTCGCTTTCCTACCCGCGGGACGAGAATACACCCGGTGGCACTCGTTTCAGAGCAGACGTTTCTTAAATAACCAGCTACCCGGCCCGGAAAGTCCCTTCCAGAAGGAGAAACGCACCGAACGGGACACACTCCTCCGCTACTTCCGGGCTAGTCCCTGGCGCACGTGTCGTCGCTTCTCGTAAGCTTCTCGAGAGCAGACTTGCGGGGAGGAACGGCACCAAAAATATGTCCGTCCATCGTCATACATATACATGCTTCGTCATCTGTCGAGCTTCGACAATCGCTGCAGCGGTTAGTGGGTTAATTTTCAACTATTCCAAGAGGAATTCATACAGGAGGGCTCTTCTCCCACGCTTCTGTGCGAGGTTTCCGGGAAAACCGACGCAGAGGGAAGAATAGCGCGAAATCAAATATTCCAGAATTTCAGGAACAACGTTGAACACGCAGCGGGGTGAGCTTTTGACTCTCCACACTCTACGAGATTAACGCTCGACAGCGTTCCCCAGTCCCGCGGTGGATCGCAATTTCCTCGTTCCGAGCCGGTCGCCTTGTATCCCCAAAAAACAAAGCGGTGCTCGTCGGTGAAAATAGAGGCGCGGTTAAAATATTGCGTTTCACCGCGAATAGGCCGCGTGTGGTTTTACCCGCGCGCAGAGTGGAGCGACGCGACCCACGTATATTTATAGCCAGTCGCGAATATGGGAGACACGGTCGCGAATTACGCCTTGCTCTCCCTTCTTTTTCCTCCGTTCCCCCCCCCCCCCCTTGTTTTTTGGTCGTCCACGGAATTAATCGGATCAACGGTTATGTCGCGGAGAGAGGCGCGAGCGGCCTGACCCGATGGCTGCACACCCGACCACGTTCGTTCACTCTTTATAAATAGAAGCCTGAAATTCTGTCGCGCAACGGGCGTGGCGGGTCGCGAGAGAGATCCACGAGGATCCTAGACGCGGGATAGATCACTCGTCGCGGTCCATTCATTAGGGCGCGACCTCGCGATCCGCGTTCGCTTCCGTCTGTTTGCGTCTTTTTATAAGCTCCCTCCTAACGAAGCCAGCTCGCTGACGAGCTGGAAACGGAGGCTGCTTTTGCAGCGGTTCGAACTTCTGGGAGGAAAGATTTTCGGATTGCAAAGTGCCTCGCGAAATTGGGGACGGAAGGACTTAGGGGAGAGTTACCTGAATCGTACCTTTTACAGTACGTCACAAAAGGATTAATAACAAATTAATTTGTTGTGAACAAAAGATCCTAGAAGATCAAGCTACAATATCCAATAGTGACTTGCGATCAAATTAGCACCAAATATGAAGTATAAATTAAAATATCGCAGGTGGTATGGTATCGGCAACCCTCTCGTAAGTCCAGTGAGCTTTGACTTTCTTTTTGGAGGCTACGCGTTTGTGGAGTGCCCCAGCTGGATTCCGTGTCGCTTGAAAGGTTGAAGGGGAAGTGGGAGTAAATTCACTGTCGAGGAAACTTCCTGTTCTATCGTAACATTACGTAAATCAAGCGGGATTCTCGGCGCGAGTTGGGCGCGCAGTTTACGTGCAGCCTGCACGCTAAGAGTGCAGTTGCGGCTCCGGTTGCGACGTGCTTTATCGCTGGATAATTCCAGATGGTTTACTAAGGGAATCGACTACATTTTGGGGTGAATTGTGAGTGAGACAGTTTGAGGATCACTTTTCTTTAAACAATGCTGCGTAATCCTGCGAACTTATATAAAAAGTCTGCTGTGCTTTCTGTTGCAGATATTCGGGGCACGGCAACACGAACCGTATCTATCATGTCGGTTCCTATTTAAGGTGAGCTCCATGCAGACAATGCGACTATTCTTTGGACTCTTTGTGCTGGCACGAACAATGAGGCTTTAGTTGTACCAACATGACGATTGTGGGTACGGTCACGGTTCGGTTCAATTTTATTCAACGCTCTTGAAACTGATTCGACGGTTACTCGAATCGAAACGTCCCGGAGATTGAAAGATTCAAGTAGAGTTCATATTCTTTTTTTAAATGTTAGCCTTGATTTCAGAAATTAACTTGTCGAGGATCAGTAATAGACTTTATTCGTAGCGATCTTTTGCGAGGAAATAATTCTTCTCGGTATATCGGTGGCGAGTAGAATGAACGAATGCATCGGTTCTCTCGTTTCATCGTCTGACGTAATTTTCTGTCTTCCGGGAGCCGAATAGAAAATAGGGGATAGGAGAAAACGCAATATAACCGGGGCATATTGTCCTCGAGGACCGCGAAAGGCAGCCGAGGATGATGGTTTCCATCGACCTATATCGATCCTGGATATTCGAGCGATGAGAGAATCGATGCGTCGTTATAGACGGTTGCGCACGGCTCTGATCGTTGGACAGAACCGGAAGCGAGCAATTACGCGGCAGTCGGATTGAAAATCGGCTAGCGCGCGGCAATTTTCCAGCCCCGGCCTCCATCTCCGCCGACCTTCGTGGCGAAACAGTTACACGAGGATCGCGATCGAATCGATCCGTGAAAGTGCCACCCAGCAGCTTTGGTACAGTAGCCAGATAAAAGGAGCGACGGGGAAGATATCGTAAAAGTAAAAGCAAAAGTAAAAGTCAAAATAAATTTGGAGATCCTTTAATGCGTTTGCAAGAAGTACCTATCCACGTTTGACATTTGCGGGTTTCGCTGGATAATTAAACCGCGACACGTAGCACGTCGCACGTCGCACGCGAGCTTTCTCCAACCCGTGGACAGCATCTTCAAAGTTAATTGCGCTGCTCGCCTTCTGGGTGAAGAATGTTTTCGAGGGAGCGACATTGCCCGCGACGTTTTAATGGACGCTTCAACGCGAGTTACACGGGGCGTGCGGGGCGTCGTGAAAGTTGTCAGGATTGATGAAAAATTAATCATCAAGAGTCCCTGGATAGGAGGCCCGCGGAGGTGGACCGTTTCCTTGCGCGTTGGAAGGCTTTCACGGCTTTGGATCGAAGGAGAATGTGTGTCGTCATTAGCATAAGTCGTGGCTGAATCAGAGAGGAACTGACCAACGATGTCTCATTTGCATCCAACTGGTAAATGAAGACTTGGACGGTGCGAGGGTGGAGAGAGGAATAATAACGGCTGAACTTGAGGAATTGCAACGGCTGGAACTTGGGGAATAGCAGGAGTTGAACTTGGGAAATAGCAGGAGCTGAACTTGAGGAGTATCAAGAGCTGAACTTGAGGAATATTAAGAGCTAAATTTGGGGAATAGCAGGAGCTGAACTTGAGAAATATTGAGAGCTTAACTTGAGAAGTATCAAGAGTTGAGAACTTGAGGAAAATCGGCTTCTGAACTTGGAGAATATCAGGAGCTGAACTTGGGGAATGAGAAGAGCAGAATTTGATGAAATCAGCTGAATGGAGTGAGGAATGTGAAGCAGCTCCGAATTATGACGTGGGTGGCGATTCTCGATTAGTGTCAGACGCCAACACCGTCTCAGCAAAGTCATTCCACTGCTCGGATAGTTGGTGGCAGCTATGTCAAGGTCGCAGCAATCTCTCGGCTTTATCTAACGAACTTAGCTCGATTAGCGCTCGCACGCGTTCGCTGCTCGTTCGCCGGGAACGCTTGCACAAAAGTGCCGCTGCACTTTCACTTGCTTCGCCGATTGCAGTCTCGCAACGTGGGCGACTATATAGTTTCCATCGTGAAGGGACACGTTGTGTTTGCCCCCATAGTGGCAAGGCGATCTCCAAGTCGGCTTCGATCTTCAAGCACCATCGAATTAACGAGTTCTTCGAACGACGGATGACTTCCAAGCAAGAGGATGCGCGCTATCTAAAAGGTGCTTGTTCCCAGATCTCAAGTCGAGCGCATTCTCTCAGCCCATCACCAACAATGTCCCTTGTCATCGAATTACTGGGCACAACACGCTTATAGGGGGTGCCACAGAACTTTGAGCAGAAAAATAGACTTCAAAACAAATTCCTCTAGCATCTATGGTATAACAGATATTATGGCTAGCTTTAATTGCCTACTTCAAGATGCAGTTTGCCTGAGAATAATACCTGTTATACCACAAGATGCTAGAGGCATTTGTTTTAAAATCTATTTTTCTGCTAAAACTTACTTCATTTGACCGCGAAGCTCGATCTTCGCAGGGAACCACGCTACAAGTTTCACCTACAACCTAACCCAGCCCCCCGCGATCCTCGAAAGAGTCTGCTAATAATTCAAGCGCAAGGGGTGAGGCGGATTAAAGCGGAAACCGATGATAGCCCTATTTCCAGGTCGTTTGAACCTCCGTTCCCTCGGTTTCCCCGCTCGGAGGAGAGGACGGAAGGCAGGAAAACCGCGGAAGCGATGCTGCAGGGATCCACTCCAGAGGGGGAGCTTAAAAGGTGGAGGTCGACGGCGCGGTGAGGAAGAGGGGCGAGGGGTGTAACGCGAGCCGTGTAGGATGCGTTAACGAGAACCGGCAGCGTTAATTTCGCCGTCCCCGGGCGGCAACCTTGCTCCGCGAAGCCAACGTGGATCGTCAGCTGTGCGAAGGTCAGGGTCGTCCGGCAGCGGAGGGTGCAATCGATGCACGATACCGCTCCTGCACCCCTCGCTGGCTGCAGTTACCATGGAGACCCATCTCTCCTGACCCATTGCTACACAGAGAGAGCCTCGCGAGACGCGGAGAGAAGGTTGCGCCGCGCCGCGCCGACCGACCGTCCGCTCCTCTGTGATAGCGTGCCGCAGACAGGGAACGCCGAGGCACACGGACACGCTGAGAGGACCACCGCCGCGTAACACGCTTCCCTCTTCCGCTACTCACTCTGCTGAATCCAGCAACTTCGCTAACCCTCGTCGCCGAGCTTCTGGGTGTTGCGGTTACGTCAGGATCCCTCGGTCCTCCCTTTTCCTATGGATGTCTGGAGCTGTGATACCAGTGACCTTGTGGCCCAGCGAGGCAGTCGGAGGGACCCGGTGAAACGGGACGAAGAGGAACTGGGCTGAAAGTCGAATCTACCCGTCATAGAAGCGCTACAACGACACACAGTGGGGCTGTAATTGCGAATCTGTAATACAACGAACTTCAACTGAATTCCCCTGTGTACCCGTCGATCCTCCCATTGTCGTGGCCCGTCCCCTTTGTCGGGTTAACGAGTGAAACCGCGGTGCGAATCCTGCGACGAACCGGTCGCCGGGACCGCGCATAACGAGGCATTGTGCAAGGTCGGTATGAACTGGGACTAAGGTCAGCTGGCGCGGATCGATATCGCCGAATCGCCTCGACGCGGGTCACCCGCGTGTGCTTCGCGAAGCTTTGCCGGCTGAAGGAGCACGCACCCGCGCTACCGAACGGGGAGAGAGAGAGAGAGAGAGAGGTTTATAGTGTAGGCCGAGCGAGGCTGGCAGGGATGGATGGCTGGAAGAGCTGGAAAAGCGCGGAGAATTCGTTTCTCGCGGCGTGGTATCAGCGTGTCACAGAGTCTTACGTGGCGGTATGGTTCTTCGGGGTGTTTCAGAGCAGCAGGATGTCGACGAGCACCGCCACCGCCGGCGGCGTCGGTGGAGGGGGCGTCGGAGGCGCCCTGACGCTGATGGGCTGCGTCAGGGAGGCGTCGCCACCTCCACACAACCATCATCATCAGCACCATCGAACGCTCGGCCTGGGAGAGTTCTCCGCGCAGAACAGCGTCGATCCGCTACCAAAAGGTTCGTATCTGCTTTTTCCCTTGGAGCCTGAGATATCGATGAACGTACCTTTCGCAGCTGCCAGTTCATCGTCTCTGTTTATCTAATTGAAATCGACGAGCCGCCTCGGCTCTCGTAGTTAATGGATCGAGTAGTGAGCGGGAATAGTGCAGCCTTGGAAAGAATTAGCCTCGATATAAGCTTTTCGAAATAGAAGCGACGTTCTGTTAGCACAGGCGAGTGGGGTATAACGGGTCGAGTTCAACCGTGCCGTTCTACGCTGTCGCATTCCTAATCCCATTGTGTGAAAAACTGTTTTAACCGGTTAATTGCCATTACCCGGTTAAAATGCTGATTACGAAGCCCGCATTCGGCTAAGCGTAACCGCGTTATCATTACACTCGGATAGTAATCGAGCAGTTGCTTATTAGCTGGTTAATCTTACATTTGTGGGCCCATAAAACCGGAAACTAAGAGCGTCGCGGTTAAAAGAAAACGAAGCAATGGAACTACTCCCTCCTCTACTATCTTTCCTTTCCAAGCTTCGCCTATCCTGATCCGACATGGTAGACTCAGATCTCCAAATGCAAACTTATATTCTGATATCTCAGTAGCCAGTTTTGCATCGCCACTGAGATCACACTAAAGACTACCTACCGCCAGATTACGAGATAGACTGAAATTCGAGGCCGAAAGATTGGACTTAGCCCAGGGAGGAGAGAATTTCGATGAGATTGTAACACGTGTCGGTTAGGGTGGCTCTTATTTACTCTTGGTAAAAAATTTTTCAAGATTTTCTTCGGGGCACCCTCCAGAATAGTTCCAAATAATTAAAAAAAAATCCGTGTAAAGTTTGAGCCCGATCGGATAACGGGAAAGGGTGCCCCTGGGCCCTTAAACATTTAAATCATTATTTAACAGCTCGCGAACTCCAAGTTATTGATTAAATCAAAAAATATGTCGAACAAAAGTTGTAGATCCAGACAAGGAGCATCTTTTATGTTCTATTACTTTTTCTCGTGCGACAAACGGTTTTCGAATAAAGTCCGAAAAAAACTGAAAATAAAAAACCTTTTTTCCCCTCAAATTTTGAAAGTTTAAATGCTTCTAGAACACTTTATTTATGAAGGCGAAAAAAAATGGAATTTTTATTTTCGAGGACTATTTTTTAAATATTTAAGGGGGGGCATATACCGAAATATGCAAAAAAAATAAAAAAAATTCTTATTTTCAAAATTCAAAAGTCGAAAATAAGAGCCACCCTAGTGTCGGTGCACCGCTATAGATGTTGCCAGCTCGATGGAAAGATTAAGTAGAATCGCCCTTGCCCACGGCAACAGTCTAGAGTTCTAGACCAGTGACGAGCAACTCGCAGGCCCGCCAATTATTTACTTGCTCGGCCAAGTTGCCTGTGCGACCCACTTCGATCAGCTGATTTGAAGAATAGCGACTCGCGAACTCTCGGAATCTACAACCGAGGGTTTCTTTCGCATTAGATTTTATAGCGTAAACAATTTATTCATTTTTACCCGTGTTGAAAATCAGAAATTCTACCGTAATAATTAATAAATTAGGGTTTTTAAAATCGCGATTGCAGCGACGATTAGAGATTACGTACAGGGTTTTGAATTTTGTCCCGCCGCAAGAATAGGTTGCTCATCACTGGCCTAGACGCACCGTATGTGCACAGAGTCTGCGGAAAACGGCGTCTCGCTCTCGGCGATCTTATTTTCAAGGTCCCAGCCGTGGATTACAGCGCGGCGGGGAACCGAGCCGTGCCATGAAAAACAGATTTACGTAAACAGCATCGTTCTCCGCGGCTCGTTCGCGTGTCCTATCGATTCCCCGGGCTTCCGAGTAATTCCATCGCGAGCCGTTGCAACGCTCCTTTTACTCGCGCGAGCTCCCTTCGGGGATCCGTCCGCGGCTCCTCTATCTACCCCGTTCATCGCGAAAGTAATCGTATTGACAGAGGTAAAAAAGAAGCGCGACGGTAATTAGCCGAGCGTGGTAATGCATCTGATCGCGTGCGAGGTTCGGGAAACAGGACTCAGGAGGAGAAAGTCTGCGGCGCGATTTGCTTCTTGGTTCCTGTTTGAACGGCCGAGGAGAACGGGTTGTTAAAGGGCAATCCAGCGGAGTGCTCTCCATCCATTGTCGTCGCGGAGGAGGAACGTGACTTGGTCGCCGTTGCTCCCAGGGACGTTGCGTTTCCGAGAGGGGCCGACGACCTCTTTATTTTCATTAGCCTCCAGCAGATTGCCTGGCTCCGGGCTGGATTAGCTACGTAAGTGAATATCTGAATCGGCCGGGTGATTAGCTGTTAACTGAAACCGCGTTCTCGAGAACCGACCGCGACGAAGGCGTCTCGCTTCTTCGCCAGCCTCTTGCTTTTTTTTTTTCGAGATGCTGGGGCAAGATGAAAGGAGTTCCAGGGCCGTTTCGGCGGGAAGGGACAGAGCCTGCCTTTGTGAGATCGCTCGGGGGCGTGTTGTTTTAGGATTCGTTCGTTTCTGGTATCGTAACCGTGGGCTCCGCGGCGAGAGGCTGCAGTTCGAAAGCCGTCGAGGTAGAAAGGATCGCGAAGGCGTTGCCTCTACGACCGAACACGCTTCGCGATCGATTCTGTGTCGCCCGGTAGGACGAAGTCTCGCGGTGCGATCAAACGCAGTAACATTGGAATGCGATGAAACCGTGCAGCTACGGATTATCCGCTCGGCGGTTCCCGGAATTAGGGAGCGCGCGATTACGTAAACGTCCGCGTTACCAGAGGCTCCCCGTTCTTCTCGGCGACGTAGAAACAGATGGTTTTGATGGCTGTTTGGTAGACAGGCTGGAGCGATCCGCGCGTGACGTTATTTTTCACGCTTCAGCGATGTCGCCGTTGGCTGTTGCGTGACAGGCACACTCGCGGAGAGTGTCAAGTACACGCGGAGGAATCGTTTCCTACTATCGACGTATTCTTCCCAGCCCGTTCGCGCTCGTATACGGAAAAGCTCCAACGCAAAAGCCGTTTCCTTAGAAATATGAACGCGACGCGCTGTGTTGTTCGTGGTCGATTGAACGCTTCAGAATGGAGAATCGAGTTTTGGCGAGGAAAGGTGATACCCGCGCGGCGTTGGGCAAGAACACAGGCGGCTATTAACAGAAACAGCGAAACCAGGCCATGGCCAATCGTGGAATGAATGGCCACTCGAGCGCGCGTGTTGAGTTACTCCGGCCGGCGCGCGGAACTTACGTGGAACTCCGGGATTTCCAATTATCCGTGGACGGAACAGATGAAAACGGCCGGTGAAAGCGTGGAAAAAGAACGACTCGTCATCGAAATGTCGCGTAACAGGGGAGAGAGAAACCTACCCGCCGATAGTTCACTCGGCGTTTCGATAAAAGAGAAACTCCCACGTCCACCGCTGCGAGAATTCCTCCAACATTTCTACCAAATGTAATCCTTGTTAATGGAAATGTGGACGTTTTCGCGGTGCACGCGATTCCACAGATAAACAGTCTTTCCCCCGTTGCGACTGGCCTGAGCGTTTATCGGTCTCAGCAGATTTTTACCATATAAGGAGTGCCAGCTGATAGGGCTATCTCGCTCGGCATAATCTTATCGAGCATCGTTCCCTCGCGCTATCAGGTCGCGTAAAGTCAGCCAGTCAGTTGCGAACAGTAGGTATGCACGTACCGCGAGTGTCTGCGCGAAGATCGTCAGGATGCTCTACCCCGAGTTGGAGGACATGTTCGGTAACGTGGACATTATCAGAATTGCTTATTCCCCGGAAGGTGGGCAGGGGGTGGTCCGAGAAAGATTCACCTCCGGTGCGTCAGCTCGTTGACGAAGCTCGCGCGTCAAAGGAGCCTACGTGACTGGGATGGTGAAGTGGATCGGATTGTATCGAAAAAATAAAAAGGAGCCTGTCCTCGAAAAGCACGCGAGCTTTTCGCGCCTCTAGCGCCTCTAATCGCGACTAAGGACAAGAGGGTGTCGTTCCACCCTATGAAGCTCTCGCCCTCCACTTCTGCGCTCCCATTCTCCGCGCCTTTTCGACGATTCAAAGCGTCGCGCGAAGGCTTCCGCGCCGCCTCTCGCCCCCGGGATTTTTCCTTTCACCTCCGGGGCCCCATTGTCGCGGCCCTTTCTTCCGATACGCCGCAATTAAGAGGCATCCGTGCGTTAACGAGTGCCACGGCGGTCTCGAGCACTCGTATTATTTGCTTATACCGCACACTCGTGTCCCTCGCCGACCCGATCACGGGCCATTGTTGTTTTCCTTGCAACCAGCCTGGGGGGAGAAATCGCTCTTCCCCGCAGACGACGCGCCCGACTGTTCGTCCTCGCGTGGATCAGCCTCTCGATCCTCCTCGAGGACGGGATTGACGGGCGCCAGAAACGGGTCACCCGAGGAGAATGGGAACCGAGAGTAGTCGCTTTTCCGCGTGATTTAGGAGCGACGAGATTGACCCAAGGTCGATGGGAACTGGGGCGCCCTGGAAAACGAAGTTTCCTCGCGGCGTGATTCACCGAGACGATAGCACGTAAGGCAATCGCTCTTTGGTCCCGACTATCTTGCAGCTAGATATCGATCCACGAGCCCCGCTCGATAAATTGCCTTGTTTAACGCGCAAACTGCGCTAAGTAGTGCTTGCACTCTACTATCTGTTCAGGTATATCGTTAATTCCTTTGGCATCGCCCAGGAGACTCGTTTATCTCGTATCGTCCGCGTGGATTTACTTTGCTTCTATATTTCTATAAAACGTGGACGGGATTAAGTGTCCAGGGAAGCTCTGGTCAAACTCCTCGGGGTAAACTCAAACGCTCCCAGATGTAGTACAAAATTCCAACTACCGTACAACCGTAGAGAGTTCCTTGCTGCAGGGTTTCGCGTCGCGCGCGTTTCTACCGCTGGAGTTTTCACTTGCCATTGGTATATCGAGTTCCCCCGAGGCTGCCCGCGTTCGACTCGGGCGCAGCGTTCTCTCGGCAGCGCGTTACGCAATTCCAAGAGAAAGTTCACGCGAGATCGTAATTGTCCCGCTGCGATCGACGACGCTTGGATTTCTGACGTTCGCAGAGCCGAAGAAACGACGCTTCCACCCGCTGCGGGGCCTCAGGAAGATCTTTCGGCGGAAGAGCCGCGGCGCAGCGGACCCCAGGCTGGTCGCCAGCCATGTCGACAGGGATGCCGAGCTCGCGCGATATCCAAGGGAGGATGTCACCGACCGACATCCCGCGGGACGTCCCGAAGAGGCGCGCAGCAGGAGCGCCAGCGAGCTGCTCACCGACTCCTGCGATCCAGAGGGGTGAGCCACTATTTCCTTTGATTAACTTCATTGCAATGGATCACTGAGTAACCGCACAGAGGCTAGAGTGACGCGTGGGGACAGCTCGCGTACGGTGCAGGTCGCTCGAAATTGACGCGTAAATCGCACGCGCGTGCAGTTCCTGACCTACTGTCCCTTATTTTCGTAATTCGATTGCGACTGCTCGCCGATAAGTCGGTCAGTCGTTTCGCAGCGGATTAATTGGGTTTGTCGCGCGCTCGGTTGGACACTCGAGACTCCGTTTCGCGAGACACCTGTGCCGTACGCTTCTTCTACTTCATATTCCTTCAAACACCTGATATAGTTACGTAACGTTGGGAACTTGTGTACTTAAGGGGGTATTCGCTCGGAAAATCGATTGGTTTTTTAAATATATTTGAGAACCTTTCTGGAAGAGGGGTGCAGCTTCATTTTCGGCAGTTTTTTAGTTATAACGTGTAATAGGTATACCGGGAAAAAAAATTCTACATCATTTGGTGCACGTTTAATGGAAATCTGATAAGAAACGAGCAATTCATTGCAAATAAATAAAAATAGAAATATTAATATTAATATTTTTATTATAGAATACTTTTTCGCCAAAAATAGAAATAATAACTTATTAAGTAGGTAACTCAATAACTATCTACTACTCATTGCGTGAAAATTTATATTTTTCAATTAGTGTTCTCTTTTCAATGTTAAGTTATTCATTTTTTTTTTTTTTTAAATTTACCCGAAGACGGTAAAGATGGAGCTGCACTCTTGTTGCTGGAAGGTCCTCGATTGAAATGTGACAGTATCAGGTGTTGCAGTGGTCTGTTCTGAAGTGTCCCTTCAGCTTTCCCTAGGACATAGTTACTTCTTCCACTGCAGCACCATTGCCTTTCCCTCTCGTCTCTCATCCTTTAACGTCCCCTTCGTTTCTCGATTTTTCAGCGTGTTCCTTAGGAGGCCCGGCATGGAGGAGTCGTACGCGAAGCTGCGAGGAGGGGCCGGGAAATTATCCGTTTCCCACGACAGCGTTTTCCCCGGGGAGGTCCCTCACACTCGGCCACTCTCTTCGCTGGCCAGCCTGGCCACCCTCGAGGTTCGTGCAGCGGCCTTCTCTATTTACGAGCTAGCTAGTACACGAAACGCCGAGATTCCACCGGGGACCACCGTGCACCGCGGACGTTCCGTGGAATTTTTCAACGCTCGCGCGTTTACGCCTCCCCGCTCGCATTTCGCGCCAGCCTCTGGCTTGGAATTTCCATCACGTTCCGCCGGAATTATACCGAGCCCCGAGTCGCTTCAGTTACGGTGTAACTCGAAATTGGAGCGAAACTGGATCTTATTCGTGATGGCGCGACGTAACTTCCCGACGACGGCACCCTTTTCCTAGCTGGGTCACTTATTCACCCGCAACACCCTTTCTCTATTGAAAAATCCGCGCTTCGGTAACGTCCATAACGGTACCTTCTTGATGTACCGGTCTGAGACATCAGCCACCGGTAACTGTATGAAAACGATCTCGTGTCGAAGCGGATTCACGGTGATTTGTGTAATTTCGCGCGACATGAGCCGAGAATGATAAACACGGGCGCGCAGGGAGGCGTTTATTCTCGTTATCCAATGAGCGTAATGCCGCGCAGTGCATTCCAAGCACGCGCGGGTCGAGTTAAGGCGTTTACGCGTGTCCAAGATCGGCTCGTGACTCGTCTTCCAATCTCCTCGGGCTGACTAACGCTCGGGTCGCCTCCGATCCTCCAGCAATCACGATTCCGCTTAGGGCAATTAATCATAATCGAGGTGCCCGTGCCCTCCTTCTCATTCGACCTTTTACCGAACGATCGCGGACCCTTCGCTTGAGCCCCACTGAAATTTCCACTCCAACCATGAACTTCGCGCCGAAGCTCGTGTTCGACGCGCAAGAACAACTCTTCTTTGAATTATTCATGAAGCGGTGGCGTGACGGGGTGCGCGCAACGCTCGCGGAAAAACGAAAATCCTCGCGATAGTCGGTCAAGTGTGTCTCGAAGGTGAACCCGTGCTTTTTCTCAATGATCGACTCGTATTCGCCGCGACGGTCTTCTTGCGCGTCCACCCTTTGCTCGCTAATTACTGCGTCGCGCGCTGGTATGGAAATCGCGGGGCTACGGGCGGGTTGGAGTTTTCCAGCAGCTCCGTTCCAGTGACCACGAGCCGAAGGGATTCCATTCCCGTCGGCGTGTCGCTGAGACTCTCTCACGTGCTGGCGATGAAAAGCGGCGCGCGTAAATGGAGCGCTCGTGCAAACGGTCTGCGTTTAGCCGGGATGAAACAGAAAGGAGCGGGCGAGACGTTCGGAAAAGCAGAGAATAAGCGTGCACTCGGCTTCGCTGGCGGTGTAAACAGCCGCGGATTTGCATATCGCGAGCAGATTCGTATCTGGATCGAAAGCGAACACGGCGTTTTCATTGGTACCTACTAGCTACTTGAGGCCCGCGAGCAAACGAAGAAACCACGGGCCTCGCGATCCTTTCTAGCCGCGCGTTCCGTTCTGATACGCGAGGAAAGTCCGCGAGCCGTTTTCGCGCTGCTGGAAAATCGGGCGACACGTGCACACCGTGACCGCTCCGTTCCCTCTGTGTTCCTTTTCCAGCGGAGACAGACGAGGAAGAGCAACGAGATCGAGCACAAGGAGTACAACCAGCACGCTGCGCAGAGGCACAGGATATCTCTTCGGGTAAATGTCCCAAGCAGCTTGACAAGTTTTACTTGGGTTCTCAGAACCATAAATAGGATATAAGGTACAGAGTCGGGCATCATCCGAATAAATTTTTATTCGAACAAAAAATTATTCGCTACTGTCGAGTAACTTCATTTTATTCGCAATTCTTATTCGAGGTCATTCGAATAAATATTTATTCGTTATTCCCAAATAACTTTATTCTATTCGAAATTTTTATTCAAAGATCATTCGCATAGAAATAGAAATATATTCGAATAATGCCCAACTCTGATTAGGTAGCGGTCATTACGGATTAATCGCCCATTAACCCTCCATGGGCTAACCTTATAATCTCAAATTGGTCGCATGGGGTTCACTGCACCCCAGCGTTATTTTTCAGTTACCATCTTCGCACTTTTAAATCATTAACTTCTGAGTTATTATTGTACATTCGTAATACTCATACAATAATGCTCTTAATAGTCTTTTTCAAGAAATATAAATTTTGATCTGATGGTAGTTAAAAAAAAAATAATTGTAGAAAAAAAGCGATTTTATTAAAATTCACCAAATTTTCAAATTTTAATATTAACTTCTAAATTCATTTTGAGTTCATAAAGGCGCGACATTTGAACTTAAAAATTTCCTGGGGTGCGATACACACCGTGTGACCACGAATGGTTAAACATGATGCACAGAAGTTCGAAGAGTAAAAATTACCGCACGTTTAAAAGAATAGAGACACCTCAACAGAGGTTGCAGAAAAACTACTTAGCTCAGTCGGCTACTTCGACCCTATGCTTACAAATTCTAGTAACAGGATGATTAAATAGAAGCTCATTAAGCTCGCGAGGAAGTAGTAGAATTAGTGACAGCGGCCGTCAAAGTGTTAAAGGCGTTACACCTGTAAAATCCCCCTAGTCCTACCTGCGATCGCGAGCAGGTTCGATGCTCATGGAAGAATGCTTCCGATAAGGGTGGGGATGCTCGGTTCGGATAGTGGAGGGTCTGCTGTATACTCTGAAAAATCGTCGGCACGCGGCAACGTTTTCGTTCAGTAGCTTTACCGTTGCGCTGGCCTACCACTGGAACGGATAACGAGACCGAAAAGAGATAAGGAAACCCGCGTACAGAGACGAAGAGAGAAAGAGATGGAGAGAAAAGTACGTGCGTAAGAGGTGTTGGAAACGGAAACGCTCCGCGTGGAAACGAATTTTTTTTAACTACCGTTTTAATAGAGCCGTCGCAGTTGAAATGTAGGACACGGGGTTTACAGAAACGATAATTACGGGTAGCATAGTGGATAATTGCCGAGCGAGTACACGCGGTGGGTTCGTTTGCAGGTGCTCGAGCAAATAAAGACGGTCATAGAGAACCGGAATCAGCTAGCCTCGGCGACCTCGTCGGACACCACGGCCGCCCTGCACGTGAGTATCCGAGATACGTCGGATTAGATGTTCATCTCCGAGATAGGGGGAGTGACGAAAAATTGAAAGACAGAGAGAGAGAGAGAGAGAGTGCAGCTAGAGGAAGGAGAGCTTGAACTTTTGCTCGTCCGTTGACCCCTTACCGAGTCTCCAATCTTTCCCGGGGCTTTTATGCCGATAAAGAAACGTCGTCGCGACGAAAGATGAGCGCGCGAGACGGACGAAAAAGGTGCGTTAAGACTTAAGACGCGCCGGGTCCTTTGGAGGCTGAATTTTTAGTGCCCCTCGACCGATGCACTTTCAACGGCGCCCTTGCCTCTTTCCGCGACCGTTACTTTCGGCACGGCTGGGCGACGTTGTTCGACGGTCGAGGCATAGTGTATTGTGTAACGATCGAGACGCGATAACAATGGTGCCGTTGAAGGATGCGTGGGTGGAGGGGATAGGCTCGCGACACGACGGAGGCATTAAATTTTCAAGCTCCTCCTCTGGCGCTACTATTTATTGTATCTGATGTCACGGTTCGTTTCTGCGTTTCAGGCTGTCGGTGAACGTTATCAGCAGGAAACCGCCGAGGTAAGATAGCACGCCCGTACGCTTCTCATTCGCGAGTATCGGCGTGGTCGCGTCGCGGTCCGCGATTCTAGTAGTGTTCTTGCTCGCGGCGCGTGCTTGTCGACTCGTCCCACATCCTCCGGTCCCTCCGATCTTCGCGAGCAGTTTCGGCTGGGGAACGACGCACGATCGCGGGATCTGGCGAGGAAATGGTGCGGCGTCGCAGCGGCGCGATACGATTATGAAAATTAATAGTGAAAGTTGAGTTAGACGGCAGAGAGTGAAATGGCCGAAGACGACGAGAATCGCAGCTCGCTGCAGAGATTATTGAGCAAGGTCCTAGGGCTGACCAAGATCGTCTCGAAATTTCGGAGCAGGCCATCAGGGGTAAGGAGGAAGTGCTCTCTGTCCGCGTGACTTTCTCCCTGGACAGGTTAAAAGATATATACAGTGGCTCAAAGCCATAATCGGACACTTTTTAAAATCGCATAAGTTTTTTAAAATTAATCGAAACGACTTGAGTTTTTTTAAGAAGCTAGAAGGATTAGTTTGCCAAGTGACGGGTTTCGTCGTTTTGTAAAAAATTGCAACTGGTCGATATAGCAAAAATAAAATAGTAAAGGTCGTTTTTTCAACTTTTTTTTCTGAGCCTGTAATGAAAATTCAAAAAACCCGTTTGTAGATTTAAGTAAGTTGTATACATGCTGAAAATTTCATCAAAATCGGTTAACGTTGCTCTGAACTACAAACGTTTAAAGATCGCAGAATAAGGTCGAAAATCGCTGATTTCGAGAATTTCCACGATTTTCGTCCTTATTCTGCGATCTTTAAACGTTTGTAGCTCAGAGCAACGTTAACCGATTTTGATGAAATTTTCAGCATGTATACAACTTACTTAAATCTACAAACGGGTTTTTTGAATTTTCATTACAGGCTCAGAAAAAAAAGTTGAAAAAACGACCTTTACTATTTTTTTTTTTTTGCTATATCGACCAGTTGCAATTTTTTACAAAACGACGAAACCCGTCACTTGGCAAACTAATCCTTCTAGCTTCTTAAAAAAACTCAAGTCGTTTCGATTAATTTTAAAAAAGTTATGCCATTTTAAAAAGTGTCCGATTATGGCTTTGAGCCACTGTATATATTCACGGACCGGGCGACTCGTTCCTTAATCGTTACCTACTTTCATTCGTTGCGTCACCTGCGTTTACCTTCGCGTGGATAGTGCATTTAGATAACAAGCGACAAAGAAATCGACTCGACCCATCCGTCACCCCTCTGGTATCACATATCACGCGCGTTCGCTCGTCAAAGACGCGGCCACTGATCTTTTTCTACTCGAGTATAACGCTGGGGCTATTTGTCGAATTTTTCGGTATTCGAATATTGGAATACTTCAGTTGCTGAATTATTTGCCGAATATAATTCGAACATCCAAGTATTCGAATACTATTCGAATATTTAAGTATTCGAATACTGATGTATTCACTGATAAATCAAGTTCTTTGGGTTCATTTTTTTTTTTACAAGCTTTTATTTAGTTTCAGTTGTGAGTTCGTTAGTTTGCCAGGGTGAAATCTTGTAAGCTAATAGCTTGACTTATAATTCACACCATACTATTCGAATAGGTACATATTTGAATACTGAAATATTCGAGTAGTATTCGAATAGTCCCAGCCCTACAGTCGAGTGTATATACCGCAAGGATTAACTTTAATTTTCCTCCATTTCCAGAACCGTTTCGTCGGCTACGAGAAGCAGGAGCGGGGCGGAGAGGAGAGCCAAGCGAAGGTGAGTCCTCAATCCCAAGGATCTCCGTCGGTCCCGCACATTCGTCTCAATACACCGCAGTCACGAGGAAAATGGCCCGCCGTTAATGGCCGGCCCGTAAATCACTATCAAGCGAGGGGATCGCCGCGGGCAACAGGTGGCGAATGGCGACCGATGGAGACCCGTTAATTTCCCCGGATTTCCCGCGACTGGCGTATTCATTTGCGCTGCCAACGATCGCGGCTGATCTCCAAGTATTTAGCGCGGTCGCTCCGCGAAAAGGTGCGCCGTTGATAGAAGTAGAAACACGGCGGCACTCCCGAATTATTCGACAGAAGAGAAAGAGCCTCCTCCCCCTCCGCTCGGGGCACAATAAAATTGCTCCCCAGAAAGGAGCTTGCGCGCCGACAGAGAGCGTTTCACGTTCCTTTTACGCGCTGTTCTCGTTGCCTCGCTTCTCCCGCGCTCTCCTCAGGCTTGCTCCGCTTCTGCGGCCGTCGCGCACCGCCTATTATTTCCGGCCGTTCCATCTCGGATCTCGGCGCCCCGCTCTGTCATTGTGCCTGGCCGGCGACACACGACAGACCCGTTAAAACAATGCCCGCCCGTTTCGCGCGTAAATCGAACACGCTCGCGAGAAGGAGCGCTCTCGCGCACCGCCGCTGAAAAAGTGGGTTACGCTTTATCTGATCCAGCCGTTTGCCCCCGCGCGCTCGTCACGCGCGAAGCCCGCCCGTTTCCCATCCACTCGGGATGGAGGAACGAGTCGAGACGAATCGCGGACGTTTAAACCACCGACTGATTTACTGTCAGGCGGGGGGGGGGGGGGGGGAAGGTAAAAAGGTCCGCGGGTAGCGGAGGAGGCGCGGGCGTTGCGCAGGATAAACAACCGTTTCAAAGCGGACGGGGGAAAAAGGCTTCGAGAGTGAGCGCGGAGTGAATAGGACACTGTTGTCGGACGCGATACAGGCTGTACCGTTACTTGGCCCGAAGTCTCGTTACAACGTGGAATCGGGCAGTCGAATGCTCGGAGCCTAGCTCGCTTTCGGTTCATCGAGAAAGCAGAGGTCGGCTATGTTCTACCGCGGATGGTAAAGTCGTTCCCGCGGTGTGTCTAGAATCCCCTGTAGAACGAGCCTGCTGAAATCTTATCGCCGAGTTCTTCCATCGGAACGCGAAGTTTTATGGAATTTTATCTCCGTACGCGGCACGTTATCGTGCAAGAACGGGCGTACTTTCTACTCGGATTGTCATGGCTGTCAAGGTCGGACCGGGGCCTCCACTGCAGCTCGTTCTCCCAAGTTTGATCAATGTCGTAGCGCTGCGCTTTAGAGTATTTATAGCTCTCGTATTCCTCGGTAACGCACTGAAACTTTAAAAGTCTGCTCGAATAATGTTCACGGCTCTTTCATCTAGATCCTAGGTAGTTTAAGGTGGGCAGTGATACATGGTAAACAGTAACTGGTACGAAAAACTCTTATTCCACATTGGCCAGCTATTTTTACAGACAGAATCGCCCCCTCTTTAACACGTCAGTGAAAAGTTCCGAGGACAGATGCGTTTCCGATAATACATCTTGTTTTTCGCACAGTGTTTTCAACTTTCAACCCTGGCGCCAAGTAGAAACGGTCGGTAAAGAACAGACGCGTGGCCATTGTCAGTGGCGATCTCTCTCCTCGGCGCACTGACTGGGTCGGTAAAACAATTTAGCAGTTGTGGAATTTACCGGCAGATGGTTTACAGGTGCCTGTAACGTGACAGCTTGTGTAAGCATTCAACACTGCTCGTTAACAATAGCATCGGTGACTCTGGCATGGAAGTATTCTACACTGTGGTACTTACTCTTATCGATCAATTAAAACAATCAAATTATGTTTCGCTTTTTAAACAACTCCGCTGGTCAACTAGATCTTCCTTGTAGAAACTTTTTTAACTGATCGCTGATGGTGTGTTACTCACAGGGCCCGATCTAACGGGGCGCAAGCAAGGTAACTGCTCAGAGCGGCAAAATCGGTAGAAAGAGAGAATTAAAATCAATAGGTAAAAAAAGTAGACAAGGCTTTTGTTATTCAATAAATACCTGCAAAAAATTTCGCTCACTGTCAAAAATGATATTATGAAATAATTAAATATAAAGGGCGACGAAAATAATTTTTGTCCGGAGCGGCGGAAGAGTTGCATAGATCGGGCCCTGGTTTATTCATGTGTCAAAGAGGAAAGTTGAGTTTGCATATCAAGTGCCAGATCATGACCTCGGGTCAGACGAGCATATTTTTCTCAGCAGCACGTGCTAAGAAGCTTTCTTCCGTTGTTACGTAAAAAGTCTTACAAGACCGCTAAGTTCGCGACTCCGTTCGAGCGAGAAAACGCTTGTGCAACTAGAAAACGCTTGGATTTGCGATGAATTTTTTACCTTCTACCAGCCTGACAGCCTTGCGTGACCGGATGTAGTCTTGGCGCGAGTCGATTCCCTCGAAACTTCGTCTCCAAGCCACTGCAAAGAGCATCCCCGTGTCTGTCCATTAGCAGTCTACCTCTACTAGCTTCGACTTCACGCCCGGCCATCGATCTTCGCCGAATTATTTCTGCGATAGCTCGTTCGTCTTCCCCGTTGAGGGACCAACGATGATCTCAGCGTGGGTCCACGGTTCAACGACTCGATCGTTCATAGATCCCAAGAAACCCTAACGGGCCCGCGCGATCAGATTTCCCGCGGTGTCCTCCGTTCGATCGTCCGCGAATAATTCGATCGACCGTCGAATAATGGACGGACGGTTCGCCAAGTGGCTTGTTACGTCGGGCGTAAGGCTCTTGACATTTCGCGCGTGATCTCCGCGGGATCGCCCGTAAGCCAGTTTGGTATTTGCGTGGCATTTATTGCGCCGCGTTGCTTTCGTCGCCGTAATGCCAGCAAGGCCGTGGAATCCTTACAAATCCTTGCCGCGGAGGACTGTACCGTTAGGGCGACGGATAAAATCCTCCGTCTCTGTTTATCCAACAAATCGGCTGGCAAACGTCGACGAGCACGTCCCACCGGGTTCCCTTGAATTTCAACCTTTCGATGTTACCCTATCGCGCGGATTTTATAACGCCCGTCACGATCCGTTGCGACAGGATATTCCGAAATTCGCGGCAGTTTCACCGAGAGGCCACGCGACCCCCGCGGATCACGGAACCGTCGGTCGCGAACCGAAAGCCACGCACGCTTGTCCGCCGAAGGTGCTTCCCCGCGGTGGACGCTGATAGTATGGAGACAGCAAGGCGAGCGCCGCGCGTCGCGCTACACTCGAAAGATTCGGGAAAGGAAGAGAGGGCAAGGAGATGCGGAGGAACGGTTACGATAGGTCAGCACCGTCGCGCAGGGGGATCTCGAAGCGCTCGGTTGAAAATAAAACGATAACCAGATTGGGTTATGAGGCACAGAAACTGCTCATTGCTTCGCGTTCAAATCGCTGAAGTTGAACTGTGCTGGGCACTAATCAGTGCACGGCTGGGGAAAATAGATTTTTGAAATAGATAAATAGTAAGTATTTCTATTTTATTACAGTGATACAGGCTTTGACAAGTAAACTTCTCTTTGAAATAGTAGTTTCATAAGGAAATAGTATTTCAAGTATGTATTTTAATATATACTAACTCATACAAATACTATTGTGAACTGAGTTTTTCATTGAAATATGAAAAAATAGTATTTCAAATAATAATATTTCAAACAATGGTATTTCAAATAATAATATTTCAAATAATAGTATTTCAAATAATAACTGACTGACTGACTAACAACACAAAAGATGTGTGTAAACCTACATGCCTGCGTTCAGAAGTACTTGCAAGAAATATTTACTCGAATATATGTAATCGAAGGTAGCGAGCAACATGATGCGTTGGATTTTGAAATGTGTATCTCCTATTTTCGACCCCCTAGGTATTTCTTATATTCATATCCGAGTGTAAATAGTATTTGCTCCCGATTTAAGCATTTCATGAATTACTATTTTCAAACAGCAGTTACTTACGGAAATATTTCACTTCTTAGTATTTCGTATCAAAATATTTCACATTTCCCCCTGAATCTGTGCTGCTCCAAGTCCACCTGACACTCAGAACCGTTGACCGATGACCAGCAGCAATTGATGCCAGTTAGAGCTCCTCGGAAAGGGCCCTCGCTGTTTAGAAAGCAACAGGCAGCACGCGTCCCGGCGAAAAAGGGGCCCCCGCTTCTGTTACGTTTTCGCGGTGTGTCGAAACGTTTTGTCAGGGCGAAGTGAATGTCTAGGTGAGAGGACAAGGCGGAGGAAGGGGAAGCGGAGGTTTCGCGGCGGTGCTCGAGCCGAACAGCTGGCAAGCAGCAAGATTGGTAGCACCGTTACCGCTGCCTGTCCGATTCCTCGTAGATCAGTCTCCTCGATCCGTCCGCCGTCCCTCTTCTCCCCCCCCCCCCCCTGTCAGGGGTCATTAGTCTTCAGCGGCGTACCGGGAGAGGATTCGCCTTGCGTTCGCCTGCTCCCTAGCCCGGTCCCTTTATTTACTCGCCCATTACGCGGGGACATCTACCGTGACGCACGCGAGAAGATGCGAGTACAGTGTTCAGTGTCGCTAACAGGAGTCCCCAATTCCTCGATCCTTGCACCTCGTGCTTCGATCAACTGGAAACCAGATAGCCGTAAATACTGCGAAACTTGAACGGCCCAGCACAGGCGCGCGATCGCTTCGGAGACTCCTACACTTTCTAGTTACACCCACATAGGAAGGACATTCGAGTAAATAGTTTTCCAGCCTCTAAACACGAATGTCCGCCGTCGGAAGAAGTAGGGTCTGATATTTTTAGATGCTCTACTTGTATGCCAAGTTGGGTAATGTTCTCAGAGTAGTTTCAGTGTAGTGACTAAGTAGATGGGATGTAGCGAGGTCGTAAAAGCTGCGGAAGTCCCAAAGTTTACAGTTTTGAGTATTCCGAACAAGAGGTTTGGCATTCTTGAGGGTGGTTAGTATTATTATTATAACTATTATTATTATCATTAGAGATGCGGTTTTCGAACAAGAGGTTTGTCATTTTTTTAGGGAGATTATAATTATTATTTATGGGGTCTTATCCGTTCGTGTGTAAATAAATAAATTATTAGAGATGGATAAGGTTTTCAGACCTGTTCCTCTAAAACATCGAAGTTGTACCACTTCGGGAGTCTCAAAGCTTGTACGACCTCGCCTACCTATGTCCCTTCTAGCTACCGTACACGAAAAGGTCGTTTGAACAGGCTCGTGGAAACCCGAATCGGTTAACATGTTTCTCTCTCGTGGCTCTCGATCGGTCGATTACGTCCCTGTCACCTGCGCGCTACCTCCAGCGACCGGCATTGCCACTTCTACCTGGCGAGGGCCGGCGAGCCGAGCGAGCAGGCCGAGGAGGAAGAATTGCTCCGCGACTCGCCAGTACTACGACGCGTTTTCCGCGCATGACACGCGTGCGAGCTCGCATATATATCTCTCTCTCTCTCCGCCTCTTTCTCTCCTGGCTTCGCCCGAAAGGGGCTTCTCGTTCGACCGTACGCATGCTCTCCGATCGATCCTCGGCGAACACCGAAGGTCGAGGAGGCCCAGCGCGAAGCCAGCGTTCGCAGTCGTCCAGCACGCGATACCCACGTCGCTTCGGCCGGGACCGCGAGAGCTACCGCGATCAATCTCACCTGTGGAGAACCGTTCCACGATACTCGCGGAGGAGGAGCTGGTTGTTCGACCTGGGTGTCCCGATCGGCAAGTTTCTTCCATCGGTTGTTCGAGGAGCAGTGGTCGCGTTTGTGACGTTCTCGCGAACACGGTATCGACGGGAGTTTACTGAACATCGGGTGCATCCTGGTGCATGGTTTCGGTGCAACTTTGTTCGCGCGAATTAATTTGCTGTGACAGCGAGGAGAGTTCGATAAATGTATTCTCCAAGTGTTAAGAAACGTGCTTCGGATTATCGGACCCCAGAATCGTAAATACCACCGCGGCTTGGGCTCTCGAAATCTCCCTGCGTTAATAACGATAAGTTGCAATTCCTTTTTCGATACTCGAGCTAGTCTCTGAATTAATCTTTGGAGTACGCCGTGGGATTAGAAAGATTAGGAGGTAGGACAGATGGAGAAATGGAAGAAAGAGTGCGTTTAGTTCTGGGCCTGATAGTGGACTGATCGGTAAGGCTTGCCTAGCAGACCCTGCCTTAGACGCGGGGATCCTAGGAGGTAGGACGAAAAGGTGGCCGAGGAAGTACTTGCTAGAGAGCGGGATCGGTAGAGATGCCCCCTTGTGGCGAGTACGGAGATATCGCTACAAATCTAATCGATAACTCCCAGATATTGCCCGTATTTGCTTGCTTTTAACGGACAAGCACCTCTCCGTCTGGTTTCCCGCACGATACCGCCGATAGATCGCTACAACACGCTTTACCATTCTCGAACGATAATACAATAATTAAGTTAATTGCCCAAGAAGCCTTTGGAGCGCGTGACCAAGGGATGATAAGAACCGGGAATTACAGAGTATTTATAGTCCGCACGCTTTCCCTCCAATTCGTCGATAGAATTCTTCTCTGGCCGTAATTAAATTCATCGAAACTCTGCTCCCTAAATCGTGGCTCGCAAAATACTCGGAGCATAATTGGCGAACAGACCGGCGCAGCGTTTGTTTCGCTGTAGGATCGTTGCATCCTGCTTGCCTGGTGCAGAAAGGTCCATCGTGTTTGGCAATCAGACCGAGTCGATCGGTCAGCCCCAGAAGACAGATAAACGACTCTCGATGTCGGCACGAGCCGACGCGACGATGGAAATTAGCATGCTTCCCTCCACTCGTCGCACTTCCTCTTCCTTCGCTTCAGTAAACGTACGCGCTCGACGGAACGGCCGCTTCTCCTGCTTCTTCCTCCTTTTTTTTTCTTCCAAACTCTCGCAACTGTTTCTCCGTTTTTTCTTTTTTGCCCCATCGATGCGTCTCTCTCCGCACGCGCTACTTTTCCACTCGTTGTTTTCGGAAACGAGCGTTACGCAACGATATCTCCTCGTTACTTCCCTCCTTCTTCTTCTTCGCTGTTTGCTCGGCTGCCCGCGTAATTCCCGCCTTCCGGGTCGCGAAGGAGTCGCGAAATCGGCCATATCTCGTATTAGCGATCGCGCTATTCCCCGAACGGGCCGGGGCCGTTTTGTTACGTTGCTCCCGAAAGGGTTCAGCCACGCGGAAATAGACGAACACGATCGTTTCCCGTGGCTCGTCCATGTCGTTGACTCCGCCGCGTTTTATCGCCGCTGCGTGCCGCCCAGCTTCGGCCTGCGATTTAAATATTTATAAGACCGAGATTCGTTCTGCGTCCTGCGCTCCTCCGAGTTGCTTGCATTTTCTCGCGCGAAAGCTTGGAACGGGTACGGACCGTGAAAGGCCGTGGCTCGCCGCCTAACGTTCACCGAAACGAAAAGGGAGCAGAGGATTCGGAATTTATGCCCCCTCGATTTAGAGGATTCGGTGAAAGCACCGGCTAATCCCAAACGGATTTCTTTATTGGCACCGATAAATCTAAGTGGTGAAAGTTTCTATGCCGGGTGCCCAAAACACGGAAAACTCACGTCGTACCTACTCGGTCATTCCTTTCGCGCTCGTTTCACCCGATTTCTCGCGATCTTTTCTTCGAGGGAGTAACCACGTGCCTAGTCGATCGTCTCATTTAACATCTTCCTTTCGGCTCACTTTCCCGTAATACCAGGGAGACATCGCGGTTTGCGCCACCGGAGCTCGTTGAAACTGAGCCATTTTGCAAGCGAAGTCGATAGACCGTGGAAATCCTGGAAAAAAGAAACTACGGTCATCATAGTACGATGCATCAGTTGCCGGGGACCCGATAGAGAATCCATCCGCCGAACGTTTAACAATCCCTTTGCTTTTGCTAATTATCAGAACGCTATCACAAATGTTGGTATTAGCGTTAGATGCATGTGAAATCGTTTGCCAAAAATCGGCACGTCCCCACTGCAATTGTTGGCATTGGGCGAAGACCCCAGCCACGAGGGTTACTTTCTTCTCAGCGGTCGCGCGAGTAGAGGAATTGTTATTGCCGGAAGGAAGCAGGTGGTAGGAGCGCGCCTTGGATTAATTCATTCGGCTTTAATTAGCTGGGCGGAGGGATCCCGGCGACGCTTCCCAGGACCCCCCGATGGGGTCGAGGTTTCACGGCCGCTGGAGGAGCGAAAACGAAACGTGGAAAGGAGGGAAACGAGCACGTTTATCGGCATCGCCCGCCCGCTGAAATCCGGTCTTGGGCCGCGCGCGCGCGCGCGCGCTCTTACGAAACGCTGCGCCGTGAGAACTAGGCGAGCCTCGAATCGTATTCCGCGTGTGTCACTTAGCGGGGCGAGTTCTCTTTCGCTCGGAACGAGTTCTTGAGGACGCGACCACCGCGACACCGAGGTCGCGGGGGAAACAGAAGAAAATGGAACCGCGGAACTCACCACCAACGCGGTCAGTTCAACCCGTTTAGTTTTCTTGCTCTTGCATTCATTTCTGGGACGGTTCTGGGTATTATAGAGTTGCTACTTTTCGTTTCCACTCGTCGAGTTGTCCTTCCTCTCGCTTCCACCCTTTCATGATCCACATGCTTTCACGAAAGAGACAAAAGGCACCTCGACGTACCCCGAGCCCGTCGACTATAGCTCCCCTGCCACCTGTTATCGATTGCAAAAGCATCGATAAGGTGACAGCAGCTCCGTGGAACGACGAAAAGTATATCCACTCCCGCGATCCGTCGCGGTGCATGCATTTTCACGCGACCCGCGGCGTATCATTCTCGTCCCCTCTGCCTCCCCCGCCGGGGCCCTCTCTCTTTCCGCGTATTTTCTCCCCTCTGTCCGTGTTTCGCGACAATGCCACGGAAACGCGAGCACGCTCGGCACGGCGTGCCACATTTCCAACATCCTGCTGACACGGAGCGCGCGTCTCGTTGTTGAAAATTCCAATCGCGTGCAGTCGTTGCGATCAATTATCCTTCCAGTGCTTACATCGATCTATTATCATCTCTTTTCTCGCCCCCTTCTTCCGTCCACGAAACAGTTCACCTCGGACAAAACGCTTGCCTCAAGGGACAAGATATACGAGCTGGTCGAAGATCGATACACTTCCGCTGATACCCAAACAGATTTCCCTCGACTCCTCCCCTGATCCTGCCGCTGGAAAGCGAGCTTCCCAGCAGAATCCTCGCAACGATATCGGTTTCAGTTTCTATCTTGCAGTCCGCTCAATTTGCCTTGCTTTCCATTTCCGTGAAAGCCGCCTGACGGTCGTTTCCCTCGTCCCGAACCGGACGCCGCGAATTATCTCGTCCGGATCTCCGCGCGCGTAACAGCCGACGAAATTTCTATCGTGCACCGCGATAGGAAAAAAGGAGGAATCGTGTCAGGAGATCAGAGCGGTCTTATTCGTCCGGCCGAGTAAAAATCGTCACCGCGAAAATGAGAGACGCGCTTATTCGCGCGGATTCGCCTCGCGTGAGCGAGAGTAACGGTGCGCGCGGGGAACGGCCAGCGATAAAGCAGATCTAGAATGATGGCACAGTAAGATAGAGGGGATCGACTGGCCAGCCGCCAGGGGAATAAACGACAGGGGGGGTGGGGGCTACCGGTGGATCGTGAGCAACGTGGAAATCGATCTTGATCGCGTTCACGGTGCCCGATCGCGGGGATAACTTTGATCGCGAGAGATGTGGAGCACCGATCCGTCTAGGGACCGTTGTAATCGTTCCCTAGGCCTGCTGTTATTATCCCCTTCGTGTTAAACGTTGCTAGCAGTCGGGCAATCTTTTCATCACGAAACGGCAGAAGCTAGCGAAAAATTGCTACAATTTTCTGCTTCCGCTGCTCAATTCTCGTGTTGCTGGCTGTTTAAGTGGTTGGGCGTAGTATTGATTTAATCGCTGGACGATAATGAACGTTCGCGGGGGTATGTTTAGTCGATGATTTCCTTGGTAACGAGATCCCGTGGCTGGGGGGCGGGGGTGTTGCGTGACCCTGATTTGTCGAGTGTGCTTCCTGTACGGTGGTTGACTGGTGCTGAAGGAGCTTCGGTGTGGTTGACACTTCTTTTCCAGACACCCTCTTTGCTTGGATTCTCAATTATAACACCACATTGGCGGTAAATATGACAGAAGATTCAATACCGTAAACAGGGGGACATTGGCTGAAATATAAAGATTAACATTTTCACATTTACTTTAACTATCCTATGACAACGTTGCAGCTTTTCTGATTGTACTTGCAAGTGTTGAAATGCATGAAATTTTTTATCCTTTCCTTTCTTTAATACGGCGTTAAGTAACTGCCAATGTTCCCCCCAGTTTACGGCACCATGGCTTGCACGCGAAAGTAGATGAATGTGTCCCAGCTGATTTCGTGCTAAATAAACCTGCCCATTTCTCTGCCAAAGAAGAGCCAGCATTTACATATTCATATGAATCAGTGTCACTACTTTCTAACTCCGTCATATCACCTGCATCGCTGTTACGGAGATAATTATCTGCCTCTTTTTAACTCGGTCACGACTCACGAGTCCGAACAGCGGCATAGCTCATCCATCCTGAGCCCCAGCTCCTGCCAGTATGCAAACGATTAACACCTACCACCTAACGGGTTATCCGAAAGAAGACCACTAGCTCTAGCTTCAAACTATATTATTATTATAAACTGAAATTCCCATAGTAGGGTAGACCGGAGGCGATAGTAACAGAAGGACGATTGTAACACGTTAAATATCTCAGAACATATGATAGATATTAACATAAATTTTGGATATATGATGAGGAATGACATTTGGAATAAACACATCCATGTCCTAGCAGTATAGATACACAATAGACATGTATAGCGAAGAAAATAACTTTTCGATACCCTAAAGTAACTTTTTCTTACTGATTTAAAATTGTAATATAAATACTCCCTTTGCAAGTACATGTTTTTCTTCTTCTTCTTTTTTTTTTAATATTTAACCTGGCTCGATTGTAACATCGGCAGTCGGGGTCGGTTGTACCGCGACAGAGCCGAATAGTGACAAAGAAGATGAATAATATTGTCTTGTTTGCATGGAATAATATAGCACAGCAAAAGCAAACAAATGAAAAATGCGTGCAATGTACCGAATGTAAGGATTGATCACACGTAGAATGTACCAGCCAAAACGTTTTCTATTTCTGCCACAATTGCGATACCGCATAATTGGTTATAAATTTTACTTTTTTTCATTTACTATTATAATTAAGAATTAATAAATATTTTAATTTTGTAGAGTTAAATTCGTGCTACTATCGACTCCATGCAGTGTTGCAACCGACCCGGGGTCAGGGACGGTTGTAACACTTTGTCCGCTTCTAATTTTTTATTAATAACCTGGATATTACTAAACAAACAGCGAAGCTCTGTTGTGGCTCAATAAGTGTCAGATAAGTAAGTAACATTTTCGTATAAAAACTTCTGTTGTAACTTTAATAGTTTTTGCATAATCGTATTCCAAAGTCAAAGTGTTACTATCGTCTCCGGTCTACCCTATACAGAAATGATATAAACAGTAAAGCTAAAGAACCTAATTGTCGACATGCAACTGATTAATAAAAGGGTCAATGTATATATTCCATCAATTCCACATTGCGAACTTATGAAAGTGTTCGACACTGACGAGACGAAGGTTTGATCGATACCCCTAGCAGAAAAGCTCGCGCCCTCCAGTAGCTAAGGCACCGCCGTACAAGGTGAAAGATCCCCCGAAAACTCTGCGAGTGATTCATCGAGCCTTCGAGAAAGGTAATCGCCCGGGCTCCGCTCGATTCGTTCCATCAGCTGATCCATAAACGTCGTGGCAGCGGCCGGTGCACCTCGTCGCAGCCGAGGTTCCTCGGTGATTTTCCGTTCGAGTAAGCAGCCCCGGTCACCCCGAAGGAAATCGGTTCAGGCCTGACCTCTCCCGATCGAACCGACGGCGTCGTTTGTTGCCGGTTACGCAAGGGCCGTTCGAGTTTTCTTCTCCGTTCGCGGCCGTCCGCGTCACTTTCTCTTCAGCCGTGGAAAATTATTACGTTCCGCAATTTCCGCCGGGTACCTACGTACGTATCCGGTTTGGAATGCAAGCGGGACACAGGCCGCGGCGCGGGCAGGTGGTAGCCATAGGTGTGACCGACTACAGAAGCCCCGAGGGGGTTTTGCAATGATCGAAGGTGTTGCGAGCGCCGTTAGAAGGGAACCGCCGCAACGGGCGCGCTCGGTCGGCGCCATTAGAACCTTATCGAAAATGCCCCGCTCGATTCCGCTTCGATGTAGAACTGGTTAAAATCCAGTCGGCGCCGCGAACTTTACGTCCAGTCTCTTTTGCGATTTTGGTCCGCTGGAGCCGCGACCTCGCGACCGAGTTTGCGACTCTTAATCGCGGGGGACTCGTGGAGAGGTGTTGGGTAAATATCGTGGGCGATCGACGTGGGCACGTCTCTGGCCTGGATCTCAGCTTGGGAAATGTTTGCCGCTGGAGAAACGGACGCTGGTGGAAGACGTCAGCGCCCGAACCGTGGCCGGGCAGTTTTGTCACGCGATCGCGAAGGGAACCTGTTGTCCCGAGCTGCTCTTCTAGAAACTAGCTCTCCTTCGGGCCCAATTTACATAGCATATCTCTGTTCAGATTCACGGAGAATGTCCGCGTGAATTGGAAATCGTATAGTTCTGTAAATGCGCCCAGGGCAAGATGTTATCCGTGGGGTTCTCCGAGGAGCGTTTCTCTGGCAGGGCGATACAAATGGCACGCATTGTGCGCCCGTGACTTCTCTCCGGGGTCGGCGTGGTTATCTCTTGCGATCGAAAACGAGCTCGTGATTTCGTTGGGAGAGGTGTGGAAGGTCGCGTGGGAAACGGTCGAGGATCCTCCGCGGCAGGGAAAAGGAGGACGAGCTGTAGGCGCGCGCGTGAAATCCTGAGAAAAGCGATACGTAACCGCGAAAACTAGGCGACCGAGCGGCCGAGATTCGTTGGCGCAATTAGGAGCCGGCGCGATTGTTCCTCCATCGAGCTTCGGAGAGGATCGCCTGACTAATGGCCGTGGCTATTAATCGGCGTTTAACGATCGAAAGTGGCTCCGAGAGGAAGCGTCACGTTGACAAATTGCTTGGAAAGTTCGCGCGCCCCGTTTTCATCCATTAAACAGAATTTCTCCGGGATCGTCATCGTACAATCTGCGCCCGTCTCTGGACGCGGCATTCCTAAAAGTAATTCCCAAGGTTCTCAATCACTCTGGAAAACGGTCGCGCGCTCTCGAGCACAGCTGCTTCTTCAACGCCCCGTGAAACTTTTACAGAGACTCGATCGGTAAATCGAGTTCCTCCTGCCGTATGACGTTTTCGCGACGGTCCCCGTGACCTGGGAGTTTCGCGCGATCACGGGACGGTCGTGGGGAAGAGGACACACACCCCGTTCAGGATGGTGGTGTCGCGTCGCGAGGGCAGCATCTCGTCGAACATACGGGCGATAATCGAGCAGCTGAACCTGAACCCGGTGGAGAGGCGACGGTTGATCGATCGGACGAAGCAGGACAACGGGCGATGCAAGCCGTTCCCGAATGTCCAATCCGGGGCGAAGATCAGCATCGGGGTGTACGGGTGCAAGGAGAAGCTCGAGTACGAGATACCCGGCCCGATCAGGCGCGTGTGCAAGCTCGAGGATCGCTCGAGAGCGAGACCAGACAATGGGCAAAGGATCGTCGCGATTAGGAAACAGGCTCTGGACGCCGCGATCGAGGTAATCTCGATTACAGGGAGGAGTCGACGTTGATCACTGCGTAATAGGGTGGCTCTTATTTTCGACTTTTGAATTCTCTTCGGGGCACCCTCCAGAATAGTTCCAAATAATTAAAAAAAAATCCGTGTAAAGTTTGAGCTCGATCGGATAACGGGAAACGGTGCCCCTGGGCCCTTAAACATTTAAATCATTATTTAACAGCTCGCGAAGTCGATTTTATATAATATCCTCCAAGTTATTGATTAAATAAAAAAATATGTCAAACAAAAGTTGTAGATCCGGACAAGGAGCATCTTTTATGTTCTATTACTTTTTCTCGTGCGACAAACGGTTTTCGAAAAAAAGTCCGAAAAACTAAAAATAAAAAAACTTTTTTCCCCTCAAATTTTGAAAGTTTAAATGCTTCTAGAACACTTTTTATTAATGAAGGCGAACCAAAAAATGGCATTTTTATTTTCGAGAACTATTTTTTAAACTTCGCGAGCTGTTAAATAATAATTTTAATGTTTAAGGGCCCAGGGGCACCCTTTCCCGTTATCCGATCGAGCTCAAACTTTACACGGATTTTTTTAATTATTTGGAACTATTCTGGAGGGTGCCCCGAAGAAAATCTTGAAAAAAAATTTTACCAAGAGTAAATAAGAGCCACCCCTACTGCGTAATTAATTATTAATTTAGCCTCCAACGATGGCTATCCCGACATCACTTAGCTTTATTTATTTATTTTTACGGAAGTAGACCCCCCATTTGTTTACAAATATTGTAGAAATAGGTTTCGTAATTCCTATATATTCGGGAGCCACGGAAAAAATGGCCTCGGGGTAATGGGGGACTCGAACTCAAGATTTTCGGGGTCCTCTGCGTTACTGGCCAGACGTCTTACCAGTGTCACCAAAGCCGACCCTCCGAGGTCTCTTATTCCGGGCTCCCTCTTATGGGGGTTCCTGATCCCACAATATGAAAAACAGAATAAAAAGTAACTGATAACCACGATATGGCAGAATCAAGAATTGAAAGGTAACTGAACGAATAAACTGCAAAAGAAATTATCATATCCTACCATTGGGAACTCTAAGCAGTTCAGACCTACCTATCTAAACACATTGATGTTCCGTGCAACAATGTCTAGCCTGTCATTATAATTATTCGCCAAAGTACAAATCTCTCACTTGCATTTGCCGGATTCGCAAACCCGTGCGCTCTTCTTTCGCTCGCCTGGATTGTCGGTGTGTCGTGGGTGGATGGAATATCTACAGTAAGGCTGTAGCCACTGGAGGGTTACCGAGAGTCTTAAGTAACTCGCCATATTCTCTCCACCCACGGTAACTGTCCTCCCGAGGAAATGGTCACGGATTTGCGAGCCACCTCGCCCCACGGTTGCGTAATAAAGCGTTACGTTACGAATCCGTATGGAAGGACAAGGCCGAGGGCAAGCCGCTCGGCTCGATAAGATCGCCGCGGAAATCGGAGGATCGGCCGCGATCGAAGCCCGAGAGCAGACGGATGGTACCGCAGGCTAGGGTAGAGCAACAGCCGGCTAGAGTGGAAGATACGATCGAGGTAATCGATCAGAACCCCCGCGAGTCGCGCTCGTTAATAGAAACGCGATAGAATCGCCCGCTTTGATTTGTAACGCAGACACGCGCGCGCGTATCGTCGCTTCTAATAAAGATCGCGGCGTTTCATCGTCCCACTGGCATTATACCATTCGATGTGTCTCGTCAAACGATAGGATAGAGCGGAGGATGAGTCGACGGGACCCGTTAGGGCTTCGTGCAGGATCGAGGATCGACCACGCTCGAAGCCGGAAGCGAGGCAGAGGATCCCGCCAATTATCAAAGAGGCGAGTCCCAGGATCGAAGAGGCGATCGAGGTAATCGATCGAATTAACGTACTATATTCCGTGGAAGAGACGTAGGGAGTTATATTTAAATGGACTATGTCTCTTCCATTAAGGGTAGCCTCCCATCAAATCGTTCCAAAAATAGGTCATTTTTAGGATTTTATTTAAGAAAAAAAAAAATAAACGTCATAGGGTTAAAAACTTTTTAATCTGTGGCTCTTATTGTAGAACAGTTCTAAATAATAATAAAAAAATCTGTGTAAAGTTTGAGCCCGATGGGATAACGAGAAAAGTGCCTGGACCCTTGAACATTTAAATAATTATTTAACAACTCACAAAGTCGATTTTATATAATCTCTTCCAAGTTATTGATTACATAAAAAAATATGTCGAACAAAAGTTGTAGATCCAGACAAGGAGCATCTTTTATGTTCTATTACATTTCCTCGTGCGACAAACGGTTTTCGAGAAAAGTCAAAAAAATTAAAAAAAAATGTATTTTTCAAATTTCGAAAGTTTAATCCATCTCGTTCACTATTTATTTATGAAGGCGAAGAAAAAAATTGTAATTTTTATTTTCGAGCACTATTTTTTAAACATTTTAGCCGGGGCATATACCGAAATAAGCCAAAAAGATAAAAAAAAATTGTAGATGTACAATTACTGCCTAAAAAGTTTTTTAACGCTATGACGTTTCCTTCTTTTTAAACAAAATCCTAAGAATGACCTCTCGTTGGAGTGATTTGATGAGGGGGTACTAGGGTTTATACAAAAACCGACTTTTGAAAAAACCGGTTTTCGAATTCCACTATTTCCAAAAAACCGGTTAAACCGGTTTTCGATTGTTCACATAAAATATAATTCAAATATTATGGAATTACAAAAATATAACAAAATAAAATATACTCTATGTACCTGAACAGAACCAAATAAAAAAAAATTAAAATAACTAAAATCCGTACAAATACCTACGTACAATATTTGAGTTCATTTAATATTTATGGATCTACGAAAATATAACACAATAAAATAGACTGCATATAAAACCAAATGAAAAAGAAACTAAAATAACTAAAATTCGTACAAAATATAAATCTTTTAAAAGGTGGTACCAACTTATAAATCTTACAACCATTTAGTATATTTTTCTGAAAATATGAACTCATGAAGATTAGTTTTACAATAAACTGTTACCTACTACAATATGTTTGTGTCCGAGGCGATTTCAAGTGAAAATATTAACGTTTTTAATCAAATAATTAATTCATTTCTGCATATTAATTCTAGTATATGAAACCGGTTGTTTAAATTTAAAAACCGGTTTTCGAATTTTACAAATTTATAAGTAAAAACCGGTTGTTAAACCCGGTTTTTAAAAACCGACAAACCCTAGGGGTACCCTCAAAATCGATGGTCTTAATCAATTTAATCCAGTACTATGGTATACCGAGAACTACAGCTGTTTATCGCGCTATTACGCGTGAAACGATATTAAGGACCGGTTGGGAGTGCTCGGAGTAGCACGGTAGCACAAACGAAATCTTTTCCGCGTCGAAGAAGTGTCTTTTAAGACGGCATGCACCTGCAACCGGTTCCGAGCGATCGCGGTTACATGGCCGCGCTCGCTCGCCCCGATAGTGGTTGATACCGTTATAGTAGGCGTTTTGCTCGCGCGAGCCGGTCCGCGGAGCCGAAAGGCTAACAACAATGTCACCGATCGTTTTTCCCTCAAATCGACGGGACTCGTTGGCAGCGTAACGTGATTCGTACCGAAGTGGAACCTGTGTGTACATTAATCAGTGCGGAATTCGCCTTGGTCCTTTTCTTTTACAGAACCCAAGATCGCCGAAGGAGACGGCCGATCGAGTTATCGCTGTGGCCAAAGAAGACTTACGTAAGTTTTGCCCGTCATTCAAAACCCCCAACAAATTTTTCAGTTGTTTTTAATATTTACCTATGGAATTACAAAAATATAACAAAATAAAATATAGATACTCTATACAAAAACAAATAAATAAAATCTAAAATAACTAAAATCCGTACAAAATATGAATTATAAATCTTTATTTCATTTAGAATTTTTCTTCAGCAAATATAAACTCATGGAGATTAGTTTTACAGTAAACTTTTACAACAGTATGCTTGTGCCCGAGGCGATTTCAAGTCAAAATGTTAACGTTTCTAATTAAATAATGAATTAATTTTTACGTATTAATTCTAGTATCTAAACCGTTTGTTTTTTTTTTTTCAAATTTAAAACCCGGTTTCTGAATTTTACAAATTTGCCCTAAAAAACAGTTTTTAAAAACCAACAAATCCTACTAAGTAAGTATCGTGCTCAGGATTTTCATTAGCGGCGTAATTGAGAGGCGTACAGGTTCAATGACTCGCGGCGATAGGATCGTTAGACGACCTCGCGTGCCGCTTCCTCGTTTCAGCGTACCGATACTTTCGTTTGCCCAACAGCGCAACTGGAAAGCGCGAGCTTGAACCACACGGCGGCCCATCACCGAATTTCGGTGCGACCCAAGAACCGAAGGCCTCCGAGGCGCACGGTCCCGCAAGCCGCCAACACGTCCACGTCCACGATAACCACCATCGCGGAGGACTCGCTGGACAGCCTGGACCAGCAGTCGACCAGCCTGAACAGCAACGGCTCCTCGCCGGTGGAGCTGAAGAACGTGTCCGTCACGAGGAAATCCTCCAGCCGGCTATCCCGCACGTCGGACATCTTCGAGGAGCTGGAATCGAAGCTGCCCAAGAAGCCACCCAGCGTGGCCTCCCTGTCGCCCGACAGCCTGGACGCCGTGACCGCGTCGAGGACGAGCGTGGAAACGAACGAGGAGCAACCGGAGGCTCGATCCGTCGTTAGGAAACCGTCGAACCGAGTGCCCAAGGGATCAGAGATATTCGAGGAGCTGGAAGCGAAACTGCCGCGCAGGAGATCCTCGAATCGGCTGTCCAAGTCCCCGGACAGCCTGGAAGTGGGGTCCTGCTGGTTCTCCAAGTCCAGCGAGGGCTTCGACAAGCTGACGGAGTACGAAGAATCGAAGCCCGTGGTTCGGAGACTGCTGAACCCGATCTCGAAGTCGAGCGACCGTGTCTCCAAGTCCTCGGACAGCCTGGAAGCCATAGAGACGTTGACCAGCGACGAGTCCATCGAGCGCAGACGGAGCAGCTTCGAGCTCCGCGGCCGTAGGTCCTCCAAGAATATATCCAAGTCCTCGGAGAGCTTCGAGGTCCTGGAGCAGGCGCAGAGCGCGACGGAGGGCGTGCAGGAGCTGCAGAAGAGGAGCAGCATCTCTGATGTGAATTTGGCTAGAGGGAGGAGGCTGTCGAAGAACATCTCCAAGTCGTCGGAGAGCTTCGATTGGATCGAGATCAGTGAGACCAAGGACGAGGAGGGAGCTGTCAGGGACAGCTTTGGGAAGAGCTGCAGGAGGTCCTCGAAGAGGATGTCTTCCGAAAGCTCCGATAATTTGGAGCTGGACGACAGGCTGGAGAACAGGAGGATTAGGAGGACGCCGAAGAGAATACCGAGCACCAGCTTCGTGGACATTGTGCCAGCGGACGAGGAGGAGGAGAAGCGACCGGTAGCAGTGAGGAAGCCGTCCAGGCTGCAGAAGTCCTCCGAGAGCTCGGAGCTGGGCAGCACGGACACCCTGGACTCCGAGAGGAGGAACAAATCCTCCGAGAGCACCGAGACGCTGGACAGTTTGGAGAGGGATCTGGACCAGGACAGGAAGCAGGAGAACATTGTGGACCCTGCCGTGGAGAAACGCGAGAAGAACGTGAGTCCTTCTGTAAAATCCCTTCAGTCCTTCTATAAAATTTTATAGCGTAAGAGAAGGATGTAGTGGTTCTTGGCCGTGGCCACGGGCGGATTTGAAGATTTAGCGGCTCTAGGCTAACCCTCGGTTATGATACCTACTTTTTTTTTTAGTTAGGAAGTTGTCACACTGGGTCGATTCGACTCAAGCCAAGTCAAAAATATCGAAGATGTAGACTTCAGAAGTGAGGTATTCAAATGTATTTTTCTCGAAATCACGATGCCTATATCTTCGATATTTTTGCGAATTTCGGTCCCAAAGTTTCAGGAAACATTCATGACATATCAAACACCGAAAATATGGAATTTTTTTTTATCTTTTGGACATATTTCGGTATATGCCCCCCTCCCCTTAATGTTTAAAAAATAGTCCTCGAAAGTAAAAATTCCATTTTTTTTTGGTTCGCCTTCATAAATAAAAAGTAGGTACCATTTCCAATGATGCCACAAATATATTTTACCTCGAAGTCAAATTATTGCTAATTTCATACATGATACAAAAAAGTTAATTGTTTCTGAAGTTGTCTCAGGCCTCTGTGTTTGAACCTTTTTCAATTTCCTTCGCCCAAAAATTTGTCGTCCCCCAAAATTTGCCGACTCTAGGCTGCGGCCTACATACAAATTCGCCCCTGGCAGTGACATAGCCAATTCACGACCCAGCTCCATACCAAATTGTTCTAATATAGAAGGGTCATTGATATTTAACAACGGTTTCCTATAATTTTCCATAATTTCTTTATCCCCTCAGGACTCTTGGACCAACAAGAACGTAGTGACGTCAGATTCGTCGGAGCAGATCTCCGTTGCCGATGGTACAGACGACTCCAAGTCACTAATCTCGCCGGACAAGTTCTACTGGCGGCAGTCGTCCGATTCGAAGGAGAACATCGACATCCACCAGCTGCTAGCCATCACGATAGTTACCAGAATGGCCGACAACGGCAACAACCAACGAAGCTCGGTGATCTACCCGAAGAAGAAGCAACAGATCACCGGCTCGCAGCCCACCTCCCCGGTCGCCAAGCAGGACGACAACAAGATGCTGTTCGACAACCTCCTCGCCAGCAAGAACGACGAGGACCTGCAGAACATGCTGAACGGGAATATATCCGAAGTGTCCACGGACACGAAGAGCTTCAAAGAGAAGCTGATCATGTTCGAGAAGCTCGGCAAATGAACTGCAAGCGTCACGTGCGGAGCGCCGAGATTCATGCACTCTCGACCGGACCGATCTTCTCGCTGCTCCGCGCGCTTCAGCCCCGTTGAGTTCGAACGGGGCTAAGAGGGATGACAGGCGAAGTCACCGGAGAAGATCGATATTCCGTTTAAACACTGATCGAAACGTCACAATGCCTCTTTTCCCTGCGAGCTATTTTTTATATACTTTTCATTTGTAGACTGAAACAGGCTGAAGACGGGTACGTGCGAGCGACAGTGTTCGGCTGGTCGAGACTACACTGAGGGACAATAACGTAGAATTATTTCCTTGAAAATTTTGTTCTTCACAACACTTCCATGAAAGGGACGCGATGAGAGGGTCGAGAATCGAGAGGAGGCCTTTATGCTCCGTTAGTCAGTACCGTTCGCATTCGAGTATCAACGCGCATCGCCGTGTAATTAATCTCGCGAGAGTCGCGTGTTATTTAACTTCTCTCCCGTCGCTGTTGTTTTCGTTCTCTCGCGACGACAGCCGCCTACTTCGATGAGATCACCGGGACCGTTCCCGGGATCCAGCGCGTTAGATGGTCGCCAAGCTCTTCTCGCGTAGGAGCGTAGCGTTACGTGGAACTTGTTGTACAGTAGCTTAGAAGCGGAAATCAATGTCGTGTTTCGTTCCGCGGTGTAAATACGAAGGGAAAGAGGAACCCTCCCCCTCCTCCCCCCGCCCCCCCCGGCTGCAGAGTTAGCACGATCGCGAGCGAGAAGGTGCGCAGGGTAAAGAAATGGAAACGAAGACAGGGTACGCCGTAAACGAAAAGCGTCGTTCGGAAACGTTCATATCTAGGGGCGTTAGGGTAGTCTTTGGAAAATGCTGCCTTTCCATTACCACTATTCACTAATTTCTTACTTATCCTTTGACCCGCGAAATCATTCGAGGAACTTTGTACCGTTCGATGGTCGAGATCCAACTTTCGGAGTCCAAAGAGGCGCGCAAATACTTTTAGTTTCTTTTCGTTTTCACGTAATCCTTATCCGAGGGGTTGAGAGCATCGAAGGCTTCTGGCTGCGTGAGCTGTGTCCTCTTGCATGATTCTCAAGTCTGTGAGAGTGCAGTGTACAGGAAGCAGATAGGGAACACGGCTCGAGCCCGCAAGCCCTCAATGTTCGTAGCTGTTAGAACCGAAAGAGGGCCGTGAAAGCTGTGCTTGTTTCTGATTTTCTCCGCGAATGTCTGAAGTGACAGATTCCACGTCGATGTCAAACATTCGTGGGAGAAAAGAGGGAATGATCTTCGTGAGGTGAGGAAAGAAGAGCGTGTCGTCTCTGTCACGCGGTGGCTGCGTGGCAGACAGGATACTTCTTTTCAGTCTTTTAAGTGGCTTAACGAAGTACCGAGGAATCGACCGGATGTACGTACACGTTGGATAAGTCGCGTCGGAAACGTGTTTATCTCCCCCCCCCTGCCCGGCTCTTCTTTGTTTCTTTTTTAGTTGTCTAGTTGGTCGCAAACGTGTCAGACTCCAAAAGATATTGCGCCGTAGGTCGTTAGATTAACGAGACGAATAGGGAATCGAATAACCATCGCTATAATGTGTAAGTAACTTGCATAATTGAAGAAAATATAAATATATATATATATATATATAAATAAATATATATACACATGGTACAGAGAAAGTGAGAGAGAGAGGGAGAGAGGATCACCCCCGTTTATCGATGTAAATAAAGCTGCCATCGGTGAATTACAGTTCGACAACAGAATTTTCTTTCTCTTTATTGAACCCGCATTCCGACGCGCCGGGCACACATACCGGCGCATCTTTAAAAAATTACAAAATACCTCGCATATATTGATGGTCGATACAATTTTAAATACACACAACTTCTCTACGTTTACGCACGCGATTGGGAATTCGAAAGAGAAATGCTTCGCTCCCGACACGAGTCCTGTCGGTTCTTACCGCGATTTCGGATGATCGTGTAGATTAATCGTGCTGCCGTGTTCGAATCGCTTCGTAAGAAAATTTGTCCCGTAGAAAAAAAGAGAGGAATGTATGCAACAGTGACACAATTGTTGGCAATGACCGCGTGTAACAACCATTATCCTTTACGTAGAATTGTCTTTCAACAAATTTCTTCTAGCGCCTATGCGAACGTGAGTTTGACCGCTTAATTTTTCGTGATATCGATGATAAATTCCGTTCCTCCCGGTTCGCCAAAGGAATTTCTGTGTGCAAGGACGAATAACCGATCACGCATACAACGTTCGATGCTGCTTCACGCAAACAGATCTGTTTGCGTAACGCGCCTCTGGAATGACTAGGCACTCGCGAACGCTTATCAGCTGTACTTATCTTTCAACGGTAAAAAAAAAAGAAAACGTTGTGCTGATTAAATCCGTCGTACCTTTTCGTGCTAACCGTTAACGAGCTGAACGTTCGTAAGACCTTACGATTTTAATCTTAAGAATTAAATAGAACTCTGTGTTGTTCGTTGCATTACTGACCCAACGGAGGTACAGCGGCTGGCGAGAACATTCCAACGCTTTTGAATAAAAATGGTAATGAACATGATACACGGTATGAGCACCTGAAACCCGTACACTTAACGTCCAATAGGAAATGTAGGGTTTTGGACAAATATCGAACACTTTCGAATCTCGACAAAAATAACCTGGGAGAAATCTTTGATCCCGTTCTTTAGCTTCCGTATCCTCAGAAAGTGGCGGGGATACGTGGGTGTACCATTTCAGACGCCCTGTACATCACAAGCGTTCGAATGCTCCCGCGAATCACCGTAAAGACGAGAAGAACGATAGAAACAGGCTCGATACCGAGTGAAATCGACGCAGCCGGTATTTATCCTCGCAACGTTTACGTTTCACGCGCTACAAGATTTACAATTCGTCGTGTGTGTCAGCGGACTCCGCGCTAGGATTACATAGAGCCGGCGTGGAGAATTCCATGGCGTACTCGCATCGGCTAGGTTCCGTCACTGAAATCAATTTGTTTTCCCTGCCACAGCTTAAATTGACGATAGTTGAGCGCGCAGGGCCGTTCCAACAGGTAAGGCCCCTGTCGTATTTCATCTTCGAATACTTCTGGCCCTCCGCTCCGGTCCAATCGTTCCAGTGGCCCAGAGTGATATCGCTGCCGCCCGACTTCGATTTCTGCGCAGCTTTCCCGAACATGCACAGCGTGTAGACGTACTCCAAGTCGGTGTAGTCGAAGCATTCCCCATCCAGGGACGTGAATTCCTGTTCTGCTCCGTAATCGCGATCCAGTTTCTCTTCGAGCTTCCTAATTTCTAACTGTAGCTCGTTTACTGATCTCTCTGCCACCTGGAAATTCTCTCTGGCACTTGTTGCTTCATCGACGAGTGCCTGGGTTTCCTCGTCGTACTGAACCGAAGGTTCTTCAGCTTTTTCTTGCTCATCCGCTGCTCCGTCTTCCCCTTCGCTGCCATCCTCTTCTTCCTTATCGTGTTCTAATGACTCTTCAACTGTGTCATGCACCTCTTCTTCCTCTTCCTTCTGCTCGGATGGCTTGAACATACCTGAAACATCATTTCCATGATAAGAAATCATAATTTACAGTAGATACAAATATGTACATTTTGGAATTACAAACCAACCTTGTTCTAACATTAAGAAAGGCTTGATATTCGCCCAACTCGCGTCCAAAAATTCTTGAAGATTAATCTCGTCCTTATTATTCAGGAAATACAATGCTTCCTCTTCGGTTACGGCTCCATCTCTGTCCTTGTCGAACGTTACTCTAGTCTGCAGTTCCACGATCGTTATAGTGCCACTGCTATCAGAATCCAGCAGCTTAAAGTAGTCCTCGGCCTCAGATTCGTGCAGCTCCTCCTCCTCGGCTCCTGCCTCCGTCGCAGGCTGTTCGCTCTCAGCTGGTTTGTACTTCTCCAGAGCTAAGGTCTCTCGCTCTTCCGCCTGGTTCTTTACCACCTCCTTCTCCTTCTTTACGAGTGCGGCTTCCTCGTAATCGGCTCGGAACTTCACCAGACGAGTCTGGTAATCGTTCTTTAGTTGCTTACCCTTGGCGATCATCTCCACCCGTATTTTGTTGCCCTCTTTGACCAGCTCCTCGGCCTTCTGCTGCTCCAGCCTCGCTTCCCTGCCAAGTTCGCTGCAATTGTTCGGGCACTGCTTACCCGAGCTGTACTCGTCGCTGGCGTCGCAGCAGTCGCAGACCCCGTCGTTCACCCAGGTGGAGGGTATGTAGCGGGCCTTGTAGCCGGGATTCTCGCAGTAGAAGGAGCCGTTCGTGCAGGCAGGCGTGCCTGGCTCGTCGCTGCCGTCCGCACAATCGCAGTAGTCATCGTTGACCCGCGAAAACGGTATCAACAGGCTGCCGTCCAGGCACTGAAAGTCACGGTCCGGCGAGTACAGCGAACTTTTCGCGACAGGTATGCCGCGTATTTGCAGCACCTTGGAGCCGGCTACGTGGCCCAATAGGATCGACAAGCTGACCGATAAAGCAAGCACCAGGCATACTCCGTGATCGTTCATCGTCGGTCCACTGGATGCTCTATCTACTGTGCGAGAACGTTTTCACTCGCGCCGAACTTGTCCGACGCTCTCCGGTAAAAAGCAACGATTTTTGAGGTTCGAAGCGGTAGTACACGAGCACAGAACACGCACACTCGTGCACGCCTACTACATCGCCACGATGCGTATCTCGTGGCCGAGCAAGGTAGACGAACCACAACGGTGTCAAGAAAGAACAGAGACCTGTGGCGCTACCACTTATCCGCGAGTAGGGATCTGTAGTGATCCACTCGAGGCCGTTCATTCGGTCGCCTGGTCTCGCGACTCTTTCATTAAAAAACGATCAATGGAAAGGTTTTTACTTATTATGCATTGGGCGAGAAACTGTTACCTGTGTTACCATAAAGGCAAGGGCGTCGGCAGGGGCGTGGGGGGGGGGGGGCAAAAGGGGCAGTTGCCCTCCCGCGGCTTTTGAGAAAAAATCGCTTATTTTTCAAAACTGATCTTTATTAAGTTTATACTAAACAAAGGGAATATTTTTAAATTTCGGTTTTAAATTTTTAATTAAATTGGCACTATAAAATCGGTTAAAAAAGCAAGAGGGGTATATTTTTCTTTACCATCATCCTAAAGTTGCCCCCCCCCCCCCACTCCCGCCTCTGCAGAAAAGTCTCCAGACGCTCCGGCATAAAGGCCGTCACGTATTTTGGCGAAGCGAAATTAATAATAATTAATTAATTGTCGCTGCGCTTTGGTCATTAATTGTTTATAAACTTTTCTCTTCGTATCGCCGCGCTTTGCTTCGCCGCGCTACGCCAAAATGCGGGACGGCTTTTATTTTCCAACATTTGATGTATGGAAGCTTGTATAGTCGCTCTGTAGAGCGCGTACGATGAATATCTATAGACATTGCGTGAAGATGGTGAAGAGGAGGTAGTGGGAGGTATTCAATTGTTACGGGTAATGCGCCGCAGGTGTTCCAGAATTGGAAGTACTTATCTCTCGATAAATGGCAATTGGACAGAATTAACATGGAAGTCTCAATTGATAAGGATCCGCGATTGATTAGTACAAATGTCCCAAAATATTAAGAATGCAAGAAAGTAAGTGCTCGATGCAGTTCTTCGGATATCCCACTTTTCTGTATTATATCGTGTACTTTGAAGCAGCCTATAAACCCGATGTACTATTACTACTGTTTAGCATTACTAGAGTGTGGGTGAATGGATATGTATGCGCGGCGGGTACTTTCAAGGTTAAACGCGTTTCCAATAAGCAGCAGCGGCGCGACGTCGCGAATCCAAACGGCAGCGCGAATAGTTTTCCAGAATTTTCAAAATTGATCGCGCACCCGTGATACCGTCAACCTGTTCGCTGTGTGGGCAGGCAGTAAGCACGTCGCTGCGTACATAAGGCAACGGGTACACCCCTCGTGACCCCTCGTCTCGCTGATATGTGACCGGTTGATAGTTTCACGGCGACTTAGGTGCGCAACAGTAATAATTCCCTGCTCATTCTCCTACTCGGTCGTAGTTTCGAGGCTCTCCACCCTAGGTTATGTTGTGTTTATATCGCCGCCCGTGCAAAGAGATTCTCAGTCGCTTTCGATACGCCGCGCGCCCGACTTCGTAGGGGAGGCTCCGCTACCGCTCATCGTGCTGCGAAATATGAGAGAGCGTGCGAGCGGTTCGTACGTCGTAGAGCAATTAGAATACCGTTTCGCGATACTCTGCGGTTACGCTCCGTCGCGCTAATTCGATATACGGGCCAAGGTTTGCACTTTTTAAGTAATCGCATCCCAACATAGACGCGTACACCTATAGACGGATCTATACATATGCATGCCGTATAGATGCAATCGCCCATCTGTCTGCCTGTGTTTACTCGCTTTCGATATTTCGTAATTCCGAGGATCGAAATGCTTTATTCTTCTCATATCGAATCCCCAATTTCATTTACGTGTATAATTAACTGTGTTAGCTGATGTATAGTAATAGGATGCTCTGTTTTATATTGAAACAGTGGTCCTACAGAACCTCGTCCTATTTTTGTACACCAGCATATATTTGCATGTAATCGCTCGTGCGTTATATTACTCTTGCATTCAGTTATGCGTTGTATGTTGTAGCTTTAACGATTAGGATATCGGGAATTGTAGATGTTGCATTGCCTTACAGGTGCAGCAAGGCAGGGTGATGAGCATAGGACTATCTGCGTACGACGGTTTGGAGAAAGAGTCAACTTCTAGTAATGCTCTGGACAGTGGAGGGGGTGCTACAAAGAAATTGGCTAGAGGTATATCTAGAGCCACCGAAAATGCGGCCATCGTGTCTTATGCTCGTTCTCAGTTAGCTACTATAGAGTCTCTGGATACTCCAGAGTTCACGTTCTCGCTTCCCGATCTAACAGTCTATCCAGGTATTTCGTCTATGCTAGCGCACAACGGTTACAAGTACCTCCCCCAATTTGTTCTTCTAAGTAAATGTAAAATTGTACTTAGATTCCTTTCGTCAGTTTCTGGAGAAAGATCTAATCGAGCGGGGATGCCTGACTTCCCTGGAAGCAGCTGGTCGTTTAAACTGGTGGTGCGGGGGCAAGGATGGAAGTAACAGAGTTCTGTGGCCGTTAGCAACATCCGGAGATGGCAATTGCCTCCTGCATGCAGCTTCTCTCGGCATGTGGGGCTTTCACGATAGGCTTCTGACGTTGAGAGAAGCGTTGCATAACACCTTAGCCAAGGGGGAGTACAGGCATGCTCTGTTTAGAAGATGGAAATGGAGGCAAATGGGTTTAAACGCTGACGCAGGGCTGTCTTATACGGAAGCGGAATGGTTGACGGAGTGGCAAACCATAGTGGACATGGCTTCCCCTATTTTCAGGAATCAAACTGCTACTTCTTATCAGAGCCTCGAAGAAGTATGTAAAACTTCTATGTCCACTTTCACACTGTATTAGTTTCGTGAAATTACTACAGTGATAAAACTTCTTATAGGTACACGTTTTAGCTTTGGCTCACGCTTTAAAGAGACCCATAATAGTTATAGCAGAAACTATGTTAAAAGACGCGGAAGGCGTAGCTATAGCGCCGATCCCATTTGGCGGAGTGTACCTACCATTAGAAGTACCGCCATCCCGTTGTCACAGAACCCCGCTGCTTCTAGCATATCATTCGGCCCACTTTTCTCCTCTCGTTACTGTCGACGGAACGAGCGATTTTGGAGAGGGTTGCAGCGAAGGTGTCAGTATACCTCTAGTAGACCCAGACACGGGTCAATTACTACCGGTTCTGTTCGCGGTAGATCCCGGTCCCGATTGGGATTGGCAAGAAGGCTCTCGAGACTTGTTGCCTTGTCAACAAGACACGGTAACCACTCCTCCGCAATCTAAAACTCTGTTGTATCGCATATTTCACTATAATTACGCGACGCTTATGTCTAGATGGAGATTTTATCGCGCGAGTATTTGGACTGTGAATACCAGAATTTCACATCGGAAGATATCGATCGACTATCCGACACGGACGGTTCCCTGTCCAAGACAGCGAAACAATTGCTGGGCGTTGCAAAGCAATTCGGATCGATCGGGAAATCTGTGAGCAAAAGACTGTGGTCCATGGCGAAGAGACCAAAGAGCCCGCCTCCCACGGCGGGCGGACTTTCCACGGAAGGTTTATTGTGCGTGACGATTAGAAGTAGACGTCACCAGTATGTGGATCAGATGCTTCAGAACTACCTTCAATGTGCTCACGCAAGGTATCGCGTTAACTCTTTTCTTGCCAAATCGGTTTATCTTATTTCAGTTCTAGGTAGTAACACTTGATCGGGATTGTAACACTTTATAGGTACCTGCAGGATCACAAAGTTGATGACACCGGTAGCGAAATGAATTACGGCGCTGGCAAATCCAAATTTTATGCTGCCAGCGATCAAGGAAGTCACGCGAGTGTTAGCAAACTGTTGCCCACCAATCCAAATAAAGATCGCACACTTTATCTTTCGAGGTACTTCTCAAGCATGCGGTATAGCATACTTTTATTAATTACACTAGTTTACAAAATAAAAAAATTTGCGCAGCAGATGCCACTATTTTTTTCGTATTTAAAATGGCCTGCTGATTCCGAAAATAAGGTCTAAAAAATTTTGTATGCATACGTTTTCGAGATATCGACAGGTGAACTTTTTACCCGTCTGTCAAAAAGGTGGTCCCACTTAATTGCGAATATCTCGTGTTGCGAATGACCGATGTGGTCGAAAATTATCTTCAGTAGCACTTTATTTTCTTCGTAAAAGTGCAGACTCAACGTTTGCGATTTCGATTTTTCCCAGATGATTAAATGAATTGTCGATGTCAATTTCAGTTGAAAAAAATTACTTTTTTCACATATTTCCATCGATTTCACCCGAACTACTGAACCAATTTGAAAATGTTGTATGGTAGATTTGTTGGTGCTTCAATTATCTTTAATTTGAGATAATTTTCCACCACATCAGTCATTCGCAACACGAGATATTCGCAATTAAGTGGGATCACCTTTTTGATAGACAGATAAAATGTTTACCTGTCGATATCTCGAAAACGTATCCATAGAAAAATTTTTAGACCTTTTTTCGGAATCAGCGGGCCATTTTACATAAGAAAAAAAATAGTGGCATCTGCTGCGTAAAATGGCTGTAAACTAGTGTTATCGGCGATACAATGTTTCTAGTAATCGTTGTTTCGTAGGTCTACTTTTTACAACGACCAAGCGTCATCTGATAAAGCGGGGCCAGAACGGTGGAACAATCGTAACAGTTTAGGGGTACGTGATTCTACATAACCGTTGCAAGTCACAGAGTTGAATAATCTAACGATTCTTTTTAGGCGATCGTTAAAGAATGTCGCAACGAGCAATGCCAATTCTTCGGTTCGGCGGAAAACGACTATTACTGTTCCCAGTGTTGGGCGAACCGGCGCTATCGCTGAGGGATCAGCCTCAACGGCATACGACAATAATAACATTAATATCGTTCGAATCGAATCATCTATAATCGGATTTAGACGTGACGCTAGCCATTTTCAAGCCTAGCTTAATTAAGAAACATAATTGACCTACCAGACTTACTTCTTCCTCTAGCTAGATCGGTTCATCTCGCATCATTTCTATTTTGTTATTTATCGGCATTACTACTGGTACTCTTTCGAAAGCATATCAAACCGTACAGGGTTCAACTCTCTCCTCGACACGTATTTATACACACTCGCACACTAAATGCCTTTCGCGCGTAGCTTGTAAATCGGCGCCGTTTCAGGGAAAAAGAAATCGTATTTTCAGGTAACGGTGAACCTTATATTTTTACGAGGGACAAATAACTCGTGTACTTTTTTGCACGTGCCTTCTGTCGCGCATTACTAATACGAAAATCGAAAATAAGAGAAAAAGAATACGACGATAATACTCTATCTTCGATGCTGCGGTAAGAAATAAATTTCCTTCCGCAACTACCTCTGCCGCTTTTTAATATAATGCTTTGTACGAATTGAATCGCGCCGCGCTTGCTCGCTGACTTGAGAAGCGAGACGGCTCTTTAGAAAGGCGCGATTTCCAAGTGTTGAAGTGATATCGGATCGTTCAACATACTTAATCTCGTCGCCTGCTGGCAATTATCGTTCATCATGTAAATTTGTGTGAAAAATAAAACGTATTTTTGTATCTTAGGCGTTTTGCGAACACTCCCTGCGACGCCATTTAAAATGAAAACCGCGAGCTTTCGCGTTCCTCATATGTCTCGATTCTGGAATAGATATTTTCTTAAGTGTCCCGTAACGAGGCCATTTACCTTGCGCTAAATTCTAATGTAATAACTTCGTTTCGTGCGCTGCAAGTAGCTTGCGCGCCACCTTGCGACAAAAATGTGAATCGCAGTTACAGCGAAAGTAGAGCACTAAAGAGGTGAGTATGCGCATCCGCCATATTGGGTCCTCTGGAGAGAGAAAATTATTGAGTACTCGCCTTTTTGAGTATTGTCAGATTCACTTTATAAATAAAATATGCGTTGCTGATACTGATACATGGTAGCACGACACATTATTAGAGTATTTTATTACATTTAAGTTTATATTTGGTTTATAAAGTAAATTTGACAATACTCTAAAAGGCGCCAGAGGACCCAATTTGGCGGATGCGCAACTCACCTCTTTAGTGCTCTAGCGAAAGCGAACACACGTGCATGTGTGTGCAGTATGAATCGTGTTTAATAAGGCAGCATTTATTTTTTAAGTATTTAGATCTGTTTCTCTGTGTAATTCTTTCGAAAAGGTTTTACCGACTGTTCACATGGATCTCGGAACTTGACAGGAACCGTGGGACTTCATGAAACAGTGTACACCGACATGATCGAGTTGTGTACGAAAAAACGAATGTTAATTGGCATTACACTATTGGGAGGGTTAGTTTTCCGTTCACATCTTATTGTTACCGTATCTTATTTGAATTGGCATGCATCAATGAGACGCACTGATATTATAAAACGCTTCTGAAATATTCGTCACAGCTATATTTGTTCTCATTGTAGGTTAACAGTTTTAGTACTGATCGTTGAGAGCCACTGGACGGACAGCTCCAACAAGCTTTATTTGGACAACTATGAAAACAACGCGACGTGCATGTCCGGCGACGAGTACGAGATAACTTCAGAATGTCACCCGTGCACCGCGTTTGAAATAGCAAGTAAAAGCATCGATGTATGTGTCCACGCGAGGTACAAAGAAGTACTAAAATGTAGAAGCGGAGAAACTATAACGAGAAGGTAAATAGTCGTCTTCTGTAATTTATGATACTTCATAGAGTATGTTACATTTCGATGTATGCATTTCAGTTGCGACAGGGTAGCTTGGTTAGAAGAAAGAGTCTTTTGGAAGTTTGAAACATTCATGTTTATTTTGGCATTCAGTTCCTGCATCAGCGTCTATTGGCGAGAGAATATACTAAGGCAGAGGATAATAAGGAAAGTAGCCAGGCAACTAAGAGCTAGCGTGTAGCCAGCCTTCAGCAATTAGCCTCTACTTTTTGTATCAGTGCCATTACGATCGCACAGGCAGATCGGAAAGATGGACGTTGCCTATTTGGAAGTATATTCTCTGTCGAAATTATGCTTGGCGCCGATAGAGACGATAGTAACGTTATTCACGATAAAGTACTGCGATTCGAAAATCAATATTAAGCTTGTATCGAGCGAGAAGAAGCCACTCGAACAAGCGTACACGATAGATATTTCCACGTTTGCGTATGAAGTGATGGATGCAAATAAGATCCCGTATACCGCGAGCTCTTGTGAGCTGCCAATCATTGTTGTAAATAAAACTAGCTGCATCGCGGGTCTCTGTGCCATTCTGCGGCAGATCATTAAAGAGGTCACGACGGAGTATCCGAAACATTATTGCCGAAAGCTGTTGGGCTTTAAAGATTCGTGTCTGACGGCCTGCTCAGAGGCCAGCGTGTGGACGAAGTTCTGCGAGGTGGATCTGATTCTGACCCTGAAATTCTTGCACTCCGAGAGCGCGGCGCGGAACGAATTGCCTTCCAGTATGGTGAGGTTCGAGCACCATATGTCGCAACCCAATAAATTGCACAACCTGTACAAATATAGCATGTCGAAAAAGTTTTCCAATGAGAACGTAGTTCTATTGAACGGAACGCGTTTGCTGGAACACACCTACGCCAAAGGTTCGTCCGCGTCGCTGCTGGACATGATTATATTCGTCTGTACTCACATCCTATTGACCGTATTTTCGAGCGAGAGTACGCTAAAGCTACTGCCGCTGACCGCTAAGTGGTACAAGAAAATAATAGAGGATCAGATCATAGTCGACTGTCTTGAATGTCTGCCGCTATTGAAGAACGTAGCCGGACTCGATTACGTTCTTCCTCAAGTAGCGGACCCAAATTTGTGCAAGAACGAGTCGAACAGGCGCAAGCCGCGGAGTCGGGTTTACACGAAACAGGAAGACGTAGAACAGTCGCTGGAATTGTTTAGAGGTTTGAATGTACAGACGAAGCTTGACTCGGAGCCGTTCGGCGCGGAATTGAATCTAGATTGGTCCACGATACCTTATGAAGCCACACCAGAGGGTGGTTCCTTGCCACCGGCGCGTCTGAGGAAGAAGCAGGAACAGCTGCAGAACATGTGCAAGCCAGTGATGAAATTGGCGAAAGCTGGGGACATAATCGTGGACTTCTGTTCCGGTAGTGGCCATTTGGGTATCTTGGTCGCGTACCTTTTGCCGGACTGTAGCGTGATATTATTAGAGAATAAAGAGGAATCGTTGAACAGAGCCAAAGAGAGGGTGAAGAAGCTACAGCTGGCGAATGTGAAATTCTATCAATGCAATTTAGATTATTTCAAGGGTCATTTCGACATCGGTATGTCGCTGCACGCGTGCGGCGTCGCCACTGACTTGGTTATACAGCAATGCACCCGGAACAGGGCGATCTTTGTCTGCTGCCCATGTTGTTACGGATCGTTGCGGGATTGTCATCACTTGTCGTATCCGAGGAGCAACGTTTTCAGGAAACAAATGGATCTGGCAAAGTATACGATACTGAATCACGCGGCCGATCAAACGCACGACGAGAAGAACGTTAAAACGAAGCAAGGGTATGAGTGTATGGCGATCGTAGACACTGACAGGAAACTGCAGGCCGAACAATTTGGTTACACAGTGCATCTTTCGAAGTTTATACCGAACACCTGTACACCGAAAAATCATATATTGGTAGGGATTCCTAGAAAAGAAATTGTGAACACAATTGATGTTAGATAAGTATACCGAATTCTTGTAATTTCTATACTTTTAGTGTATAGCGATTTTATAAATTGGAAGCCACTGAAAGCTATTCTTGTTATCAGATGAATGAATTTGCAAATAAAAATAGTTTTAAGGTAAACACGATGTTATCTTTCTTCCGATTTTATCAACCATCAATTTTTATTTTATTGATTTATAGAAAACCCTTTATAATTCCCAAAATCACATCTTATATTCTATCATTCACCCATCATATAACAGCTCATACTTCACTCTTAATACTTCACTAAGCGTCGCCTTATGATCGTGCACAATGTGGTAAGTATTCAGGTAAGTCATTCAACGTCCCGCGAAACTGCAACAAAGTTGCAAATGATAAAATTTTCAACAAAGTTGCAAATGATAAAATTTTTCAACATTCTTGCAAATGAAATCTCTGTGTTCAAGGAATAAAATCTCTATTTGCAACGAAGTTGTAAATGACAAATTTTTTTCAACATTGTTGCAAATGGAATCTCGGTGTTCAAGGAATAAAATCTCGATTTGCAACAAAGTTGCAAATGACAAAAATTTTCAACACGGTTGCAAATGACAAATTTTCAACACGGTTGCAAATGACAATTTTTTTCAACATTGTTGCAAATAGAATCTCGGTGTTCAAGGAATAAAATCTCCATTTGCAACTTTGTTGCAAATGACAAAATTTTTCAACAAAGTTGCAAATGACAAAAATGTTCAACAAAGTTGCAAATGACAAAAATGTTCAACATGGTTGCAAATGACAAAAATTTTCAACACGGTTGCAAATGACAAATTTTCAACACGGTTGCAAATGACAATTTTTTTTCAACATTGTTGCAAATAGAATCTCGGTGTTCAAGGAATAAAATCTCCATTTGCAACTTTGTTGCAAATGACAAAATTTTTCAACAAAGTTGCAAATGACAAAAATGTTCAACAAAGTTGCAAATGACAAAAATGTTCAACATGGTTGCAAATGACAAATTTTTTCAACATTGTTGCAAATGGAATCTCGGTGTTCAAGGAATAAAATCTCGATTTGCAATTTTGTTGCAGGTGCAGGTCGAAATTCTGCCTCTCTTGCAGGTGCAAGAATCGTGCAATGAAATTCGGAACGGCCCGTTTTTGAGTTGCTGCACCTGCAAGAGAAGCAGATTTTAGCGCTGCACCTGCAAGAGAAGTCGTGGACCCGAAATTTTGGTTTTTATGGGAAAATGGAAGTTTATTTTGGCTTGCGGGCGAGTTAGAATTTCAAATTTTGTGGGAAAAATCAGAATTTGTGGGTCGTACGGAAATGGAAAAGGAGTTATTCGATGATAATAACGTTTTGTAAAGTCTTTTCGTCTTTATTTAATTTAAAATACGTTCCAAATATTACGAAAAGACGATACAAATGATTAAAGTATGCACAAATGAATATTGATATAATAGTTTATAAATAATAAATATATTTTCACTCTTTGGTTATATATTTCACTTCACTTTATATATAAAATCACTATCTTCGTATGTTCATTGTTGAGGCCAACAGTTTCCCATCATTTGACCCACATAAAGTTTCTGTCCAAGGAGAAATATTCCGAAGTTTCACCTGTAACAAGAGGAACAATATTTTTAGTAACCTAACTTGTCTATTTCTATAATTATAGAAAATACGAAATATGTTACGACATAATTTCATGTAAAACGTATAAAGAATTAAATTCTCTCCACAATATAACCATTTTATTTCATCATTTGATAGAATACATTTAAGTACCGTGCAGTTTTAATACCGTGACCGTAAAGTTCGCAGAAATCATAAAAATTACAACAGGTAAAAAAATTAGGTTAGGTAAGTTATTTAAAAAATATCAGTTCACACTTGTTTAAAGGTTAAATTATAAAATTGTTAACTTATCAGGAGGTACATACTTACATGCGACCCGAAAATGGTAAGATGGCTCGCGAATCCGCCGAGCGCGTGTAACACAAAATTACACTGGATGATAGGTCTATAGGCTTCTTTGTCGATGATTAAATTGCCCCACGAGATGTGCAACCCTCTACTACGCTCTATGAAGAAGTTACCTTGGGTGTGCATATTGTCAGGGGTATTTTAATTCCTAAGCGGCACCACTAGATGTCGAAACCAGCTGGCACACAGGGTTGCATATCCGAATGGGGCGCATTAGTTCAAAAGATATGTAATTCTCCATAATTAATACTTTTCCGGCACAAATACTCTAGTAGTTATTTATAGTTAATGAAGAGCTGTGCCGACTAATGTATTAAAATGTATTGTATAATTCCAATCAAGATGTAAAAAACAATAAACGAGATGATAGTACTATACATACTTGCAATTTGATTTACCCCCACCTATTATAAATAAGCAGAAAATATTGGTGAAGAGACAATGAATTAGATAAGGGAGGATTGTTATACACTGAACTCTGCTGTCATTATTTGAACATGATCGATTATTATTTATCGTCGAAAAATTGCACGTATCTTGCAACTTGAGATACAGTAATTATAGTACAAAAGGTACTAACGGTAATCGCAGGATGATAATGTTATAATAATAACTAAGAATAAAGAGAAACGTATTGACCGACGAGCAATGACTAAAACGGGTGTCACGCAAAAGTGAGAAAAAAACGGAGGAAAGCTGAAATTCGAGAAAGTCAGTCTGAGTCATCTGCTGTTGTTGCACAGAGTGGCAACATGCAACCGTCTTTGCATCGTAACAAGTGTATATAGAGGGTGTAAAAGAAGTAACGGTCACGATACACGACTATCAATTAATACTTTACCGGTAGGATCCACGGACAACGTTATGCACCAGCGGTTACTGCACTGAAACACTTAAGTTTCAGGTACGTCGCGCGAACAAATTGGAAGTATCGCAACGTATTCGTTGTACCTGGATGACAATCGTTTCTTTTCAAGCTACTCAGCTTTGTCATTTTATAAATTCATTCGTTTTCGTACGAGACTTCGGATCATTCAACGCTCTGCCACCTCAAAGATGCGCACCTCAGCTCCGAAATAAACAGTCAACGGTCAAACTGCCGGCACGCGAAAATTTCCATAGCGAGTTATATAAAACATTCTACGGTCTCGTGTGTCGAGGTAAAAAAACGTTCTCCAGCAGCAACAAATTCTAAAGCGTTTTAAACTGTACACACAGGTCTGAAAATACGTGGCTCATTTAAAAAGAAGGGGGCTGATTCCACGTCTAGGGAACAAGTGGATAATGGAGAGCCCTTCGGTCGAATTGTACCGCGTATCTCAGGCCATCCTGTACAGCGATCGCAAGTTTGAAATAGCTTCGATAAGCAGCCGACAAGAAATAGATTAAAATGCAGTAACGTGTCGTTATGGGGAGCGTGTACGCGTTATTCTCGTGAAATGCGTGCAGCGTTAACTCTCGTAAATTTTGATATATATATTATACACACTATTATAATTAGTTTTGGCAGGAATGTCGTTAACTACAATGTTCCCCTTAGCTACGCAGCGTGTCGCGCGACACCGGTGAAACCTCGACGACGCATATGCATCACGATTGTTGGTACGCGAGCCTGCACGAGGAAATGAAATCGTAACCGGCGAATCTAATAGAACCGTTCGTCGAGATCGCAAACAAAGATAGAATTATTCTATTCTGAAACGGTTTATTATTACACGAGCCGTTGTAATGCGTACAATATTGCTTTACTGACCCGAATCAACCAGTCGATATCATGAAGTTATCCTTTCCTCCTCTTCATCAATCTTCTTCGATCTTCCTCTTCTTCGTCTTTTCGTGAAACGGCATAGACGCGCGTCGGCGGCACCCTTCGCGCTCTACCGATCGATTAAAACAAACAATAAAATATCTAAGGAACATTCAATACTTATCTTTATATGATTCCCTTCGACTCGAAATTGTTTCATTCATGCTCGCGGCAAGCATGCGGCGACTTAACATCATCGTACCTCGCTGTGTCTTTTGTATATGAATATTGATTTTTTAAACTTGAAAAGGCGTAGAAACAATAATTAGGAAGGACGTTGCTTTCTCTCATTTTATGGATTATCGCTTAAACCTATCGCGGTGTGATCGTAAATGTGATGACGATGATAATTAATCGTTCCATCGTTATAGATATTCAAATACATAGCAATGTTGTTCGGTATATACAAGTATGTAGCACTGGTCACCGAGAGCCGCGAGATCATTCTTTGCCCGTTCAGCATTGATTATCATTGCGGTTAGTTAATTCCTTGACCCGATCATGTATACTATATACAAAGGATAAATCAGCCGCGGAGAATTTCCTTGGGACCGAAATCATTCAACAATCATGCGTGTTCCATTGCTCACGAAAAACGAAAACGCGGGGAAGCACACGGAACGCGAGCTGTTTCCTCGTCGCGTTCCTTCGAATCGCTTCATGCCCCCGTCGATAGGTACGTAACATCTCGCGACACTCGGTAGCACCAATCCGAATGGAAGGAATACGATCGATTCTATCTTACAAGCTGAATAATGTTGGTGCGTTAACGTAGTAGTACAGTGTGTCTCTCTATTAACGCGATTACGAGAGCTTAGAGATAAATTCATACTCGTCGTTACGCTACCGACCGTTATTACAAACTAGAAACAATCTCTAATGACTTTGCGAGTAGAACTTTGTAATTAGGCTCTTGAGCAGTGTCTAGACACGAGAGAGAGAGAGAGAGAGAGAGAGAGAGAGAGAGAGAGAGAGAGAGAGAGAGAGAGAGAGAGAGAGAGAGAGAGAGAGAGAAACGGAACCCGAAGTCAACCACGCGCGCGTTTCGACATATGGATAACCCATCCTCGTCGGCGCAGCACCTTCGACTGCCTTCGATGCTACGGAAATGCTAAAGAAAGGGGGGGAGGGGGGAAAGAGAAAACAGAACAGAAAGAAGACAGCGGCGTTTGAAACGAATCCCCGGTTAGCATGCCAGGGATTCGGTGTCTCTCGACGCGTCGCTCGTCAAAGAACGTTCCGGCGGGGCGAGAGGTGAGTCAATGTTCCTCGTTCAGGAGTTCTTAAGGGTCGTTACATGTAAAAGTATTAAACACGCGTCGTACCTCGATAGAAACATGAAAAACAAACCGATATCCGCTACACATTCGCTCGCTACGTTTCCCATACGCACACAAATTCCCCTCTCGCTCTTCCCCTCTAATTACGAGCTACGGTACACGGCTTTGTGGATCCGTTTCTGGGTTCGCCGCTTAGGCCACGTCACGAGGCGGCTGACACGGAGCGCTCGGACGTTTCGCCAAGACCGTCCAGCAAAGTGGCAAGCGTCCCCGCTCCCGATGGCTCACGGGTCCGAGGTGTTCGCGTGTTCGTACAATTCGTAATCTCTACGGTAAAAACTCGCTGAATAGTTTCGCTCGGCTACCGCGGACAGACGCGTAGCTACGGATAGCCGCGGCAGAGGCGTACGCGGATGAGCGGTATCTCTTCCTTTACGCATTCTGGTGAAAAAATTTATTGCAAAGAGACGGTGTCGCGTGTCCGCCCGGTGCTCGAACGGGCAAGCCTACTCCCGTTCGCTTCTCGACGCAGCGAGACGGAACCGGTCGCGTACATTCGCGCGCAACGGTCTCGGCTGGAGGAAGGGTTAAATACGGAAAGATTAAATTGACTGTGGGCGACCTAGCTCGGCGCGTGTCGGCGACAGTTCACGAAGCGGATGGTTCACTGGTTGTGCAACCGTCCGCCGGATGCCTTCACCTGGCTGCCGGTAACTTTCGGTATCGCGCCAATGATCTTCACGCGGTTCTGGGACTGTTGCTGCGACTGTTGCTTGTTGTCGCAGAACTGCGGCGGTGGCGCGAACACCAGCTCGTCGGGGTTCCCGGCGGACGGGCCAGCGTTGAACTCTGGCGGCGGTGGGACGAACAGGTCGTTGCTCTGCTCCTCGGCATCCGCCTCGATCGGGGGTGGCAGTTGTGCCAGGCTGACCGCGTGTCTAGTAAGCAATCCGCTGCCACCGTAACTGGTTCTCTTGGGATTGGCCTCCTTCTCGACGCTAGTCACCGAGAGGACCGTCGTCGGGTGCTGAGCAGCCTCGTTCGCGAGATTCCTCGCGGCCGTGTCGTCGAAACCCGTCGGCGGGCCTACCGGCACGTCTTGATCGGAGCTCACCCCGCTCGAGCTATTGTCGCCGTCCTCCGCCAGGGACTGCTGAGTCTGCTGCAGCAGGAAGTCGTTCGGGTGACTCTTGGAGGATTTCAGCTGCGTTCGAACTTTCTGGATCTCCTCGACGCTGAACGAGTGGGGCAACGAGCTGCTCCCAGACGAGCTCGAGCCCGAGGTGTTCGAGTTCCCGGACGTTTCTCTGGTCGACTCTAGCTTCTCCCTCGCGGCCGCTTTCTCCAGTTCCTTCGCGATCTCTGACTCAACGTCGTCGTCGGTCTCCTCCTCGCCCTCGTCGTTCTCCGACTCAGATAGACTGTAATCCGGCTCTGGGATCGGTGGCGCGGCGTTTGTCACGGCTGGTCCGGTGTTGTTGGTCGATATAGAGGAGAGGTTCGTGATGGAAGCGCTGGTGGTGATGCCCTTCTTCTTTCGCTCCCTGATGCCCGCCGTGCTGTGGCTTCGGTTGGTCTTCAGGGGCTGCGCGTACTGGTTGTTGGCTGACTGTTTACCGTTCACCTGGTTGCTGTTGCTGACGGGGTTGTTCGCGTTCTGCTGGCCGGTGATCGGCTTGAAAGTCGTGTTGTTCGGGGTACGCAAGCTGTGCGACTTCCTCACGTGGCAGCGGGTCGTGTGCGCTGGCAAGCTACGGGAACGGTAGCCCACGGTCTTCATGTCCTCGGGCGACGCGTACAGCTTCGCGCTGTTCGATGGCCGGAAGCTGGACATCACGCCGTACCCTCCATCCGTCGTTGCTGCTGCTAGTTCTAATCATCGTGGAGGAAACGTGTTGTAGTATCACAATAATCTCGCGCAAAGTTAACTAAAATTAACTAGAGCCTATATAGAGAGGGTAGATTTAGTTGCAGGGAGTCTTAAGGAGTTATACTTAGTCAGGCGGCCGAAAAAAGGCGAATGTTTGTGAATTTTTTTCGAAAAAGCGGAAGCATATAGTTTTATAAAACTTTTTGTACGTAAAAGAGCAACATTTAAAGAACATTTGAAAAAAAAATTCGTAGAAAAGTTCTGATTATTTCGTGCAAAAATCGCGCGAAAAAGATCAGGGTTTCAACTTTAAATTGCCGCGATTTTGTTTTAAATTAATATTTCGGAAATTCCCTCCCTTAATCAGAGGGTACATTAATATACAAACGAAATCTTTTTTGTTTTTTGATTTTAGATAATCTGGTTCCGAATGGCAGTGCTCACCGCGAAACCAAATTTTTAAAAAAGCTTCTTGGATGTCGGTTGTATTTTTATTATAAACGTAAATATTTTTCTACGAAAAAATTACCAAATGTTCTTTAAATGTTGCACTTTAAAGTGCAAAAATTTCTGTAAAAATATATCATTCGCCTCTTTTCGGCCGCCTGACTACTTAGGTATAACCCCTTAAATGAGTTTACGCTCGCATTTCTACTTAATACAACGCTGTTCAGTGGTAGATCGCTAAAGATACGTTTGGCAATACCTTTGACTTGCTGTATGTGAGCCATATTGTCGTACACAGAGGCCGGGGTAACCACATCCGGCACGTTCGCGCCCACGTTCACTTTGACGACCTGGCCAACTGGCGGTGGTGGCGGCGGGTGGTTCGGTGGCGGAAGCCCGTTTCTACCGTTCAACGCGTTCACGTCCTCCTGGCTTCTGTGCCCTTTCGGAGCTAACACGGAAGACTGCACCTGCATGTTCAAGTCGGGCGTGCTGTGAAAGTCCCGGTGAAGATCGGAGCCACCGCCCAGTCCGCCGAAGAAGCGCACTCTCGAGCTTGACTGCGAACAGACGGATGGATGAATAGGAACAGATGATCCAGCGAGTGGCGAGGAGAGCAGCGTTCAGGAAGACGACAGCTGTAGCTCTGACTACTACTAAAAAAAAACTGTACAAGTACGAACACGCGATGAAGACGTACGATCACTGTGAGCTTTTGATAAGAAGCGCTCGGAGGGGCGACAGTGCCATCTCTGTGTGCTCTCGAGGTCACAAGTGAGCACGAGATACCAATGCTCCCGATGTCGAAACCCCAAAAGCAATCGACCAACACCTGAGCCTTTAAGCCCCAAAGGAACGCGAGGACAACGCGCGATCCTGCCTACGCGAGACCAGTCGAATAACGTCGAGGCGCTAAGATTCCCGGTGGTGCGCGACGGAGCCGCACGGTCATGCAAAATAAAGGCGAAAGCCAAGTAATTAAAATGTTCGTTACGCGGGCACGCATGGTTAGTTGAGCGAGGCGTGTTCGTTAAGCCGAAGGTGATATCCGATGCCCTTTCGAGCATCGGGTTTTCATTAGCAAATGGCTTAGTCACCTGGAATCATGCAAGTCACGGACGCGCTAGAAACAAAGTATTTTCGATCAGTAATATAAGTCGTCCTCGTTGTCTCTCTCGTACCAGGAACGCCCCTTGCTGTACAGTCGTGCTGGCTTGCGTGAAAACTACAACACACATGCGTAAAGAGAAACGGCTACCATCACCCCGCCGGCATGCATCGGAGCGAGCTTCATTGGTTATCCCGGAGGGAAGTCTCTCGAACTCCTGCCACGGGCCGGAATGTCGATAACGATTAGCACGATCAACGGGGAGGGCTAACGACCAACCGAATCGGGTGGTAGCATCAATATTCTACCAAAGGGGCATCCAAGAAACTTTAATAAGACGATACGCCCATGAGCACACCTAGGAAGAGGTACAGTGACGCCGTAAATTTGGTAGATAGGTTCAAGGAGCTGTAGTCTACGGTGTTCGACTTTAAGCATGTATTGGACCTATTTTCAAAATGGTACCAAGTTGACGAAAATTTGTGAGATTGTTCTTTATAATCTTCCTGATGTGCTCTAAAAATTTTAAACGAATTCATTAAACGGTTGCTGAGTTATAACGATATTAATTTTCACTGAATTTACACGTACTCTTATGGAAAGAGACGATCTTGACAGATAAAACAGCTGAAAAAATGTTGAAGAAATGGTACCAATGTTTTCATTTTTTTTGTTTTACATGTAGTATATGGGTAGATGAAAATATCTGCCGAGTTTCAATTGTTTTCACTACGGCGATATAAAAATTTAAGCATTTTTACTTAAAATTTAAGTTAATTATCTAAAATAGAGACAGTAAATATTTCATTAACTCATTCATTGAAGCCTTCAATAAAAAGACTAATTATTATGCTACCTTTGTACAGTCAATATACTGCAGCCATTTAAAATAATTCATTGGGCAGAGCAGACTTTAAATAATAAAACAAAAAGACATGTTTTTGATGAACAGGTTGAATATTCTAGTTTCTGGCGAATATTTCTACTTTCACGTTCGGTTAACTTTAGGGCTTCACTGTATATCCACTGTGTATACGGTTAGGTTTCTGTTAAGGAAAATGAGTATTTCAAGGGAACTACTGTATACCGACCAACTCTACGGGCAGACGAGAATTAGAAAGTGCTGCGCGGTTAAGGTCGAGGGTGGTGTCCTTACTTTGCCTTTGCGTTTCATTTCCGCTACGCTTGCGTACACCCTGCCGGTCTTGGCGGGCGAGGATGGGTGCGACTTGGTAGCTTGACCGGTCTGAAAGTGAGAGCTCATCATGGACGAGCTGTACTGACCGCTGGCGCTACCTTGCTGCCGCTGAAACAGTTCCTGGAAGAAAGGAAGGACGAAGCTGAAGCCTCGGTTTCGTTTTCGTGCAGTGCCATTCGAGGACAGAACAAGAAGCGCATCATCGTTCGTGTTCGAGCAAACAACGTTTGACGAGCCGGCTCTTATGTACCTCCAGTTCCGCGGCAGTGATCCTGCTGGAGGTGGGTCTCGATCGGATACTGGCCGTTCTCGGCTGCACGGGGGTGTTCTGGCCGGTGTTTGGCCCCGTCGACGGCTGCTGAGGAAGGTGTATCGATTCCGCGCTACTCGACTTGGCCCCCGTCGATGTTATCTCGTCGCGATCGTCCCTCTCGCCACCGCCCTCTGCAGCGCAGCACACAGGGGAAGATTGCAAAACCCACCCCCTCAGCTCTGCTCTCATAGATCCCAGTAGAACTTACCTAATCCTGCGACCATCGATCTAGCTCTTGCTCGACCAACGCTCAGCGTCGTCTTCGGATCCCTTCGCGGCGGCATAGGCGCCGGTGATCTGCCCAGCGTGCCGCCGATCACCACGTTGGCGTTGCCCTTGCGCGGCAGAGTCGCGTACTGCCTCTGAATGGGTTGACTAGTTGGCAGGATCGCTGCCGATTGCGAATTCGGGAGAGTGATCATCGGGGAGACCACGGTCATCCTGACCAGCTCGCCGGACTTCTTGATCAAGTCGACCACGTGCTCGTGCGACGCCGTCGCCACGTCCTCGCCGTTGATCTGAACGCAAAGTAACGTGCTTCAGTGTTCCGGCAGCGAGTGAACTTTTCGAATGGCTGGGGAGAAAGTAATCTTTTTTTTTTGTAGAAAGAAGGGGGGTTGGATGAAAGACGTACTTGAATGAGGAAGTCCCCTTTTCGAAGGCCGGCGAGGTCAGCCACACCCCCTTGATCGACGGCGTCCAGGTACTGAAGAGCAGGGTACCTTGCCGACGGCGTGAGCTCCATCAACGGTGAGGTCGCCTTGGCACCGCGCAGCACGAAGCCGAAACCTTTTTTCGAGCGGTGCAGCACCACGGTGCGAGGCTCCGACGTCACTCTGAAAGATCGTTCGAGTTGAATAACCGTTAGACACCGCGTGCAAACTGCAACGTTTCCGTTAGCACTCAAGGCTACGAGGAAATTGGTAGCCGCGCACGCCGCGGCGCGGCGATTAGATTGAAACTTCGGTTCTGACTGTTTGCGAGCTAGCTAAACGGTGCAACGTGGTTGAAAGATGCGCAGAAAGGCGAACTCACGGCTTCTTCAGTCTGGGGGCGGTGGCGAAATACTTGTGCTGCGATTCCCTACGGCCGAGAACCCTGTTCCGTCCGTCCCTCGCGGGCTGCGGGCCCAGCGGGATGTTCGTGTGCCGTAGCCTGACCTCCTGCACGCAGTGCGCGGGGAACAGGCCCGTGCCCTGGCCGCGCAGCACTCCCTCGAGGAGGCCGCAGTCGGTGGCACCCGTGACTGTCGGAAAAATAAAGAAAGAAAAACCATCCTTGCCATCAGAACATTCAATATGCATACGGCGTTGCCTATGGAAGAGAAATTAACAGGGAATGACATCGATAGCCTGGTCTAGGCGCCGTCGACCTACGTAGGCATCGACGAAGCGAGGGTACGCGCGAGGAGCTCGAATGCCCGGGGGGCAATACCTTCGAGGATATCGCCTTGATTGATGGTGAGGTGGCTGAGGATCCCGCTGTTGTATCCCTCGACGCAGACGACGGTGGTGCCGGGGATCGAGAGGGAATTGGTGGTGTCCGACTGCGAGGTTCCCACGCCGGAGCTGTCGCTGATCACGTCGGAGGCCGTGTCGCCGAGGCTCTTGTCTAGAAATTCAGGGAAACATAGAGGCTCGCTGGAGCTTCCGGCTTGGCGACAGGAGTCGGGATTCGGTCGTCTTAGAGCGATGAACGTCATGCAACGCTAGATTCTTAACAGAGCAACGAGGCTACCATAACTTAGGCTAAGAAAAGAAAGAACTCGTGGTTCGGTAGGTCCGGCTAGCTAGCTCGAGAGGCGGCAAACAGAAAGTCTAGGTTGCTGATGTTGCGTCCGCTAAGGGCAGCTGTACGTCTGTAAGCTCTCGCGTGGCGTTTCGTCAATCGCTGCAACGAACGGGCAAATAGTCGGCTTGCTCCATCTTCGCGTATCACATCTGATGGTGATGGCTCGACGTTCGAGTGACGCCAAATAACACATACTCTCTCTCTCTCTCCCTCCCTCTCTTTCTTTCTCTCTGTTTCTCTCTGCCTTGCCTACGATCCATCGTTCGCGTGCACACGCGTGTCTCAGACGCACAATAAGATCTCGAGGATCTTCGGTGGTGGGTCTGAACCGTGCTCTCTGTATCTCTCTCTCTCTCTCTCTCTCTCTCTCTCTCTCTCTCTCTCTCGTCGGCGTGTCGTCCCTCTCCCGAGGAGAGAGGAGACGTGGTGGAAAATAAACCTGTTTGTGTGTGTGTGTGTGTGTGTGTACCTGTGACGATGCTTGCGGAATCTTCACCGGACGGTTGATTGCTGCCTTCGGACAGGCTCGAGCTAGCCGAGCTGAAGGGAGCTAGGCTCCTGCTGCTTGGCGACGGCGACGGCGGCATCTCCATCGTTCTGTGCATGTCGAGACGTTGTTGCAGCTCGAGCCGGTGTTCTTGCAGCCTCGTCAGCCCCTCCATTCTTATGTTCTGATAGTTCTCCGCGGCGGTGGCTGGTAATCTTGAAATGGGAGCGTAACTCGTATAGAGGAGCGTCTCGATGTGGCTCGACAAATGCCACGAGATTAGCGTAAATTGTCTTTGCTTGAACGCGACTACACCCAGTTATCCGCGAGCATAATGGCCGCGTTACGAGGAGCAGGGGGAGGGGGCGGGGAGGGGCCACGCGGGTTTCGAATCCCATCGGGAACCGTCTCGACGCCTGGGCCAACGCTCGCGCGCCAACACTCTTTCCATATAGAATCTAGAACGACCTGGGTGTACCTGTACAGGTACCAGGGGGGTGGGGCCCCTAGGCAGCGTCTCGACCGTACCGGCGAGGGTGGACGACCGAGGACGAGAAGGCGGGTGGACCGCGTAGGGAGGGCAAGCAAGTGTCGCGACAGAGGGGGATTCGCAAAGACAGTTTATGCTTACCTCGCGTTAGGGTCCCTCATGGAATTGGGGCTCTGGTAGTCGGAGGCGATCCGATGGCCGTTCTGCTCGGATCTGGCCGTGGCTACTAGCTGCTCGGACGGTATTCTCTGTAGGTCTGGGTTTCTGGTGGCCTCGATGGACGGTACTCTGGCGAGGCCGGCGTGGTGCGACTCCGTCCTCGCGATACCGCCGGCCACGGCGTACTGGTCGCCTGGCAATGCCATCCTCGTCGGATACTGCTCGGTGGACGGCACTCTGCTGAGCGTACCGCTCTGGTATTGTTGTTCGGCGGACGGTACTCTGTTCAGCGTGCCGGACGCCCCGGAGTATTGCTCCCCCGAGGTGGAGGAGCTGGCGGACGAGGAGGACGAGGTGGATGAGGAGGAGGAGCAGGAGGACACCCTGGTAACCGTGCCGGTCGCGGTGGCGGTCGCGGACGCGGTCGCGATAGGGCTGGCGTATTGCTCTCCCGAGGACGGTACTCTGCCGAGCGTGCCGGTGGATGGGTGGAACTGTTGCTGTTCCGTGGACGGTACTCTGGTGAGGGTGCCGGCCGCGTATTGCTCCGCGGACGGTACTCTCGTTACCGCGTTGACGCTGCTCGTGTACTGCTCCACCGAGATCGTTCTAGTCAGGCTGCCACCGGCACAGGCGGATCCCCCTGTTCCAGAGGAGCCGTGCTGGTGCTCCGCGGACGGTATCCTGGTCAGGGTTCCCAAGTTACTGGCCGAGCAGCTGGTGGTCATCGTCGACGTGCCGGCGAACGCCACCGAGCGCCGTTTCGGGTTGTAGCGTGGCGGCCCTTTAAACGGTACTGGAAAATCGAGGGTTGCAAGGTTAAGTAAAGAAAGGATTACTTAGCCTTACAAGTAGGCGGGCGCTCTCTGTCCCCGAGGGGCATAACATCCCACGAGTCTTCCTTCGCGCCACCGCCATTTCCAAGGCACTCGGGAACTCGTCGTCACGGATACCGAGCCCGAGCCCCCCCCTGAATCCCGAAGGAACGTCTCTCCCTCTACCTGACCCGAGGGTGTTCTTAGCTTACTTTAACAACACTGGGTGCCTCGAAGCGAGATTCGACGTCCGTTCAGCGTTTCACGGCACTTTATAGAAGCAGACTCTCGCCAACCCGTCGACGCACACAGCCCACTCACGCACGCAAACTGTTAAGGAGTGTTAGGCGGCTCTCGGGCGGCTGATCGGTCGCGTATAGAGGAACAACGACGATCATTTCGTCAGTCTCCAAGAAAGCGGTGAGAAGCACGCGCGCAAGAGTCACGCATCCGCCACGGTTGCTTGTATCTGTTTCGTACGATACAATATCCCCCCCGATCTTGCCATCGACAGAATCATCCGTAATTCGTTCAAAGACATTAGCATGTGCAATTCGATGATCTCTCGAAGTGGCCGCCGACAGGCTACTACAGCTCTCGCGAGCATCCCATTTACTGATACTCGGCGAGAACCCACGGCCCGCGACGGCGCACGTGTACTCACAAAAGTTATCAGGTCGTCGCGTAAGTAACGCTGTTTCCCCGACCAGTGTGCGATCAAGCGTTATACGTACGTGTGTACAGCGTGTAGCAACGAAAGCTGCGTTACTCACGGGACGACCGAATGCGTAGTAACTACCAAACATCACTAATCAAGCGACTTCGATGCTGCTGGATCGAGCTCTCCTCCCCCCACCCCTCCACCTCCAAGCCTCCCAAAATCTCGCGGAACTCGGCCGACAGCTTCGTGGAATAATTAAAAGCGGTTCGTACTAGATCTGGCAGCACCGACGTCGCCCGACGACGGATCCAAAAGATACGGTTGTCGTTAGTTACTCAAAAGCATCGTTACAAAGTTACTTCGACGTCTTACAAGACCATCACCACCAAAGATCCCACCAGACTTTTACAATCTCGTACTTATGTCATACAGCACAGACACAGATACACGCACAATTACAGAGGTAATCAGTATATGTACACTATACTGGCCCCCAACTCTTCTACGATCTAAACTCTACGGGTAAGCGGTTCCTCCAAGCGTGTCGCCTACAGAATTAAAAAAGAAGCTCTACGTGCATGCTCATGCCAGGCTAAACGTGCCACGAAAGATCCCCGGAACGATCGATCGAAGTCCACGTTTTATCAGATAAGTGGGCATTGCCCAGTTTTACGAGCGACGTAACCGTCCGCCAGCCCGCGAACGAATTGTAATCTCGAGTGCGAACCGATGTCGCCGAAGGTCTTTCCAATTAACAACGGATTAACGAAGCCCACGGCGTTCCCCGAACCGACGACCCACCCTGTCCTAAAGCCATTCACAACGTGCGACGAGTCCTCCGATCGGCGATTAGATAAGTCGGCCTTGATCGATGTAACGATTTCGTGAAAAGGGGGATTCGTCGTTCCGACTGGATCTCTCGTTCCACCACCGTGCCCAGTGGATCTCCCCCTCGCAAAGGTCCCCGGATCTCTCCACCCTTCCCGATCCCGATCAGCAGCACTCACCGACTTCCTCCGGCTGGTAGTTCTTGATGACCTCGGCCAGCTCCATGTTCCCGGCGATCACGGCGACCTGGTAGGGCGTCTGGTTGGCGTAATTCAGGCTGTCCTTTTGCGCGCCCCTGAACAGCAACTGGCGTATGCAGGAGGCGTCCGTGTTGTTCACCGCGCAAACGTGCAGCGGCGTGTTGCCGGACGCGTTACGCGCGTTCATGTCCGCACCGTAGAAGAGCAAGTGGTCCAAGTGCTGGACCAGGTTGTTGCGGCAGGCCTGCGAACACCGTCCACTATCGATTATCGAAGGGCAGACGATTATAATTAAACCGGGCTTTTTTTTTATATCCCACGCTCCCTCCCTCGAAACGTGGTATCGCGTTGCGCGTAAACAAAGATCAGCGCGTTTGCGCCAAACGAGACTGCCTCCTCCCGTTCGTCACTTCTCGCGGAGCGGCGAGTGATCACGGGACCGCAAGGTTCGATCTAACAGCGAAGGCTTATGGATTAAAACTGTTCCTAGACCTGATGCACTTCCTGCCAGCCCTGCAGGTCCTGGGCGCCTATCGTCGCGTGATCGTGTAGCAGCGTCTCGCAGAGCATCGGGTCGGTCTTGTAGATGACGCTGTAGTAGAGCGGCGTCAGACCCTTGGTGTCCTTGTAATTCGGGCTGGCGCCGAGCTCCAGCAGCGTCTTCACCGCCTCCAAGCTGTTCCTCTCGACGGCGCGGTGCATCGCCGTCAGCCCCTCCTTCGTCCGATAGTCCAGCAGGGCCCCGCCGTTCACCAGCGCTATTATCACCTTCGACGGCTTCTTCAGGGTCGTGGCCAAGGTCAGCGGCGTCTCTGCAAGCCAGGGCTGAGTTAGGTATACATACGCCGTGAGAGGATTCCGACGATTCGCGACGCGTAACCGTGAGACGACGCTCCTCGTATTAGAGGGCTCTCCGCCGATCGCGCAGATCGGGCCTGATAGCTGTTGACTCAAGGTCAGCGTGTTATCCCGAGGCGACAGGGCAAAAGTCCGCGGATTCACCGAGCGAGAAATAGCCGGTTGCTCAACACCCGTTACCCGAACGGGTGGCTCTCAAGATCTACTCTTCGCCGCTCTTCCACGTCTTTAGGGGTCGTCCTTAAATTACGTAAGGCATTTTGCGGGGGTCGCGAATTTCTTACGTTCTCTTACACACAGGGAGAGGGAGCCAAGTAGCGTCTTACGTAATATATTTTAAAACTAAAAAAAAAACGATATTTCATCGGAAATGAATTATATAAACCTCTAAAAGAATTTTAATAACTGAAAAATGCAATGTAAAAAATATCACGTAAGGAAGAGGAAGGAGTTGGGATATAAAATCTTAGGAATTCTTATACCGCGGTAGGGAGGGGATACGAGATCGCCAAAAGCACCGTTACGTAATTTAGGGGGGTATAACCGTTTGAAAGTGTCAAAAATCGGATTTTTTTTATTTACATATTTTCATAGATTGATGTTTTAGAAATATTATACAGCAGGTCCGATGTAAAAATTCGGAAAATTGACGAAGTTATGAGCATTTGAGTGAAACAACCCAGGAAGCAAGGGGCGACGCAGCGCGGCGGCTCGACCGATCGCAGCGGAACTACATTTTTCAACCAATTCACTTCCAATTTTGCATGCAGAACCTTAGTAAGATTCCACATCGATCTACGACGCCTTTTTTTATTCCGATTCCCCGTTTGTTATTTATAAAGAAAAAAAACTTTGACTTTTCTCTAAGAAAAATGTAACTTTATCTTTCATCTCACCATTCCTTTATTTTTCAAAATTTTCAAAATCGGCGCCGTAGATCGATAGCTATTAACATATTTTATAAAAAAATTACTGTTTTTGATTTCAGACACGGCATACGGATTTTTTCGGGGTCACCGTGTAGCTGTCTAAAATCGAGAGAGTTTCGGATATGTATCCGTAACTTCCGAAAAACAAAAGTTTTTTAACTGAAACTTTTTCTTCAAGTAGGTAGTTCATAATACTATGTAATAATACAAAAACGGAAAATCTTTATTAACTCGTTGACTTGTAAAAAAATCCACGAAATGTAAGGGAGAGTGGGGTAAACACGAACGCGTGGTAATCGCTAATACGATGTTACGGCGTTTTAATAAATAAACGCGATGCTCCCTCTCCACTAGCTAATAGTTTAGGTCGTATCCAACGCCGGGCCGAAAGTAATAAATACAGAACGCTCATGCTATTCAAGATAAACACAATTTATTATTTTCATCATATTTCAAGTAATATTTTGTCCATTTTCAATTGCACGTAATTACTCTTGAATTAACGATACAATTATTTTTTTTTAAGTTGAAATAAAGCACTTTTTTACCAACATTTTTGTGACCAAGGCGTTGCTCGAATCATGATTCTAACCTCTGAAATCAATTCTTTTTTATTTTTTGATGTCGCGGGGTATTGACGAACAACTCGGATGTGGTAATCTCGAACCTTCGAGATTAACAACGTTAACCGATTTTGATGAAATTTTCAGCACGTATAAAACTTACTTAAATCTACAAAAGGGATTTTTGAATTTTCATTACAGGCTCGGAAAAAAAAGTTTAAAAAACGACCTTTACTATTTTTTTCTCGATATTCCGACCAATTGCAATTGTTTTCTAACGCACAAGAAGAGGAATTTGAAAAATACATTTGGTATAGGTTGTAGCAACATTTTTTATGGGTTGACCATTGAAGTCGCGCTTTCTGTGCGACTTCTGCGATATTTAGCACTCTGTTCGTGATTACCCCACGGCAGTCGAGTAATCACGAACACCAAGGGTTTTGCTTTTTCACTATAAAGTTGATTTTTATTATAATTTTTCAAAAATTCGTCACAGTACTTTATAGATGAATAGTTTAAGTATGTTTGTAAATAATAAACAAATTCATTTCTCACATAGTTTTCGTTTTGTTTGCTTTTTTGCTTAGGTGTTCGCAATTACCCCACTCTCCCTTACGCATTTTAAGGCCGGCCCCCCTCGTGCACCTTTTATCCTCGCAGAATTTATTTTCGGGGAGGCGCGAGGAGTGGCTTCGAAGGAAAAGTAGGTAAGTACCTCCAGTCTCCTGGCAATGGAAGTTGGGGTCCAGGCCCTTGCTGCACATCTTGGCGATCTTCTCTACCTGGCTGTTGGCCACGTACTCGAGCAACCTTCGCAAGTTCGTCCGGGTGTGCATCGCCTTCAGCTGTTTTTCGTCGAGGTGCAGCATCTTGTAGACCCGCCTCTTGTACTTGAGCTGCGAAATTCAAAGTGAATCGCACCCGTTTAGCGTAAAAAGTGTTTTAACAGTCCAGAGGCGACGATCGGCTTTTCGAGGCCGCCGGTCGCCTCGGTCCTCGCGTCCCGTTCGTCCTCCCGTCGCGTAGAAAAGCCGCCGCGTACAAAGTATAAAATTATCCCGGCTTAATGGGGATTCACCCTGCCGCTTCCTGGTGGTTACAGCTTCTTTGTAATTATCGGAGGCGTCGTGCTTCATAGCGTTAGATTACTGACGGATAGGCAATATCGCGGCTACGGCCTCGCTAATGACTACCGTTAGCAGCAATTATGATTATCAAGGGGGACCCGAGTTGTAATGCAAATTAGAGATACGGTGCTGCCACGGCGGCTACACGCCGCGTATATCAACCCCTTCTTTCTCTTCAGCCTCCTCTCCACCTGCCCGCCGCCGTCGTCGGAAGAAAAAAACCAACCACTATTCCAACGAGCATTACTCTCCTCATCCGGCTGCGGTTTAGCGTGCGTTTTAAAATCGAACAATCAAACGGCCTTGCAACTAGTACGCGTTTCGAGCGGCAGCTACTCGCGCGATTGTTAATCCTAGCACGAAGCTCGTAATGGTAATGCAACGATAATAATGCGCACCGTTATTTATGCGCGCAATCTATATTTACGACCCAATTAATTGTTCCACCTCCCAGCAGCAGCAGCAACTTCCGGCCCCCTCCCCTCTTTCAAAGCACACGTGTAAGCGGGAATTTTGAAATTACCAAGAGAAAAAGTTTACAAACAATTGATGACCGAAGCGCAGCGACAATTAATTAATTAATATTGCATCCTCTAGCCTCTAGGATCGAATTAATAGTCACGGCTAGATTTTTCGGGGCAGTGGCCGAGGACTATCGCGACGAACGCGATGCTGGCAGCTAGTCAAGTGGCAGGCTACTCGCGACGTGAGTCAGCTCGTCCCTGAAAGTGAATCTCGCGTGACGAGATCGAGCGTGCCCGCGCGCGCGATCCAGCGAGCGATCGATGAACGCGATGGAGAAGGAGGAAAAAGAAAAATCGTGAGCGCCGTTGCGAATACCGATGGGGCACCGAATACCCCAATGATCTATGGGCCTGTCTAACCCCGCGTATTTATTCCTATCCGCTCGCTCTATCCGCCGTGCGTTATTGCTCGCGCGAGCAACTTGAGGTCGCGCCATCGTAAAAAGTAAAACACGTGCGCGTACCATCTTCGGACGTTCGCGCTTTATCTACATCTCCCCGCTCGACGTTGAAATATTTCGCGAAACGGACGGGCTGAAAATCCTGGCTGCGGTGGCCAAGGTCGGCAGGCCAGCGAATTTTCTTCCTTTGGTATCCGATTTACTATATTTACTAAGTAGATTCAGTAGGGGAGTTCCTTTAGTGCCGGACGCTTAAGGTTTCTCTCAATTAACAATACAGAAATAATATTTAATCAATTTCTTTAGCCGTGCTCACGCGACTGGAACGTGTCGAAACACTTCATTGTTGCTTTTTCTATTTCTTCTACGGTTTACGCTGAATAACGGCTCGGTAGCGTTTCGAATATCACAGACATAGCTAAATGTCCGGTATTCAGAAGGACACCCAGAGGGGGGTCGAGGGGCCCTGGCACCCCTCAAAAGAAGGGGTGTTGTAAACACAAAAAACAATGGAGTTCATTCTTTAAATAAATTTTTATAATCACCTAATGAATTTTATTGAATTCGCATTACAAATATTTTTATTCCTCCAACCCCCCCCCCCCCCAAGATTAAATCCTGACTGTACCACTGCCGTTCGAAGTTAAGGGAACTCTCCCTACTTCATGTCCGTTTCTCGAATAAAGCTGCGACGGAAAACCGTGGATTCAATCCTAGTCCAAGGTAGGTATCTCGGCTCATTACGAGTTTTAATGAAAAGCGAACGGTTCGCAGGGTCGTTAGCCAGCCGAGCGAGGGAACCGGATCGAAGCCATTCGTCAGAGTAGTTTTTCGATCGCGGGTGACGAACGGGCCCGTAATTTGTAACTCGTGCGAGGTGAACGAGGCTTTAAAAGGTAGCCAAAGGAGTGGCCTCGCCCGATCCCACCTGAAAGTGAATCCTCCTCGCTGCCACCGATCGCGAAGGGGACGACGATGAAGAGGAGCAGCGGGAACCCGAGCACCGAGATCAGAACTAGATCCGGTTACGCAAGAAAACCGCGGGCAAGATCCAGATCTCGTTAACCGACCACCGGGATTATTTGTTTTTCGCGAATCCCCGTTTCAACAGTCACCGCGCGGAGCATCGACTCCGAGATTACGAGGCACGCCCCGCGCGCATCTACGCGGTGACGCGCGAAATTTTCCCTCCCGGCACGTTCCGCGGCTGGATACCTATTTTACGCCGAGGCCTGTCGCACGCATTCCAACGAATTCGGCTACAGGTAGACGGGGTATTCCGCGACACCAGGCTTCCTTCAGCGTTCGAACAGCCGTGACGGCATCAAAATCACATTCTAACGCGTGGGTGTCAGTCGCACGACGATCGACGGAGTTTTTGCCACGGGGCAAACTGTTTCTTTTCACTCTGCAATGTCAAGCGCTGGAAAGGACACGAGTACGCGTCGGAACGCTCTAGTCATGCCGATGATCGATCGTTTATGATAATTACATACACGGTCGAAAAAGAAGCGCGGCCGTCGTACGCTGTTCGAATCGATTCATATCGCGTCCTAGGGCTGGTTTTTCTACGGCGATCGCGGGTATCGTTCTCCTACTGGACGAGCCCGCGGTGTTTTCAAGTTTGCGACGGACGGCTTCCTGGGCAGGTGGAAAAAATAGGCCCCCAGGGAAAATGCACCCTCCTTGACCCGAGGGAGGCTGATGAAATACGCGGGACGGCCGACGGTTCTCGAGCGAACCACCTTGATATTCAAGAACCGCTGGTCCTCGTGGCCGAGCAAACCTCTTTCCCGATGCTTTCTTTCCCGGTTTCTATGACAGGCTAGCGTCAATGGAGGCCGAGCAATCTTGTAGCTGAAATAACCTTTTCGGCCGCGTCAATGCACCCCATTTCAGGGCAGCATTCAGCCTCCCTCCCTCGCGACTACCCTCGTCCCCGGGAATAGTAGCGAGGTCAGGGATGAAAATTCAGATTAACCCATTAGCGGCTGGCCTGACTCGGGGCGGACTGAATCGTTCCTTAATTGTACTCTTTAAATTGGATTCGACGTGGGAGGAGTGGGTATAAAATGGCGTCATTTTGAACGGGAGAAGCTGGCGGAGATCCACAGAAGGGTGCGCGAATAATCAGCTTTCTTCGGCTCCCCAAGCAAAATCGAAGAGCGATAAAAAAGAAACCGTAGGAAGACGGTGTCTTACCTCCAAGTAGCCGACAGGTCCATTGAAGGGGTAATCGCCGAGGCGGCGTTCCTCGTCCAAGAATTTTCCGGCTTTTCCATTCACGGGCGGACAGAACAGCCCGTAATTGAAGCTTTCCTTCAGCTCCTGCAAACCACCACGAATACCGGATTAGTAGGGAATCTGTCCTCGGCAGAGCAGCGACCCGCCACCCCCGTTCTACTAAACACAGATGTAGATACTATTTCATGCAAGGCCAGACTCAGGGTGTATACGCGTACGAAGGAAACAGAATCCCCCTGGCTCGCTAAAGCTTGCCCAGCTCCGAGTACAGTGAAACATCTCTGCCACGGGTCCACCTGAAGGTCCTAAAGTACCTATCGTTCCGAGGCGTCAGGCACCACAAGAATAATCCAGGCGGACGGTGCAAGAATCCGATGCAAAATATAGGCGGCAGTGAACGTTACCTACGCCGCTATCTGCCTGAATTATTCGCGAAATCTTTCGTCCGCGTTCTTCGACGCTCCTTCCTGAAGGGATCCGTGCCCCCGGAGCGGGAGACATTCTCCCGCTAATGAAAGCACATTCAGCAACCTTCCCCATGGTAAGTTCCCTTCGCGTTGCATCGTGAGCCGGGAGGGAGGGAGGGATCATCGTCGCGCGCCCCGCTGAAATAATATGCTTCGATTTCACCGGCGACAGGCAGTAAAGTCCAGAATTTACGGACTGTACAGGGGGAATTTCGCCATCGTTCTTCCTCACGCGGTGCGTGCCAGCAGGTTTCTTTGTATAGGTACACGCCACTCTTTATCTTGCCCGGCGACAGGCCTCGTACGTTTCTCCTCGCGGGGACGCGCGCGGCGCTTCCCCGCGGGACCCGCGGCCACTCGCGCGCTTCCTTTGTGTCGCATTATTCCCAGCCGGAGTGGCCGGCGGACGAGACGACCGGCGATACGTTTCCGCGATGATTTATCCGGCTGGGGCCCCTCGGACGGACACGCTACGGCGGGGCATACCGACGCGGGTGAAACCGGCGACAAACTGCCCGATTGTCACGTTCCCAGAACGCACTCTCGATGCTCTATGCTGCCCCAGTCGGGGGAATGGAGCTCTGTGATCGATGTCGATCGGTTGTCAGCTTGGGCCTTAGGTGAAGGAATAGCCAGGCCACTTGCAAATGATCGCTTCGATAGCGTGTGAAACGATGCGTGGAAGGTTCAAGTTCAAGTAGCTGGCTGCTACGTGGGGTCGTGCATTCGTAATATTGTGCAGCGATACCTTCGACTCCGCCGGGAGAGGGCATTCGACTGATACCGCTCTCACGCACGTGCTCCCCATTTACTCATTCCTATATAGGGGAGAGTATGGTAAAGAGGAACATCAATGTTTCTCTTAGATAAGAGCTGCGAATGATTTGGTATCACGTGATATGGGACCAAACGGTCCTCACAGCATTTCGTCACAGGCCATAGACCCCTGCACACGTCAGTTTTCGGTTAACAGTGTTGGAAAAATTTCCGATATCGAAGTGTTGATATTGTGTTGTAGTTTCGACCAGTTTTCACGGGCGGACAGAACAGAACACTTTGATTTCGAAAATTTATAACGCTAAAATCATCTTTGGATTCTGTAGCCCTTGCGCTACATTTTGGCGTTTTACTCAGTTCTTTATTTCACGGTGAAGTGTAAATATTAAATGTTTGTTATATAAATTACCGCATGTGGGGCAAAGCGAAACACTTTTGCGTGGGGTAAAACGGAACACCTATTTAACCCACTTCCACTAATCCAATTGTCTTGAAACTCTGCAGGCGTGCGTAGGAAAAAGAAACCCGAGGGGGTGAAAAAATGACTTGAAATCAGCCTATAACCACAAATCAAATCAATTCAATCGATAGGAAATCAGCATATAATCACAAATCAAAACTTGGATACTAAAAAGTAGATAATAAAAGAATATACAAAAATTTTTTTTTGAGTTGAACAATTTTATTTAAAATGCACTAAAAACTAAAAAATTCTCCATGCACGTGTTGATATGCATTTTTCAAGTAAAAATCCATATGTATTTGATTATTTTCAGTAATTTTTACGTTACCTGGTAAAATATTTTTTCTTATGTGTATAATATATTTTTTTTGTTATATTTTATCTGTAATAGTTATACCTAAAACATATATTTATAGTTTTCTACAGAAATGAATACTTTTTAAATCATAAAAATAAAGATTTTGTACGTTTACATGGTCTTCAAATGGGTGTTCCGTTTTACCCCACCACTTGAGCGAGGCGAATATTTCAATACCTGCGGTAAATCTCATTTTTGTTTGTTGCCAAATATTTTTCTGAACAAAGTCTTTGATTTTCTTATAGTCCAAGGTCCACTTAAGACTCCTGTTGAAGTCCCGTGTCTTTTTTTCCTTCCGATATTATGTTGTCACCCTCCAAAGTTAAGCGTTCCATTCTACCCTACTCTCCCTTAAACAAGTTTCGTCCTACCTCCTAACATCCCCGCGTCTAAGGCAGGCCCCGCTAAGTAAGTCTTAACTCAACTCTCGCCAAAATTGTATTATCAGTCACCCATCAGCCATTAATTAAATACAGTTGTAATATACACTTATATTATACCGAGCAAATAATATCTCCATTCTTCCACCCCAACTCCACAGCATTCAAATCGAGTATCCAGTGAATGAACAAATGAGGATAATCTACTCCGCGAGTTCTCTCTTCCCGAAACTTTCAATAGTTTCAATGGTCCCGAGGTCTGGAAGGCCGCAGCCTCGCGCACGTCAGAGGATCAAGTAGAGGAACGCGCCCAGCTTGTCGGAAACGTTTCGTTCCGACGGAAAGTCGCCCGCGGCGCGAAAAACGGCCACGGAGAAATCGAACACGTGCCGAGAGGAGAGAGAGAGGGAGAGGGAGGGAGAGAGAGAGAGAGTGCATTACCACACCCTACGCTATGTTTACCGCAAAAAGGGCCGACGAAGGAAGGGGCACGCGGACCGCCGGGCCAGGGAGGGCTAGAGGGTGAGGGGGCGCGAGATCCACCCAACAATCACGGCAACAATAGCCAAGAGTGGAACACGTGCCAAATTAAAGGCCTCGGACCGAAGTACCGAGGTGCGCGAGCGTCTGGTCCACGTTTAAAACGTCTCTGATGCAGCACCGGGGGTGTGGCTGGGAATCAGCCCTGGAAAAAGCCACCGAAAGGGAGGAAGAACCGGGGCTACAGAGGGACAAAGCGGGCGATCCTCTCCTCGCATGACGAGACGCGGATCCTCGGGTGGCCAGCGTGGCGTACCCCTCGTGAATTCTCATTCCTTCGGCTGCCTTTAATCAATTTCACGTCGCCCCGGCAATTAAGGCATGTGCTATTGATTAACACTTGTGCCCGTGTCCCTTTGAAGCTGGTGACACGGAATACCACCACGTAAAGACTTCTGTACAGCGCACAAAGGCTTCGAGCAACAGTGACAATTTTATCGCGGCGATGTTCAACAGCGAGAGAATCCCGTTAAATAAGACGACATCCCCGTGGCACGATGCCAGCGCGGCGCGTGCCATTTTTGCGGAGGATTATCGGTGAAATCGACCTGGTTCGGGCACGAGACGATGGCCAAAGGCTCGTCGGCAGGGTTTCCTCCAGCTCCGAGCTGCTCGCGATCGTTAGCGGCCTCCGGGCAGCGGTGAAGGGGAGACGGAGGAAGAACGGTGACGAGAGCAGCTTGGCTGGACGTTCGTTGAATTTCGTCTTCGTTAGCGAGCCCTCCGCTCGATTCTAGGGGCCGTGTAAACAAGCTGGACCCACGCGAGGGACGACGAATTGTCCGTGGAGGAAAAAAAGGATTTCTCGGTGTAGTCCTAGCGGAAGCAGACGATAGAACAAACGAGGAGCCTTTTTTCGCGTCGCTGGAGGAATAAAGGCAAATGTTGATCTTGCCTGGGACATTTAACGACGTGCCTTAAATCCTTCCGTCCCTTTCGCCCTCTCCCTTTAATCCCGCTGGAAGACGCGATCCACCCGAGCGGAGCGCAAGTAATTTCTTCGATCAACTCGAGTCGCGCTCGGTCAACGTGCACGTCGACTAATTACGAGGCTAATCGAAACGCTCCGAATCAATACGGGCCACGTCGCAGCCACTGCGCCGCGGTTGGGACTAATAAATCGCTGGAAATCCACCCGCTGCCTCTCCAAATCCTCTCCCCTAAATCACTCCCCCCCCCACCCTTCCTTTTTCCATCCCTAGCGTTTTATCGTCCGCCCCGGCGAAAATGAATCGACGTCCACTCGCTTGAATTCCGTTCACCCGGTTAATCTCTCTTCTCCGTACGGAGGGCGTCTCGAGCGGAGAGGAAAGGGACCGAAGAAAGTCGGGCTTATGGAAATGTCGCGGGCGGACGAAACGGTCCCGATGGTAATTGTAACCGCAATTACGGCCCCGTACCACGCGACGTAGGCAAAAATGGGGAACGGTGCACCGAAACCGACGCTCCGGCTCTAATTAGCGCGACGGTAATTGCTTCGTAAAGTCTTGAGAAGCCGCGTAATCGCCGCGATGGCGAAACGTGCCTCGTGTTTCGTCGATTAAGCGGACAGGGAGGTCGAGTCGCAGCGGAGCGGACGGAAAGGAAACGCTGGATCGTGTCTGTGTGAGCCGGCCACATCTATCAAACGAACACCGACGTTCCACTCTCCGCCTTATAAATCTAATTATACGGCAGTGATCCTCTTAATTGCATTGTTCCCTCTGCTAACTTATGGGGACAGCATTGATTTCTTCTCGAGAGCTCCTCCGAACGCCTGTTGTACGACACGACCCCTCTCTCTATTGGCTAGCGCGAACAGCAGAATCCAGCGTACAGGGAAGGCAGAATACTCTCGGGCAATTTATCTTGCGCGGTTACTCAATGAACCGATTGCGCAATCGTCGTCCCCCTGTCCCTCGAATATCAACAAATACGCGGCCACCGGAGAGCGTCCGCGGAAGATCGTAAGCTACGTCTTTGGAGTGAAAGTCGGTCTCGCCAAGTTTCGTTGCCCGTTCTTTTTTTTCTCTCTCTCTCTCCTCCGATCGGTCGCCCGTCGCACACCCTCTGCGCGCGCTCCTCCTCGCCCAATTTGGCAGACGGATCCGCCGACCGAATTAGAAGTTTCCCATCGCTTTCGACCGCGAGCGACGCTCCAGGGCTCGCTGGAAAAATGCATATATGCATGAACGCGTCACCGGCACGGCTGGGATTAGGGAAATGGGATGCGAGCATGGTCGACCACGGTCGCGATTTGCATCCGTGCGCACGCACGTAATTCGCCCGCGAGCTGCAAATGCTCGCCGGTGTCTCCTCCGAGAGGAACAGCTCTGCTTTTCGAGGATCGGGATGCTGCAGCAATTTCCATTGGCGTTCCTTGTGCTTTCGATTTCGAGCTGAAGGATGCTTGGAAGTTTTACTTCAAAGGGTGCCATTTTCAATGGTCCAATGCAAGATGATATTAATGCAACGATGTTGTACGCATTGTTAAGACGCGGTGGTCTCCTTCGAGCCTTTTTTCCTGCTTTCGTCCGAGCATGCGTGCGCGTATAAACTCCGAAAGCGGCGAGCGCGTATGGGGTCGCGTTAAACGGCGAAGGAGCCTTTCGTACGGCCCTGTATGGGAGAATAATGGTCGAACCGTGTCTCAATCGTGCTTTATGGGATGTAATTGCGGTCTGGCAAGGGGCCTTGCCGATGTTAAGCTCGAACGGCGTCTCTCGTGTTGCGCCCGCGCGGACCAGATAGAAGCGTTACGGTTTTAACCTTCGCAACGGACCACCAAACGAGTTTTTCTTAGCCCCGACGCGGGCATCTTCGTCGACGAGACGATCGCCGTGGATATCGACTGAATTCAAGAGGCTCCTACACGCGACGGATCAAAGATCGATGTTCGAATAGTACCCTAGTAGCACAAAATATTGGTTAAATATTTTTTCCAAACATTAAAAAAATATTTTTTTAGCCACACTTTTTAATATGAAAAAAATGTTGATTCCAAATGTTATATACGCATACTGAAAATGTGAAATAAATGTTTAGAAAATATGAACTAAATATTCGTGGAATATAAAAGAAATATTTAGAAAATGTAAAGCAAATATTCTGGAAATGTGAAATTAATATTCAGAATTCCAAACTAAATATTCAGGAAATGTAAAATATATATTTAAAAAATGTAAAGTGAAGATTCAGAAAATGTGAAATAAATATTCAGGAAATGTAAAATTAATATTTAACCCAAATTATAAAACCAAAGCAAGCAATTTAAAAAATATTTTTGCGAATATCTCGGAAACTAAGGCCAAGCGACGGTAACATGTGTAGGAAAAAGTTGCTCAGAATGTGGAGTTTTACAACATATCCAAATTTCATCAAAATCGGTGAGAAATCGCTAAAGTAAATAATTACCATTGTTTCTACCATTAAATAAATATTTACTTTATATTTGAAAAAAAATATTTTCTCATAATATAAAATGAATATTTCCCGAACATTCGGAATTTTTTTTTCAAATATAAAGTAAATATTTATTTAATGGTAGAAACAAAATATTTTTTCATAATATAAAATGAATATATCCCGAACATTCGGAGAAAAAAATTTTGTTTCTACCATTAAATAAATATTTACTTTATATTTGAAAAAAATTTTTTTTTCATAATATAAAATGTATATTTCCAGTATAATTGGAAAAAAATATTTGCTTCTTAATCTAGAATAAATATTGTATGTATATTTAAATATCAAAAAGAGATTGAACCTGTTTTTAATACTGGATGTATGTACATTCAATATTTTGTGCTACTAGGGTAGTATTTGCCTTCGAGTGGCAAGTAATCGCCAGGCGTTTCCTCCTTCTCGTCACCGTTTCCCTTTTCCTGGAGCAAGCTTTGTCCCTCCGCGCCCCAGGGTCGACACCCTCGAGTATTTTTACCTCGCCCAGCCACGCGACTCGCCTAATTAACGCCCCCGGGAGGACCCTACAAATTGCTAGGACAAATTTGCAAATTTCGCTGGCAACGTCCGTCAATTAGAGAGTTCCGGGAACCGGAGGGTCCATTGGCGACGAGCAGAACCGCGACCGGTTCGGGGACGCGAAGACGAGCGGCGGGGCCATCGCGTCAAGAACGAGGAAGAAAGAATCAGCGAGCGTGGATGCGACGGCTGTTACGAAACCATACCGGGTCCGTAAACGCGAGCCTCCGTCTCTCGAGATTACGAAATCCGGGGGAATGCATAAAACGTGACCGTTCGGCGCTCCGATCCGCGGACAACAGGACACGAAAACGCGCGAAACGTCCGAGCGGATGCTCCGGGGGAGGGCGAGCGTGCACCTTGGGACGAGCGTCGTGGAGGATAGAAGGTGAGAGGGGCAGAGCGGTTGAGGGAGAGGACAAAGGCGAGTGGGATCAGCCGTGGTTCGACCAGCATCGGCGTTAAAGAGGAAATACGAGCCATAAAGCTTGGATGTACGCGACAAGTCGCGCGGGAGGGATGGGCGGAATACGAAATGAAATCGCCGGGGCACGCTGGAGAGATAAAGAAAACAGTTGCTCGGTCGTTTAACGGCAGCTCCTTGGACATTTGGCCGCGCCAGGGTCGTGAAAGGTCCAGGGGAGGGTCGCCGATACGCTACCGCAAGTGACTTTGGATATTGTAGGTTAATGTTTTAGACACTTATTATTATATGTTTAACCTTTCGTTCAGAACAATTTAATTTGTTATTAATCTGTTTGGGACATACTGTAAAAGGTGTGATTTAGGAGATATGATCAATTTATTTATAAATATCAATTGAAACTTCATAATGAATGTAATATGTACATAAAATGAATGTAAAATTTTCTACAATAAACCCGCTTTTAGAAAAATACAAAAATATGGGATAAAACTGCAATGTTTGATTATTATCAGCTAAATAAACTGGTAAAAAGTTACATCAATCATTACTGATTTTTTTAAATGTTTATGGGGTGTAAGCCCGAAAGGTTTTGGTTCTATTTCTCATTTCGTATTTACTTGATATTTTTATCATCAGATGTGTATATTCATTAATTACTGAGAAATTGATGAGGTACGATTTAGGTGACTACGATATTGACAAGTCTCCCCTACTGGGATTGATCGTCTCTCGATCAAGCTCGATCTTCTGTGAATGATTTAGAGAGATAGAATGTCCTTGGGCGAGTGTTTACCACAGAACGTAAATTTTTCAAGACTCTTTCTTATCACCAGAGACGTTGTCCGCTCGGTCTTCCTTATCACTGAATTTACACGTGAATTAAGCGACGGGGGCAGATAAGATTGGCTTTAGATTAATCTCCCTGAAAACGAGCGGCTCCGAATTGTGTCAATATTTTCCAGCGCCTCGATACGTGGAAAGTGGTCTCCTCGCCCTTTTGTAAAGGCCGAGAGGAGGGCCGGGATGAAGCTATTACCGCGGCGGCAGCCCGAGTTACGCGCGACTTGCGTTTCAGGGAGCACGCGCGCTGGCAATGAAAGCGAGTTCGGAAATTATCGCCGGCCGCGTGTTCTCGCAGAATGCAGCCGCGTGGAATTGCGCCACCGATTGCGTCACGATCGCGCGACACGTTCCCGCGGCGAATGTTTTATTCAAAACCGGCGTGGCCCGTGTCGATTTTCTGGAATCCGCTGATGCAACTAATTCGAAGGCTTTATCAGTAACCGGCCAGATGTCACATTCGCCCCTCCTGTCACGCGGATGCAACCTATCGGCCAACTCTCCGCGGACATTTAATAAAGAATCAGTAACGACCACTATTTTCCGTCTCGTTCTCCGTGCCCGCCCTCTGCTCCGCTCGCGGCCGAACAACCGTGACGCTCGGGCGTCCAGCAACTGGCTACAAATTGCGCGGAAAATGACGGTCAATCGGTGTAACTCATTCTACGGATGGATAATCGCGGAGCGACTCGAAAAAAAAAGACGAGCGTGGCAGGAAGGACGCGGTACACCTCTACTTTGCTCTCCCTCCCCCCCCCCCCCTCCTCCCGCCGAAGGGATCCGCTCCCAATTACGCGTGCCTCGCGTAACAATCGATTTCCTTTCCGTTTTTCTGCGATATCTCGGCAATTTGTACCTACAACGTAACCGAGCCCGTGCAGAGCGCAGCCCGTGTGTGTCTGCTCAACAGGTATCGAGCGGGCGACTTATCGCGTCCATGGATGATTGTCCGTCTGCAGGGGATTCACGACGGTTTAAGCGAAGCCTGACAGCAGTTTATCTATGGGCAGCGAGATTTGTTCGGTTCCGTTGGCCAACAAGCGGCCCCTAAAGTTCCCCGGCGACTCGTTTGCCCCCACCCCGCGCGAATGATAAAGGGACGAAACGGTGGCGAGCGACGTCCAGACGAAGAAAGGGCAAGGAGGATCCGGTGTCCGGCGCGCGCCAACGCCGAGAGGAGCGGAGGATAGAGGCCGAGGGGCTCCTCTCTTCTTTCTGCATCGCCCGGGACTTTAGAATGCAAATTGAACGCCACGAATCCTCGCCGTTCGTACCTTGGGGACAGAATCTGCTTAGGTGGCTATGGACAGTCGATGCTATGCCGGGCTTCTCTCGCGTGTACCGATGCTCACGGGCCCGTGTGCGTCTAGACATTTATACACCGTCGTCCTCTTCCACTCGCAGTGGCGTAACCATCGGGACAAACCGATCTGAAGGGAGGGGAGGCGACGATGAGTCCCTCGGCGTCTTCGTACGAAGTCCAGCGAGTAGCGGCAGGCAGTAAAATTCCAGCAGAGAGGGGAGATTCGAGTGACGACAGGGTAGCAAGGGGTCGCATCCCCAATTGGGCCACCTCGGCAACCCGTCGTCACAACAGTTTGTCGAGCTTGTGGATCTGCCACGCGCTCGTCGCACGGCTCGATAGTGTTTGCTTTATCTGTTGATCCACGCCGGTGTTTGCCGTTTCGAAACGAATTTCCCAAACATCCCCCCATCGCCTCTCCGTCGCCCAACGGGACTGCCATTATCAACAAATCGCATAATTCGAACTCCATCGCAGCTGAACTTGCAACGCGGACATCGTTTTCTGGTCAAATCTCGCAGGCCAGATACACAGTCACTCGAATGCTTCCCCCCCCCCCGGGAAATCCTGCAGCCTAATTTTCGACCCGCTCCGCGTGCTCCTCTGGAAGGTGTGACCCGGATTCGAGCGTTACGCCACTGTCCGCGGTATCAGCCGCGAGTCTCGGTGTAACACTTGCACACGCACGCGCGATATAATGCAGACGGCGAGGTATAAATGGAAATCTTGTATTTATGCAGGCGAAGAAACCGGCAAGGACGCGTGTGTTGGTGGATTCGTGCCTCGGTCCCGGCCCGTCCAGTCCCGGGTCACACGATAATGACCTTATTACAGGAATTATGGGTTTCCGCGGCATCGGGATTATCCAGCTTGGAAACGCCCGCGGCCCCCCCCTCCCCCCCCCCCCTCTTCGGAGCGTTTCACTTTCGCCCTGGGGCCCCACACAGTTCCTCGCCAGTTCCGGTTTCCACATTCGTCTCGGGGACTTCTTTTCGGCCACGGATGTTTCCCTCGCGCCACGACGATTGTTTTCAAATTTCCCGTGCCAGCGATGAAAGCGAAAGCGCAGAGTCTCGCTGGGAATAAATGGCGACGAGTGGTTCAACCATCCGCACATAAACTACTTTAGGCGCAGATCGACGTGATCCACTATTGAGTTCCCATAGCGTTTGTATTTCTACACTCTACCATCCCTCTCATTCTCATTCCCTTTTGCCGTCTTCGTCGTTCGTTCTCCTTTTCTAATGCTATCTGTTTGTATTGTAAATGGTGGAATAAAGACGTTTTATTATTATTATTATTATTATTATTATTATTACAAGGATTCGATGGAAGGGGAAAAAGAGAATCTATTCTTCCAAGAAGATCGATCATCGACGGAGCAAAGGAGGGTCCTTTAGAGGCTCTATCGATTCTTAAGCTGTTCGTCGCTTTTTGTCCGTACCGAGACAGGTTATTAGAACTGGTTCCGCCTTTGTCATCCGGTTTCCAAGAGTCCTGGTCGCTACGTTTACCCACGATTACCCGAGTCCTCCTTCCGGCGAGTGGCCGCGCGAAAAAACCGCCGCTGATTTCCTTAATCGCGCAAAAAACGGCCACTAAGGAGGGCCGAGGGTGTGACGTAAAACTGAATTGAGACGTTTCCATCGCGCCGGGGCTACGACTGCCACCTTCGATCCTACGATAGGTACATCGACAATAAACGGCGGACTCTGTCAACTCTTAGAAGGTCGCCGATGGTTTAATATTAAAGAACAGAAGATGCTCTCTCCCCTTTCCTCCTTCCTCCGCGACTGCCTTCTCCCCCCCCCCCTCCCGCCGCCCGTGATATACAGAGGACTATAAGTCATGGACTTTTTTCGTCCTTATTCGCCGCTCGTCCGGCTTCTAACCACGTTTCATCTATCAACGACTTCCTCACGGCTCGCCGCGACCGAGGTTAATTTCTCGCGTTAATTTCTATGTCCCCGATGGGGTAATAATGGGTCCGGTTTATAAATAGAAGTCTCTAGGGGTCTCGGCCGAGGCTCGTGAGAGAGGCGTTCCTTTCGAGCCCAGAGCTTTGCGCGCCCCGTGTTACCGCGAGGAAATTGAATTTCACACCTCTAAACGGTTTTCCGCGACCCACTCTCGATCCTCCGTCCGGAGCGGGACGAGGAATAACCAGGCGAATAATCCCGGCGCGGACGACGCACGACTTTCGATCCGCGGACGTGTTATCGCCGGCCACGGTGACTAATCACCGTTAATTATCCTCGAGGCTAATTGCCGCGATTCGTCGCGTTACTTCGTTATATCGCTTAACACGGAGGCTCGCTTCCGCCGGGCGACGTTTCCACCGCGTCAGCGTTCACCTCTTCGTTGACGAATCGCTCATTCCGCCGTGGATCCCATCGATCGACGCTTAATTGGCTTCCACGTGGACGCCGGGGACGGAGCGTAGCGGAACCAACCGATTCGTCCGTTTCGTAGCGAGCCAGTCTATCTCGCACCCCTTACCCGGCGGCCGCGCAATTTCAAGTCCGATTAAGGTAATAGGTATCGAATCTTCGCGGCGGGTCGTTCTCCTCGCGAATACAGTTCCCCCGTGTAACTCAATCTTCTGGATCGTGGAATCGATCGGCTCCCTCGTTAATTGCCAATCAATCCCGGGGCGGATCGATCGCCACGCGACGACGGTCGCCGATCGATCCACGAACAGCGAATTCGACGAAGAGCAATCTGTAACAGGAGCTACTTATCGGTCTCTAACAAGAATACTCTTCGAGCATCCATTCCCAGAGCTCTAAAGCACTGTAAAAGCAAAGCTTCCTACCCGCAATTGAGAAACATTCTGTGTACCATCGAACGATGCGAAATGCTCGAGGACAGATCCACACCCAGGACACTCCGGCGAAATTCAGGAAATGGAGGCCACCCCGTCGTCGATTTTAATCAAGCCAGGTTCGCTACTTCGTCGAAGCCAATCGGCAGCTTCGTTCCCGTCTACCTTCTGCCCGCGAACTCGAGGCGTTCGCTAATCGAGCTGGAAATTACATCGATGAACTCGCAGCACGCGTCGCCACGCGACAAACTGCGACTCCCTGCCTGCAAATTACCGGATATTGCTAGTCACTTCGCAAGCATTCTGTCGCGGAATTCCCGTCGACTACCGAACGAAACTGATTTTAAACGGTTCGAAAATTGCCCGTTGTTTCCACAGCCCCCTCGACTAGCGAAACCCGATTTTCCTCATTTTGCGTAGCGCGGCGAGTCGCGAGACGGCTGTGAAGCAGACGAAGACGCGCGCGTGTCGCCGGGTCGACGAGTGCGCTTTCAGGGAAAGTGGCACTCGAGCCGTTTTCCGGCCGGGTAACCGCCTGAAAACCGCCACCCACTCGCCCTCCGTTTCGGGCGTCGGACTGAAGCGACCCCCGTGGCGCGAACCGGCTTCACTCGCCGTCCCTCTATCGATAAGAGCCTGGAAAAGTACAGGACTCGACGGCTCCTGTTTCCGCGACGCTTTAACGAACCGACAACGAGGCCTGTGACCTCGATGGGGGACACGCTCTTCCATTTATTCCCTTTCCGACGCGACTGACGCAGGTTTGCTAATTAATAGTATCGATTACGTGTCACGCGGGACCATCCGCTTGATTCGCGTCGATTTTCTTCCGCGCCAGGATCCGCTGGAAAATCGACCGGGCGGAAAAGTGGCGAAAACGTGGAGGGAAGCAGAGAGATCAAAGCGGCTAATTAATTTTACACGTGACTCTGGCAGTGGCGCACCCAGAGAGGGGGGGGGGGGTGGCGGCAAGGGACCCGGCACCCCCAAAGAAAAAGGAGAAAGGAAATTAACGTAATCGCGACTGAAGTAATTCGAGAGCTTTGTAAAACGAAAGGCAAACTGGATTTTATTCTTTAAGTAAATGTTTATAACCACCTAAAACGGGGAAAATGGACACAGCACCAATTTTGCCCCACAAAAATTAATTCCTTTATTTCCACCCTCAATGATTGATCTGCAATTTGGAAGAAATATATGTGGTAGAGCTAAAAAGTTCCCACTGCGTGCATTTTGAAGCATTCAAACATCTTAACTAGTTGTTGAGAAAAAAAAAGTGGTAAAGTTGGGGGTTGTTATCCCCATATCACCGTATAGATCTGCAATTTCTCGCAGTGCTTTTTTAGGCAAAGAGCATTATTTGGTATATATATAAATATTAAAATTGGTGCTGGGGTCGTTTTCCCTACGCTTACCCGGCCAGACCCTTGAAGGCCGGAGTCAATGGTTGCCGAGGATGAGATCTAACGAGCCCTTTCCTCGTCGATGAAATACCCTCAGCGTTTTTCGAATCGATACACGAACACTTGCTATCCGGGCCGCGATAATTAAGGACTCCCATTACGGATTTTGTTATCCGCTGGATTGCTCCGGGCTCTGGTTGCCGCGGTTTCGCGAGGAAGGAGGCTGGGTTTTTCGATCGACGCGTGACGGTGTTTCCCCGGGACTCGCTAGATACCGGCGACCGCAAGAAACACTTGGAGAGTCGGGAGAGAGAGAGAGAGAGAGAGAGAGAGAGAGAGGAAGCTCACTTATCGTATTAGAGCTGCCCTAGGTGAATGCTCGAGCGGCTACACGACTCGGCGATCGAACTTATCGGTACCATCCTTCCCGGAAAAACGTTCGCTGCGCTTGGGATGCTGGAGAGCTTTCCGCGTTCCGTTCAGCCTCTTTCCCGAAAGCTACATCGAAATCTATTTAAATTCCGACTTTCCTCCGTCGATTTACGGTCTCCAATTTCAGGATCTCACCGCGCGGCCACATTTCCGCGCTGGCGCATCGAAGCACCGCGAGGAGGAAGGTGGAAACGCGGAGGAGATCGCGATAGGGACACTCGACGGAGGGCTAAACAGCGGAATTATTGTTACGGTCGCGAATCCTGAGTGGCCTAGACTTGCACCATCCCGTCGAGATAAACGCGCAGCGGTTCTCAGCGAGGGCCTCTCGCATCCTGCGCCTTGATACCGATGCACCGAAAGGACGAGGAAAGGGGTTAGCCTTGCTCTCGATAATTCAGCGCGATAAGAGACAGCTCAGAAGCGAATCCCCGAAATGGCGCATTTCGAGGGGAAGCGTGTCTTCTTCAGCTACCGAGAGTGCAAGAGCACCGGACGATCCTCTCGGTCCCCAGACTGCGGAGCGACGCGTATGGGATTGTTAGAGTGGCGGAAGGGCAACAGAGGAGAAGAAAGGGGAGGGAGGCGAGGGAAGGAGCGCGGGCGGAGAAAGAAGGCGGAGACGGAGGAAGGCAGAGGGGCTGTGTACAAGGAATTCATGAATACGAGATTGCACTTGGAGAGCCCCGGGTAAAAGGCTGCTGCAGTTTGCCGGCTACTGCTGCACGGCCCCGGACGAGTAAAACCGACGAACTTACGCGCGCACCGGAAAAAAAACCCCGCAGCCATTTATAACGATGATTCCCCTCCGCTGCGCGTCGATTTCGAGTCGATATCGGAGGTCTAAGAAAAATGTCGGTACTTAAACGAGAAGCATGGCGTACCCGCGAAGGCCTCTCGGACGTGGTCGAAGATCCAGGGTCGCATTAGAGCTGATTACTTCCACGTAGAAGGATTATCGAGCGGGGACGGCATACTCAGAAATTAATTGCGCAGTTGACAGCTGAACGTCCCTCGACGTCCTTTCAATGGCCAACGGCTAAGAATACAGTTCGTTTCGAAGTGTAAGTGGCGGGCTCGGGAACACCTCGGGGCCTCCACTGACGTATCTCGGGTAACAATAGCGAGGGGGATGAATATTTCAGGCAAGTTCCAGGGGAGGCTTGCGTCCCTACGTGGCCATTTCCTTTACTTACGGGACGACACTGTTGATTAGTTCGCGGAATCCTGCATCCTTCTTTTCGTCGACTACTCCGATTTCGTGCTTTCCTTCGATAGTCGAGCTGCGCGACATAGTTCCAGTTGGCGTTGCACTTGTGAAAACCGAGCCCATCGATCTCCATTCGATCTACTCCCTCGGACGAGTCTCGAGAGCGTCGACTGGCCCCGGTATAAATAGCTCGGCTGGATCGTACGCGATCAACAACTCGCGTGCATTTGTTCCGCGTCCACGGCGGGAGGATTTGTTGATCCTGACAGTGGAGTCACGAGCTGGTCGTTTGCCCCCTCCCTCTCCTCTCCGCTCCTCTCGTCTTGTCTCTCTTTACGCAGCGATCGCCGTGGCCTAGAGTCCCGGGGCCCCGTTTCGCCCCGTCCCTCGTGTCATCGTTTTCCACGCACGCATGTACACGCACGTGCGAGCCGCGTACCGATCGCGCTTCGTGCCCGTTCGCAGAATCGTTCAATAAACCACTCGACCAACCCACCGCTGTATTCATTGCTGCAAATCGATCGGGAAACGTTTCACAGCCCCTCGACCGCATACTCTACGGGCGGCTGCTTCGCTCTCTCTCTCTCTCTCTCTCTCTCTCTCTCTCTCTCTCTCTCTCTCTCGCTCTTCGTCCACTGTCGCGTGCTCTTCTCCTTTTTTCCCCCATTTCGGCTCGTTCCATCGACTGTTGCGCAATTCGCCGAGCCGGCCAACGATTTCTCTTAACCCTTTACGGCGCAAGAAAGTGGCGTCTCATTTGCGGACGTGTCAACTGGACGACGAAGATGCGCGCCGCGGCGGTCAATATCCATTTGAACCGCGCGGCGGCCCTTGTAGACCGCCTCGGCTGCGCCACTTTAAATTTCAAGCTACCGTCGTCGATCAGGCTGCAAGCTCGCTTATCCCGCCGTATATCGCGATCCCTCGGATCGGTCACGATCCCCGGAAGTGGCCCTCATTCAATTACACGGGACCGCGTACGAAAACTTACGATACGTCCGATCGCATCTCGCTCGGTGCCCAATGGAAGCGAAGTTATCCCCGGCGTACCTACCACGAGATTTTTCTCGCATCGAGGGATCGGGAGATCGAGAGATCCGCCGTGCCCTCCCGCAGCGTCCAACACCGCTTCTTTATTTCCCTGATCCTGCGATCACTCTCCGCGCTGCTCTAGCCCTGGGAGCTCGCGAGACTCCGACGATGCTTCGCCAGCGGATCCTCTTTGGATCTTTCACTTTCTTCTACGCAGAAAACTAAAGACGATTTTGAGGCGACGGAAGTAAATACATACTGGTTAAGTTACACGGAATGGGAAACGGTTCTACCTATTCTACTCAAGTAGAAATTCCGTTTATAGTCAGACACTGAGCGAAAGCATAAAGAACTTCCCTCCGCGCATAATAGGCAGCGTAATGTATCACAGAATTCCCTGCAGTTTACATATTTCTGAGGATCCCGTGAGTGATAACCGAAGCGAGCGTTTGTTCGCGCTGGAGAAGCGCGAGGGGAAGCCGAGCTCGCCTAGGAGAGGGCCGAGCGAACGACGCGATAAAGCGAGGGAAAAAGACGATCCTATCGGAAGTGAAGGATGATCCCGGTTCACGATCGCGGATCACAATGATCGTACGCCCACGAGGATCTATTCGTGGCCCCGAGAGAGCCGTGGAACCCGTGGCGTTGCGATGAATTTATCCGCCCCGAGATCCTCTCTAGGATACATCCGCGGTAAATGATGGAAATGATACGATACACGGCTGTGATATTCGAGGAATTCGATACGAAAGCACTTAGCAGAAAGAGCCGACCGATATCGAAATCCCGGTATGAATTTTTCATATCGGCGCTTTTAGTACGAGCACTGATCAATCACTGTATAAACCGGATATACATGGTAGATATCGGTGGTGTTACAAATACACTCCACCTAATCGACAAGGCTTTAGTTGGCTTTAGTTTATCAAAATAGATTGCCGAACTAAGCTCGTGGAGAACAAACACGCAGTGTATGAATTTGGTGCGAGGATAAGTAGAGTTGACCAGATTGAGTCAGACGGTCTTCCGCTACTGCGCTCTACCACTTTTTATTCGCTAGAACCCACTGATGCGTATACCAACTATTGTACAAGTCATTTAAGAAGGAACCCACCGACAGACAAGTTCAGACCTGTTCTGCGCATATTGGCGCTCATTGGTGCCGAAACAAGTTACTATTGGCTATAACCCAACCAACGCTCCCTCGGAGCCAATGAGCTCATTCTACATGCGCGAAACGGGTTCCTTCTAAAATGACTTGGAGTATACGTATTTTTATTATTTTAGTGAGTAGAACCGATCCTGAGAAATGCCCCCATTTTTATAAACAGCCATACTGGGTCCACACAAAACTGGAGTCGGTCAGTATTTGTATCAAGAGTATCGGTACCAAACACCGACGCAAAGAGCCTGAGATTTCGACACGTATGCAAATTCCGCTCGCTATCGACATAACTAATACTGCCTGCTATAAAACCATGCTTCATTATCTGGTACTAGCGCTATCGATTCGGTATTGTTCCCACCGCTACCTGCGGTACACGTATCGGTACACCCGTAATGTGCGGTCGTCGGTTCCGCTACGAAGCTATCCAGGTACCTGGTCGCTACGATTGCGCGCTCTATGGTGCAACGATAAGGACTCCGCGATATCCATGGCCCGCCAATGACGACAGAGTATCCTCTGTACAATTACTCCCGCGCGATACTAATTACGCGTCACGAAGGCATTTCGACGCGTCTGACGCATTCGTTATCACTGTCGCGTTGTAGTTTCCGTATCAGAAAATTAACCTCTGAGCTTCCCCACTCGATCCGACACGCGCCCTTTTTGCGCGAGCAGGAATTGTCTTCCACCCCCATCGAGGATTCTAATCGCCAGGCAAGCTGGTCCGATGAAATTGAACGACAGAGCGCGTTTACACGAGTATCGATTTCCACGTGCGCGTGTTTCCGGTACCACGGCCCAGCGATTCCATCTCCGATGCTATCTGGCATCGCGGCCCGCAACGCTTTTCAGGGAAGGCACGTACGAAGATTATCGCGCGGGGCGGCCCCTCTTATCGGCGCGTGGATCAGGCAAAATATCGCCTCGCGACCTGTTTTCCATTCGAATCGAACGTTCAGCGAGAACGAACCATCTGCAACCCATGCAACTCGATCGAACGTTGCTTCATTTTCCTGTTTCGTCGTATTCTCGTTGCTACTAACCTCGAATCATCGACCGACGAATGATTCAACCCATCCAGCCGATGATATCACGGGAAATCAGATTAAAAGCGCGATGAACAAACTCGCGGTCGTTAGCGATAAAAGCCGCGATAAATGCGTGACAGTTTCGCGGAACTTGCAGTGGAGAAGCAAGCGACAGATCGGGTGTCGATCGAGTCCACTTCGCGCGGCAATGTTCGATGACTTTTGGTATTTAATCCGCGAAGACAAGCACCGCTTTCCCTCGCGAGGGATCGACGTTGCGTAATCTCGCGTAACGCTGGCTTCGACCAGCGCCGGATCGAGCTGAAAACTCGACAGTATTGCCCCGCGATCCGGTCGATGTCCGGCATGGAAAATCGGAGAACAGCCAGATCGATTGGTCGCGCGACACTCGATCCGACAGTCGCACGGTTTCTTCCAGCTGAAAACGAAAGTCATCGCGCGAGTCGCGGCCTCGATGAGAGAAGCTCCTCGGAGTCGCCGCGCGAACCCGCCGACAGGGGGCTTACGGGGTAATCGGGTCGATGATTTTTCGAAGCTTAGCATCCGCGGTCGTTGAGCTTTCATCTGGAATCGTGGGAGCAACAGATTACAAGCGAGAGTTGAAACCTTAGGAAAATAGCGTTCGACGTGCATCTAGGTGGGGGGAGACGGAACAACAGACAGATCGTAAGCTCCGCTGGAAGGAAGCTGCGTGGTTGCGCGGCCTTGAGAACGTATTCTCGCATCACCCTTGAACGTGAACCACGGGGGGGGGGGGGGGGGGTCAGCAAAAGGTACAGTTGTATGCTTAACCGATACATGCACTTATCTTCTATGGTACTTGAGCGCTGAAAGGCAGGAGCTGCTATAAGTACATGCAAACCGAGCTGGAAATAACTCTAGCCTCGTGGTCTACGGTGGCGTCGCAAGGACGGAGTCATCGATTCGAGAAGATCCCCGTGGCTAATTAAAGCGCTCGTCCCCGTTCACCGCGAAACAATCCCAATCCCCTACAGGCGCGTTCCCTCGCTGGGGAACCTTCCCTCGCACCGCGCCACCGAATCTTCTATCACGGACGAGCATGACGTTACATATCACAAGATGACCATTCGTCCGAAATTTCCAGGGACAGTCCCTGGAACGCGATTCGTGTCCCCGGCAAATTTTTGTCCCCGACTTTGTCCCCAATTCTGAATTCAAGGTAATCATCTGACCCAGATTTTCGGCAAATAGTTCTCGATTAAATGTTTCTCCTTTAAAATTACAAAACAATTACAATATGAAACCGAAAATTCTATTAATTCGGCAACAGTGTAAAGGAGTCTACAATTAGTAGAGGTGGTCGGTAAAAAAAAAATATCTCGTGACCCCGGAGAGCCCAAGAAAAACAAAGGTCACCTTACCCACCGCGAAGGAGAAAAGGGGAGAAAATATTGTCACCGACGTTCCCCTTCTACGAGCTACCACTACTCACGAACTACCCTCCACCCCTTGCTCCCTAATAAAAAGCGACAGATTTTTCCTTCGTTCCCCTGTTGCGCGGCGCACTCGCGACGAACAGGAGGCAGCAACTAGGGGTTGCAATCGAACGGGGTAGGGTGGTTGGAGCGTTTCTCGCTTCGCCATGCACAAGAGTCTCGCTGGCAGGGGAAAGTAAAAGAACGAAACGAAGAAACGGGCGCTGAGAATTCGGCGGAAAGAGTGGGGGCTTGGTTGCATAAATGGGGTGGGTGGGTGGGTGGTTTTGGATGCATGCTATTAGTAATAGTGAAGACGTACCCTGTACCAAGTGGCCACCTGCGGGGCGCCCGAAAGGGGTGGAGAAGCGGTGGTATATCCGCGACGCAACACACCGGAGGTGGAGGGTGAAGGTCGGGCCCCCGAGGGCGCGATTTTTTGTACACGTATTCGAGATTGTCGGGCCGAATCGCGCGTGGGTGTCACGCAGTACGGGGGTGCGTTCGAAGAGGCCGGGCCCAAACAAGACGGTAGCACAGGTGAAGTGGTGGTTGGTGGTGGTGGTGGTGGTGGCGGGTGTAGTGTATTCGCACGCCCCGTGCAAGTGAGGCAAAAGCAAAAACAACAACAACAACAACAACACCACAGGTCAGATAAATGTACACGATTAAATTGTGGGACACTCGCGTGTCGCCTGTGCGCAGGTACTAACAATAAGTAATTATAATGTCATGTATCTAGCGTGTATGCATATATGTATAGCGTAAGTATATCACTCCTTACACACGTACATATCTGTCTACATTTCTATCCGTATACTCTCGTGTACAGCGTGAACGTGTGTGCGTACAGTGTTCGTGCGTGTGTGATCTCGCCGCGGGAATCCCTCGGAACTCGTTCGATGATTTTGCGGATAATCGGGGGTCGAAAGCGATTATGATCTCGGTTTCGGCTCTCGAAACAATTATAAGGATCGAAATAATTTTGAAACAGTTAGGTACGAGTGAAAAAAAAAAGGTTATATAATATAACAGTTATTCAGAATATCGGTTCTGCATAACTGTTTCAGTCGGAACCGATGTATAACAGTTTGAAACAGTTATTTTCGTAACCGTTATTTTCAACCCCTGCGGATAACTGTCCAAAGACGCTGACAGAATTATGCGCTTCTACGCATACAGAGCCACGACACGGGAATTTTGGATATCCGACCAACCCTGTTGAAGTAGAGCGGTGATTTCGATAATATCTCTGGTTCCGCTAGGTATTAGATTAGTGTTCGTTCTCCCATCGACAGGGTTGGTTTGCGGTTCTACGTTAATTGGCCGTTTCTTGCCGCTCTTAGCGAGCGCTATGCTAGAGAGAATCGTTTCCTTACGCTCGAATGCACGCGAGCAATCCCATAGGATCGCGTTTCCGAGTTATAAGCGACAAAGTGCGAGGGTAGAGGATGAATTATCCCTTTGCGTATTTTTCCCGAGCACGGCCACCAGTCCTGCAGGAATTATGGACGGGCGAGCACGTGCAGCGGCCGATTAACAGGGTAGCCAATTATCAATAAAGGCGAAAGTCCGCGCGGAATGCAGGTGAACGTATCCGTGGCAGCGGTAAGTCGGTTACGGTTGCACGCCGCGTACCGTGCGTGCGAATACCCGAGCATTTTGCGCACGGCTCGCAGCGGCACGAGCACGAGCTCCGAAGCTCCCTCCAACAGTCCTTAAGTAATTGTTCGTCATCGAACTCGTTCCGAGAACAAAAGGTCTAGCTACGGGCTGCTCTAAGGCTGGAGGATGTCGAGGAAAGCGGCAGAGTCGTTAGAACTGGTCGAAACGGTAGGTAAAAGCTCAGAGAAGATCGTCTACTCTTATAGAAAGAAAAAAGGTAGGTACCTTTCAGACAGACATAACTCTTGCCAATTTTAATCGTAGTAGGAGATTTTGCGTGCAATCGGAGCACCGTCGAGTTAATTCACGCGCGCGTCCTTTCACTCGCGAAAGGTGCCCAACAGCGGAATAGCAATTTTCCATCTGAATAGACAGGGAGAGGAAAGTCCCCGACGCGAGCTGGTGAATAGAAGTCTATTACGGGATTGTCGTTCGTCCCGGAAGCCGCAAGCACGCGGGGATGAAACGGCGAAACGCGCGACGGTCCCGGAGGGGGGACCGCGAGGATATAAGGAAGCAGAAGCCACGCGGGTACGTTCTAGGTTCTATTTGGTCCAGGGATACTGTACGGCGTGTACGTGTCTGTTATCGTTGTGAGTGGCGGTGCGGGCTAATATGTATATACTTGTTGCGCGATGTCGAGATGTCCTACGGGGCCTGGCGTCGCCACGAAGCAGCGCAGTGGCTGGCATTATTATCTTCGGCGGTTATAAATTTTCGACGCGAGCAACGCGTGCATCGTCACGATAAATAAAGCGAAAGGCTGGAAGGGGCGCGCACGGTAGCCGTTCGCCAGCCGAGAAGATCTCTTAATCCTGCGCGCTTCGTGACTTTCCGCGAGCCCCAGCTACCGCTGGCCGATCGAAAAAAAGAGCACGAAGAGTCGGGAAGCCCGATCCGGCCTTGCCTCGAGAACTGTTCGGCCGCGCGGCGTGGTTTCGCCACCGGGTTCTCTGCAATTTCGCGAAATCAGCGTACAAAGTGGCGGGCAACAGAGGCCACTCTCGCGCGTGTGTACTTTTGAAAACGCCCACTCGAATCCTTGACGGAAATCGCGAGCGATTACCCCGTGACGAATCGAGGGCCGATACCGATTGATCGTAATGGACGTTCGCGAGGTATGTGGACCGATTACGGATTGTAAGAGACCCGGCGCAGTTTCTCGTCACTCGCGTGCTACGTATACCCGGCTAATATCCGACACTTTCAATGTCGATCAACGATATTACACTGTGAAGCTACTAATTGAGCGATCAAGCACGAGAGGTAGGGTATCGCAGAAGAAGCACAACGGTGGTCGGATCCCGACTCTTCCAAGCCCGTCTCCGTCTTCAAGGACGGCTCGCTAATGGAGGGCCTCGCGAGCAGTCGAAAGAGAATCGACGGATAAGGGAAGAACGGGCTTACCTTGGGCAACGACGCCAGGCATTGCTGCTTCACGTCCCAGACGAGCTGATCCTTGGGGAACTGAAGACACTTGCTCACGTATAGCTCCGGGACGTGCACCCTGGCGAGGAGGACTCCCTCCTCCACCGGCCCAGCCTCCGCAGTTGCAGCCGCATCTTGATTCTGCTGACCTTGAGCCTGGCAGCCCTGTGGACTCGCGCCCTGGCTCGTAGCCTGCCCTGTCCCACCGGCCAGCGAATTCTGCTGCTGCTGTTGCGACTGCGATTGCTGCTGTTGCTGCTGCTGCTGCTTCGGTCCCGCCTCCATTGCGAGGACCTCGCGCTACTCGGGGATTCCACCTTCACAGGCTCACATCTGAAATGGAGAAATGGAGGCTGGTTAGTAGGGGAATTGTCTGTGAAACGAGTGAATGATAGATGGAGGGATGAAGAGAGGTGTTGGTGGTGGGTGAGAGTTCAATAGGGAACGGTAAAGGATGGGCGAAATTACCTTGAAGAGTGCGTCGGGACACCGACAGGACTTCTAAAAGTCGTAAAAGCCTGTTACACTTTATGACCCGCATAGGTCGCGCTCACAAACAAAACTGAAAGGGCTGGGAAAGCGAGAAATCGGTGTGGCGTCCTTCCCCTACCATTTACCCAGTCGTATTCGACAGGTATCCCCCCAATTGTCAGGGAGCACCCTCCCCCCCCCCTGCCCTTTTAAATTAGTTCGACGCAAAGGCTGGAAATGGCGTATGTGGCGCAGGGCTTCGAGCACCCCCACTGTGACCAACCCTTAATACCAACTTTTGCCCGTCATTTCGACCGATTTATGATAGCATTTCCCCACAGTCGATTTGAAACTTTCCACGATATTTTTAGCGTTCGATACGATTACGTCGCGGCTAATTGTTACTACGCCTGTGATTAATCACGGGGAAAGAACGTAGATATGCATCGAAACTTAAGGGGTCTAGGCAGTCAAAACGCTCGAAAATCGAGTATTCTTTTCTGAATTAATTACAAGGAGATGAATACAAATTGCGACTAGTATTTTTCACTAATGTTTATTAATACTATAAACTGTCAAAAAAAAATTTGTCGATGATATATACATGTATATAACGGCGCTAGAATCGTTTGATGTGTAGGCAATTTTTCTGCCGTTTTGCTCTGATTGTGAAAAAACCGAGGTACGGATTGCCTTGCAATTTTTACAACATGTTCAAAATATATTCCTTTTTGGAGAGGAGCCTCAACATTACTGTGTAAAAGCTTTGGTTTCTGAGATAAAAAAGGAACAGTCATCTGTGCGCCCCGAAAATCGACATTTATCAAATTGCCTTCTCCTAGTTGCTATTTTAATAATTTTCGTTCGATTCTATTTTCAGAGGTCCACTCCGAAATTACAGGTTCCAGGAGAAACGTATTCAATGGAGACCATTGTATCTTTACTTTTAAGCTCAGTATCAGGGCAACAAAACCAAAGCCACTTTTTATAAAACCCCGTCCAATCAACCTCGTCCGGCGCCATTTGTAAAACGCAAAATTTGTAGACGAAAAAATTATTCTTTTACTCTACGTGATAGTAATAAACATTGTGTAAAAGGAAAAGTCTGTGCTTGCTTTCATCTCGTTGTAATTAATTCGCAAAAAATACTTGATTTTCGAGCGATTTCTTAGTCCCCTTAATAAAACTGTCGCCTCGCTCGAGCACTCGAAAAATACCGTTTAAAATAATCTAAAGAACCCTTGCATCCTACGGGGGACTGAAAAGCACGTTGCTAGCCTGATCGAGGATGCTGGCTGGACAGTGGTGCGAACCAGGATACACGCAACGAATCGATTATGCAGAGATTACGCGGCACGTTCGCGTTCCCCGCGCGTTTTCGCGCGTACCTCTCGGCCGACGCGATAACGCGCCTAGTCGTTTTACAACTCGACCTCCGACCCCCGGGGTTAACTATCGGTCAGCGATAACTTACGTCCTAACGAGCGGCGCAGTCGCTTTCACTCGAAACTTTCGAGCGGATAGAAACGTGGAGGCTCGGCGTCTGCCCGTTGCCCGCTCGCGACGAGATTAACGTTCGTCTGTGCGTGCACGATCGATCTTCGGGGATGACGAACGACCCGCCGATCCCTTCTGCAATTTTACGTAACGTTCACGTAGCGAACATTCGGCAGAAACCGAGTCGAAGAGGATGAAAATTCTCCGGCGCAGCTTGGATCGCACCAATTATCAATCGCTCAGAGAACCAGCGCAGCTGTTTCGTAGAACTAATGGAAGCTTCGGCCATTGTCGCGACGAGAGCACGGGAAGAGTAGTGTCTCGCGACTTCTCGTTTCTTAGCGCATTGTCTAGACAGCGAGTTTCGTTTCACGGCGAGCCACAAGGTCGGAAACTGCCACAGGGAAACAATATCGTTGGAAACCGTAGACGGGCTATTAGCTACCCGATGCACCGCGAGCCGACCCTCCTAATTACTCCTCTGTCAAACTGAAACGCCCGCAGACTGCAGGCAACGACTTCTACTGGAGCAGGCGGCACGCGTGACAGCTGGCTTCCGCGAAAGGAGACCGAACCGCGAAACTTGCTTGCAACGTCTTCCCCAAGGGAGCTTATACATTATCCTCGGGGATAATATATTATCATATTGGGTGCAAAGCGGTCCAACTAGCCCGAAAGTGCGCGGGGAACGAGGATCATCGACTGGAGTGTCGGTGGATTGCAATTACCCGCGGGTCTAGAGATCCCACTCGCGATTCTTTCACGCGTCCCAGCGAGAATAGACCACGGAGGTCTGAAAGGGCGAGACGTCAGGTGGCACGGGGAGAGGTTTGATGGGAAACCGCAGACGTCATTAAACGTAACCGTGTTGCTGGCAGCCCTGGGCTGCGTTAAAACTTTAAATAACCCACTGACCGCACCGTGTACGCCACTTACGGTTTCGAGGACAATAGCAGGAGGAGTGGCGCGGCAAGGTCGCATCCTTCGCGCCTCAGAAAAACACTCATCCTTAGGCGTTAATATACCCTCTGACGAAGGGATTCTCTTTCTCCCCTCCCGAAGAAATAGTCGGCGGGCTGCTGGCCGTCGACGGAATACGAAATAAGAATAGGAACGTGACGGAGACGGCTTCTCGTTTCTTCCTGGGCGTCACGCGATCCCTCGAAGTTGATAATTTCGTCGTCCCAGCGTTATCCACGATTATCATAATCGATGTCGCGACGACCAGCGCGATTAGCGAGGAGCACAAAGGGAAAATAGATTTGTGATTGAAACGCGAGAAAGCTCGATGGGGCGAAGAAAGTGCTTCAGATTCAACGAGCGTTGAAAAGTTCCGAACCGCTCTCGATTTCCACGATCGAGCTTCCCTCCTTTTTCAGCCGCCGAGTTTTTCGCGGTGGGTTAGCGGGGACAGGGCGCCGATACCGTCGATACCCGACACGCTACCGCTTTTTCTCGGCCGGCTAATCGATTATCGCCCCTCGAGCGCGCTATCTTTGCGTGCGAGGCCGTGCACGAAAAGAGGAACAAAAGGAACGGGTACAAGAAAGATAATAAGAGGGAGCCGGGGAGAGGGAGAAGACGATGATGAACTGGGGGAGAAGGATCGTACGGACGGACGGACAGCGAACGCATCAATGACAAGCCGTAAATCATAGTTTTACGACCCGTCTTTATGTGGCCCTTATTCGTGGCACTCAACGGTGGAGTGCCTTCGCGATTTTTCTGTCTGGCCACCCTGTGTGTAGCGCGGTCAGGGCCGTACTGGCTCTTACGGCCTCGCACCAACGCCTTCGTCTACTTAACGCTATCACTTGTCGCCCGAGTTAACTATAGCGGAATGCTCATCGTCCTAAACGATTTATTTATTTTAATGAAATCGCGGGCTTCTGCGGCACTGCGTACACTCTCCCCTTAATTCACGCGGAGCATTCGTTCCGCGTGGTTTCTTTTTGCGCGGTTCGAAATAGTGTGAATGGAGTCTGGTAGGACAAAAAGGTACGCCAGGTAAAGATATCGCGCGGACGCGGAGAGATTATGCACCGCGGAAAAATAGTATACAACGTGAGAAACGGTACCGCGCGAATCGAGGGATGAGTGGAGTTTCGCATCATGGAGTTTCCAGTGATTAATGGACGAATGGAGTGGAATACAAATCGTACCTATCTTAATCTGTTTCGATAGATGTTTAAAAAAAAAACACTCGCCGCGCCATTTCGACTGCAACCACTTTGAAACGCAATCGGGGAGAAACGATGCAAGGATGATGAGAATATTCAAAGTGAGTTGCTCGATCCGCCCCTGGACGCACGTAAGTGCATACCCACGCAGCGGGTACCTGCTGCGTGGGCGTCGCTTTACGGGTTTGCTTTTAAGTGGCCGTACCTTAATTTCAGAGTCACCTAACAGTGTCGTGCTTAACGGTGATTCGAGCGTAATTAAAAAAATCCAAGGCTGTCCGTGGAACTATGCCCGACGACCAGGGGGAGGAACGCCGAAGGACGACCAGGGGTTAAGGTACGACCGTGACATTCTCGATTCTGCAACCGTGGGTGCTCTGTGCAACTATGCTGGCGTAGGAACGCCAACCCTCTAACGTGTCACCTAAAGAAAAATCCCTTCACGTCCCAAACACCTTGTTCCCACAGGTCCCTACGAATTTTCGAAAATATCCAGCCACCTTCGAGGTCCCTTCGCGCCCCCTGAGAATCCGAAAATTCATAACACGCGCGAGTAGCTTCCTCTGTTCGTAGCCCACATATCGTGGCTGTAAAAATTCAAGTCTCGAATATCCGTGGAAATCGACGAAAGAGCAGTGGAAGCGCACGTGGAAAGCATTTCGATTCCATGGCGGCCGAATACGTCTGCCAGTGTTCTAACGAAATCCCGTGAGCTCCTAATAGAGCTCGCGCGCGCGCGCGCGCGACGTGGGAGTAGAATCTCGTTAGAGGAAGATCGCCCCGCGAAATAACAAACCGGACGAGGCAGTGGGTGAGAGACAACGTAGGCAAATTATTCAGATCACGGAAAAGCGGGGAACAACTGGAAAGACGCCCCTCGTCGGAGGCTCCCGAGGTAGACGAATAACGGGACGAGGTGGTGGCCGTCTCGCCTGCCCCGTGAATCTCGTCGAAGAGGGTCCTACGGTCACGTATGCACGGGCGCGGAATAAACGAATTTCCCGACACCACTGGGCATCCTAGATGAGCGGCCGGATAAACCCTCCGTCGCTGGAATCCCAAATTTTCTGTCCTCCGAGAAAGGGACTCTTGAACGGAAACGGCGAAACTTCTGAACACCCTTCTAGACTTCGCCGCGCGCAATCTTCTCGAACGATTTACCACCAGCATCGCACATACCCGTCTCTGAAGCTCCGCGAAGTTACCTCGCGCTCGCGAGGAATTCAGAGAGGCAGGCCGAAGTTATTCCCCCGCGTTTCCATGGGAATAGGAGCGCGGGATGAAAAACCAGATCGAAAAGTGTAATGGGCAAGCTGCCGACACTCCATCACGCCGCAACAGGCGCGCACGGAGCCGAGTACAGGGAAAACGTGGCGCGACACGGGAAACTCGGTTCCCGAGGCCGGGCGAGGTCGCCAGCGACATATGTTGCCCATACGCAGCGTCACTGGCTAGCACTGCAATCATCAACGAGTGGAAAACATTAGGTCGTAACAGCGAGGCTCGTCGCATTGTTCCTCCTTGTTGCGTCAATAACGCCAGATGCAATTGCGTGTCTATAATCGCGAGAACAATGGCAGGGCGACGTTATACAATCGAGTTTACGTTCCCCAGCGGTGTTTCGAGTTCCGTCGATTATCTGCTGTCGAATTATCGCGCGAATGTTTCAGCGAAGAGGCCACGCTTTCGCGACACCCTTTCTGCGAAGGTATCGCCGTGCTCCCCTCGGCCGTTCAATCAAGCGATCCACCGGCTCGTTCCCGCGCTCATCGCGGCCGATCAGGCTCGGTTATCAAAATGATTTCGCTGATGAAAACGGGGAGCAGCGTGCACCGCTTCCGGCGCGAAGAAAGTGGCGACGGGGTGGGGTGGGGTGGGGTGGGGTGGGGTGGGGGGCTGCGAGGGGGTGGAAAATAGACAAGGTGGATGTAAAGAGGAAGTCTGGTAACGACGGAGCGTGTAACACACGTGTAACGATCTCCGACGTGGTGTGAACGCGAGGGGCGGCTCCGAGGGATGAATGTCGTAGCAAAAAGGAAGCCCGTCGTCGTCGTCGTTGACGTTACGGAACGGAGGAGGGAGAATAACACGCGCCACCACCCTAGTCTTCCAGCGTCAGCTCGCCGATAACTCCCCTTTAAGGGCGCAGCCCTTCGGGGAATTCGCTGTTTCGGGAGCATTCCCCCGCGGCGCACAGATGCAGCCACCCCCCCCTTCGCAAACTTTTCTCGCCGCGATTCACAGAGCGAGCGATGCGAAAACATCGATGGAGGAGCCGTTCTTGGCGAGGAAACGCGGCTCAAAGATTCCCGATAAAAGGAGCCTCGGGTGAAGCGGGCGCTTTGCGCGCAAAAAAAGGCTAAATCTCTGGCGATAGATGTTTTTTTAAAATCCTCGGGTGGAAGGGGACGCGTTGCTCTTTTGTAGGCTCGCAGCGCCGTTGCTGAATCGCGATACGCTTTGTTGTCTTTGTTCCTTTGTGCCCACTATTCTTGCGTTCTGTTCTTCCACTTTCAGATCACCCGTTGATAGGAACTTTCCTCGATGTTTTATCGCGCGGAGATTGAAATTAATGGGGGAGGCGATGCGGGGGACGGGGCGTGTATCGACGGCGCCGCGAAATTGACAGCCGAGGGGTGCCCTTTATCGACCATCGTTTCCAGTCGAACCTTGGCAGTCCGCAGAATGACTTATATCGGGGATACGTGACGAGGGACGAACAGGGGCGCGAAGAATGCCGGTAAATAATCGAATCGCCCTGCTGGCGAGTCGAAAGGTTAAAGGGGAGGCAAGGTCGAACGCCGAAGGTCGTGGGAGCGTCCAGTGCCGGAGGAGATCGAACCCCATTCAGCACATTTATAAATAGCTCTTCTGATACTTCGATGACGATCGATCCCCCCCCCCCCCCCACACACACACACTCGAGCCCTGCGCGATATTGGGACAGGCGATCGGACAAACGGTGCATTAAAACGAGAAATATGGTGGCCGTTATTTGCTGTCGGGACGCGTTACGACACGGAGGCCATTAATCCACGCTGAACGCGCTCAGATCTCATAATGGTATTCGTGCCAGATCATGTCCCACATTCCATGAAAGAAGCTAGCGAGCGCGCGTATAACCTTGAAGGATCGATCACAATTCAGTAGAACGGACTGTCTTTCGCCAAGAATGTTGCTTTTACGTCGGCTACTCGCCAGCTGTGCTTTAATACCAAATATGGCTAGTACGTGCAAAGTAAAGAGTGGCTGCCTAAGTGACTAATCGCGGAAGCACCCTGTCATCGGCCGATCTTAGAATTCTAATCAATGTCCACTTCGCGAGAATAGCTAGCAGGTAAGGAAATGGCCACCGGGCAAGACGCAAGTGACACAGTATCGATACAGAGCAACAGAACGACCTCTCCCACTTTCTTTATCCGTTCCGTCCACTCATACGCGCCCTTTGTCCAACGACGCAACTGTATCTGCCGCATCGAGCGCGTCCCGACGCCCAATTGCAGCGAGTGCAACAGCAGTGTCTCTCCGCAAGAAAAAAAAAAACAAACGAAACGCGGGACGGAAAAGGGCTGGGCCCCGGCGGCGGCGTTGCGCCCTCCAGGTTGAAAACAAGCTGCGGGGGCCGCGCGCAAATAAAAGGAAGCAGGTCGAAAGAGAGAGAGAGAAAGAGAGAGAGAGAGAGAGAGGGAGATGATAGGCGAGAAAGCAGCAGAGGAGCAAGGGTGGCGAAAGACGAGAAGAGAGGCGAGGAACGGCACTTGGTCGCGCAGCGGTTGGAAAAGCACGTGCCGCAACGAATGCTTGGTTGCCGACACTTACCCCACGTTCAACGACCCCTGGGCTGCGGGGGAGAGAGAGAGAGACGGGCGAGAGCGAGAGGAGCGAGGGCAAGAGCGAACGACGAATCAACCCCTCGGTCCGCCGCCCGGGCTCTGGCACCGTCTCACCACCACCGGCGGCCATCGCCGAAAACAACAAGCCCCGAGAGGAACTTCCTACAGCTCCTATTCACCACCCCATAGAAGCTCGCCGGCCGGCCGCCGGCAAAGATCCACTAGCAAGATGGCCACCACTCGCTGGTCCTCTCCTCCCGATGCAATGTCGCGGGAGGGTGAGGGGGGGGCGGGGCAGGAGTAGAAAGGGTGGGCGGGGGTGTAGGTGATCGAAGGGCAGCGGATGCGGATGCGGCTGGTTCGCGGCCAGACGGCGGGTTTCGGCCAGATCGGCGGCTCCGAGGCGAGACCCAGCCAGCGTGGAGTGCATCGCGCGACTGTCACGGTGCGGGCGGGGACGGGGGGTGGCGCGTGTTCCGGCGAGCCAGGTGGCGCCAGCGCAGCCACTTTTCTCGATGCTCCAGGGGTGGTTGGTGGGACGCCTGGTGGTGGATGTTCGTCGCTTGGCAACCACGAGAGATCGACCGAGTGTGCCATCCCGCCCTTCGCCCTTCACCCTTCACTGCCCCCCCCCCCCCCCGGCCCCTCGTTCTACCAACCCTCTAACCGCGTTGTTCGCTTTCTCTCGCTCCCTCTCCGTCCCTCCATCCTTCACCGTCCCTTTCTTCCCAGAGGTGGGTGGGCCACCACCCTCGCGCGTGTTCCCTAGCGATGGGAATGATGCCCTCGCGACCGGCATTCCATGGGTCTTGCCGAAAGGATTCCTTTTGCGGCGGGTGGAACATGGTTCGGGTGCTACCGGGTACACGCCACTTATTACAGGTTTAAAGCACTTTTGCTTTTAATCGGTTGCTCCCGAAAACTTGTACGGAACCGCGGCCCTGGACTCCAGACTCCCAACACTCAAGCGCATTACCGTCTTCACTCTATAGACTCTATAGTATAGAGCTTTTACGACCCTGCTGCCTCTTCCACCCACAATATTTACCAACGCGATGATATCGAGCAGCTTCGATTTCAGAGCAATACTCGGGGAAAACGTATCGAGCCTCCGCCATTATTTGGCTCGGCGAATGATACCGATACTCGGTCCAATATTGCTCGTTCACCGATAACTGTTACAGCCGATGTCTCAATATTTTGTTTACGCTATATGTACGCGCGTGGGACGCGCTGAATGGAGTACCTATGATTGGCTCAGGTATCGTTGACGTCGCCTCGACTCTCTAACATGCGTGTAGCAAAAGGGGCGTCGAGATTTCTCTGATATTCCGATGTCTACGTAACTGACAAATACGTTTGTCTATCGCCTCGCGTTACAAGTACGTACTTACGACTACTCAACTATCATAGAGCAGATTCGATCGCAAATGGGTCTCCTACTCGGCGGGTAAATATTTGCACGCGCCGATTGGTCTTTGTCCAAGCACCGAGAGTGCAACACCCGTGCCTGCCCCGATTTCTACCAGTCACCGTCAACTGGTTAGTTAGCTTCGAGCCGATTGGAAATTCCTCGAGGATAATAATTGAATTATTAGTTCCATCGCTGGTAGCTGCAATGCGAGCGTCGCTACGTTTTTGCATCCAGGACCTTGGTCGAAAAACGATTAGCGGGCCTGTATCTTCTGGAATCAAGGGGGGGAACGGACGGGGGAGAGAGGGGGCCGTTGATAGATGAGATCGCGAAGATTAATGAGTGGGTGAACAGCGGGCAGGTCGGCTAATGAATGATGATCGCCGATTCGGAAATACTGGGCCGATGTCGCGGTGGATAGTGGATACTAGGTACCTGTAGGTATATCGACGAACGAGAACGGTTCTATCTCGCCCCTTTCTATATCGTAACAGGGGAGGATTCCACGATCGTTCCAGGACCTCGCGTTTCTTTCAATCACGATCCGACTCCTTGCTTCCCCGTCGATAGCTCTAAGTTAGCGCGATCTAATTAACTCCTTCAATGTTTCCGCTTAAACGAAAATTGAAGAAGATTATCCCCGTCTCGTTTGACTGGAAGCCGCCGCGCTGCCAACTTTTTGCTGACTTTCCAGGACTCCCGCTAATTACTCTTGTTCCGCGTCGGCGAAGGAGCCGCGCAAAGAATATTCCGCCGATCAGTCCGGGACAAAAAGATAGCACACTTTAAGAATTACTTAATTTCTGTGTATTAAATATTACAAATTAAACTTTTGTTATATACATTTGTCATCCTGCATGTATTAACACATATAAATTAAATGAACTTAAATTTTAACAACGGATTCATTTTTATTAAAAAAGAACAGAAATATTAAGGAAATATAGTGGGATAAAATGATAGCACATTTGTTATAAAACTGGGGATATGAACAAAGTAATTAGTGATATTGAATGATCAATATTTAGTAGCACCTCCTTTACATTTAATTACAGCAATCATTCTTTTTGGCAACGATTTATATAGTTTTTTTTAATGTTTTTTTGTTTTAATTGTTCCCACTCATCCTGAATACATTGTTTTAAATCATTCACATTTTGAAACTGTCTGCCATTTTGGCACACTGCTCTGGCAAGATTTCCCCAACAATTTTCAATAATATTGAGATCCGGAGATTTTGCTGGCCAGTCTAAAAGTCGAATTCTTTTGGTAGAAAAGTACTGCTTTATCACTTTCGCAGTATGCACGGCAACATTATCTTGTTGGAAGATATATTTATCTCCGGCAATTTTTGTGGCATACGTATTTATTTGTTGATCAATCATTTCGAGATACATTTTGCTATTCATTCGGCCTGTAATGAATTTTATTTCCGTTTTACCACGATACCCAATACCGGCCCAAATCATTACACTACCGCCTCCCATATGACGACGGCTCAAATATTGTTCTTCCTTTCTTAAATCGTGGTAATAATAAGTAAAACCATCGGGTCCGTCCAAATTAAATCTCTTTTCGTCCGTAAATATCACTCTACGCCATTTCTTTCATATGTATATAGTTTTCTGCAAATTGTAAACGGCAAAGTTAATGCAGCTCTCTTAGATATGGTTTCTTTTGCATTCTCCTTCTTATTAAATGTTTACAGTTTTGTGAAACACGTCGAACGTTCTTGACATTAGTATTTACTCCAACATTTTCAGCAATTTGTCTTGCAGTCATCTTTGAATTGGATGCAGCTCTTAATATTGCACGTTTTTCTCGAGCTGTTAAACTTTGTGGACGTCCACAACTCCCTTTTTCCCGTAGTTGTCAGGATTTTTTAATAAATTCATAACTGCCTTCCGACTTCTGTTAATAACTTTGGATATTTGTGCAATTGAATACTGTTCTTCTTTTAATTTTAACCCTCTAACTCCCAGAGTTGCACCGGTGCAACACTCATTTTAAAAAAGCGTAAAATTCTATCGCCTGATTATATGTAACTTTTGTTAGCAACCATCCGTAGTTTTCCTGATGGTAAAATAGATTTCAATGCTCTCAGTTCAGAAAATCAAACATTCTCTTAAAAAATTATTGTGGATTATTATAAAAAATAAAAATTAAAAAATTAAAAAATTGCTATTTTTCATTTCAAAATACCAAGATACAACATATGTATCAGTCTCACAATTTTGAAAAATAACGATTCAAGGGTCTGGGCGTTAGAGGGTTAATATGGTATATATTTCATTTGCATTCAGTCTCTTTGCACGGCCCATTTTTAATATTTTATTGTATTTTCTTAATAAATAGACACCACTGATTGTTAGTGCACACTTCGCTAACCTTCTTTCACAATGAATGTTAGTCATTCAATAGCTTACGTACAACTGAGGAGCGTAGATTTGCTGCTTGTGCTATCATTTTGCCCGACTTGCGACTTACGACGTTTACGTTTACATTCGTATAACTTTGTCGAAATGTTTTTTGTGGACGGCATTCAACACGTTACACTTACAACCATGCCCAAAGTTGCTGATATAAAAAAGTATGTGTATTTTTCAGTTTATAGTACAGAATATTAAAAAATATGAGATGTGCTATCTTTTTGTCCGGGAGTGTATATGTATACCCACCCTCGGAGGTTGCTGAAACGCTCGAACCGCGAGCCAACAGCAGAGGCGTGGTGAAACTATGCACAAACGTAGGTACCTACCCCTCGGCTCCTTTCGCTCCCGATTGTTCCAGTTTCACTGATTCGTCCCGAACGTCCTTAGCCCGCGCGAACTTTCGATCGCGCCCCCCCCCCCCCCCCCCCCCGCCACCGCATTAATTAAAAGCCGGCTGACCTAATTAGCTTCTTGGCAGAGACGCCGCGCGCTGTCAGGCGGCACAATGGGACACTCTTTTCAACGATCGACCCCTCTTTGACCGTGACGATATCTCCGCCGACAGAGTCGAGGCTGCATCGTCCAGCCCCTCTCCGCAATTCGCGATATCTATTGGAAATGTAATTCCTATTAGCAGCGCTTCGATTCCCCGATCGGACGTCGCAATGAAAACCACTCGACCGTTTCATCTGTCCCGAGGAATCGACGCTCGCCTTCTATGGTCCGTAAATCGATCAGGGCCCCGCGTTGCCTTAAAAGTTATTACACGCGAGAGACTCTACGGGTGGGGAAGTTTCGATGAGTCTCGGCGATTCGCGGTGTCTCGTCACTTTCCCCGGAGGGTGTCCACTTGTCCGGCAATCACTTGCTCGGGAGGATAGACGTTTCTACGAAAGCGGCGGTGACGGTGACGGTCGGCGGGCCGACGGAGGAGAGCGTCGCCGTGTCGCGCCCGGGACAGGACGCGTCGTAACTCGCCCGGCAAGAGGGGAATATTCAGCGCAGTTTACCCCGCTCTAGTTGGATAAAACGCATAAATATGCAAATGTCGGCTAGCGTCCCATTTACCGGAGCCGCCCGAGTGGATTTCATTTAGCTCTCGACCAGTCCACCGGCGAGAAATAATCGTCTCCCTATGGCTGTCACTGTCATCCCCCCCCCCCCCGCCCCTCGTCACTTTCTTCCTCCTCATCCATCAAACTTTCTCGCCCCTGTCCACGGCCCGGCTATTATAAATTCATTGGCCCGTTACGTCAGACTCTGTTTTGATCGGCAAACGAGTTTCCCAGCGCGTGGCTGGTCGAGGCGACGTTAACGCGAGTACCTTGGTAGAAGAACGTAGGAACGAAAGCCACTGTGATACACAGTTCCTTTCTACGATCGGTATCCATAGGGGAGAATAGAGTCCAAGGGTGAATGAGAAATTCGACGAACGCCACGACCTCACCGCTATTTCCATCGGGAACAGTAACACGCGCCCGTTTGTCGTCAGTCTCGCCCTCGATCTATCAAGGATTCCGGACAGCGCTTCTGTTTCGAGGGTAGCTCGCAAGGGTATCTTCTGGCGAGGAAGAACGCAAGATCCAACGTAATCCAACGGGGATAAACAACTCCACCGGGGGGGGGGCGCGAGTCGCGTTTACGATCGAGCTTTATGAAAGCGCGATCGCGTCGAGCGCCGCGGAACAGGAGCAGCGGAGGGGACGACGAAGAGGTTCGTGCGTCCTGGATCAAGGATACGAGTAACAATTCCAGGGGGACGCGTCCTTTTCCCGAGAACAAACGGGAGGCGAGTGCGCCCTCGTTATTCGACGGAAGAGCGCGCGCTTCGGAAGACGATACTTGTGATTTTTGACGAAGGTCGGCCGAGTGGCTGGGGAGAGGGCGCGGGAGGGTTGTCGCGCCCTTGGAGAGAAGGGCGACTGGCGCGGGGGGTGAGAGATGGCGAGGAGTCTCCTCTGCCGCGCGACACGCTAGTCCTTTTGTCGAGGATCGCTGGGACTGGGGTGTTCCTTCGAGGGAGCCTGCACCCCTGAACAACGAAAGGAATTACGCCCTGGGACCCTCGGTGAAAGGGAACTGCGCCACGATTCCTTGCAGGAAGTACACGCTTGCGCGACAGCGAGCTTTCGGGGCAAACCGAAGTCGTTTCACGATTTCCTGTGATCAGTTATTCGAGGAGTCGAGGAATCAAGTAGGTACTCATGCAAGATTATTCGCACGATTTAGAGATGAGACGAAGGATATAGTTCCCTCGCTATCTTGACTGGAAAGGAGACGAGAGCCGAGCTTTTTGAAATATCGCAGAGATACCAAGTGTCGTCGCCCAGCGGCTTGCCGCGATTGGCAATCCAATCTCCGGGCACACTCGCCGCAGCCGTGACGAAACCGGCATCGCGTTCGAAAAGCCGGAGGATGAAAATCGAGGAAGGTCTTGGCGGTGCCGTCGCCGGTGTCGGGTGAACGCGTCCGCTATCCGTTTCATAATAACGCGACATTAACGCGACCGCGGTGAATAACGCCAGAGGAGGAACCGGCGCTAGCAGAGAATGGGAGCTTTCATCGATCCCGATGCACGCTGGCAGAAACTCGTAAACAAGCAGTAAGCTTGCATCAAGATGGACGAGGGCGTTGCGCTCGCGGTTCTCTGCCCGCTCGACGCCGCATCGTTTCAACGATTTACCGTCCGATTCCCTCGGGAGGAACAGAGACGGGGGACGAAGCGGAGATGGGGGCTGCCTTTGCATCGAATCGAGCCGCCGTACACGCCGCGAGAATGCTCGAGGAGCTTTCCAAGCGTGCTCCTTCCGCGAGCTTACCTATCCTTATCTATCCACCCCCGCGATGATTGCCCAATGACCACTCCTCGTCGAATTGGGAGCAGCCCGATGCCAAGATTTGGACGAGCGTTCGTTAATTGGCGAGCCCGAACGCTATTCCGCGACACGTTCCAGAGGACTCACCGGTCCACCGAGTGCATTTAAACGCTCGGTCCGTTTTCTTGCACAGAGGAAAGGGGTACGGGCGAAGAAAAGTAGGCGCAAGGTCTTTTCAGATTCTATCCAGCTCAATTTAGTTCACTTACCGCGGGTTTGACCTCCATTTCGGCCGCCCTCCGCTTTTAATTCGCGCAGGATGTGACACTCTCGCTCGGTCCCTTCCCCCCGTGGCCGTTAAACCCGGGGGCCCGTTAAACGGGAACCATTTAGCATCGAGGACATCGTAACCCCCGTCTCTTCCGCTTTTTCTCTTCCCTCCAGCCACCCACGCGCTCCATATCCGAGGGCGATATTATTTTTACAGATCGGGCCCCTTCGACCAGACAAGTCGACCCTCTCGGACGAGTGCTGCCCGAAGGAGAGCGCGATTGCCAGGTATCGATCGCCGCACCGCGAGCCGTCCCGCGTCTCTCACTTAATTAAGACGTTAATGGAGACAGGCCGAAGAATCAAAGCGAATTTTACGCTTCCCCCTTCGACCCGGCGGCGAGCCATTAATTTAGCGAGGCAAAGGGCGACGCCGACCAAGGTTTAGCCGATCCGTAGCCACCGGATCCGACGTATATTTGACGTTTGATCGATTGATCGCGGGGACCACCCGCCCACGCGACCGAACCCTTGAGTTTTCTTGCGGCGTCCTATCGTCGGGTGTCCGCCTCCCTTCGCGTGCCCGTCTCGGGACGTCCATGTCTATCGAAATTTCATATCGAAATACTTTGCCCGCGTCCCTAGGGTACACCGCCAATCCTCCACCTACTGATTCCCCCTCTGATTGGCAGTCGGATCGGTAACCTTCAGTGGCCGGAGTCCTCTGTCTCGGCTATAATTAAGTGGGATTAACCGACGACAGAGAGTAATGGAGATTGTCCGGGGCAGACAGTAGCAAACAAGCCGAGTAGAGAAGTTATCGGGCGCCTACCTATCTTGGCCAGCAAAGAACTTTCGTCGAACGCGACGAACTTTTCTTCCTACCAGTACAATGCCGGGGAATCTCGGGGCTGGATCGTAATTCACGGCGCGCACTATTGCGAAAGCCGCGGCGCAAGGGGGCAGGAAACGGCCGCGTGAGACAGGAAGGATATCCTGCGAGAAAGGAGAGTTAAAGGGACCGTCGCGTCGCCTCCTCTCGGAGCGGTCTAACTTTAGAATCGGTTTAGTCACCTACCTTTCCTACCCACGCGCACCTTCCCACCTACTCCACCTCCCTCTTATCTGCCGATGCCGGGCTGAAGGTAGGCAGCCCGGGCATTGTTAACGACCTCCACGCGCGGAGGTGGAACCCTTGCGTAGGGGAACACCTCCTGCTCCGACGATAATCCTTGGACCTGGCTAGAAAAGGCGCGCGAATTCGCTAGCACGGATTAGCGATGACGACTTCGTTTCCAGTAGGTACAAGTGCTTCACGATTCCCATGGATGGCAGGTCAAGGCGAAGGTTCAGACAACCGTTCACCAGGGAGCGAGCGAAATCTCGGATTCATTGACAGGCACTTGATTCGACGTACGACTCATGCATCCGCATCATTGCTCCTCTCGGGAACCCAGGTGCATACGCACAAAGGAAAACCGTTCCTAGCACTCCCACCGCAGGGAGAGCTTCCCGGAGGAGCCTAGGTCGATGCGCTTCGCGGTACCAAAGAGGTGCGGGCAAACCGCGGTGGGCCGCATCGGTAAACAGACTCGGAGGATCGCCCAGACGGTCCACGAGAGATTGGATAACGCTGATTTATACCAGGTCGAGTTAGGCAAGGGAGGGGGAAGCTCTCAGAGGGAGAGAAGCTGGTCGTGAAATCTTGACGAAGTTCCCTAAGACGGCGAGGAGCAGCTGCAACGAGAGGCAGCTGCTGGTGCGCGGCTACCCGCCCAGACGCATCTCGACCGTTCGCGCGTCTGTTTGCCTCGTCCTGTTCGCGTGTGGGCGGTGAAAGGGGGAGGACGAAGGAGTAAACTGTGTTGTAGATGTAGGTAAGCCGGGACTGTAAATACCGCATCGTTGCTGCCTACCTCGCGCACCAGGGGAGGCACGTCCGGCATGGTATATCGTCTTATGCCTCATCTCGCCAGGCCGTACCAGCCTCCTACGGCGCACCGGCCAAGGGTAAAATATAATAAATCGAAGCGCTACGACGATTTTAAACGGAGAATAGGCCGAGGATCCTCTCCAAGGGGCTCGTGATTAAACCATCCTCCAGCTCCGTGCGCTCGCCCGCTATTGCTTTATCCTTGGATTTGTCTCTACCGCGGATGCCCCATTGTGATCGCGATCGCGGGTGGAATCCTCCCGACGCACCAACTGGGGGAAAGGTATGGCGGACTCTGGGATATACAAGGTGGCCTGTAACCGATTAGCCCTCCGCTGACGGAGCCCGGGGCTTTTGAGTCTCGCGATTTTACTGTTCATTTCGATGCGCGAAACGGAAGAAAGAAGGAAGATTAGGGAGAGACGCTTGGAATAGAAGACGTGGGTCACAAATGATCCAAGGAAGATTCGAGAGTTAATGCAAGCAGTTGCAACCAGTGCACAGTGTTTCGCGTAATGCTTAAAAGTCAAGAATCTAAAATGTTCGATCCACAAATTCTTGTATCTTAAAATGTTAATAAAGGAACGTAGGTTTTAATGTTACCCATAAGTTTTGCTGAATTTACCAATTTGTTGTCAAAAATGATGCTTGAAATTTATTCCAATTTTCGATGCGTTTCTTTCAACACGTGCTACTTGACGAATGTTTATCTGATTAATTTGATTTTTATCAGTTATGTTTAGTATTATATGACCTTCCCAGCTGCCAAAAAACTTTTTTGCAATATCAACAATTTGTCCCAATGTTTTATGTTAAATGTTTATCATCTTTGATTTGAGTTTTAAAAAAAGTACCTCAGTGATTTTATACCCACCCAAATCCGCTCTGACAACCCCCCAGGGTTCGTCGCGACTCTACATCCATTTTCAGCTAGCTCTTGGGGGCATGAATTTTTCCCAAGCGCAGTGGCACACCCCGTCAGAAGAGTTACGCCCTCAAGCGTACATAGACGTTGCGCCGTAACACCCTGACTCGCTCCGAAAAATTCACTCGGAAGCATATTCCGAAGTGCGCCACAGCTGCCGTACCGATATCGAGGAAACCGTTGGCGCGTGACATCCGTCCACTTCGGAGTTTTGCCCCAGACTCTTCTTCTCTCTTCGCGAAGGACGTGCAAAACTCACACGGCCGAACGGCTTGGGTGACCAAAGCCGAATTCACGATTCCTCGCGGGATTGTTTCTGAATTGCGACACACACGGCCAGCAGTCGGTTACGTCACCGTGTGCCCGAGAATCGGCACCGAGGCAATTCGAAGCTCGGCCCGCAGAAATCGCCGCGGTGTTCCCGATGGGGCGCGGCACTTTCTCTCCTCCCTTCTCTCTCTCTCTCTCTCGATCCCGCGATACGCGTCCGAGGCCGCTCGTTCTTTTCGCCTCGTTATTTACGGCGCCCGTAACGTTACGCGGAAACGGCGGATAAGTAAATTTCCTCGGCGACGATTAAATACCTGGACGTTTCGAAACGCGAGAGATCTGTCCCGTCGTAAATTACCCGCGCACCCGATTGGGTGAACAAAGCGGCTCGTCCGTAAAAAAAGCGACGCGACACGAGTCCGTTCGGTAAAAACCGCCGTGGACTTTGAGGATTACGAAACCGTCGTGCTCCTCGAGATAGATCGCGGGCCGAGGTGTCTCCAAGCCAGGAGAAAAGCTTGGAAAAGTGTTCGCGTAAAAGGGACCTCGCTTGTTTGTCCGACTCGAGGAAGATTGAAAAACTGGCGCAGCGATGGGAATTTCAGTTAGCAAAGGGAGGAGCGGTGATTGATCTAATTGGAGGAATGCACGGGGGAGGCAGAGAAGCGAGGTTCGATCGCCGCTGGTTTTTGGCAACCAGCGAGGCTCGCAGCGAGAGGAGCAAGTCCCTCGCGAGGGAGGCTTTAACCTTATTCCCGTCACGTAGTTGGCGGCCGACCAAGTCCTCCCAGATATCCGTAACCGAGCTATAAGGACCCTTTAAATGTCGGCCATCCGTCTCGAGTCCTGCAACGAGTTGGCTCGCGAAATCGCTTCGCCGAGGCTCGTTTCTCGGTCAGGTGTACACCTATGCGTCAACGAGATGTCGTTCCGGCTGACCTTCCAATATGCTGATCCCGTCGAATCGGTCCCTGCGTTTCATGCTCCGCGAATTAAACCGACGCTGCGCGCGCGCGTTATCGAAACGGATGGTTGACTCGAATCCGAGAGAAACCACTCCGATTGCCATTCGTTTGCAGAAAGATGCTCGAGTGTCTTCTCAAAGCGTAGGGACGTTCCACTCGAGGGGGGTCACTGGGACGAATCGATACAGGTCGCTTCGGTCAATCGTTTCGTCGGCCTTTCGAGACCAATCAATCAGCGCGACAGCCTCGCGGGACTCGGGCGGATATTGCGTCCCACTGATGTCCCGGTTCGCGAAAACAAAGTTCGCAGTTGCTCCAGAACTTTCAACCCCCCCGACGAATGGCATCGTTTAAAGCCGAACCCTCGACGAAACGAAACGAAGATCCATCGGAGGACCGGAGTGCCTCGGCGCGTGTTAATCTGTTCCGGGGGATGACGAATCGCGAGCAAGGTGGAGGCTCGGTTTCCATCCGCGCGGCAGGGTTACAATTCCGAGTTTAATAATAGTAATCCCAGGGGAGAACGGCGCCGTTCGTGGCTAGGTGGATGCAAGCTAATTCACGATGACCGAGCGCCGTGCTGCTACTTATCATGATAAATCCCCTATACGGGGATCGGCACGGCCGCCTAAGACGGTGAAATATTTCCGCAATAACCATAACCCTCCGCCGTGGCTTCCCACGCCTCTCCGCGAGTTCGCTTCGCTGCTCCACCAATCACGCGAGTCGCGCTTTGTAGGGCCCTCGACAGTTTCTTTCCCCCGTCTGCGTATCCGAAATCGGTGGAGGAGATTTCGATATCTGGGAAGGTATCGGTGGCCGAAATCGGTTGGCCGTGGTTGAGCTCGCGGAGAAGGTGAGGGTAAAGGGAAACCGGCGAGAAATAGTTAACAGAACGTACCCTCGATACCAGACTCGCGAAAAAGAGGACCACGAGCCGCGCGAATCCAAGAGGGAGGTTCGACCGAAAAGTGCGAGCCGCATTATCCTCGTGGATTTATGCGGCTCCTCTCCCAAACGCATTCATCATTCCACGGTGTCGGCGGTTCGCTTTCAACCCACTCCCTCTCACTCTCTCTCTTCCTCTCTTTCTCTCTCACTCCGCTGGCCCTCTCTCCTTTGGCCTTCGCGTCTCGAACTCTCTCCCCGGCACGCCGTTTCGAGCAGAACTCTTTGCCGAACTCTGCGCGACCGTCTACGCGGGCTAGACACTCTCATTCTCCTCTTCTCTTTCACTGAGACTTCCTGCAGCTTCTGCTTCTTATATCATTTCCACTCACATCGCTTTCGTCCCTGGGGAACCGCACGGTTTCCTGATGACCTGTTTCGGGAGCAACGAGGGTTGCCACTTACCCTTGTGTATGGTCTCTCGGACGTGAGAGCTTCAGCAAACTGCCTGCTCGACAGGGTGGAGAAGGGTACCACCAACAAAAGGCGTTCGATTCGACACCTCGTCGAGCCGGTTCGCGCGAGGCTGCACTTTAGGGCGGCGCTCGTTAACGAGGCTTCGACGGCTTCTCGGTAATTAATGCGTCAACGCTTTTGTGGATAAACAGAGGGGACGTACGCGAAAATGGACGAGCTGGTGCAGCCGCACGAGTGCTGTGGGAACAGCTGCGCGCAAAGTCACCGAACGCCCTTTTTCATTGAAAACCAGCGCGGTACACTGCGGCCCCATCTGTGACACACCGGGGGCGAACGCCCCAGAAACGTCCAGATTTGTCGTTTTGTTCCAGAGAGCAGCAGGAATAGATCTTCGATTTTGATTGCGAGGAAGAGTCAAGTGGTGCTGAATTCTTCCTTTAAAGAAACACTTCGGTTTAGCATGCAGTTGGAAGACGCGTCGCGTCGTCTCCCAGAAAGCAGCTCGTGAAACGAGACGAGCCCAGGCTTACGTAAATCGACCGCACGCACGCCGCGGGAGGAGGCGGTTCAACGCTCGGAGTTTTTCGAATCGGTCGTTCGCCGGGGCCGAAATTTGCATTTAAAACCACGGCCGGGGGCAAGGAAAATAAAAGGAAGCGCACGGCGCGCGATTTGACGAGCTCAGACGCGTCGGGATAAAAGGATCGCAGTCGGCGGGGACCAGAGTAAAAAGAACCAAGCCGAACGAAAGGACCGGTCGATGTTCACCGAGAAACTCCGTGCTGGAGAACGCTTCGACCCGATCAACGGGTCAACACTGTAACCCACGCGCGCTTTATTGGCCACCTCGAGCTGATCGCTGACAAGGGAACTTCGGTAAGCCGAAAGTTTCGAGTTTTTTTTTAAACTTTGCAGCTTTCCAGGGGACCTTAACTGAAGGGTCAGACAATTTTTCTTTTCTGCTACATTCTGGTTCTTTAAACGTATTTTCATTTAAAGGGCCATTCTATTTTGCCGGTCGAACAAGAGGTTCGATTTTCATGAATTTTTTTCTCGAACTATTGTACAGATTTTAATGTCTGGTTTGTTTCAACAAATTTGAATTTTCGGGTTACCGAAGTTCCCTCGCGAGTTCGATTTCGATGAAGAGTGATGTGATGGAGATTTCCCCTTTCCTTTTGGGGATGCTCATCAATGGAACTTACTCGATGGTTCCCCGAGCAGTATCACGTTGAGAGCTCGCAGCGCGCCGAAGCAGCTGTTTCGCTACGTAGCTCCGGGAGCCTCGACAGGAATCTCCAATTTCTCGGCGGATCTGTTCGCAGGTCCATAAGCAACGCGGGTAACTCGAGGTGAACGGAGAAGAGGCTGTAGCGCGCAGGCAAGGCCGGCTGAGAGAAGGAGAGAAATTTCGGTTTTTCATCGCGAGTAAAACCACCTGCCAGCGTGAATCTCCGCATAAATTCTCCTCTCCCCGGCCAATAAATCCTGCGTGGGCCCCTCTTCTTGGTTGTAAAACGTCGCGTCGGCGAGCCAGCGTTATATTCGCTATCCACCGGAACTCTGCCCCCCCCCCCCAGCCCTTCTCATCCTCCTCCACACTACTCGTCCAGACGCCGCGGTGCCCGACGACCTTCTCCCCGACGCTTTCTTACCCCCTCACCCCACTGAACGAGGAACATCGCGATTTTCGCGGACACCAGTCTCCCCTCCTCCTGCACCCCTCGACAAGCTCAGCAACGAAATGGCCCTCGGCGGTTTAATTAAAATCTGGAATCCTCCTCGCGAACCCTCAACTACCTAATATACGATCCCAGCCCCCGAGATCGGCCCCCCTCTGCCGTGTCTTCGATGAAGTACCGTTGTTTATCGATTCTCGGATCCGCGGGTGCACAGAGATCGCAGGTGATCGCAGGTGATCGCAGCACGACGCGATAATTCTTCCAGCGCACAAAGGAGGCGGCGTGGACGAGGCGGGGAGGAGGTAAAAGCGTAGAGCGGTGGCACGAAAAGAAAAGTGAAGGAAGGAAGAGACTGGACGGTTGCGCGCACGGGGCTCACCTTGTTTTTCCAGCCTCGGTATTCATTTCAAGGACAGGAGAAACATTTCGATCGGTTGTAAGGGCGATTCTCGGCGCAGATTTTCTGCGGGGCAGCTAGCAAAAGGATGCACTAAATCTTGCCCGGATATCTCGCGAGTATATCAGAGTCAGTGTGGCAGCGGGGTGCCCGATGCGGCTACGCTGCGCTCCGCGGTGAAACAACGCGCCTGGAGAGACTGAGAGGAACATAGGGGATAGAGGAAGAGGAGAGAGAGAGAGAGAGAGAGAGAGAGAGAGAGAGAGAGGAGGCTGTTGCAGTTGATGCTTCTGCTATTGCACCGCGTCCCCGTGGTTGCATTCTAGCTGCTGCCGGTTGCTGCCGGTGCTTCGATCAGGCACGTATCGACCGTTTCTGCGAATCTTTTCGCGAGATGCATCCTCGACCCTTGGACGCCGTGAGAGGATGCACCTGGCGATGCAGAGACGCCTCCGAGCGCTTCGCGCTGCCTGCTCCCCCAACGTTTAATAAATCGAGCGTCCTTCGAGCCGGCTGGAAGCCTGCGAGGGCCTAGACCGGCTCGAAAAACCGCATCGAATTCTCTCATCATCAACGCCCCAAGTCCCACTGCCGGGGAAAGAACGATTCCCGATCGCCGTTTTCACCGGCGAGCGTCGTAAATTTCACGAGCGAACCTGACGAGGTGCCCGACGGTGTTCCGGGATCCTCATCGAGATCCTCGCGGGGGTGGCTTCCCTTTTCGCACGGAAATACAGTGCTGTTTAAAAGTTTTACGATTTCCAGAAAATATGATATTTGGTACGAATTGAACGGACTGCTTCACTGCTTTTAACACTAAACTCCCAGTGTTGCGCCGGTGCAACACTTGTTTTAAAAGTCCGTAATATTCTATCGCCCGTTTATATTTAATACTTAAGTAGAATAATTATAGTAATTGTAGAATATATAAGAAAATCAAACATTCAAACTCATTCTCTTCAAAAATTTATTATGGATTATTATACAAAAAAAATAAAAGAAATCGATATTTTCCATTTCAAAATAATAAGATACAACATATTATAAATAAATATATATATTATTTTTTTATTATAATAATCCACAATAAATTTTTGAAGAAAATGTTTGCTTTTCTTATATATTCTATAATTACTATAATTATTCAGGCTCACAATTTTGAAATGGCGGTTCAAAAGTCTGGACGTTAAAGGGTTATTTTACAGTGGCAAGTAAAGCAAAATTTGTCAGAGTTCCCTAATAAATTTGCAACGTTATGAACAACCGTGTAACTAACAAACAACGATCAAATATCATCCCCCTCGCGTCAGCCGCAAAGCTGAAAGTTTGAAACAATGCAACTGCAGATGCACCGATTTAATGTACACTCGGGGGGGATGGGCCGGGACGCGTCCGATCACGCTGACCGCCTCAGCTTCCTGCGGTATCGGTGTATCGATAAACGATACCGGAAAGCGGACCGTCCGACTCGCGCGAAAGTGCCCCCACCGGTCGAATCGATACGGCACTGGGTTCACTGCACCGCGTTAGAAGCGTTCGCCGGGTACAATGGAGCTGGCGCTGTGACCCCCGATGACCCAAAAGTCCGAATCTCAGGGTTAAAACGACCTTGTTGTCGGCTATACCCAGCTCGGCGACCGCGCGATCTCTCCGCCGCGGTAGGAGCGAGGAACGCGAACGACCGAGCGAAAGGGGAAGGGAAAAGGTAGACGCGAGTGCATTATGCGCGCGTACACGCGCGTCGGCTCGCGGAGATGTGGCGGGGTGCGTGTAAAGGCGGCGAAGGAGTCTCCTTATCCCGAAAGAACCGCCGCGGATACCGCGTCGAGGGTACACCAAACTAATGGGCCTCCATTTCAACGGGGCCTGGTCCCATTAAATTCGCACACGAGCCTCGCTATCTGCCTGTTACTCCGAATTATCGTCGCCTGCATAAAGATACATCGAGAGCCCGCGTTACTTTCGGCCGCCGCAAAAATCCGTTACTCCTGTTCTCCAATGATCAAGCCACCGACAAGGACACCATGCAAGAGGAAAGGGACCTACTTAGTTCGCGCAGATTTCGGCGCGGGGCACACTTTCCCTCGGTGCGTGCGGGATGAAGTAATTCAGAGAATTACTTCTACCTGCGCCAGGCCGCGGGTCCGGCTCGGTCGACCTTGAAATTTGGAAGAGTGGCTCGCGCGAGAAGGGGAGAGTGGTTTGGCCAGAAACTCGGGGCATCGTCGTCTCGTCGATCCATCATGCTGACGAGCACCGACACTGAGTGCGTGACGCGCGATACACGGCGAAGAAAGTGCATCCAGTAACCGAGAGGCCTGCTTCCAGAACTACGCCTCGACTGTTTTACACGCTCTTTAGGATCGTAGTTTCCGTGGGCCAACTAAAGGGCCCAAGAGACACGATAAGGAATTCTTCTTAAAGAACCTCCTCGCAGGGGGATTCGCGGAGAGTGTCGAGACCCACTGATACACTGGCACGCAAACGAATCCTTCGGTATCTCTTCCCCCCTCGTGTCTGTTCCAGGACGTGGCAGGTCTTCTCCAAAGGCATATCCTGCCAGTCTCTTTCCATACTTTTTGCGGTCCGTGCTTTATCCTTTTTAGCATCCCCCACCAGGCATCGCTCGCCGAGTCTTTTTAACTTGGCCCGTTTTGTTTGCCGCTTCTTCGGGACTTCATCCTCCACCTGTTTCAATCCACCCCCCCCCCCCCGCACCCCTCTGCCAGCTTTTTTCGATCTTTTTATTGCGGCAGCCTCGCTCCTCAAGAATTTTCCTGGCTCCTTCGTTCCTGCCCTCCATCCCCCGCCGCTCCTCCGTCCTCCACGTTGGATCCTTTTAATCTCCGTCGTTTCATTTCGCGACTGTCGTTCATCTTGCTTCGATCCTTCGTCTTTTTTCACCCGCTCCTCCACGCTTCTTTTCATCCTGCTCGTTTCTTTTCCCTCGCCCGACGGTGGATCCCCAGTGTCCACGTTCCACTTTCAGCGTTTTTGTTCCCGGCTGGTTTTCACCTTCGCTCTACGTTCCGTTATACCCTCTTCGTTCTTGCTTCCACCCGCTCTTCTCTTTTTCTTTCTACTTTATCGATTTCTCGTAGCCGTTCGCCTCGAAAGGGCACTCGATGCGTCCCTTTCGGGGGCTCCTTTCCCCCCGTCCCAACCCCTTTTCTTCCCTCGTTAATCCTTAACGTTTTATTGCGCCAACTCTGGCCATTTCGCCGCAGGATTTTCGACAGATTACAGGCAACTCCACCCAGCCACGCTAATTCTTTTGAACCCCTTCAACCACGATCCATCTGCCTCCCGACCGACCTTTGCCCCCGAAGGAGCGCGCGCGAGCCGAGTGGAGGGAATCGAGTGGCGGAGACGAGAAGACACAATTTCAAAGACCCCCTTTTTAATTAAGCAGGCAAACGAGCTTTCGACGACGGCACGGCTCACCGATAAACCTTTAATGACAGCCGAGCCCTCCTCGACCGGGATCCTCTCCCGTTGTTAAACCCCCTTCTCTCCCTATCCCCGCTCCTCCGCTGGTTATTATTTCTCCTTTCTTCCATATCGGGCTACCGTGCAATCTCAAAGTTCGCCTTCGACTCCGCGCAGCCCGTGCGCCTCCGGCGAGCTTCACTTGCAGCGATACGTTTCTGTAACCGTGTTCCTCCCCGGCAGAGTTCATTCCGTCGACGAGCAGGGAAAACCGCTTCGAGGTTGTTTCGAAATTTCCTGAAAGCAATTCGACCGTTGCTAGTCCGCGTAGGACGTCGCGAACAATGGAATAATTTTCTTTCCCGTATATCCCTCGACTCGGGAGAAAAGGTAAGGCTTCGAACGAAAATTCAGTAGAATCGGTGGCCCAAGATTTTCATTCTTTCTGTGCCAACGAGCATCGAATATCTACCAATGGAAAAGTTTTCCCAGCAGAATTGAATGTAGCCCGTCCATTTGGAGAGAGGAGGGGCAAGGCACCAGGCAGATTTCACACCGCGTGGCGATCTATTTCTTTCTGGCACGTGTGCGGCAATGTAAGCACGCGACAACGCGGAATCCTCGAGTGACGAGCAAGCATCCGCAGTGCGGATCTCTCGCTGGTACATGCGGGGACGCGGCCAGACAGACACGACGCTCGTACAATGCTGGCAAAGCCTGTCTGATCGCGAGAATCTCCATCAATGGAGTCTACCGTTGGCATCCACGATTTCAGCCACTTACGCTCGGCTGACGTGTTGCCCGCGTGTCGACTCGAACTTTTTAAAGGGTAACTGCTGTCTTATATTAAACAGATTGATTTCCAACGCAGGGGAATTTAACCCTTCGTGGTCACACCTTCTTATAATCACAAGTTGGTCACACGGGGTTCGCTGTACCCCAGCGTCATTTTTTGAGTTACCATTTTCGTATTTTTGAATCTTTTAACTTTTCAGTAATAAATTGTACATTCGTAATACTTATACAATCATGGTCTAATAGTCTTTTTCTAGAAATGTAAATTTTGATATGATAAAATTCGTAGTAAAAAATGAGCGATTTTCCACGGTTGTGGGAAACAAGCGATTTTTTATTTTTTTTTTAATTTCTTTTCTTGCGATAAATCCCCTTTAGAAGTCGTAAAGGCGCTACATTTGAACTCGAAAATTATTCTTGGGGTACAATACACCCCGTGTGACCACGAAGGGTTAAGGTCTATGCGCACGTATTAGTTCAAGTCCTCTTTTAATCACAGTCATTAAAAGTATTAAGTAATATAACGGAGAGTGGGGTAAACACGAACGCGGGGTAATCGCGAATGCGATGTTACGGCGTTTTAATAAATAAAAACGATGTTCCCTCTTCACTAGCTAATAGTTTAGGTCGTATCCAACGCCGGGCAGAAAGTAATAAATAGGTACAGAACGCTCATGCTATTCAAGATAAACACAATTTATTATTTTCATCATGTTTCGCGTAATATTTTGTCCATTTTCAATTGCATGTAATTACTGTTGAATTAATGATACAATTATTTTTTTTTAAGTAGAAATAAAGCACTTTTTTACCAACATTTTGCGACCAAGGCGTTGCTCGAATCATGATTCTAACCTCTGAAATAAATTCTTTTTTATTTTTTGATGTGGGGTACTGACGAACAACTCGGATGGGGTAATCTCGAACCTTCGAGATTAGCAACGTTAACCGATTTTGATGAAATTTTCAGCATGTATAAAACTTACTTAAATCTACAAAAGGGATTTTTGAATTTTCATTACAGGCTCAGAAAAAAGTTTAAAAAACGACCTTTACTATTTTTTTCGATATTCCGATCAATTCCATTTTTTTTCTAACGCACAAAAAGAGGAATTTGAGAAATACATTAGGTATAGGTTGTAGCAACATTTTTTATGGGTTGACCATTGAAGTCGCGCTTTCTGTGCGACTTCTGCGATATTTAGCACTCTGTTCGTGATTACCCCACGGCAGTCGAGTAATCACGAACACCAAGTGTTTTGCTTTTTCACTATAAAGTTGATTTTTATTATAATTTTTCAAAAATTCGTCACAGTACTTTATAGATGAATAGTTTAAGTATGTTTGTAAATAATAAACAAATTCATTTCTCACATAGTTTTCGTTTTGTTTGCTTTTTTGCTTAGGTGTTCGCAATTACCCCACTCTCCCTTAATCAGAACACCGGCAATCCATTGCTGGGACTTTCACGAAGATCTAGGTAATACGAAATATAAAAATTGCCTTTTCATTACCGAATGGCCTATTGCTGTCTTTGTCTTTATGACTCTAATGTTTATTTTTAACGCTAAACTATAGTTTATAAAAAAAAAAATACTTAATATAGTTTATAAAATATACTTACTACCAGTGCTTCCCAACCCTTTTTGAGTCGCGATCTCCCTTATATTACATATAAGATAAAGTAAATTTAATAAGGTAAAGAAAGCACATTAAACTGAGGTATTTCAGAATATAATTCTAACTTGTTAATTAAAATAAATAAGTGCTAAAAATCGCCAGGTGAGAATAATCGTGGCGATCCCAGAGAAAATACTTTCATCGAGATATACAGTTTTAGCCAAAACTTAATCAACTCTCAACCAGTGTCCATCGATCCCCGACTCGACGTAAACGGTGGCCCAAGGGATCGCTCTCTTCCGAGCGCGTCTCCTTGGCGACGGTGTAGACTAGACGCGAAAAGTCCCGTAAATAGACGGCGCAGCGAGGCGACGTCGGGGAAACCGGAAGCTGTAGCGCGACGGAAGCGTCGAGGGGAAGTGGGATCTAGGGCCGTTCTCGTGTCTCCGCGCAGGAAGCCGGGGTCGTCGAATTCTCCAGCACAGAGAGGACCAAAAAGTCTGCATTTCTGTGGCGAGTCGCTCGAGGAGCTTCCTGCGGGACAAAGCTGCCCAAAGAGCACGAGAGAAACAGGAACACGTAGCCCCGTGCGCTGTGTCGCGGGGTATTTTTACGCGCCCCGCTCGTGCTGAAACGAGCCGCGACGGTAACGTGCCGAGGTGTACGCCGAGGGAATTAAACGCGGTTAATGGATCCGTTTGCCTCGTAACCGAACGTCGAGCTTAGCGGAGACGATGTTGCAACGGGGACGTTACTGGGGGGGGGGGGGGGGGCATAAAATTAAGCCCCCCGCCCGGAGTGGATTCGGATTATACGACTTGGCGGTTAATAACTGTCGCTGCACGTTCCATAAACGCGCCGGCGGACAGGCGCAGCTCCTTAATACGCGACCGGGGCCGACCTATCACGCGCTGATCTACGCGGATTTTACAGGTAAATAAACGCCTCGTTCCGTGGTGTACAGCTCGCCCCAAAGCTATCGGGACGTTAGCCTCCGGCTAACGGGCGTCTAATGTCCCGGGACGGGGGAAAAAAGCCCGCGCTCGTAAACGGTCCACCGCGGAGGAATTCAATTAGGACACGAATGGCGGAACGGTATACAGCCGAGGTAGCGTTCCAGGCGGCGATAAAACGATGCTCGTAGCTGCCACTTATTTCGCAGATTATTCGTATACCCTTTTAGAGAGCGAGATGGGAGGATCGCTCCGACGATTCGGTAGATCCTAACGACCCTTGCCCGTGAAGAGGACTGTAGGGACGCGCGTGTACGGGGCGCGAGCGAGCATTATATCGGCACGCACGGCACGGTTGATGCAATTACGTGTAACGAAGCAGCTCGGTTCTGTGCTAATTAATGGTAGTCGCGGCGTGTCGCTGGGCAACTCGCGCGACGATCGCCCCGGCTAGATATCGCTCGAGTCCGCGTCGCGCGTGCTTCTTACCGGGGGGGTTTGGAAAATTTCGCGAAATTAAATTAACCTCCCCTCGGCTGGCCACCAGGTTTCTGCGTGCAAACGCGCTCTTGGCGAAATTTGCATCCGCAGCTTCACAAGTTGGTGCGATCGAGGACGAGGAGCAAACAGGATCTCACCGTGCGTGGAAGATGTAACGAGATGCAACCACCAGCCGACTCCCAGGGGAGGAAGCCTTCCCTGCGTGCCCCGCGTTAATGGAGTAACGTTTAATTGCTGCTTCGAAGACACGCGCCCCTTTCATAGACGGCCCTATTCCGGACCGGGCTATTGATCTTGCTGAGGGGATGGATGGAGGAAACAGCGACGCGATAGAGGGGGAGAGTGGAAGCAAGGGGGTGCTGGTAGACGCGTACCTAAATTCGGTGACGTTCCCCGTCTAGCTGCACGCGCTTCCTGGACCGTCGTGTCCGGGAATTCAGCCGCCGAGACGTACGATCCTCTCGAGGGAGAGCGAAAGGGCCGCGGACGAGGGTGCTTGTAAACCAGCCGAGCATGGAGGGTGGCTCGATCGAGAGGGAGCTTGCACCGCGAGAGTGCAATTTTGAAAAATCTTCGACCATCCACGTACCCCGAGAGCAAAGTTTCCTGAACATTTTCCAAGCTGCAGGGAAACGGCCTTTGATCCCGCTCGACAGTGCACGCGTCGAGGCTCCCGCGACTAGATCGAGAGGAACAGAAGGAAGCCCTTTGTCGCGGACGAGCTGCTCGTCCGAACGACGGAAACTGTAACAGCAGGGGAGGAAAAAAGGCAAGGACGCGTTGTCGTCTCTTGTTCCTCCGCGCTTTAGCTCGTCAGAGCGGAAGGGATCGGCGATGACAGGCCACTGGAATCCGAGACGACGGCGTCTGTCGATACAGATTTCAGGGGGCCTGCTGGAGAACCCGGTGAACTCTCGAGCGCAGAGATAGTGGGGAGCCTGAATCGTGGTGATCGCGGATCCAAGGGTTTGTCCTCGGGCGGGCGACACTCGACTCCGAAGAATTTATCGAAGGCGGAGCGAGGTTGCCGAAGAGCAACAGCCACGAGGGCGTTCTGTTGCTGGTGGAGCGGAGCGGAGCCGTGGAGTTTCAATTAGATCTGGTCATAATAATGCTCGATCCCGACCGGGCATGGCGGCCGATGGTTGATGACCCTCCTGGACCCCACCAGAGGAGATACCCACCCCGAAGGGTTCAGGCCTTTTCTTCCACCTTCGTGATACCGAGCTGTTAGTCACGGCGTTTCCGGGTTGCAGAACGAGATTCTTTCTACCGATCACGACGTGTCACGCCACGGTCTCGTGTCTTCTGTCTCCTTCCTCCTCTATCCCGGGCCATACTCGTCCGCTCGGAACGATCGTCGCCTCCGGTCGGTTCGGCACCGATGCAACAGACGGATGGACCCAGGCCGACGTAATTATCATTGCTATTATTCAACGGCTAAAAGTACCCTTTCATTTCCAATAACTCTTCGAGGAAGCGCGATATGAATAAATAAAGCAGCGGGACGAGCTAATTACGATTCATTATTGTACGCGATGTCCGCGTGATACCATTCTTAATACATCATTATTCACCATGGACTTGACTTAAACGATTATGAAACATGTCGCTGGGGCTTTGCTGTACTCTCACGTTGCTTCTTCCAGGAAGAAGATTACATTTATTTTCCTCTCCTCGTTTCTAGCTGTCCTCGCGTCGCACCGCTTTTCAAATGCACAGCTCTATCAATAGATTATTAAGTAAATAGTGTATCATCTGATACATAGATGGCATTGTTTTAAATTATCAATTATTAGTTAGAAGAAGATGGCGTATCGTTTCAAATTTACGAATCAGTAAACAAGTGACTATTCAAAGCGACAAATTTTATCGTCAAAAAAATGTGTCGCGCTGAATTAGCCCTCGTTATAAGTTTTCTAAAGTTGTATACAAATTTTGTGTATGCAAATTATTTTCTCCGTCCTATTTACTTCTTACATGATTTTTAAGAAGATTGCATATGCTTTTTATTGGGTATTTATGTTTCGATTCAGTTATATATTCAGCAAAAAATAGTGTTGAGCAGTATAATGCCTATAGAAATCTTGTTAACTTCTTTAAAAGATCACTATCGTAATTTGATGCGTAGAAATGTGGTCAGCTATGATTTCTAAAAGTGTTTCCCACAGTAATAGCAAAACTACCCGAGACTCGACAAAGATAAACTCTTGGGGAACGGAGTTTCGACGCCAGGAAAAGTAAACGTACAGATGTTCGACACCGCTGCAATATCAGTTTGACACAGATTTCTTTCAGCCCCCGAATCCATCGCGATGTACCCATCGGAGCAGCTCCCGTCTCCCGCGGGAGAGAAATCGACGAGTCTCCAATATCTGAAACTACTGCCCGGCTATCTCGAGAATCCAGCCGCACGAAAGTGTACGCGATCCACAGGATTTGCCCGTAATTGCGGCAAATCGTCGACAGAACCGACAGATCGCCCTGGATCGGCTGCTACACACACCTCGCAGAGGAGGCTCGACGACGTATCTGGGTCATCGGACCACTTTCCTTGAGGGAGGTCCTCGCTGAAAAGAAATTCATCACCCTGGAAAGGCTTCGCTGACGAGGAAACCTTCCCAGCACGAAAATTCTGATTCTAATGAAACCTCGCGCGAAAGTAGAGCATCCTGGAGTATGCGGAGAGGCATTTTTTTCGGTGAGTGCTCTGCGAGAAGATTCACTGAGGTATCGACAGTGGACATCGAATAGCGACAGCTACATGATGGTAGAGAGTCCAAGAAAATTCACAATGCAATCTTTAATGCGAATGAAACAGTGCTCTTCCAGAGGAACGAGCAACGCTTGATGGATTTCCGTTTCCTCCTCGCATTCGTGCTTTCATTTTCTACCGCGCCGCTCGATAACCGGTGTCGTGACCGAAGGAACGCCTAATCTCAGCGAAACCTTAGGGTCTCCGGGTATTAAGATCGAGCGTTGCCCGCGAGAAGATAAGTGGGCCTTTGTTCCCCTCGGTGAAACACACCGGAGCCGCCGCAGATTCTGGCGCTGGTGCACCAAGAGTTGCGCAAAACGCGCCACGCGAATAAGGGTCCCACGGCCAAACGGACAATTCCCATTTCTGCGATTTACGCTAACTACCTCGATCCCCTATCTCCCTGTCCGGTAAAAATCTGCCTGGCAACTGAGGAACATCGAGCACAGCCCTGGCCGATCGGGTAACCGGGATTCCGACGCAGAACAGAATTGTTGCGACCTTAACGTTTGAAGGAACGATGGTGGGAAACGCCAAGGAACTGCCGTGAAAGTCGGTCCGCCTGGATTAGCAGGGAAATCTATCTACGGCTGGAATTTAATTACCTTGACAGGATTCGGGAGCAACATCCGGCTTGTTGACGCACAATTTTCGAGCCTCCGCCGCGACTTGTCCCATTGTCCGCGAATAATGGCACCGTTGTACACGCGTGTCGTGCCGATTATGTCACGTACCGCCACGCGTGGAATGCATACAAAGAAAAGCGCCCCTGCGCGGCCCCGCGTGTCCCTAGGCTTCTCGGAGCGGCGTTTCCATCGGGCCCTAGGCTGCTGGCACGCTCGCGAGCAGCATTCTCTCATCGTCACGACCGTAGCCGCGGTGGCAAACGTGAGAAAGAGGAAGTCGTCGATCCCTCGGGCATCGATGGAACGCGGGGACCAAACCAAGCAACCTTTAACGCGCCCCGAAAGCAGATGAGCCGGCGATTCTGTTCCAACATGCAAATGTCATTCTACTGGGGGGACACAGGCTCGGGGAATAGTTGGCTAACGATCAATGGGACACACTGGCGCAGCGACGAGCTGCTTTTCCGTTCGCAGCTCAAGCACAGAAGCTACTGCGCCTCCCGCTTTGCCAAGCTCCTTGTTTTAGACGGTTCGCATCAACCTCTCCTGCAGCAGAAATCTAAAGAAGCGAGACGGAAAGCTCGAGGCACGGAGAATTTATCGTTGTAGCCGACATTCGATGGGTGTGTCTCGAATCGCGATTGCTGGCCATTGCCGCGCAGCAAAGAAGTCCGCAACGTCGGTCAATTGAGCAGCGACCGGCGCCGCGACGTAGTATTATGAGAGGGCCGCGGCGAGCAGCTCGCCCCGTCATAGATTCATTCACTGGACGATTCGAATCGAGAGGAAACGTGCGGCATCGTGAATGAGAATCACGAGAAACCAGGAAGCCACGATATCCTCGTACCGATCACTCCCACGGCGTTCACCGCGTTATCTAAGCGACTCTTACAAGCCTGTACGATCGCCTACAAATTACAGATATCCCGTGTGAACTTCTTCCGCCCAGCTAACGCTGTAGCGCGCGCGTTTTCACCTTCCACGTTCAGTTTCTTTCAATTTTACATCCATGCGGTTTAAGCGCCTAAAAGGAGCCTAACCCCATCGGCAAATAAGACATCAGCGAACCCCGAGCGATACCTACTCGGCCAATTTTCCCGCGTCTTAGCAGTCCCTTTCTATTCGCGCGGCCACGGCGTCTGCGCGTGAACGCACCCGATTGCATTTTCCTGCGACCTACTGGGACCCTCGCTCGCGTCGCTCGTGCGTTTCCAAGGGAAGTGTGAGAACCTGCGGATCGAAAGGTTTCGACACGGTCCACCGGCTAATTAGAATTTCCAACAGCGGAGAGGACCGCGATTCGTTCGCAGGGAAAGTCTCGTCAACGCCGCGGAGCGTCATCCTCCCGAACAATTCGTTAGACCCACGCTTCTCCTCTTCCTAATTACCTCATCTGCGTACGGGATCGTTAAGACGTTTTTCCCCCGGAAAATCTATTTCTTCTTCTGTTCCCGTTGCTGGCGTTAACGGCGGGGCACTTCCTCGACGCTCATCGACCTCGCAATTTCAACTACATTTGGACTTGGGGGATACTGCTGCTCTCGGAGGAGCGGCCGGAGTGGCCTGATGGCGGGCAAATTATCGTCGGCGCGAGCACGCGCCGCTCCACGAGCTTTCGCGGTGCATCCAGGTGTGGAGCAGTCTGTAGGTCAGTTACGCTGTTACTGTTACCGTCCTGGGCGATTACCGGTTATCGCACGCCAACCACGGCAACGGTACGCGCAGCTTGGTCCGAGGTGGAATTCTCCTTTGAGCGCCAACTCGGCCGCCTCGTTCATCGAAATCACTCGTACCCTCCCTCCCTTCCTTCGATGTCTCGCTCTGACTCGAAGCCAAGGGAGTCTCTTGAGTTTGCGGTCGCCAACGTGCGAAACTTCCGCGAGTTCGGCGGTCAGCCGGCTCCTCACCGCTCGAGTTTCTGTTGGCAGCTGCGGCGATCGCTGCTTTCTTCTTTTAACCGATTCACCGGGGTATTTTAGCACTTCTCACTGGCCACGGAAGGTATCAATTGGGTGTTGATATTTAGCGTTATTATAGCGATTATAATGATTACATGTTCTCTATCGTATTTTGTGTACCTATACTCGGGCTGCCTCCTGTTAGGTAATAAATAAATGAGAAGACATATTTCTTGTTTCCGCATATGGTGGCTCATTAAATGCGATACGGGCACGCAGCGTACTTCTGCTTCTACTTTTTACACTTTATTTTAATCATCCGCATGCTTCGATACGGGAGATAGGGTTCAACGCAGCTGCAAATCTTTGCAAGCGACACGTAAATTACCAAGTTCCTGTTGCAACAAAATGGACCTCCAGACAGATAAGAGCCAGATAAGAAGACGAGGATCTGTTGCAGAGGGAAAACTCCTTCTCGACCAGCCTCTAACGCGATACTAAATAGATACTGGAAGCGTTAAAACTCGTGGCTCAGGTAGTTGCACCTTCCCCCACACATTTTCAACCCTTCCCGTGCCATCCCACCGCCAAAGGGTTAATCGCCCTTTCGCTCCACTTGCGTGTCGTTCGCGCCATCGCCGCGGTGCACTCACCCCATCCTTGCACCGCGGCTATTTTTATTTTCAATTTCCCTGTCGCATCGATCGGCGCAGCCCCAGTTTTCTCGAATTCGAGGATCGACGCCCCAGCAGCCGTGAGAACGCTCGATGGAACAGGCACGAAAAGGCTGATCTCCCTCGCCACCCTTTTTCTCTCGCAAAAAAAAAGGACACGGCTTTTTGTCCCTAATGCGATGCGCGGTGCGCCGCGAAATCCTCGGCGGTTAGAGGGACCGAACCGATAGCCCGCCAGCGATAATTCCAGGCATCGAGGCATCATTATGACTAATGAGCTAGGCGGGACGGGGCTCTTTGATCCACGGCGCGCTCGCGAGCCGGACAACCGGATAAATGGGGGATCGAGAAAAAAACGTGGGGCCGAATTACATCGACCACACCCATCCCTCCGATCCCCCTCGCGTACATCGGCCCTTTTAGTCGACCCAGGGCCCCATCATCGATTTCGACACCTCTCCCCGAGTCGCGCCGCGCGTTTCAACGGCGACCAGCGCCGCTGAAGCAGACACCACAACCGATTTTTTCCCTGTCAAAGCGCGGAAATTTATTTACATTTCCAAGTGACACAGGCTGTGCAGGAAATTATCGGCAATCCAGTTTGGGCAATTCAATTAATTCGAGTAGCGAGTGAATTAATATCGCGAGGGGGCTACCAATCGCGAGTCGATGCGGAGTTTCGTTAACGAGCAACAAAGAGCCAGGTGGCTTTGGAATCTTGGAAGTATCTCGCGTCTGGGAAGCGCAACAGAAGCTCGCTGACTGGCACGTTCCGTATTTAGTTCTGCGTGCATCCGATGCAACGTGCATGACACAGGGCTCGCGCTGGCAACGAGCATCGGCGTGCAGAGCTGACGGGTCACGACAGCGTGTTTCTCGTAGCCGATTCGAGTCGTGCACGAGCAGAGCGCGTCGCTGTCACGGGCCTCGAGAGATCCACCCCTCCTTGGCCTTCCGCGCCGCGCGTTCACCTCGTCATTCATGGGAAGAAAAATCGAGAAATCGTGGATCAAAAGGGACTATCACCACTCCGTCACTTCAAACAAAGTAGTTCCGTAATCTTCCAGCTTCCACAAATTCCGCTAAAAGTGCATGTGAGCAGAGAAGAACCGTTCTACGGACCGTCTCCCTCCCTCGTAGCAATGTCCAGTACTGGAAATATTTATTGCATCGCTGGAATACTCAGCGTGTATTCACTTCCACCTCGTTTAGTATTACCGTCAAGGGCCCACTTCCTGATCAGAACCCAATTCTTGATCGGTTTAGTATATAAATACTAAATAATAAGTTTATAACGATACAAATTTATTCCAAAAAAATTACTAAATAATTATGAAGTATTTTGATATTTATACGCAAAATTTGATGGCTCGTAGTAAAATGTGTTTTGATAAAAAAAAAATATAACAGTAATACGCTTGTAGCTACGTCTGGTTTGGCGCCATTTTACGATTGTTCAGTATAAGAGAGCACGTTGTGACGTTTAGTTATTTTCTGTGATACTTTTCAAGATTCTTAGGTAATATATATTTAGTTAACTTGTTTGATACTTTAATAACATTAAATCACTAAATTATGAATATTTTGTATTATTTTTAGAGCAAAAAACTGGTGATTAGTTATTGGGTACGGTTTTTATATGCTTCCGCAATTCCTGATCACCTGATCAGCAAGTAGGTTATTGAAGCGAGAATTTTGAAAACCGAAAATTTAATTATAGAGTTGAAATTTACTGGCCGATTTTTGGTGATTTTCAAAATAATATATAATACTCTAAATTCAGTAATTTCTGATCAGGGTTTTGTGTTAAAAATTAAAAGGTACGTTTATTAAATTATCTAAGATATTTAGGTTAGCAATACGCACTTAAATGATCAACTATAACTTCGTTTTATAATATAATTGTAATAAATATAATTGGTTTTCTCAGAATAGCTCGTGAGAGGCACATAATCTAAAATGGCAACATCAAGATTAATGAACCATGTACCTAGTTATGCAGAAAACTTTTGTTTTTATATTTCAATTCTTATATTTAGTATATTTATGTTCTGTTAATAAAGATGCCATAAAAATACGCTATTTTAATGATTTTTTATGCAATTTATACATTTCAATTTATTCGATCAGGAATTAGGTATTGATCTGATTAGGAAATACTCCCAGACATGATTTAGGTGATCAGAAAAACTGCTCCTTTTGCATTTTTCACTTTCAAAGTTAAATTATAAAATAATTATTATTATGTTTGCAATTTTTTTAATACCAAATTCAAGATTAAACATAGATTTACTGAAATAACAAAAAAATCTTTTAAATTTGGTTAAGTTTTCCATTTACACGTTTCAAAACCCGCGATAGTTACTCTTAAGTGATCAGGAACTGGGTCCTTGACGGTAGTACATATTCGGAATTGTTGACGAGCGGTACCGATTGTTTCCTAGCACGCGCATTCGGGAGTGGTTGCAATAAATATTTCCCGTGCTGTGCATATACATAACTGGCCGTGGTCGACGGAACGAAAACGTTTGAACAGAGTGCTGGCCTGACCGCGAGCGCTCCAGTTCGTTACCGCTTCATTGCGAATTCACCAGTTCCAGGCTGCTACGAAAATTTCGAGCCGCTGGGTACGGTTCGTACATGCACGAACGAGCGAGCGATTAGGGACCGCCGGCCAAGGGAACACCGAAATCACGAGCGAGCCCCGACCGAGGTTTATTCAGGGTGCGTACCCTTGTATATCGGTGGACGGGGCCAGCCCATGCCTCGTGGATCCTGTAATTATAAGGGACCGGTTTCCTCTGGAGCGTGGTACACCTACAGTACACACCGTACGTTCCTGCTGTCCTCCCGTTTGCGCGTGACTGTCGTATCAGCTTCGATATTAAACTTCTGGCTGGGTGCACTCCTCTGTACGAACTAGCGCGATCCCTACAAGGAGGAAAAATCGGACTCTGAGTGGCGTGGAAAGTAGGGACACGGGTTAGATACACGGGTAAAGCACGAGTAGTATCGTTGGCCAGACGAGATTCCGCGAACACTCAGGCACGCTGCAATCGGAATCCTTTCACGGTCGAGCGTGAGGCGAGCGGAAGGCTACGGGGGATTTCTAATGCTCGCCCGTGGTCAGAATTGCCGGGGCCGCGTTAATAAACCGCCGGTTAAGCCTGGTATCGCGTGTCGCGAGATACCAGCCGGCTGAGTCATGCCAGAACGCGCGGGCCGTGTTCGGTAAGAGCTCGATCGGCCGCGCTTCGATTTCTTCGTTGTCTTCGTTACGAAGGTAATTCCAGCGCCGTCGGCTCCCACGGGGTTCGTTCCTCTAAAGCAGTACGAAGCGTGCGAGCGGTGCGCTCCGCGGCGAGCTCGCCGCGTCCAGAAACGGCCACGCGATGCCTGCAGCTAAGCCCGTCTCCTAATCTCCAGATGAAAGAGTTTTGAAAGCTCGCGTGGAAGCTCGGCTGCTCGCCGATACGAGGCACGGGACGCTCGTGGGCGTCTCCAATCTACTATGTAATCCTGTTAGATCCTATTATTCATCGAGAGGAAATCCTGTCTACCGCGACTCGTTTCGGTCCCTCCCCGAGGAAGAGGAGCATCCGTTTACTTAATAGATGATCGATAACGCGGATCTAGCCAGCGATCAGCCGTGGGCCTAGCGTTGCTGATCGAAAAGGAGAATCGTCGGAGCGCGCGACCTATATATGGATACCTACCTATCCTTTTTGCTGGCGGCAGCAGCTATTGGGAATTCGACGTTGCGCTCGGATTAACACTGTGGGTTTCGTCGTCGTCGCAGTCCCCGCAAGGGAAAACCAGTTGAATTAGCAGGATCGATGGGTGCTGGCGGGCACGTGCCTCGAATGCTGCTAACTTCGGAAAGGGAAAGAGGTCCGCCGCGCGTGTTCGCTGATTCTCAATCTCTCGACGGGTTTGGGACCGCGCGGCGACACGCGGAGCTGGCTTGTTTCGTGACGTCGAGTGTGTTACGTTCGGAGCTGAGCGGTGTTCCACGCCGAATACCAGCCTGGCCGCGTCCGCAGGGGCAAGGTCGTGCTTTCACGAGCGGCGTTCTTATTAATCCGTAAGCTCGATGGCCGGCGGCGATAAGACACGACAGTAAGAGGGTTTGAAAGTGGGGCAGAGCGGGATGCGATCCGCGCACAATACGGGACCGCACAATGCAAACGAGCTCCACTCGGTTCTTTTGTACCGGCTCGAGTCAATAATCCGGCCGGACCGAGAGAATACGAAATCTGCGGCGCGCGACTGCTCGCCGCCCCGCTTTGTTAGGCCCGCCTGTTTCGAGTACATATTTTTCCTGTGATCCGCCAGGACGAGCGCAAGTTATGGTAGCACGCGATTTCGTCGTTTGTTCGCCCGGGGATTAACATTCCCGTCTGGGTATTTATTCCGCGGCCGATACGCCGAGCGTAACTTCCCGGCCGCCTTCGAACGCTGACTAATTACAGCCGCGGCTTTCGCTTTCCACCCGATCCACCGTTTTCGACTTCACGCTCGCTCGAGCCCCGACTCGTTTAATCGGACCGTGTGGGCTTCTCGTCGAATTCAATCGAAAGCCGTCGCGTGCTCGGCCAGTCGATATTTCCTGGGGAAACGTGTCACCGGCGCAACGAACTTTCATCGGATCTCGTTTGCGTGGTTTATCACGGCGATCGATGACCCCGCGACGCCGACACTGCTGTCTTATCCAAGCCGACCGGCTCGACGGCCGCTCCAAGTGCTCTCGCGATTTCCCATCGAGACTCGATCCCTTTATCAACACAGAAACGATAGTCGACTGCGTAAATTGATCTGATTGGCCGAACCGTCGCGTATGCCTGCGCCGTGGTTGGACTTTTTAAACGCCAGATGAACCGTTCCTAGGGTAGAGGTACAATTTCCAATCTTTTCTTTCGGCGCAATATTTTGTGCAATAGATAAACGGGAGAGTTTTGTGGGTGAAATATCGACTGCTATTTCTCTACTGCTCGCGGTGGCGACCGCCTAGCGACGGGAAACAATAAAACAGCGTAATCACGAAGAAAGGCGGAGGGCATTGAAAGAACAGTGGCGTATCATGTATGTAAACTGATTTCTGAAGACCGGTAGCTGCAGGGGTGGATTTGTGTATGGGCTAAGCAGGCTGCAGCCTAGGGTGGCAAATTTTGAGGGGGTGGGGCGGTAAATTTGGGGAACCATCAAATTTTGGGGAGCGGCAAATTCTGGGGAATATTAAATTTTGGGTAGGGGCGAATTTTGCGAAGCGATAACTTTCGGGGAGCGCCAAATTCTGGGGAGTATTAAATTTTCTAGAGCGACAAATTTTGGGGAGCGACAAACTTTGGAAACGATAAGTTTTGGGAAGCATCAAATTCTGGGGAGTATCAAATTTTGAGCGAAAGAAATCGGAAAAGGTTTAAACACAGAGGCTTCAGACAACTTTAAAAACTCAATTTTTTTTCATTTAGCAAATTAGCAATAACTCATACGTGAGTTATCATATTGAATTAATTATAAAATTCTCTCAACTCTTTTGAATTGAAATATTTTATGATATTTCACGGAAAATGCGGCAGACGCTTATTACCCGGGGCGTCAAATCTCCAAATCCGCCCTTGACTAGCTGACTCCCTAAGTGTATCGGCGATCGCTACACTTTTGGAATCTAGAACGTTTGCACATCTCCGTGCGAGCTCGAAATAAAGCAAAGTCTGCCAGCAAAACTGTTATCATTTCCAACTGCCGAGTGGGGTGTAATTACTACTTAGGATCGAACGTGCCGCACGCAGATGCGCGGCAGATATTGTTCGATAGGCTGCACAATGAGGCCCCGTAGGTTAAGCTGGCCGTAACTGTATCGTGCGTGGATGAGATACTACGCGTCGTACTACTGCGTCGCGGCGAGCCGACGCCGCAGCGTCGGGACGCGCGCCGCGGCTATCAAGCGAATCTACCGTTCCAGGCAAATGGCGACCTTTTTTTTCCCCCGAGCTTTTAATTAGACGACGGTGCCCGTAAGATTAGAGGCTCGACGCTTGCTCCCCCGGCATCTCGAGGAGCGGTAACGGTAAATCGAGCACGGACAACTCCGAGAGACGAATAAAACGACCAGCGCGGTGCAACCATTTCGATTACGATCTGCTACGGCGCGGATGCTCTACTCGCCGTCTCCTCTATTCACTCCACGCATCTGCCTCGCATCATTCACCAACCCCACGGACAAATTTCGCGATCCTTCGCTGACCTTCCCCTTCATCTTTCTCTGAGCATCTTGGGGGGGGGGGGGGAGAAGAGAGATCGGTGGAGCCTGCAGTAATATCGGCGCTACAATATTCCATACGCAAATAGTAAACTCAGACTCAGAATTCGTACTCCATGACTGCACAGAGTGCGCTAAGCGGGGACTGTATTACAGTAATGTCCGAGTCACGTAGCCGTTGAATGATCGAGCACTAACTGTAGATTAAAATACGGTAAACGCGAGAAGATGGCGAGTAAAACGACGTTGCACCAGCTTTAACAACAAGGGTACTGTTCCCCGGGGAACCAGGCTTGGAACGGGGAAGGTGAGAAGCGGTTTCTCGTTAAGAGGGCTGCGAGGAACATCGCCACAGTTGCACCAGAATTTTCCTTCTACCCAAGTGAACAGTTCTCTCGATATTGAAACAGATTCATGTAACTATGACCCGTAGTGTTAAAGAGATATTCGTTCAGTGTATTTCATCTTGTTTGAAATATTTCGGTGCAATAGCAGATTCCTAGATTTGAAGATATGTGCCTGTGAGGCCCCAACGTGTGCAATTTTCATTCACGCGTGCGTCGTAGGGTTAACTTTTACACACCCGTCCAACCCTCGACTCACCCCAATCCTCTTCATCCCAAACAACTGCACCTACGCGCGTTAGTTCCGCTCCCACGCGGCTGTTTGGCGGTAATTCGGCGTGATTGATTAGCGGATGCCAGCTCGCCGAATTACGCGGCCCCGTTATTAACGACGAGCAGCCACGTGGGCGGGCGTATTAGCATAGCGCACGAGTACCGGTCGTGCCGCCGAGGAGGATCGCGACGACGCGACTCTGAAGCTCAGTAACGCGCCGGTGGGCTGTGTGACCCAGTTCTCCGCGGCAGAAAATCGTTGCGATATCATCGCCGGTCGCATAATAAACCACCGTCGAGTCCCTCGCGATGGGTGTGGATGTTCCATAATGTATAGCCCGGAGATATCGCGGAGCCACGCATCCTCCGAGGGGCAGGAGAGAGAAACGCGCTTGGCCTCGACGACCAGCCATAGCTCGATCGCCAGAAACCCCGCTAGAAATCCAATTCCTCTCGATCCTCCCCGTCGGGGTCGCCTAGGAACCGCTCGAGCGGAGGTTCAACCGGGTTTCCCCGCTGTCCGCGAGCAATTCTTCGGCGATTGCGACTTTTTCCATCGCAGGCCCGTCGGCGGCCCACCCGACGCGAAAGAGAAAAAGACAGGAGGAGGGAAAGTCGGGGATGAAGAATTGAGATGGTTAACAAGAAATGGCGTGGCGAGATGATTCGTTTTGCTGCGGTCCCGGGTCGTCGAGCAACCCCGCGAGCTTTCGGCGCTTTTGTCCGGGGATCAGAAAGGTCTCCTGCTGTTTCAAGCTGACTGTCTTAGGGCTGTTCCTCTGTGTCCGCGATCGAAACCTGTGAAAGCTTGATGAGGTTTTCCCCTGCACCCGATCGCGAAGAAAACTGAACGGGATGTGCCGTAAATCGAACAGAGGAACGGCTCGCTGCAGCGTCGTAAATAATTGATAGAGAGGAGAAAGGAGGGGGCATTTACTCACCATAATCGGAGCGCAATCTCGCCGGCCAGGTACAGACGAAGACGGTGCAGCGATCGCAGCATCTGCAACGAAACAAGCCGCTCTTTTAACCGCTAATTCACCGTTACAGCTCGCTGACAATGAAACATCCTGACCGCGGCTGAATCGATCCGTTAGCAAAAACGCGCTCGATCGTCGTCGATCGCTTCGCCATTCCCGATATAGTACCTACGTTCGACGTGCAATCGCCAGGCGATCGATCGTGCACCGCGTCATTTGTCTATGGTTTGTCCCTTTTACATCAGATGCACGCTGAAAGTCGCCGCGTGCCGAGTCTCTCGGCCGCTTGCTGAATCTAAAGGTGCGAATCCACGATGAGATTTTACACGAGACAAACATCTCAGCTAAACAACTAGATGTAAATAAAGAAAATAGTCGCGAGAGATGAGATTTTTTTTAAAGTATATCATGAAATTTGTCACATTGGGATCTAATTTCATGAAACTAATGACAAAATAATTATAAAGTAATAAAATAATGAAATAATTGTCTCGTGAGATTAATGTTTCATGCGAGGCGCGATATCCTTGCCTCATCGTGGATTCGCAACCTTCGCGCTCGTGTTCGTGGGCAATAAACGCGAGAAATAGAATGTTCTTGATTCCCCTTTGGTCTGTCGCTAGCCTTCATCGCTCAATCTATATCGCCGCCATGTTTCCTCAAATTCTCCAGCAATTCTGTTATCACAGCACCGCAGAGACACGCGAAAAAAAAATTGGCGTCGTTAGCGGGTGGATCGATAGGCCCCGCAAACGTTGGTCGCGCCGCCAAGATAAATCATCGGCCTACAATCCGGCGAGCGTGTTCCCCGGCGTAATCCGTTTACAGATCGCCGGTAAGCTGATTACGGGCAGAGGAGGACTTGGCCGCGCGAAAATAGGCGATGGTTTCTCGCGGAGCGGTCTGCCAACAGTCGACGCGCAACTGGCCACGGCCAAGTGCAAAGTTCCACTCGACGCGCTGTCAAATGTAAAGTTACCGGGTCACTGGCTGCTCGGAACCGCCAGGCCAAGTTTGCTCGTCACTTCGACCTCGTGTTTTACAATTTTACTATCTCTATATGTATTATATCTTCTATTTCAGGAGTAACAAAGTCATAATAATAATAATAATAATAATAATAATGCCTCATATAATAATTATAACTGTACAATTTGTATACCAAAGGCCAGTCCCGTTTAGCTAAATAAATAATAATAAACAAAAATATTGGGAGTCACGGGATTATTCCAAATATTTCTCCGTCACAGTACATACTCTTCTATGTAATGCTACACTTTTGTTTCCTCTCGAGTGACAAGGATAGCCATGACCGTTCCAGGGTTAAACACGTACCTAGGTAAACCACCACTTTATTCAGAGGAAGTGGAATTTGTTGTGCTTTCCCTCCGCGTATTCAAACTCCGCTGCTGCGAGGGAATTTCTATCGGAAACGTGCGCATCCGGGATAAAGATCCGGTACGCCGTAAAGTCGAAGAAACGGCAGTCGTGCTCTGACGGCCCGTTAAGAGCACTCACGCCCGCGGGATTTTCCTTCCGCCCTGGCGTTACCATGGGGACATTTTCGCGGGGGGAATGGTCCCCGCGATCCCCGCGATACGTTATCTCTCCCCCGTGTTCGCGGGGATGGAACGAGCGGCGGACGATTGCGAGAACGAACAGAGAGAAATAAAAGTCTCCCGTGTACCGGAATTCGAGAGTAACCTGCAGTTAGCTTGGCAATCCACGGAGGACGATGCTCGCGCAAGGTACCCTGGATTTTCGATCGATCAAGTTTAAAGGGAAGGTACGGCAGACAGGAGAAGGTCATATTCCTCCGTTATTTCCAGAAGCCGATGCATCGAATGCGTTTAATCTCGCGCGTTATCATCAGACTTCCTCTACCGGCGTCCCTCGCCACGGCTTGGCGCAAACAGACGATGTTCTCACAAAGATCGTCCCTTTCTTTTATGCACGACTACCTCGGAGGAGATTCGAGCGTGCAGAGCGAAAAGAGCAGACGCTGGAAACGGGAACGATCGACGGCAAAGGCAAAGACGGAGGCGATAAAGAATTCCATTTCCTCGGGAACTTTACAGAGAAGAGGCGTTCCCATTCGCTAAGGGAGTTGCATAGATCTGCCGAGATCTCCTGTCGCCATGAATAACATACGCTCGCCGGGCTACTTCGGTCTAGCTTCGTCCCGTCAACGTCGCGCTCCATTGTTATTCAAAATCGCTGCGCGAACTGCAGCACGACTTCCCTGGGAGTTCCAGCGACAAACAAGCTCTTCTCGGATATCAAAGAGCGACGGCAAAGACGGGAGATAAGATAGGCTAACGAGCCGTCAACAAGGGGATTAAGTTCAGCAATGAAGATTGATTTTCATCGAACAATCTTATCGCGGCCGCGAAGTTTGCAATAAAGGGATTTTGGACGATTCCGAAATCCATGCAGGTGCGAATTAGTGGGAGCTGAGCAATCGATAAGAGTCAAATACTCTTCAAAGAAAAGGAACCGACACGAACACGCTCCCCTTGCGTGGCTATTAATTACGAGCTGAAACCCGAGAGAGGGTTCGATAATTCCGTTTCTCCGTCGGGCACCACGCGCTCGCTTTCAATCGTCGCGAGTCGAGACGTGGCGTGAGAAGGCTGGACCCCACACCGGCGAATTTTTTCCAGGAATGACTCGTAGATCGTGCAGGAAATCGCGTTTCCCTTTGTCTGGCTCGTCCGAGGGTCCTCCGAAGCGATTCGCACGGAGCCCCCTGAAAACGAACAAGAGGAACACGATCGGGAACAGCAGAAGCTTCGAACGGCTAGCGCCTGGGAATCTATGAGGAGACCGTGAAGCTGGATGGATCGAAAGGATGCTGCTAAACTACTGCCTCCAGGCTGGGCTAATCGCCTGCAGTGCCATCTTAAAACCCCAAAGGCGGTGCCTTCTTTTGTCTAGTCTCTTTGCTCGCAACTTATCTACTGTTCCGACGTCGCGAAGTTTGAAAACAGACCGAGTCCGACAGAAACGTCCCCCTGGCTTGGTCTCCCGACTAGCCTGGAAACTTTCTGCACTGTCCAACTGCCCACGGCGCCTTCCTGGAAATCCTTTGTCCGAGGCGCGGCGCATCCGGTGTCGAATTTAATACGGGCGCGAACGTCCCCGCGTCCCTTTCGCTTCGGCGATTCCTCAGCCGAGGGGATTTCTAAAGCGGAGGGCACCGAAGATGCTCTTCCCCGTTTGCGCGTCACCGCGAGAGCAATTTACAAGCGACGCGCGGCTCTCGTTATCGGCACCAGCGAACGTTACGAGGCGTGTAACGCGTAACGTTTCGGTGCCGGGGAAAGACAGAGACGCAGAAACGAAGGACTGCACGCGCTGCAACGTCCACTCGATAAGGAGATAAGGCTTATAGCGCGCGCATACCGAGCGTCGAGTTTTCATATCGAGTTACCCGTTGAATTGGATTGGGTTACGGCCGGAGGAATGCCTGTGAGAACGGACGGTAAACTCGGGCAGCTTCTTTCGAAAGAATTTCGCGACTGGAAATTAGGCGGGAAACGGGGGCGACGCAATTTCGTGCGAGTTACGATACGTTCCTGCAGATTTGCGCAACGCAGACGCAACCGTTCTGCTACTTTTAACGCCTTCTTCCCTTCTTTCAGCTGTACCTAGGTACCTACGGAAATATCTGCTAGCACATTTTTCCAGCTTTCTCGCTGCATAGAGATCGAAGCAAGCGAGGAAAAGTGTCTGAATACCGCTGTGAACAGAGATGCTTCCGCGAGCCGAGTTAATTTCGATCGTCGAGTTAATATTCCTCCAAGGCACGCTCCTTTTAACGGAAAATCCGCTGAGAGGCTGGAAGAAGCGCGTCACGAACTGGGGGGATCCCCGTTACTCCGACGTGCGAGCAAATTGTTATTATCGCTGTCGTTATTATTGCGGTCCGCGATACCACCACGGTGAATAACAATGGCCCCGCGCAGACGCGTAATCACCGTCCTGCTGGAACGTGCAATAACTTTAATTGTAAATTACCATAAACTCCGACGAGGGGGAGTCCGTCGCGATATCATCTGCTCGGGGTTAACGACGTCTTTATCGAAACTTGCGCGCGTCAACGACGCGTCGCGTCGCGAGCTTCGGTCTCGTTGCCTTCTCAATGTGCCTCGAGATACGAGAGTGTCAATACCTTCCGCGGGATTTTATCAACAACCCAACACAAAAATTCCATTAAGAAAGCTTATTCCTCTCCGTTTGACGGACGTCACGTTGTAAACGTCCAGTAACAGACGCTGTTCAAGCACCTCGTATCCGCGAATCAGCGGAATAACGGCGAGGTTGAATTCTACTGTCGATCGAGCCACGTCCAGACCACGAACCGTTCCCGCGCGAGACGCTGCCTTTCTCGCCGGGAGAGGCAGTCTTGTACTATTGTCTCGAGCCGTCCCGTTCCAGGGACTTGGAGAACCCGAGGGGATGGACGCAGGGCGAAGACAAACGGTGGTTCGCGCGCGTGCACTTGACATTTTGCAAGGTACGCCGGTGTCGGTGTCAGCGGCACACGCGTCAATCCTGCATCGCGATTCCTTCGAGGCTCGAGCAGCCACCTTCGATCCATCGTCCGCGCGCGCTGGATCTCTTAATTAATTTCGCCAGACTCGAGGAAACGGCTGTCCCAAGCGTATCTCTGCTCGAGAGATGGCAAGAGATTTCGCGTCAGTCCTAAGGCTTAGTCAAATTCGCCCGCGGCACGATCTAGGGAGATGCTATCCGATTTGGTGGTTCCCCAGTGCTTTCAACCGTCGATTTCTACCATCGATAAGAGAATGTTCGAGCTAAGGAATTGGCGTCAGACGTTGCTACGCGTGTAATTTCGTGGAGCTAATCAGAGGGAAGAGGAAGATCCGTGTTTGGGAGAAGAGACACTGTTTTTCGACGCGAGTGGATGAATTATGGTGCAATGGAACTGGAAAGCGATGTGCTTCGTTGCTACGAGGGAATTGTGACTGGCGGACGGAATTAGTCGCGAAATTGATTGCCACTTGACCCCCCGATTGCTCTCGCCGCGAGTCCCGGCACGAACTCGGCGCGGATTCGATTCAACAGTTCCGCGCGCGAAAGGGAAATTCGACGTTTATGCGCTCGCGGAGCATCAATTTCGACCTCGATCCTCGAGGATGGAATATTACGCCGCGATTACGCAACGACCTCGGTAGCATCGACCCCGCAACGCTCTTATTCCCGTAGACGACGCGCACTTGACGATTCTTAAGTACACTTCGGATTACCCCGCTCGCTGAACAATGTTTTCTCAACTTGCAATTCACGGAACTTGGGTGTTGGAGGGCCAAAGCCAATACTCGAGCCACGTAGGTACTTTCACCCTAGAACGACGACACTGTCACACTTTTGGAGAGTCTCCGACACTCTGCGTTAGGGGGTTCAAATTGAAATTTGAATATTTGACGCAGCTACCACGCAGCTTCTCCTCCGAATTTTTTTAATGAAAAATTTCACATTTTGTAGAGAAAAGCGAGACCTTTCTAACGTATATAATGCTTCTTTCATAAAACCATTTCTCCACCGAAAAGAAATTCTTGAAATGCATCCTACTTTTTCGCCAGCCAGGTGTACACGTTGCCGCTTAAGAACGCCATCGTCTTCAGAGCCAATTTTCTCCACATCCACGTGCCATTACCACTAGCGATTCCAGCGATTCTAGAAATAGACAGTAAGCGGAGCGTGCCGAATCGTCGCGCGAGCTGATTTCGCGATGCAAAATCGATACTGGGCGGCCTGTCCGCCACCGGCGCTCGTGTCGAGCAGTGTCGGAGCTGTCGGTGTTGCTTGCAATCGAGCGAGCTTAGATCGCAGATAACGGCGAGCCGATTGATTCGACTCGATTACCAGACAAATTCGTGCTACCACCTCCAGCCCAGGCCGTCTTTCGAAACGGCGAAGCTCGGCGATGGCGGATTTACTAAAGCCACGTTCACGCGTGTCATCGCCCAACTACGACGCTATAAATAGAATACGTGGTCTACGTTATTCCCCTTTAATCCAGAGGAATAGCAAGATATCCCCGTGGCCTTATGGGACCGGTTTCTGCCGTCGCGTTCGCCAGGCCCCGCGCGTCACGCGTCTTTAATGCTCCTCTAATGAAGAGGTTCCCACGAATATCCTAATTGCCATGGAATCACTGGGACACGTGTTGTCCAACGCGGCAACCTATCGGGAACTTAAGGTACACCAACTCGATCGTTAAATGGAGCGGTTGACAACGAGCCTGCTATACATCTACCATCGCCTGGAAGTTTCCAGGCGACGCGCAAAAATTCCCTTCCCCCCTAGATTCGTATCCTCGTTCCTCGACTTTACGCGCGTCGTGACTATTCCTGCGGCCCCGTGTCGTCGCGTTATTCGCGCGGTTCGCGAATATAAATCACGCGCACCGAGTTTCAAGTACAAGCATTCCCTCGGCGTAATTTACGATCGGAATGATTCGTCGTAGCGGCGGCGACAAGAGGCTGATTGAAATATCGTCGCGTGGTTGCTCGTAGGGAACGACCGTGGGGGCTCCGAAATCTCGCGGGTAAACCGCCCAGCTCCCAAAGAGCAGGGGACGGCGGATCGGCTGCAAGATAAACACCGGCTGCGCGCTGGTACACGCGTTTACGCTGTTTACCGATAATCCGAGGCTAAATATAGGTGTGTACAGGTCGCTGGCATCCCCTGGCTGATCCTGGACCCTGCCGGGTTCACGCGTGAACGATAGCTTCCTGGTTGCGCGACGGAGTAAAGTAGGTAGGTATTCGATCCGGTGAAATCACGTCGACGGAGTTGTGGGACCGCAGTGGCCGTTTAAAATACGCGTAGGTGGTGGCTGGCGTGGATTATTAGATACATCTGACGAGGGATCCCCCGCTGGATTAAGCCCGCGGGGGGAATGGAAACAAGTCTGGGGATTAATGGACTCGAGGCGAAAAGACGAGGGAGTAGGAGAGAGGCTCCCGACACTCTCGCCGAATAACACCGACGCCTAACGGTCGCTAATTGCTCCTCGTGATTTTAATTAATCCCCATCGCGCGCAGTAAATACGGAAATTTCTCGTTTCGGACATCAAAGGTGAACGAACGCTTCGGCGCGTCCTCCCCGCGTTAATTACTGCCACTCCGGGCTCCCCGAGGCCCGCGACTCGTCCGGCACCGAATTTTTAGCACCTTGGAGCGCCTAATGGTTCGAGGAAACGTTGCCTCGTCGAAAAGACACGGGGAAAGTACGCGGGGCCTCTCGAAACGATCATGGGAGCGCGACTCCTTAATTTCCCGGGCGAAACAATGACGCGGTGAAAGAGGGAGAGCTGCAGCATCGTTGCGCAACCGGAAATGCTCCTCTTTCACCCTTCCTGGGAACCGCGCGTTAATCTATCCGTCCGCGGGACAACTGTAAAATCATTTTCGACAATTTCAGTCTTGAAAATTAATATCCCCATTAGAATCTCGGTCCCAGACGAAGAGATTATCTTTCGCCCCTGAAGCCGTTAACAGAAGAACGCCAGGAAATTCCAAGCTACGGTTCGTTATCGCGTCTGGTGGAATTTTTGCGCCTCGATGTCTCGAGGCGGCCGGTGTCGCGTTGTCGTTAACGTCTGGAGCGCCACTCGTATTTAAACAACAATATCCAACGATGAGGAGGCCGAGGGCTCGATGAGCCGGAGCTATCCGGTTGTCGCATCGCTAAAGATTATTCCGTATTACGCCCTCGTACGTTATCGCGCGCGACCGCCCGATTACCAGGCAACCGCTCCGAGAGTACGCGAGCTTCCACGTTATTTAGCGCACAGGAACACGATCCCTCCGCCTGTCGTCGTAAGTAAAGATCACATCGCGTTAACGGCCTAGACCTGGCAGGCTAACGAATCTGCCTGCCTCGAAATTGCCGATCGTTCCGTGCAACGCCGTGCCGCTTCCTCTCCGGTGCAAGAAACTCGATCCAAATCTTTCATTTCACGCCCGGCGACTGTGGTGAAGCAATTCTGAAGCTCCGCGATGGCAGGCTCGCGACGACCGATTAACGACGAGGAGCGTTGAACACTAACGAATCGTCGATGCCTCGATAGTTCGTCAATTAACCAACTACGGCGGAGTGGAATCATTCTGGGACGCGAGCGTGAGTTTCCCAACTCGCGGCGAGCCGCGCAACGCTCCGGATTCCCGTCGTGCCGCGGGGTGAAATTAATTTCGCGACGACATTTAGGGCACGCGGGCGGGAGCTGTATCGCGCAGATACGACGCGGCTTCTGGGTCAATTTTTGCGGCGAGTGGATCGATAGTTAAGGAACCGAGAGATTCGGAAGCCTAACTGGAGCGGAAGGGGAATTAATGGCGTTATTAAGCAGCCGATAACGATAGAAGGGGGGCGAAGCTGTCGCGCGATTATCGCTCGGGACAGAGATCTTTCGATGGGGATCTCATTTGTCCGCGAATAGTACCTAGGCCGATAGAAATATGTAGGTACCTTCGCTTGTCGATCGTGAAGCGTTACGTGACAGCACCAGCCTCCGAGCAACATAGAGGAAACGGTAGCGAATTATTTGTACGTCCCCATTGATCGCTGCCAGTCCATAGAAAACCTCTCTGTCGCGGGGCTGCTCCCTCGACAAATCGCGTTTCCCCGGTCTTTCAATTACAAAATGGATGCTCCTGCTCCTTTGCGGGGATCTCCCGCGAGGCGCGGAATCGAATCGAGCCATCGATCGGGCGCACAAAGTGCCACCGTCTATTGAATTTCCTCGGCTCGTCGTCGATTAAGCCGAGCGCGTTTTCCCCGAGAGCGCAACGGCGAGAAGGCTTCTCCACTGGCACCGAACCAACCTCCTCGTCGTTCAAATATTTCCTAGACCTCGCGACTCCGACGATCTGGGCGTATCCAGTCCGATCGATTAATAAACGGCGAACGGTGGACAAAGGAAAGCACCTTTCGCAAAGCTCGCGAGCCCTAGGCCGAGGAACGCGCGCGACGGGACGAGTGGGCTACGCCGTCTTTCATCGAGAACTGTCGGGCCGAGGCGAGCGCGTGCACATGGGAAACACTGGTCGACAGATCTCCGGCGGAGGAAAAAGAACGAGCACGAGCACTGGAACGGACAAGTATTACAAACTGGGTTATGCCCGCTATTATAGCGGCGAGGCTCGTACACGCGAGAGCGCGACTTTTACATAATACGCCGCGGTACGGCTGCTCGCGAGCAACAGTCGGCTGCAGCCTTCGCCGAGGAGAGAACAGGCGAATAGGCTGGCGGGAACGGTAGGTGGGTGAGTGGGTGACTAGGTAGGTGCCCGCGATCTCGAATAGTCGATTTCTATTCTCCGGCGCTGCCTCATCGGGCGGGCGTGTTTCCATCGGGATCCAGAGAAATCTCAATTATCTTGTTCAGGAGTACCGACTCACCCTGTATATGGGAGAGCATGCGAGGGAAAAGTTGCCCCGTTAGGCAGATACGGGACTCCCAACGCCGAGCGATCGGACGACTAATTATCTCGTACGGTGTTTCGTTCCTCCTGCTTGCGAATCGAGTAGTAGGTAGGTATGCACCGGGCCGACCGTTTCAAGTACGAATCGCCACGCCGCCATATAGGCAGCAGGCAAGATCAGGTGCGGGCAAGATCAACGCGTAAGAGTCGTTGACGTAAGCGGCAACGAGTCCGCTTAATTGCGTAAGGTGAAATTTCGCCGGGAGGTACATCTCCCCCGTACTCGCTCTCGATTCCCCTGCAGACCACGCTTTCGCCGTCGACGAAAGGAAAACCGTGTAGGGGAGAGTTGCCAATATCGTACTGGTCACCTAAATCGTACCTCATCAGTTTCTCAGTTATTAATGAATGTAAACGACATCTGATAATAAAAATATCAAGTAAATGCGAAATAAGAAATAGAAACAAAACCTTTTGAGCTTACACTCTATTTTGTGCGTGCTATAAACGTTTAAAAAAATCAGGCATAATCGATGTAACTTTTTACCAGTTTATTTTAGCTGATAATAATCAAACGATGCAATTTTGTCCTGTATTTTTGTATTTTTCTAAAAGTGGGTTTAATGTAGAATATTTTACATTCATTTTAAGTACATATTACATTCATTATAAAGTTTAAATTGATATTTGTAAATAAATTGATCATGTTTCCTAAATCGTACCACTACAATCGTACCAGTAGGATTTGACAACTCGTATGTTATATAGGGTAAACCCGGGTGACGCGGTCGACCTAATATAAAATGGCTATTAGAACTAATATAGACATAACTTATTTTATCAGGACAAACCTATATGTTCAGAATTTTATGCTCATTCAGAAAAACTGGTCGATATTTGCTTTAAGACAATACTTACTGTAAATCGGGTTGAAAACTGAAGTCATGACATCTGACCACCTCTCCCGAGGTGCCGGGAGAAACGGTTTTCGTCGTTGGCAGAGACCACTGACATAATTATCCATGGAAAATTAACGAAGGATAAACCAAAATTATTTATGAGTGAATACAACGACAGATTTATTGATATTTAATTTCTTTACGCTAAACAAGTAAAGAACACATCAATCAAAAAGTGAACTACCTACTGGCGATTAGCAAGGCAAATGAATACAAAAGTGAATAAATAAATTAAATAAACGAAAATAATAATAAAAAATAAAAAATAAAAAAAATTAATAAAAAAATCATAACTCGACCATCTCTCCTTTTTGCAGCGAGAGATGGTCTTCTCGTTAGCTTTGAAAGGATGAGTTAATATGGCCAAATACTTTAGCTGCATTGTCCCTCAATGTCTCGACTATCTTATTATCCCAAATATTAAACGAAAATATACTTAGAAGTATATTTTAAATACGATTCTGTACAACCGCTGTTTGACAAAAGAGGTTAAATGTAACCCCAATTTACATTTTAAAGCCTATAAATCCAGAAAAACACAGAAGGAAGCGAAATCACGCTATTCATTCAACTGTTTGGCTTCTAGAGAAGGAATTTATTTGCACTTTAACGCATTTTTACGTACAGAATCTGAAATATAGCGACTCGACCAACTCTCCGACCCGACCGCATCTCCCGGATTTACCCTAGGTTATGTACATATATCATATACATAGGTTATTGCGGCCCGTGTGTAATCCATGCATATACATATGTATATATAACTATATAATAATCATTACTTTACGTTGAATATTTTCTTCTGTATTAGTTATTGATACTATTTTTAGTGGAGGTACGATTTTGGAAGCCGAGGGGTACGATTTAGGAGACCGGTTGCCTAAATCGTACCTTTTACAGTATGTGACAAAAAGATTAATAACAAATTAATTTGTTCCGAACAAAAGGTTAAGCATATAATAGTAGGTGCCTAAAAGATCAAGCTACAATATGGATATTGTCATTTGCGTTCAAATTAGTACCAAATATGAAATATAACGTAAAATGTCTTAAGTGGTACGATATAGGCAACCCGCCCCAACATACCTATCCTCTCGCGTTTCTGTCCCGTTCGCTGGCCGAAAGAGGACCTCACCGACGCAATGAAAGAATGTCGGCGTGCAAATGAAACGAGCGGACGAGCCACCAACCGGTTATCGTTTTCGTAAAGAAATCGCCAACGATTATGAAGTACGGCTCGGACAGGGATTCACGCTACGAAAGGCGATCGGAGTGGAAGGTTTCCGCGGTGCACGCACGCCGAGCGTTTTCCCTTTCCTTGCGCGAGGCTTGCCCCCGCTGCGTAATTGGGAAGTTCCCCGGGAGGATCGATCGATCGATCGATACCGCAGCGTCCCCGTGTGCGAAACCTTGGGATTCCAAGGATTCCTGCGGTACCGTTTGGCGCACCCTGCGTACGCAGCAGCTTCTTTCGACACTGTGCAGGATGACTCTGGGCGAGATCAGTGGCGTAGGCAGGAAGCCCCCCTGCACCTTCGCGGACCTTGGGAGACCTTCTGCCAGGCGAGCTTTTTCCCACGGAATGGACGAGCTGCCATTCCTCTCGACGGAGAGTCTAGGATCCACGGGCATAGTCACGCACGGAGCCCGCCGCGATTCGTCGGCGGCCGCGTCGCCGTATGAATATTAAATGCGGGGAACCACGCGGAAAGCTCTGCTGCATAAAATATTCATTAAGCAGATTGGATCGGGCATTTTCTGGCGTACGCTATTGAATTTAGGTAGGCAACTCCGTGGCACGCACTATCCCAGCGGGCATGCCCGCGCCCCTGCGCACACATATCTTTAATATCTCGACGACGAATCGACATTCATTAGGATGCATTGGCATTCTTTCGCCCATGGGTAGGTACACACTATCCCAAGCGCAAGCGGAGGGAACGGGTTATGGTAGAATCCTCGTCGTCGCGCGCTACTAACGACCGACGATTCTCCCATTCGATGCGTAGGTACATCCGAGGCGGTTTTCATGCAACGTCGCCTGCGAGTCTCTCGATGCGACCCAGCCAGCCGTCTAACGTTTCCTTCGGAAATGTCTCTCTCTCTCTCGTTCCCGCCGGCCGATCGATACTTTTCCTTTTGCCGAGCACGAACGCACTTGGGCTCTCTCTTCGCTTCGTGCCGTATACCTTCGAGCCTGGATATGGAAACATTCTACGGCCAGTTTAAAAGTACTTTCAAAGTCGCTGCACTAATCAGCCCGTGGCTGCTCCCAGTAGGTAGATTCTACTTGGCGATCCTTGTGCTCGTCTTCGAACTTTTCTCTGCATATCCTCAAATGATTTTCAACCGTTTAGGTGCGTTAAATAAATAAATAAATCTACAGCAGCGCGATACATCCTGCCCAAGTGATTAGCAGACTCGGCATGCGATTCGAATAATACAACTAATTGCACCCAACTAAGCTGCCCGTTCAGTTTCACGCGCCGAGCTTGAAAACAGAAACGACAAGTTCCCAACGCTCGAAACCGCCGCGCACGCCCGCGTCAGGCGATGCGTTGGCTCCGCCAGCGATCCCCGACAGCTTCTCCAGCGCGATATTTACGGAGCAGGATGGTGCAACGAGAGGAACCACAGACGGGGGAGGGAAGAGAAGCGACGCAATCAGCGAGGATCGATTGCATGGAAATAACCGAGGCTGCATTAGCCTAATGACCGCGAGCGCGGGTGATCCGATGATCTACGATCGCTACCCTCGCGGGGAGACGTCGCATGGATCATCGTCGCGCGATCGCAGCAACGCGGCTCGTCGCAATTACGCTGGCCATTAGTCAGCCGGTTTTTCGCGTGTTCCAGCTCGACCGACTGTTGTGCAGATTTTTAGCAGCGCGATTCTTCCTGCTCTCGACAAGCCTTTTCGTGCGATCCCGTCCAACTCCCGTTTCGACACTTGTGACACATTTTCCCACACCCTCGCGCATAATTCCGGTGTATCCGTCTAACGACGCGTGTCGAGGCGGGAACAGAGCACGGCCTGTTGCGCGCGTGCACGTGTACGAAGGAAGACGCGGCGGGACGGCGTACGTGATAAGCTCATTTGTATCCGATGCTAAATGCATACAGCCGTTCCCCGCGCTCTATCAACCAACCAGAGTAATGGCGCGACTCGATAAAGAACGCCGGGCCGAGGATAGAGAAGCGATAAAGCGAGCAGCCCAGCCGAGCCCGGCCGGGAGATTTAAGCGCGGCAATTAAGCAACCATCCCGAGACCGAACTCGCGTTTCCACGATACACTTGTTCCGATAGGGGATCCCCCTCGCGCCTCGCCAAACTCCCTCGCAGTAATTGGACGAATGTATTTCGCGCCGGGACGCGCATTCTACCGGCCGATCGCGGAAACTCCTTTCCACCCAGCCACCGATCTATCTCCGTGCAAAAATATTACCCTCCCCCAAACCCACGGCGTCCTTCACTTCGGTTTTCGTTTCTAGAAAATTCTGCTATTCCTCGCGCGATTCAACGGGACGACCGACACCGGTTACCGATACGGGCGCGCGACAAAAGGCTGCCGCGAAAACCCATGGAAGCGCGAGTTATCGGGAAAACACAGTAAACACAGCCAGAGAGGAAAACGTTTACCGAGCGAATATTCGTCGTCGCGTCGGGCTACGCGGGAAGTCGATAGGTCGTAACTGATTAAGTAAAAAAATAGCGGGCGATAGAGGCGCGAGATTTTTGGCCGCGGGTTATCTCGATTGACGCTTCGTCAGAATCGTGCGAAGGGTTTATCCCGTTGATATACTTAAATAAATAAAAATAAATAAATAAATCTCGTTTAAGTAGGGGAGAGCGGGGACAAACGTAACGGCGTCATGAAAGTAACGCGCCTTCTCTTGCCTTCCACAAAAGTTTCCAAAACGTTCGCTTTACATAGTTACGCGTGTTTAGTGTTCCTTTGGTTTCACGGAGTGACGCTGAGCAATACGATGATTCTCGTATACCGTGGGCAAGCTGATTTCGTTATTTCGATCATTCAGGTAAGTGTCTCCTCTGTTGGTTTTTTTTTTGTTAATATTCATAGTTAAACTATAGACATTGATCCAATTATTTGTTAGAGCGTTCTTAGATAATGTCTTTGTAAGTTCCTGTATTTGATTTCAATAAGTCTTTTATAGTTTGTACGTTATAACAGTTCCTATGCTGAAAAACATGGCTGGGGACGAAAGTAACACTCTCTATATCCCAAAAGAATTGAATCCAATATTAACAATAGTTTGTAAAAAAAAACATAAATATTAGTTACTTTTGGGGCCGTTACACGAGATTCCATATTAAATCAAATACACAGTATCAAAGTAATGTTTGAAGCTGGTTATGCTTTTTTATCGTTACCTACTTAAAATATGTTTATTTAAATGTTTGTTTCTATCGTTACTGATAATAAAAAAAATCCTATTTTGCTTTGGAAGAAGTGTTTTTTTTACTTAATTCTCCTCAAAATAATTAGTGTTACTTTCGCCCCCATGGTATGTTACTTTCGTCCTACCCCTGCAGGACAAAAGTGACAATGGCAGTCACTGCGGGAAATTGCCATGACTCTTTGACTACTTATAATGGAAGGCTGAATTTGTGGTCAAATGATAGACCAAGAAACACCCTATCTTAAGGCATAATTCTCGTTTTTATATCTGTAACAGGTAATTGGCAGCGAGGCCAAATGTAAACAATGTTACGTTTGTCCCCGCTCTCCCCTACCTAATCACTGCGCTTTTCATTTTCGAAACTGTTAGTTCCCATGGACCGACGTTTCAGAAACTTTTCACACGACCCACGTCCCCGACGAAGGGTTAAGCTCGTCCCAGTTAGCTGGCCTTTTAAATCACGCGGACACGTAGTACGCACTCCAGATTCACGATTAACAGCGTCATTCATCGGCCGGCCGGTCGGCGAGCCTGGCCTTCTTCGTTCATTCATTCTCGGCCGGTGACGTAACAAATATTGCTGTCCGTTTCGTTCCAGATAAAAAGCGAGCAGACAGGAACGTTGACGAGCGCAGAGGGACACTTCATCCCGCCTCTGATCCGCGGTTTAAATATTCATCCTCGAGGTCCCGAGGAAACTGGAGGACCGGCACGGTGGATTCGGTCAGCCGCTGTTTAATCAATACGGCATCGCTCGAAAATACCGTTCGCAGAGCTGGGACGCCTTCTACGGACCTGGGGGGGGATTTATTCTCAGCTTAAAGTCACCTGACCCATATAGAACTCAGGAACGACTGCACAGCGGACGTCAATACCGTTGAAATATCTCGTGCATAGAGCTAGGATCCTGCTGAAAGGGATCCCCGGATCGCTGGAGTCTCGCGAGTTTGCCTCGGAATCGACGACACTCGCGCGTAGGTGTGTCGCGACGCGCTTTCTCGATACGCGCGGGCTACTCGGCGCGGCTAGAAAGAAGCAAAACGAGGGGGACAGGCAACCGCTCGCGAACAATGCTCGATTTATTCGTCGGAGATCGGGCCGAGGCAGAGCCGCTTTCTAGTCGCATTGCTTTCCAGCGGCCGTTAAATCCTTCTCGCAGCTTTCCAGCCGGGAAGCTCGTAGAACGAATATAGTGGGCTTTTTCGCCGGCCCATCTATACCTGTACTAGCCAGTGTCCCACTCGACCCCAAGTCGAAAACGAAATAAAACGTACATAAAACTCATCCGCGCGATCTATCCCGTCGTGACCATCGCTCGCAGCAGTAACGAACAGCGATAACCCAGAAAGATACACGGAAACTCAATTTCCATCAGCGCACGCGGATGCGTCCGATTCCCGCGATTGGTAAATTCATCGATTGCGCGATGGCGAAAGAAACAGCGAGGCCGGCCGACAGTGGTCGATTAAGGGGGTACAGCAGTATCGAAAGGGCAAAATCAGTGGTTTCTTTTATGTTGGATTACTTCGATACTAAATTATTGAAATTATTAAGCGCTGAAAGTACGCGTGGCACACTTCAAACTTGTGTACATAGTTTCAGGTGAATCTGCGACCTGAAAGCAAAATGCTTTCAGGTGAGTAATTTCTATACCAAGTGCTGCGACGTGGAACTTCCCCCACCGAATTTCTACAATAATTGTGGTAGTTACGCGCGAAACAAAAATCTGTTTTAATAATTTATAAAAAATGTTGCCAGCATCCAATGTTGATGGGGAAATTGCACATCATAGAGAATGGAGTTCTACATGTCTGGTTAAAATTTCAAGTGAAAATATTCATTCGTTCGAAAGTTATGATGTACACGGTGTTTTAAAACGTAGTTTCGAGATAAACGGCTTCGAAGTTAAGTCCCCTACGCCAATACCGCTGTGCGTGGCCGTTACTCGACGGTGCACTGAATTACGTTCGGCGCTATAATTTCGAATTTCCTCATGAACCTTAGTTGCAAATATTCGCAAAGGGCGACCACTTTCGGAATTAATAATAATAACAAAAATCGATTTTTCGAGATTTCAATAGTCCTGTGGCCGCTTAAGAGGGACTCCGCGTCGCAAATAACACGCGAAACGGCTGTGGATGATCGCGCGTCGCGCTCGGCTCCGTTCCCCCTGGCGTCCAGGGATCGAATAAAACACGCATCTTTGCCAGGCATGCGTTCGCGAGCGCGCACCCACCCACCGGCTCGACGCGTTCGTTTGCATGTGGTCGAGGAACGAGGAGAGCCGACTCCCCGGGCAGATATAGAAGGAATGCAAGGCCGTATCTTCTCCTCTTTACGATTTCGCGGAGATTTCCCTTGCGCGAAAACGACCGCGTATCTACCCGCCGAGGTTACCTACGCCGTCACCCTGGCCCGCCCCCGCTAAGCCAGCCTTAAATAATAATCGCGGTAATGACAATCGCCGCGACGGAACCGCGATAAAGATAATACGATAATGGCGGGGTGTCGGCGGAGATGCCGCGCGCCGCTCGAGAAAAGCGAGGCGCGCGCGTTTTCGCGTGGCTTTATCCAAGGACGTAAAAAACTGTGCTCCTCCGAGGACGAATAAAACCGCGGCGTTCGTAGACGCGGCCCCGCTGCTCCTATATCGTTCTGCGCGGTTTACGAGCCGGGAACCGTGTCGGAGCTGATCGCTTCGCCAACGATCTCGTCGATCCTACCGTCGGAACGAGCAATCACTTTTAGCGCCTCTCGGAGCCTGCGAAAGCCTCTCTGTAGCCGTGCTGAGCTTCGAGATGAATCTCTGCTCGGTCCTGCTTGACAACGCTGCGAGACACGCTTACGGCGTATGGAGGTATCGTATAATACAGCTGCCCGCTCGAAGGTATTTTAGAGTTCGCGACGCTGCCGGACGGGACAGGGAGTCACTAAAATCCGAGGACGTTATTACCTAATTTCTGGGTGAGAGCCGAGTGGTTGGCCGTGAAAATTGACTGGCGTCGCGTTACTCCTCTCCGTGTCCGTCGAGCACGCCTTCCCGATCCTCGGATCTATCGCCAGGATCGACACGGCGAGGGGCGAGGGGCTCGAGAAATCGCCGCTCGTAAATCACCGAGTCACCCCATGCGTGCGTACGCTCCGCGCGCAAACATTCGCGCGGCTTTTTTCTCCCCCGGCGCGTGTACCGCGGAAAAGGCGAGGGTGCAGTGGCGTACGATCGAACTCGCGGCACCGAAATTCGCTTGCTTCCTCATTTAAAATTCGTCCGATAAGGTGTATCACTTATGTGATGCCCAATTCGAACGGAAGGGCATGATTAAATTTTGAAGGGCTCTCACTTACGTGCGCATTAAGAAATCTAAGTAGTTTCGAGGGAATCGAACTATCGCGCAGTTTCATAAAACGAACGACAACCACCCACGCATTTCCCACTTCCTTGATGCCAAAGGAAACCTCTATAAGCGCAACGGAATCGAATAGAATCGAGAGGTTCGGTTAAATACCGGCGCCTATGGGCAACTACACGCTACATAGAGGGTAAGGGGAAGAAAAGGGGTCGGCTGGCGGGCAGTGGCCAGCAGTTATCCTGTAGGAAACGAATAAATTAGAGGTGGCTTATCAACGAGTCCTTGATAGGCGTGCGCGGTCGCTAGGTCGACCCGGTCCGAGGGATGGACGTGTACGAGAAAAGGGGACAGCAGCGGGACGTGTTAATCGAACGCCGTGGATTTATAGGTACCAGGAGCCCACAGGAAAGGTGGATAGATGGAAAGGAGGGACTACCCACGCTGTCTTTACGCTCTATCGACGTACGATCCTCCTCTTCGAGCGTACACGCGCGCCGCGAGAAGGAATATCCTCGTGTAGGGGAGGATTGCCTTAAAACATTTTACGTTATATTTCGTATTTGCTACTAATTTGAACGCAAATGACTATTGGATATCGTAGCTTGATCTTTTAGGCACCTACTATTATATGCTTAACCTTTTGTTCGGAACAAATTAATTTGTTATTAATCCTTTTGTCACATACTGTAAAAGGTACGATTTAGGCAACCGGTCTCCTAAATCGTACCCCTCGGCTTCCAAAATCGTACCTCCACTAAAAATAGTATCAATAACTAATACAGAAGAAAATATTCAACGTAAAGTAATGATTATTATATAGTTATATATACATATGTATATGGATCAGGTATATGGATAAAATGTAAATTGGGGTTACATTTAACCTCTTTTGTCAAACAGCGGTTGTACAGAATCGTATTTAAAATATACTTCTAAGTATATTTTCGTTTAATATTTGGGATAATAAGATAGTCGAGACATTGAGGGACAATGCAGCTAAAGTATTTGGCCATATTAACTCATCCTTTCAAAGCTAACGAGAAGACCATCTCTCGCTGCAAAAAGGAGAGATGGTCGAGTTATGATTTTTTTATTAATTTTTTTTATTTTTTATTTTTTATTATTATTTTCGTTTATTTAATTTATTTATTCACTTTTGTATTCATTTGCCTTGCTAATCGCCAGTAGGTAGTTCACTTTTTGATTGATGTGTTCTTTACTTGTTTAGCGTAAAGAAATTAAATATCAATAAATCTGTCGTTGTATTCACTCATAAATAATTTTGGTTTATCCTTCGTTAATTTTCCATGGATAATTATGTCAGTGGTCTCTGCCAACGACGAAAACCGTTTCTCCCGGCACCTCGGGAGAGGTGGTCAGATGTCATGACTTCAGTTTTCAACCCGATTTACAGTAAGTATTGTCTTAAAGCAAATATCGACCAGTTTTTCTGAATGAGCATAAAATTCTGAACATATAGGTTTGTCCTGATAAAATAAGTTATGTCTATATTAGTTCTAATAGCCATTTTATATTAGGTCGACCGCGTCACCCGGGTTTACCCTAACATACGAGTTGTCAAATCCTACTGGTACGATTTAGGAAACATGATCAATTTATTTATAAATATCAATTTAAACTTTATTATGAATGTAATATGTACTTAAAATATTCTACATTAAACTCACTTTTAGAAAAATACAAAAATACAGGACAAAATTGCATCGTTTGATTATTATCAGCTAAAATAAACTGGTAAAAAGTTACATCGATCATACCTGATTTTTTTAAACGTTTATAACACGCACAAAATAGAGTGTAAGCTCAAAAGGTTTTGTTTTCTATTTCTTATTTCGCATTTACTTGATATTTTTATTATCAGATGTCGTTTACATTCATTAATTACTGAGAAACTGATGAGGTACGATTTAGGTGACCAGTACGATATTGGCAACTGTCCCCTATATGCGCGCGTACAAGATCAACGGTTACGATCCCTGTATTCTTGCGATTTCCAACCGCTTCGATTTTCAATTGGAAGCGCGGGGGGGGGGGGGGGAAGGAGCCAACAAGGGAATGCCTGTGTTCTCCACCCAAAAATAGACCATTTACATGGAAAGGGCGTATCTGGATTGGAGCCACTTCACCCCTCCGCCGCGGCACAGTCAGTGCCTAGCCTGGAATAAGTGATGGGGGTGAAAATAGAAAGCGCGCCAAACGTAACTAAAAAAGAATGCCAACGTTTATTTCTCCATTCGGCCAAAGGATCCTGTCTGGCCCATGTTCTGAATAGCGCTGGTCTTATAATCATACGGCCTATGAAGTCGGCGTGACAACTTGTCGCGTACACTTGCTGCAACTTTCATGGGCGGTCGAGCGTTTTCCGCGAAAACGGCGCGCGCGAAAGTTACACGTCGGCCGAGGAGCTCGGGAAAGCGATCGTTACACGCGACACAGAAAGTACGGCTCGTCGATCGACCCTGACCGAATATCGACGTATTTTTCCGCCGATGTAATTCCCGAGCCGCTCGGCTGTTCCGCTCTGGCGACGGTAAGCGCCTTCCTGTGTCGCGTGTTCGACATTTCCCCGGCTATATGCCCGGCATTACGGAATGCTAACGCTTAATTCCACGTGTCACGCGTTCGCATCCATTCAAGTGATCGATCGCTTAGAAGTTCTCAACATTTTCCTTTATTTAATTACAATCCTTTGTCTCTACTAAGTAGTCTTTGTCGTTCTCTCCTATCGTCCGTTACAAAAGAAATAAATGAATATATAGATAAGCTTCCGCGGTGATTGATCGACACGCAGCGGAATTCGACGAGTTTAAAATCCCCCGGAAAGTAGGTCGTCGAGCGCGTAATCGCATTTGCGTTATTATCGCGCGATATTAGGCACTGCCACTGACCTACCTTCCGCGCTTCCGTCGGCTTAATTAAAGGCCGGCCGTGAGTTACCAGGTTGAACAATGAGCGGCGCGATCGAAGGATCCCTCGACAACGCTCGGAGAACGGCGAAACGGGCGGGACCGGTAATTTATTACAAATTAAACCGTTCAAGCGCACGCTGCTCGCGCGCAGAAGAGGCCCCGTCGAAGGGTTCGCGGAGGAACGGGAGAATCACTGCGAGCGCGTGTTAATTATCGTTCACGGATTACGCGATCGAGCACGCGCTGCGCAAGTGACGAAACTCGCGCGCCCCTCGCGAATATTGGAAATAAAACGAGCCCGCCAACTGGCTCGTTTAAACCGGCACGCTGCCCGAAGCGATTCCTCGTTCGATTGATCGGAGAACGCAGCCGTCGGGCCTCGCGCGCTGGCGCGTGTAAAAATCGGGGGCACCGAGCGCGAGCAAAAGCGGCGAAAACAAGGCAGATAATTAGGTCGATTACAAATTGAAATCCAGCCGATTGTATCTGGCGCGGCGGCCACGTGGGCGAGCTAGCGCGCGTGACGAAAACGATATCGCCTCGCAACGTAGATACATATTTCTTCGATATCCCTCGAGATACTTCGCTTAGATAGCGCAACCTGCTTGGCCAGGTAGGGCCCGAGTATTTAAGTATTCCCCACTGGATTCTTTGCTTAATGATATTCAAAAAGCTTCTGATTGCGAAACACCACCCCTATGCCCTAATTCTTACCCTTCATCCACACTCATTCGCCCTTCCTTATCCATTCGTGAATCACACAACAATACACACTACGCGTGTAGTTTCTTTCTTTTTTATATAATAATGTAATTTCGTGGTGCAATAAAGACGATCTTATTACCGTACATTTTCCACCGGCAATTACTCGCAATGGTAACGCGAGGTTTCTTATTAATTACGCCGGCAATTACTTTCCTCGCGGCTACGAGCGGGGCGTGTCGTCGTTAGAAAGTCCTTCCCTCCGCTCCGGCCGGGATAAAAATTGTTCGCGGTGCTGGAGCCGTGAAAAATCTTAACGCAACGACGATCGCGCGCCATGATTATTACGCTTTCTATCGTGCGCTGGTCTCGACGACACTCTGGGACGTCTAACTCGAATTCTCTCGCACGTGGAGCCATGGTGGACGAGGGTGGGACACTTGCTACATCCGATCGATGGAAAAACGACGCAGAGAGTTCCACTACGTCACATCACACCGAGCAGAAGAGCCCGCAGCGACGGCGGCTCACCCCCACTGCGGGGATGGTCCGTCGCACGCGAGGTCCTGGCTGTTTGAAAATTGGTGATTCTGTGACGTAGCGGCGTTCCCTGCGACGAAACGAGCGAGAAGGATCTTCCGGGACGAGAGGCTGCGTGCTTATCGAGTGGCGCAAGCTAGGGAGACTAGCCTCGATGATCTCTGAAACTGTCTGGTATGTAGAAATCGGCAAAGAGGGCCGACCGAGGACAGTCGAAGAGAAGAGAGCACTGAGAGATAAGGGAAAGCTCCGGAAAAAAAAAGCGGAGATCAGAAAGTAATAGAGCATGGCGAGATGAAAGCCAGAAGAAGAGACGGAAGGGAGTCGCGGCGGAAACCGCGCCGGACGGAGCAAAGCGAGAAGCAAGGGACGCGGTAGAAATTTAATTGCGTCGTCGCGGGAAACCGAGCGGAGCAAAGGAAAAAAGCGGGGGATCGTTTTGGGACACAGAGGCAAGGTTTTTTTCTACGTGTTCAACGCTCGCCGAGTACGAGAGGCAGACACGCGACCGTGAGCTTGGCGGTTCGTCGCGCGTACAAGTATGCAGAAAAAATCCTAATCTACAGAAAAATCCCAGGCACGCCCACTGAGTTAAAGAGAGCAACGACGGGAAGCAGACTTTTCTTTGTCGCGAGATAAAGAGCGGTCAACTTTATTGTCAACCTTGTATTAAGGGTCTTAAATAAGCCTGGCGAAAGAGCAGCTCGCCCCGTCACACGCTATCGAATTATACGCGACGGCTATCGACGTCTATTCACGGCTCATTGATTACACGGTGCGCCGACACGAGCGGGCAGACCGCACGAAAGCGGCCGCGCGTCTTTCAGCACGGACAAACGGGAGAAATCTAGACGCGAGCAAGGGAACCCACCCGCCTTAACGAGCTTCTCCTGTACCGGAGTCGGGAACATCTTCTCCAGAAAACTCTGCTCGTGAAAAGCGCCATTCCATTACTTCAACTGCCGTTGAATTTTGTTTCTGCGACTTAAGGGGACCTTCCGGTCTACAGCCCCAAAAAATAGGTGATCTTTAGGAATTAATTAAAGTAAAACTACTACATATAATTTAATGGGACTTTTTGCATTGTATTAAGGATGTCTTAAATTATAGAAATATATTTTTTTGTTTTATAATTAATCATTGCAGACGGCACTGGGGAGTCGTTAAAGTCAAGGCGTCAAAAAATTGATCCAAATCTGTGGGAACTGTATCTCCAAAAGTTATTATCCGATTCGACCGAAACTTTTTTTATTTTAAAGGATATACTTCTGGCTAGGGGGTGGGGGGGGGGCAGAAAAAAATACAAAAATGACATTTTTTTAGAAAATAACGACACAAAGTTTGAAATCACTTTTTCCCTATATTTTTCATCCTTTCAACGCCTTTGAAAATTATAAATTTTCAATTTTTTATAATTTTTCTGGTATCCCCTTAGCCAGAAGTATATTCCTCATAATAAAAAAAGTTTCAGTCGAATCGGATAATAACTTTTGGAGATACAGGTCCCACCGTTTTGAGAACACCGTTTCGAGAAAACCGCGTTGAAAGTTTTACGTGGGCGCCGAGTGGCCGATTGTTGCCCATGCATTTGCCGCTACTCAAATGCCTATAACTTCGGGAATTTTACGAATTTCAAGAAATCCTTTTAAACGCGTATTCCTAAAAGGTTGAACATTCGAAAAATGAAATAAAATAAAAAATCGGCTTTTAGACCGGAAGGTCACCCTTAATGACGCGTGGAAAGAAGGCGTAAAGGGGAACGTGACCACGGCGAAAGATCAACCCAGGCGCTTCGATACGCTCGTGCTACAACGAACGAATAAATACCTACACTCGACACGGTTTTTCGAGCATCGGGAACGGCAATTCGCATCAACAAGCCGAACAGCTAGGCTACCATTTGCGCGTCACGCGCGATTCTCTTCATGTGCGTTTAATAGTGAATATTTTTATCCGATATACGGGTATGAGGCTATTGGAATAAAAATGTAAGAAGAGACGAGAAAAATGGTACGTTAAAAATTTAAAATTAGGGGCAGAATAAATATGTAAATACAGGAACCCTAGCCCTGAATACCAGAAATGCACCAGTCATTTCCACGAGGCGGATCGATCGTTCGCGATTGGAAAAGTCAATTAGAATCCTAGCCAAGTATTATAATTTACGCAAAGGTTCGTGAGACAGAGACGAACGAATTCGGCTAGAGAGCGGGAACGAACGCACACGCATCGTTTCTCGTTCCGCCGCGAAACAAAGGGCCGACGGCGAAAAATCGCTGGAAATTCGCACGTAGCCCGGCGAGAGGGGGGCCTGTCTGCGGGCAGACGCGTAATCGAGAGAATTGGAAAGCGCGGCTAATTAGATTTGTAGCTGCATTCAGCGATAGGAGTACGAGCGGTCGCGCGAGTGCACGCGTTCCTCGCACGGCCATATAGGATGCAAACGAGAGGCGAGCGTACAATCTCCGGTAATAAGTGCAACCGGTGCGCATGCCCTGGTATGCGACTACGGTACACGTGAACGCCTACGGAGTTCCAGCCACAAGCCAGAATCCTTGCTAATCCATAAAGTCCCGGGACCGGGCTGAAATTCTTTCCACTAACTACCGCCGGGCATATCTGGATATTTATTTACTAATTTATTTATTTATGGGATGCTCCATTAAGAATTAGCCAGAGTAGTGCAAACATTATATCGGTAGTGTTGTGATATAAGAGAAAGTTAAATTGTAGGTGATTTTTTAAGTAATCGAAAGTAAAAGTAAAAGCGGAATTGAGAACCTTGCAGCAGGAGAGGTACAGCTCCATCTTTGCCAGCTTCGAGCAAATTAAAAAAAAAGAACGGTTTATAAAATTATTGCTTTGATTTAAGATTGAAAAGAGGACACTAAATTGAGAAATATATATTTTCGCACAGTAGGTAAGTAGTAGTTATTGAGTTGATAAGTTTTTATTTCTAATTTTGGCGAAAGAATATTCTATAATGAAAATGTTAATATTAATATTTCTATTTTTATTTATTTGCAATAAATCACTCATTTGTTATCAGATTTGCATCATACGTTCACCACACGACGTAGAATTTTTTTTTATGTATATTCCACGTCACAGTCATAATTCAAAAAGTGTAAAAAAATGGAGTCGCACCCCTCTTGCTGCAAGATCCTCAATTATGCAAATATTCCTAATTTCCAAATGCTCCTGGCGTTCCTCGAGTTTGAAAGCAAGCGGTGTAAGAGTCCCCATAAAAATATCCAATACCAGTTCGCTTCCACAACGAAGAAAGGATCGTTCGCTTTCGTGGACGATAACGAACAGAAAAAAAGTAAGAACTTTCCTCCGAACGTAGATCGGGCGTGCAAACTTTTCGCGTAATTACGCGGCTCTCGCAAGAGTTTCGTCTATGAAACACTAAGTGAGCGCGTGCGCGCGCGCGTTAACCCGATTTCTTCGAGAGCTCGAAAAATCGCCGTGCGAATCGTAAATCGCGACCGGCCGAGCAGCTATGCGAGAAGAGTTTCGCCGCGGAACTTCGCAACGCGTATGGCCCGTTACTTCGGTGTATAAGTTGCGATTTTAACGGGCTCGAAGCTGCTGGCCTCTCTTGTTCAAATGGCAAGCGTTTCATCCACTTTTACTCGCGGATAATTCTAAGACCATTTCCATCCCGGGTCAGGAATCGCGTAGCGAATAAGTCAGCGCGTTATCGGCTTACTGTCACGATTACCGAAGCAAATTGCAGGATAACCGAGTTACACACCGCGGTTGAAAAGCGGTCGAGAAAGTTTCCCCTGAACACGATGCGTTTTTCATCGACTGACAATGAGTTTCTTTCCGCGATGAAAGCTATCTTAACCAGTGGATTTCCCAAGTTCACGAGTCGAGGGACGCGATCACCGAAAGCACGCATCGTATCAGCTGCAAAAACCGTGTACCGTTCGTCTGGATCGAGATCCTTTCAGCTTGGACACGCACGCGATTCTTTCGGAGCGGCCGAGAGAGCGCCGTTAATGGGAAATCCCGACACGTCCGAATTCGGTTTACGAGCCAACCGAACGACCGCAGCGAACTGGCAAGAAATCTCCATCACCGGGACTGTCACTGGCTCTGTACGACGCGAGGCGTAAATTCGTTCGGTTCTATTCGCTGCGAGGGGAAAAAAATTCCCGCAAAAGTCCGAGGAAACTGCTCGCGAAACGGAAACGCGCGGAATATTAGAAGACGCAAGAAGCGCGGGACGCGATCGCGGATCATTCCTCGGCACCGCCCGCGGCAAATAATATCGCTAGGATCGTCGATAGATCGTTAGCGGAGCCGTTATCGCCATTAAATATGGCGCGTATCGGGGCGGCTTTGAACGTTCGACTCGGCTCGCGAACGGCCCACGATTCGTTCCACGTTTCGCGGTTAACGATAGGACCGATACGATTCATGCAAGCAGTTCGATACTGCTCGCCGGGTCTCAATAAGAAGAATCTAACGATATGGAAATCTCAGATAATCGCTGGGTAACTTTCGCCATCGACGCGACGGGGCAGCAAGGCGAAACTGACGGAAACGTTATCACGCGGCAAACCGACGTTTCTATCGTCGATAGGACAGCCGGGGAAAAACTGCGATTACAGCGGCACGATACTCTCGCGATTCACCGGAAAGCAGATCGAGTTCCGTGAATCTGTCATGGTCACAGGATACTTCGCGGAGCACGCTATTCTACGAGAGTAGAAACTCTTTGCAGAGTCGTCTGGCAAACTGCCCTTTTCCCCCGCTCATTTGCATTGCATCGCGTGTGAGGGGCTTATGTTTTGAATTTATTTTTCATGCATATAGACCTGTCCGAAAAAAATTCTAAAGAGCTCGAAATTATCAGGAAGTGTTCTAGTAATTTTTAGTAGGTACAAAATGTTTTTCTAATTTTTTGCTTATTTTCAACTTTACCGTTCCCCTTAATACGCTCCATGCCACGGTGGAAATTCAGATTTTTGGTAGGACTATGGGGCCGTTATCAAATTACGCAAGGGTAATTTGGGGAATTTCTTACCCCCTCCCTCCCACCAGTATAAAGATTCGTAAGATTTTATATTCCAACCCCGTTCCTTATGTAATATTTTTTGAATTGCATGTTTTCAGTTATCAAAATTCTTTTAAATGTTTATATAATTCATTTAACTCGGTTTCGCGTGTGCGACGAAACACCGTTTTTAGAGTACTCTTATTTAAAATAAGGTTTAAAAGATATGACGTAAGACGCTACCTGACTCCTTCTCCCTCCTTCGTAAGAAAATGTAAAAAAATCACGACATAATTTAAGGGCGACCCCTATAAAAAATGGTGAGAAAACTAAATTGCGATGTTTAATTATAGAAAAATAGAAGTGGTGCAATATTCTCAACAATTTCACCCCTTTTAAATATCCTGGGCACACCGGTGGCCCATATTCAGAGATGGGCATTTGTATTTAAATAAAATTTCGAGTAACGAATAAAAGTTAAAAGAAAATTTAAGTTAACTTCACGCGACTCATAACGAGTAATTTTTTTAATTTTGAAAAATTTTATTTAAATAAAAACTGCCAATATGGCACGGAACGCGTTAACTCGCGATGAAGTTTAAGACCCTACGGTTCCAGGTACTGTTTGCATATTTCTAGCGTGCGACAGCCGTCCCGTCTAAAAATATTTGTCGTTAGATGCAGGTGCACCCGCCTTTTGTGCGGCGAAACGAGTAAGGCTTCCGCGAACGAGGCGCGATTACGCCGCGTTGTGCCGAACGGCGGTGTTCGATGGCGACGATACGCGCGTTTCGGCGAACCGCGATAGCGAGAGCCGCGCAGAATCTGCGTCCCCAGGGACAATCCCGATTAATTACACTACCGCAGGATGAATCAATGGCGCAAATTGTCGGAGTGCTGAGCGGGTCGATTGCCTCCGGCGTAACGGCACCGGGGGGCCACGCGAAATCGAGCGTTTCTCCGCGTTTGAAAATAGAGAAGCTTTAGGAGGCAACCAGGACGTACACATATGGGCTCGTAATTGGACGAAAGAGATTGTCCCAGTAGAGGAGATTGAATGAAAAGGGAGAGCAGTGGTCGTTCGCTATACAGAGCGTGACAAAAATGCCGGTCAAGGCTGGAAACTAGTGAATCTAGGCCTGCGATTTTCCCTCGCATCTTTAAACGCCCCGGTACAGGATCCAGGCGAAAGCAGAATGGTAAGCGAGAGCGCAGAGCAGATATCGAGAAAAGAAACAGGAGTTCGAGACTGTTAACCAGAGTGTTACGCGGCTGTGCGACCGCGATACCTATTAAAATATCCGTAATCCGTGAAGTAACGTAAACCAGTCGGCTAATCTTCACTGGCTTCCTTCGTTGGATTCTGTTCTCCGCGGGACAAGTCTCACTTCCCCGAGGCGGCATCCTCGCGGAATTGACTTCGATATCCAGGCGTAATTCACGGGTATCTTAATTACTTCTCTAGAAACAGCAACGGCCCGTCGTTAACCGACGGAGTACGTGACAGAAGAAACACTAAGACGCTTCGAATTTGCAAAGAATTTGCAAGCCTGATTACCTGAGAATTCAGCTTTGATCCTCGATTAACTTCCTCGACGAGTGAAGGTGGTCGAAGCACCGCTGGATGAAATTCGACGTCCTCGTCGGACGGCGAGGAACGAGAGCGTAGAAAGTCACCACTGACGACCATCGAGATGAATGAATCGACGTAGAAGGAACGGTAGACGCAGAGAACCGCTCGAGTCGAAGCAGAGAGGAGGACTGAGGCCGAATAGGCAGACGTGCCAGGCAAACGGTTTTCGCTTACGTTCGACCGTTTCTCGGGATCGTCTTCGGTTTCAAATTGTTTGGACGTCAACGACGCGGCCGTTGCGAACGGTTCCGAGTGGCCGAGGGCCCCGGTTCTCAAGCACCGTCAGCGTCGTTGGCGTCGCGATAACGCCGCCGAGCGGTCTTATCTGAGCGCTCGGAGCACAGGGGTCCGCGAGCGGAACTCGGCGTGGAACAGAGATGGAGGGACGCTGAAAGTGCCACGAAAAGGATCCAGCAACCCGATATTTATGCTTTCCTCACGTCCCACGCTCTACGTCTCGCTCGGGTTTATCCCCGCCGCGCAGCGAAGAAACAAATACACACGCGGAAGGGGGCGTCGGCGAGACAGGGGCGAAGAAAAATGTGTCAGCAGCGTACGAAAGGAAGTAGCAGGGAATCGACGTGGCGAAAAGCTACGACCACAACTTCCCAACAACAGCGAAGAATTCTTGGGAAAGAAACTCGACCGGGGGGGATGGAAAAGCACCAAACTTGTGTACCTATATAGGTACTTTCTTGTCGAGGATCGATCGAAGAATTGCCCGCCTCTTTCCGTGGATTACTTGTGCGAGTCGGATGGCATGGAAGCGCAGTGAAGTACAGAAGAAGATTGAATGTGGCCAAAAATCAGCACCGAAAGGGGTTCTAAAAAGCCCGTCCCACCAATTCGAATTACGAACGTGAGAATTCGACGCGAGTCAATTAAAATCGTGACTAAACGAACGTTTATTACTTCCCACCAGCGTGTTTGTTTATTCAACGTGATAGCGAACGGGAACGAAATGAAAGAGGCGCGAATCGGCAGGCTTGTGTAACTCTCGTTTCAACGCGATCAAAACGAAACATTAAACCAAGTCCTTCCACGAACGACGACGATTCGAGGGGATCGCTCCACTCCAAATATTTGCCTGCGAATTCCCCACCCTCGATTAAACGATCGCGAGACAAATATCCATCGATTAGGGGGAATGGTATTCGAAGCGAGGATTTTCACGGCGGCTGAAAGCGTTGAATAAGCTTGTTGGGGGTAGGGTTAAATTGCAGATAACGTAAATGTCTCTTCCACATTCGCGCCTTCATCGGGAATGGCACTGTGAGCTCAAGCACTCCCCAGAATGCAAAAGTAACCAGACATTACAGCACAGCACGCAACCCCCGCTCCATAAAGGGATGAAATACAGAGTACCAAGATCAACCCCCTATCGCTCGTGGTATCGCGATCCCTATAAACCGGAGCCCCCCAATGTCGCCTGTATGCGCGATAAGAGGAAGCGGCGAGGAGACGCGTGAGAACCGCCGAGCGTCGTTTAATTGCGTCGGGGCGGCGCGTAAACGTATCCCCGTGGACGCGAATGCGCCCGTCCATGGGTCCCGCCGCGCACGCATATCCCAGCACACGCGGACCACTAATTACGAACGAGCTGGACGAGCTGACGGCCGCCTGCTCTCAACTCCTGCGCGGCCCTATTAGGTGCAAGCCCCAGCCCCTACAGGTGTAAGTTACGCGATAACCGTGCACACTCTGAGGTCCGCTCTGCCACCAACCAGGTCATGCACCTCGCGCATTAAGGACGTATGATAGTTGCGTGCGCATTGCGTCCAACGCGCGTCCATTGTCGAGTGACAAGCGAAGGGCGAGTATATTCTGCGGAGTATCACGAGCGCTGGGGGTCGAGAGGTCTGCTTCGTGTCAGCGCACACTTTCCCCTCCCCCGAGTCCCGCAGCTGCTTACGATCTCCCATTTCACGCGCAGTGTGCCAGAGCCGCGATCGTAAATTTCCTCCAAATATATTCTTCCCACCCTCGACCACCGAGGCTGATCTGAATTCGAGCGCGCCCGACACTGTCGACAGTGAAACGGAGCCGCAAAGGTACCGCGCGGGGAACATCGCCCCGTCGGCGGTGGTAAATTTTCCACGCATGGCTGTGTTCACGTCGAACGCAAGCACGTAGGAATTATTGCACGCCGCGCGGCACGTACGGTTCGGCGCTAATTACAAACGAGGTACACGCGCTCGGTACAACGTCTCGCCTGGATCGCGCAGCCCTATTAAGAAGCTTTACACGGGTGTAACTAACCGCTCCGGCTTAGAATCGGGTTATGAACCTTGCGTAGCATAGGCGTGATTGCACGCCGATCAACGATATCCGTTCCTCGTCGCCCACCCCTCCTCGTGTTCGATACGTCGAAAAAGATACGAGGCACAATGCCTGTGCATCCGATCGCTTCGAGACGTTACTGGAACAGGCTGCTCAGTAGCGTACGTATACGCCGCTGAAACGAATGCCCCGTTACCGTTCGCCGCGGAGGAACACGAGGGGTGTGCGGAGACGGAGCGGCGTCCAGCGTGCGAGGTGAGAAAGTTAATCAGAAATTGATGTTAATCAGAGAAAGAGAGCCGGTCGATATCGCTGAAAAGCTGGCACTGCGCCAGCCAACGCTTTCACGGTGATTAAACGGAGCCGAGTGCGATAATTAGCGCGATTCGCCAATTAATTCCAGCCTCGTACGTCGGTCCAAGGTTTTTCCTCGCGGCCGTCGAAATCCACCCGCTCGACGCTCGTTAATTTTCGTTAACGATACACCATCAGTGGTAACGGTCCTCGGCGGGCTACTACCTTCAATCTTCGCCTGAAAACCTTACCATGGTTAGACTAATTCAGTGAATATTATTCCACGGTGTGATAAGGTCAGCTCTGTATCGCCTAAATAGCAGGAAAGAACCGCGGCACGCGTAACGGCTCATAAATAACGGCTGAACCGCCTAACTGGCACGGAAAGCGAACAATAAGAGTTGGCTGGGCTGAGGAGAAAATTCCGTCTGACCTTTCGTGCGTTTAATCATCGTGCGCGGCCTATCAATACGCGGAGAAACGAGGCGCGATAAAAATCACGAGACGGTCCGTGGAACGCATCTACGCGATGCCTATCAATTTTCCTGCTCGAATCTTTCGTTCTCCTATACCGTTCCGAGTGTTCGAGCGGAACTCGCGTTCTCCCTGGCTCGACGGAGCCCTCGTCGCTTTCTCGAAGTTTCTTCGCTGCACAACGCTCGATCGCTCGTTTTATTTATGTAAATGGAGCGTAATCGAGATTAATGGACGCGCGATGGCACTGCGAATCGAGGGGCTGATTAGCAGTTATTGGCGCCGAATCGGGAGAGGCTGTGCCGCTCGAGACAAGCCTCTCGAGGACTACGGTCGTTACCGAAATTACGTCTGCGGTCAGTTCGTCACGATCTTCGCCCGATCGATGGAGGGGCCTTGGATCGGTCTTAACAAAGCCAATTGAACGTCACGATCGGCGGTGAAGAAAGTACAGCTGCGATTTACGCGCGCTTTACTCTTTTATACTCTGCTAGATTGTGCGAGAAAGAAATTTACATAAAGAGGGATTAAGGAGCCAAGACATGAGAAGGGAAGACGGAAGAGCAACCGAACAAGAATAATGGATAAGTATAGGATTATCGGAATAGTATAATAGAGTGTGCTGTTTTCTGTATTATATTAGATATACTTTATATTTTATATTTTATGTTATATTTTATATTGTATATTATATATTATATATTATATATTTTATATTATATATTTTGTATTTTATATTTTATATTTTATATTTTATATATTACACGCTGGAAAACGACTGTAAGACTGTGCTATGTATATTAGAAATCCTGCTACTACACTTTGATACTCCACCCAATATGCGGTGTACTTATTCAGACTAACATGATAACGAAATTATCGGCGGAGCAGTGAACAGCGCCCTCGAATACGTATCACGGGCGAGTTTATCTCTCGCCACCCTTGAAACCGCGACGCCACGGGAACAAGCCGTACAGAGAACTTCGCGCGCGATTCACGGTAGAGAAGTTACGTGGAAATCTGGCTGGCAGGGTGGACATTAGCCGAGAGGAGAATTCAGGACGCGTCGCAATTGGTAGTTTCGTCCTGGCTGCAGAAGCCCCGGGACTAATTAAAGCGACCAGACGGTGTATACGGGGACCGTAATGCAGCGAGAGAGACTGGCACCATAAGTCGCGGTGCCCACGAACGCGGTGGAAGCGCAGCGCGCGGACGAGGTAGGGTATATCGAAACGGTTCATTGTTCGGCTCACAATGACCGAGTGGCCAAGTGTGAGGGTCAGGGGCGCGAGGAGCAGGGGAAAGAAACACTCTAGACCACGTACACCGAGTGTTCTACGTCGAGAAGCTACGTACCGAGCAGCCAACCAACGCAACACAGAGGATCACCTCAGCAAAACCGTCCACCCTCGGATAATTCTTCTGCTTCTTTCCTCTCTCCAACTATCGAGCTTGGTCCTAACTCGCTAGCATTCCCCTCTCACGGCAGAGATTTTTATCCCAGATTAATTGGTTTTCAAGTATAAAGTGTATAAAGTACTCTGTTTGACAAAGAGAGTAGTTGCAATGGTTATTGAACTTTCATAAACAAATCCCTTCAGTCCCGGTCACCGTTACATCGCGGCTCCTCTTTTCGCGCTAATTAACGGCATTAGACTTATCGGTCGAGGCGGCCATTATAACGGGCGCTCCGAATTTTTCATCGATTAGACTACACGATACCGATAATTTTCTTCACCGCCGCCTCCCGCGTTAATAATTAGACAACGGCGTAACTGACCTAAATCGCAACAGCTTGGAACTAATTTCAATTTCGCACGGACTGTCTGCACTTTCCGTGGCAAGAAGCAAGGATGTTAGAACGGTTCCATAAACTCCAATAAATTGCAAAGACCCGATTGAATAAAGTAAGAGTTAATCCATCAAGAGACTATCATCGAGGCGGTGGATTATTCACTCGGGTTTAAGATGAGTAACAAAATTTCGCTGCAAACGCAGACTAATATCGCGGGCGACGTCTGTGCGTCGCGAAATCACATCACCCCGCGCAAGGGGTGGGTAATACCCGGCTACGACGTCGATCGTAGCTCAACGAAGTTGTCTATCGCCGCTCAAAATCCAATTCCGTCCCGTTCGCTTAAGCCTTCGATATCCACCCTCGTTAAATAGCGACTGTAACTAGTTTACCCGTCATGGCCCACCCCCTCTTCCGTCTTAACTCCCGCTTACCACGTACACCACGTGCACCGCGAATTAATTGCCATCGGAGATACAGAAATTTCGGCAACTCAAAACCCAGGCTCTCGCGAGCTTTCCATAAATCGAATTTTTTGATCATCGTACCCCCTGCACCCCTGTGCCCGATTCTCCTACTCAGAAGCAATTTCCTAAATCTCGCCCCGCGTGATCAGTGCTACCCTGAAATCCCTTGCACCCCCCTGCGCAATTTCCTAATCGATTCGGTATCGCCAGTCGACGCCAGTTCCAATCTCGGTCCAATTCTTAGTTCATCACGATTCCAATTCTCCACTCGCTTGTGTATCAAGTTCTGCCTCGACCCGAGCCTCTGCGCCACTGGAACCTTCAGGAATCCACCCCTCGGCGTCCAGGTCTCTGGGCTACCCGTCCGTTACGAGCGTAACGACGTTCCCTTATCGAACAGCGAAATAAGGATAACAAGTGGACGAAGAGTGACAGACCGAATCGGTTGAAACTCGCGGCAGACACCGCGTATATCGCGCGGGGAGCGTGGAGCCGCGTCACAGAGCGCGGCCGATGCACGCAGCAGCAGACCGAGCAGAGAAGCGTACCCGCGCGCGCGCGCGCGCGCGCGCGCGCACATAGGTGTATGTATAACACGGAGTCTAGGAAGCACGTAAGACGAGTGCAGCTCTTCTAACGGTAATTCCTTTAGACCAGTACCGCAACTTCTGCAAGCCAGAAGAGTGGATGCTTCTGCTGCCGCTGTTTCTTCTGTTACCGAACACTACGGCGACCGACCGGCTTCGCGGCTATCTCGAGAAACGAGCCAATCATCCGTCCGCGGCTTCTTTCCTCCCCGTTCTCCCTCCGCCGGTCGCTCCTGTTCCCTGCTGTCCCTCGTTTCGTCGTCCTTCTGCTCTGCTCGCGCAGCCGCGGGGTTCGTTGCGATAGAGAAGGAGCGGACGAGAAACGTGTCGACCAGGAAAAGTAACAGTAACCTTCTGGTACCGCGCTACCGTGAACTTGCTCGACCTCCCGCAATTAGCGCGATCCTTGACGCAGCGCGTTCCGATCGAGCGACCCGCCACTTTAATTATTGCCTAGAGCCCGCGAGAGCGCGGCTGTGGGCTCGTCCTTTCCGTCCGCCGCGACGTTCTAATCCCTCCTCGAATGCACAGCCCAACGGAATATTCCCAGCGGACAGAGGAAGCTTTCAGAAACAAATCTACCAGAGCACACGTTCGAACATGAACACAACTACAGGATATGTACGACTGACCAAGCCACGAGCTTCGAATGAAATTCCGCGGTGCAGGGAGTTAACCGCAGACCGTCCGTTTTAACGCTAAATCACTTTTACCAATGGGGATCAGTGGCGGATTTAAGGGAAAAGGCCCGGATGGCAAACGTTCTGAGGGGCACATTTTTCGGGAAGTAATAAATAAGTGTAGTAATACGTTACAGGAAAAAATTTAATGTTTGGAGAAAATCATAATTTTCTTTTTCCGAAGATAGAGCCCCGGAGGGGCCTTCTGGGCAGGGACTCGATTTTTTTTCAGGACAATGAAGAGGTAGTTTACTAAAAACGGGCCAAGTGTAATAATACAGAAAAAAATATGGTGTTTAAATAAAATCATAATTTTTTTTTTTTGAAGATGGGGCCTTGTCGCTGGTTGTTACCGTTGAAAAGTCGGGACATCGACGGCCGAGGGATTCCTGCGGTTCAGAAAGAAACTGACAAATACGTTTACGCGCGTCGATTAACCCTTTGAGCCTTTGACCCTTTGTCCGGGGTGGGAATTGACGGAGGGGTTTACGATTCGTGAAAGCGAATGACTCTCGACAAAGGGAATGGAGGGAACGGTATAATGGAGAACGCATCGAGCGCCACTTGTCGCGGGAGGTGACCGAGGTGCGCGGCAACCAGACGAAAGGTCGGCGATCTTTAATTCAGGGGGGTGGGGGGGAGGGGGGAGAATTCTGCATCGCCGGAGAATCGAATGCGAAAATGCTCGTAGAAGCGATCGGAGCACACGCCTAGAACACTTTCTTTGTCCCCTTTTTCGGCGCGTTGGATTTAGATCGCGCTTGGCCAGGTACCAAAACTCGCGCGCTCCCCTGCACGGTGGAGGAAACTATAGCTGATCGGCTGCGCAGAGTTGGATTCCCCGTGGCCAGGGCCGTTCGCCGATCTCTAGCACCCCTCGATCGATCCCGCGCGCTTGCGAAATAATAACCACGTACGGGAAGGAGACGCTCGCCTGGCGACGGCGTAATTGGCCAATCAGCTTTTTCCTCGTTGCCGTGCTAAAAAGCGCGGACTCGCGTAAACACCTGTCGTCAAAATATCTCGACGGGGGGGGGATAACGGTTCCGTCGCGAGCCACCTTGCGATTTCTTGCGATCCAGCGGGAATTCCACGAGCGCCTCGGGGATCTGAGTTTGACTGGGAGTGATACGAAACCGAACGCTGGACGCGATGGAATATTTTTTTTTACAGGGGAGAGCAATCGGGAGCAGGCGCGATGGCCGCGTAAACTGCGAAACGGAAGACGATAACGAAAAAGCAACGCTCGGCGGCTGGCTGGCGGAGGGAAAAAGCCGGGCAACAAATGAATTTTACCTCAGCCCGAGCTGTGCTTGCTCGGGGGTCCCTCGACGCGCCCTCCTCCCGTTTTTCCGCTCTCGTTTCATCCCCCTCGATGCACCTGACGCCACTTCAAACTCAGCCTACCAAGAGGTAGGCTCTATTTGCAACTGGATACTCGTGTAGCGAGCTCTATGCCGTGGCGCGTGTACACGCCCGTAATTGCGTTTGTCTGCGCGCGTTTCCCTCCGCCCGATCGAAACTCCGCCGATGACAACGCCTCGGAGGGGGCGGCGGGGTGTTCGATTCCTTTGTAATCGACTCGTAACGTCAGTTTGCTCGTGGGAAACTCGAAAGGGACGGGTTGCCTTTTTTTCGAACGTTCCCGAGGCTTCTTTTTTCGAAGGTTCCCGAACCTTTCTTTCCGACGATCGAAGAGCGTCAGGCCCAGATTCACGGGGCGCGGATCGTTGGACGCGACTCGAGTCGAGAAAGTTCACCGTCGACACCGCCAATTGGCAATTGCATCGTCTGATAGCATAATGACGGAACGGCCGAACGGATGCGGTGCACGCATTTGACGCATCTAAGCGGTGCGTTTCGTTCTTGGCAGAGTGGTGAATGAACGCGGCGCGCGAACGTGTCGGTGCGTTCGCGGCCACGGCGCGCCGAGTAGGAAGAGATGGGTTTAAATTATAGTGCAGCCCAATGGGCGGATAAAATGTGCATTAAATAGATTCCAGCGGACTGTTACTCCGCCGCGGAGGCGACTACGCCTTCCGATGATCCAACAGCTTCCTCTGGCTCTACCGTTAATTCCTTTCCTAAAGCAAATCGACGCTAGGCCACGATTTATGCGCTCCACTTTTCGAGGAAAATCCTACCAGCAACCACCGAGCTTCCTTCTCCTGCGCGTCCATTCGCTATTTCAATTTTCTTCTTACCGACGCGTCCTTCCACCCCTCTTGCCAGTGGCGCACTCAGGATTTAATCTTGGGGAGAGCCGAGTCGAAGGGATGAAAATATTTTTAATGCAAATTAAAATAAATTCACTAAAATTCATTAGGTGATCATAAAAATGTATTTAAAGAATGAAATCCAGTTTCCTTTTCCTTTTCTTTTCTTTTTACAAAGCTTCTTCTTTTGAGGCTGCCCTTTGCCCCTCCCCCCCCAACTGGTTACCACTTTTTTTCAATCATTTCGTACTTAGTTTTCGAGCTCTCGTCCATTCATTATTCCACGTGACGTAATAAAGTCGATATTACTATTATCTATGAAGATCGGAGAACCCAGTCACGTACAGCGTGCAGACATTTGAACGAGGGAACGAAACGAGTCACGAACTATTTGTCTTCGCCGCTAACCAGCAGGCTAATTCGTCTAATTAAACAATTTAAACGACCCTGGAATTGGTGATTCCACGAACATCATTCTCCGGCGGAAAGGCGACGATTCTTTATGTCCCGCGATCGAACGGGCGAAAAGACGCGAGCGGGAATTGAATTGGACGGGGAGCAACGTACCGCGGAAATTGCAATTGCTCGCGGATTTGTCTGGCTCCGGAGCTGAAACGCGCCCTTTCGCCTCCCCGCGGAACGTCGATTCGAATTCCGTTCCCGAGGGGGCTCGCAGCTAGCCGAAAAATGGGAAACGCCGGAGCTTCGTTTCCCGCGCCGCGAGCAACGAACAAACACAGCCTTCCCGTCTCTCCAATTTGCGGGAGAAACGGCGACAATGCCTACCACGGCAAAATACGCGAATTACTCGCATGTTTTATGCAACGGTTGCCCGGAGCGTGGACGAGACTCGAAATTGCTAGACTAGCCGTCTCGAGCACGATAATATACTACTTTGAATCGATGGAGATCGTACCTTTTGATACTTACGCTGCCGTTCATAAGTACTATTAGAACTTTTGTTGTACCTATTTGCAGAAAATGTGATATTTGATACAGACCAGTGGCTCACCCAGAGGGGCCCTAGCATCCTCAATGAAGGGGCTTTGTAAAAAGAAAAGAAAACTAGATTTTATTCTTTAAATAAATTTTTATAACTACCTAATGAATTCTATTAAATTTGCATTAAAAATATTTTTATCCCTTCAACTGGCTTCCCTCAATATTAAATCCTGAGTTCGCCACTGACACAGATTGAATACTTTTCACTGCTTTCAATTTAAAATACCAAAGATGTCTGTCACAATATTATTCCACGTAGACTATTTAGATGTCCCAAAAGTTATAAACGCCAGTGTGTGTATACCTACTTCGATTATGAGGACATTGAACCCTCGAAATTTTTGCACAAATCACTTTCATTACTAATAATAACCTACTACTTCATTTCGCGAGAGAATGCAGAAGATTAAAGCTCGATTGAACTGACACCGAAGCGTCATCGTAAACCCCGATTATTTTACTTTGCGCGCGCTACCACCCCACTCTGGACGATGGAGACCAGAGCGTTGTTCCCGCTGGAAAGTTTTTATCCCGTTCACGTCTTACAATTGACCGCGGCGCGGCTCGATGGACGAGGGAGCGCATCATCATCGGAATTATTACAGCTTCCGGTGACGTTAAGCGAATCTATAGGGAACACTGTCGCGGAAGCAGTAACTCGTGGCCCTTGCGTCATCGCGATACCACGCACGTACGCCATTGTCCACCGAAACCGTCCCGTTTTTTTTTTCGCTGTTCGCATCGAAACATGCCGATACCTCAAACCGTGCCCGAGTCTTTACGGGGAACCAGCGTATCGCTCCTTTAACGGCCCGAGGGGGAACGAGCCCAACACAATGTTCGGCCCCGCGATCCCCTTTACGACTTCCCGCAACTTTCGGTTTCTTATACGCGGCGTAAAAACCGACAACGAATTCAGCGGCCGTTCGCACGGCCGTGCCGAATTTCCAAGTCTCCGGAGCGAGGCAGGAGTTGGCAAAAAGTACGCGAGGATCGTGGAGAAAAGGGAGAAAAGAGAGGAAAGGGAGGGGGGCTAACATCCCGCCCGGAATCGCAAACGATCCCCACCGTATTCCGTCGAAAATTATCCAAAATCCTGGCTGCCGCAGATCCCGGGCGGGCGATTGGGTCGCGTAACGAGTCTCGATAAAGCGAGAGCTGCCAATTTGGCAGCGTCTTCGGGACGATAAATCAGCCTTAACCGATTCGGAGGGTAGCCTGCCGAACTCTGGATCCGCGTTCCACGAACGGCTCCGTTAACCAGCCATTGTCGCGTTGATTCTTCCAGAAACTTATATTTATTCCCGCGGAACCGTCGCTCCCGGATCCACGGGATTCGCTGGAGCCTGCGAACGGCGAACGGAAGGAGCCGAAACTTCCTGCTGGGGGTATCGTCCGGGATCGCATTAGCGCGTCGGGGAAGAAATTTTGGGTTAACGAGCAACGAAAGTGAGAGGGAGCGGTGGAAAGAGGAAGATTGTGAAAGATGAGATGCACGGGGAATGCAGGCGTCTTCCGAAAGTGTTCGTAGCGGCTCGGCGCAGGGGCTTCGTTTTCGAAGGTTAGCGAACCAACAAGAATGCGGCTGGCTGACAGCAGAATGGGGATCCGGCAGGATCGATGATCGAGACGGCGATTGTTCTTCGCCAGGGACCCGGTCCTCTGGTTTCTCCCTTTTCGCGGAGGGCACAATGCGCCGTGGAAAAGAATATTTCGAGGCGACTTCGCTTCCTCTGTGCTCGTTAGAACGAATCTCCGCGCTCGATGATAATTAATAAGGCTACGGTCTGAATGCAGCCGCTGAGAAAGGACGGAGGACGATTGCTCCTTGCTACTTAGTTTCCTCCAGAGGTAAAGCCCCGAGCGCGGAGGAACGTCGATCCGGTTCGATCGGACGCGGCGCCTGTTCCGAAGGCGCCTTAACTCCGGACGAAATCTCCGACACTTTGCGAAGGGAATAGCAAAGTCGGCAGGCTTGGCGAGGGAGGAGCAGGAGGAAGTACCTTTTCGAAGAGCAGAAGCGTGTTGCGAGAGGGAGAGTAACCGGGGGGGGGGGGGGGGCGACGACGAAAGAAAAGAGGGCCTCTCTCGAGAGCTCAGCTTCGCCGCCATTAACGAGCGATCGAGGCGGCGACGAGGCGCGATTAATTTCCCTCGGCTCCTTGCATTACGTTTAATTAACATAATCCGCCGGCGGGATCGTTCCGTGGCGTGCTTTACGCACGGCGCACGAACGCACGCATGCACGCAGGCAGGCACTCACGCGATACGCGCGCCGTCTGCACGGACGCTGGAGTGCTCCAACCGCTAAGAGGATTTTAGCGAAATTTGTTACTCCCTTGTAGACCGCCTGATGCTATTTCTCAGCGCCTGCCACGCCGAAGAGAATCGAAAGTAGTCCTACGGTACACAGGTACCTACCAGTTTCATTTTGAAAATCGAATGCAACCCACCCCCGACCTGCTTTCCATCACTGACACCGCCAAATCAATTATATTCCATGCATGCCCGCCGAACCAGAGTCCCCCGCGGTCAGCCACAGAGAAGCTGATTTTTTTAGGTCAATTTATCGCCACCACCAAAGGCTGGTGCCATCACAGAGATTCGCGTCGGAGGGAAATAGACGCGCGAAGAAGCAGCAGCGAGCGCAGGCTCGCGGTTTCAATGAATCTCGGAGCTTGCGAGCGAGCCGTGAAAGGCAAATGCGCTCGACGAGCGACCGCGAGAGGGAAAGGGGAGCACGGCGTGTCTTTCTCCTTTCTAGTTCCGTTCTGGTACACGTACCTCTGTGTACACTGGCGCGCCGACAGCGCCAGAGAGCGAGAGCCGTGTCGCACGCGTGAACGCGACTTAAAACCGGTCCCACCCACGTCTGCTCGCTCACACGAGGGTTGCGAGTCGAGGCTTCGCTCTCGCCGGTCGCCAGCGTAAATGAAAATATTCTAATTACCAGGTACATTGTTGCGACACGCTACGCGGGCGCAACAGCGTCCCTGACGAGGCGGCGATTTCTTCCCGGCGCCGACCCATGGCCGCGCCAGCGATCGATCCTCCGCGTCCCGCCGTCGACGCACTAAAAACCGACAGGGGCGGCGCTTTTCCTCCCCTAATGTCCCTGAAATTGAAATCTGCTCGGGAACGGGGGGAGGGGGAGGCTGTTGAGTCGCAACTTCTGGCCGATAAGGCGCTTTCCGGCTGGCTCTCGCCCGCGGAATACCAACCGTGGGTGATTAATGGAAATCGATGCCGGTGACACGCGGCGGCGCTCTTAAAGAACGCGATTTTCCGTTCCACGCATTTTTCTCCGAGGCTGAGCGCCGATAACATCGAGGCACCAGGCTCCGCGTCGCGTTCCTTGCTCCAGCTTGGCTGATTTCAATCGGCGCGGCTTCCGTTTCTTTTCTTTCGTGTTTCACGCGCAAACCGCTTTCGAGCTTTCCGCCTGATCCCATACCTCTAATGGGGTTAAAGGTCGTTCTTAAATTATACAAGGCTTTCGGGGGGGTCGCGAATTTTTTACATTTTCCTACAAGGGGAAGGGAAGGGAAGGGGAAGGGAGTCTTACGTCTTACGTAATATTTTTAACTTAATTTTCAACAAATACAAATTCTGTCATTAATGTGGCAGAAAAGTAATTTTAGTTCAAGTTTCCCGAAACCCAGTTAAATGAATTATAAAAACTTTTAAATGAATTTTAATAACTGATAGAATGCAATGTGAAAAATATTACTGCTGGAGGGAGGCGGTAAGATATCCCCAAAATTATCCTTACGTAATTTAAGGACGGCCCGTTAAGCTTTCGTTACCCAACACTCGACCTGCTCGCAGCTCCTTTTATCCAAACGTCCCATTGATATCTCCCCGTCAGTTTGGATAAAGAAGGGTATTTCCACTGTATTTGCTTAATAAGATTCGCCTTTGTCCTTCCCTCTGCTCTTGGATAATCTCCGGCTGTTCTTTTCGAAATCCGTGGCAACTCGAGTCTCTCCCCCCCCCCCCTTACCAGATCATCCCGCCCCGTTCTCGTCGCTCCCGTTAACGGATTATCCGTTGTAAAACGTTGACAGCAGCGGTAAATCGTAAACGCTCGCGAACAGTTGCAGCGAAGCTGAAAGCGTCGGGGGACACGCGTACCGGACACGACGATTCTATTAACGACGTGGACGCAGCGTTCCGGGGAGTTCGCGGAGACCCTGGCTCCAATACTTTACGAGGTCGTTCCCGTGGCCGATCGTAACAACGACGGGGGAAAACTGGGCCGAGGAATGCGGTCCGTCGATATTCGAGAGGGGCAACCAATTCTCCACGCTCTGTCGGTGCAAGCGAATCTTTGGCTAGGAAAGAAGTTCGATAGCCACTTCTCCACTGGGCAGCCCTTACGGGCACCCTTTTCACCGAGGGTGACCGTTTCAAGAAAAAACTCATGGAATCTTCGAATCTGAAAGCTGCTCGCGCTACGCCAAAAGCGAAGATTTACGTCGGGACACGAGGGCACCGAGGGCTTAGATTTAACTGTCTTAGGTAGGTACACTTAATGCGCTCGAAACTGCAGTTTCTATCCGGGTTCCGGCGCTCGCGAAATTAGCTCCATAAAGGGATGAAGTTCGCCGTCAGAGAAACGGCCGAGGAAGCTTACTCGGAAATCTACATTCAAACGACGCTCAAAGGTTTTCTCGCGGGGAAATCGGGGCGCGTTCGACCACCGCGGTTCCACGGAATCGATGACGCACCGTGGAACAAAGGGTCCGCCGAATTATTCAAAGCAACCACTTCGCTGCATTTCCCTGTCGTAAGAAACAGCTTTATCAAAAGAAGACATGGATCCCTGTTAGTGGCGTGGAATTTCGGGCGTTCAATCGCGACGCAGCTAAGGAGAAGACGAGAGAAGAGAGCCCAAGTCGCTCGTTTTCATCTTGTTTAGGCAGCGGCGGTATAAACAGCCTCCGGACCCAAGCGGGCCGAATGGTCATCGGGGGCAGTGATTTATTCAGGGTTATTGTCCTGCGCAGGGTTTTTGTCCCGCGAGGGCCGGGTGCGGGCGCAGGAGGAGAGGGGGCCCAAGGAGCAATGCAAGCGCATCCGAAACGGCAAAGAACGAAGTTGGACCGGACCGGTGGACGACGCAGGGCGCGCGACGCGCGACATTACTCAACTCGGGGCTCGCCTTTTTCTACGCTCCGAACGTGGCCAGGGTGCATTGACATCGCGGCATCGACGTAATTCTCGGTGCACCAACGCTTCCGTATCGGTCTTACGTTTTCATTATAGCTTACGGACAACTTGTTACGCGAGTCGACCGTTTACAAAACACTACGCCGCCGTATACATACCCTACCGGGTGTTGCTCGCGCGCCGTCGCCGTTCAACAAGCTTGCGGTGACGTTTTATCGTCTGCGAAAATCATTTTGCTAAAGAAGTCGCGTTGCTTCTTTTATCTCCGTGCGATCTTAAGCTACAGTTCGCGGGATCGATGACCTACGTAAATCGCGACGAAGCCCGTGGACCGATTTCGATATGTAATTGTTCGAGTGACGGGGATAGGATCGTTAGGTCGAGGTGCAGGATGTCCGAACGAGAAACCACCCCGTTTTTACTTCCACTAGGAATTACAGCGCGCGTTCCGCGTTCCTCGCAAATCCATCAGACAGCCCCTGTCGAACCAGTTGCTAGAGTGGACTTGATTCGTACTCTGATTCCCGGGCAAGGAAAGTCTAGCCCGTCTCGAGGCGACCGCGCGGCTACAGGGCGGTCAATTTGCGCCGAGACTTACAAGGGCCAGGGGAAACGCAATTATCGGGAAACGGAGTGTGTCGGCCGGTGGCGTCGTATTTCTAACGATCGTGTTCGGAAACGATTGGCTGCAACGACCGTGTCCGACGAGGCAATCGCCCGACCAAATGTCTCTCGCACGACAGCGGAGGGACAGTACGAAAAGGGAAAAAGAGGAAGGGAAACAGCGTGCTCGGCGAGAGGCCTGCGAGCCAACGGTGACTTCGGTCCCCCGGGGACCTTGACGATCTCCTCTCTTCGTTAATTAACTTAAGCAGCGATTAGAGCTGCCCCTTATCGCTGCCCGGCCAGCGATGCTCGGCATTTAACGTGCCATCGTGCCAGCTTCTACGTGCGCCTCTCCTTTCCTAGCCAGAAAAGAAATTGCCTGCCATCCAGCTCGACTTCCGCCACGGGAACGCGATCGCGGCGAAGCATCCTCCAGCGCAAGCTCGTCCGAAGTAGCCGCTGAATTACTCGCGGGCCCGCGCTTCGCCCCTGCGATTTCATCCCTCGAAGAATCGATGCGAGACGATTTCAATAACCCGAGCCACTGTTCCACGAAAGAACACCAGAGCAACAGAGGGGGGGGGGGGGGGGGGCGTTAAAGCGGTTGACAAAAGGCCTAGCGGATTAAGGTCGCTCCTCTTCACCTACTCCATTTCTCGGAATAGGTATCTTCCCCAGGAGAGAGGCAATATTTTCGGCGGCGAATCACCTCGAGCCCCTGTCGGAGACATCATTTACCAGAGGATTCGTTGCGGTGTGGAAAAAGGGTCGAGCGGCGAACTCCGTTTGGACAGGTCTCGTGTGCATCGTACGCATCATCGAGCACCGGTGAAGAGGGATTCTTGGCATATAGGGTGGAAAGAAAAAGCTTCAGGGGTGTGTGTGTGTGTCAAAGAGCTCGAGCATCGAGAAGTTGGGGGAGAAAAAAGGTGAGGCGAGGCGAGAGCGAACGCGGCTGAGGCGCGAAGGAGAAATTTGTCCACAGCTCTGCGCGAGTTGAAGAAGCTGCAGCGGTGGGAAATCTGAAATAAAATTGCAGGAAAGTCCGTCGAGAGGCTCGTACTCGACGAATTCAAAAAGCTGCGCGCGGCCGACTTTCCCCAGAGTGCAGGGGAGAATCGAAGAGAAATCACTGAGGAAACACCTCGGAGAATGTCTAGAGGAGGATTGTTTTCGAGCCGTCGCGAAGAAAGAAGGAAAGACCGAGCGAAAAAGCGCTATTCTTTCGTATTGATCTCCCTTCCTCCCTCGCCATCGATGCTCCCCCGCGCGCGGAGGGTGGCCAGCGATGGGTGCGGCAAGGGGGGGGGGGGGAGAAGATTGAGGGAGAGCGAAGGTTGTTTATGCTGGCCCCGTCGCGACTGAAACGCTGGGGCGTCATAAATTATCCTCGAAAAATCGTTCAACGACCCCACCGAGAGGCGGCCGTTTGCCATGCCGCCGCAGGGACCGAGGGAGGAGAATGCAATTTGGCCAACTGCGCCGTGTGCCAGCCGAAAAGAATGCTCCCGATGATCGATGCACCCGGTGGATATCTACGATTCGTCAAGTGGAATGCTAGCACGTTCTGTGCATCGTCGTCGACGGTATACGTACCTACCTATACGACAAAAGTGCTTCGAAAGCGAAAACAAGTGAAAGCCCCCGAGAGGATTCTATACCAATTTGCCAGTTGCACTAACAATCCCTCCGCATAACACGCGCAGAAGCAACGACGGAGGCGCAACCTTGACTCTCGATAGCTCGTATCAAGAGCGAGACGCTTGAACGACAAAAGGAAACGCGACGGATGGAGGCGCGACGCGGGCAATAAACCTCGGTCCCCTCGTTTACGAGCCGGGATATTATACGAGCAAGGGCGAGTAAGAAAAACGATCGGCGAGCGCGATTGGCAGCGTCTCCGTACGACGAACGCACGAGGCAAGGAGCAACAATGGCAATTATACGCCGAATGGGACGCGACAAGATGCTTTCACTGGGCGAGCATCGTGAATAAGGGAGATAGGATCTGCGGCTCGTTGGAGGATCGTCGTCTATTGAATGCAATAGGCTTCCGCGACGGGGCTCACCGGCTATCGACATTCGACTCTTTCGCGTACGCGCGGGGCTTCGTGATCGATTTAAGCCGACCGTTTGTCCGAGTGATACCGAAAGCCAATTGATCGAGACGCCAATATTAGCCTGCCCTCCACGGCTCCCCTTCCATCCGCCGAAGGTTCGTTCACTTGCCGATGTCTCGTCGGGATAAATGGGTGAACGGTCGTATCAGCTCTGATAAATTTGCGTAACGCAGAAATTACACATTTGGAGCCTCTCCTCTGGAAGAAGCACCCCGTATCGGCCCAGGGCCCAGGGATTTCGAGGGATCGCGCCATCAAACGCATCCTGGGATCTCACCTCGCCCTTCGGTGAATTAACCCTCGAGAAACTCGCGGCACAAAGGGCCAGGTGACGGGAGGGTGGCGGGGTGTAGAGCGAAGGAAGCGAAAGATGCTGGTGGGCACGCAGAGGGTGGAAAATCCTGGGTGGAACGACGTCGGTGGCGTCGCCGCCACTGCCGGCGCCTATATTGATTTTGGGCCGAGAACGGGGTGGCAGGGGGTGGGGGGGGGGCGGCAGCGTCGATGGGGCCACGACAGCGCGACGCGTCGAGCCGAGCCGGGCCGAGCTGAGCCGAGCGGAGACGAGCGGATGGAGCGCGCCACGCCGAAAATTTTCCTATCAATTTTATTCGAAGTGGTGGCACCAGAAATATTCCTACCATGTGTTAGGATTACTGAGAAGTTCTAAATTTCAAGTTCCTCCGAGATAACATCAGCCGTGACCCTGCTCCCTCCTTCGAATCACTAAATTCCTACTGCCGATTAAAATTGAGATTCCTCTTTGCCTGATTTCTCGCTCCTTCGGTCCCAATATCTATTCCCCTTGCGCGTGAAACGCGAATAGGCTGCAGCATCCATTCCCGAGAGCACAGAGCAGCGAACTCCACGATCTCGGCGACCAAGTCGATTAATTTTAAAAACGGCGACGGCGGGCTGGCGGCGGCCCATTCACGACGGTCCTTTGTCGCGTGTCGCGTTATTGTTTACGAGCAATTTCGCAGGACAAGGCGCGCGCGCGCGATGTATGCAAACGCGCGGAGGGTGAGCCCTCTTTTCGAGGGGCGTAGAGCACGTAGCCGAGCGTGGGGCGGCAAGCGACTCCGTTTCCTTTCAAACGGCCGACAAACGAGGAGGAAAGGGCGACGTGGAGCGCTGGGAAAGATGCGCGCAGTTATCGAAATGGCCCGGGAGGAAGGCGTAACGACGCCGTTACGCAACGTACAGGTGTCGGGTGATTTTCTCGCGTCGAGTGGCCGTTCCCGCGATCGAATGAAAACACTCGACCGGCTCGGAACGCTCGATAATCGACACCGGAAGAAACGCGAACGCGCTTATTTTTAGCTATCCGCGGTGATAAGCGGCACCATCGAGCGCGCCACGTACGCACGCCGTCGATTCGTCGATCGCTCTAGGCGCCTATCCAGGCAGTTTCCTTCCTCCTAGGCCGTGTCTCGCGACTCTTTTCACCTCTAGTACGAACCTGCACCTGTTTTCACGCAACTGATGCGCGCCGGAGGAACGACGGATCCAGGAGCGTCAAGATTGGAAAACACCGTGACTCCCGTGACTCCATAATGCATCGGAAATGCTCTACATTCTCACGGAACGTTTCCACGACCGTGGGAGGCGACGGATAATACCCCTCGCGAGTTTGCGATCAGGAGGAACCGAGGAAACGGAAGAATCGTGGGTGGAAGGAACACAGCGTGCCGCTGGAGGAACGTTCAACCGTGCGCAGTGTTATTCTTGGCACAGCCGGATCAGAAACTGGCGAATTAACCTCGCCTTATCCGCGGTAAATGATATACGTGACGTAATGCCATGTTTGCTGCCGCGTGGGGGTGTAATTAGTCAACTTTCTCGACTAGCTAAGTTGCTTTGCGTAATGCTAGTGTTCGGGGACTATAAAGAACGCGTAATTGCTAATTGCCCTATCGTTTTCACCCCCCGTGTTCGCTACTTCCCGTATTCTTTCCGCTCCCCGTTATCAATGGGCATAATTGTCGTAGATAACGCGGCTCGCTCGAAGCATCCTTGAGGCGAGCCAGTGATAAATCATCCCGACGTACACGCGGTAGCGTGTCGTTCGTACAAATACCGTCACCGTGTCGTCGCTTTATCTCCCTTCGCATCTTGATTATGACACACAACGCGTGCCTCGACGATAATGATAACGATAAAGCGCGGAACCGCGACCGCTCCAGCAACGCAAGACCAACTTCTCCATTCTTCAACTAAAGACGGCTGTTACGCGCTATCGTGGCGGCTGCCTCTCCTGGAATCAGGGTGCCAAATGGCATCGTGGGTGCCGCGAATTCTGCCAAGCATGCGAACGTGGAAGCCTGTCAAGCACGGGGAAGTTCATTACGAGAGCCAAACGCGGTCAAAGGGCCTTTTAATCGGTCTCTAAAGAGTTCTCGAGGAAAACGGGCACGGAGACTTTTAAGCGAATTCACGAGTGCTTAGAGTTGCACAGAGGCTAGACACTGGTACTGAGATTTACTTACATAATACACCTCGTCCTCCCACCGTTTAGCCAGAGATTACTACAAACGTCCTCTCACGTTACCAATTAGGAGCCCACGAAATTGGATGAACCCCTCGTAGAGGCGGAGAAAAGGCTGCAGGTACGAGGCGCACGGAACGGAGACGATTGCGTAGCCCGATAGCAACGAGTTGGGACGTTTATCTAAATTGCGTCCCATTGTTCTATTTGCGTGGAGCACACGCGACAAGCACGAGCAGGAGGGCGCAGGAAGAGCGTCCTTGCGCGGCGAAAAAGTAATTCGCGCGGTTGCGTGAATTGCTATCGCGTGAGTAGACGCGGCCGTGTTTGTCCCCTAAAACCAGCAATTAGCGGCGAAATCCCCGGGGGCAGGTATGAATTTCCAATCGGGCGACTCATCGTCGCCAATTTTCTGCGATGCAGTCAGCTGCTTGCCGTCATCGTCCGAGAGAGCGGACGGTTGCATCACGGATTAGGTGTAGTACACCAGCGGCGTGTTACAAGCGAGCGAAACGCCTGAAAGGCTGGACCCCTGGCTCGTTACCCTCACGGGACTGAATCGGCGAACATACGCCACGGGATAACATTTCTTTATTGGGCGCGATAAGCGCGCGTCAGGGCGGAATCGGTGGTTGCATCGCCGCCTCGAATTAGATAATTACTGCGTGCCATTGCGTGACGCGACCCCCTGGACCCTCGCGCGATTCAAGGATCCGCGCGATCGCGGTGGCACGCGAACCGAGAGATCTGACGACCGTGGGCAAAAATGTGGAAAGCAGCCGAGGAACGCGGCGAAATCGCTCGCGCAGCCATCTATTTCATAATCTTCGGCTAGCGAGCCGCTCTACCGAGGCGAACGCGACCTCCGCCGTGGAAACATAAACAGTCGGACTCCGAGGACCTTTCTTATCTCCTCGGCGAAGGCGAAAACACGCGTATCGTTACTTCGCACCTGTATATTTCATCGAGATGCTAACGAGATCGCGGCAAGCCTCCCTATGCCCGTGCACACGCCGGCCCTTTACCTCCCCCCGTCGTGAAATACGGCCGCTCGTGCCGGAATTCAAGCGTGGATCTCGCTCCGTGAAATTCTAAATAGACACGACACGACCGCGCGCGAGCGGCACTCGAATTTACCTCGGCGACTCGACGCGCCGACTTGCACCGGAGCGTTTCGCCAGCCGAGAACTAGGTACGGAGTGCAGAATCGGGCAGCTGCGAAGTGGACCTAATCAATGCGATTTCGCTTCATCATCCGAATCTGTTGAATGTTTATTTACCGTCACGTTTAATTGATCTCGCGAGATCTACTACTTAGCGTCTACCGGTGAACCGTGCTCGAAGGTCGAGCTCGAGAATGGTGCAAAGCAGCGCGTGGCTTTTCAGAAGGGCGAAGGAAAAAGACGCGAGTGGCTCTCGGTCGCAACGACAAGCCTTGCCTTCGACGTGTTACGTAAGCACGGCAAACACTTAGGTACGTGCGCGAAAACCTGTTGTCGGACAGGGGAAGACGCTGTACACGTGCCAACTTGCGATAAGTGGTGAAAATATTCTGACCGTCGAGCACGTTTATCACTCATTGTCATCCCCAATTATCGGGAATCCATCTCCCCCTGCGATCGTTGCGGGGAAAACCGAATCGCAAGGTCAAGCGCTCGATGGCACGAGTATTGCTAGTAACTTAAAATTTGCTGGGCGATGCAAGTGTTATAGTAGAGTCTTAGAAATATTTATGTCTCTGGCATGTGTTTTGAGGAAACCGAGATTTAGTTCGAATCAGAGGCTCAGAGCTCGTGGCGATACAGCAAAAACCATTTGTTTACCGACGACGTACCCTTGACCGCAAAAGAGTATCCTCAAAGACGCTGTTGTGCGTCGAAACAGAGCGAGAAATGTTTTCAACGCACCTGTTATTCGGCTTGGAACGAATTTCGAGAGGCAATTCAATGGCCAAGGAAAAATGTCGAGGCTTGAAATTACGTTGTTTGAAATATTTTATAAGTATTTATAGAATAAAAAGACGGTCTCGTACTTCGTTAAATCGGAGTGAATTTAAAATACTGGCAGAAGTTACATCGCGTGATATCTTATCATCGATGTTTGAGGTGAGCAAATAATGCAATGACTTCATTATTTGCAATTACCTTTACCACAAATAAATTAATATTTCATTTCATCGGACGAAATGGCAAGGTTATCGTAGAGAAAAATCTAATATATTATTTCAAATCGTCATTTCATACTACATATCTCCTAAGACGCGTTTGAAATTCGCGGGCTATTCTGTTGAACGTTCTCCCTCCAAAAGTTGCTTTCGATAATCGAAAGAGATCCTCCAGCATCGATCGCCATTAACAAAAACGCCGGCTTCTATTAATTTTCCACGAAAAATTCATCGCCACCCATTCAATTAAACGCCCGATAATACCCAGAAAGGAGCACGAGCTTCAATTACCACGAAAATGTAGCTTAAAACGAAAGGGAATCGTCTAACACTCGACACGTTTCAAATCGATTGATGACCATGCTAACAAGCATTTGACTACAAGCTTGTAGACAGTTTACTGGTACAAAATACATCCCCAACAAGAGAACAGACATTCTAAATTAGTCTAGATGAAGCTCGTCGCGTTCGAGAGACGTGTCGAGCGACGAGCGATCGAAAAAACCCAACCAAAATTACATTCCCCACTCGACTGGACGTTGAGACAGGACATCAGCAATGCCACCGATCGAACTCGACGCCAGCAACGCAACCTCGTTCACGCCTCGCGATTCAACAACGCGAACAATTCAATAGAGAGAATCATTAGAAGAATGAGAATCACTCACCACCGGCGAGGAAGATGACGTTCGGAGTAAATTCGCGCAGCGATCTCGCACCTTTGCTTCCCTGCTGGCTGGGGCTTCCCCTCACCGCCGACCAAGCTCGATGACACTCGTAATTCGTCGGATGTACCGGTCACCACTGATCACTCCCGCCAATAATCACTCGCAGACACGACCAACGACAATAGGCACCGTCCCGTTTCCGCGCGTCTGACGTGTATTTACCATGGAACGACCGACCACAACCAGACGCGTCTCGTCGGCTTGAACTCGCGCTCGCGACTGCTCGGGGAGTCGAACGCCGCGAACGCAGCGCCGATCGGTGGAAGCCGATCGAACCACGCTCGGGGAGACGAAATTTCGCCACGCTCTCGTGTGTCGCGCGCGCATTGTCCCCCCTCGCGTTTTACGAATCGCCCCGACCGGTCGAAATTTTACGTTCCCGCGATCATTTCGCCGTGCTGTGCGCATGTATGCGCCATGGATTACCGACGGGCCAAAGAAAGCTGCTCCCATCCGTCCACGACCGGTGAGTTCCGTTACACCATTTAAAACTCCGCCTGTCGCGATAAAGTTTTTTCCATCGAATGTCGATCGTCCGCTGGGTCTGGCAGCTTCCACGATTGCCAGTCGCGTGATCGGATTTACCAAAGTCTCTTGTAGCCCAGATTCAACTCGTATCTTTACTCTCAACACACTTATTTAAACTTCGATCTCTCAGTCGTATCTTGTAGGTACTTTATGAGCTACGTTTCGCCACAAATCTTGATGGATACTCTGGGAGATCGGAGGGGCGGGGGGATGCACGTCGAATTCAATTGCTGTGAATGGTGGCGGGAAGTTTGAACCCCAAACATTCCGCGACCCTCGTGTTATCTAGGACGACTGGAATTGTTTTACACATTTTACCAGTAGGGGAGGGGTGCTATAAAAGGGACACTTCAACCGCGGATTACTACTCCGTTGCAAGTGAGACCGCAGTGAAGTTTACGTCAAATGACTGGGCACTAGTGTTATCATAAACAGAAAAATAACTTGCATGTGCAATGCGTTTAGAATTTTGGCAATTCAATTTGTCCCATTTAAGACCTGTCCCTTTTATAGCACCTCTCCCCTACCTAGTAATTGTAATTTTAGTCGTAATTTTTACTGGGGAAATGTCATCGACCGGGCCAGTTGAATTCGTTCTCGGTGTCGCCTTCTTAACTGTATAACGTATGTCGGGGCTGGGCGAAGACGACCGCGACGTCGAGGGCACGCCGGGCAAGAAACGACACGCTCCCCGCTCGTATAATCCGCGTTCCCGACGTTCTGCACCGGTACCATTACCATTACCATTCCGGGTCTTCTTCCCGTTCTTTCCCTAGCCGGCTGGTAAACAGTATCTCCAAGTCGACCGAGTAAATCAACAATCGTCCGCGTCTTCCGATTACCGGCGCGACTTTTTCCACTCCACCCCCCCCCCCCCCCCCGGCCTGGCTCACTTACGTTTTTTCGCCCGGCAACCCTGGGCGATCTTGGTTTCGTACGCCGCGATGCATACGGCAGCCGCGCCGATCCCAGGGAACCGCTTCTTCTGCGAGCGTGCTTTCTCCTTACGGGAATTCGTCGGGGAATAATGGGACTACGTACCTAACTGTATACGCGGAGACCGCGCGAGGAAAAACTGTACGCGGAATTAATGCGATCGGGGATTCTTAATTGATATTAGCTTCTTGCGCGGGCACCGTTCTTCCTTCCCGATCGAAGGTTCGGGCGGTCGAAATTCCTTCCGCGTGAACTCTCGCGCCGTTCCGTTTCTGAGATACCTACCGTGGATTTTAAATCTTCCCTTGACTCTGGCTCCCGCCCGGGCAGAGAATCGTGCGCCGCGCGTGATCGTGACGCGAAACGACAACGACTCGGTTCGTTTGTCCGCTGGCCTCATCGTCGCGCAGAGATCACCGAGCTGTAATTAAAGAGTTCGCGAGCCAATTGGGGAGGGAGGCAGAAAGGGGAAGAGAGGGGGAAGGAGATAGAGAAAGGGAAAGGTAAAAAGGCGCCAGGGAATCGGTAACCGTACACCGTCACCGGCTAATTATATCATCATTTTTTCCCCTCTCGCATGATCGGTACGAATTTTGCTCATCCGTAAAAAAGGCACGCGAGCCGGCTTATTGAATTTCCCCGTGGAGCGTAGACGTCGTTCCAACGTGGCCAACAGGTTGTCCGTTGCAGGGCCGATCCTGGAACAAGGATCGGGTTTCCTGCAGCTTTACCGCCCGCGGGAATATCGTATGTCCCCGTCGGGGTGGTTCGTGCCGGAAACGGAAGCGTACCGCGCTTCCATAAACCGTCTGCACTTCCACGCAAACATTCCCCGGCCGGCTGATACAGTTTCGCCTCTTTCATCCGCTCCACTCGAATTTTCGCCGGTGGATTACGATTAGTATTAGGTGTATGGCATTCAGGGCCTGACCAGGAACTTTCAGGCTTCGGTGTTAGGTATTCTCTTGAGAAGGAAATGGGAAAGGGGCGGGTGTACAGTGTCCTTTGTAGCTTGAGAGTCGCAGAGGGACGAATAAAGGGACGAAATAGGTATGAAGATTAACAAGTAGTCCGTGGTACGATATCGTAACCGTGAAATTATTATTACTCTCTTACAATATCTGTCTCTTTAATGTTCTCCTTGAGCTATAAACCGTCGTTCGTGTTTGTACATGAAAGTATCCAAAATTCAAAAGCACTGTTCGACGCTCGCTTCTTCTCCGTTCACGCTTATTACAGGGTTTTAAAAAATCTTCGCGTGCGCATTACCTACGTACTCTCATTTATTCCATTCTCCTTCTCTTTCTTTCTTTCTTTTCTCTCGTTTTCACATATTCTCTCGGGGGTACCACTATGTGGATTAATAATGAACACCGCGGTGCTTTCGACGATCGCTCGACAAGATCGATCCGCGCAACGAACGCGATACGTTAAGCTCCCGTTACCTACTTCTCGGTTTGGCAGTGCGAAACAATCGTTCTTCTTTCCATTTCCCCGTTTGCTCGCTTCGGGATTCGCGATGTCGAGTCGTGGCGTGCGAAGGGAACGCAATCTAGGCAGCGAAGTGGCAAATCAGCTGCGAAGAAGTGGAGAGACTTCGGGCCGAGCATTCTTATCGAAATGGAATCGAAATACCGAAAATTTGGATCAACGAAATTTTGTCTAATGGAGAATCGCAGGTCGCGGTTCATTTATATACAATTCCGAAGAAGAATCCACCCTTGCGGGGCAAACAGAATTCAAAGCCGAGCCAAGGGCCCTTGAACAGCACGAGTACCCAGGCAATCTGGAAACTATGAAACTTTCCAGTTCCTCTTCCGAAACGAAAAGTTTCGAGCACCAGCGCGCCCTTGATAATTAGCCGTTTTATCGTATAAAAATCCAAGCTGTCCAATATTTTCCTCTTCCTTCCCCTTTCATTCTATCGAAGCCATTATCTCCACCTGGTCGCAGATAATCATTGCCACTTCGTCGGTAAAGAAACGATCGGGCGCTCGCGCGAATACATCTCGCAATGAACGTTTGAGTAAACGCGACAGCGGGCTTTCCAGTTTTCATTGGTGAAGGACACTGCTTTCGGACAGTAAAAACACAGCTCGCAAGCGTCGTGCGTGCACATTTATCTCTGCTCACTCTCCACTTCTTCTCTTCTTCTTTTTTTTTGTATTTTTCGTTTATCGTACACATCGCGACGGACGAGGCCGTCGCGCACCGTCTCTACAGCCTAGAACTCGTATTACTCGAAACTATGCGATATATTTCCCTACTGTTCCATACAAGAGGCAAGCGGCCCTGGTTTCTAAGCCGAAGCAACACCGCAGCGCTCGTGACGAACGTCGAGAAGCTTCGTTAACGCGATCAGGGTAGGGAGAAAAGAAACGAACGGGTGAAACCGCGGAATGGTAGCGCGAGTGCGGGATATACGTCGACGGGTAAGGTCGCGAACGAGAGCGATATGGAAGAGTTGTGCCGAAAGGAACGTCGATGATCGATTGGGTCGGTAGGAAGCGACCACTTCGTCACGATCACTGCCCACCCCTCATGCTTTTACATAGAATTTATAATAAATGCAAACACTATATCCATAATACGCTACGCCTAGGCGCGTGCTCGAGGAAAAATCGAGACGCCGCAGCTTCGATATTTACACCGATAGAAAATCCGCCCTCCTATTTCGTGCGGGCATCGCGGGGGACGCGTCGAACTGTAATAATCCCGCCACAACCCCCGCGACGCCCGCGCGAAATCTCACGCGATGCTTTCAACGTCCACTACTACTTTATTTTCATATTCCCTTTGTACATTTACAAGCGATGTCGCGTCGCTGTCCCAGAGAGCCGTGAAAACTAGAAAGCCGTATTTACGAGAAGTTATCCTAACCAGTCGTTTGTTCTTAACCGTCGACGCGGGAGGCTCGGGATTTCCTCCCACCCCCTTCGAAATTCGCGTTCACCACGAGCATGCGGACGTCTCGCCGTCGAAGCGTACAGACCGTGGAAAAATCTCGCATTCCTCTTAGAAAGGTAATTTCGAAAATGAACAAGCGCTCGATCGAGCGCTACGATCCCGAAGGCGCAGGCACGACGAGCGTCCGAAGCGCTTCATCCCGCTCGATTTAACCCTTAAGTACGTTCTATTCGTGGAACTGGATAGTTAGCGTTGCGAGGTGCGTTATTTATAGCTTCTGTTTTTTCTTTCTTCCGTGGGCGGGCCAACAATGCCAGTGAATCCTAGTGCAAATCGCCGGAGAAGACGAGCGACGTCCGATCGACGGGCTCTTTTGTTCGCGTGGGAGCGCGTACTCGAGGGTTAATTCATGCTCCGGTCCACGGGAGATCGATTGAAACGGAAGATCCGGTTTATTCAGAGGCCGAAAGTGTTTCGGCGGGCGCGAGCTTCGACAGCCGGATCGATTGGGGAAACGGGAATCGATAATACAGTTAGCGAACACATAGCTTTGCCTTCGAGCTCAACCATTAGCCTCCGCCACTTCGTAGAGAAGATAAAGAAAGTGAAAGATCGCTTAGAATCGTTGGCGGTTCTGCGTAGAAAATTTATTACCCACCCCGCGATGCAATCGTCCAGCGTCGCGATGCCTCTTCGAAGAAACAGGCGACGCGCGTGATTCTCCTTCGAAAGAGAAGGGGGATCGTTACCCCCGTGTTCCATGGAATAAAATCAGAGGAAAGACACTGCCCGCCCGACGGACAGAGACAGAGAATCACAACGATAAAGCATTCATCCCCCCCCCCACCCCCCACCCCACAGCCCCGACCCTACATCGTTTTCATTTAATCGTTTCTTACGCCCTTCTAATGTTTCTCTTTATTTTTGCAAAAATACGGTGTCTACCAGCGTTCTCCTTGCTCCCTCCTCTTTCTGCCTCATCCTCTCGTTCTCTCACGCTTTCTCACCAGTCGTCTACTTGTTCTACAGTCTGTTTTTACGCCTTGAGGATCGCGATTCTTTATTTACAGGATGCTCTTCTAATCTCCTACTACATATCGTAACCGCGCGCTCTCCCACTCTCTCTCTCTCTCTCGTTCTCTCGCTCTTACTCCCATTCACGCAAACACCTCTCTACCTATCGGTCGCGCGTTGCACACACGCACAAGCGCGAGACACGAGAACCGAAGGAACAGCCGCGGATCCGGGCCCGCTCCTCTAGAAGAATCTCTTTCGCAACGAAACAGGCGAATCCGAGCCGAGGCTCGCTGCTCCTCACCGGCCCGAATCTCTCCCACGCTGTCGCGTCCGACGCTAATGAATATCTCTAATTACCTTACACAAAACTTTACAACGTCTCGCTAAAATATATATTTATCGTTTAATGGGTAGAATCGCGCGGGTAGAAGTCGACAGCGCTGTCGCGAGAGAAAAAAAGGACCTGGGTGTAAAAAGAAGGGAGGGTTTAGAAGGGAAATGAGGAGCCAAGGGTAGCTACGCGCGCGCTTCTTTTCAGGAAAACGGGGGGGGGGGGGGGGGGTTCCCTATCCTTCCGCCTGGACGCGATGCCTCCTGCGCTAAATGGCGCGATATAACTCTTTGCTCGATCGATCTAACGCGAATCTTAAGTAAGAATTCGTTTCTCGCTTTATTTCGCTACAGAATCGGGTAATAGTAGAATACTAAATAGCTTCGGATTGCGGTGATTAGGTACTAAAAATAAACAGTCTTCCACACGATTACGATTCGAGGACGCCGCCGTAGGCGGCGAGTCGCGAAACGGAAATGTCAGGAGCAATTTGGAAGAAATCGTACGTAGAAACTTCCGAGGGCTCTCGAAGCATTCGTTTCGCCGAAGAAAAATTTTACGCCACGGTACACTTATCCACGAGATCAAGCGTGATTTGAATGGACGAATGTTTCTCCCAGCGTTCCACCCTCGCAAACTGAACGCGAGCGATTACTCTAACCGTACCAACTAAACTTAAGAATTTCTACCTAAACAACGCGGCCCGCCTAAGCCTAATCTATACTTCGATACTCGCTCGCGATTAAATACATAAATCCGCGCACCGACAGGCTCGGTAATTCTCTAAAAAAAAAAAAAAAAGAAAGAGAATCGATAGATCAGGAAAACACGAAATTGGTCCCACCCGTGACGCAACACAATTCTCCAAACGAGGCTGCCTGCCCTTTGCCAAGGGGGGGGGGGGGGGGGGGGGGATCGAAAGTGACGAGAGTGGAGCGAGAGGAACGACCATCGGACCGCAATCACGCCACGAAAATAAATCAATGAACACGGGAACGCGAGATGAGCGCGAGATGAACACGAGAAATCACAAGGAACGCGCGACACGATGGACAAGCTTTATGGCACTGAGGGGACATGCCAAAAAGGGGAACGGGGGAGAGAAGTATGGGAGAGTGAAAGAAGATAGGGAAACAGCAAAAGGTTCCCCGTATTTTAACGAGGAAGAAATAAAAAGTAAAGAGAACCGTGTCGCGGTGGAGCGATGAAAAAGGGAAACAGATGGAATCGGTTGTGCGGGGAACGGAATCGATCGACTGCGGCCACGGTTCAACTTGCGGGGGACGATGACGATGCCCGTACGCATCGAGATATAGCTATACATATACATACACACACACACATATATATATATATATATATATATATATATATATCTGTCTTTTCACATTTTCTCCTCCGTTAATGTGTTCCGATGGCAGTGGCTTGGTTCGCGTCCGTCGACGTAGCGAGATTGGCAGTAGGCGGGTTCCCGACGCGCGCTCGCGGGGAGAAGATCGATGTAAGGGACGATCGTGGGGAGAAGAGCAATCCACGCTCCTAAGGAATGAGTAAAATAAAAGCGCTGGCGGCGAGCGCGAATAAGGGAGGCAATATAAGGGGTAATAAGGCTCTAAGGTGTGCGGCTAGCGCGAATTTTCAAAACGGCCTGGCAGTGCGCGAGTTTTGGCAGTGACGCGTTTCTTTCTTCTCCGCCTCGCGCGGCGTCGCTCCTCCCTCGTGGATTATTCACCGCGGCGTCCTTCTCCCCCCGAGCGCCCAGCGTTCCGATTAAAAAACAGAGATTCCGTCGCTTGGAACCGCGAGCTGATATAGGCTGACCCCCGTACCACCGGGGCGATCCATCGACAATTTCGACTAACTATGTACACACACGCTCGCGACCGCCTCGCCGCAGCGGGACTGGGCCCCCCTGCGAAACGCAGACGCCCCTCTCTCTCTCTCTCTCTCTCTCTCTCTCTTTTTTCACTCTCTTTTACACATCCGCGGCAACTAGAGATCTATCGGATTATACGTGTAACCGTAGTAATAATAATAGTAAGAATAATTAACCGATCAATTAGCCTAAAGTTCTTAATTACAATCGTATTGGCAGTGTTTCTTAGCTGGTGTGTGTAGGTGTGTTTCTGTCCGTGTGTGTCCCGTGTCTACCTCGCGCTCTCGATATATCGGCTTGCACACGCGGCAACTCCCCCCCCCCCCCCTCCTCCCGGTCATCCCCCGTCTGTACACATTCGCGCCCTCTTATCAGCTCATAGCCACGCACAACACGTCATCGACACGATCATATCCTTCTCGCCCCTCACGCCCTAACTCCTCTTAATTTACAAGTATTCCGTCTGCTTCGTCTTCTTTTACACCGCTACATATACATATGTGTGTACACGCGCGCGGCATCGCATTCCACGATGTCAGAATTTCCCGCGATACGAGAAACAGATTTCTACGATCCCGGTGTATCTGCATCTATGAAAATGGCGATCCGTCACGCCCGAGTCCTCTTCCCACAGTCCACTCCTCGTCCTTGGCGCTACTCCTGCTTCGTCATCTCCCCCGCAAAACCCCTCAGTAACTCCGTGGAAAATGTGGCACAGCCATCGTGTTTTATCCCCCTGTACAGAGTGGCCAACAGCTTCCCCGTTCCCACGTATCCGTCCACATCGATCCGCTTCCGCTTACTCTCCAAGGGCGTGCACACATACTTCCTTCGCCAGGCATCTCCGACCAAGCGGCTGGAAAGTCGCGCGCAATATCTTGACACGCAAGCATCCCTTTTCCTCTTCGTTCGCGAATCGAGCGAATGACGTGGAGGCCGCGTATTTGAGAACTGAGAACGGATCTGTACGTCCAGGCCCAGAGCGGGCGACTGGGCCGATCCTCGGTAACTTCATTCGAAATGGAGAAAGACAGCTCGCTGCCCAAGGTGAGAACGGCAGTTTCCGTGCGGTGCAAATGGAAATAAACGGTCGCTCGATTCCGTTCGATGCGCAGCGACAGACTCGCGTTGGCACGCTGCACGTAACATCAGCAGAAAGATAAAAATAGGCGACTTAATCGAGGTACGCGAGATATCGAACACGCCTCGGGCTCGAGACGAGCCCGCGCGTCCCTCGAGGACACTTCCCTTTTCGTTATTTTAACTTCAATTTTGTACAACGTGTCACTCTCCTCTCGAAATTGGAAAAACGAATAATTTTTCTCGATAGAAATCTCGTTGGCGAACGGGTCGTCCGACTGGTCCTTTCTGTCTCGTCTTCTACACTGGCAAACTGCAATCTTATTTCTACCGTTCCTTCATCTCCTGCTCCTCTGTTTCTCCACCTTCTTATCAACCGTCACTTTATTACTCGACAATGTTCACCAGCATGCCTCTCTTCTCTCCGTATTCCTCCGCTGTCGCACGACAACGGCCGACACGAATTTCTACCGAGCTGAAGATCGAGGTAGATGCATCTCCTTCTGACAGTTGGTCGAGGGCGATTCGAAGAAGTCCACGTTCCCTTCCGTCGCGCCCCTCATACGTCTCTCTTCGTTCGGCTTTCTGTCGCGGGGTATTTAAACAGGGCCCGGAAGTGCCAAGGGGCCGTTGCTAGATATTAATTGATTCCTAAGGCCACCAGAGTGATTATCTCCTTACAATCGTTAACTAACGTTTAACAATTTGCTCGCTCTCTTACTTCTTTTTTCTTTTTTTATATTCACCTCCCGTCTGCTCCCCTTGCTTAACGTGTCGAGTGCTCTTATTTTTTTTTTTTCGTTTTTTGTATATTTTCTCTGCCCCTTAACTCGACTCCGCCGTCTATCATTGGTCTTGCACGACGAGCAACGATATAAAACGTATCCACTGTGAGGCACTTTTCAGGCCCAAGCCCAGCTCTTCCGAGTCCGACGAGTGTCGCCTTTCGGTTCGCAGGCACTCGTGGCAGGAATCGACCCCAGCACGTTCGGCAATTTGGTATCGATAGGCAACAAGAATATCATTCATCGCTATCCACGACTACTATCATACATCACCTAACGACCGATGGATTTAGGCTAAATAAATTAGAATGTATTTCTCTCGGGTATCTCTTTGCTACTATTTTTTTTTTTTTTATTTCTTCAACCAGTTTGTCCGTTTATTTGTACCCCCTGCCTCTCTCTAGTCTGCTCCTGTCCAGCGACGGGAAAGCTCACCGGAGCTTGTCGCAGACTCGTCCTCGTCTGTGTCATTCGTTCGTGTTAACTGGAACATCGGCGCTTTTCGTCCTCGGGCTCGGCTGGATATCTGAATCGGTACGCTCCTTTCCGCCTCGCGGAGAGACGTGCCACACCCTATCGTTTCCTCTCGACGCGTTCAGGTTCCGGGTCGCCTTGCCAGGCCCCATTCTACACAGACCAGGAAGCACAGTCGTCCTGATACAGGACTCGTCCGAGATTCGTACTCTGGCTTAGTCGTCGCTGCTTCGTCACACGCTTGTCCTCGAATACGGCTCGAGGCATTATCACGAGTTCTTCACCGGTTTCCGGCGCTGCTTCACCCGCGCCAACGGCGGCGTCCCGCCGTTTGTCGCCGAATAGAGAGCCAGAGTCACTTCCTCCGGGTTGCTGGAGGCCACCTTGCGTATCCCTATGTTCTTCGTGCTTTGTACTTCCGATTCGAGCACCCACTCGTCCGGCTCGCTGCAGGGAGAATCGGCGATTAGTCGTACGACCGAGACGGAGCATTCGCTCCGGCGATATCGGTAAAAGTAACTGAGGTACTCACATGTCGGGAGGGTGCCACCGCAACAGGACCTTGGTCTTTCCATCCATTTCGACTCTTCGAGCTAATACCTGCGCACAAGAGTAATTACACTTGCGGTGCGATCATTCGATAGCGTTTCGTTAGCTATACCTGACTTTTGCTTCAACTTACTTGACTAGTTAGGGCCATCGAATTTCCCGGGGTCTCCGCGAGACGACCTTGAGTCCTCGACTTGGCCAATTGGAGTAACCTGTGCTGAAGACCCTCCATCACCCCCGAGTCGAAGTAGTCGAAGAGTCTCGCTGCAGAGAACACGCGCGGGCATTAGTAATAATTGCAGGGAAAGGTGCATAGATATCGACGAGTGGTCGATTTAACAAAGAGGACAATTACCGGACCAAGGTTGCCTCCTGTATCTCAGCCGTTTCCCGTTCCTCCTCACCAGTTTCCCTCCGCTCTCGCAGCTCCTTCTGGCATTGTTATTGCTGGTCTCCGGCTGATTGAAGTGTCCGTTCACGTGCCTCTCCAGGGCGGTCTGAAATCAAGTTCGTTCGGCTCGTTACCACCCCCGATTGTCCGCACCTTGCAACGGGAGCGTGTCTCGCTCGTCGGACGGGATGACGTCCCGCGTTAACGTTTTACAGTTCCATAGAGAGATGGATGGATCGACGCGTCCAATGGATGGAATTCAGTACCTGAGAGCTGAATCTGCTGCCACAGCCGTCTACGATGCACCGGAAGGGTTTGTTGCCGCCGTGGGAGAGCACGTGCCGCTCCAGCCATCTCCGCGAGCAGGAACTCCTTCCCTGCACCTTGCACCCTTGCCACTGGCAGACGAAATTGTCGCCGCCCGTTTGCGTGTTGATGTGCGCTGCCTGCAAGCACAGACGTACACGTCATGAAACTCGGGATTTTCCCTGGATCGTCTGCCGTTCGAAAAGCTCGACTCGTCGCACGGCGCGACGGAGTAATCGTACCCAACGGACACCTACTTGATAGCCGCGGAGGTGTTGCAATATCGATTACGCGGCCGAAAAAGAAACGGGGGGGAGAGAGAGAGAGAGAGAGAGAGAGAGAGAGAGAGAGAGAGAGAGAGAAATTGGGCCCCGATATTTGGTGTCGTGCAGCAGGGGCAGCAACAATGTAACAGAAAATTGGGGGAACACGATACATCGTTAATTCCGCCTGGCTCGAATTACGCGAAGGCGATCGATCTGATAAGAGCATCCTGTCTGTCGGCTAGCTCCATTTCGAAACATCCATGCGGACGCGGGCGAACGGTAGCCAGGGGAGCGGATGGTGAGACGATAAATCGCACCTGCAAATGCTCCAGAAGCCCTCCGCTGGATTCGAAGCTCTCCTCGCACTTGTCCCACCGACAGACGCCGCTGTCGGTGGCCTGCTGCTGCCTGTCCTTCTCCGGTTCCCGGGCGGGGAATCGTATGGTAGTCGGGGCGGAGAGTATCGGCGAGAGCGGCGCTTTCGACTCGCTGCTCCTCGAGTCCTCTTCCTCCTCCTCGACGTCGTCCTCGTCCGCGGGGCCGACCTGCGTCACCTTGATCTCGGTGTCCTCCGGTACCGACAGCCTCGACAGTGGGTCATGGCTGGCCTGGGACCTCAGAGAGCCCAGGATGCTACCGCAGCCGTTCGTCAGGTTGTTGTTCTCGTTCACGTGCGGCTTCGAGAGGATGCAGCCCTTGAAGTCCAGCGCCCCCATCTCGCTGGTCAGAGACGGGGCCGGCGTCGAGGGCGGCGACACGTTCTTCGCGCTCGGACTAACCTCCGAGGCCAACCTAGACGGTAGCAAAACGAGCGATCAGGCTTGGCGGTCCTCTCCACCGTTACCCCGCTACCCCCCTTCGTTTGCAAGGATCCTCCGCGAGAAATAGTATAACAGTGGCTAGAGAAACGAGCACGGAAGGCACCGAAGCTAAGTAGCGGAGTCTGCAACGATCTGGGCGAGCAGAGGGTTAATAGCTTCCCTGATCGGCGACCCGTAACGACCACCTACCTGAGGGACGAGATTTTGCAGCTCGGTATGTTCTTCAACACGTCGTTGGAGATGGGCAGACTGGGCACCGGCTTAGGCAGCTTCTTCTCCATCTTACCGTTGGCCCTGGGCACGATCACCGGCGGTGGCTTCTTCGTGGGTGGCGGGGACATGGTGAGAGTTCTCACTTCCCAGTCGTTGGTCGAGGTATTCCGGCCGTTCGGCGAGACGGTGCCCAGGTACTTGGCTAGTCCTCCCTTGTTCCTCTGCACCGTTGGTGGCCTCCGGAATTCCGACGAGCTCTTCGCGACTAGCACCGACATCGCCTCGCTGTTCTTTTTGATCTGCGCCAGGCAACACGAAACGCGTTAAATAACAGAATCCTACTCCACCAATTTAGTCAGGTAGCATTCGTATCGATCCTTACCTTGGGTTGCTGCGGCTTGATTTGCGTCTTAAAGTACTCGGTGATCTTGCCCTGGGACTCGTGGTGATGGTGAGGGCCGCTCGGCTTGCCGATGGTGGACTTGGTGGCTCCCCTGAAGGTCGGATCGGCGGCCCCGGACCTCGGCAGGGCGCCAGCCTCGGGCTCCCCTTTGAGCCTCTTGTAGGTGGAGCAGGCGGTGGCCGCCAACGGCGGGGTCCAGGGCCACTGGGGCCTGGTGCTGATCTGCGAGGACGGCGCCAGCTTGGGTAGGGACGGAAGCGGGCTGGCAGATGCGCCGCGTATCGCTACCCCCTCGTCGCTGCTCGTGCTGCACGGGGAACCCGGCTCCGTGATGTCGCTGGTACCGCTGCTGCTGCACTCCCCGCAGGACACGGCCACGCCACTGCAAAACACGTCGGCCATCGCCGTTATATCAGCCCGTCGATTCTCTTACACGCCTGATGCATAAATAGGTAGGTAGCTGGCAATAGAACGCGGTAGGCTACTCGGGGCAAAGTCGCGCAAAATTTTCTGCACGGTTCAAATGCTCCGCAAGAATCTATCTCTAAGCTCTCAGCTCCCGATACTCCAGGCTCTGACTACGTTTCTATCACCCCTCGTAACTTCTTCGTGGCGAGAGCCTCCAAAGAAAAGGTTCAGCGAAAATTGGGCAACCCCCTCCTTCGTGGGCAAAGCGTAACCACTGATCCAAGAATCTCAGACGAACGAAAGGACGGAAACGGCCGCAGGGAAATTGCAGAGCTTGCGAGGTAACCATATTACCAGCAGCGCGAACCTAATTACAGGGTCAGGCATTGGCAATCGGCCCGTTTCGGTAGCCCGCCAGTGATCGACGCCCTCGTTTACTGAACTTTACTCCCGCTGCATCTTGTGATTCGCGAGTAGAGCTAATAGGTGAGGGAGTAACGATAAGAATTAACGGGAAATGGAGGTTCTTGGTCCTTGAGAGCCGCGTATCGATTCCCGCTGGTCGCGCTTAGATGGAACTCGCGGGAATTCCTGATTAGCTGGCGAAACGGAAAACCTTCCTGGGTGCACGTAGTAGGTATATACACCTGTGAGCGGCGCTGCGAGGAAACGTATCGCGTGGCAATGCGGCTCGCGTTTCGCCGACGGAAAGAAATGCGTGCTGGAATGAAGTCGGCGCGGAAACGGGATTGGATTCACGCGCGCGCACGCAGTATCGCCGTTTCTGCGGCCGCGAGTATAAATGCTATCTGGCCACCGGCCGCTTCGTTAGCAATAAATCCACGCGGACCTTTCAGCGTTCTTGTTTCACCGCGGCAATTGATTCATCGTCGATCGACCGGTTCGTCCCGTTTACCGGATGAATTACAAAGTATCGTGACCAGTAGTGAACCGTGAAGAAGCTTCGGTAACGAGCGCACCGATCGGAAGCATCGAGAGCTCGACCTCCAAGCAATTCCAAGTCCCACCACTCTACGCCTACGATCCAGTGAAATTAGAGCGCCCGCGGATGCAATGATAACGTTATCGCGATGGCGGAATGCGATCTGCGCGATCGTCCTTCGCGCGAAAAAAACTCCGGGAACTAGCGGAGTAGAGAAGAGTCGGCGCGGGTCCCTGCGAAATGACCCCGCAGCCAAGAGATATCAGGGATAAATAGAAGACGGGGACGAGGAAGAGGAGAGGAAGGGAGGGAGGAAAAGGAGGACGCTCGGTGAATGGTTTTCGCGGCCGAAGATATTTTCGGAGGCGTATTCGTGCCGAGCCGCCGACGTCACGGGAGAAAGAAAGACACTGACCTTTCCACATTACGATTCCTTGCCGACATTGCGTTTACGCAACGACGCGCTCTGTCGCCCGGGGACCGGAGGCCAGTCGAGAGGAACAGAGACAACGCTCGGCCGTTCATTAAACCCCGGCCGGCTGAATGACGGTCATTGTGCCATGAAATTCCTCTTTTTATCGATTCTCGAATCTCCTTCGGGCCCCGTAGGCCCCCGTCCCCTCCCCCCCCCCTCGCCCCTGTTACGCCGCGTCGGCCGCGCCGTCGATCACCGATCTACCTGGCCACGAAACCTACGCTCCACCCAATTGTTTGTTTCTATTAAAAATCGACTGACTGGCGGGACGAAAGTCTGCGAACGAAACGCGAGAGGTGTCTAAATATTTCGTCTGCCGGCGATAAGGCCGAACGGAGCGCGCGAGTTGCGTTGCAGAGGCAGAAACAAGGGGAAATAGGATGGAAGGGATGAACAAGAGGAGTAGATTGCCAGCGCGTGCTCTTGCAACTCGAAACAGAGTCGCGTTGCATATAGGTACGATGGATCGAGTGGTTCGAGAACTCGTTCGACACCCTTGGAAGCGGGGTGGAAGAATTCGAGGACGATTCTAGATCGTCGCCTTGCTTTATGAAGCTTTTAAGTGGCGAGGGTAGATGATATTTCAAGCGACATGAAATTCCCTTTTTTTCCACGCAAGGTGCATCGCGTGCGACTCGGATCGAACGATCTACGCGACGGGATCTCGAGTCCAAGTCCCCGTGGATCACGCTACGTTGATCCTCCCGTCCTTGCAGGTGGCTCCTCCGTTCGGAGGTGCACCAAGGCTTGGACGATGCTCGCACACACAACCACGCTTCTACATATATACATCGGGTTGGTCTTTCTCTATCCTCTCCTCGCCAGAAGCCACTCTCTTCTTCTCTTATTTTCCACGCACCGTTTCGCCAACGCTGTTGTCCCTCTCCCTCGCCTCCCTCTCAGCCTCTCTCTGTCGTACTTTCACGTACTACTTACCACCACCGTGCTCGTTTCACTCTCGGAATCTCTTCTCTAGTTTACTGTCGCTCTTGCGAGCGCCTCTGTCCTTTCCCTCCTTTCGTTTTCCCGATTACCGAACGATCCCTCCCCGGTATATATCAAAGGGTGCGCGAAAACCCGCTCGCTCCTCTCTTCGTCGAGCGTTTAGAATCGACCGCGGCGCGGCGAGTCGCGCGAAAACACGTTTACAATTCACTCGGCCTTCTAGGCATCCTCGTGTGAAAATATTTGACCTCGAATTTCGAGATTGAAACGAGTCGAGCTGGCGCGATCCGCGAATCTCCAACGACCCAGATGCTCTTTTTACGCCCACGCCAACTTAATAACTGCCTGTACGAAACGGTTGTAAACGTCGGGTGACCGGTCACGGGGATTAAACGGGCAGTGCAGTTGCACAGTTTGTCTCTTTACCCGTCTCCGCTTATCAGCGAGTTCTTCCACCGATTCTGTCGTTCCTCCCTTCCCTCTTGTCCTTCTAGCGCAGCGAGCCTCGCATCCCCTTGTTTAGCCTTTCTCTCCTGTATTCCTTAATTCCCTGTGTCGTGGCCCCTTAGCCTCCCAGCGCCCCCCGTCGACCCCTCTTCGCCCCTAATTTCGTTCGCAGGGGCGGACTCTGTCTCGCTCCCGCCGATCGTGTCGTTGGCGAAGCGCGCTCTCGCTCCCTTCCACTCGGCAGATCGTCCCATCCCTCTCTCTATTCGCCCCCTGTGCTCCCCCTCCGCCCCCGAATTCTATCCCGTTCTCCATCGCTCGGCCCCTCGTCGACCCTCTCTCGATCTCTTAGAATTCCTCTCTCGAGCCCTCTCGGTCCCTCCTGGGGGAAATCAATCCTCCTTATTCCTCCGCGTCCTTCGCCCTCTTCCCTCCCTTTCTCGCCCCTCCCCCCTTCCCTCTGGCCATTTTCTCGCTCTGTCCCTCTCGAACCTCTCCGCCGCTCCCGCTCCCCTCTCTCTAGCCTCCTCTAGCGCCGTTGCTCCTCTTCTCGCGTAGATTCCCTTTTCCCTTTCACGCCAGCCAGCGCTCCTCTCCGTTCCACGCGATCACTCCCACTCTCTAGCCGTCTCTCCCTGTCCCTCCTCGCGCTGCCGCGCTCGCCGTCCTTATCAAACAGGCCATGAGCCCCGGAGTGCTCGGCTCTAGCGATGGGAATGATGCCCTCGCGCCGAGTATCCGTGCCGCTCGTTTTGCCGATAACCGTTAGAGCGATGTAATAGATTGGAAGGTGGTTCGAGCAAATACGTTCACGGTATACACGCGGTCCTCTCCTTTCCGCCGCGATACCCCGACTGCGTTCAGAGATTCGCTTGCCGAGCATCCCCCGGAGTACATTACCGCCAAGCCTCTTCTAGGCAGTATTGCACGACCGCGAGCTTGTCTTTGCTGCTATTAATTAACTGGAATCGCCGTGCTGCGATGTGTCGTTACCGACACTTCGAATCAGTCCTCGGATAGCGCTCGAATTACTTAGTCCCATCGCTAGCCGGTGCACACATGCTCGCGGTCGACCACGCACACTCGCGCCCTCCCGTCTCGCCCGTCTCTGTCGCTCGCGCGTGTATATCAGCCTCCTCGTCCGACGACGAGGACTTCCTCGTCGGACCCACGTCGGCGGAAATGCATGCTCACCTAAATACCTCGAGTTATATTCACAGCTAGAACCAACTGCCGCAGCTGGTAGACAACGACCGACGTTCCCTCCAAACGAAACCATCCTCCCTAACCTGACGTCCTTCTTCCTCCAATTTTCCCGGATCCCGTCGCTTCGATTTTGTCCACTTCCCCCCGCAGCTCCTCCTCCTCGAGCACTGTCTTCTTCCACCCGAACCCTTATTCTTTAGGAGGCTGCGGAAAGCAACGCTCTGCGAGGAATTACGACATTCGTGGCTGAAAGAGTTTCATCCCCCCCGCCCGCCCCCGCCCCCCCCCCCCCGGGCGCCGTTCGTTTGGAGGTACGTTAAGCACCTAAGAGGCAGATGTCTCGTTTTCGGTTTTCAGCCCGAAAGGGGGCCTGCATTATTCAGGGGATTCGACGGCTGTATCTTGGCCTGGGAATCTTCTGTTCCCGGAAAAGGTCAACCCCCAAGCGACACGGTCGTCGGCCATCTTGACAGACACCCCCGCGCCATTCGGCAATTCCTTCTTTGTTCCGGAACTGGCGACGGAACCCGCCTATCGCGTCGCTCCATTCCCATCAATTCCGTTAAATTTTTCATCGAGCCTCACGACCCCCCCCCCCCCCCCCGATAATCCCGTCCGCCTCTTTCGTCCCGATCCTCTCGCGGGGGACGGCGGCAGATTTTTCGTGAATAAAGCAACCTCGGAAACGTCTTCGAAAATCTCAGTGCCGCGAATAAAATTCTATGCGAAGCAAGGGGAGGGCGCCGTGTGTGCCGAGGCTCGGCGATGGCTCGGGGAAAGCACATCGAACGAAGGTTCACGACACGGGGTAACGGTTAGGGGTGGTCCATTCGATGTCCGTCACACGAGTTGCGTAACTGACCTACGCCCGATCCGTTGATCCTCGCCACGGTCACGCGAACACGCATACAATACCGGCCACAGACTCCCTGTGTCTCCCTTTCGTAGCGGGGGCGCGGAAGGGTGGAAGCCCAGTCGGATTCGGTCGAGGCCCGTTGCGTAATTCCTGGCAGAAAGTTGCTCCGGTACAGGCTGGCGACTCGAAGGGAGGAGGAAAGATAACGAGAGAGGCGTTAAAATTTATGAAGCGGCTGTTGACCCTGGGTCACGGTGCACTCTTCCCTCGGATTCCCCGCGTTTTTAAACGAAAGAGCGAAGGAACGAAAGGCGAGGAGGTTGCGCCGAGGGTCGAGCCGATCGACACCCCTTTCCCGTCGGGTTGTTACGTCGAGGGGGCTGCGAGAGAGTCATAATCCATCTGGAAGCTATTACAACGAAGCTTCTTAGGGTATCGTCGACTGAAGAAAAAAAACTTCTCTCTCTCTCTCTCTCTCTCTCTCTCTCCCGAGGGCTGAAGATACCTATCCGACGGGCGAGAGGGGGCAGAGGAATTAATACTCGCGAGCCGTCCAGCACTCGAGGAAGTTCCGAACAAGTTGGCCGGGTCACGATCCGTTCAATTGATTTCGTTTAAAAATACCTCGCCCCGGTTACCGGCCGACGGAAGTCGTATATATCGATCGCGATTTCTGCGCGGGTTATCGTGCTCCTCCGGCACGGGCTTTTAAATTAGCCTTGCGACACGCCACAGCTCGGCGCAGAAAATCGGTGACCCCTCGGGCGATCGCGCTCAATAAAACCGCGCCGAACGGGCGCGCTAATGAAGTAGCCATTCAAATGATAATGGACGCATGTAATGAGGATAGAGCCGGCGCAATTTTAACCGGCGATGTTTGAATGCCGGTTCAACAGCTGGCTGCATTCGAAAACAATCCGTCGCCCGTGGAGGGTAATTTAACCGTCATTATTGCGGCCGATAAACAACGATCCCGGCATCCGTAGAGGACCCGGTGATTCCCTCCTCTGCGAGTGGCATAATGCCTAGCTGACTCGAGTGGACGGTGCTCCACAGAATGTAATTTAAACGGTTCGTTGGAATAATATCCTGAGAGGGCACGGAGAGTCCAACTCGATCGCTCAAAGCTCAAAGGAACGCGCCTTGCCCCCTGCAGGTATCGTTTTGGGATCGGGAGCGAACTAATAAGTCGATTCGCTACCACTCTTCCACGAGAAATGTAGGGAGGGTCGAGTACTGTAGGCGTTTAGTTGGGAAACGGCCTGTCGTGCAGGTTTGGGCAGATAGGTGGCGCTCTGTTAGATGGGTTGTGTTTAGAGTATGATCACTTGGAGAGGAAGAGTCGTCGTTGACTCTGGGTGGCTTACAAGGGAACATCCGGAACCTGGAAATTCAAAAAATTCTGAAACTCTGTGAGTATGTAGGGAATTCCCTCCTAATTATAACGCAATTTTTGTTTGCTGTCCAAATTTACTCTAAGCGGGTGTAATTGACCCCTGAAAATCCGGTTATTTTCCAAATTTGTGTTATAACTTTTTTTACCAAATGATAAATCTAATTAAAAGAAGTAACTTTTGTCTCGAAACTTTTCTTCTATCTCTTGTAGTTCGCGAGTTATAACAGAAAATCGGAAAATAGCCGAATTTTCAGGGGTTAATTTCACCCCCTTCGAGTGAATTTGGGCAGCAAACAAAAATTACGTTGTAATCAGGAGGAAATTCCCTACATACTTTTCAAGTTTCAGAATTTTTGGAATCTTCGGGTTCGGGATCTTCCCTTGTTAGTGATTAAAACAGTCGTCCGGCAAGCGAAATATCCCGGGTTCGATTCCCGGTCCCGGCACACGATCGGCCGACTCTTTTTCTCCGATAATACCTTTATCAAATAATCCTAAGAAAATTATACAGAAACAGGATTACGTTTGTGGTCCACCGATAACCGCAATGTACTCCGTTGCCTGTATTCCTCGGAGGGCGAAACTAATCTTAAGAGTTTCACAGCGCAAAATTCAAAAGACGCCATTTTCCAAGAAAGCGTTTCCACGGTTTACGTCGGTTGTTCCGCGAAAAACGCAGTCTGCCGTGAATCCTTGCGCTCGGCGGCGCTCGTAAATCACCCGCGCGCTACCAGCGGCGGGACACGCGCGCAATATCCAACGCGGAACGCGCGTAACGCACGCTCTTTACGACCGGCGTGCGTTCGCGACTAATTAAAATTTTTTGGGGACCAGTCCGATTTATCGCGCGACTGGCCGCTGTTACTCGGCCGCCGGCCATCTGCGACAAATCGTCAAGAGCTATTGGAGGAAGCTTGCGGGCTGCGAGCCAATGCCACTGCAGTTTTCTAGAGAAACGTCCGTGTTTGTGAAATATCAACGCGATACCAACTTTCGTCCACGCTGACCCCCAGAGTTTGGGTATTCGAATAATCGTCGAATAAGAATTTATTCGAATAATTCCGTTCTCTGCTAACTTCTGTGGAAGCGTACGATCCTAAAGCCTTTCGCATCTAAAGCTTACATAATCAGGCGTAACTGCTTAGTCGCAAAATGCACTACGCGAAGTCGTTACCACGCACAGCGCCGAACATATAGCTGCTCGTTCCATCTCTGCCAGGAGAGAAGTGGCGCAGTTGATCAGCACCCGCTACCCGTTCGAACAAAGAATCATCCCCTGTTCCCGGAAAGCAGAAAGCAAAGGAGAAAGGGCCTCAGAGCGGAGGGGTTAATTCGCTCGATTAAATGATCCCGGCTGAGGGGTCAGAGGCGCGCGCGGCAGAGAAAACCGCGAAGAAAGCAGGAAGCATTTGAAAGTTACACGCGCCCCGAGAGCTCTTTAGAATTTAGAAGCCCCGTGGCAGAGAGCAGACCAGAGAAAGAGCCTCCCCGGAGGAAAGTTTACGTTCTCTCGTTACGAGGCGTCGACACGCAACGCGGGGGTGTTTCTCGACGCGCGCGCGCGCGGGGCGGCGTGGCGGGCACGCGTACGAAACGGCAACATTTCTCCCCGGTTACGATCTCTTTCACGCTCGACGAGGTCTCTGGGATTGCGCGCTTCCATCTCGCGCTTTACAGCCGGGGCCCGGCTAACGGCTCGGATCCCCCCCCCCCCCTTTCGTGAACTGTAATTCGCGCCACGGGGGGGGGTCTCGCGGGATTCCGTTTTTCGCGCGCGCACCCGGCCGAAATTTACGATTATGTCGGCCAATTACTACTGGCCCGCGCTCCCGCTGCAACCGGTGGGGCGACAGAGGAAGAGCAGAAAAAAAAACTAGTCGAACGGAGATAGAGAGGAGGGGAGCCGAGGACGAACGATTATTATCGAGGCTGGTCGAAAGGGAGCGGCGCGTTCGGGGTCGATTTAATTCGTTAAATTAATTCGCGCCGCCCGCAAATTCGCAGATAATTATCGGGCCCTTTTATGCCGGGCACATATCTTCGTTACCGCCGCGACGACCTTCTCGGCCGGCGCATTATTACGCGTTATTACAGAACGGGCACGTGGAAAAACGGAACGGCGGCGAGCTGGCCCCCGGTTTTATTAAACACGCCGCTGCAATGCCACCGAGTAATATTAGTCGGGCGGGGTCGTCGACACGGATTACACGGGCCCGCTTCGAGCTTACTTTCGCCGGGCCGTTCCTCGCTGTTACGTTACCCGCGAGGCGGTCTAGATTTAGTGATCTCGAAATTATCCGCAGCTTCCTCGAGGCTGCGTGGCTTCGCTCGGAAACAAATCGCGTGGCTGTTGCTGAAGTAGAAGGTCCGGGCACTCCATACTTGGCTGGACTTTGAGGTGTCTTTGAGGGGCTTGTTGCTGGAAGCAGAGCCTTGGACACGAAAGGATAGAGGAGTTAACGATTATTAGGAAGGTCGATCCGATGAATGGTTTTCGATCTAACGGAGGAAGTTTATCAGCAGCTCGAGGCCTGCCCTTGTGGCAACTGGCAACCAGCGACGATGCACTGCCGGGCATTTAATTAGAGCTTCGGCCGTAATTGACCAAGGTTTGCGCAACGCATTATCGCCGCTTAGCAACGAAGCTGGTTAACGTCCGTGCACACAGGAAAACAAGCGCCCACCCGAATAGCAACGAACCCGCCATGCCGGGACCGTGCGCCTTTTCTCAATGCGACCGGTTGGCAAGCACAATCCCGACCGAAATAAATACGAGCTTCCAGGCGTCTTCGCAAACGCTCCACCGAACGGTTCTTTCGATTCCGCTTCCGCGAAGGGAGATTAACAGCGTCGGGCACGAAAGACTCCAGGATCACGGTCCACGCTGTGCGTGGAGTCGGGAGGAATCGAATCGGCGGAGGGAATATTGTTTCCCCGGGTCGATCGATCCTGTTTCAGCTGGGCTCGATCGCGCGATACGGCCCAGGCTATCGTTAACCACAACGACATCTGCATCAGAGACATGGTCGTTGCATACGGATCGTCCACGGCTACTTGGTATTCGCCACGATCCTCCAGCCTTAGCCGCTCGCCTCGACACACTCCTCTCTCCGCCTTCCTATACTTAGAACCGAGTCTGCCTCTTCCTCTTGTCTCTCGTGCTCCTGTTGTTCTTGTTCCTGCCCCGACCCGATCCTCCTCGCCACCTCGCCGCTCCACCGCGGCCGGCCGCGCGAATTCATTTCCCCTTTGCCCGCTCGAAAGCAGGAACCAGACTTTCGGCAACGTGGAAGCCTCCGACACGGACGATTCCCTCGATCCTCGCGTTCCCCCCTCCCCCCCCCCCCCCCCCCGCCCCGGTCTCAAGCGCGAGCGTCTTCCTCTCCTTTCTGCCAGTGGCTCGCGAACAAAGGCGCAGCTTTTTCCCCCCAAATAATGCCATCCTCCCTTTGACGCAGCTAGATACACCCGACTCCTCTTGCCGCGAAAATATCTTGCTCCATTAAAACGGGGAGGCCGCTCACAAAGAGCCGCGGCAACCCTTTCTCTGTCCCGTGCTCCACGACAATCGAGTCGATCAATTAATTCGCAAAGATGAGAGAGCGATCGTGCCCCGGAGCATCGAGTGTCCACCCCATCCAGCCGCCCTCCATCGCGATTCATTTACCCGTCTGTTTATTCGGTTATTCATGCACGAGAATGGGCCCTTGGCTCGCAATTGGCAAACTTTCGAGGATGAGAAAGCAAATGGAAGAAAGGGAGCAGTGCCTGTAAAGTCCTGAGACGAGGCTCGGATCAAGACAAATGGCAGGAGCCAATGAATCATATCCAACAGACGGTTTTCCTATCTATTTCAACAGCTTTCTATCTTTCTGTCGAATACCCGGAGATCACCAGACCGCCCCTGGGTTCTGATTCGGTTCAGACCCTTTTCCGTAGCCAGGACTTGGAATTGCGTAAGGGACACGTCAGTGGGCCGAGATGCAACGGCCGTGATAAACGGTGCAACGCGACGCCAAGCAGATACACCGTAATTCCGAGCGGTGCCTGTTGTCGCGGTGCCAAGCTCCAACACGGACGCGTCCGGGAAATATTCCAGGCTGTTTGTTCAGCCAACAGTCGAAGGAGGAAATGCGAGGTAAGCATGCTTCGCGCGTTATATCGATCATCCGCCGAGGGAAACGTTGAAATTCGAAACTCCATTCTTATCTCGCTCCCTCGGTCTTTCGGTCCCTTTTCCCCGCGATAATAGATCGTGGGACTTGATCCAATATGTGGGTGACCATTGACACGAACCGCGTCCACCCGTCGCTTCCAAGGGAAACTTCCCTCAGCCCTCGATTCATTCACTCTCAGCTCAGCACTCAACAAATCCTACGATTCTGGCTTTCTAGTGCCGGATTAAGAACGAAAGACACAGGTACGATGAATCGAGGAATATACATAGAAGTTTGAGAGACGCTGACGGTGCACCCCTCTCTCGATATGTATTCGGGCAGAAATTTGCTCGCCCCTCAACCTCCTTTCTAGGATTTCCTTGCGCAATGCCGCGGAAGAGGAGGCTGGAATTAGGAGGAGAGAATCGACCGGCGAAATCAAAGTGCCCTTAACGAGAAGCGATCTTGTTATACATTTATCGCTTAATCATCCCCGGCCGTTACGTATCCCCCGACGAATCGGCCAAGGACGTATCGATCAGGAAATTACCGCAACGAGACTTATCTTAATGCCGTAATTTCGCGGTGAATTTCAATCATATTTATCGCCGGCGTATCGCGATTATTACCGTCGCTTATTACCGTCACAGAGGTACAGCCGTTCTCATACTACGCTCGCCTCGCCTCGCCTCGCAACCTGCAATTCACACTTCGCGATCCGCACCACTTCGCAGTCTACATTTCACGGTTCGTAAGTTAGAAGATGAGGGAATAACTGCACCGAGGTACGAACTGCGGAGTCTAAGTCGTGCGCGAATACATCGGTACCAAACTTTTCGAAATTATACCTTGTCCGTATGGCGTGAAACATCGCCCCCCTGGGAACTGGAGAGATTGCGGGGCTCGAAACCGATATCGCGACACCCACGAAACTCCTCCTCGCCACCCCCGATTCCCGCGTATGTATTCGGTTCCTCGACTTGCCAGCGCGAGGCCACTTTATCGTCGCATTAGTTGCCGTGGGTGGGGAACGGGGCTTTCGCGGCGGTTCTTCCTGAAAGCGGAATCTTGTCGAGAGGCTTGCACAGCCCTGGCCGGCCCGCTTCGACGCGCTCCCTTTACCCCCAAGACGTTACGCAGCCGCTTTTTTGCGGGCCACCGAATGGAAATAAAAGATCGCGCCTCGGATCGATCGGTTCGTGCGGCGAATGCGAATTGAAACGGCCGCTTGGGACGCCGAATAATGCTGCCGTATTCCCTGGACGCGTTCGTGACGGTAATGGGCCAAGTACGGGGGGCGATTACCTTTCAAAATTTCAGCGGACCCGCTGCCAAGCAACAGTGGCACTCCTATAAAACACTGGCAACCGCGTTGGTGTAGGAAAGCCTCTACCACCTGTAGAAACTCCCAACGCAACGGCACATCTCCCTTCCACCCTAACGTTCTAAGAGTCTGTGCACAGTATTCGTTTTACGACAGATTAGAAGTCGGCGACAGGGGTTGCAGCGGGTGCAAGGCAAAAAAACGGAGAAAAGAAGACATAAAAGTAACAAAAAAACTGATAATTATATTTGATAATATTTTGACGATAGATTTAATATTTATTTGTGTATTTCTTTAATTTTTTATTTTATATTCTTTGTTATTGTTATTATTATCCTTTTCTTCGTGAAAAGATGTTACGATTTTTTTTACCGCTGGGAAATTGTTTGGGGCCTTAAAATATTTCTTGCAGGTAGGATTTCTTCCAGGTCTCTTTATAGAGCAGGCCGACTCTGCGCTCGTCCAACCCTTGTTTCCAAGGGTTAAGCTGCCACAGATCTCTGGCCGAACAAGCTCCAGAGGGTGGGGAAAGGGAGCCTCCGTGGCGAAGCGGTGTCCACGGAAAGAGACAGTAACGGCGAGGAGTCTCACTTTCGGCGACAAACCGTTAGCAGGATTATGGCACAGGTAGCGAGTAGGTGCGCGCACGCAGGTGTGCCAATGAGCCGTGGGCGTGCGTGTACGCGCCGCTTGTGGTCGCGAGCACAAGCCTTGTAACCTGTTATAACGGACAGAGACGCGTTTCTAAGAAGCGTCTACGTGCCCACGCGATTCGACGAGACCTCTCGGAACAACGATCCTCCGAGGTGCTCGGCGTCGGATCCACAGAGGAGCGCCATCCGCCGGCGTAAAAGTACAAAAGAATTATCTCTAGGTATCCGTAATTGCAATTTATAGCCGGGTCGCTCCCTGCGTGCGCGATTAAGTCATAAACTACGCCGAAGAGTCCCAGTCGACGTGTACTATATAACGGTACTCGAGGACTTTACCTGCACCGAGTGACGAATTCCTTCTGGCCCTACCTAAGTTACTCTCCGATCAGTTAGCAAGACCCTTGAGTGACAGTCTACTTACTTACAAGGGAAGATCCCGAACCAGGAAATTCAAAAAAAATTCTGAAACTTTGTGAATACGTACGGAATTTCCTCCCGATTACAACGCAATTTTTCTTTGCTGCCGAAATTCACTCTAAGGGGGTATAATTGACCCCCGAAAATCCGGCTACTTTCCGATTTTCTGTTATAACTCGTGAACTGTAAAATAATTTTTTTCACCAAATGGTGGATCTAATTAAAAGAAGTAACTTTTGTCACGAAACTTTTTTTCTATCCCCTACAGTTCGCGAGTTATAACACAAAATCGGAAAATAGCCGAATTTTCAGGGGTTAATCTCACGCCCTTCGAGTGAATTTGGGCAGTAAACAAAAATTGCGTTGTAATCGGGAGGAAATTCCCTACATACTCAGAAAGTTTCAGAATTTTTTTGAATTTCCGGATTCGGGATCTTCCCTTGTTAGTCACTGCAATTCCACCTTGCTCGTACTCGAGCGGATCCCTCGCAGGTCGCGTTCGAAAGATATCGAGAAGGTCCAGGATTGTTTAATTAATGCCGTAATAAAGGGAAAGAAGGGGAGCCTGCCTATTATTCCCGTGTCACGTCGCCGCGATTACCATTTTCCTCGTTCACCGGATGGGCCTCGGACACGGGGATAGTGGTGGCGAGGCCCGCGAGCCCCGTGGAAATGAGAGTCTCGTCGGTTTCGTGGAAGAATGAGGAGCGAAGAGCAGGAAGCCGGGTATCGTTTCGTGGCGGGGCGCGCACGGTTCCTGCAAACTTTTCGCCAGGAACGCGCAAACCTCTCGCGTGAGTCGCCGCCATTAAGGACGATTTGAATATAGCCGGAAAGGGGCGAGACGCGGAGGGGCCTCGAAACGACCTCGAAAAGCTTCTCGTAAACGTTTAATCACCGTTCCTCCCAACGACCCATCGGCTTCATCCTCGACCCCCCCCCCCCCCACACCTTTCTCTCTCCTTCGCCTTCAAATTTGCCTCGCGAAAACCTGGTGAATTTTTTACGCCGAAAAGCTGCCTCGAGCGTCGAGGAACGTGGGCGGCCGCTTCGTGGGACGTTGCTGGCCTATAACCGGGCTACCTTATCGCGAGCGACAACACCGATGGAATATCGATGGGACGGCGGGGCAGGGAGGCCCCTGGTCGAAGCCCGGGAAAACCTACCGGTGAAGCACAAAGGCTGTGTACGAAAGCGTCGGGAAAAACGAAGGGCCAGGCTTAATCCTTTTACAAAGGTAGAAATAACTCTGGCGGCCTCGAGGGCTCGCGACGCCCCCGCCCCTCGGTGCTGACCTTTTCGCCACGGGGAAAACACCCTCGAACCGGCCACCCCCGCGCGCTGGGTCGTCAATTATTCAGCGGAAACGACGCCGTAATTACAAAGCTATTCGTGGGATTACGGCCCTCCGCGACGGTCTACGGTATTTCACTCGCCAACCTAGCGTGGAGCTTCCATCTTCGCGATGGGGGAAGGAAGATTCGATGTATGTACTGTACAGTGGGTAGGAGATGAGAGCATTGGGGCTCGGCTTATTTTCTTCTCGCAAGCGAAGGGCCAGTTTGTTCGGTGGACAGATTAGTACACTGTCCCACCGAATAGATTCTACAACCCCTCTCTCATCGTCTTTACTGGCATTCGTGGAGCATCGTAAAGGCTGGGAGCAGAAGGCGGTGCTCGCGACAGGTAGAGATCGCGCGAGATGGAAAATATGGGAACCCAAGGGAGCCGAACCGCGGAACCGCATTCTCGAACACGACGCACGTACGTATTGGTGTGCGTGTCACGAGCTAAGAAGGCCGTTTATACGCTGTACGTACAAGGTAACTCGACACGCGCTATATAAACCAATCACACGGGAGATAAGAGAGATAACTCGGACGCACCGCGGTGGGATCGTAATAACTCGTTCGAATTAAACGCGGTCGTCGCAATTTTTCCGCGGGCCTCCTTGCGATTCCTTCCCTCTGACAGTGAACCATCCAAGATCCTCTCTCTCTCTCTCTGTCATTTTACGAGCCTGCCTGGCGGAGATATTGCCACGAGGATAAACGCGATTACGGGATGAATCTCGTTAACCGACGCTCCGAACGGAGGACACGTCCGTCCGTTGAGGGCGACGAGATTCGCAGTCAGAGATCGCGACGCAGAGATTCAGGACGTGCTCGAACGTCAAGCCATTGAAGCGGGACGTTAGAATGGAAGTTGAAGGGAGATTAAATACACGGGGCGACGTTGCAGCGTCAAGAGATCGCCACGGCGGAATGCAACCGAGCGCCGCGGTGCGCCAACCGAACCCGCGCCGGCCAGTGGCTCCGCTCGCGTTTTCCGGAACCAGACGCCGATCGAACGGAATACGAATTACCTCGGGGACACACACGTCCGCAAGAACAGCAACGGATAATCGAGTTCGATCGACATCATCGACAACAAGCTCCGTTAGTAATGCAACGTGGTACAATCGGCTCGTTCGATTCTCGCGTGCCTTTAGTTAGTAGACAATTTCACATCGTCGACCTTTCTTCTCGCGAACGTGGTTTAGGCGTGGGCGATGCTGTAGAAATGTTGGCGAAAAAGAAGGCTAGCCACGCGAGGTGGTCGGACTACTCTTTTGCACCCAACCACGATCGAACGAGCCGACTCTACTCACCTACAGCGGAGTATATACACACGTACCGATGCGCCGAAGAAATTTACGCAGTGTCGTTTCATGAATCGCTTGGGAAAATAATTATCGCGTCGGGGCAGAAATATGGTGGCGGGCCTCGCGCGCGGGCCACCCCGCAAAAAGGACTATCAAGCTCGATTTCGATGGCCCTTTCTTTATAAACACGTTATTCCGGTCTCCCCCTATCTCCGTTTGCATCCCCCAGCCTGCCCCCTCTGCGGCTCGCCAAATCGAGTGTGTTTCGGGCTCGACACACTAACCTTGTCCCAAACTTCGCGCGCTGCCACCGAGAGCAGCGAGAGGAGAGAAACCGAGGGACCCGGGGAGAGAGAGAGAGAGAGAGAGAGAGAGAGAGGGAGAGAAAGGGACGCAGGGAGAGAGAAATAGAGGAGCCTGGTGTCATTACTCCGTCGCGTCGGTTCGGAGCGGCCCGAACCCCTCCCAGTCGCCGCCGCCCCTGCTGCAAAACTTCCGCGCAAGTTCATTGTCGTCAGGACGAACCTTGCCATTGGCTGGAATATCCAGTGTGCCAGGGACGGGCAGGTGATCCGGAAGACCCGCGTCACCAGTCCAACAATTCCTACTTCACCTAACCCGGGCACGTTCGACGACCTCCGCGCGCGCGTCCACCGTTCCTTCGTCGCGGGACGATCTGGCTTCCGATTTCTATAACGCATTCGTTCCTTCCGAGAGTCTACCGAAGGTGGGCCTGGTAACAGGCAGTCAATGGACAATGCGCACGCGATTTAGGAACAGCTGGAACGCGGCCCACGGGGAAACCGCAGGACGAGAAACAGCCGGAAAGATGGTCGACCTATCGACAACCAGCGTTCCGTTGGGGAACGAGAAGGTTGCGCAAAAAGTGGCCCCTGGATGAATCTACGAGTCGAAAATATTACACAAGTTCGGCAGGGGCGAGGAAAGACAGAAATAACGCGCAAATTGGCCAAGTTTGAAGTTGGGGGAGCGGGATCCTCCGGGAACGATAAGGGCGGAGGGTTATTTCGAAGATCTACTCCACGATCGCGCGATACCCCGAGTCCTCCGAACGCCCTCCTTCTCAGAATCCTCGCGATCCTGCAGAGCGGTTAATTACACACCAATAAACTCGCTCCCCTGCACAATTCTCGTTAGCGTGAATCGCTCGTTAGCTTGATTCAGCGGCCCACGCCGGTCTGAAGGTGCAATTGCACATGTTTCCCTGAAACTTCCTCGGCGAGTCTCGCTTCGAAGGTCAGTTCAGTCTGCCTTTCGCGGACCAAGTTCAAGGAAACTTTCAAGTTTAAGGAGCACGGCAACTCGAGCGCGTCCCTTGGAACAGCGGACATGAATTTTGCCCGCGACTGGAAAGGCCAACGGGTAAATTGCCGGGCAGGCAACTTCGAAAGTTACCTACGTCCTCGTTTCGCGCGGGGAATCGGTGCTTAATCGGTCTCGCTGAGAGTTGGGTGGTTAGTAAATTCTTCGAAGAAAGTTGCGTGCTTCTTTTTACGTAAGAAAATAACCTGTTAGATACGCCGAAGAGTGAGCAAAGGAATCCCTGTGTGCATAGCTATGCGGGTATACCGAAGAACGGAGGATCTCCGCGAAGCTGGCGAAGAGCAAATCGATATGGTTGCCTTCGCAAATATCGGTCGAGCTGTCGGAAGGACGGTCGACGTATCCGGAAGTCGGTTCTTCGCCGCCTGGCCCGGACAACGTACCCTCGAGCCCACGGTCGATCGATCGATCGATCGCTCCGCTATGGTCGCGTGGACATTGGTCGTCCGTGTTTGAGCAAGGAATCGGGGACAGCCAGAGAGAGCCTCCGCTGGGAGGATAGAGCTGACGGTAGCTAGGGCGTGGATGCATCGCGACCGTCGCGGGGTTTGTTTAAAATTCAAATCCACTCTTATCCGCAGAAAGGTCGCACGGCATTGTTCGTTATGTCATCGTGCTCGCTTTTATCCGAAGGAAAGTGTTACGCTCTCCGGGCGAGCGTACGCTGGCGGAGGAGAAAGGAGCTGGCCCCGTTAAGAAATCATCGAAACGGAGACGAGGGAAAAGATTTCGCGTAGAGCAAGCTAGGATAATAGGGAAACGAAACTCGATGGCGCAATTGTACCCAACAGCCGGCGTTCCGAGTCACGTTGCCAATATAGTAGAGAACGCGGTTGCCCGCGGAGAAAGGAAGTTACGTTTCCTCAGCGGCCTCGGCGTGCCACGAATTCGGAATTACACGGGGTCAGGACCCGGAAGATCGTGAGATAGCCCTTGAATTTCCAAGCACGCCGAACGCCAACGATGGATACCTTACTGCTGACCATCCCTTCGCCCTCTCCGAGCAGACCTTACGAAACGCGAGGTTTTTACCACCCAAGCCTGGCGTCCGTTTCATTATCCACCGCCGAGTCGCGCGCGAAGCCACTAGTGGGGGATGAACGGGGACGTTGCGCGAGACCCTGGCGCGTTCTCGAAGTTTCAATCGCTAGTAGGAAGCAGCCGAGAGTCTACACGGCCGGAGGGACGCGTCCTCGAGCTGCGGGAGCTCTCGGGGAAATTGTGAAGAGCAGACGGGACTCGTGTGTGGGGTGATGCTGGTAAAAATAGAAAAAAAAAGGAGAAGAAACGGCCACGGGAGCAGCTGCGCTTCCTTAAAACGCGCTCCGAAAGGAAGATTCGACCTGGGCTGGAGGGGGTGTTATTATTGGTTTAGGGTAGCTGGAAAAACGAGGGTTAGGTCGCGCATTGTTCCCTGGCGAGGTCGTGGATTCAAAGTCTCCTGCTCTCGTGGATACGCGACCTAAGCTCGATCGAACGATTCACGGTCTTCCACGAAAAACATTCGTCTCTGATTGAAAGGACCGAGAGGCCCCCTTTCCCCGCGAACTTTCATCGCGCTCCAAAACACGTTTCTCGAAATTTTGTAATAACCCGGCTGGTTGGAAGGCGATTTAAGAAGACAGAAGCGAGCACCTACTTTAGAACCATACCAATATCCTGAACGTGTCCTCCTGGAATTACGGGGATGGAAGGGACGCTTCGCTTTCGTCCACCCTTTATATGGCACGATCGATCGATGGGACAACTCGTGGCAACCTTTCGAAATGGCTCACCCTCTTCGGAAACAGCTGGCTCTCGTCATCCATCAACAGGGTGGAAAACGTGGAAACTCACGGGACTCGAGCCTGGAAAAAGCTGGGCGTCCTGCGATCGCCGTTTCGAATCCAGGCGAAAAACTCCAGCGAGTAACTCTCGCGCGTGCATGCACCACCGAAGAAAAAGAAAAAACCTCCACGATTGCGCACTTCCGTTCACTCGAGCACAGTCGAAAAGACGGGCGGGAACTGTTGCATTCGACACGTGGGCGTCTTCGACGATATCACTCGACCACTCTCGCCGAGGCATTCAGCGGCACAAGGATCCTAGGCACTAGCCGCGTTCCCCGAACTGGCACAGAAAACTCGGTCGAAAAAGAAAAAAAACTAGGCCCAAGAAGGACGACGTGACGATCGCGGAGAATAGGAGCGCGCGCGATTACGACCGCCGAGAGAAAACACTGGCGAATGGAACGAGCGCGCTGGGTTGGGTTCGTGCTAGGAAATCGTAGGCACGTCCGCGACCCCTCGGCGCGTATCTATCCCATAGCGGGGCACGAGGAAGACTGGAATGGAAACCGAAATTGTAGGGGTCCCTCGGTGGTGCGTACGTGACGGGGTGAAGAGGGTTCCTTGGCCGTGGCGGGGAGGGTACAGAGCAGGGCTAGAGGGGTGGCTGCGACCGAGAGGGTCCGCTTATCCTGCAGTGTCCTGTAGGGCCGCGCTCGCTTCCTACCATCGTTTGGTAAGCGTTGAGTCACCCTGTATGCGCGCCAGAGGACTCAGGTAGAAAAACCTGCGACTGGGCCCCCGGGGCCGGAACGGGAAACAAGTTGTTGTATATACCGCCTCGGACGAGCGGGCCCCGACAAATTTGTTCGGAATTCTACGGGCTAGAGCTCGGGCGCAAATATCCGCGGCGTATTGTCTTCGAGTCGACCAGGCACCACCTCGGGCCCTGCGTAAACACATTTTACGAGCGGAGTACAAAGACGGGCCCACGCTCGTCCAGCGATTTCCCGGAGAATTTTCCGGCCCGATCCCGAATACCTTTACGACACGGTGATCTCAGCCGGGGCCCAAACAGAGTTGTTATGCACCTTTGATTATGGTACTCGGGTTCGGGGATGTTTGTTTTTCTGTTCTCTGGGGCTTCCAGAGAAGATTGGCGCGATGCATGGGGGTACCATTTTGCGCAACCGAAGCTCCCAGTTTCAGGAACGCTGGGTATGCACGGTGGCAATGCACGACAGCTCGGATGAGGCACTGTTTCGGATGTACACGTTCTCTGAGCTCGACCAGTCTGCCTACTCGAGGGAGGAAGGAGAACGGAGAGGATCCAGCAGAGGGACACGAGTGGAAAGAGAGAAAAAAAGAGAGAACAGCACGCGCGCGAGTCGCTGCGGTACGCACGTGCGTGACGAGCGAGCAAGCGCTCTCTTCAGCGCTGCTCCTCTCTCGAAGCTCGACGTAACGCAAGGGCATTTCCGGCCGGCCGCGATCACTTCCGCCTGCCCACTTTTCCTCCCTTCCTACTTCACTTTTCACGGGCCACGGCTCGCACGCCTTCGTAAATCGAGGACTTTCGCGGGGGGGGGGGGGGGGAGGAGGAGGCAGAAATAGTTGGAAGTACCCTGACCGAGGTACGCTGGTCGCTCCACTTTTTAATTGACTCATTTTCCGATCAGGAACGCGCCCTTCCTCTCTGTACTCGGAAACGATTAAAGGCGAGGTCGGAAAGCGTTGGATCTGTAAGTGACATTCGTAGAATTAGGTAATCCTCAGCACCGGCCACGCATCGCCAGGGAGAATATTCGCGCGACGACAAAGCAATCACGCGACTCGACTAATTTCCATACCGTCCCCGCGGCCGAGAGCTTAAACAAACCGATCCTCTAAACGGGGATTAATTAGGGGAATGATTTCGAAGCAGAGGGTCCTCCGTGGTCGAAACTTTCGGACTGGCCAACGCGATTCCCTCGCGGGGTAGGGGGTTGTTTACCGGACAGGGGTGTCGATAATTGAACACAGCCGGAGGAAATCTTTTTGCCCTCCCCCACGTAGGAATCTCGGGGCGAGTTTGCAGCCGCTTTGCCGTCAGACAGGATATTTATTGTTTGTAAACGGGAAAGGATTCCTTTTAGTGTACAGGAGTAAGAAGGTATATATAATAACAATAAAAGCATTAAGACAGATGATGCTGGGTACATAAGATAAAGGCGCAAATCCACGATGAGATTTTACACGAGACTTTTCTATCGTGAGACAAAAATCTCTGCAGCAACTAATTTGTAAATAATAGAAATAGTCGCGAGAGATGAAATTTTTCTGAATATATCACGAAACTTGTCTCGTGAGAGTCTAAATTCATGAAACTAATGACAAAATATTCAAAAAAAATAATAAAATAATTGCAACGAAACAAAAACGCGAGAACGAAAAAATACATCTAGGTTAAGATGGATCAAAGCTAAAGCATATCACAGTATATTATTTGGAACACTCAGATGACGTTTGAGTGTGTAGTGAGATATAGCGAAAAGATCAAATAAGCTGGTACTTATTGCTACTTTTTGGCTACTTCGCAGTAGTACAATCTTCGGAAAATTCGATTTACGAAAAGTGGGATATAAAACAGTGTTGCATCCCTGAACTACCTAGGCGGAATATGAAAATTAATATTCCAGTTACTTTTCCCCTACAAGCATCTTCCATTAGAGAAGAAATTCTCATTTCCACTAAACCGACGAAATTCACCGTCGAACAGCTACGCCGAATAACAATTCATTTCCGCGGCCGCTGGAGCGAGCGATACTCGGTCGATCGGCGAACCGCTAGCAAACCCCGAGACGTTTCCCAGCGCCGCTCGCCCGGATCGAACGGCTTCGTCGTTTCGAGCTACGTATTCGATCGATCTCGCGCAGCCAGTGGAAGCAACGAAAACAGCGAAGCCAGCAGAGGAAGACCGGTGTACAAACACAAAGGGACTCCCTCGGGGGATGAAGTCGCGGTGGCACGGGGGCGGCAGTTTCTGCGGCCCTTTGTACCCGCTTTCTGCTAGGGCAGGCTCGGAGAATGCACGAATTACCGTTCGATTTGTAAATCAAACATTCGCGCGGCGGTGGGTGGATCGCCGGTGGTCGTCGCGACGCGAAAATGTTTCACCGCCTCACCGTCGACGATTTCGCGGCGTGAATTCGACTGGAAACATTGGTGCGATCGACTTGCCACCGAGGGGACCGCAGTCCCGTCCGCCGACCGTTCGCGAATCATTATTTATCGCGCCCTCTCGAGCACCGTCCATTCCACGGGGAACCGAACTTACCGGTGAGACCTATTTCTCGGGGCTGAGGCTGGCCAACTCCGCAGAGGCCTATCGACCTTCGTTCGCCGTTCTCCTTCATCCATCCCGCTTCCGCGTCTGCTGATCTTCCGGACGGTTTATTTTCCTTGGCGACGCGGAACCTATCGGCTCGGCCGAGTGTTGCACGAGATAAAAAGCGTGACGGCCGCAACGGAGCTATTTCGAGGCCGAGGCACGCGACCCTCGGGGCACGGAAGAATCCGTCCAACTCGTGGGATCGTTCGCGAAGCGACCGCGACGCGTAGGAACGCCAGGAGAAAACCGTTTCGCCGGCGACGTCCCTGGTTATCGCGGCTCTATCTCGGGGGTGGCTAGGCTACGCGCTTTGTCGGGGAGGAGGCGGGCGAGTGCTCTGATTAAAATTTCAACGGCGCTGACACGAACGCCGTCAAAGGCTTGCGCTGTCCCCGTGCCGCTGGTCGAGGAGGACGACGGAACGCCAGACGGCGCGGGTCACTCTAAGTAATTAAAGCCTCGTTTCTATTCCACGCCACCTTTATTTCCCGCTGCCCGACGGAAATCGAGCCCTCTGGAGGGGTCGCCCGTTCCGGGACTCCGATTCCGCCGCTCGTCGGCTGCTTTTCTCGGTTGTATCTTTATTTGTATTTCGCGAACGGCGATAAATATGAAATCAGTCAAGCTGGTGTCGCGGGAGACGCCGGGAAGAGAATGAAAACGGGGGAACGAACGAGGTGCGTGCGAACCTGCCGGCGAGCGTGAAACGTGCTTTACTTATCCTTCTGGCAATTTGCCGCAATTGCAGTCGAGCTGGTCGCCCGGGGATGCTTACCTGCAACAGAGAAACAGAAGAGAAAGCGTTATTGGCGTGGCGCTGTGCTGAGGGGGGGGGGGGGGGTGGTGAAGGCGCGGACGGGTCGCGTGACACGGCGCAAGGAACAGGGGAAAATGTTTCGCGAGCCTCGGCATGCGATTCTATGCCGTTCGACCCTTCGGTGTTCTTTTCATTTATTATCATTGGGTCTTTATTACACACACATTGTATACGTTTACAAAGGGTATAAGTGGGAAGTGGAGATAAAGGAAAAGGAAACAGAAGATCGCAATAAATGTAAATGCAAGAAGGCAGGCTCGGGTTTAATAGCTGCTTTTAAGTATAATGTACTCGGCTCGGAAATTACTCATGCTTACAAATACTTTTCGCTTTCTTCTTTTGCAAACACCGTGTCATTCTTGCCTGAGGAGGTTGTGTTACCTAGACTCAGGGTCGGATTAACACCTTCAGAGGCCCTAGGGCCTAGGCAGTTAAACGATTTTGAGGCCCCCTTTTACAGGCTGATCAACGCAATGTACGATTTCTTAGGCATTTTCGATAATTTGGCTACAAAGTGTTTCTAAGAACAGTTAGATTTTAAAATTCAGAAGATCTCTATGGTGCCCCCCTTACTCGTTATGCTCTAAGCACGTGCTCATTTGAAAACAATGTGAACCTTGGAATACGGCTTTACCCGTAAATAAATAAATAAATAATTATGATACAGGGGGCGTTCCGCGACTAGATTTTATCGAAAGAGTGAAAAGTGGTTCAGAAGGTAGATTTTGAGGGCGCATTGGAAGAAAAGAAGAGTAGGAAGTTTGCGGATATATTTAGGCGTTGAATTCTCGAGCACACGAGAAGGGAGAACGACACTCGGGTGAAACTTACCGGGAAAGCGAAAAAGTACCTAACAGTTTAAATCCAGCGACTGTCCGCAACGCCGCGTTGCACGATGCCTGGGAGGAAATGCTCGGGCCGTTCGATATCTGGCGAGATACTTATCGCGCGTTAACGCGCTGTGACGTGCGTTAGAGTCGTTATGGATCGCGATCTCCAGCTGATCGTGGCGCGCTGATAAAACCGCCGTTTCGCAAAAAGCTGTCCCGACTAATTGGAAATAGGCTATGCAAGGCGACGCCGAGAGGCGGGTCGTGGCTGCACAGCGAGGGAATCAGAGATCTTACGGCGACCCCTTTCTCGCGCTTCCTTTACGACGTAGCCCTAAACAGAGAAACAAACAGCGCGAGCAGCAGCCCTTTCGCCCCGCCGCGTACCGGGTAAGTTTTTTGTCGGTGTCGTTTCTCGTTTCGGCCACGGAAAGGCTGCGAGAGCGTCGTCCTGCCAGCGGGCTGTTTTGCTTTTGAGTCCTTCGCGCGACGTGGGTGGCCTTCCTCTTCCTTCGCTCCTCGCCTCGCCCTTCCTCCCCCCTCCACTGTCCCCCCCCCCCGGGGGGGGGGCGGATAGAGCCCTCTATTCAATACCCCGAGCACTTCGCCGTAGTTAATTCAAATAAACGACAGGAGGAAAGAGCTCTGTGTAAGTACAGATGACTCTCCAGTTTCCTCGGGGCCGTGCGCCCCTAGCGTCAGAAGTTTCGTGGTTTCTTTGGAGCGGTAACGGTGCCCCGTCGTACACATGACAAATCGTAAGACACGGCCAGTCGCACCTGTACTCGCCACACCACGCAGAGAAAGAATGCTAGGTGCACGCGTGAGGTTGCGTGGCTCACGTGACGGGCCATTTATTTACGGATTCCGACGTCGTTTTTCCTCCGGCTCGGCCAGCGACTGCCAGCTAGCACGCGAATACCAGAGCAGCGGACACATCGGTTCTTCGTTCTCGAGCCATCGAGAACCTCTATTCTAACGGAGGTGCCTACACCCGTGTCCAGGTATCGTTCGGTTTTCCCAATGAGCCCGCTTAATTGCGCCGTAATTTGCGCTCTCCGCCCAGCTTTAATCCAGAGCCAGGGACTGCTCAGCGAAAGGTTACCCGACAAATGAATAGCAAGCCCGGGTATGACCGAGGACCGTCGGTAATCCGTGGGATCATTACCTTCGAGGCTGTCCAAATTCCATTGTTCAAGCAACACCTTTACAACGCGTAGGTGCATACCTACTATCGAAACTCCAAGTGTTTGAGTCCAAAGCTTCCATAAAAGTAGGAGGTTCGCATAAATCGTACAAAAGAAGCTACGACCGTCACACGATCCCATTCAGTGGCACAGGATTTAAGGGGTCTCCCTACTTTGACGGCCTGAAAAGGAGCGCGATATTTGGGATTTTTTGTTGAAGAGAAACCCCCAAGTTATATTAATTGAAAAGTTTTTGCCTATGTTTGTACATATTTAGGCAACATTTTAAAAAAAATTTAATTACGAAAGAAACGGTACCTGAAACTTTAAACGCGTTTTTGTCAAAACGATGTTTTTCGAATTTGTTAGCATGATATCTCAAAAACCAATCACCGGATTTACTTCAAACTTGACATACGTATACCCAAAGTAGATGTCCCATTCTCGCCGGTACTAAAACTAAGTCGGTTTTTGCAAAATTAGACTTTTGCGACTTAGAAAACCAGCGAATTTTTTTTTGCAGAAATCGATGTCAGTTTTAGACGCTGCCATTTCTTTTTTTTAATTGTCAGTATTTCTCATTTAATCTAGTTCGGGCGATAGCCACAATCATACAGATTACACAAATTTTTAAATTTTCTATTTCAGACACCTGGAACGGCTGATTTTATGCTAACAATGCGCATATGATTTTTGTAAGGCGCTCTATTTGAAGCACTATAACTCCCGATATAACCACTATTTTTGCACACAATTTTTTTTTCATATTCTCTAAAGATTGGCAAAGGAAGCCACCAAGCGGGATGTAAATATATTTAATGGTTTCGTTTTAAAAAATTCCCAAAGTTCGCATCATTTTTCGTCCGTCAAGGTAGGGAGAGATCCCTTAATCTTGGCGGGAGCCGAGTTGAAATTAATAAAATAAGATAAAATAATAGAAGAAGAATTTATTTAAAGAATAAAATCGAGTTTTCTTTTCTTTTTACAAAACTGTTGAATTACTTCAGTCGTGGTCACAATAAGACCCCCTCCCCTTCTGGGTGCGTCAAAGATCCCATTTCCCCAATTTCCAGCGCCATCGTTTGGCAAACTTCAGCTGCTCGAAAGGAAGAAGCAAAAGCTCGGCGAGTTTGAAACGTGCGTGCATTCCGCGCGACGCCCCTGGCTCGGAGCACGCGATCCAAGGATCTCGGAGGCTCGTTTAGCCGAGGCTCCAGCGATCGCAGATATTACGTCGCGTTATATCACGCCGGCTGGGTCCGCGGCCTCGCTTTCGACGCTCCCGTTTCCTTTCCTACGCCCCTTGCTTCCCTGGGAAGGATCCGCGCGGCCGGGGCGCAAAAATCGCGAGCAGGTTGCACCGGTATCCTTATTCGCGAACGCGCGCCGGCTAAACGAGTTTTAAAGTGCCGGGTTTTATTGTCGGCCGGGCGCGCTCCAGCTCCTTAAGCGGCTCTGCCAGCGGCCAGGATCCCGATCAGCGTGTCCTCGCTGCGGCTGTTCGCGCTCGGATCTCGCGAAATTCACTCGCCCCGGACTTTCGGCGATCATACGAAACGTACGGTCGGCCGTGGATCTGATCCTTCGCGCGGGCCATCCAGTAAATCGCGGCGCGACGACCAAACAGGTGATTGCCCAGCGAGAATACACTCGTAAGAATGAAACGGGTTAACGCGACGAACGACGACTGGCAGTCAAGTGCCATTCCGGTTTACATGACGCACCGCGAATACGTAAACTGGAGAACATCGTCCCGGCACCTTCCTCTGGACCGTAAAGATGCCCACCGGACGGTTTAGACGCGGTGGTTCCGGTGAGGGTATCGACCGCCTCGCGAAAGGATAACGCGAGAGGGAAGGGGTCCTTCCGCGGGATATCGAGAAACGATGTTTCCGAGGAGAACGGCTCCGACGCCCACGCGGTTCGGGGTCGCGCGACCCACACAATTGAGCTCTCAGCTCCCCGAGGAGCGGGGGAGCGAAGGCGGAGGAGGCTGTGGATCCTAAACTTATGCATAGAGATCGCCTCTACGTGGTAGGTATACTCCAAGTCGTTTGCTATAAGCGGTTCTCCACTTTTCTTTATGGTTTTATGCTCGATGCATCCAGCTCCCCCAGGTACCCCGGACTTTACCAAGGCTCTACTCCGATTTCCTCTTCGACACTGAATTCTTCAATGCCTCTAGAATAATTACACGCTTTGGTACCGGGGAAGTGCGTCGACTTTAGAATCATGCTCGTCCATGCTTAGATCGTGGGACTATAGGAATCTTAGCGATTGGAGAAGCCACGGGGCATCGATTCGGCGTAGAGCGGCGGAAGGTCGAAGGTGCATCGACTCCGGCCGGTGCACCCGTGAGACGCGCTTTAATCGAATGCAAATACGTGCAAGTTCGTCGGTCGGCCGAGCTGTACACGCCGCGACGGGATCGGAGTGGGTGCTTCATTCACAGAACAGCCGGCTTTCACGATAACCTCCCATACGCGTCCATTTACGATCACCCCCCTCGCCCTCTCTCTCTCTCTCCCTCTCACCTTTCCCCTCTCCCGGCTCGCTCGCTCGCTCGCTCGCTCGCGCGCACGGCCCACGCCTCCTCTTTATTTCCAAGTCTGACGCATCCTTTGCTTCTCTTTCCCCTTCGTTTTCTGTGTCACTGCACCTTTCTTCGACGACCACGTCGGTTACGCCGATTCCGCTTACCCGTTCGCTCCCTCCGAAGGGGCGACGACGCTCCTGTCTGCCGGGAGCGAAGCGCGCCGACCACGGAACAACAAACGTTGCAGCTCGGAATCTTCAAGGGAGAAGTTACACCCGAAGCCACCCGAACGCATCTCGAAAGCCGCAGTGTTCCCAGAAGCGAAACAAAAGTCCTATTCGAAGCTTCCTTTCCTCCCCATTATTCGCGCTTCCTACGGGTCCTCGAGGAGGTGGCAGAACCACCTGGGGGGAATCTACCAGCTCCCCCACGTCGCCGCGGATCGCCACCGTGGAAGCCGAATCGGCGCCGCAGCTCGTCAACCCCGCGCGCGGACCGTCGTCGAGCAGCGAGCTACAAACGCGGGGGAAAATGGGAGAATCCGAGGCGCGCCGTTCGAGGGGCACCCTCGCGAGCAGCGGCGCGCATCGATGCCACTTTATTCCTCCTTTACTCTCTTTCGCCGGGAATCGAAAGGCCGAGAGTGCACTCCCCCGCGCCGCTGGAAAGTAGTTAGGGTTAACGTAGGCTGTTGAAAAAAAAAAACCCCCGCTGTTATCTCGTTCGAATAGCAGCGGCCGCGATCGGGGTAGGTTGTACACGTACTTCGTGAGATACTCGAGCACTCGTAATGGGCTACGAGGCTCGACAACGACATCGAGCCGGAGGGAACGAGAGAGGGTGAGCGAGAGAGGCAACTAGCCGCGGCCATGGACCCGGAGAAAAGGGGAGAGGCAGAGAAAGAGAGGGAGAGGGACACGCTTAAATATCTGGCTGCGCTCGTACGGCCGACCGTAGACATAATTTAACCGGCAGTTCCAAGCGATTACGACAGTGCTACACTTCGAATACGCTGCTCTAATGCGCGCGCCAACGTTACAGCCCGCCTGTCTCTGCCTCCAGGCTCGAATCGCTGCTGCTCCCCGTCACGACCGCTAAGAGATCCGTCGTTAATTGCGTTTCACGACGATATTAATCGAGCGCAGGGGTTCCGCGTGGCTGCGCGCATTTCGCGATCTCGCTAGCTAAATCAAGAATGGTAGGCACTTATCCAAATGGTCGGCCGTTCGGTCCAGGGTGTCGCGGCTACTCAAAGCGCGGCTTCCAACGGCGAGGAGAAAAGTTCGAGGAGGATTCGCGGTGCGCACCGACACGCAGCGGGGCTCGCGAAGCGTGTCGGGAGCGTAGCGGCCGGTTTCCGGCCCGCGACCGGAACTGCGTCACATCGTTGTACTAGCGTGCAGATGGTCGACGCGGTCGAGATGTCGGGGAACGAGGACGAAGAAAGCAGTGGAGGAGCACCCGAGGGCTACGGATTCGCAGTTGCTGACCTGGGTTAACGGCCTACCGGCGAACACAATGCGACGTTGTGTCTCGCGCTTCGTGTTTCGTGTTTCGTCTGCTGGCGTTCCGCCACCGCCGGGCCTTTACGTTTATTGCGCCCTCGCAGCTCCTCCACCGTTGCGGCGGTCTCCTGACCGGCGGCGAGCTCGCCGACGCGAGTCTTGGTTAACCTTTTGCGAGGTACTGCGCGTTCACGCGTCGCTTCGCCTGCTCAATATCTCCTTCATTCGCGTCTATTCTCGGCCATCGGTGTTAACAGCGCCTCGTCACCGCAACCCGTACCTTCGTTGCTCGACCAAACGCGACGTCGCGCTAACTTTCTGTCGGATTCTCAGTCGCCGGCAGTCGAGACGGTTCGCTGAAAAAAAAAAACTGTATGGGGGAGAATAGGGTAAAACGGAACATCAATGCCTTTCTTAGATAAGAGCCGCGAATGAGTTGGTGTCACGTGACATGGGAGCAAACGGTCCTCGCAGCATTCCGTGACAGACCATAGACCCGTGCACAGGTTACTTTTCGATTAACAGTGTTGTAAAAATTTCCGATATCGAAGTCTCGACTTAGGGTTGTAGGTTCCACCACTTTTCTTCACATGGATTTAGAAAATTTATAACTGTAGGAACATCATTGGATTCTATAGTCCTTGCGCTACATTTTCACGTTTTACCCAGTTCTTTACCTCACGCTGAAGTGTAAATATTAAATGTTTACTAAAGTACCTCGTGTGGGGAAAAACGGAACACCTGTTATGTATGGGGAAGAATGGAAACGTCTCTTAGTAAGTGTTCATTTTTTTTCTTTTAATTATTACATTGTAGAATAAAATTTTAATTACTCTCTTTGTTCCCAAGAATATTGATTTTGTACAGAAAATTATGATGTATGAGATGCATCTTTCGTGCGATCAAAATGTTAGTTCAAATTGTAATAAATAACATAATCATTTAATGCAGATGTGTTCTCCATGCAAGTATTAATATTCATGTAAAAAGCGACGTGTATTTGATTATTTTTAATAATTTTCATGTTATCTGATAAAATATTTTTTCTTATAATATATATTTTGTTATATTTTATCTACATATAATAGTTATACCTAAAACATATATTTATATTCTTTTACATATAATGAATACTTTTTAAATCATAAAAGTAAAGATTTTGTACGTTTACATGGTCCTCAAATGGGTGTTTCGTTTTGCCCCACCACTTGAGCGAGGCAAATATTTCAATACCTTCGATGAATCTTATTTTTCTTTGTTGTCAAATATTTTTCTTAACGAAGTCTTCGATTTTCTTATAGTCTAAGGTCCTCTGAACACTCCTACTGAAGTCCCATTTCTTTTTTCCTCTCCGATTTTATGTTAACACACTCGAAAGTTAGACGCTCCGTATCACCCCACTCTCCCCTATGCCAAATGCTAGATTGAAGGTAATACGAGCGCAAAGAGTTAAACAGGTTTTCGGCGCGTCCCTTCTGCGTCGCACCCTTCCGCCCTTTCTCCCCAACAGCGCAGCCCTATTTTTGGATCCTTTTTGTCCCGTGGCCATGTGGCGCGAAGTGCGCCACCATCTCCCGCGCCAGCCCAGCTTTCCTCGGAAATTTCCAGTGTTTAATGGACCCGAAAGGTTTCGAGAGGGACGTCGCGTCGCTTCTGGTTCCACGTGAAATCCCGCGATAATTTGTAGGATTATCTGTTCGAGTCCTGCTGGCTAACCCTGGCTCCTCCACCTCCTTCGCAACAGAGAAGGCTTGCCTCCCAATGTGGCGGGGTTAAAGGTTCGTAGGGGCAAGGGTCCGACCAAATCCAATGAAAATATTCTGGCCTAATGTCCGCGGGAGCCTGAGAACAGCGCTGTTAATGCGCGCGGACGCACGTCGCGTGCGTTCACGCGCTCTCCTTGGAAAATATGGAAGCCGTACGTTTCCTGCCGGCCCTCGTAAATTCACGGACCCGCCTCGGGGATATGCGAGTACACCGAGGCTGGTTCACGATTCGCTGGACACGACGGCAAAATTGCCGCGGCGCTCCCGCGAATATTTCTCGCTCGTCGAGGGAGGAAACGGCGAGCTACCCTTTGCCACCCTCCGCTACCTATCCCAGCGTCCAATCTCATCTGGTGAATTCGCGACAGGCGATCCTGACACGTGTCTGTCGGAGGTTTAGTAACTCGAGGATAATAGAAGGGCATTCAACGCTGTTCCGAGAGCCGAGGGCCATGAAAAGACGCGCATCCTCGCGTTAACAATCCCCAGGTAACTGTTACAGAGCAACCCAGCTCCGTTCGATCGCAGAAACTCGATGCTCGCAGTCTGCTCGCGCTCTCTTCGATTATTCCGCGAATACTTACAAGGGGAGGACACCAAGTGATAGACATCGATTTTGTTGAGCCTTGGTACGATGGATCTATGTCGAAAATAAGTAAATACGTGTACGAGCATTTCTGCCAATGGGCCTTAATAATAGAGATATTTACATGTAAATTATTAAACATTTCATAGCGCCCGTGTAAAACATAAAAGCCATAACCTCCACTTAAAGATATGCCGTGGAGCGTTCGGAATGACGTCGGCGTGGTGTTGCGGTCGTGAGTTCGATTAGAGCCCCTGTGTCTATAATAAATTTTTTTCATACTTTATTTTTTTCACGCTTTATTTTTTCCACACTGTATGAACAGTGAGAAAAAAAGGTAACGTTCATTATATAATAGTTCTTATATTATAGGTGTATTAATTATTCAGGTACTGCGATGTTCTATTCGACGTTTCCGCTGGTCCCCCATCGCGCGATGGAGGCCGCGGGGTTTTAGTGGGTAAAAATCCCACACTACTCTGGCGCCCTCGGGGGATTCCCCTCTGGAAGTGTCGGAGTCTTTTGAAGATTTCTCCATGTTAAAAAAAAAAATTAATTGTTTTATACATTTAAAAGAATTAATAATGAACGTTACCTTTTTTCTCACTGTTCGTACAGTGTGGAAAAAATAAAGTATGAAAAAAATATATAGACACAGGGCGAATCGAAGAACTTACGACCGCAACAACACCACGCCGACGTCATTCCGAACGCTCCACGGCATATCTTTAAGTACAGGTTATGGCTTTTATGTTTTACACGGGCTCTATGAAATGTTTAATAATTTACATGTAAATATCTCTATTATTAAGGCCCATTGGCAGAAACGCTCGGACACGTATTTACTTATTTTCGACATAGATCCATCGTGCCAAGGCTCATCAAAATCGATGTCTATCACTTGGTGTCCTCCCCTTGTTAGTTTCAGAGGCCCGTGAGTCAGCCTCTCGTTCCTCTCGATAAGAATCCCGCGCGCTGGAGTTTATTGCTCCAATTTCGCGATACTCTGGACCTCGAAGCGATAATCACGTAGAAAATTGCCGCTCGTAACGCAGTCGGGGGCGCCCCGTTCGCGAGGAACGTATCTGTACGTACATCTCCGAGAAGCAAAGTGGCCGTTACTCGGAGCCGAGTCTGTACGTTTGCATCGAGCTCTCGCAGCACCTCGACGCGGGGCTGTTCCGCTCGAGATTCGGCGGAGCAGCGACGGAATGGGACGCAGCGGTTGGAGGCGCGCTCAGATCTGGTATGCTAGGCGAGTCGCAGCGCGACTCGAGCCTGTCCCTGGCCCATATACCGTAGGTGAGCTCCATCCGCGATTGCGTAACTGCAGCCGATAGTAAAACGCGACTGGCAGGCTAGGCTCCGCGGCGTGCTCCGCTGGAAAAGTGGGGACGTGGCTGTCGGAGGGAAAAGGAAAGCCAGCTCCACCTCGACCGCGCCGTCTCGGCCCTTTCACGAACCAATCAACCAGAATCGTTGCACCTTTCGTCGCCGGGCGCTCGGTGCACCGAGGCCAGGCGGTTTTTCACCGTTTTTCGCCGCGTGCGCGCGCGCTAGTAAACAACGTTTGCGCAATAGAACCGCCGCGGCTCCGCTCCAGTTTCCGTGTGATCCGCGGCGGCCAGCTCGGGCTGGCGATTAACGGCGACGCGGCCCAAGGTGAACGGCGTCTCGCGTTAATTTCGCGGCGCCCAGCTTCGCTTCGAGGAGAGATCGTGGCCCTGGCCGATCAATTATGCAACGCGCGTCCGTTACTTCGGAAACCGGCAGAGATCCGCAGGGTCAGGCGATAATGGTGCAGGTAATGCTACGGCGCCGCCGTAATATCCACGAGTTACGCGCCGGCGCACGCAACCGGGGAACGTCCGCGGCGTTTTCCCATTGGAGAGAGCTGGAGCAGCTGAGCATCGGCGATCGAATTATCGAAAGGGATTCCTTGTGCGCGTCGGTGGAGCAACGATCAGCTGCAACAAGCTCGCGAATCGCGAATAGTAAAGACCTGCTTAACGCCTTCCTTAATAAATTCCGGTATTTGCAGAGGTTTGCGGTTCGCGTTGGCGATGTCGCGTTAAAGCTGCTCGAATCGATTCGTGGACATCTGATAACGCGTGTCGGATCGGTGGCTGTGCTCCTTTTTCTACCGGTAACCGTAATCGGCGGCGCGTTAAGAGCAGGGAAACGGTACGGAAGATCGCGATGAGGCCGATCGACGAAGTTACCTCGTTCATTAGCTACCTGCCCCCCCTCCCGACGTATGTTCCTCGCGTTTCCGTCTCGATAAATAACCGCGCGGCGCCCGCGCTGTCGCGTCTGGTTGCGCGAGCACGCAAGAAGTCCCGACGGAAGTTCTGCGTCGCCAATTAGGCGTTAGACGGCTTCTTATCCCGCGAGCCGAGCCATTAGCGAGACGCCATTACACCTTTTACCATCGGGCGACGACGTTTCGAGCGAATGCTAATCGAGACACCTTTTCCAGCCAGCCCGGGGACTGAAACGAGAGCCTCGACGAGCCGTTGCTGTTCGCCGCGCCGCGCCGAGCCGAGCGGTTCCCACGACGAGCAAGCTCGTTTATTCTATTTACTCATTTGCACACGGTGCGCTCTCGGCCGATCCGTCCTACGAAATGCAAACAGACGAAAAACCTGGAATAAACGTTGCCCGGCTACGCGGATCCTCTGACAGGAACAGCGAGGGAGGGGGGGGGGGGGGGGGGAGAGAAAAGCGAGACGGCGATCGTGTACGGGCGATCGATCGCGCGTGCCGATAGCCGCGCGAGGCGATTTCTTCCGAGCCGGGTGAACGGCTGAAAAACCGGAATATTTCGCACGCATAACCGGGATGGCATGCTCGGGCTTATCGATTACCTGGCAGCCTGTTAGGTACGTGCCTGCGCGCGGAACCACTGTCGCAGGCACGCCGCTGCTGCTAGGCGTGCCTATGCACGCGCTTCTACACGCCTCTGTGCACCTGCGTGCATCTATGTATCTGCTGTCTACTCGCGCGGGAGCTTTCCAACTGACGCACGGAGATACCGTTCGAAGTTAAGGGAGAGGTGCGCAGAGAGATCGTAAAGGCAGAAGGGATTTTTCATAGAAACTCAACGAAAGAATATAGACGCGACCTTTCCAGCGACGATCTATGTTTCTAGGAGCACCTGGTACATCCAGCAGCAGCGGTTTAGGTACCTGTTTCGCGAGGGAACTCGCTTACGCGTGCACGGCTAGATCCAGACTCCAGGCTCCAGCCTCTAGAGAAATGTTTATCGCCGCGTGGCACCACGAACGTGCCAGCCATAGGTGGGTCGCGCTCGCCCCGAAAGGCCACGTTTCCACGCGTTTCCCGCGGAAAGGGCACCGATTTCCTCTCTCCCCCCCTCCCCCCCACCGGCGGCAGACGATGCACCGGCGAGGATACACGCTGAAACGCCACCTCGAGGAGTCCGAGGAGTCACGGCTACGTGCTCGAGTGCGCGCCTCGCGAGCTGTCTCGACGAGAAAGTCGCCGGAGCGCGGGCAGAGCTAGACCTGGCACGAGAATCAGGAGCAAGAATGCGCGAAACAGGGACAAGGTGACTCACGGAGGAGGCAGCGTCGACGGGCCAAGAGAATAGGGACCAGATCTCTCGCGACGGAATTCCTAAACGGAGCTGGTGCAAGTCAAAGTTTCGTAGGTATCTGCGGAGCGAGTGGATGCCGGTGGGAGGGCGGCCAGCCGCCGAGGAGGACGAGAGGGAGGTCGAGCCTCTCCGGATGGAGATTTAGCCCTCTCTAAGTAGAAGTCTGGAGTCCAGCACGCGGCCACGGCAGAAGGTCAACGCACCTTCAGCCAAGGACACATTCTAGACCCACACAAGAGGGCTTCCTTGTGTGAGGGCCGTGTGGACCCGTGAGGCGCGAGCAGACGGGCCCGAGCGGTCGAGAGCGGGCAGCCAGCAGCGGTGCACACAGGCGGACCCGCCTCGCGCGGCCACGCACGTTCCACTCGAACCTGCGATCTATGCACCGCGCACGTGCAACCCCGTCCACCGTGCACACGCGAGATGCACGCACAGACGAGGGATCCACCTAACCCGCACGCACGTATAATGCACCTTTCCACGAGTTTGGCTAATTAACCAGCTATCGCGGATCATACCTCGGATTTCTCGCGTGCCTCGCTGAAACGCCGATTCTCTTAATAAAATCACCTTTTCCCCGTCACGGTCTCTCCTCTCGTATAATTCTCAGGTTTCCAAGGGTGGGCGAGGATGTTTTAAAGAACGATTTCTGCCCTGGAAACGTGCGCGCTCGGAAGACCAAGGCCGCACGGCGGTCAGATTCGTCGATCGGAACATTTGTAGTCGGCATCCAGGCGAGATTTGCGAGACGCGATTCGGCGTCCCGATATCCGCCGCGTGCTCGCGCGTTAATCGACGCTGCAAATGTGCGAGGGTACACGCGCGTACAATTAATTCGCGAGCTCGCAGGACCGGCAAGGAACGGCGGATTAACACCGAGCTTTGTCGACGCGCACTAGCGGCAAACGAGTCGCCTGGAATTTTAAAGCGACGCGCGATGCGTTCGAACGGTGTCGCGCGGAGTATAATATTTTTTGTAGTTTGTAGATACCTGCTCCATCGCAGCTACGTATTACATTATTATCCCCGCGAAGAAGTCGACAGCCTCGCCTGTCGTATTTCCCGGGCCAGCAGCGTGGTCATTGGGAAAGTTTTTCGCGTTTCACGCATACAGCGGAGCCAAAGCGAGGCTCTCCCGACGCCGGGAGAATCCGAACGAACCCGCGCGTGCTTCTGTCCCGCTGCTGATATGAATAATGGATCGCGCGCGGCTTCGCGGCGCGCACCGAAACGGACTACCTACACCGGGGAAAAAGCGGCGCGGCGCGGCGGAGGGGGCGAGCAGACGGAGACCGGCCGAGGGAGGAAACCGAGCGGAGGGCGAAGGGGAGCAGGGGCGGGCAGGAGGATTATGAAGCCGGCAAAACACGATAGGAAGGGAAGGACGAGAGGAAAAGCAGAAACTCTCGAGGGAGAGCCAAAGAGGATGTGCGTCGTTCCGCTCCCGGACAGGATACCGTCCGCTCCTCTGCTACCGGCCGCGCAACCAGGAACAGGTTTCGCCCGTTTTTCTAAGCACCGTCGCGGTCAACACGCTGTCCAATTTCTCCGGCCGTCCACCGAGCCGAATACACTGCCTCCTCTCGCGATCCCCTTGCTCCACCCCTTCCGAGATTATTCGGACACGGATGTTTTACGAGATACTTGGCGGAGGTCGCGCGAGGCGAGGCGGGAGCCGAGGTAACGACGAGGCGCGCTGTTACGCGTAATTGGTAGGTAATTAGCTGCGTCTGCCTGCGGCAGGTAGCGTGCGCGGTATCGCAATGGGAATTAACCACGGTGGCCTACCGCGTCAAAGGCGACGAGTAGCGAGCGCGATCATCGAACGGCGATTTCGGAGAATGAAATTCTGCTGTGGGAAACTCCGCGCTCGCGAGCTAAAAGCCTTTCGACTTATTACTCGGAAATGGTGGTCTAGAGCGCGACGCTGGAACAGCACCGATGGACCAGCTTCCCTTTCAATTTCATGCGTTCCCTGCCGAGACTCGTTCCGCAAGGGGAGGCAGCGAATCTAGCCCCTTCCCCCCCCCCCCCCTCGACATCGTAAGCAATGCACCGAATATGCATCTCTCCCTCGGAAATGCGAGTAAGCCGGCGATAACGAGTTCGGTTGATCGTTGGAGTGGCTAGGACGGTATCGGGATGGGTGGTGGCGCAGGCCGTCGGTGCGTCTGCGCCCCTTGTATCTATCCCCCGGGAGGGGAGGGGGGGGGCAGTTTGCGAAGAGAGGAGTGCGCGTGTGCGGGATGCGGGCGCGCGGACGGTCAACCTCTCGCGGCTTCAACCCTGACTCGAGTGGGTTACGCGTTCGATCACGCTGTGTCGTTCGTCGACTCCTGTCGGCCGTCCCTCTGCTCCCACTTCGCCAGGGTTCCTTAACCCGCCGCGCGGGGCTTGCGTACACGCGGTCCAGCTGACCCTGGCGTGACCCGCGATCACGTTAACCGAGGTTAAGACGCGCCGGAGCGCGAGGGCAGCCACGTAGTGGGAGGCTGCGGGAGCCTTATGCAAATCTGCGCGAATCCGTCCTGTGGATGCGTAATCACGCGCGTAACTGGAAGAAAGCTAGGAGATGGTTCTCGGTTTCGAGCAGAGCAGTCTATCGTAGAGAGCGTAGGTATCGAGACGGGGTACCCCGGCCGTCGCATCGGTGGCGGTGCACGCGCGCTGGCCCTGTTGGGCCCAGCTCCGGCCGCGGGGGGACGGAGAGGGGGCGAAGAGGGACGGAAAGGGAGAGACAGACGGAGCAGTCAGGTCCATCGTGGGTTCGAAGCCCGCTGCCCGCGGACTCGCCGCGCTCCAGCTAACTCCGTGTCCCGTTCTCTCTCCTGCTCTCGCTCGCTTGCACGCGGGATCGTTCCTCCCGGTCGTCTTTTCTCCGTCGCTGCTCTGCCGGGGTAATTGCACCCTACCAAGGCCGACAGCTGATGCCAGCCACCAGCAACACACCGAATGGCGGTGCACAGCTGTGTGGACGAGCGAGCGCATTTCGGCTGGCTGTGTTGGTGCGCGATCCCCGAGCCTCTTATTCTTCTCCTTCTTCGTCTCCTTCTCCTTTCGCTTCCCTCTCCCGCCGTCCTTCTCTTTCGCGCGCGCAGGATCACGGGGCCTTGCACGGTGTTCACGGGCCAGCCTCCTCGCGTCTCAATGCTCTCTCTCTTTCTGTCGGCCCTAGCGCAGGTAGAACCCGCGGACGAGGTGTGCGCTGGCAACCGGAAGGAGCGACGCGAAGGGGAACTTACCCACGCCGCGGTAAACACCAGCCCGCCATCTTTAAACACCCCAAACCCAGGTCTGTGAAGTTGGCACCCCAAATGCGATTTTTTGTAAATATAAAATGATGGAATCGTTTGTCCGATGTTGGCTTTCGTTTGCCCAGATGTAGTAGACCTTTGTCCACCCTCCAGAATCGAATTATTAATGAAACGAGAATTTTTGTTGGACAAACGTGGACAAACGAATGCCATTGATTTTTTTAAAAAAATTGCAGTTGGTGGTACCAACTTCACAGACTTCCCAAACCCCATACCCACTCACCCACCCCCCATACGTAGGGTAGGGTGGGGCTAATAGTCCCGTTTTTTCGTATAAACCTATGTAAAATTTAGTAGTAACAATCTAGAGATATCTGGTGCTATTTTGTATAAACTATAACTATTATGCTTTACGTTCAGGAAGTTCGTTTGTCGGTACTGTTATTTTCTGTTGAGTTACACCGCAAAATGTTCGTCAATGCAAAATGGAATTCTTGCAAAAAGTCCATTGCATACGGTAGAAAGTCCCTAATGTCTTTTCGTGTAATATTAAACTGAATAAGTAAAAAACTCTTTTCAAATCAACAAATATTTATTAAACCAATTCTTTTTGGTATACAATATTGAAAGGAAAGCATGACTTCTTTAACAGAAAAATAAAAATCTAAGTCAGAGGCTCGCTTTGAACGAAAAACTAAAAAAATATCGCTCAACTAAAACAAAAACACTATTTAAAGACTTTGGCATCATTGCTTTATACTTTGGCCATCTTATTATGAAAACAAATAATAAAATATATATTTTCAGTCCGAGGGACTTTTTGCCCCGATGGTACCTCTATAGTTTCTGCGATATATACGTTAGAAAATAATATCATTCAGCAATAAACAATATCATACACACATTACTAAAGGAACATACAATCTTAACGCACTTGGCTGGTACGCTTTTAAACTGTGGTTTACTCCGTATAAAACAATGAAGACGACGTAGGTATTTCTTTTAGTTTTCTATACATAAAATAACGAAGGCGTCGTGTAATTCGCACGAACGTCCAGGAGCGACTGGCGACTCTGTGGTCACCTCCGTTTCTTCTCTTACTTTACATATACTGCGAAACTCAGTACATTGTTCAGGAATAGAGATTTGGAATTCGGGACTTTTTACCCGCCGGACTTTTAGCCCCACCCTACCCTACCCACTAGGTACACTCCCCTTTTCTCAGACTTTTCCTCCGCGACAAGGTGGAACGGGGCCGATTAATACGCCGACGCGCCGCGGACCAGATCTCTCGACGGGGACCCACGACGGCCAAGCCAGCTCGACGACCCCCGTAATTACCGGGAATTTTATTCAAAAGGATAAGATCGACCGCGGCGAAGGCAGCGATCCCGCGAGAAACGAGCGCGTTCCTCCTCGGAACATTCCCGATGATTCGCTGATAATCCCATCGCATCGCGATGCATTCATTTCATACGCCGTGCAAATTGCTTCGGGAAACGACCATCCAGCCTCGCGCGTCTTACGGCGCCGCGCCGAACGGAACACACCCTCTCTCTCCCCTCTGCCGGGGCTCCCGGGTAAACCGTACCACCTACAAATTATTCCACGTAATCATCGTTAAGATAAACGCGGGAATGTCGTTAGCGCGCTGCGAATAGCCACGTGTTCCCGGCTAAACGGCGATCGCCCGCGTCGCGACGCCCTTCTTTCCCGCGGCAACGTTTCCTGAAGGATGAAACCGATCTCCGAAGGCGAACAGTAACGACAAGAAGGGGGGAGGCGTAGGTGGGGCACGTTCAATTCCTCCGAGCTGAGCTCTGCCCGAGGTCTGCCGCGCGGATAAAGGGAGAGACATTTGTCCCCGAAAGGGCGGCCTCGGGCGTCTCGATGGACAGCTGTTTTCAGGCTCGTGACGAGCATCTGCGAGGCCCGAGGCGGTCACAATAGCGTGGCTCGTTAACACCGCGGCGGTGTAACCGTCAGAGAAGGAAGCGTTTTCCTTGCTCGGGTAAATCTGCAGCCATATGGTCGGGTGGCGCGATCGATCGCCGCCGAGCGGACCGTACCACGCGGAATCGATGGCTAGGGAGAGCTTGCGATAGCCACCGCGGTGTGTGCAGCGTTGAACCGCGAGCGCAGGGGTGAAGGCAGAGGTCCGCGGCCATCGCGCGGCGACCGCAGCGTTTCCTGGAAAATGACGATGACGGTGCGTCATTGCCGGCGGAAATCGAAAAATGCTGACCACCGCAACGGGGGGGGGGGGGGAGGGACGGCTATTACCGAGTTCGATTAAAAACGGCTGGCCGCTGGTGGCAGTCATCGTCACTTTTTCCGCGTCATCCGCAAAAATTGACTTCTGCGGGTTCGCCGACAATCATTTCGTCAACAATCATTTCACCGACACGATTTCATCGACACCGTATCTCGCCGACAGTATTTACTCACCGACACGTTTAGATCACCGACAATCATTTCACCGACCAGGGCCGTCTTAACAAATTTGAGCGCCCTGGACTATAAAAATTTGGCGCCTAAACACCTCAAGTAAATACCAATTCTATACACCGTATAGACTGCAGTTTCTTCCCAATCGGTGCAAGGCGGTACATCGTACAGATTGGGAAGAAACTGCAGTCTATACGGTGTATAGAGTTGGTATTTACTCGAGGTGTTTAGGCGCCAAATTTTTATAGTCCAGGGCGCTCAAATTTGTTAAGACGGCCCTGGTCGGTGAAATGATTGTCGGTGATCTAAACGTGTCGATGAGTAAATACTGTCGGCGAAATACGGTGTCGATGAAATCGTGTTGGTGAAATGATTGTCGATGAAATGATTGACGATGAAATGATTGTCGGTGAAGTAAAGGTAACCCCCCGGAGAGCTTCTGCTCTTCGATGCGTCGATTGGCCTGGCTGGGGCAAGCAAACTCGGTCCCTTTTGATCACGCGAAAGTATCTATGCACGTATGTACCTCTATACACTTTTTAAGACTCGGGGAGAGCGTGTGGCAAACGTGATTACTGTTCCCGGTAAGTTCGCCACGCGTTTCGATACCGGAGACGGGTCCGCGTGGCCAGGAGCGCGTGAAAACGACAAACGACGACGGACGGGGTCAGGCTTTTCGGCCCGTGAAATCCCCTGGTGAACGCCGCGAGCATTCCTCGAATCTTTCCGTGGCCCTTCGTTCCATTCAGGCGGCCATTGTTGAACGGTCCGATGATTCTCGACGTGCTCTGCCTCCCTCGCCTCGCCCCTACCCACATCTCTATCCCCCTGGCGATCCCCGGCCTTTATCATTTCCCTGGGTTCCTCGAGCCAACGGGGGCCCCACTCCCAACGGTTTCCACGTAGTAAATATGTGGGTGGATGAATGCCGCTCGACATCCAGCCCGTAGCTAATTCTTCTCGTGAGTTTTTCACCGCGACGCTCCATTCTTCGAAACGGAACACCCGGGGCGTCCTCCCCCTCCCGTGGAACAGCAGGGCCATTCTCGACGCTCGTCGCGATGCTCAACGCGACACGGACATTCTCCTCTCCAACGCGCTTCCGACAACGCCGGCGCATCGTCGAAAATTAAACCACGCTGGCCAAACGCGCTTAATCCCGTTACGCTGGAAATATGAAGGATCGATCGTTTCTGGGAGGCTTGCGAACGTAGGTTCGCCGTTCTACTTGGCCGCGAGCGGCGAACACGCCAAGTCTCAGCGCCCAGCCAATCGTCTCGGATCGATACGAATGCGAAAGGTACAGCTGCGTTTCAGGGCTATTAGCGAGCTCGAGTAATCATATTGGCTTCTGCGAAAAGGAATTTACGCGACCTGTGTTGCAGATAGACCAGAGAATCGGCTAGCGAATTCGTAATCGGAAACTCGCGTGCACCGACGACGACGGATCGACGCCAAGGCCAGCATCCTTCCTAGCAGGCCGTCCGCCGCTCGAGGACGAACAAAGGGACGAACTGAAAGGAGACGGGTCGTAGTCAGGGGAGGGGGAGCGGGACGGGGCAATAATACAGGAGGATAAGGCGGCAGCCACGCGACCTACATTCCTCCGACAGGTGAGCCTCGCACCATGGAAATCAACCAGCCCCTTGCCTACGTGCCCCCCCCCCCTTCGATTCAGCCAGCCTTCTTAAGAAAATGTCCACCGCTCGCTTGACTAAACGCAATCGATCCACTCTTCTATTAGTCCAGTGAAATTAGGATCCGCCTTCGGAATAAATCCCAGCAAGCTAAATTTTGGAATGGGTCTTTATTTGGTTGTTTTAAACAATATGTCAAAAGTCCCCATCGATCCGACCGCCGCTAAAAATTTTACAGGGGGTTGAAGAAAAAACCTGTTTTTCGCAAATATCTCGTTATCTAGCATATTTGCGACAAAAATAGTTATTATACACTTTATAGCCTAGGAAATTCTTTACAAAAAAGGTCCTATGAGTTTTTTTCGTAGGAGTAACCATTTTCATGTACTTATAGTTCTTACAGTTCCTACGGTTCGCGAGTTATAACACAAAATCGAAAAAAAAAAATGTATTTTCAAGGGTCAATTGCACCCTCTTGGAGTGAATTTGGGCAGCAAACGAAATTGCGTTGTACTCAGAAGGACTTCCCCTACATATTTACAGTTTCATAATTTTTTGAATTTCCGGGTTCAGGATCTTCCCTTGTCAAATGTATGGGGGTTGAAACTTGGTAACCCGACATACATGGAAATGGTTACTCCTACGAAAAAAACTCATAGGACCTTTTTTGTAGAGAATTTCCTAGGCTATAAATTGTATAATAACTATTTTTGTCGCAAAACTACTAGATAACGAGATATTTGCGAAAAACCGGTTTTTTTTCAACCCTCTGTAAAATTTTTAGCGGCGATCGGATCGATGGGGACTTTTGACATATTGTTTAAAACGACCAAATAAAGGCCTATACCAAAATTTAACTTGGTGGGATTTATTCCGTAAATTGGGCAGTTTTCCGTCTAATTTCACTGGACTATATTCCTTTGTATCAACTGTTCTATTTCAGCTCGCAGCTGCACCGTGCGCCGCAGCGCTAGTAAAACCTCCACAGATTCCGCAGGTTGCGCTCGATATCCGTGTTCGTCAAGGAGGAAGTCAAGTGTTCGCCCTTTTCGTCGCAAACCGTCGTCCTTGCTCGATCGTGAATCATCGTTGCCAGTACGCATCGAGATAGACCGATGCCTCGATCCGTCCAAGCTCAGATAAGACGGCCGTGTTTGCTCGTCGTTCGCGGGGCGATTAGATTAGAGCAATCTCGATGTCAACACACGCTTCTTCCAGTCGGAAATCCGAGATTTCGGAAAGAAACTGGCGTTTCCGGTCGCGAGCATTCGAGAAGTCACGAGTCGAGCGAAGTATTTGTGCAACCGATTGCTTCGATGTTGCTTAACTGCTTCTTCCGAGAAACTTCAGTTGGTAGGTTCGAGAGAAGCTGCTCCGGCTTCGCCGGGGACACTCGGAATACCTGCGTCGCAGCAGAGCCAGTGACGGGAACGCGGCCGATTAATTGGCGCGAACAGACTGTTAATTAACGACGCTTTTCCGCTGAATTCCCTCGAGCTGTTTCTTCCTTTCCAGAGGCGCAATTGCCATGCTATATCGAGCCGACACGAGTCGAGAAATCAAGGCAGGGGATCGATCGCTCGTTCGTCTGTCCGTTTGCGTCTTAATCGCTACCCTTAGAGTCTCAATTAAAATACAAGGTCCCGTCGATTGTAACCGATCCGGGTGACCGAGCCTTCTCCCCTCTGCTGCGCGACGGAGCTCTCGAAGCGATAGCAGGCCACGCGCTTCGAAGGGTTGTGATCGATGATATCGTTCAGCGTGTGCGATCCTCCACCGTCCTCGATCTTCCTCGAATAATGTCGAAAGCGATTGGCGGAGTCGACCCACGGGGCGCAGCCGCAAATTGGACCGGCGACCTCGACAATTCTTAACAGCGATTATCCCGCGGCAAGTTCGTGCTGTCGTACACGCGGCGGGGCCTATCATTATCGTGATTTATAGAGGTTACCTGGCCGCGGCCTCGCGCGATACGAACCACGCGCTCGCGTGTTCCGCGCCCGAGCTGGCCTCGTGACCAGATGCAGTCGCGTAAGTTCAAGGCATCGATATCATCGGGGATTCTTTCTCGCGCTTTCTTACGCCACGGTGATTAATGCGCCGCGGCTTGGCCATTCCTCGTCGTTGCTCTGCCAGCGACGGAGCGGCGTCCGTCGCCGAGGAAAGAGGATTAACGATTAACGATTAACGAGCCGTGGAAGCTAGAGACGGTGCAGGTTTCTTTGAGGGAGAATTTAAATTTCAGCTACGTCGTTATACAGTCCTAGTCACTAGTGTATCGCCCCTGGTATCACTGTTCGCCACACCCCCTACTCGATAGAAGCATCTTAATCGGAGAACCGGTTGCAATCGCGGCGATCGAATAGTACTCTCGTTCGCGGTGCAAATCCGCTGCTGTTGAAACGTCGAAGAGAGGCTGCTCGCCAGCCCCGAACTGGAACGACAGATCGTCGCATCGGCGAGACGTTATTCATTAAGCATTGTTCCCTCGCGAAATCAGCCGCGCATCCGAGGGGCCTCTCCACAGGAAGAGGAGGCCCGCGAGGGCCGTAATTAAAGCAGGCTATTTCTACGCTACGCCCAAGTCGCATAATGAATATATAATGCGCCGGTTACAGCGGGCGTTGCGATGCTCCAACCAGCGACACGATCCGGCCGCCGCGGAAGAGTCTGTGTAATTATTCTGGGAGAAATTTGAAAGATCGTTAACGGACGGACGGACGTACGCTCGCTACGACCGTGAAGCGGCCGAAACGCATAGCTTATCGATCGCCAAGTCGCAGCGTATTAGCGCCGGGCCTTCGATCTTTCCACCAATGAATTTTAAATAGACCGAGGAAAAGTTCGAGTACCTGAAACGCCGATTTCAACGTGCAGGTTGAAGGTAAGCTAATGCGACTCACTTGACTCTGCGCTTCATGCGCGTCCCTCGTCGGCCTCCCAGCAAGAAAACGTCGAAGATCGCGTGCCTGGGTCTCCAAACTCGTTGCACAAGGGCACGGTGAACGGTACCGCGCGCGCGTCTATCGACGATTCCGATGGAACGACGTCAGGAGCTTGCGCTCTGTTCACGAACTCAAGGAAACTGGCCCCACGTGGTCGGGCGGGCGGCCACCACGAAACCCCGACGGCTTTATTTTTGTCCGCGCCTCCAGAGAGAGACCCGTACCCCATGGACGGGCCACGTGACCAGGGCCGATCTACGATCTTGCTCTCTGACGATCATCCAGCCACCCCACCAGGACGATGCTCGAGTATTAAAATAGGAGAAACGCCACCGAAACACCGCCATCGACGACGTTGCGACTCTAATTTCGAAGCTGCAAAATATGACGATATACCCTCCAGCGATCAATTTTGAGAAGGCACTTTCTATCTTTCGTCTTGGACAGACGGGTGTATAATTGGGCGAAAAGGAAGAGGCAGGCAGAGGTGGCCACGTGAAGCGGAACGTAATTAATAATTCGGGGTGATAAAATAAAAGTTACCGGTCGCTCGTCGCGGGTAATCGTTCGGAGATAGGAGGATGAGTTGCGATACGCGATCGATAAAGAGCCCGCGATAGGAAAAAGTCACTTACGCAGAGATAGCCGCGGCTGACATTGGTCGCCTCGTTACATACCTGCAACAGAAAAGGAAACGATCCGGGGATTAAAATATCGCCAAGGTATTTGCGCGGCAATTATTCGCCGAGAGCCTCGTAAGGTCTTTGTAAACGTTTGTTGCAACCGTAATTGAGTTAATTACACCGTGGCCGCATAGCGTTACGTAGGTCACGGAAAGCCGCGAAACAAGAGAGAGTGAGAGAGGAGGGGAGGAGGGGGGGGGGGGGGGGGGGGGGAGCGTGACGGTAGAAGATGTCGCAGAAACGGACATTAGCAACTATTAACACTGTGATTAGAGTCTGAATGAAATCAATTAGCTCCTCGAGGCCGCTGAGCCGAGTTGTTCCCGCCGCCTCCCCGGACTACCCCCGATACCCTCCAACTATAATAATACCTAGCCTCCAGGTCGATCCGCCGTGTGTAATCGATGCTCGAATATGTCGCGGGCAACTTTTGCACGTCGTTACGACGTTCCCCTGCGACGCGAGCTTTCCAATTAACCAGACGCGATCGCTGGCGGTGTCCTTCCTGCGTGCTTCGCGAACGGGGAGGGAAAGGAAGGCACGAGCGGAGAAGCAAAGACATCACCCTGCACCGTATTAATTAGAAAGACTCGCGCTTCGCAGCGATGGAGCCGACGCAATAAACTACTTAGTGCCAATTAACGCTTTCAGGCCCTTGTCATCGTGTCAAATTCTGTATACCGAACGGATTTCCTTTTAATAGTAATAATAATAATAATGCGTCGAGTGGGTCGTTACTAAACCCCAAGTGCAAGATCGATCAGGATCGAGGGAAATGCCACGGAGGGGGGCAGAGTGCCGCTCGTCCTTTCCCTGGCTCAGAGAGCGGAGAGCGACCTAATCGGCAGGTAGAAGGACGCGAAGATCCTCGACGAGGCTCCTCCACCGTGGAACGCTTCAGCGGCGAAAACGGTGTCGACAGAGCCTCGTCAGCGATCAAGCCGTCGATAATGGCCGTGGACGCGAGCTCGGCGAGGATAATTCCGCCAGGCCTGCCATAAAACAGGCGATAGGAGGCTCCTCGGATTTTCGCGTCGCTCGTTTCCAGCCGAAAGCCCCGTCGTCGTGACCTCCCCCCCCCCCCGCCCGCGCACGGCTGTCGCGAAATTGCCTACCAGGGGCGAAGCTTTCATCTACTCGCGACCACCTTGAAGTATGCGCATGCCTATATCGCGAATCACGTCTACGGAGCACCTAGCTGAACCTCTGCTGCTGGGACAAATGTCGGGAAGCATTGCTGAAACGTTTTAGACCAGATCCGCGTAGGAATCGTGATTCTTGGAATGGTGGCAGGTCAAGTTCCTTTACGATAAGTGACGGCAGTTGTCGTTAATTCCGCGAGACGAGGAGCTTGGAGCTACACCGTGCACGGCTCGGTGCCCACGGCAGAGAAATGTCTACCGAGAAATTCGCCCTTCGATAGAAGCTCGTCGGGTTTCGATCGTTTCGCAACGTTTACGCAACGCGTTACGATCCAGACAGATGTGCCGGAGTGGGCTATCGGTGTCGAAGGCCGCGATACACTTTACACGCTTTACACACTCGTGATTCCTTTAAGCGACTAACGTAGCCCGGCTCTCGCGTAGGCAAACATTGGATGGGACTCCGCAGGGGGGCTGGGCGGTAAGGAGAAGTATCCTCGCGGAAATATTCGGCTGTCCTCGACGAATCCTGACGGGGAGATACGCGGGAGGGTGGTCTCGGCTTGGGTTAACGGCTTCCAGCGGCTCGAAAGTTTCACGGTTCCAATTTCGCTAAGTGCTGGAAAGTAACGCACGCGGCTCCTCGATGTATATCCCCTTTTCCCCCTTCGCGATTCCTCGCGTTAAATGCCCGGGAAAATTGTAAAGCCCCGCCAGCGGGGAGCTACCGTGTTTCACGTACCATGCGGCTTCGATGGAGGCTGGGTGGTTCGATGAGATCGCGGGGAGAGAAAAAGAAAAGCACACCGTTCGTTACGCGAGAATCGTCGATGGCGAACGAGATCAATGCTATCGCGATGGACGGACGACGTCGACTGTCTCGGCCACCGTTCCTCACGATCGTCCTCCCTCTTTCAAAGAGTCCTGGATGGGTGACCTTTCCGGAGGGTGACGAGACGTCCAGCACGTTACACGGTAACTACACGTGTCGAAGATAGAAACGGCCAGCGCGGTGGGTTGACGTCTTATGGCAACAAGTATCTACGCTATCCGCCGACGTGAGAAATCGTATCACGGTGCGGCGGGGGATCGTAGCCGCGCTAGCGGCAAAAAATTTCCACCCTCTTTCCGCAGATAAATACGTTTGCGTCACATTTTTCTTTTACGAGCCCGCACGGCGCTTACAATAATAGAAAAGCTTTCTGATTTTCCGAGAAGCCCCGATGGAAACGTTTCACGTAACACCGTCTTGCGTTTCCCCTGCAGCTCGAATTGTACGTACTTAGGATGCAGAATGGATTGTAGGGCGATCGAAAGTGGTTGGCGTCAAGTGCGGGGGGCGATTAGCTCATTATCGGACGCGTGGGCTCAGAGATACGTCTGAATCTGGATCTCTTAATCGGCAGAGCTGTGTCCATCGATACGATCGCGAGAAGATTTACTTTCGTAAATCTTCATCGATCCGGCGATCTAGATACCGCGAATTAAGCGCGAGTGCACAGGTGCATGGCGACGGGGGCCGGCCAGGAGAAGGAGGAGGCACGTGATTCGCGAGTAGCCTTGAGCGGAGAACGCGCTGCTTTCCATCGGCCCCGCGATCTGGCATTGTTTCCGCCAAAGGTCGGAATGCCCAGCCGCTGCTACCCCCGTGGCAACGCACAGGATCTAGCGTTTCGTGTTATGAAGGGTGTATCGGACGTACAATATCAGACAAAAGTGTGTGAAATTTGAAATACTTGAATATCTACGTGTTACGCATAGTAAATCTAGATGCAAGGAACTCGAACGACAGTTGGAGTCTTATTTTTACCCCTAGGAAGGTATTTTTCACTTTACAAATGCTTTTTCAAACATTATTTACTATACTTTTGGCAGTGAAAAATGCCCTGAATTCGCAATTTTCTCAAGTTATAATTTATTTCTTTAAAACTGTGTGGTGAAACAACGAAGCTCGGCAGGTATTTTCATCTATCCACATGTACAAAAGATTGAAAACTTTGGTACCATTTCTTCAACATTTTTTCAGCTGTTTTATCTGTCAAGATCGTCTCTGTCCATAAGAGTACGTGTAAAATCTTTGAAAATTAAAATCGTTATAACTCAGCAACCGTTTAGTGAATTCGTTTAAAATTTTTGTAGCACATCAAGAAGATTAGAAAGAACAATCTCACAAATTTTCATCGACTCGGTACCATTTTGAAGATAGGTCAAATACATCCTTAACGGGCCCTGTCAGCGGCGTGCAACAGAATCGAACCTCGAGTCGCTCTACACGCGACCTCGGCATTTCGCGGAACACGGAGCTGTCGATTTACGACGAGTCGAGCTGCGTGCTCTTTCTAAGTAGGAAGGAGCTGCACGTAAAATTATGGAATGGGAAAGAAGAAGGGGGTGACGGAATCGGGTCTGGAACCCGATTGCAGCTGGGCCTTTGTGGAATCAGAAACCCCGATAAGAAGGATCCCGGATTAAGATAGCTAGGTGGGTCGGCTTTAGTGGAGTTGGTTAGGCGCCTGGCCAGTACGCCACACGGTTCGAGTCCCGTCGCCTCGAGGATCCGTTTTTTCCGTGGCTCCCGAAACACATAGGAATTACAAAGCCTATTCCTTAACAGGTTTGTTACAGAGTGCAAGCGTCGTCGTGCACCTTATTCGCGACATTAATGCATCGCGATTTGGCAATACCCCCACAGTGAAACAAGAAATACCCAAATTACAGCGAACGCCATATTGTAAGGGAAAGTTTAATAAAACGCGGACGTGTCATTCGTTCGACTGGTGGTTGGCAACAACTGCTTTATTTTGACGAGTCTGCTGCGGACGGAGGCCCACCTCGATCGTCTTCTGTTTTCCGCCAGACGCTCTACGGCGAACGCCAATGTCGCTTGGCGCGTTTTACAAATACATAATTCTGTTCCTACGATATAGTAGAACAGTTATGAGAGCATATGATATGACCCCCCCACTGCTTTTCAGAATTGATTCATTCAAATAACCGGACATATAGATTAAAAAAAAATACACTCCCCTAAATGTGGTAAACAGATTTAACTAATTTAACAAATTATTAGCTATAAATACAGTGATCGACACGCATGCTGTATGTAATAATATAACTCTCTTAATGTAACTAACAGGCTAACAATAAGTTAGGTAGGTACTTCACGGACCACGATAATATATCATAAAATTTACTTATAATTCCCTGAGTGGAATTGAATTAAAAAAAAAAAGAAACCTTATTCAACGCGACTAGAAAAGTTGAAAGACAAAGACGACGGATGGGAGAAAGGGTTTCCAAAGAAAATGGACCCCGCGACGCGGCCGTCCCAGTTGCCTCGTGGTGCCGCGGATCGCGCGAACGTCGCCGTCTAGCTCAATGTCAGCTGCTTGCAAGACAGCGATGCCGCAGCCACGTTCTCCCTCTTACTCGCTTTCCATCGCTCGCCTGGCTTTGTGCAACCACTTGCATTTACTCTAGCCTTGTGCCTAATGACGCGACGGCAGAGGGAGAACGTTTCTTCTCACAGTCGCGAGGCTCCGGCACTGAATCACCGTCTTCTTCGCGCTCACCTTCGGTACCTGCGCGCCTCTGTTCGCCGAGACCGCGCACGTGGCTGCCCGGGAACACGTGCACCAGCCACGGATTACCGTCGTTCGCTAGCCAACGTCACCAGCTGGCAAAACGGATTGCAGACGAGGATTTAATTTCTATAACTAACGAGACTCGGAGAGAGGCGCCCGTGACGCATCGGCGAGTCTTTTCGATGTTTCCAGAAGTTTCGTAACTCGAGCGGACAGGTACAATGACGCAGGGCATGATGTGGTTTTCCACAGGGAAGCGTACAGAGTATAGGGAATGTTGAAGAGGTGGAAGAATCAACGACAGTTCCGCCCACTGACTGTCAGCGACGGCGGCGGGACGTAATGGTAGGCGGCGAGAATTAAACCTCTGCACTCGTCCAAGGTCGTTTTTACATAATACTTTGTCACGAACGCCAGTGGCAGAAGGTACAAAACGCGTTTGCATAACCGGCGTCCTTCGCGGAGGCATTGTTTTGCGCGCACGGTCGCTGAGAATGTATAAATAAGGAAAAGCTCGGGGCCCGTGCCGCGCCGGCAGGGTTGCATCATCGGGCGATCCGAGCGAACGAACCCTGATAAGAAACTGGGCTTAGGCCGTGGGGGTCGGCCGAGATACGCGGGAAGGCAACGGACTACGTTCGCGATCGATCGATGGATCTTCCGCGTGATCCAGACCGTTCCCAAGGAGGCCGGCAGCTCTTTGTCAACCGCCTTGAGAATATTGCAGTCACGGTTCCTTGATTCCGTGTCGAGACTTCGAGAAGGTCGACTCGGCGAACCCACGAGTTTGTCGGGTGCGTTCGTTATACGCGTGGCCTTCGCGCGAAATCGATTCCCCCGGCGCGTTTCAATTTCTTGCGCTTCTGATATTCAAGCCTCGACAGAGCTTGCGCCGACTGGCTGGCTTCTGCTTTCAAAGTCAAGGTAGAAACGTTCCCATGACCGGCGAGTCGTCGCGAGGTGCACCTACTTAGGTAGTTACAGTGCGTCAGAGCATCGAGCAGCTGTTAAAAAAATTAGAAGAATGACAAGCCCGAAACGAAAGACGGGAAGGAGGTCTCGCGTTCCGGGAGGACGAATATCCCAGGAAGAGCCAGGATCCGCGCAGAAATTAAGGGAAGAGGGATCGTTAAATTATTCAGGGACACCCCGTAGCAGGGGAGGCGCGAAGGTGAGGCGAGCAGTGCGTAAAACCACCCTCGACGGTTTAAGGCTCCTTCCTTCCTGTCCCGTTGCTCCTTCCTTTTTCCCTCGGTTCGCGCTAAGTCTCCGCTGAATCGGGCATAAATATGTAAATACGGGGCCACGGTCGGCACGAGCGTACTCCTCGTACGCGAGATAATAATTTATGATAATTCCTGGACACCGATTCCTGTTGGACGCCACCGCGCCGCGCCGTTCGAATGAAAGGAGAAAGAGAAGAAGGAGAAGAAGGCCGGAACGAAGATGGCCGCGATAAGAGGTTCGGCCAATTTGCCGCTTTTGTCATGGAGATTCGGCGGAAGAATGGCCAGCAGAAGAAAAGCGGCCCTCCGCTTCCGGTATCGGTGGTGCTGGTCGAAGCAAAAGGCTTCTAACTGTGGCGTACGGAAGAGCAGGAGAAGCGTGGCACACCGTGAATGAAGTTGGGCTTCGTGGCATGTGTACGTCGCAAGACAATTGCAACATCAAAGTTTTTACAAAATTTTCACCTCAATAACGCTGAGAAATCATAACCCTTTTGTAATACAGCCAGATAAGAGACCTCCAGGCCTTTATGTAGTAGAAACATTCGATAGCAAAAAGTATTAAACTATTAGAGAATGGCTGCCTCAGCCTAATTGTGGTAAAAATGATTTTTCCCAAAGGGGCTAATATTACAATGGTTCTGCGATATAGGTATACATAACTGTTATGTGCTCGAACAACGAGATTTACGGACGTAGGGGAGACCGGGGCTAGTTGATGCAGGGGCAGGCTGATACAGACGAATTATCTCGACACCGTATATATGTAGCTCCATTTGAGCGAGATGTGTGAAGTTTGTTGTTCAATTCTTTACTACGATCCAGCGTACACCTGTGTAGCTTGGCGTTAGCAATCGTTTTTTAACTGCTTTCGTAAAAGTAAATAGTTTAGATACATCCAAATTGATCGTCCAAATAACATTTTTTCATTCATTTTGTATGTATTTTCACAAGTTTTCGCTTACTATATATTAAAGAGGAAGGCCTAAAGTATATTTTGGCATATTTGTTATTAAGTAATTAATTCAAATAAAACACGAAAAAAATTGAAAACGGAATAACGTATCAACTAGCCCCGCAGTGAGGTAAATTGATACATTTTGCCTTCGTCCAAATAACATTTTTTCATTCATTTTGTATGTATTTTCTCAAGTTTTCGCTTACTATATATTAAAGAGGAAGGCCTAAAGTATATTTTGGCATATTTGTTATTAAGTAATTAATTCGAATAAAACATGAAAAAAAATTGAAAACGGAATAACGTATCAACTAGCCCCACAGTGGGGTAAATTGATACATTTTTCTTTCGTCCAAATAACATTTTTTCATTCATTTTGTATGTATTTTCTCAAGTTTTCGCTTACTATATATTAAAGAGGAAGGCCTAAAGTATATTTTGGCATATTTGTTATTAAGTAATTAATTCGAATAAAAATGAAAAAGAAATTGAAAACGGAATAACGTATCAACTAGCCGCGGTCTCCTCTAAGGATACACGCTGTGATTTCACACATCGACGTGACTTCCGATCTCCGACGAAGCTGACTGCGATGCCCGCCGAATAAGAGGAGACTATTTCCAAACGTTTACCTCAGACCATAGACGCTCGAAGCGTCTTAAAGAACGGGGCGTAAGTTCACGGTTTCATCGTCGAAGGCATGCATCGAAGCCTGAGCGGAGAGTTCGAGGAAAAGGAGTTCCCGCTGGCGGAGAAACGGTAAGAAAGGGAGCCAGGGGAATGCAGAAGAGCGCGCATCCGCGACCAAGTCACGACGATCATTCGCAATGAGCGGACACTCGGGGCCAGCCTTTGTCTTCCGTGGCTCGCTTGGCCGGCTGGCTAACAGTAAAAACGGCGGCGGCGTGACGCCCGAGCCCCGTCTTCCGATCGGAAATGCCTAAAACGACCGCCGCGAATCGAAACGACGGTAACGGTAAAGCCGAGGACGGGCTTGCTTTCCTTCTCCCCTGCTTCTCGTCTCCTCTCCAAAAGGGAACGCGCATCCTCTCGCGTGCGCACCTAAATGCACGTGCCGCGACAAGGAGTGGCAGCGAACGGGAAATCGCGGCGGACAGTGAATCGCGACAAATTGCCAATTTACTGGCGAAACGCCTGCCACCGTGTTTCGCAATTAACCGACGCTGCTGGGGGGGGGGGGGTAAGAGGGGGGGGGGGGGGCATCCTTTCGTTTCCCGTCCACGTCGAACGCTTTTCCATCGGCAGAGCAGATCCATCGCGCGAACCCTACTCGCGGATGCGCGTCACGGATTTTCAACATAAGGCAATCTCGCGAAATCTTGGGAAATCTTGGAAAAATTCATGAACGCGCGCGGGCGCAGAGACGCGTGAAGGCATAAACGGTGGTGGAAGATGCGTGGCAGCGCTGCTACGGTTTCCAGGATGGCGCACGGATACGACGGCCGTGTGCACGGTAGGCTTATGGGCATTCCATGGTCTACGGTTTCGAGCCATATGGCGTCGCGGTGTTCATTCCTCGCGTGTCAACAGGCCGTACCGACGGGGCGAGTAGTCCGTACTCGGAGGGCCACCATCCCCTCCCGCGCGCCCTTCTCGAGCGTGAGTGATCTCTCTCTCGATCGCTCATACTTGATAGCCCCGGCCTTCTTATTTCATCCGATTATGTAATTAAATTAAACGAGTTACCCGCCCATCGCTCGGCGGCGAGTTCATGAATTAACTCAAGGGTTATCGCCTCGCGTAAACACTCAGCAATCACAAATGCGATCTTCGCCACTTGGCGTGCAAGAAAAGAATGCGCGTCCCTGTCTCTGAACTTTCGCGAAGCTTTCGAGGCAAGGACGCGGGACTCGAAGCAACTCGAAGGGCAGCCCGCAGCGCAAGGTGTGCAGTTAGATCGGATCTCTCGCGAGGCGAGCCCGCTTACAAGTGGCAGGCAGAGGCGTCGCGCCGCGCCGCGCGCCCCGATGCCCCCGGAGCGATGCATCGCCGCGCGACTTATCGTGCGTGGCCGCGCTCGCGAGTGTATCTTGTCGCTTACTCGCGTGCAGGTAAGTCAACGGGTCGCAGCTGACCCGACTCGGCCCGTGCTTAATCGTTATCGGCCGCCTCGTAACCGGTAATTACAGGTGGCACCGGTCGAAACCACCTGTTACTTACTACAAGTTATAAGCGGCGGCGTAGTACGTCGCGTGTCCCGTTCTCCAAAACAGGATAAAGAAGCGGCGTGCGTTGTCTCCGCGGGCCAGAGAAGACCCGCGGCGAACGCTGGAAAAATAATTGCTTTCGGCGTCGGCCGAGAGAAGTCCCGCAACGAATCCGGAACAAAGAAACCGCTTTGTCCCGCGCCGCGTATTTATCCACTGAATCACCGCCGGAGACTTATTATCCTCGTTAAGCGGCGAAAGAAAAGAGAGGCGGAGAGAGAGAGAGAGAGAGAGAGAGAGAGAGAGAGAGAGAGCGAAGCTCGCGAAAAAGGGGCGAGGAAAAACCGAGAGCCGAGCAAACCGGAACAAATTCGCGCGCCACGCGATTCCCTTTTCGGCAGGAAAGTATAACGAGCCGCCCCGTCAGCTGAAAAAACTTTAAAACCTTTTTCTTCCAACGAAACTTCTCTTCGCGTTCGATCCTATCGGCGCGGCTCCTCTTCGTAGCCCGCGTGAAATAATTCGGCGAATTTGCGAGGAAAAAATCGAGCGCGGCGCTTTTTCCGCGAGTCGAGCCAGAAAGCGCGCGACCCGCTAATTACCTGGGACGCTAAACGAGCTGGCTCGGTTTTATAATGGAGGACGCGTCGCAAAACACGGGGGAGCGGCGCGAGTCGCAGGGGCGTTGGCGACAATGCTGCCTCTGTATTAATTAAGTGGCTGCGGTGACATCGTTGCGACTAATTGCTATTCGCGAGGCTGCCTGCCTTACTTGCGCCGGCCTTTAAATTTCCGGGCTGTTCCAGGCGAAATCGGCATCTAGATACGCAATGGGGATAAACGTAAAAGCGGGATTCCGAGCGGAATCAGCTGCGGCCCACGCCGCCGCCTCGAGTGTACCACTTTCCTGCGCTAATATTATGCATTCTGCGCACGCCCACAGCTTCCTCCTACGCCGAGTCCTGATTTATCTTTGAGGATAACTGTCGATACGAATTCCGGACGATCGAATATCCTCGGTTATCGCTGGATAAGTGATTGTCAATATCGCAAATAAACCTTTTTGTTTCCACCTCGAGTCAGCTGGCAGGCACTTTCGTTTTTCTTCCGCTGTTGCGCCGCGCAGGGGGGCAAACTGCACTTTATTGCGTAAAAATCGTAGAAACACGATAGAGAGAAAAGTATTGTGAAAGAATGACAAACAAGTTTTGACTTTGAAAATCTATGTCAAAGAATTCTGAAACCAGATTTAAATTTAGCGCGTCAAAATCTAAACGAAATTATGCATAACAAGTCAAGGAAAAACATAAATCACGCATTGTAACGGAAAAGCTGAGATTTTCTTCGAAAATGTTAACTTTGACATAGATTTTCACGGTCAAAACTTGTTCGTCATATTTTCTCGATATTTTTTTCCATATTCTGCAACATCTTAGCTTTAACCTCGAAAAAGATTCACCCCTTTATGTTATTTCTATGAAAAGTTCTACGATTTTGACACAAGAAAGTGCAGTTTGCCCCACTGTTCTAAGTAAACGAGGAGCGAACCGCGTCGCTTAATAATCAGCGTGTGTAGGTATTACCCAGCGGACGCGTTTAATTATTCAATTTCGATCGGCTAGCGCGAAGCTGCCCCCGTTTCAGCCGCCTCCTATGGATTACCCGTGGCCCCACATAAATCACCTTTCTTTCATCTTTCGCATCATTAGTCCCGCGCTCGCTGCCACAAAAGCTAGCGAGGGTGTCCCGCTACGTGCTCCGATCTGCCCTCGTCCACGATATACCGAGGGATGTCCAAACAGCCAGCTTTCTTCCCTGATTCCTACGTGAACCGTCGCGCGGCGCTCGAAAGCCACTGTGTGGCAAGCGTTAATGTAGATTGCAGGTTCTCCTACACGCCACTGGCCGCAACGTCTCAACAACTTCAAAGTCGATTTTTTTCGAAAACGAAGCGGAATATCGAAAAATTTTATTCCTTCTTCTCGACTTATTTACTTCTTATAAGTCGAAAAGGAACAGTGACTTTTTTTGATATCGCGCTTCGTTTTCGAGAAAATCGACTGTGAGATTCTTAACGTTACGAAAGCCAGATAGATCTTATCTCTGCGAGGTGGTGAGCCACGGAATGCATAAACCTGTCCGATTTAAATATATCCGCCAGAAGTGGAGGCACGGAGTGTTCCGTGACAGAACGCTGGATCGTTAGGTACGCGACAGCGAGCGAACTTGGGACTTTGGAGCCGCGGCCGCGTCGGACGAGCCCGAACGCTGGCCGGGTCGATAGAGCGTCGACGGAAGAAGCGACGAGGAGAGGCGGTACGTCTTGAGCGAGTACACGGAAACGACAGGCACGGCCTGCTGCAGCTCGTAATTGAGGAAAAGACCGTGGAGCGAGGAGGTCAAAGACGTAGGAGGCTGCTGGCGGGCAAGGAATTCCACGTAAAGCAGTCACGCTGCTCCATCGTACATGGAATAGAGGCGGCTGCGAGCGGACTACCGCCAACAACCTCCGTTATCGCCGCTCGTGTCGCAACGTTCCTTCTTTTCCCCGTTTTTCCCTGTAGAAATATTATTAATTCGCCAGGGAAACCGGGTACCGGTTCTGGCCAGCTGCCGATCGATACGCGACTAATTATCATTATCGCGTCGGAAGCTGCGCGGCAGCGGCCCTGTCGCCCGCTGGAATCCACGGATAATGATCGATCTCTAGCGCCGTGTAAATCGTTTATTAAACTCGCTTCACTTTGCTCGCGGACCAGGCGCCGACGTTCATTTAAATAATCGAGCAGGCGTGTCTGAGCCCCGCACCACCTGTAAAGCGCACGTGGTGCGACTGCAATCCCTGTTGCTCCGATTCCACATCGCGCGCTGTAATTCGAATTCCACCGCAACTTCTAATTAGCATCGCAAAAGTTTCCCTCGCGTCTATCGCCGTCTGGGGATTCTATCCGAGGCTGCTCTCGATTCTGGAGCGAGCTCGGCCTTAAATCTTCTGTCTCATAACTTTTTTAAACGCTCCCACTGTTTTAAAGCGACCTAGTGCATCGCGGGCTTCGCGGGGAACCACCTGCAGCCCACGAATTTCTTTTTTCAGGAATAATTTACAGTTTTCATAGAAAATTTTTATTACCTACCTTTAGCACGCTGTCTTAAAAGACTATACAAAACAAATAAATAGAAAAACATGCATAAATTTTAATACATTAATTAATCTTCTAGACCCCCCACACGAGCTGGTCGAATTGGTAACTATGGAACAGCAGGTCCGAAATCAAATTTCATTTTTTTTTATAATCTATATGAGTGTAGTTTCCATTGTGCGTACCGATTTCTTAAACAAATTATTTTTGTAAAAATGGTGCGCTTTAGAAGAAAAGTTTCGAAAATCCGCGAATAAGATGGACAGTTTTTCGAGCGTATTTCAACAAATTTGTTTTCAATCAAAAAATCCGTACGCACAACGGAAACTACGCTCATATAGTTGATAAAAAAAAATGAAATTTGATTTCGGACCTGCCGTTTCATAGTTACCAATTCGACCAGCTCGCGTGGGGGGGGGGGGGTCTAGAAGATTAATTAATATATTAAAATTTATGCATGTTTTCTATTTATTTTTTTTTGTATAGTCTCTTCAGACAGCGTGCTAAAGGTATGTAATAAAAAGTTTCTATGAAAACTGTAAATTATTCCTGAAAAAAGTTCTTAAAAATGGCTTACTTTTCCGGCCGTCACAGTGGTGTTCCCCCTTAAACGCTAGCGGCGGAGGGAACGCGGGAGAGCGAACCCTCGGTTGCGCAATCCTCGCGGAAAGGAGCTCGCGGTTGCGAAAGGAGCAGCTCGGGACAGCTGGGCCCGTTCCGAACGAACGAAAACGACAGCCCGCTATCGAGGGTAATCGAGCGTGCGATCTCGAACGCTGATAAAGACATTCTATTAGCCCGGGGATTAGCGGCAGGCTCGGCGTTAAAGTTTCGAGGCCGGACGGTGTGGGCGTGGAGCATGGCGGTTCGTTAGGCGCGCGCGTTCCACGAAAAAAGCACTGCAGTCGTTAAGGTTTATTAGCCTCCTCGCGGCCACTTCCGTGTGCCGGCCTACAATGCCGAAAGCAGAGCTTTGGTGCCCTTCCAGTCGAGCGTACAGTCGAGGGGCACTCGTATCTCTCTGCTGGTTCCTGTAAATCTGCCGTAAACCAGCGATATGTATTTCACCGTTCGTTTGAAACAATACCGAAACACGCGTGGCCTTCCTTTCCAAGATAATCGCGCGACTAACGGGGCCCGATCTACCGGAAGCGGCCGCGGAGGGGCACGTAACCTCGCGAAATTAATTCTATTTCCGGTTGTCGCGACTGACAATTACGAGGCGCGCTTCTTTTTCTCTTTCCCTCGCCCGTGGAGATGGGATGGCAAGCAGAGTCGACGCTGTAAATTCAGGTATGTGATACCCGTTGCACTCGCCACGGTAATACCGTCGTTTAGCGATCGCTCAATTTATTTATTACCCAAAGAGAAGACAGTGGCAGTGGCCGGGCATCGATGCAACATTTACCTACACGGCATGCGGGATAATTCCAGCAGCCGCGAATAAATCAACATTTTAATCACTTCCTCCCCTTTATGGAATCCCGGAGCGAACCGACCATTTGCTCCTTTTCCTCCCTTCGCCGGCTTTCCACTCGCCATTCTGTCACGCAATTAACATTTCTCGGAAATTAGCCAGGTCCTTCGCACTTTTCCCCACCGGGAAACTCGTTTTCATCCTAACGATCGACTTATATCGCGCGTCGCCACCTCGGCTCGAGTCGTCCAGTCCGAAGTGTCCAGGTGTCAAGGGCCTGAGACAGAATCTCGGGTTATCTCGGGCGGAGGCAGAAGTGCGCGGTGCCGTGCGTGGGAAACGTACAGGTTCCCTTGGAGAGTTCGCTTAAACGGGTCGGATTGCTTCGAGCACAAACTGATAACGACCAGCTCCAAGTCCAAGAAGAAGGTTCTCTCGATATTGGGCCATTTTAAAAGTTCAGACGAATTTATTTTCACACGGTTTATAAATCTCCGTAGATCCGCCGATAGGGAACAGTTTCGTCCTCGCCCTCGTCCGCCGCGCGTTGCAGGGTGCCGTCACGAGGGGACGAAGGGAAAATGGGTTGCAGTGTCGGCGATGTTCGCGAGAGAAGCCAGTGATCCGTGGAGTTGGCTCGCCTGCGAGCAACGAGGTGTAGTCGAATAGAAGCGGCGTTGGCTCGAAGGTGGCGCAAAAGCGCGGAAAACGGGTCGAACAGAAGGAAGAAGGAAGCAAGGGCGGAGGACGGGGGTGAGAGGATCAGAAAGAGAGGCAGCGAAAGAGAGATAGAAATAGAGAGAGAGAGAGAGAGGCGTGCGTGGAGTTGGAAAAGGGTCCTCGTGATATCTCGCTTCCGCACCCTTCCACGGGCAAAGTAGCGCACGTAGCGCCTGAAGGGTACTTCTCCTCCTTTTTTTCACCCCGTCACCCCTTCCCTGCATCACCATCACCAGCAACACCGGGCCCCTATGCCACCACCTTTCCCGCTCCCTCGTACGTGTCTGACTTTCCCTGCGCCCCCTTGTCTATTCCTCTATTCCTCCCTTCCTCTTCCTTCCCGTGTTCGCCCGTGTCTGACTATTTCCTTACCCTCTCTACTTCCCGTCCTCCCGGCTCTTCTGACAACGCGAGAGGCGTCTCGAACACGAAGGGTGGTCGAGGCAGAGGACCCGGAAGCCCTCGAGGAATTTTCCAAACATTCGATAACCTACCTGACGTTAGCCTAAACGAACTTCAGACTAGGTTTGCGTGCTCTCCAAATGGACCAGCTCCGAAACGCCCTTGGAACGAGTGCCCGAAGTAATTCCGACAGGGATTGGTCGTTCCAAGGCGACATCGTCCGCAGGGCCGAGTATCTCGGAGGCTCGCGGAGGATCGAACCGGCATCGCCGACATGCCCTCCATCTCCCCCGTCTGTCTCCCCGCTCTCTGCCCTATTTCCCTCCGTCCCGATCCCTCTCTCTCTCTCTCTCTCCCTCTGCCCCCTTGCAGCCCGTTGCACCCTCCGCGACCCCTTCTGCGGCGGTTTCTCTCGGTGTCTCGCACACACGCGCGAGCACTCTCGTCGAGAACCCCACAATACCGTCCCCGACCTGGTCGATACGTCTAGTACACCGCCCCCGAGCTGCGTTCCCCAACCCCTGCCGCCCGACCCGCCCCTCCACCACCACCACCACCACCACCACCACCACCCCCCCCTTCCCGTCGATCCCTCTCTCGCGTCCGTTCTTCTCGCGTGCCCGTCGGCACGAGGGCAGCCTCGGCTCTCTCCTCGAGATTTTCGCCTGGGTCGCGCGGCCCCGATGGAGAATCGCGCGCGTTAATTGACACACATTCGCCTCGGCGTCGTCGGCTCACCCGAGGGATCGATAGGCGGCCCGGAACCTATGATCGATGCCTCCAGCCACCATCGAACTTATACGCTGTCTTACACGGACGTTTCGCCAAATTACCTCGGAACCAAGATCCACGAGATGAATGCCTGAAAGGGGGACAGCGGGGATGAAGGAGAGCGCTGGCGCGACTTCGTTCCAGCCTCCGGCTCGTCCGCTCGATTCGGATATAGGCCACGAGGGACTCGTACAACGTGTAAAAAAAAAAAGTAATGGTCACGGGTTTCACGGACGAACTCGCTAACCGACGCCAGCAACCACCCCTCCCCGCTGGCGTGAAAAACTTTCCGGACAAGCGGGGGCGTAAATGCGAGGCAACGATCTGTTCGGGTCGAGAGGCCTGGCACATTTAGCCGTGGCGAATCTAATATCGAGCAGCGCCGGGCAAAGTTTGCCGGTGGGTCAGGTGGCGTGCCCCGAAAGAGGTAGACGCGGTAGCTCGGGGGGGGGGGGGAAGGGGCGGAGAGGGCTCGGGCCGAGGGAGAGCCCTCTCCCTCGCGGCATTTCCATATTTCAAGGGATCCCGACGCGGTAATACCGCCACCAGGGAGTCCTTCGACTTTATTTTCCGCGGGTCCTACTCGATATCGCCCCAGCATCCAGTGTCTGCCGACGACGCGTCCCCAAACGAGACTGAAAAACCGAGGAAACTTCGATTCCCGGGATATTCGGAGGGACAAGGGGAATGCTTTAGATAACGTGGTGGTCAATGCCTCCGGTTCGTTCCCGAATCTGCGATCGGTAGAATTACGAAGCTCGAGTGGACCCCCAATAAAGCTCGTCGGGAAATGGGACCTGGAGAGCCCGAGCGAACGGCGCCTCCTTCATCCATCTCTTCGGCTGTTCCCTCTAATAAAAAGGAGCACGATAGACAGGTCTCCAGCAAATTGTTTTTTTACGACTTTATTTATACAAGGGGCGGAGCAGGGCGTCGTTCGAGGGTCGAAATGAGACGTCCTCGCCGTCGTTCCCGGGGAAATGAACCTGGCCGACTCGAATCGAACGCTATCGACTGCGACCGAGACTCCGGGAGCTACCCTCCGCGACCCTTCTTCCGCCTACGCTCACCTCGTGACTGAAATTCGCGGCGAAACCGCTCGGAAGTAATCGCGAGCGCGTACTTTGCTCGCTCTCGCGGAAGGAAGAAGTAGAGTAAAGCGAAGAAGTTTGCCCGGAAAGTTTCCATCGAAATCGATTATCCTACAAGAAACCCACTCCTTTTTAAACCGTATGACTCCAGGTTCCACTCACATGTGAAGTATAGATAGAGCCTGCGATTTGGGCAATACCTACTTTAAGTGCTTGGACCTTTTCTCGGGCTCAGTGCGTACAGGGCTGTCTTGAATAACCCAACGTATAATTAGGGTGGAACGAAATGTACGGGCAAAATATTTTTTTATTATTCATGACTTCTAATAGTGGGCAAAAGTTGCCCTTTTATAATGGTATTTAAGCTGCCAAAGTCTGAACGTGATCGACAAATTTTTTGAGGTGCCGCAAGCATTTCAAAAATTAATATTTCAGTAAATATTAACGTTTGAAGGGCACCTAAAAAAATTTGTCGATCACGTTCAAACTTTGGCAGCTTAAATACCATTCTAAAAGGCAACTTTTGCCCACTATTAGAAGTCATGAATAATAAAAAAATATTTTGCCCCTATATTTCTCCACCCTAACGTACATAGTCGAAACACTTGTTCTTTTTCTTTGTTCTTTTGTCCCTGTTTCTGTTTGTCTTTTTTTTTTTTTTTGCTGTTGTCTCTACTATATTGCCCTTTCTAATGTTCTCGTATCCTGAAATGGGCTCGCACCGTATGTGTGTTAAATAAATAAATAAATAAATTGTCGCTGCATGCTCTCGAGATGCGAATAAGGGGCGCAGGGGAGGAGCGTCCAGCCATCTGTTTCCGCGCGTCCCTGGGACGCAACGAGGGCAAATATTCGGCGAATTTGCGTATCGGCTGGACGGGCGATCAGCAAACTCGATCACGAGAAAGCAATTACGAGAAGAAGCTTTCGGGCCCCCTCCTTTAATTTCGGCCGGCTCGCGTGCGTGGCTGCGTGCGTGCAGGCACACGTCCGCGGAACCAGGCACGCCAGGAAGCCGCCGGTTTAGATAGCATCTAGACGAGCAAGGGGCCCCCGAGTACATCCCCTAAATCGTTACACCCCATAAAACGTACCCCCGCGCGCAATAACCGACACCGACCCTCCTTCTTTTATCCGCCGTGATTCCGACGGCTCGGAACGTCGCGCACACTCGTCGCCTAGATCTTCGGGATCGCCAGTCCTCGAATAGAAGTGATTCAATGGTGAGCTGGGATGTTTGCTCGCCGTTCAGCGTTACGAGCGGGGAACCAGCGATTGACATCGACCTAGCGAAGATCCGTGACCGTCCCTTCCAAGATACAAGGCGTTCCACTTTTTCCTGGCGCAGCCCCGCGGCGGATTTGATAAACGAGCTCGCAGGAAACTGTGCCAAGCATCGCGCGACAATCCTTAATTCGCGTCTCTCGATCCGACCCGAATTAACGCCTCGACGTTTGTCACAGCGCATCTACCTGCCCCTCGATCAGCGGCGGATTTGAGGGGAAAGGCCCGGGTGGCAAAAGGTCTGGGACACCCTGGATTCTTAACAGAATTACAAATAAATTTATCCGCCTGGGGTATGAAAATTGTAGGAACAAAAGAAAATATTGTATTTGGATTAGAGCTGTAATTATTTGAACATTCGAATAATTTCTTCGAATATTCGAATAATTCGAATAATTTTGAATACGTATGCCACTGTTTTCTTTACTTTACAAATTGGGCTTGTCCCGTAATAAATAAGTAAATAAACAAATAAATAAAATAAATAAATACCGGTTAATTTCTTCGAATACCTACTCCTAAGTATTCGAATACCTGCTCCTGATTATTCGATTCTAAAATTAGAATTCTTTGGTATTCGAATACTTAGATTATTCGAATATTCGTTACAGCCGTAGTTTGCATGAAATCATAATTTTTTTGTAAAATGCGGCCCTGTCGGGGCCTTCTGGACAGGGGCCCAGGCGACAACTGCTCATTGGCCGCCCGTTAAATCCGCTACTGCCCTCGACGTACCCGTCGTCCGACAAATCACTGAGTGGAATCACCTATAACGCCGCCTGTCTTTTCGAATTCCAATATGTCGACGGCTACGGGGTCGCGGGATTTATAGACCAAGCCGCGATCTCTTTCCCCGGGCACGTGTTATTCGCACTCGAGGCGATAAGCTGGCTTTATCGCGGGCACTTTCTCCGACTGTTCGGCGCAACGCATTAATTTCGCGGGGTGAAATCAAGGCGGGACGATGAATTCCATCGAGTCCCATTAACCAGAGAAGTTCTCGGCCCCCGGCGCGAGGGAAATTCAATTTTCTTCGCCTCTGAAGCGCCGGGCTTCCTCCGGCACAACCGTAGCGATTGGAAAAGACTGGCGATCGCGGGCGGGAACGAGTAGGAGCGGTCGTTATCGAGCGAACCGAAGTTTGACGAGCGGGACGCCCCATAAATCCTACCGGTTTTCGCATCCGCGTTTATCGACACGTCCAATTACGGAATTATGTGGCAATTAATTGAAATCGATTAACCCGATCGACTTATCGCCGGGGGGGGGGGAGGGGGGATGTTGCAAACAACCACTTAACAGGATGGCAAGCATGTGTTTTGCGGTAGCGGGCTCGTCTTTTTCGCGAGAGCGCGACACGCCCGATACGGGAGGCAGGGCTTAATAGCGCGAGGACGCGAGGCGACGCGACGCCTCAAATTTTCGCAGATGCGATCTCCGCGAATTTGCATAAGGACGTCTGGGGAAAGGGGGCCCGGTTAATTGGCTAGCACCGACGCGAGGAACCAGCTTAGCTGGGCCTGGCTGACAAATAATCTTGATCCGGGGGAAATCGACGGGTCGCTGCGGGATCGATGTCACAGCTGTTTTCAGATCCGAGCAGCGGGCAGGGTACGCGAGCAAGTACACCCTTATCGCCGGATCTACGATCGTTCGATCCGTCGTGGCGCGCACGATGCGACAAACAACGACGACCAGCGACAAACAGACAGAGAGAAAGAGAGAGAGAGAGAGATCGACTGGCTTGCGTGGCTCGCTTCCAGCAATCGGCCAAGCTATTTATGGAAACGACCCACCAATTAAATTACTTCATTGTGTCGGACTGGTCGAGCATATCCGCCAGCGAAATAAGCATCGTTCATTATCGCGGCTCGCTGCCACTTGCCACTTACCACCGCCGTCTCCCTATCTCTCTCTGTCTCTCTCTTTCTCTGTCCCTCCGCGTCTCCTGACATTTCCTCCAGCTGTTCGTGCGACAAGCGCTCAGTTCCTCGCCGATAGATCGGCCAGCGCCAAGATCCAGCCACGATAATCCGGGGAAAGAGGAGTCCTGCCAGCTGCCCGTCCCATCATCGGGAAACGGTGCGCGCGTAATAACCACAGTGCTACTCGCTGGCCGGCAGATTTAACAGATGGAGGCGCTTCGTTCGATCGTCCGAGTGGAATTCGGAGCATTGTCGAGGTCAGGGTGGGAATACTTCTCGGAAGACGAGCTGGACGGAGCGCTCGTCTCGGTGGTTTCAGAGGGAACTTGGATTCTCTATTGTATTCGCAGCGGGGACGGGGAGGTAGATTCTTCTAAGAAAATTAAACGAATCGTCCGGATGCCTCGCGGGCTTCTATGCGCTGGCATTTCTCCCCTGTGGTTATAAATTGCTTTGTGGAACGCTCGACCCAATTAATCGCGTAATTAAATCCGCCAATTTTTACGCAGACGATATCGATTTACTTTCGAGTAACGCAGCACCATTCAAATGCATTGTGTCTTAAATATTTCAAGCGCGTCTTGAATCGATTTACTGTGCTGTTAAATAATAATAATAATTCGTAGACTCGGGGCTAAATTGAAGACCGCCGATCGATTCGACTGCTCGGACCCCTCCCTTTCCATCTCCCGAAGCCAAACCCCGTTCACGTTTTAAGCTGAACACGGGGTGAAAGTAAACGGACCCCGGTAATTACTCCGACGCGAGTGGTTAACGAGCGTCGTTCGGTCTCCCGCCGACGACAAATAGACACGCTGCATCGCCGATGCAACTGGCGATCGGCTCGATAGGCCTGCACCCGTTCCTCCGTGTAAGATATACTTATACGCGCAGCTTGTATATCATGCGGGAGCAATAATTCATCGTTCGAACCTGCCAGCGCTTGATCATCTCGTGCGACCGAGTGCACCTAGGAAAACCGCTCCTGGCTCGTCGCGGGAATCTGTTACGTAATAATGCGGGCGTTATCGCGGCGGACGTCGTTCTCGATCAGCCGACAGCCAGGAACCTGCTAGAAAAACCATATAGAAGGTCGACACCCAGACCGATAACGTCCAAGGAAGGCACTCGACATTGCCACGTGGCTGTATGAACAACACCCATTATCAATTTCCTGGGGATTTTATTCCACGTGCGATGATTCGATCCAGCGGGTGAATCAGTGATTGCGCTCCCAAATTACAGGGAGAGTAAGCTGGACTTTGCAGCGGCTAGTTTTGGTGACCCAGGCCCACGAAAGGCTGGTCAATGGATAATCCAGCATCGAGTTAATTGAGCTTCGATATCCGAATTGTTGGAAGAACTTAGCCACTGGACACCGCGGTTGTGCCACAGTGAAATCGCGGCAACCACGACGTTCACCAAGGCTGTTCTCTAGCGACGAGCCAAGGCACGAAGGACAGAGGTATGGAGTCGCTAGCAGTTACTCCAGAATCCCCCGTGTCATTTAGTGGTGGCGGAGGAGCGCGCGATAAAGCTCGTCTGCCGATGGGATCTCGTCGGCAGGATGAATCGAGAGGCCGGTGTCTGCATCTCGAGAACATCTTAACTCTGCCGTGGGATGCATTCAGAGAGTCGCTGGCCTCTATTGTCCGCCGCGAGACGACGACTTTATCCCCAATCTCGAGACAGGGGACCGACGAATGGGTGAAGACCGTGGGTATCAAAAATCCCACCGAAACGCTTTGGTAGATATTTCGAAAGAATTGCGCGCGGGCTCTCCGTAGAAAGAAGTTTCCTCGCGTCCGCCTCCATCCGCGACAGGATAATTTGTTTTACATATTTTGGAAACGTTCCACGAAGCGGGGACGAGGGTAGGAGCTGCTGAGCTTATCGCGAGAAGGTATCTGGACAGAAGCGTAGCCGAAATCCGGAGACATTCTTCCTTCGGTACCTACCTATCTATCCAGGCTGGAAGGCAGAGGCTGCCCGCCTATCTCTCACAATTCCCCGACCTCTTTCCAGGCTTTCGAAGCTTTCGAGGCTTTCCCGGGGCCCGCTTCCGCTCGCTTTCGACGGCGAGCGCGATTAAACGTCCTTATTGTCGATGGAATTCTTCCAGGACGCCGAATTCGATGTCCGTGCCGTCTTCTGTACCGCCCTGACTCCTCGGTATCTCCTCCCTACGATCTACTCTGCCCGCTTTTGTGCTCGCCTCCCCCTGCCGCGGACAGAGGAACCGACAACAGACGCGCAGAGACGAGGACTTTATCTTCCCGGCCTCGCCGGGCCTTTCATTTTTCCACGTCCGGGTCGCTTTCCTCGCGAAACCTTTCAAGCGCTCCACCTTCCTGCTTCCTCCCTTCAAACAACCCCCTCGAATATTCGACTTCTGACGGCGAGCGCTTCCGCGACAGACTGCGCGCGACCAGATCCATGCAAGCCGGCAAGATTACCTGCAAACCTTCCGTGGTGGCCTGCAGGGAAAACGGCGCGCTCGTGATCGTTGCCAGGAAATCACGGACCAAGGAGGGATCGAGGGGAGCCTTCCTGCCCGCCAGGAATTGTGTTTCCGAGCGAGAAAAAAGAGAAAACCCAGGGTGGAGACTCCCTTCGGAAAGAAGGGGGGGGAACCAGGCTCCGAGATTAGTTGCCATGGCGTGGAAGCCACCGGGGGTAATGGGGTCCATGATTAGGACGAGCTTTTAGGAAACCGGCGTCAGCCCCGAACACGAGGCCGAACGCCGACTCTCCATTCATCTTAAAAATCGAATTAGACCCCCGCGAGTGCGTGCAACCTCCCTACGGCGACTCTATACTTATTAATTATACCGAACAGCTCCCATCCTCCTGAGAAGGGAACGAAATACCCTTCGACCGTTCTGTTCTGAGCTTCGCGTATTGGTCATCTATTATTATTACTATTATTATTATTAAACGTCTGTATTACTCAGGATATACAAGTTATATAGCCTATGCCGACACCTATCTATCTTCCATCGGTGGAGATTTCAAGAAGGATAAGAATTTCACTTTTACAGTAGCGGGCAAAAAAGGTACCATTTTTTCAATCCACCCTACCTGTATTATTTTTTAACATCAACTCAAAACTGGCAGCATGTGCCCAATATACATATTCTGATAAAGAATTCAAAGCTGTATAAAAGCCAGTTATAGTTGGATTTAACTAATCGACAAAAACGTTACCACTTTCGAAGAGTAATAAAAAGATCTAATGTTTTGTGAAAACATTATCCAGAAGTGGTAACTCCTTTGGCCGCCACAAAAATGTGTTGTCCCGTTCAATGCCATATAAAACTTTTGTTTGTTAGTTAAATAAATTCAATTTTCATTGTGTTTCATACAGCTTTCAATTCCCCATCAGAATATGTATATTAAGCCCGTACCACAGTTCCAAGTTGATGCTAAAAAAAATAGCAAAACTAAAACAAATCGAAAAAATATATAAAAAAAATTTTATGTTAAACGATTTTATTAAAAATGCACAAGAAGCTAAATTAAAATGCACTAAAAGAAACTAAAAAATCATTCTTTTCTTGTACTACAATTTCGATGGTGATATACTACGAACGCTTGCAAAGTTTCAAGACAATTGGATAGTTAGAAGTGGGTTAAGATTTGAGTTGCCAGATTTGAACCATACATAGGTACATCAAACAAACAAACAAACAGAGGATCGAAGGTGAATAAAATCGTTTAATTAAAAATCCAATCTGTCCAAGTCCACAGGCGAGATCCGTGCAACCGCCTGCATGTTGACAATCGCGTTTATACTTGAGAACTGGCTGCACCGACGTCGAAACTCGACGAGGAAGTTGGGGCCACGACTCGGAGGCGATCGACAGGGAGCAATCAGGACGCGCGAGGGGGGAAGACGTGCCTCGGCGATGGCCGTTATCGTTCCGCTTCGAGGACGGCGCGAGCTGTCGTTCTCGAAGCGACAACGGTGTCAAAACGAATCGCCCTGACCGAGGAGGGAGCGGGGCGTACAAAGGTGCTCGCCGGAGGGAGCGACGAGAACCTGCTGCTGCATACGTCCACGAAGCACCTGCGCGCGTTCCTCGACCCACTGGCGAGGAAAACGTCAAAGTCACTTCGTGGTCGCGCGAACCGGGTGGCGGGACTCGCCTGTCCGTAATTGAACGTCAGCGCGACCGTTTATGCGCGTACCTCGCGCGTGCACGCCGGGACAGGCGGAAGCCGGAGGACGCTACCAGTCGCTCCCGCAGAGACAATTTGATTTAGCAATCGCGCATTTCCAGAAGACTTTACGAGCGACCTTCTTGCAACTTTGAGTGGCGAGTTAGGAAATGGATCTGTAGCGATACCTCCGACTCCGCCGCCAGAGGGCCGCTCGACTGTTCCGCTCTCTCGCAAGTTCTCCCTCATCTACTCCTTCGTATATATACCCGTTTCAGCCTGTCTTGTAATGCCCCAGCGTCTACGGCAGGGCCTGCTGGGTAAGCCTAAAGCCTCGTTCAGATTAGTGAAGTTTTACTTAACCTCAAGTCTCTCTTGAATTCAAAAGTTACTTTGTGACTTCAAGTCGCCTTGACCTCAAGTAAATACTGACTTCAAGTTTGTATTCAGAGTAAGTTCCAGTTGCCTTCGAGAATTACTTTAATTAAAGATTACTTGAAGCAAGTTGATACCTAAAATAGCATCACAGGGGGGGGGGGGGTGGTTGGGTTTCCTTCGTTATTCCATAAAAAATTTCTCATATATTTCTAAGAATTTAGAAATCTTGCCATTACTCCGCCTATTCCTTAATCCATTGTTTTATGATTATAACCTCACTTTTCGAAAACAATAGGCAGTTAGCTTACTTCAAGTTCACACTTGTATGTTCATTCACAGCTGCATTCAAGCTGTATTTCAAGGCAAGTAAAGTTGTGAAAGACTCTCTACTTTCGCTTGAAACTTGAAAGAAGCTTGAAAGGATATTTCAAGTCAAGTGAATAAACGGATTCACATTGGTAAAGGTAAGTTAAAATTACTTGAATAATCTGAACGAGGCTTTACCGAGATGAGTCCACTAAGCACAGGCTCGGATCGAAACACAGCTCTCTTACTTTTCCTTCCTTTGATCCTAGCTTTCACTCATTCTCAACCCCCGCCAAAAATCAATATGCTTCGAGTACCCAAAACTGATTACGTACACACCTGTATGTAACTAATTCACCCTTTCGCAGTGTCTCCCCAACGATCGACTCTTATACAATTTCGTTACATGCTCTTCGAGGTCTCTCCCGATACGAGTTTGTTGGTTAGAAGCCCGAGACTGCAGACACTGCATCCAAGGGACTCGTTCGAGAGGGTCCGTTGTTCCAGGAGCGAAGCACGTGCCTCGACAAAATCAGAGGAACGACGACGGGAACGCATGGCCGGGGAAGATAAAAGGTTGGCGGGCGCGCGTGTCGCGAAAAAGCCGACGTCGACGAATCTCATTGACAAAGGGGATGAAGGGAGAGTTAGAGGGAGGGGGGCACGATAGAACGGGCGATTTTACTGAGGGCGGAAGACCCCCCAGGAGGGACGAAGGAAATTGTAATTGAGGCGTCGAAATTATATTGGCTGGCCTCGCGAGCTAGCTACAAAACGCTGCCGCCCTTTGGCACTTTGTTGGAGGTACGTCGGGGCACAGTCTCCCCAATCAAGCTCTCGAATAATGTCAAGTTGCGAGCAATCTTGAGCTCGCAAAATGTGTATCTACCTAACGGGGGGATACAGAAAACGAGAGAAACGTTGGTTTTCAGCTTCGCTTCTGGAGGACGAAGTAGGGTGACTTAATTACCACACCATTCAGGTGCAAGCCGGACACCAATCAGCTGGATCTCCGTAATCGTAATTATCGCGTAATTAGCCGCGCGTGTAATAATAAGATCCAGCGTCGAGCCGTCGCTTTTTCCCCTCCATCTGCTGCAAGGTTCCCAATAAAAACGGGCCGACGAGCTCGAGAGCGCGTTCCGGCCGGTGGAATTAAATCAGGAGCCGCGCGATTTGCGGAAACGAACCGTGCCACGGCGCAACAACGTACACCTCCCGGCCTTTGCACCTTTCCAAATTCTGCGAAACACTTGGGTTCAGCCTTTCAAACGAGCTTGCGATGGATACGTATTCTCCGTTTCCCCACTTTCGAGTCAATTTGCCCGCGACACCTGTTGTCGCCAGCCCACATATGCGGCACCTACTTTGTCTAAATTATGTCCGAAGTGCCTGCGCGGACGGTCGAAGCAGAAGCTGTGATCTCGATCGATGGATCGCGGTACGGAGCGGAGTGATCTTCGGTGTCAGCCGTTAGCACGTGCCACGGCGAAGGAGAAAAACCGAGCGGCGCGTGTGCGTGCACTTACGCAACGGCGGATGCAAGGAAAGGCCGAGAGGAGAAGCCGAAGGGTGGTGGTGGAGGGGAGGAGGGAGGGCAGGAGGCGTGGTAGACGGCGTATCGCGCTAAGACGTAACGCGTTACGCGTAACACTCGCTCGCTCGTCGCTCAGCTGTCGCGAGTAACAAGCCCGAGCCTGGAAAAACCAGCTATATCGGCAAACTTCTCGCAGCCGTCCGCCAGAGGCTTCTTTCGCCGTCGAGAAATTATAATTTCTCGGTCGATCACACCTTACTTCCAGCAGAATCCATCGCGCGGCCTAACCGCACGCTCCGAGCAAATTCCGCTTTTTCTCCTTAGCGTGGCGCGCGAAGCTTCTTCAGGAGCCATCTGGCGCCTGGCCAAGCCCTTCCCGATCCATCAAACACGATCTTCTTCCTCGCCGTGCCTCGAATCAGACATCGTAGAGTAATCCTACCGCGGCAAGCTGTTAGAGAGCGTCGACTAGCGGCCGCGATTGCCGCGGAGTCACCGACGAAGAGACGCTTCCAAACGAAAAGGCAAACTCCGAGGGCACGACGGCGATTAGAACGGCGGGGAAGAGAAAGTGGCGCGAAATATCCGCGAAGGGACAAGGTCTCGCTCTCTCGATATTTTATCCTCTTCAAGTTCTCCGTCAAAGGGGAAGTGCTCGAGCACACTTTTACCGTTCCCGAGCCCCTTTTTGTTCCAACCGAGCGTTTTTCCGTCTCTTCCCTTCCCTCCCCGGCTATCATAGATGCATGGGAGCCATCACGTGCAGCTCGCATTAAAACGAAAATGCTTTTATGCTTCTCATAGCCGTTCCATCGATCCTCCCGCTCCGCGCCCCCTTTGCGCCCGCCGCGCCCCCCCCCCCCCCCCGCCCCTGCCTTACGACTGCGAACGCGAACCCTCTGAACTCGGTATTAGCAACGCGCGAGCGGGGGCCGTCAGAAATATGCAAATGCTCGGGGAATTACGGCGATCTATCGAAAATGGATCGCCGAGGATAAGGATTACGATTATTCCGCGTTCCTTTTTTCCACCGCCCCTCCCGCCCCGTCGCCCGTCTGTCGCTCGTCCGTCACGGGGGATAACACGACGGGCGGCGAGATTGTTTTCACCGAGCGAGCCGTCCATTAGGAGAAATTAGCTTCGACCTCTGCGCCGACGAAGGAACGGGGAGATCGATCGAAAGATCGATTCGCAGGTAGACCCGCGACTTATGGCCACTCTATTCTCTCTTAGGAAGGCAGACAAACTGAACAAAGCTACGATTACCGGAGCTTCGCGAAACTTTCGTGGGACGATCAATTTTTCAGCGAGTCTACGCTGCCTCCGCTTGGCCGTCGTGTGTGCTTGGCAATAATTTGCCATTCGCAGGGAACAAGGGAGCCGCTGTGGGAGCCTACGACCGGGGAGCTAGGAACTCGAGGCCGAGGAAGGCTAATCGTCGGAACGAATACACGTTTTACGCGGAAAGGTGAGAAACGACGAATGGCCGAGGGCAGAATATCGCGTAGCGCTGGCTTCCGCAAACGGCGCGCGTAATTGCACGCTCCGCGATGCTCGCGACGATCCCTGCATCGGCTGTCCGATCGTAAATCACAGGGATCGCTAGTCTCGTTGGGTTCGACCCAATTTTAGAAGCTTTTAACGTCATTAAGCCACTCAATTGCCAGGAATCTTGCCTAGGATAATACCACGGATGAATTTCATTGGTTAGACACGGTGTGGCAGTGGAAAGTGTCAACGTTCTTGGCTCCATGGGAGTGCAAGGTGAAATCAAAGGCTCCACGTGTATTTTCTTTTTTAAGATCGCTCATGAATTTCTTATGTCTCTTCAGGTAGAAAAGAATAAAATTGAAGAGTCCTTGTAGAAAGCACTGTAGATAAATGCCAAAATTAAAAGAAAAAATTATTGGAAAATGTTCCACGTAATACTATAGTATAGAATTCAATTTTTAGCACTTACAGTGTTTTCTACGACTCTTCAATTCGAAGGACACCTTCAAATGGGGTGACTTTGGCCAGAAAACTGGATTTCGAAACGAATTCCTCCAGCATCTATTGCGTAACAGGTATTATTCTCAGACAAAGTGGCTTGAGTAGCTTTAATTGGCTACTTCGAGATGCAGTTTCTCTGAGAATAATACCTGTTACACAATAGGTTCGAGAGGAATTTGCTTGAAATTCTAGCTTTCCGGTGAAAGTTACCCCATCTGACGGTATCGAAGGATTCTGGTGGTAGGCGTTCCAAGGGTGTGTTGTGTAAAAGTAAGCGTGACGGCACATGTCGATCGCAGCCTAAATATAGTACGCGCTGTCTATAACGAGGTCTATTATTGCATACTACGCGCAGACCGTGAAACAGTTCCGCGACGGCGGGCGCCGTTGAGTGTCACGATCGCCGCCTATGCGCTTCGACGTGTCGTGCCCTCGAAGAAAGGGGGCACGAGGAAAGCCTCGAGACCTGTGGAAGCTTTTCCAGGGGAATTCCGGAGAGCCGGGCGGAACGTGGAAGCTGTTAACGATTTGGAATTGCGAAGGAAGGTGAGGCACAATATGCGGAAAATTAGCCGTGATCTACGTCCTCCTGTCGGACGAGAACATTGAGAACATCAAGCGCGACAAGAGCCAGCCGTAGACGTGGGAAGAGATTGCTCGGTAGGAGTGGGTTGCCCATTCATGTATCCCATGCATAGCCAATCAGCAGTCATTAAATTAGCCATCCCCTGCGGTGACATCATCTCCCGCCGTCTCTCCCTCGATCGCTTCACCCTTCGTGGATCCACCCTGATCGAGCGCTCGCGCCAGATTCGACTGACAAAACCACCCTCCTCCGCCACCCTCTCCTCCACGCCTCTAACCCTTTTGTCGCACCCTCTGCTGCACCGACACCCGAGAGATGCACCGACCGATACGACCTCGGTGGTTCCGCGCTCCAGCGTGCGCGACAACCTCCCATCGAGATTTCGGAAATGCTTCTCTAATCGCGCAGCGTCTCGCAGAATCGCAAAGTAGGATGGTCGTGGAATTTGGACGTACCGAGGTGGGGTTGGGCCTGGGAGCGTCGCGAAGGTCTCCCTTGGAAGCAGAACTCGAGTATAACAAGGCTGGAAAAAGAAACGGATGGAACAGGGCGGCAGAGATCAGCGTGTCGGGGCAGAGGGTCATACACGCGTCCACGCCGCATGACGCATGACTCACGCGTGTTGCACGCGACCCCCCTTCGATCCACGCGTCCATATCGCGGAGCAAGAGCAACAGCAACAGCAGGGGGAGAGGCGATCAGAGGGACGAAAGAACGAGATGAACAGGCGGGAGAGGGGCACGTAGGGAAAGAATAAAGGGGGCAGAGAGAGAGAGAGAGTGAGAGAGAGGGGGGGAGACAGGAAGGGGATTGGGCTAACGATGGCCAGCGGTAGCCAGCAACCCCTTGAGGATTTCTCCGGGCCATGTACCCCGATGTAACGAAGCCCATCCAGCGTACAGCTCGTGCCATCCTTTCAAAACGGCAGATCGGTTTTTATGCCGCTGCAGATACGGAGGGGAGATGAAACCCGATTAAAACGCAAAGAGGTAATAACTAGCCTCGACGATTTCTACGTCTTCCATCTCTTCTTCCACGGTATATGTAAATATTATTCGGTTGATTCGATGCACTGCGCTCCCAGGGATTACTCCAAGGCAAACAACCTAAAGGTAGCTTTTCCTATACGCGACTGGACGCAACGTCCAGAACTTCAAAGCCGATTTTCTTGGAAATGAAGCGCAATGTCAAAAAATTTTATTCCTTCGTCTCGACTTATTTACTTGTTGCAAGTCGAAAAGGAACAGTAACTTTTTTTGATATCGCGCTTCACTTTCGAGAAAATCGACTTTGAAATTCTTGACACTTGGGCTTGGACATCGAACGCAGTCTAAAGAAGCTCCGTCTCGGCTGCGATTCCCCGTCGGTCGAAGGAGAAGCAAATGGAGACGGAAGCGCCCAACGGTCTACGGCTCGCACAATGGTGGACCGTGAGGCCATGGCGATTGCAATAATATCGATCAGAAGGGCAGGAACCCCCCACCCCCCGCGCGGTGGTAGTTGCACGATTAATGTACCCCGCATCTGTTCCCGTATCCTGGCCGGCTCAACTGGATATTCCGAGTCGCGCACGACAGCTCAGGGGTGCGCACGTGTGCATTGTGTCGCGCAAACATCGGCTACGTGCGATTTACCAACGCGTCCAGCCTTCGGCCCGTCGCCGCCACGGCTCTTATATTAAATTACTGGAATCGCCTGGCGACGCGAGTAACCGAGTACCCCTCGAGCCTCGCCGATAACAGGAGTTTAGAATTCGCCGGACTCTATTCCGCTCGGCTAGTGTCAACGGTGGCGGAGCGACTTTGCGGGGCTTCCGGCGACAAATCGAGGAATACCTTCAACGGAACAGGGCTCAATCTAGGAGGCCATTGAGAGCGGCGCAGCAAGTGTAGGGCGTGTAGGTATACAGAGGGAATCGCGCAAGGATGAGAACACCAAGACTGCGTATTTAACAAGGGTAGTTAGGCAAGCCGAAAATTCAGAAACTTATGCAACTCTGTGTGCAAGTAGAGTAGTGTGATGCGTAAGACAAAACTTATTTTTCGTTGCTGCCATGGTGGGGGTTTTAGGGGGCGAAGTCACCCCTTGAGAAATATGCAGAATTCTCTATCTTCTGGAATACTTATCTCGAGAACGGTGAGAGGTATCGAAAAGAAGTTCAAACAAAAGTTGCATCTTCATTTTATACCTACAAAGCTGCGTGAAAATAAATATTGAGAAATCGATACTTTTTAAGTTACCCCCGCCGCTAATCCTTAATTCGATGATTATTTTCACGCAGTTTTGTAGATATAAAAAGAAAGATGCGTCTCTTGTTTAAACTTCTTTTCGATATCTCTCACCGTTCTCGGGATATTCCGCCAAAAAGAAAATTCTGCATTTTCTGAATTTTCGGGTTGTCCAATTTCCCTTGTTAGTTAAGGGGGTATTCTGGTCTGACGGGCAAAAAAAATCGATTATTTCTTTTTGCATTTTCTACAGGTACATTATATGGGTAATACGTATGCAAAAGGATTTTTTCCAATTCGTAATATTTGCAGAGCTACAGGGTGCAGAATAGGTAGGTATACGGCGCGCTCACTGAGCGGGACGGGCGACGCATAACAGTTTTGTTCCTGCAAGTTTAATTCGGCAAAGTTTTGGCGGACTGTTCTTTTTTTTTGGAGGGGGGGGGATGCATTTTTGTGCCTTTTAGAACGCAAGAATCAACCATTTGGTTACAAAGAGACCGTTACTCTCCTAGTTCACCTTTCTGTCTAAATTGTACGCAAAACTTTAAACGCGATTTTCTCGAAACCACGTTTTTCGAATCGGTGACCATGATATTTCAAGGTCGACTGGACCAACTCAGTCCAAGTTTTGCATATATTATCAGCACACCTGTGGCTATCGTCCCTACCAGAATTATTATAAAATATTTTGTTTTTAAACTTTCACAGACCTTTAGAGTTGAAAAAATGTGCGAAAATCGAAACTTAATTTTCAAACCGCCACCATTTGCTTAATTTTCAACATTTTTTTATCATTCTGGTAGGGACGATAGTCAAAGGCATACAAATAAAGAATCTCTTTACATTTTTTATTTCTGATCGCTAGAACGAGCCCAATCATGGTCACCGTGACCCCATGTTTTTTTTTTCACCATTACTTTAAAGCAGTCAACTGCGTTTGATTTGAATTCTTTTCTATTGACAAAATTTGTAAAGATAGTTCAAATATCAATAAGCGTGTAGCAATAAACTAAATAATAATAAAATTTATGGGTTCTTTGTAAAAAAATTCCGAAATAACGCGACGAAAACGCCTCGTCAGACCAGAATACCCCCTTAAAGAAAGCAAGACAAGTGAAGGTGGCGAGGTGAAATTCGCGTGGCAAATGCACTGGAGGCAGAGGGAGAGGTTCGCGCGGCAAACTTTGTCCGTGCTCGGTGAAGCGAAGCCCAGAAGTGGAGGTCCGCGCAGATTTCGCGCTCGCCGATGCTCGAGGGCCAGCGGGGCGCCCCGCGGAGCGCAGCGTCGGACCCCATGCATCCCTTAGGAAAGCGAGATAAGCCTAGAAGGGCGGGAGCAGGGCCGACGGCGCGCAACTATGGGGAGCGGCGATATTAAATTGCGGAATGACCAATCAATCGGCGGGGATGAGGTTCACGGATGGCTCGGCTCCTCGCGTGCCTCCTGTTCCCGCGGATATTGGATTTCTGGCCCGTTAGCTACGGAAAAGAAAGCAGCAGCTCCACAGAGGATCCTCCTCTTGCCATGCTCGTTTCGTTTCGCCGCGATTTAAGGCCTCCCGGGCCGTGTCCTTCTTTCGCGCCGCGGATGAAAGGGAGAGAAAGAGACAAGAGGGTCACGGTTTTTATTTTTCCCGGTCTGTCAGCGAGGCGCGAAATTAAAGGTGCGTGCACCGAATGGCGAGAGCGTCGCGTCCAGCGGATCCAAGGAATCGGAGAGAGAAGGAGAGCGCCGCGAGAGACCAGTTTGCAAGGTGCTCGGACCAGGTGTTGCTCCCCCGATATCTCCATCTCCGTCTGCTCGCCCTCGTGTTACAACTTTGTACCTGTAATTTGACTGCGAGGGATCTCTCGCCGGCACCCAACACCGTCCGCTTTTATTCGCGCGCGCCGCGGCATCGCGATCTTCCCTTATCGCCGGCCACTCGATCGAATCGGCTCTCCAACGAAGGACGTCGCCGCGATCCACGCTTGCTTGGATACTTGAACGCTAATCGCATCTACATCGCGCGCCTCGAGTACGCCTTCGCTACTGAAATCCCGCGAAAAAGCGCGATCGCGAAGCAAAGCACCTCCTAGACTCGCGGAGACTCCAAGCGCATCTCGAGAGCTGGGAGAAGCGTATCTTTGTAAGATCCGCGGGAAAGGAGACGCCGAGTTCCACGGGTTACCGAGAAGACTCGCGACGAGAGAGAGAGAGAGAGAGAGAGAGAGAGAGAGAGAGAGAGAGAGAGAGAGAGAGAGAGAGAGCGAGGGGCAAAGTTTTGCGGCTGCCTGTACGCTGGAGGTCCATATCGAACGGGCCGTATCGATTAGTCTTGTCCAAAGGGCAGCCTCCTAGGGCAGCACACTTTCCACCGCGAGGGTGCCTCTTTTTCTCCTGCACGCATCTACCGGGAGGCGTGCAGCCGACGCTGGTCGTCGCTGCAGCGGAGTGAGGGAGACTCGTGTAAACGGGGCGCGGGGATAGGTACGTACAAGGGCGAGAGGGTGAGCAAGGTACACAACCCCGAGTTCGATGGAGCGTTTTACTGTGACGCAATTTTCCATGCATCCTGGACGCGTTCTTCGCAGATCAAACGAGTGCTCGGTTTCAGCGGCTCGTGGCCATTCGGCTTTGATGGAACTAACGGGGGCAGCCCGTGGAAAAACATCAGCCCCACCGGTGTCATTCCTCGCGAATCGTAATTTCGCAAAACGGGCGGACCGGCTGCGCTATAGAAATTCGGGGCAGATGGGATTCTGAAAGAGGGAATTGATCGGCGCCGCCAGGCACGATATACCGAGGATCGAGGCGGGCAACAAAGTCGGACGAAATTCGTGGGTCTGAGGTTCCAGGGACAGGGCAATGAGGATACGAGAGCGGGAGGGAAAAAGAGAAACAGGGACGCGAGGCCGGGACGCGGTTAGCAATTACGCTACCGAACGTTGCTGGATGAGAAACCGATCGGCGGAACACCCTTCCGGGCAGAATTACGAGATTCCACGAGCTCGGGCTTGGCAAAGTCGAGCCGCGGCGTAAACAGTTTGGCTAGAGCTGCCTCGGGGCTACGGCGTTTCAAAGTCCAAGTGGTTTCGGGGGCACCTTGCGCCCCGTCAATTTCCTCGATCCGAGAGTTTCGATCGTTACATCACGACAATGTAAATTTTGAAACGGCGCAAGAGAAATTTATTAGACTCTTGGTACTTAAACTGGGTCAGCCACTTGGGCGCTACGATCACGACTACTCCTATGATGCGCTTGCTTAATATCCATCGCTTGGATTCGGATACTTCTTTATTCCGACCAAATCTGTCACCTTGCTAATGCATATTATAGGAAACCAGACTTCTGTTTTGCTCAACCTCCAATTTTAGGACTACTTAGCTTGTGCAAAATACTCCCGGATAATGCCTCGTAATTTCCACGATTTATTCTTACTATTCAAGCTTTCAGGATCCATGTATTTAATTACCTACCTGCTCTATTTTTTTTTTGTACTTTCTATTAGCGTTCTTTCTTTCTCTTCTATTGCTTACGTGTCTCTATGTTCGTACTATTATTCTTTTACTTGTATCCCAATAGAATCGTACCCGTGTATATCGAACAAATAAATAAGTAAAAAAGAGACTGCGCGTCGTGGAGTCTTAAAAAAAAGGTATCTACAAAGGAAGCGCGAAAAGTTGCTTTTCGTTGGAAGGAAAGCTGACTTTCCTCGGAATTAATTCCCCGGCGATTACCAGCGAAATACAGCGCCGGCTGCTGCCCGTTTTCCAAAAGGTGCGGCAAACCATTTTCCCCCCTTTCGATCGAGCAGACGAGGAAGCGGAGGAAAATTCAGCTCGGTCCCCGGCCAACGAGGCCACGCCGGATGCTGCACTTTCATTAGAGCCGACCAGCTGCCACACGTCCAATGCCAGATAATGGTTCATAAAGAACCGACGGTTATTGTCGTGTGGCGATCTCGCGGTTGAAAATTCGGACGCTGCGAGAGCAGCTCCAGATAAACGGTCCGGCGCTATTCAAAAAATCGAAGCGCTCGAAATCGAGCGCCACGGGTCCTTAGCTTGGTCCTTCCAAGTGCCTGGCGAGAGGATGGTCCCTCGGGAGGCTCCTCCAATTGGGGAGATTTTAAATATGGCCGGTCTCTAACTGCGTTAACTCGCCCCGCTTTTGGCGCGGCTATATTCAGCGATTTCGAGCGGCCACGGAATAATGCAGTGGCTGGATGAAATTTAAATGAATCGAGATTGACAGGCGACCCGTTTCAGACGCGTATATAGGTACCCACCTATTCCGACGTCGCGCGATATAGAACGCGTCGCGAAATACCCCTTCGCTCGACGGTTAAACTTCGGGGATCCAGGTCAGCCGGGACCTTGCATCCAGCGGGACGTATCGTTGCAGAAAATCCGAGCTGCTTCGTGGCGATCTGTAGGCGGGTTGAAGGGAAGAGCGCGAAAGGGTGAGAAACGTTAGAGCACCAAACGCTGGAAAATGGTGACGGGTCCCACGTGATAGGGCGTGTCCGCGTCTGGGAATTAGTAACAGCGAAAGGGGACACCGGAGGGCGAGGAAAAAAGATGGTCTTCGGGAAAGTGGCCGGGAGAAAAAGCCGACGAAGCGACTCCAGCGGCGGTATATAGAGGATAGAGGACACGTCGCGAACGTGCATCGAAAAGGGAGCTCCGATGGGGCCCGGGGAGAGTGCGAAGGAGCAGAAAAGAACGACGAGGAGGAGAGGTCGAGGGCTGGAGAAGGGAGGAATCGAACAAAAAAAAAAGGCGGGGGGGGAATAAAGGACGAAGGAGAAGCAGGCTGCACACGCTGACCTGGAAACTATCCTGACACGAGGGAGGTGGATCGAGTTGCCCAAAGCGCTCGGCTAGGAGACGTAGCTGGGGCGAGGGAATTTGTTGCGCGTAGGTACTCTTAAGAATGAGCCAGTGGACGTAGGCATTTCCATCTCGATGTCGAAAGAGACATCGAGCCGCGATCCAATATCCCCACAAAGGGATATAAATTAACGTTCGAATTGATTCGTCCGACAAACGGCCCGCCACACCCAATAACTTTTCCCTCGTTACCTCCTCTCTCCTCGTCTCTCCACGCCTCACCTGTCCTCGGCCTTTCTCGCGTTTATTACACGGAATCGCATGATTTATTCGCGAACGCGCGGCACACAACAGTGCAGCCGCGCAGGATCCCGCGGGGACGGTTTCTCGTGTTTCTCGAAGGGCATTTAAAATCCTGCTGTCGACGGTGGCCCGCGGTAGGGCGGAAGGGGGCAGAAGGGGGTCCAAGGGCCCCGCGAAAGGGGCGTTGCTAAATGACGAAACCAGTTTCGGGGAGCGTAAGAGCGGTAGGGCCGGGAGCCCGATGGTACGGTCTGTCGGTGGTTTCCTTTTGGTTTGTAAACCACACCATGCTTCCAGGTCACGGTGTACGGACCAATCCTCCTGTACGCGAACCCTTTCAGCCCTCGCCCTCTTTCTCTCGTCACCGAGCCACGAAGCATCGACGCATCGACCACGTTCGGGCCAGCTGTCTCGGAAGTCGATCGACACGCCGTCGCTGCAGTTGCTGCATACCAGGGTAACCGTCGACGACTCGAAACGGTGGGCCCCTCTGTAGGTGCTCGGAATATCTATCGGCCGTCGCAATCGGAAAAGAGGTTTCTTCGACGAAGGAGAAGCGGGCACAGACGCGCCGAGCGCGATGGATAATTTCCCGCCGGCAAACACGAAGGAACGCGAGCAAAGAGCGAGGCGAACCGTGACGGGATCGTTAAATCATAATCAGGCCCAGCCTGTCGGTCTGCACTCGCGCGTAACTCGTCCGCGCGATTATTAATTGTTCCCGTTGAGTCTCCCCCTGCCCCGCGCCCTCCGCCGCTCCGCTTTCCGCCCTGTTTCGCGGCTTTCATAAATATCGCCGACCGAGGGCCGGGTTTCGTATCAACACCTGCGCGATCGATCGCGGCTCCTTCCAACGCCGTTTCGCAACGAGCCGTCCTGTTTCGCGATCGGTACCGAGGCGGCGGATACAATCGATTATTCGCTGGCGACGGAGGAGCTGGGAAACTGACTGCTCCTCGATCTCGACAGCGAGCCGCGGGATCTATGGATCCTCGAGCGAACCTTGAGAATCGACCGCCATCTCGATCGGCTCAACTTGGCCGCGGAAACGCCGATATATGCGTTACGACTCACAGCCGTGAATCTCGGATCGTGGAGACTTGCGAAGCTCTGCCCCGGCTCTGTAATACGCGACGAAGCCGGTCCGGAGATAATGCGCAAGCCGTGACAACCTGTCACCTGCCAAGGACACGTGGAAAAATGTGAATCGCCTTGTCAGAGGGAAATTCGTCAAGATTCGCTCGCTGGACCTTCGATCACCCGCGCGGCCACGGTGAAATCGATTCAAACAAATTCCCAGCGGTTTCCTCTTACGCCGGGGCTGTCTGCTCGCGCGAGGACTCGCGCCAGCTGTTATCGCGAGTATCGATCGCGCCGCGATAATCGGTGTCGCTCGCGCCGCGGCCACGGCGAATCGCGAAATCGACGGATTTATCGACGTCGCGCGGCAAATCGACACTGACGTATCGCGTATCGGGTTAAATAATCGATCGCGGGGGAGGGGACTTGGGCGAGCGTCATTATTTATCGCCGACGAGTCCCGCGGGATTAAATTTAACTGTCCTCGCGCGACGGGATCCTACTTCCAGCTGATCGTTCCACGCTCAAGATTGCTAGCCGCCGTAGTAGACAAACACCCCTCTTTAAGTCGCCGTTTAATTTGTGTGATGTGAATACTTTTCGTGCGATTCACCGCATCCTTTAAAAATGTAACGAACAGGTGAGCTTCTCTAACTAAGGTGTAAGACAGAACCTTAATGTGTCAATAGGGCCGAGTTATACAGAAAGCTACCAACCCACAATGATCTAAAATGGAGAAAATTTTGCCTGTAGATTTTAATTGGTAAAAAAAAAATGTAGCTTTATTTCTATTGGGTATATTTTTTTTCTTTTCGTTGTTTTGCAATGTTTTATAATGGGTTATATAATGGCGAGTAGTATAATATATATTATTTTCAATTTTTCTGTCATTTTTTGTTTGTTTTTAAGCCCACAATGGAAGTATGGCTCGGCAATTTTAATAATTGTATAATGTAAGAGTTGTTCCATGGGTGGATAATTTTTTTCAAAATAAAGATCATAAAATTATGGGGTGCGTGCTGTGTTCAATTAATTTTTGGTAATTTTCACTTGGCCCAGTAATGGCACCTACTCTCTCCACATTTATTTTCCTACGTACACTGATGCGTCTACATCCCGCAAATAAATAAATAATAATAACTACTCGCGGATCGTATCAAACGTTCCCGCTATTATCCAAGCGTGCAGAGCTGATAATGCCGTTATCTAAGCTCGCGGGAGATAAAGCAGAAACTATCGTCGCCATTACACGCGACGTTTACGTACGGCCTCCGATTCTTCGGCCGCGAAGTTTTTGCGCGCCAGTGCAGCCCACTCTGACACCGCGTCTCGCGACACTCTGCATCAGCTGATCGAGCGAAAAACTGTGCGACGGAGGAGAGACTACAAGGCTGAACGTCGCGATAAAGCGGCGACGGTTAAGAGCCGCTAGCTGCACGCTTATCCTCGGCCCGCGAGACAATCGCACGCGCGGGGATAATCCTTCGCGACTATCTCGGGCGTCATTAACTCGGCTCGCCCACGTGCGGCCATTCTGCTAATTACGCGCGCACCTTGATTACGTGGAGACAGCTGTCGCTTCCGCCTCTATCCGTCGCTTTTTCCGTGAACAATGCGCGCGCGCGATAACGGAGATTAGCTTTGAGGACAGTGGTCGACCTACAGCGATAAGGAGCCGCGCCGAGGGAAAACGGGAACGAAGATCGAACTCTCTCTCTCTCTCTCTCTCTCTCTCTCTCTCTCTCTCTCTCTCTCTCTCTCTCCTCTCCGATTCCGCTTTCGGCTTGAATGAGATTACGGAGGAAGTTGAAGAGCCGAGGGAGCCGGTGCGCCGCGATGGCAAAACTCGCGACTCGGATGTAGAAAAAGCAACGGCCGTGGTCCACGAAGAAGTTTGATCGGGGGACGGACTCGGATGCTTGGAGCGATCTCGAAGGAGCCGAAGGGAGTCCTGTCTGCGAAGTTTAGGTCCGAGGCGAGTTTGCACGGTCCGCTCCACGGCCCAGGCGGATCCTTTTTGCAATTAAAAAACCGGATGGACTGGTTCCAGCCTCGGACATTCCGCAAATTCTGACCGCGAAATCGGGGAGGTGGAGGGACCCCGGGCCGGGGTGGGGTGGGTTCAAGGGATAAATAGCGGGGTTAGAGATCTCTCTGTCCCCTTCGCTCTTTTTCTTCTCCTTTTTCTCTCTCCGCTCTCCTCTCGCCGACCCTGCCACCCCCCCCCCCCCGACCCCGTGCCCACCCCCGGCTCGTTTTGACTCCACGGGATAGGAAATGAAACTCGTTCCTGGACGCCCGCGACGTCGACCTCTAATAGACCCTCCGCTAGGTGAGCCACGGACGAGGCAAGCGTGAATTTTATTCGACCGACGAACAAGATACGCTGAGACGGGCTTCCAAGCCCAGTCCTTAAATCTCCGATTCGCCACGAGCGCGTCATTCGGGGGCTTTGTCGAGCCCGGAGAGTCACGGCTCCGCGCGATTCCTGCAAGTTCGCTGCGGAGCCCGAGAGCGACATCGCTCGGAATGGAATTACCCGGCGCGTTGGACGCGACCCAACGGCCAACGGAACCAGCTACCGCCAGCCCGTCGAGCGATTACTGCTTACAGCTAATTGATCGTTAGTGGCATTCGTCGAAAGGGAAATGGCGCTGGCGCAGCGGAAATTGCGACCAGGGAAAACGGCGCGAGCCCCCCCTCCACTTATCGATACAGAATCGAGGACTCGGTGATCTTAAGATGCTACCTTAAGGGATCGTTGCGATTTGCGCGCCGATAAATTAAGTGACTTCCGGGAATTTATTGCGAAGCAGTTTAAGAACATTCGTTTTATTACTTTTGTATTTTTTACGTACTGTAGAAATGTAGTTTAATAAATAGAAAAAAGTTTTATACCATTGGGTAGGTACTATGTTTCTTTTCTTCGCAATAAATTTCAGAAAATCGCTTGATTTATTTATCGCTTAAGACCCCTTAAGGGAGTACAGGGCTATTGAAATTTCGAGAAATCGATTTTTTTTAGTATTATTATTAATTGCGAAAGTGCCATCCTTTGTGAACATTTACAACGAAATTTCATGAGGAAATTCCTAACGGCCTCATAGAGCGGTATTGGCAAGCAATTTATCCTACTTAACTCTTGAACGAATGAATATTTTCACATGAAATTTTAATCACAGGTGTAGAATTCCGTTCTCTACAGTATGGAGCTTCCGCATCAACATTGGATACTTGTAAACAATTTTATAACTGATTAAACACGATTTTTCCGTTAAAATGTGGGAAAAAATTGATTCGTGTGTAACTTTCAAAATTTTCGTTTCAATTCGCCAGTAAAATTCCGCGGTGTAGTTTTTAGTGCAGAAATTACCTCAAAGCATTTTGCTTTTAAATGATTGCTTCACCTGGGACTATATAGCTAGGTACAGAAACTACAGCTGGGCGCTACGCGGGACCATTTTTCGCGTAAAATAACTTCAATAATTTTCAACATTCTGACAATTTCTATTATAAACTACTTGTAAAAGCGTGCATAAAAAATCACTGAAAAGTAGGTAACGGTATGGTGATTATTTGGTGTCTAAGCAATCGAACTAAAAAAAAAACTGTGAATTTTAGTCGTTCAATAGTCCAGTACTTCCTGGAGGTAGCGTGATGAGAGTGAAATTGTCAAAGTGCATAAGAAAAGCATAGGAAGAATAAAATCACCCGACACGATTCAATCTCGTAAAGTAAATTAAGAAACACACTGAAAATCTTCGAGTTTCTGACTGCTTCGCGGAGCAGCAGTCGCTCCTCGCGACGAGATTCGAGTTGATTACAGCGATCCTCGTTACGCGGATTAATCGCGAGCCGTTCGACTGAAAGAATGCTAGTCCAGCGGGCCGCCGATGGAGGAGAAGTGAAAAGTCAGAGGCGACGGCGCATTTGTCTCGGAAGCAACGGGACCGGGCCGTAAATTATGTAGCTCGGCGGCGAATTAAGGGGGAAATAAAGGAGCAAAAGCGGAGAGAGAAGCAGGCGTCAAGCGTTGCTCGGCGCCCGATCGAAACCAAGAGAGGCCAGGAATAATGGCAGCGGGCATATATCTCCGTGCGCGCTGCGGGTCGCTAAACAAATTGCACGGCCGACATTATCGGCCAGCAGCATCTGCGTTGCATAAGCCATTTTCGCGCGAACGCTGGCTCGCGTGCGATTACGCGCTACCCGGTTCCCGACGCGTGCAAGCCTGGCGGCCGACGTATCGAGGGCCGGGGCCGCTTTAGCGCAATCGATTTCGGGGGAGGCGAAACTTTGCGGCCCCCGTTCCCTTTGAAACGGGATCAAAAGAACGCGGTGCTGGACGTCGAAACTGCACCGAGAAGCGACAGAGGACGCGTGGATCGCGAGGGAAGGGAGGAACAGTGACAGAGAGAGAGAGAGAGGGGGGGGGGGGGGGGGACAGAGTTAATTGGATCGGATATTTCAGCCCGGATGGGAATGCCGGCCCTGCCCGATCCCTTTGTCTAGTCACTCTAGTCGCTTGCCTACGAAACGTTCGCATTCTTCGCCGGCGCAGCGCGCGCTCCGCTTCTGCAGCACGCTTGCACTGCGAAGCGAGAACGGGTCGGTCCCGTGGGAGCCTCACTACCGATCGAACACTGAATTCTTCTAGCGGCTATGTCCGCCAGGCGCTAAAGGGTCTTAAGTAGCATGACGATTGAAAGGAACTTAATTTTCTGACAACTGAAAAAAAAGAAACAAATATTGCGCGTAGCATTTTGCACGTTTGTAAGCTCCATTCCGTCACCATTTAGGACACTAAAAAACATTTGTAAGTAAAGGTATCCATTTTTAGTCCGTCCGGATCGCCGATTCATTGTTTAAGCTCGAATTTCTCTGGATTCTTAGACCGTGGAATGTTGTTATCGTCGAGCGTACCGTTTCACCGATGGATGAGGACCAAAGTTCGCGGCGATTATTGGCGGAGAAGGAAGGTGTGCCACGGATGACGGACTACCTACGCGGGCAAACGGCAAACGAGTCGCGTTTCTTTCGACACCCGGGGAAGGGGATGCCGCTTTTTCTAGGAGCTATCATTTCTGCACGGTCTCCGAAGGCTCCGTTCAATGCTTGGACGTGTTCGATGTAGCCAACGGGCAGCACGGTAATTGCGTATTCGTCGCTATGTCAACGATTTGAATGAGAGAAATGAGGAATCAAGACAGCCGCGTTCTGCAGATAAACCATTAGCCGGCATGCTCGCGTCCATAGTGGGCATGTTATCAATATGTAATACTACGAGCCGTATGGTCGCAATTATCATATGTAAATAGCGAGCTCGGGTCGTGCCACGGAACGATGCCCGTGAGTAATGGCCAGCATCGGTACAAAGAAGCACAGCTTCGGAGACGGTTGCCGATCTCGGGACAAGTTTGGCTGCTTCGACGCAGGACCAGACCTTCTTTTCTTGTTAGATTCGAAAGCACGCGATTAGAGGAGCGTGGTAGAGGTCCTTCTAAGCCGCGGGGACGCTAATCCTAACGGAACAAGAGCGACAACGTCTTCGGAGCTCGAAGAAACTAAGGAGAAAATGCTCTAAGAAACGATGCACTCTTTCGCGATCAAGTCGGAGCCGAGTTGCAGCAGAGCAGAATCGACTGTGCAGTTCAGTGGACCGAAACTAGAACCTGGAGCGGAATTTCAGACAACAACGGGCGGGCCTCTATCCAGGTCACCTGGAGATGGTCAATTTCAGCATAATCTCGCGACAGAGGGAATTCTGTCCCCCCGATAGACTCTAATACACCTTTTCTTTCGGGAAAACGGAAGAGCCCTTTGACGCCGTTCCCTAACTCTTAGAGGGAATCGACCAGTGGAGTCGAATTTGCTCGCGACCGAGCACGGAATGCAAAGCGAAGAGAGTGAAAGCCCGGAGCACTTCTGCCTGGCCGTTGGTGAGCGCGAAAACGGAGCCGCTTGCGAAAGGCGCGCGCGTTGCAAAACTCGGGGCAGAACCTAGGCCTAGGTTGCAGGCCTGCTCACGAGCCAGATAAGCGATCTGGAAACGAGCACAAACGCGGCGGGCCTGGAAAACCTTCGAGAAATCACGCTCGCCAGCTTGGCCGTTCCTTATTTTCCGCTGCGCCGTCGGCCGGTGCAAAATGATCGCCTAATGAGATCGGGAACGAACGTTTCCTTGCCCACGCGTGGCCACGCTCCGTGGATTTAGCTTCGATGACGTCAACCTTCATATTCCACTGCAGTGTTCGTCTGCACGCAACGATGACGTATTTTCCGACGCGTAGAAAGACAGTGACGTCTACAGTGGCGCAATCAGGATTTTATCTTGGGGGGATTTGTAATGCAAATTCAATGAAATTCATCAGGTGATTGTAAAAATTTATTTAATGAGTAAAAAGTAATGGCAGTAAAGAGTAAAGAGAGTAAAAAGAGTAAAGAGAGTAAAGAGTAAAAAGAGTAAAGAGTACAAAGAGTAAAGAGTAAGAAGAGTAAAGAGTAAGAAGAGTAAAGAGTAAAAAGAGTAAAGAGTAAAAAGAGCAAAGAGTAAAAAGAGCAAAGAGTAAAAAAGAGTAAAAGGAGCAAAGAGTAAAAAGAGTAAAAAAAGTAAAAAAGATTAAAGAGTAAAAAGAGTAAAAACAGTAAAGATTAAAGAGTAAAAAGTAAAAATAGTAAAGAATAAAAAGAGTAAAGAGTAAAAAGAGTTTTCTTTTCTTTTTACAAAACCTCTTCTTTGGGGAGGGGGTGCCAACCCCCCCCCCCTCTGGGCGCGCCATTGGATGTCTATATAATTTGAAATTTCCACCCCCTCCTCTGTCTGTGACCATTACTTTCGTTCGAGTCCCGAGAGCAGCGTTTTCGCTACGTAACCGCGGCTCTCTATTGGATTCCACGAGAGCGAGACGATCTTTTGCCCACGTCGCAGCCTCGCGTCTAAAGGTTCTCGCGCGTACACGGCGCGCCACGTAGGGGTATATACGATGCAGTGTGTTTGCCCGTTGTCGCGATTAATCACTGCCCACGTGGCTGCCTCCGACGAGAGCTCCTCGAGGCCCTCGCTCGCGAGACCGTTCGAACCGTACCCCTTTTGTCATAAACGTCGAAGTTTCTCCGCGAATGAAACACAGCCCGGCCCGGCCGGATCACCGTAGGTGGTCGAGGATCGTCCTAGCGAGTACGCAAACGGCGCGTAAAACCGCTGCCGTCGTTCCCAGGCACAGGAGGTAAACGATTCCCGGGAAATTTGATCCGAGGGACTCGTCGTGGATGCCCCTCGAGGACTCTGCCCTGTATAATTACGCGAAGAAGTTTGCTGATCGTCTATAGTCTGCGGCCTGCCCAGGTCCTTTCAGTGTCCCTTATTCCAGCTCCACTTTGTATTCGGACCGAGGTCGCGTGGTTTTAATCCGTTCTATCTGGGACAGAGGACTTTTTCAGGGAAGGAGTGGTTGTTTCTCTGCGATTAATAGGCGAAGGAAGTTGCGTGGGTTCTAGGATCTACATTGCCCACTTCGATGCGTTTGCATTACAGCTGAAGCGAAGTAGATACCTGTGCAAGGGGGAGAGGTCAATCGAAATCAGCGATCGAGTGGCTTCCGGGAATGAGCAGTAGATAGGAGAGAACAAGAGCCGCCGGAGATAAATCTAAGTCCCTGAAACGACGCAACCAACGCGTAAAACAGCGTCCCCCACTTAGCCCACGAGAGACGTCCAAGGAAATGCGCGCGATGTAATCGTTCGGTAATCGCAATCACCCTGGTCGAAATTCCAATCTCGGAGACGAGGTGTCGAGTGAACGGAGACCACCTGAGGTAACGGGAGCCATTATGGTGGTCAATCTGCTCCACGGACCTCGACGAACTTCGATGAACTCCATAGAAAAAAGTGTACAGATGGAGAAAGGCTACTTCCTGAATCATACGTGATCATACACCGAGAAACTGCGACCTAGATAATACCTATTCCAAGTGCCTTGACTTTTTCCCCGGCTCAATTCGCACTTTTAAATCCAACGCGTATAGGGATCTTCCTCTTTGTTTTTTCTTTTTGCTTTTACTGTCTCTGCTATATTGTCCTTTTCTAACGTAGGTACTTGCGTTCCTAAATGCAGTGGCACCCCCACCCCCTCCCCACCCCCCAAAGAAGGGGCTTTGTAAAAAGAAAAGGAAACTACTTAGACTTAATTCTTTAAATAAACTTTTCCAATCACCTGATGAATTTGATTGAATTTGCATTGAGAATATTTTTATCCCTTCAACTCGGTTCTCCCCGAGATTAAATCCTGGTACAGGTCCGCGGCACCGGTCACGGTAATTGGATCGAGGGTTGGGATCGGTCGGTCGGGGATCGCGCTCGAACTGGACACCCGTTAGAACGGAAGGCAGCCCTGGAGAACTTGTTGCTCGAATCGAGAGAGGGCCAGGCCTCGAAAAGGGCCGCTAGGTTGCCGCGTATTGATCCAACAACCGGCTACACGCTCGTCCGTGCATCGCTGCATTACCGCTGCCATGTACCCGGTAACAGCCAAGCCAACGAAATCGGCATAATGATAACGATAACGCCGACTTTACGACATCGTAAACCGGACAGCTCCGATGACACAATTACTGTTTAAAAAAAAAAAAAAAAAAAAAAAAAAAAAAAAAAACACCCAGCCTGCACCGCGGCGTATAATGGGCGAGGTCGAGCATTGATTGCCGCGGTATAGCCTGGCCCCAACAGCGGCAATTACCATCCGGAAGACACTTAAACGGAGGAGATACGGTGCCGAGGATTGTCAAGCACGAGTGTCGAATTCGGAATACATTGTACACGTACCAATACGATAGAGCAGCTCGACCGTGCACAGAGGTTCGTTAAAAAGGAGCAAGTCTGCAGAGAGTTGCTCGAGTTTCCATGTACGCAATTCGATTGGAAACAATGCTGCCCCGAATCCGCGGGCAAACATTCGAGGAAATCTTTGCCGAAGGCTGATTGCTCAGGCCGATACAGAGTCCAAAGTACCTGGAGCTTACTGAACTGCCGCGGTAACACGAGCGAGCGAGCGCACAACGGCTTCGGATTGCGACGGTTTCGGGAATCGACAGCCAGCCTTGTGCACCGGCGCGTTCACAATTACCTCGAAGCCTTAATTAAGATTCTTCGCTCTCGGGCCGGATCGATCGGAATCGAGCACCGACTTCCTACGCCAGCCGTTTCTCCGCGAAGCTGCGGGGTCGGGCAACGCCGCGAGGGAGGGAAGCGGTGGCCGATACGTGACGCGCGCCGTGAAATGATAATGATTCTATCGAGCCGTTACGCGTCATCGACGTCATTTCAGAGGCGCTGCGTTTCCATAATAAATCGACCCCTCCTCGCGGCGAGGGAAACCGTTCCAGCCACTTTTCCTTTCTTTCGCGGAGCAGAAACGGTCGCCGAGAACTCCGCGCGGTCCTCCAGGACTCGTTGCCATTTTCTAAGAATTCGCAGTGACGAATTACCGAGAAGAAGGAACCGCCCATGTGATCCAGACGATCGATGTTCCACTCTCCATGCTGTTTCTCAACGCCACCCACATCCGCGGGCGCGCGCGCGTTCCCGAATTTTTGCAGGGCAGCTGGACGAGCAGGAACGTTGCCGCGAGGTGAGCGCAACAGCCTAAGCTTTCTAACTGCAGTTGCGACATCGTTCCAGCGGCGTTTTTGCGGCGACGCTCATGGGAAAGCCACCTCCCCCTGCCTCGTGGCCGCCTCCGCGTCCACCTCCTCGGTAAACCGGCGCGTTTTACACGCCGCACACAATGCGCGATTTTTCCTACTTTCATCCGCCCACGTGCCGCCGCGAGAGAAAGGGAAAAGCCTGCGACGCGCGCTATCTGTCCCGAGATACCGACTTTATCATCCACCCCCGACCGTCTATAACTCTAGACGCTCGTAACTGATCGATAAAGAGTCTATCTATCGGCTTTCTTGCACTCCCCGCTTCGGAAGTGCACTGTTAATCACGTGCGAGTGCTGGATTATGCAATAAACAAAATAGAAATCTATAGAAATCTTCTGAATTTTAAAATCGAACTTTTGGCAAAAACACTTTTTAGTCAAATTATCGGAAATGCATAAAAAATCATCGCGTTGAAGGGATCACCCTGTATAAGGAGCCTCAAAATCTTTCGAGTGCTTAGGCCCTCTAAAGGTCTTAATCCGGCTCTGCGTACAAGATTCAAAGCTAAGAGGCAGCTTTGGGAATTGCTTGGAATCCCACGCGAAATCCTCGAATCGACCAACGTCCAGCTAGCAGAATGGTCCGAAGAAGGTTTCGGTCTCGCGAAACGGAGCTTTCGGACCGGTGGGAAGGAGAAGACTCCGGTGGTCGCGCAAGCAACCGGGCGAAACAGGCAACCTTTACCTTCACCTCGGTTTGCCGGCTGTTCCACTCGTTTCATTCACGAATTTCACTTTCACGGCCACGGCCACGCGAATCGCGTCGCGACCGCTCTCCCCCCCCCCCCCCCCCTCGGATCGCCCCCGCTTCGTTCCGTTTCGGGGCACCGGCGGAGCTCGACTGACGCGGAAAAAATAAACCAACGACCAAGGAGCTTGAGCGCGTTTTTCAGCGCTGCAATTAAGCCGCTTGCTACCGGTGGCACGTATCGAGTACCTACAGCGTGCGCTCGCGAAACTCGGAGCGTCATTGCCGTAGAAATGGAATTAGAATGTTAGGTATAGCTTTTCTACCGGGCTCCGACCGGAATTTAGATTCTCATTTTACAAACAATCTTTCGTGTGCGAACAGTCACATTCATCTGGATTTGCCAAACATAATGAGTTGAGGCACATCGCGTGATCCGAAGAGTTTAGCGTTCGAAAGTTTTTAGGCGACAGACAAACACGCAAGCACATAAACTCTCTGCTTTATATATTAAGATTCCAAGTGTACGAATATTGCCGCGGTAAATAAACTCCTTCCACCGCGATAACTTTTACGTTAATTAAAATAGTAGCCCTTGAAGGCTGCAAGAGAATCCTATCAAGTATATACCTGCTATCCCTTTTCATTTTCACTTTGCATCGTGGCCGCGTATCGAAGAGGGCGTCGAGCGCCGGGGAATCGGTACGAAAACACGAGAAACCGGTGATTAGTCTCGCGGTGGGGCTTGCTATCGGCGGCCAGAGATTAATGAGCGTGGTCCCGAATTCGGGTGATTATCTGGACCCATTCGAGGCGCGATAAGGCATCTCGAGCGAGCCACGGGGAACGCCGCGCCGCCCCCGGACCGTGAACTGTACGATTACAACACGAAAAACAGGCGTCTCGGTTGGACTCGGTCGCAGCGGGAGTCGATTCTCCCTCTCGCCAACAGCCACCAAGGAAATATTACCAGAAGGGCCTGCTCCGTACACGCGAGCCTTCGGACCCGCTGCTCCGACTCGAAAGGATGAGGTCTCGCCGTGAGAGGCGCATTTTGAGTGCCCTGTAAATTACAACCGAGCGGACGGTGCGACGAAGTGCGCGACGATTGCTATAGCTCTATCGAAACCAAATGGGTACTCAAGATCGCGGAGGGGCCGCCCCCCTTTTCTAGGAACTTTGGTATTCAACGCTGACTTTCCGAATCCTAGCGGACGGTACACAGCGAGAGTTTAAAGTGGCCAGTGGATTTTATTCGCAGTATTTAAGGATTAGTATCCGTCGTCCTTTACTTCCATCCTGGTCAGCAGAGAAACGCATCCGAAGGGGAACTAGCCAGCCGCAAGTTACGTTTCCCAGATAATCGTTATCGAAGTCAAACGCAACTATCTATAGGTGGGCGATCAGCCGAACGGAAAAAGCATAATGGTTCACCAAGGAAATCACACACGCTCGCGCGTTCAATCCGCTGCCAATCCCGTCGTCAAGCGAGATAATGTGCACGGTGGCCAAAAGCTTTTGGAAAGAGAGGAAAGCTTCGCGATAACATTGAGCTCGGTTACCAAACCGCGCGCAGGGTTCGATAATTCGAAATGTTCGAAAAGAAAACAACAGATGCGTTGACCCGGCACGCAGAAAGCCGTCGCTCGAAATATCGAACGAACGACCTTCTGCTTAATTACGTCTAATTAACGTTTCGGAGTAGATATTATGCATAGCTTTTTGTAAAAATGAACGGGGATTCAGCTACATCGAGAAACAGGAAAGTGGGAGGCAAATCCGGGCGATAAACGTTGCCAGGTACAGGGGGACAACAAAGAGGCTACGCGGAGACGTTCGTTCCTAAGAAACGCTCGGGTTTAGCGTACCACAGGGAAGAACCGTTAGGGTGCTAAAATTTTATTGCGTCCTCTTTTCCACCACCCAAGTTAAGCACGCCCGTTACAGCGCGCGGAAACTAATCGCGAGGAAGTCCTCGGGACACTCCGCTCCGCGAGACTCGAATTTCACTGCGAGCCTCTTTCATTGCTGAGCTAGAAAAGTAGAATTATAAAAGTAGACCCTTTTGCTACAAATTTGGAAACTGAACAGTTAAGGTGTAGAGAAGTACAGAAACATAGATCGGCCGAGTGTGTAAATTGGCAAGGGAGAGCATATGGAAATAGAACGAAGGAAGCAGGCGTAAGAATCATTTTGTGGGCCAATCGATGAACTACATATTAAGATATGATGCCTCGAAAGAAACGAGTATCAATTTGTAGCTGCTTGGAAAAAACGTGACTGCTAGGAGAGGATCTCGGCGAGATCGCTTGCTCGTTGGTGGCACGCTGAACTCTCGAGATATCGGTCACTCAATGGCACGTATAATCGTGCGAACTGTTTACATGCAAGCGGAGGAGCTGAATACGGTGGCACTCCATTAATCCAAGCGAACTGGCGTTGTTTTACGAAACGTACAGACGAATCCACGAGTCACTGTGTATTCTCGCGGACGTAATTGCTTCCTTAATTTATAAAAAGTCACATCGATCCGTTCTGCCGAGATAACAGATCGCTCGAATAGCAGACTCGATGAATGAAGATTGGAATGAAGTTGCACGGTATCGCGAGAACGATTAGTCGGCGGAGCTGAGTGTATCGAAAGCCTCTTTCCTTCCTCGCGCGCGTTGTGCTCGTCGGTGAAGGTAGCACGCGAGACACCACACGTTCCCGAGTGTGTAAATAAATGAAAAACAGGGGGAGAAAAAAGGAACGGTGCCTCGAAGCTGCCGTGAACAGCAACCACATCGAGCAAGCAGCGTAGAGTCTAGCGTGATAAGTTCGCGTAGGGCGAGGGCCAGACGAGGAGGAGAAGGAGAAGAGGGGAAGAGCGAGGGTCGCGATGGAGGGGGAACGGAGGGCGCGGAAAAGAGAATGAGGGAGAAGGAGGGAGGGAGGGAGAGAGAGAGAGAAGGAGGGGATGGCGAGAGCGAGAAAGACACAGAGCGAGTTGGCAGCATCTACGGAACCTATAAACACGACGCGGCGCGCACAGATCGAACGCTGCCACGGTTGTCGGTCTCGTAACCGCCGGTACAACGACCCCTAGCCAGCCGTTGAGAACGCACCTTCGCGCTAATTACGATACAACCCAAGAATCCCAGCCCGCCACCGTGGCTTTCGTAGCTTGCATGGCTTTGGTAATCTACCGATTATCGACAGAGTTCACGCAGCGAGCCACGAACAAACTTGGACTGTGTTCGTAGAAGGGAGCAATATTTTTGGAGTAGGTAAACTGTTTCACCACAGAACCATAAAACTGACGATACACGAATAGCGAAGATGTGGATATTTGGGGATTACTTATGCTCATCGGTCCCCTACGTTCGAAAAGCACTCGTCCAGGTCGCGACCTCCCCTTGTTATCAGCAAAAGGGCTAGTTTCCCTCTATCACCCCTTCGCCCCGCCTGCTCGAATTTCCTCCGAGTCCCCCAGCAGCAGCTCCTCCTGAGGAGGCACTCGAAGAACCGCGAGAGGGAATGGTATCTCGGTCTCACTCACCTGTCAGAACTCTCGGAGCTGTCGTATCGATCGGCGCACCGCTTCTTCCCGCAAGGGCCGACGAGGGTGTCCTCGGCCGTCCTAACCTGTCCCTTGAAGGGGCTGCCCTGATGCCTGGCAGCGACGGGGCCATTTGCAGTAACACCGGCGGCACCAGAAGCAGAAACAGCGGCAGCGGCGGCAGCAGCACCACCACTACCACTACCACTACCATCACTACTACCAACACTAGCGATGCCGTCCGTCTTTGGAGCACCGGCGTTCTCCTCGTCGTCGGCCGCCTCTACTCTCTCGGGCCCGCCGCGGCCGTTATCGCGCCCGAGACGATTCACTTTCTGCGACCCGTCCGCGTCCCCGTCCTCCTCATCCTCCCCGTCCGCGTCGTCCACGCGGCGACGCCGCCGACGGTCGTTCCCTTCGTTTGCCGGGTTCCCGGGATCCGCGTCGAGGAACACGACCGCGGACCTCGACCGCCGACCGTCGGTCGAGTCGTTGCCCATCATAGTCGCGGCACCCTCGCCACCACCACCGTTACGATTACCGTTGGCATCGCTACCGTTGGTACCACCGTCACCTCTCTCCTCCGTCTCATTCCCAGTCTTTGTTACATCGATACGACCGACACCGGCGCGACATTTCGAAACACAGTTCTCGCCCACCACCACCACTGTATCCTCGTCGTCCTCCTCCTCCTCCTCGTCGTCGTCATCGTCGTACTCGTCCCCGTCGTCGTCGTAATCCCCGCGACTCGGCGACGCGAACGGAAGAACGCGCGTCACCTCTACGCCAGCATCGTTGACACTCTCGTTTTTACCAACGCGCTCGTTGCTACCGTCCACCTCACTGACCTCGCGATCGCGACGATGGTAGTGGTGATGAATGTTATTGTTGTTGTTGTTGTTGTTGTTGTTGTTGTTGTTGGTGGTGGTGACGGGATGTCGACGTGGAATATGAGAATGGGCATGACAACTGCGACGGGGAGGACGATGTTGTTGACGATGATGAGGATGAGACTCCAGCACCGAAGCGTCCTCGTGGATGGATCTCGCGGTTTCCTGACCCGTGCCCAAGGCCATCATCGAGGATGGGGCGTCCTGACGTTTGTGTCGCTCCCTGGTCAAACGTGAATCACTGTCCCCCAGGTCAGCGGCCGCGTCTTCCGCGGACGGACCGTCTGCCATTTTGTAAACGAACGCACTACTGGCTGGCAGAGGCCCTATGGCACGAGCACGGGCCGCGCCACCGCTAGCTCGCTTCTACGGCCCGGCACGGCTAGCTTAACCCCTCTTTTCTACGCCGTACAAAACCACCGCCACCTCTCGCCGACGGCTACCCACTGACCGCCCCCACTCCCGATGCAGTCGACGCCTGCTCGCGAGACCCCACGAACGAGAACGAACCGGCCCGATCCGTCCCGAGCAAGCACGAATCCCCTCCGCCGCGCGCATTCGAAGCGGAGCGAGCGACGTCGCGAGGCCGTCTCGCGAACTAACTTTCAGCGGGAAAATCTGAACGGGCGTTTAATAACACGCCGCTGGATATTCGCGAGGAGTTAACTTTAGAAATATTAAGGAAAATATGCGTTTTAATGTTAGACGGAGGTTAAATGATTTTACCTGTTGGATGTAAGGAGGTGATTGGATAAAAGTGAAAGAGACATCGGATCGAGTATTTAGTGATTGAAATTCACTTTCGTTTATTCGAACGAAACCAACGTTTCTGATACACTCCAAGAAGGTATTCGAATACCGTAATACTGTTAAACGGACCGTAGTAATCATGAGCACCGTACGATTCGTTCAAGTCCTGGAATGTGATTCCAAAAATGAAAGACTGTCTAACGTGTCAACTATTCGCAGGCACTAACGAGTGTTACTTACGCTATCAAAGTAAATACGCCGCTCTACACGATATACGCGACTACAACTATACGCCTCGGGATTCGTACGATTGCTTTGTCTATCCTTCGCGGTATAAAATTAACTGGCGCGTGGTTGTAGTCGAAATTTGATCCTAAACGTGAATTCGTTCCTTGCTTATCCAAGTACGAGTTACGAACGTAAGAAAAATGATCGAGTTAATGTTATCCTGTAAGTGTGCGATCGTTTTGCCGACTTTGTCATCATCCTTGGAATGTGCGTGCTCAAACGCGTTGCCACAAAAAGCACTGTTTTTAAGCGTAACGGTGACTGCATTATCCGATTCGAAGCTGTAGAAACTTAAGCTATTCAACGATTAAACTAACGTCAAGTACCGGCTTCCGATTGGACACGGGCGGGCACAAGGCAGGCACTCTTAATATCCTGTTGTAATTTGAAAAGACTAATTAAATAAAATAATATTTAGCTAAGTTTACCTGTAATTTTAGGTTGTCCCCTATCGCCTACAATCCCTCATTTTTCACGTTAACAGTTATTGCGTATAAAAAATGAGGGTTGTAGCTTGTAAACTTCTAGAATTGCATCTACTTCTCATAAGCACTCCCTCTCGAATTCAATTTGCAATTACGTGTACGCGTATAAAATTGAATCCCCTTAAGGCGACATTCGATGACACTGTTCTCGCAGTTATTGTCACTTTTCAGATACGAGAGAATTTGAAGCGAGAGGTATACCGGGGTGCATCGCGAGTCCATCGCTCCAATACGACAGCAGCGGTTACTTTCAGGCTTAAACTTATGCGCTACGGATGTGTGTAATCTTTGGATAACGTGCAGAATCTTTAAAGAATTCTCACATGGGACGAACGCCTCGGCTCCCCGTATGAAATATTAGAAGTGACTTGGAGTATACTATTTTCCGTTTATTTTACAAAATTGTAGTAGCAAATTGTTCAATCGATTTTACGTACACGCAGTCGCGATCTACAGTGTCCTACTCCCGAACTTTCATCGTCAAAAGCCAACTCTATCCTGCTTCCGTCGACGGAATGTTTACAAACATTTTTTCTCAAGTAGCCTTTGATCATCTCCCACACTTAAGTCCATCCTGCGTAAACATGATTCGCGTGTATCGAAGCCTCAACAAATTGTCAATTGCCGAACACGTTGCTTGATTCGATCCTAGTAAAAAGTTCGTATGTACAATAATGTTTCCGATTATTTGACAGCTGTAAAGGTGCCTCAAAATTCGCGGATGTTCTTCGACCATGCAGCTGGTCGGTAGTCTCCCTATTTAAATATATCGCGGAGTCCCTTAAAATATGTCCTCTATCTCGACTACCCACAACGAAAGCTATACTTCAAAATAGAACCAATGAAAATCCTGCTAAAGACGATCAGTCTCTGCCGCCTTATCGTCGGGATCCCCTTGTACCATGGAGAGCCGCGAGGTGTTCGCCATTTCCGACAGCAGAAGGTGCTCGTTGCTCAAGAGACTCGTTGATTGCGCCCCTATCAGGTTGCTATTGCCGCTGGTGCTTCTGGCCAATCTTCTTACCACCCTGCTGCGTCTCTCTTTCTCCCTCTCCGTCTTCAGTTTCGTGAACTCGTCGTCGTCGGTGATGCTGGCGCAGGAGGAGCTGCCGGTGCTGATAAGGTCGTCCACGATGCCGCTGCCGACGCTGGTGGCTGGCTCGAAGGCGATGCTGGATCGCGCCGATTGCGTGGACTGTTGCGTTCTGGAATCCAAAGATATTTCACTTCACGCGAGGAGCGTGGGGATCGAAGGACCGCGTTGCCATATTTCACAGTGGCGAAGCGACAAAAGGCTCCTTGCTTCTACTACGCTGAATAACAGCGTGTAATATTTCTTTCGTTTAACAAACAATGCCCGAGATAGCTCAGGTCGCTAGAATCACTGCTCCACCCTGCGCACGGCCCTGTGATTATTAACCTTGATCCGGGTATGTATCTGCTATCGATGGCGCTCGCAGCAACATCAACGCTGCTCCTCTCCAAGGCGGCGCCGGTTACGGGCGCGCTGCTGGAGAACAGTTCCCCGTTCCGCGCGTACTCCGTGCCAGGAACGGCGACTGGAGCGCTCGGGGGCGGCGGTCCAGATGCGAATATGCTCTGCACGTGGGGTCTCTTGTCCGACTTCATCGACGTCAGCGTCATCTGCTCGTCCGCCTCTTCCTTGATCACCGCGATCCTCATCGAGCCTCCTCCGGCTGTTTACAATTCGATTTCCAGCGTGCGATCACACATAGCGAAACGAAGACTGTTATATAATTAAAGCCTCGCGGGCATTTGAACCTACCAACGGCTCGGTTTTGTAACGAAGCGGCGGAGCTAGACGACGCGAGCCTTCCAGGCGTCTTGGTGCCACTCGACATCCCGCCATCCGGCCTGTCCTCCTTGCTGAACAGTCGCTTCAGCACGCTGACCGCGCTGTTCACTCTCGTCAGGGAACCACCCAGGTTGCTGGGAGTGGAGCCCCCGCTCAGCGTCCGATCCCGATTGCTCACTCTGCTGGCGCTCCTGCAAATAAACGTCCATTTCCCGTTCTACAAAGCATGCCCGGTTAAAGGTTCCGGCGCCCCGTTTCGTAACACGAGCTAGGAGCACAGAGAAGCGAGCATTGCTTCGTTACTTTGCCACTTCTTCGGTGGGCGCTACTGTTTAAGCGTCGCGTCGGGAGCATAAGTGGCGTAAAGAAAGTTTCTCGTGTGAGCTAAAGCGCGTTTAAAGCGACTTCGCGAGTTACCGATCGATCGGGGACCAACCTTGACAGCTTTCCGGTCGCTGTGAAGTGTATACCGGAGGCAGCGTCGTCGGCCATATCCGGCCGGAACTTCTGCTGATAGTCCGGTGGTACCATTTCGTCGATCCTAACCGACGACGGTTGGAGTTCTTGCTGCGCCGCGGATAACTGGATCCCGGCGGTGGATGGCTGGGGGTGCTCCTCGCGGAAGGGCTCCGTCGCTGCAGTGTACGGAAGCTCCGTGGGGAAGATTTCGTCCCAATACTGATCTCGTATCAACTCTGGATGCTCGTGGTGCATCTCGTCGACGATTAGATAGCTCACCTTTAACAGGAATCCCAAAGAAATGGGTGTTTAAAGCTTTCGCGGCAGTGGTCCCTACTGCTGAAGCCTTTCAGAAGAAACGCTGATCATCTTGGAACCAGGGCTGGCGTGAATTTTTGCGGGGCCCGGTTCGAAAATTGTGCGAGGCCCAGAAACGTATATTGTACCTACTTCTAAATTTTATAATGATAAATATCTATGCACGGGGCCCCACCACAATTTACGATGAGCTTTTCGCGGAAACGCCGGCCCTGCTTGGAACGCTCCTTCAAAGGGAAGAATGGTAAACACGCCTCACCTGTAAATTCCTATCGATTATCCAATTGACCTCAAAGTCATCGTCGTCCTCGCCGAACGGATTGATCAGAGTCTCGGCGACTTTGAGCCAGCCCATGTAGAAGAAGAACTGCAGCGTCGTGAATACTGGGAAGTAGAGATCGATCGTCGACGTGGACGAATTCTGCACCCACTGTCGACCCATCACGCTAGTTAAAAAGTACGTGTACACAGCCAACGTTACTACCTGCGGAACAGTAACCAGTTACGCATTGTTGGAGAACGCCTTCTCCGTACTAAATCGTCGAGGAAATCGTTGCTCGCGCAGCAACTTAATCGCTCGGCTGCGCATAAGCCGTGCCTACCTGAGTGTAAACTAGAGGAACGCTGATAGTATCATAGTGCATCAGGCTACCGCAAAGGCCGCGGAACTTGTTCAGCTCGTCTATCAACGTCTTCACGGCGAAGTCGTCGCGGATCCGACCCTCCTTTCTCGCTCGAGTCACGATACTGGACGCCCAGACTATGGGCAGCCAGTGCTTGCTGGGCTTAGGGAACTTGGAGTTCAGGCTCTGAAATATCGCGAGCTCGTTCTCCAGCAGCAGGCCAGTGTCCACGAAATGCTCCATCGTGGGGAACCGCTTCTTAACCCGGGGCGAGACCATCGCGAGTACCAGAGTTAGACACACGCAGACGTACCTGAAACAAACAGCCACGCTTTGCCCACTCGACTTCTCATCAGAGCCCTACGTTACTCTACACCGCCATAGTCCCTACGCCAAAAGCCATTAAGGGGTCATGCCTAAATAGTCGTCAGGCGAAAAGAAACGTGATTTTCGGGAATTTTTTGTGGAAAATCTAATGTATATTTTTTAGAACTATTTGCTTGTTTTAAAAGTACATATATTCAGCAACTCTCGGTAATTTTGGTACAGGAAAATATTAAAAAATGAACGAATAACAGTCACTCTCCCGGAAGCTATTTTTTTTTAGCGGTGGACACGATTTCTCCGGGCCGAATCATCTGAAATCGAAAAGTGAAGAAGATTCTGCCAGTATACGAGTTTATCTAGTTCGTGAACGAAGGATTTCCGTTTCTGACGAAAACTCTATTTTTAATTCACGAAAAACGAACAATTCAGACATCGAAAAATCATGATTTTGCGTTAAACGGCCGCCATTTTGGCAGAAATCATTTCTTTTTTAAATCCTTCGCTCACGAACTAGATAAACTCACATGTTAACAGAATCATCTTCACTTTTCGATTTCAGATGATCCGGCTCGAAAAAATCGTGCTCACCGCTAAAAAAAAAAGCTACTTCCGCGAGAGTGGCTATTATTCCTTCATTATTTAATATTTTCCTGTAACAAAATTACTGAGGGTTGCTGAATACATGTACTTCTAAAATAAGGAAATAGTTCTATGAAACATGCATCACATTTTTCACAAAAAAATTCTCGAAGATGACGTTCTTTTTCGTTTGTCAACTAGGCATGACCCCTTAATCCAACTCCCAACTCGACCTACCTATACGCCTACCTTCCACTTCTAGACCAAGCTCTTAGTCTTGGTCTAGATCACCGATTTACACCGCTACAGGCCGCGAAACATACCTGACGATAGTACGCCGCATTAGTCGACCCCGTTCGTCGTTGCCGTGAATCGTGGCTGACACGAAAACCGCGATAGAGTCTGGCCAGGGTATCACCATGTATTGATTCCACCATCTGGTCATAACAATACTGACGTAGAAACCCAAGACGAACGAGAGCGGTATTAGGTCGCTGTACTCGTTGCAGTACGCCACCACCGCCTCGAATATCTTCTTCTGATCCTCGTTGAGTAGCAGCCGGTAGATGCCGGACAGGGAGTAGTAGATGAAGAGGAAGAGGGCCAGGTCCAGCCAGACCAGCTTGTATATGCTCGCCCGCCATCTGAAACACGGCAACGCGACGGGAAATCGTGAGAGCCGCGGCGACGGATTAATTAAGTAATCTGGTCACCCATCGCGTCGCAGTCGCGGTAGACGATTCAGATAAAACGGGCTCGAAGCATTATCCCGGAAAAGAACGATAAGGTTACTCGATACAGAACTCTTCAATAGCCGATCGATATTAGGGAGATACCGAGATCCAAGGATGACGAGTAATTGCAAACAGCTCGTGCAATGGGTTTTCTGGACGCACCGTTGGTAGCACTCCAGAGCGGGACAGGCTCGGCGAGACGATCTCCCGCTCTAGCTCGAGATTTTCGACAGCCTCGGCTGCGGTGTCGCGTGTTTAGATCCGACGTAATTTACAATTAGATCGTCCTTGAATCTCGCTCGTATGCCCATTGTTCTGCGTCTACGCGGATTGCCAGTTTGCCGCTTGTTTACGAACCACCGCGCGACAACACCGAGCCGGGGGACACGTCCCTCGGTATCGCGCCGCATCCCAGGAACACGGCGGATCGATCCGCGGCTTTCGAACCGGCTCCCGAGGAGCTTTAGATACGGAGCGGGGAATTAGCATCGTATTTTTAAGCGTGACGCGCAATCGGAAATATTGTTGAGCGTGAAACCACCGACATGCCTTCATTAAGCGAACACGCCCGTTATGGAGCCTCGGTACGGCGATAGGCTAATGGATAATTGGCCGATGAATAAGGTGAAACGTTACGAGCGCGAATACTTAGCAGCCGTGCTGCGAAGAACGAAGAGCGAGCTTGTTTCACGGCGGCTCCGGGGCGAGGAGGAGAAAGTGCTGATGGAAGAAAAGCGGGGCTCGAACGGTGGAACGTGGATGACGAATGGTTTTCCCCGAAGAACAAGCGGCCGACACGCGTGCGATGCAGAGCCAGGATCGCACGCGACGAGTAGAAAACGACCGCCACGAGTGGACACAAAACGGTCGGGGCAAATAATAGATGGGGCAGCGACCCGGATGCAAAATGGCCCGGGGGATTCGATTCAACAAACGAAAAGGATCGTCGCGATGACTTCGAGACTGTTCGAATCAGCAAATAGGAGCTGTACAAGGAATGTTAAGCCTCCGAGGAGATATTCCACTGGCAATAAATGTGACAAGTACGAGGAAATGAGAGATACAATCTCGCGCAGCTCGCTGAGTGCCGATCTTCCTCGGGCGGAAACCTTCGAGTAGTTGTGCTTCCATTCCGCACGTGACGCACATTTTTCATTAGAATTCTCTATCCATCGAGGTGCAATATGACGGAACTATTCGACATGCCATTTAATGGGCTTTCAGCGCGATTAATCCTAATTGCACTATACTAAATCATCGGCTTCGTAAAAACATGACAATCGCTCACTGGTTTCTTCGGAAACGACTTGATGGAGTATGTTGTTTGTTCGGTAATGATTTAACGAATACTCGACAATGGAAACTACATATCTACAAATTGAAGATGCATTATTTTTAGATGCATTATGCTTAATTTTTTCTTTTTTACGGCTAGGTGTTTTGTTTTTGGTTTTTCTTTGTTTCTTTTTTTTTTCTTTTCTTTCTTGCACGTATGCCACTGTACTCTTTATTGTACAAATTGGACCTGTCCCGTAATAAATAAATAAATAAATTACTTGCGACGTAGAATGAGACATTCTAACCAGAGATCCGAAATAAAATCCGGGTCATCGATAATGGTTACGAGTAATGCAAAAAAAAATTCCGTCGTCAATAATGATTACCGGTAACCAAGAAAATTTTAATCATTTATAACGGTTATTCGTAACCAGAATCATTTGATCGAAGATATTAAGTCTTACGCCGTAAGTTTGAAAATTTGTCTTCTGACAGTTACGATATCTGCTTTTAACAATTACTGTGTAGAAATTAGAATTCGTTTCCTATTGATTTACGAGTGACTGTGGGCTAGGGAAGTAGCCTACAAGAATCCCTGCAGCGACCTAACGAGGGCCCACGGCGTGCAGCAAGTGGGCAAAGCAGCCACTACTAAAGGAATCGAAGCAAAGGTTCCCAGCCGGTTGATGGATTCGCGAGATTAATCGCGAAGGGTATCGTTTCCCGTCCGGCGACCTTCTCGGCCGCGTGCGCGCCGCGTCACCCCGACGGAATCAAGCCAAGCCCGAACTGCTTACCTTAGGAGTAATTTTAGAAAGCAACCGAGACCTCTGCAGGTAGCTACTTCGGCAGTGTAAGTGATCGTCATCTCTCGCGCTGCACCTGCTCTGCCACAGAGAAACGGCGGGACGCGGCACAGCTGCCTTAGGTATTGCCGGGGTATCCGCGCGTTGCAGTCATCTCGCTTCGCCGCGAGCACGGCATCCTCCTCGGTTCGGCCACGAGTCGACACGAACGCAACGATCCGCGGGCAGATATTAATTAGTTGGTGGTCGGCCTTATCTCGGCGCGCGTCTCCCTCGACGATACACGGGCAGGCGAGATGGCTGCGAAGGTCATCCTAGATGCGTTTCGCGCGATGTCGTCTCTCTGTCTCGCCTCGGGATTACGTAAGGCGCTCGAGCCCCGACGTGTTCCGTTCGCTTCGGCTTTCCCGGCCGTGGTCGTCAGGTCCTCCGCGCGATCCAGGTGATCGATTCGCGACTCGCTGTCCTTACGACGCGCAACGGAACGGTCCCGTTGACGAAGATGTTCCACCCGAGCGTGCTCGATCCACAGCGCTGTCAATCAGCCTGCGACTGCTTTGGCTATCTCGTCCGTCCTCCCTTAAAAATACGGTTATTTCCGTTGATGATGTAAACTTGCCACGCGTACGCTTTCGAAACTATAACGAACGCCGTTCAAGTACCTGCTCCGATTCTTGCGCGACACTTCTACTTCTTCGAAACCTCCGTTCCCCGAAATGAATAGTCAATATGTACTTCGTTCCGGTTCGCAAAGTTTCGCTGATAATACCTCACGAGAGTTGGTGGCTTTCTGTTCCCGCATACAAACACTGCCAGCCGAGCCTGTTTCCGGTCCTCGCGCGCTCGTGGTTCTAGAAGAAAGATCGTTTTCTTAGTCTACGTGGTCGATTTCCGTTCCCGACGTACTCCACAGGTGGATGTACAACGTCAAGTGTGCCCACGACGATCGCTGCGATCGATGCTGATTCATTGGCACTCGCGAAGAGAAGGCTCGGTATTTTATAGCTTCAGTTTCCGATACGACTGTTATCTATCTAGGGAAACCGCAAGAAAGAAGAAATACGTAGGGAGCAAGTATAGTAGAGGCGAAAGACTTTGCCTACTTTCTTCGACAAGTCACTTTGCTACCCTCCCGTTTCTGGGAAGCTTCGTAAACGTATCAATGGGAATACCTCCTTCTTTTATTATGCATACATGGCGCCGGAACCCTGATTAAGACTTAACGCGATTGAGAGCAGCAAAAGTCTTCTATCTCTACTATAGCAAGAATCCACAAGCAGGCTATCTAACATCCCACAAAAATCCAGCCCAGCCTTTCAGAGAAACCATCACGCGGGCTTCTAACATGATTAACGATAGCGCGTGAAACATCAGAGTCCATTCTACGAATGCGTGAATGGCGTTGATTCTTCCTCAAAGCCGGAGCTCAACTAAATTGCACAGTTATGCTGAATGAACGACGCCTACTATCACCTGACCGCGAGATTCGCTAAGAAACGATGCCAAGCGACCCGTGCCGTCGTCGTTCACGGTGCAATGACTCATTTTCATTCTATAGGTATGTTTCATGGGCTATATGCAGGTCGCGTTTTCTAACCGATGCTCCTGATAGTAACGCGTCGTCGTAATCGCGATAGAAAAGCCCGATTCGTAGCCTTGCGAGCGGATCGTTATCGTCTGCGTAGGCGAGCAGTTATCGCGCCACTGTCCTACTCCACATTCCCGCTCTCGAGCCCCTGTTAACGCGCCACCCTATAGAGTAGGTTGGTTGCACAGCTTAACTCTGCAAGAATAACTTATGTTTCCAAAATTGCACTGTGCACTTTAGGGTCGAAGAATAAATCGACGTGGGAGAGCTATTACCACCACTCGTCCTAACGGGGGGGGTCTTCTGCTGTCCATTCCTTTAACCTAACTGATAGCTCCTATGCTCGGAGTTATATCCAAGTAGAAGAACTCTGATTCTTTCCCATACTCGAGCACGCGATAACGTAGATAATCTTTTAATCTTCCACCGTTGCAGTAGTTTAAAAGTACACACCGATAAATACTGTCCCCAAGATTCTCCTTATCGTACGAATTGAATCCGTGGCCGTTGGCTTCGCTTGCGTTTACTCCAGAGCCTGAAACGTTATTTCAAATCGAAGCTGTCCTCGTTTAAATCCCAAGGAGTATTCGCGCCGTCGGTAAAGTCGCAGGCTTGCGCGAGAAACTTCGAAACTCGTCTGTTCGAAAGTTCCTGTCGTGGAAAACCGTGCAGAATCGACCTTGCTGCGCTAATCGTTCGTTGCCCGCCTTTGCGTCAGCCCATCCGCGCATTCGTGTAACACGTGAAACGGTGAGATATCGTTTCGTAAAGGCTGACGCGCGTCAGATGGATCCTTGCGATCGCGGCGAGCACGTGAGCGTGTGTGCACAGTCATCCCTCGCGGGGGAAATCGAGATGACGCGGAGGAGAAAGCATCAACAGCAAAAGCATCACAAACGAAGAATTAACGTTTACGCGTGGTCTCGTTCGTCCCGCGTGTACACTTCACAGATGATCGAGCAGACGAGACAGGATGAGGCCAGGGCTGCCACTAGCCCCACGTGCGCCTACCCCCAACAAAGGATCACTCCTCATCGAACGTTACAGAATTATCCCACAATAACAGTCTTTCTACCTTCGATCGGAAGCTCCTCTTGGTAACTCACTACCATGCACCAGTCAGACGAACGATTATCCTTTCTCCTGCCAGTCCCTCGGTCCGATTCGAAGCGATCGACCGCGACGCATCGAAATACGAAAACGCTATTGATCTCGGACTGCTCTCTGCATCGTTCAGGCGAAAAGAACTCGTGTACCATGCACCGGAGTGACACGAGCCTCGTGACAAAGGTGTATAATATACCGAGGAGTCGAATGATCAGGAATCGATCTGCTTCTTGGTCCTCTACCTTCCCTGCGACGACAACGGTTCTTCACGGAATTCGCGAGGCACAGCTGGTCGCGGGTCTCCCGAAAGGCCGGGCACGATCGCGATCGAACGAGGCGGCCAGCGAATCCGCGAACGAATAAACTCAACGGTGTGTCTGGCGGAGGGAGTACCCAGCATGTACTGAAAGAGCCGTTGCCGCAGCACGCCAAAAGATCCCCCCGGTACTCCACCTTCGGCCTTTCGATCCTATCCCCACCGCCGCCCGCATTTCCGCATCAAACAGTGGTGCTCACCAGCCAACCTTATCCTACTGGGGGCTCCACTCGCGAATCACTGAAATCGGCGTGTATGCGTAACCCTTTCGTGCTTGATTTAAATAAATAATTGCTATGAAACAATGGGCTAATTATTTCTGACCTAAATTAACGTCACGTGGGTTGAAAATTAGAATGCTAATGGCTTTGAAAGGTTGTGTGTTATCAGGTCTTATGTTATCTTACGTCGCGCGTTAATATCCTTTAATATTTATGAGGCATTCGTCTTCTAGTAAAATAATAAAATGTAGTTCTATAAAATTCCACGTTCGAATTACAAACTTTTCGTAAAATGGTGAACGAATTTCACGTGCATCGTTCATGGGAACAGTGAAGAGGTAACTTAATATTGCTAACTCGGGAAATAATGCGCAGTTCGACACGCGACTCGCGCAATCAGGATTACGAGTTGGCATCGAAAACTTTCAAGCGTTAGTCAGGGTGAATAATTTTGTAATGGTTATCGTCATAGCGGAAGGAGGTCGCATTGTGCGTGACACGTGGTTAGAGAGATTGAGAATGCAGCTATGAGAGGAAGTAAGGGAAGGATACCGGAAGTTCGAGGGCGATGGAGAGGTTGGCATTAGCGAACCGCGGGAATTTAAAGAACACGAGACTTTACTGACATCGCTACGTACACGTATAATTATTCTGCTTGGTCGAATATGAAAATACTATGTCAACACGTGCAACATGTCGATAACGTTCAATATACATGTATACGTTTAATAGAACTTCTACGCTGGCAGATCGAACGCACGTTTCCGAACTTAGAGTAATAATACAATGGCGGAGGGTGAAACGTATCCGTGTTAACGGCCGCTCTGCGCGTACAACGTAAATATATTATTTATACAACACGAACTTCGTACGAGACAATATACATTTCACGTATCTTTTTATAATATACAATCCTTCGTCCTTATCTCTAGCAGGGCAGTTGCGACCTGATTTATCCTCTAAGTAACTCGATATGCAACTCGCGCGCGCAGGCACGCTCGAACGTTCGATGAACATCGATATTGGTCTAACAGTCTTGGTCCCTAAGAGTCACAGCCATCAAATGCAGCGAACAATACTCGGAAATCGTAAGGCCACTTGATTCAACTAAAAACCACTAATTAATACGAACGGCAAGACCGATCAACGGATAGGCGATATGATCTCGTCGAAGCACGCGGGTTCGATAAAGACGAAGCGTGTTCCCGGTTAAAACAAATGCACTGTAGAATCCATATGAACTTCGATCCTGAGGAACAGTAGAGGCTGAAATGCAGCAAAGGGCGTCGGTGCCATTTCTAGCAGGTTTAACGAAACAGCGCTGTCGACAGCCCTGCACGAGCTGGCCGCAAGGTGCTGGCAGACTTTCGCGTTTCAGGATATGTCATGCAACGATGGTCGTCAGGGTATCGTTTTTACTGCCTGCCCTGAAACACAAAGAACTGAGGAAATTACAATAATGTAAATAGTGGTTGTTAAGTAGCAGTTTACATTCTGGAACGAAATTAAGAATGTTATGCCCACCTTATGGTAGCATGCTGCGTCGAGCGCGACCAACCGGCAATGAAATTCGTCTCGCTCCTTTCAGCGATTCGCTGTCGATGACTTCCGCTCTTCGACGGCACTTTAAACGTGGCACTGTGAATGAGATCCGGGGATGTGGTGGATTTTATGGTTTTATACAGCAACCTGAATAACAGTGAACGATAATCAGCTGTAACAAAACCGTTGGAATACCCTAGCCTTTCTTCGTGCATCTACACATGCAAAGTGGGTACCTAGGTAGAAGCGCCAAGACGCAGGTAAGTATTACTGTGAGCCAGTACGTGTGTCTCATAACAGCCATTTCCATTACCCAGTACGAACAAAGTAGGCCCATGCAATTCACGCATACCACGTTGTAAATCAAGCAGAATCCAAAGAACACGGACAGCGATCCCATTACAGCGAACAGGTGGATTATGGTCTGGAAATGAAGTTAGAATATTAAGCCCGGAATCCACCGGGAAGCTAAGCTAAGCTATGCTATGCGATGCTATGTTTTAACGTAGCTTTTGGTAGAAACGGTTCCATAAGAATGTATTGAAGCTAATTTTTTTAAAACGTAGCATGGCATAGCATAGCATCGCATAGCATAGCTTAGCTTCTCGGTGGATTCCCAGCTTTACGTGATGTATATTTAATATCTCGGCCCTCGGATATAATTCCTCAAGAGTCCTTACCCAAGACCGAATTTCTATGGCAACATGGGTCAGCATAACAACGATGCAACACGTCATAACGTTAGTCCCAAATTCCCATATATCGATTGTTGTGTCGTAGTACACCTGCAAAGAATAGATTTATTAAACGATGATCTATAATTTATCACGCCACGAATGAATTCAAGACTGTACTAACACACTCATTTACGAAGAAGATGACGACACTTTGATACAAAGCGTCGGCGATAGTTATCCAAAAGGAGTGCGGTTGGTACATGAGTCCAAGGCGTCCCCTTTTGTACAGATGGGGCATGGACATTAAGACACCGGGCGAGGCTACTCGATCATATATACCCATTGCCAGCGGTGGTATGGACGTAAATAGAAGATTGTACAGCATTAAGTATATTTGGTCTATCATGACTGATCCAGTGAAGCCGCAGTACAGCTACGAGGAGCAAGTAACTGGATAATTCTTGCACGAATATCGGCACTGTACTAGAGTTGCGGGATATGTTATACCTGATACCAGAATAGAAGGAAGACGAAGGTGGCGTTCTTGTAAAAGAAGTACAAGATCATTCTGGCCAGACGATCGTAACACCAGTGGCCGTGCAGCAGTATAAGCCTGCTGAGCATCGAGAATCGTGAAACAGCGAAGTCCGCGGCCATGACGGCTTGTGTGCCCTCGTGTCCCGAGATACCGACACCGACATCCGCGGTCTGTATCATACTAACGTCATTCGCGCCGTCGCCGATCGCCAGGGTTCTCATTCCCAGCTGTTCCTTCACCACCCGCACTATGTAAGCCTGGAAAACGAATTCACGTTTACACTCCACGGTCCGAAGACCCACGGAAAAGAGAAGCCAATTTACGGTACCTTCTGAAGAGGTGTGGCTCGACAAGCCAACACACTGGAGCACGTCTTCGTCAGCTCCAGGAACGGTTCCATAAGTCCTGACCGCGGGTCAAGGATAACGGTCAAGGTTTTGCCGTCGACAACCAGCGCTCGTTGCTTCGGCCACGGACTGTCTGCCCTGTGCGCGTCGTTCTCCGCCGCGTCGCGATTGAACATCGCTATTTCCCTGATACTGTCCATCCCCCTTCGCTCGTTACAATACACCGCGTTTTCCCTCCTCGCAGATTCCAGATACCCGTGGATTAACGCCTCGGCGACGGTCTTGGACTTTGCTTGCAGCCACAACAGCTGCATAGCAGGCGAAAAGAGACGCGCTGAATATGCAATATTCACCGCGGTTTCTGGCTTGTCACCTTCGAATGTAAAACGTTTATTAGCCGCGCGTTTTACGCTGTGCGTAGCTTACAAGGGAAGATCCCGAACCGGAAAATTCAAAAAATTCTGAAACTTTGTGGTTATGTGGGGGATTTCCTCCTGATTACAACGCAATTTTTTTTTGCTGCCCAAATTCGCTCTAAGGGGGTGAAATTAACCCCCGAAGATTCGGCTATTTTTCGATTTTATTTTGTAACACGCAATCTGTAAGAGGTTTATAACTTTTTTTCTAATTCTTTAAACACTTGATAAAACTTCTACGATTTAATAGATCTAATTAAAAGAAGTAACATTTACCTTGAAACTTTTTTTCTATCTCTTACGGATTGCCTGTTACAAAATAAAATCGAAAAATAGCCGAATCTGCAGGTGTTAATTTCACCCCCTTAGAGTGAATTTGGGCAGCAAAAAAATTGCGTTGTAATCAGGAGAAAATCCTCTACATATCCACAAGGGTTCAGAATTTTTTTGAACTTTCGGGTTCGGGATCTTCCCTTGTTAGCTGTGCATCGGGACGTGCGCGTACCTGTTAGAACCCAAATGACGATGCCCGCTGACATCAAGGTGGCCATAGCTTCCGGCACGCCAGCCTGGAGCTTGTCCTCGATCCCAGTCGCGCCTAAAAGAGTCAAATGCGACTCGAGGCTCGTGTACGAGTCCTTGATACGGCGTTCCCGGTTCTCCATCGCCAGCTCGGCCTCGGAGTGCATCTGCCTCCAGGTCTCGTACTCCTGCGCGGTCAGGGACTTCTTGGCGATCATCAGGGTCCGGAGGCCCTGGCGCGCGTACGACTGCAGGTGCTGTCGGACTTTTATCGTCGGTATGGAATTCATGTCCTGAGAAGCTAGCGACGACAGTATCGCGCTGTCGGCGCCTTTGCTGTACAGCACCAGCTCGTTCGTGAAAGGGTGACGCACCAACACGGACATGCACTTTCTGTTAGAGTCGAACGGCAGCACCTGGAATTCGCAGTAGTTACAGATAAGACGCTTCGAAGCTTGTCGCGGATGATTCTCGCTTTCGGAAGCTCTTTCGCTTCGCTCCTCTCGAGAAGCCGCGAGGAAAGCGAAAAAGTATCACGAAGCTTACATGAAGAATTTCGAATGTGATGATAGATTTATCCGGCAAGCATACGATCGCGCTACGGGACGTCCGTTTCAGGAGTTTCACGTCGTAAGCGCGAGCCGCGTTGACCAACGCGAGCTCGTCGGGGCTTTCCGCCTCGTAAATCGCCGCGCTGGGCAGCAATTCCTCCCCGTTCTTCCCACTCGCGCCGATAACGGGACCCAGCGGGCTGCGTCTCTTCTGCGCTCCGTTCGGGGACAATTTCCTTGCGAGCAGTCCCATTCCCAGGGCTGGGATGGACGTCACGTTCAGAAATCTCGGCCTGTAAATCAATAGATATGTGTCATCTAATGCCTCTGCATGAACCAAGTCAAAGAGTAGTAAATTATGCCGGTGATTATGAAGGCGGCGTAAGCGAAAAATCTACAAAAATTGAATTCCTCGCTTACTTTGCGTTACGTCGCGCCTTACATTACCAAACAAGTGATAAACTCAAGCTTTCTAAATTTTTTACTTACACCGCTTTGATAATCACCGGCATATTAATGTAATAGGAAAAGTATTATAACCTGGACAATTTATTCGAAAGCTTCGAGGTGTTGTTCAGGACCGATTCCATCTCAACGATAGAAGATATCGACGACACGCTCTCCTCGACAGCGCTCGCTGCATGCGAGAGGGTAGACAGAGGAATAACCGGGGAAGGAGTTAAGCTCCTTGATTCTATCATTCTCGTGTACCTACAAGACGAACGTCTCCTGTACAAAGAATTTCCGCTGGGAAAGATCTTCTACGCACCTTCCGGACTCGTCGCCGTTCTTCTGCGGCTCTTCGATCACTCCGCTGGAGTTCATGGTGTCGTAATGGGGTTGGGAATTGACCACAACAGTATTACATATCGCTAATACAACTAGGAATTCTTGTAGATGCTGTCTAAATGTACCTATCAGGAGGTCTTCCTTCAGCCGCGAGGAGGGCACCAAATTCTCACCGTCCCCGGTGTGCGAATAATCGTGGCCCCCCACGGCGCAACGTCTAAACAGCATTTTGTTCTCCGTCAGGGTACCCGTTTTGTCCGAGAATATATACTGCACCTGTCGGGGTGAAAGTTTATTTCGTTAAGCGCGATCCCGCAGCCGTCGCGAAGCTTTAAGACTTAAGGGGTTACGGACTAACATGTCGGAAAATAGGGTCGTTTTTAAGATTTCTTTTCATATAGAGAAACGCGCATATTTAAAAATCAAGATACGTTAAGAGAGGGTGCAATAGCATCCACTTCTCCCAAGGGATCTTCATAGTTTAGACCAAAAATATCTCGGAGATTAGTGGACCGATTTGAATAAAATTTTGCACCGACTATAATCAACTACTTGTCGGCGCCGATTTTAAGATAATTTATTTTTTGAAAACTGGCAGCTACTCAAAGTCAAGCATGTGACTTTCAACCGAAGTTTTCATCTTTTTTTGGTAATAAAAAACAAAAGTAGACACTAATCGAAAAATCGTCTGGACAAGTACTCGTTTTCCGTGAAAGGAACACTTTCTTTTTAATGCATTTGTAAAAAAAAATGGAAGCAAATCCAGATGTATCCTTTTACCCAATGTTTATTATCATAGAACATTGAAAAAAGTTGGTATGAAATATACATGTGCTTTAAAAATGGCGGTGCTGACTGGTGATAAACATTTTAACGTTCTTCTGTAGCTTTCAGGTAATATTGATCTTAAAAGGTGACGCAATCCAATTTAAATGTATGATTCTTGTTTGTTACATACGTAATTTCCCGCTGAACCAATAAAAACTAAAATTAAAACAGAATTATTAAATTGGTGGCCGCAAAACGGCGACTATTTCAAGAAAATATAGGTCGTGTTTGTGCGCTCCTAAAAACCCGGGACTTTTTAATTTTTTGATGAAAATTTCGAATTTCTACGGAATATATCAGAGGTTTGGCGGGAAATGACACGTGTTTTATACATCCTGTAATTTTTTTCAAATTGATCTGCACCTCCGTTCGTTCGCAATCAGGAAAAAACGAAGAGAAAAAAAGATTCGAGAAAAACGCGTTTAAAATTTCTGGGCAGAGGTCAAGCGGCAACCTACAACGTCGCGTTGGTTGCCGCTCGACCTTTTTAGCTGCCAAATCAACAATTCTGCGAATTTTAATATAAACCAAACGACATTCTATTCAGAAAATATAGTACTTTCGGAAAATGCAATAGAAAATCGATTTTTCGACTTCCAAATTTCTTTTTGAAGAGACAGCTTAATTTATACGCAACAAAGTGTATATCTTAAATTTTAAATATGTGCGTTTCTTCATATAAAAAAAAAAATCATAAAAATGACCCTACTTTCCGATTTGTCAAGGGTATGTAACCCCTTAAGAGGAACACTTGGCTGAGAGAGCAAGGATGAATAGCATCGAATGCAGAGCACTAAAAATCACTCCCCAAAATTGATCTCCGTAAACGCAGTAGCCCGTTCGTGACAAGGCACCAACACTAGTTCTCCACCTATTTAAGGGGACTAGGCAGTCGAAAAATCGATATTTTATTGCATTTTCTGAATAAAATGCCGCTTGGTTTATAGTAAAATTCGCAAAATTGTAGATTTGGCGGCTAAAAACGTCAAGCGGCAACCCACAGCGTCGCCTTTGCCCAGAAACTTTAAACGCGTTTTTCTCGAATCTTTTTTCTCTTCGTTTTTTTTTCTGATTGCAAACGAATGGAGGTTCAGATCGACTTGAAAAAAAATTACAGGATGGTGTAAAACATGTGCCATTTCCGGGAAAACCTCTGATATGGTCCGTAAAAATTCGAGATTTTCATAAAAAAATTAAAGAGTCACCGGATTTTAGTAGCGCACAAGCAAGAACGAATTTTTCTCGGAAAAATCGCCGTTTTTCAGCCACCAATCGCATAATTTCGATGTAATTTTTGTTTTTATAGGTTAGCCCGAAAACTACGAATCACACCTCTGAAATCGAATTACGTCACATTTTACGACCGATATTAAGGCAAAACGACGGAAAAACGTTGAAATGTTTACCCGTCTGCAGCGCCATTTTTAAAGCACATATATATTTCTTACCAATTTTTTTTTCAACCTATATGGCAGTAATAAACATTGGGTAAAAGGATGCGTCTGGATTTGCTTTCATTTTTTTACAAATAAATAAAGGACAGAGTCTCTTTCTCACTAAAAACGACTGCCTAAGTAGTCCCCTAGGAGCGAAACAGGTGCCTCGCGTGCAGCTCAATTCTCCGCTCGGAGCCACGCGGTCGATCCTGACCCGTATACACAGGTCAGCGTACGCGCGAGCCCCCTGATCCTAATACAAGCCAGGGGGGGGGGGGGTCTGTGGACGTGTTAATCAATTCGCTTACCTGACCCAATTCCTCCGTGATATTGAGCGCGCGACATTCAGCCGGCCGCCCCGTGTCCGTGTCGTACAGTGCCATGTCGTGGCCGATGTGATAAACCTGGCCCACTTTCGCCATCTCTATGGTGACGTACAGGCTCAGAGGTATCATCACTTGTAGGATAATGACGAACGTCCAGAACGTCAGCATGCTCTCGTAGCTGGGATCCTGTATGGTCGGGATGAAGGGTACGAACGCTAGGCCGGAGTACTCGGCCAGCCAGAGTCGGCAACCGGTCGCGCCTAGCACGCAGAGTATCACTAGGATCACCACGCACCATACAACGTCCCTGTTCATTTGCTTCTCGAGCCGAGAACGCTGGAAAAACCACCCTCCTCGTGATCGGACAACACTCTTCCCGGCCCTCCCATTTAATCGCTCGGATCTCTACCTTGTACCTGGGCCCGCCGTTGTTCAGCATCGCCTTGGTCTCGTGGCCGGCGTATATCACGATGCCCTCCGCGAAGTCGGTGTTCTTCAACAGGGATTCCCTGAGCAAAAGGTTCTCCGTGGAAACGGGCACTCTGCCGCCGTTCGGGTGAACCACGGCCCCGTGGAACCTGCAACGCTGCTGATTAACCATCGCCTGTTCCAGACGTTTTTCCACGAGGGGGGTGGGGGCAATTTTGGGGCGTCGGTAGAGTAAAATATAGTGGCGGAGTTGCCCTCTTGCTTTATTGAAGTGCCGATTTCGTAGTGCCAAATTAATTAAGAATCTAATACCGAAATTTGAAAATATTCTCTCATTTAGTATAAACTTATTAAAGATCAATTCTTGAAAATCAGCGATTTTGCACCCTCCCCCCCCGAAGGACGCCCGTGCCACCCACCGTTCCTTCAGTAGCGCTCTACCTGTATATCCTAGTACTCGGCTGATCGACCTCGATCACGGACCGGAACTTGGCGGGCTGGAAGGTGTCCTGGAGATCGACGAAGCCTCTCACGACTTGCCGCTGCTTCAGATTAGTCTCGCCGTCGAGATTGCACGTGTCGATGTAAGCGGAGCCCTGGGGATCGCTGCTCCGCAACAGCAGCACGTCGGCCGGCACTAGCTCATTGTTGGAGAGGTGAACCAGGTCGCCGACCTTCACGTCTTTCCACGCCACCTTTGCATACCTGTCGTCTTCCCTGTAATCAAGCAACCCGCGCGATCGATACAGGCGCCTTTCATTTGGCGAGGCTACATTGACCGGGGGAAACAAGTGCCATTAGACCGCGGTGGAGTAAGGCAACTGCAACGTAGGCTCGCTCGTTGCCCAACAGTGGGTACTTAACGAAAGCAATTTCGTACGCGTATTACGTGCCGAAACGCGCCGCGATCGATATAAACGCTTCCTGATACGCTTCTTCGCGAGGCATAATCGAAACGATCCATGCACCTGGAGCAAGCTCTCCGCAACGCTGTCGGCACTCGGAGATGACCAAGCGAAACGGCGACCTTCGCGGCCGACGATCATTCGGGCTATACATCAAACAATAACCAAACTGTCATAACGGTCAGACGTCGATTATTCTTAACTGACCGTCGCCGCGGTTCAATGCTTCGACTCGCGGGAGACCCCTCGTTGGCGTACCGAAACGATCGAGAGAAGCGGTACAGTACCTCCCAGACGAATTAGGGATGTGCGGGTAATCGAATGTGTCGGGTACCCGAGCGGTCGGATCGGGTCGGGTAACGTCGGGCGGGCTCGGTCGGAGGCCCGAGACAGACGGGCCTACGGGTAGCCCGATTGTGTCGGGTAGCTCGATTAATTCGGGTAATGCGGTGCTTGATAAGTTGATATACGTATTCAGCTTGTTTTAAACAACCGAGTACTCGGCAAGCATGTACAAAATCTTTACATAATAAACAATATGTAACTTTATAATAAGATAACTTTCACGTGGAAAAATAATGCTTCTAACGGATTTATTCAAAATGACCTTCATTCGATACCTACCACCTGTATATTAACTTTGTATATAAGGTGCATAAGTTGAATTTTTACTTAAATGGAATTCTCGCGTAACAGCCCCCAAAAGTAAGTAATAGGTATGAATTTTTTTTTTAAACTATTGTTAATAATACATTAAACTTCCTTCTCTTAATATAGCAGTACTAAATACATGTTTAAAAACGCATATTATCTGGATGTTTCATAGTATTTAAGAGAACTATACAAGCATATGAATATGCTTTTTAACGTATTTATTTTAAATTAGCATGTAAAAGACGAAGCTGTTGCACATTTTTTGGTAATATCTTTGTCCGTGTACTTGTTCCATTGCATGCCTATTTCCTGTATCAACTGTAAGATCATTGTTTATTTGTATTCATAAATGTTTATAAAAAAATGTTTCAAGTGAAAATTATCTTATTCTAAAGTTTCATATAGATAAAGATTTTGTACATGCCGAGTACTCGGTTGTTTAAAAAAGCTGAATATGTATATTAACTTATCATGCACCGCGTTACCCGAATTAATCGAGCTACCCGACATAATCGGGCTACCCGAGGTAATCGGGCTACGCGACATAATCGGGCTACACGACACAGTCTGTCCCGGGCCCCCGCCCGAGCCCGCCCGACTTTACCCGATCCCGACCCGAGCCCGAAAAGTCGGGCACCCGCACACCCCTAAGACGAATCTGAGCACCGCGTCGTGGGATTAATGAGAGCAGAAAATGGTCCTCTCTGGTCGGAGCCCACGTATCGAAAACGATGAGGACAGGTGGAAACTGAATTCGAGGTATTGGAGAATCAATCTTCGTGCTCCCTCCTCTTTCACTCGTGCTCGGCGTGTAGCGCAATTTGACGATATTGCTTTCTGAATCGGTTAGCCCGCGTGCCACGATGCCGAGCGCGAGCCACGTTGCATCGGATATCGTCCGGCCACCTTCTTTTCCGCTCCTGGCGGATACATTATTGAAGCACGGAAATGTTGCTGGAAAAGACTTGGACTCGATCTTCGATCTTGCTCCCGCCGAAAAGCGTGTCGACCACCGCGATCGAACAATTTCTGGAGAGCATCGCGCCTACTGCGAGGCTATATTCAGCTGCGTCAAGCATCCACACGTCTGACTATTACATCGCGGAGTGTGTCGACCATCCCTTTCGTCCGATCTTTTGGAGGGGCGGTACACGGTCGATGTGATTTCTGGAAACTCGAGCACGTGAATTGCCGCCGGGGTCACTTTCGACTTATTAAGTAGTATGACACGAGCTTTTGCCCGGCCTGACGTCACCGTGGTCACGAACGCCGATCGAATCTGACCTAGACTTTACTCGCGGAGTCACCGTTACGCATTTTTCTCCTCGCGAGATTAGAATCGTTGATCTGCGACCTCCCGCAACCTCCTGTGTCCTTTCATTGTACTTTCCAGTCGGTCCAACCAGAGCCCTCGTTCGCCGTTGTTAACGAATACATGTATCATTCCATTAAAAGCTGACTCTAAACGTGACCCCTACGATTCGATCTATAAAAGAGCCGTCTTTCGATGTTCCACTTTACCCTTGGAATCAGAGCCAAATTAAGATCTTTGGAGGCCCGAAGCACTTAGAAGATTTTGAGACCCCCTTGAAGTGACCACTTCAATGCAATGTATGATTTCTTAGGGATTTCCGATAATAATTATCAAATTATTTGATTGAAAAATGTTTCTAACAAAAGTTAGATTTTAAAATACAGAATATTTCTGCGGTGTCCCCTTTTGTCCTGATATCCTAAACACGTACCTATAATCTATAACCTACTCCTTTTATATTTGTCCCCGCATAACTCCTCAGCATACGGATTGATTTTGATCTTTTTTTTGGAGATTAATCTGTTCCGTTATCCCTTCGCAAGGGAAAGGCCTCTAAGGGTCCAGAAAGCCGTATGATTCCAAGCAGTGCTGGATTACCCATAACCAAAATGAATAAAAAAAATTTAAAAGAAAAATTAAAACCGACTCGAAAAAAAAATAAAAATGCACTAAAAAGTTAAAAATAATTTTTTTCCTTATTAAATCTATGACTCTCATATTTTTTAAGTCGGCGCCTCATCATTTGCAGAGCGTAAATCTGGCACGGACTTAAAAAATAGGAGAGTCGTAGATTAAATAAGGGAAAAAATTATTTATTACTTTTTAGTGCATTCTTATTTTTTTTAAGACGGTTTTAATTTTTCTTTTAATTTTTTTTTATTTATTTTGCTTATGGGTAATCCAGCACTGCTTGGAATCATACGGTTTTCTGGACCCTTAGAGGCCTTTCCCTTGCGAACGGATAACGGAACAGATTAGTCTCCCTTCTGTCGAATCCAGGGCTGGTTTCGCCGCGATTCCGTCAGCGACTGCCGTGAAACCGAGACGCTTGAAAATTTGCATTTTCCTCATTCCCGAGGTCGCATGACGCGTGTGCCTCTTCTCCACGGAGGAGCAGCGATTAGTGTGTGTGTATTATTATAGTACGTTCAAGGATACGCAGTTAACGGTTCACAAAGCAGTTCCACCGACGCTCTTTTCTTCTGCTTCTCATTTTTTACCTTGCCCCGCTTCAAGCAGCACTCCTGCGATTCGTCGCGTACGCCGCGAGTGTTAATTAGCGCTCCACAAAAGGAGCCGTTTAACAGAGAACCCGTCCTCTGCCCCTCCCCCACCCCCCTCGCTCGCTGCGAAGCCCCCTTAACGAGCGCGTTTCCACCCGTAAATAGAAGCCAGGCCCGTTTCCAAGTTCCACGATAAACGAATCGCTGATAATTCGGCCGCGGTGACGGCAGCGGCTGAGTAGCCTTAGGAATACTTTTATGCAACGCGCCATCGTTATAGATAACCCACAGCGGTTAGATAACGTAACGACGTTTCAGTGATTTCTTTCCCGCGATTGCAGCCGCAACGGTATCGTTTCACCGTTGCACGCCACTTTCGCGACCCGTCGCTAGCTGCGCGCGCCTCTGCACGGGCTCCCCGACAAAATTCGAGCGCGAGCAGCACCGCTCGAAACGTCACCCCGCCGCCGGTGGAAATATTTCAAAGGATTCGTGGCTTCGATCGCGTTATCTAATGGAATTTCAGCGGTACAGACGCCAGTATGCGGACATCAGACATGGCTGTGAGGAAATCGTGGAGAAGAAATTTTTTAAAATATATAGTCACAGGCAGTTTTGCCCACTGTACCATCTGTCCCTAAAACTGGAAGGGTGAGCCAAGGCTACATACACGTAGGGTTACTATATGGAGTAAATGGTATCCAAAAGGGGGACATGTCCCACTTTTCTGACCGACACGCAGCATCATCCTATCTCCAAAAAAATGTCCTTTTTTGTTTCATCCACAACTCAAGCGATACCTACACTTGCCTCAGCTTCACTGCAGTTATTATTTAGGTACTTAGATTATTCTAATGTAAACATTAATAATAAGAGTGGATATCTAAAGTTTGGTTTCATTTTTACAACGTCCTCGTATTACTCGATCGAAGCTTTTAGACGGTCGGTTATCGCATCTTTTCGTACATCTTTGGGGGTAATGTTTGGGGGCGGGGCTTACCGGCTTTTTTGTTTAAGTTTCTCTTGTCCGTAGACTACTGTGTTACTTTTTCTTATGTATTTACTGGGCTCAGTTCCGTGGAATAACAATAATAATAATAATAATAATACAGAATCAGAGATGTAAGGATTCCATTCGATCCTTATCGAACGTGTCTTTGAAGCTTACAAAGCATTCAGAAAGAATCAGCCGAGATGATCGGGCGAAACGGGAGACGTTCGAATATCTCGGTTTCCTACCCGAGTTCTCCGCTCGATTGGTTCATTTATCCGAGCCATTCCAATCAGCGAAACACGAGCCAACGTGGGTGCGATATGCGGGCACGTAAATGTGACACGATACCGATCCCTCCGCTGTGATGTAACCGCTGACGCCAGCGGCCGTTTAACGGTGCCAAACTACCGGTAGGTGGAGAGAGAAAAAAAGCTCGATCCCTTTCGATTCGGCAGTGGCCCCTTTCACGAATGCTTTCGCCGAGTCCTCCCGGTCGCTCTCGCCCCGCGCGCTTATCTGCCGTCCCGGGCGATCTCTTCGGAGCGTGTGGGCTCGAGCTGGCAGTTCTTCTGCACTACTCACTGACACACGCACCCGCGCGGTGGTAAGTATTTGGCAGACGACGGCCGTCCGCGTTCTTATCGGGAACGCGTCGCGCGCGTTGGCGCGGCTTTATCGGCCCGGAGATTTCATAAAAATACAATCGGGACGGGGATCGAGTAACGGGCAGGGCACGGGCACGCCGAGGTTCGTCAATCGAACCGAGACGAACGGAATACAGAAAGGGATCTCCGCGGCGTGGTGAAGTTGGGGGGGGGGGGGGCCCCGGCCATTTCTGAGAAAGGGGTAAGACGAGGAATGTCGATGGGGTTTCATTGTCGAGAGGCGAGCTTGTTCCCGGTATCCAGGAAAGAAACGAGGAAAACGGCTCGAGGGACACGGCAACCGGTTTTATTGCCGTGGCTTCCTCTTCTGCCGCTTTATTCCACTTCCCAGCAGCTCGCGGCGGACGAGAGACGTGGCACGCCGTACGTACGGTATCCCTGCGTTCAGTCTCGGTGACTCGCGGAACGGGCGTATGCGAAATACAAGGGCTATTTTTAAGAGCCATTCGGGTAACAGAGTGCACGCGTACGTAGCGTAGGTACGTCGACGCGGCGATAGCGTGGCAAACAAGAGATATCGATCTTGGATACTCGATGCACGACAGAGTGATTGGGGAACTTGTTCGCCAATCTGTAAAGGGTCCTCCAGACGCTGATGCCTGTTGCAGTGAAACACTGATGCCTGGCATCATTGATGCAGGTTTCATGATGCATGTTGCTACGTCTGTAGATCGGTTTCCTTGTTTCAGCATCAGAAGCGGAACTGACATCTTGCTCATCAGCTAGGCGCGTGAGCAAGAGTCATGGAACCTGCATCATGATGCGTGCATCAGTGTTCCACTCCAACCATGCATCAGCGTCTGGAGGACCCTTAATGGTGAGATAGTGCGCATGATAAGAGTTCCTGTGCCTGTGGTGGGGGATGCAAAATTGCTGACGCCTGGCTTGCGACTTGAAAGATGAGGGGCCCGGAGGAAAACCGGCACATGCCAAATATGCATCAATTTTCGTTTCTTTATAACATTAATTCGTTCCTGCAACGTAGTAGAATTCCAGCGCCTCCTAATATAGGGGAGGGTTGCCTATATCGTACCACTTAAGACATTTTACGTTATATTTCATATTTGGTACTAATTTGAACGCAAATGACTATTGGATATTGTAGCTTGATCTTTTAGGCACCTGCTATTATATGCTTAACCTTTTGTTCGGAACAAATTAATTTGTTATTAATCTTTTTGTCACATACTGTAAAAGGTACGATTTAGGCAACCGGTCTCCTAAATCGTACCCCTCCTCGGTTTCCAAAATCGTACCTCCACTAAAAATAGTATCAATAACAAATACAGAAGAAAATATTCAACGTAAAGTAATGATTATTATATAGTTATATATACATATGTATACGGATTACACACAGGCCCCAATAATCTATGTACATAACCTATATAACATACGAGTTGTCAAATTCTACTGGTACGATTTAGGAAACATGATCAATTTATTTATAAATATCAATTTAAACTTTATAATGAATGTAATATGTACTTAAAATGAATGTAAAATATTCTACATTAAACCCACTTTTAGAAAAATACCAAAATACAGGACAAAATTGCATCGTTTGATTATTATCAGCTGAAATAAACTGGCAAAAAGTTACATCAATCATACCTGATTTTTTTAAATGTTTATAGCACGCACAAAATAGAGTGTAAGCTCAAAAGGTTTTGTTTCTATTGCTTATTTCGCATTTACTTGATATTTTTATTATCAGATGTCGTTTACATTCATTAATTACTGAGAAATTGATGAGGTACGATTTAGGTGACCAGTACGATATTGGCAACTCTCCCCTAGTAGCATGTGCATTTCATCTAGCAGATTCATATTAAATCTACACGCTGAGAATAAAGAAATGCGCAGTGGAAAAGGAGCCCATGCCGCTCCCACCTAATAAAATTAATTTTCCAGCTAAAATTGGACAACGGTTGTCATTTGACACGTTTCCAATAAAAATACTGCCCAGCCTTGGCCCGCTCCTCTGGGTGCGCCACTGCTCCTTCAACTCGCTTTCCTCTAAGCTCATGAAACTGTAGCATGTGCCTCTGAAACGCCGCAGGGACTCGGAAACTAAATCCATAAAACAGTGAAAATGCGAAAAATATTTTCTTTCAAGCTTCCCCGCGCGAGGCGGCAATTTCACATGAGCTCCGCGGTACCAATGGCTACCAGTCGCCCCCCACGGATTACACTACCCTCTTTACGTACCATCAAGTACAACGCCCCGATTCAGTTCCCGTCGCACAGGGGCATGCGACCACCCGGGATATCGTTTGCATGTCGGCGGAGAGTTGCGCCACGGTATCTTATCCCACGATATCTGCGCGCGACGCAACGCCCGATCCAGCGACCGAGATAGCGAGCTATGTCGCGGCAGATTGATCGGGAGCTGGGATTCGTGGCGAAGGTTCAACCGTTCTTGACATTGCCGGTGACGCGCGGTGTAGCCGCGAGTGTCGACTCTGGCCGTTGCACGAAATTAAAGCCGAAGGGAGGAGGGCTAAAGAAGGCCGGCGCGGGGCCGCGTGCGTGCTGCCGCGAATTAAGTAGGTAAAGGTCGCGATGGGGGCGCGCTGCGCCGCGGCGGAACATGGAGATCGCCGCTCACCAGCAGAACACACGTTCACGTGGTGTGACCCACGCGTAAACACGCCTCCGCCGATCTTAACGAGCCTTTATTAACGCTCGCGGATATCATCCATCGATTCGATCGCCACAGAAGCTTCTAGGCCACTCTGCGCCTGCCTCTGCTGTTCGCCTACTCCCGGCCAGCAAAAAATCAAGCGAAGTAAATCGGTCGAAGCCTCGGTCCTTGCCAGAGAAATACCATCGTGAAGATATCCTGGATCAAGGGTAGCAGACTATCGCGCTCGCCGTCGATCCTTCCAGCAACTTCGATCTCGATGACGCGATGCATTTATCTTACAACGCTATCTACGACGCTGCGTCCGCGTTAATTCGATCTCGTTCGTTAATCGCGCCTATTGCTGCAAACTCTGTTCAACAATAGAAGTTGCGGAGCGCACGCGGCGCCTTTCCATTCCGAGGGCAACAGGCTCCTCGACGGCACGCGGCTCGGGATTTTCCCTCGACCTCCTTTCCTATGCCCTCCTCGAAAACGCCGCCTCGCTAGTCAGGCCCGTTAGCTTCCTTCCGCCGCGGGCGAATCGTGTCTCCGCGGACGAACGGGATTAAGCTCGTTTCACCGCGGACGCTCGCCTTTCCTCCCCGCTGCTCCCTTACAGCCCGGCGATCTTGACACGAGCTGGCCGAGAATCGATGAACGTGCACCGAGTCACGCGTCCTATGCGGAATCGATGGAATAACAGAGGTATTCCGAGGTCTGATGAATATCGCGGCGCGATCTGCGGACCAACGGCGACAAGCGTAAACAGATGTCTCAATTGAAGCCTTCGGCGAATGGAAACGATGGGGGATTAGGTATCGTGCTCCGCGCGATTAAACCTTTCCGTGAATTCGTCCAGCAGACCTGCTTTGGCGCAGCAGACTGTGCTTACATTTCTTTGTCGACGCGGAATATTCCCATTTCGAAATGGAGAGGAGATTGGTAGAAATTGGTCATCTTGGGGCCTGGCTGGTAGAAAGTTTTTTAACCGACTTCAAAAAGGAGGAGGTTATAGATTCGACCCGTTTGTATTTTTTTTTTTACAGATCTTAAGGAATCCAAAATGGATGAGTATTTACCCTGGAGGCGACGGGAAAGTTGTACATAATAAGCGAGTATTAAACAAAATTATTTCCTCGAAAATTCTCTCCGACAGCTATATAGGCCTTCAGAAACGGTATAACATTTATTTCAATGTCTTTTCCCCATATCTTTTGTAATTTACGAGTTACAAGCGCATAAGTAAAAGGGTAGGTGATTGAGGAAAGAGAAATGCAACTCGAATCTCCACGCTGGTTTACCTACTCGGTCGTTATGACATTGCACAATAAAACATTAACTCGAACGGTGTTTCTTAACATTATTATTATTTTTCTGGCAAATATTGTCTGTCAAATATTTTTACTAACGACGACATTCCGAACTTTACGCTTATTTTTTCATGACTTTCCCGTCGTCACCAGGGTAAACAATTATGCATTTCAGGTTCCTTAAGACCTGTAGAAACATATCCTGTAAAACCCTTTCGTCGCCAGGCAGATCCAGAATTGGTAAATTTTTACCGTTCTCTTTTTCAGGCTGCATAGGTAGCGGACGTCAGGCGATACTTCACTGGCGATCGTTGTACGCCGCGATAAATTATCGGCGGTGACCAATCACCCTGGTTCGTCTTCGATCGGGCCCCGTCAATCGTTATCGCGGCGAATGAATTCAGCCGCGATGAAAAAGGGCAATATACCTAAGAATCGAAACAGGCGCGCGATGCACGGGAGCGCGTAATCGATGAAGGGAAAAGAATTAGAGGTGGCGTGTATTATCGAGATGAACGAGGCAGGTTCCGATCGAAAGGTTCGATCAGCTGTGGTTAATAAATCATGGTCGATTCGTTCCGCGAATTTGTTAGTTGCTACCGCAAAGCATGCTCGTCGCTTTCATCGAGCAAATTGAAAGGAACATCTATTGGCGAGCGAAGGGCAAGGTCGGGCCGAGTAGCTATTATTTTTCAAGCAGCCCCGCTGCGTGCAGGAATCGTTGCACATCGATCCGGCGGCGGCTAGCTCCGCGGAATTGAGTTGCATTATAAATGACATGCAGGCCAATCGTCGCTAACTGGCGATAGTTTCCTCCTCCGTTATATTCCTCTTCCCGGCGCCTCGTCGAATCTCTAGCCGACCTCGGCCGGCCGGCCGATCGCGAGGAACGACGGACGGGCTGCTGGCTGGCTTCCTTGCGAACGATATTCAGCAGACCGTCGAATATTGGCACACGGCGCGTGTCGTTTGGAGATTCGACGATACTCGAGGAATCCAGTGACGCAGAGTCGAAATCTATTTCGTAGTTTCAGCGCGTCACGATCAGATTAATTCAGCCTATCGAGAGGAAATAGATCGAGCGCGAACGTCGGTATCGAGGTCGTCGTACATGGGAACGATCGCGCGATCGACGACTCGGCGCGCTCCATAGGCGAATCGGAGCTTATCGTTCACTGGATCGCGCAGCCTCCGCGTTCATCGCGAAAACGACACACAATGACACGACGAAACGCCCGCGTCTTCTGTAAACATCCACCTCCGAGGAGCTTGATTCCCCGACTCACGCGCAACATCGCAGGGTAATTCTACACGGTGATTAGTACACCCATATGTTTGGAGAAGCTTAACTCACTCGCCTTTGTGAAAACCGATAGTCGTGTAGATAATTGAGAGGAAAGGTCGGAAGGACCGCTTCAGCTGTGAACCCGGTTAGATTTACGCACCTCGGATTTTTTAAGAAAACTCGGGGACCGGGCGTTGTCGCCCGAGGCGAGAAGCGTTTTGCAAACTTCGAGGTGTCGAAAGACGTCCAAGGAGCCACCGTCGAGCGCGGGGCGAGATTGAACAACGTCGCGAAACGCGCGATAGCGATCCTCTTCCGCGAAAGGATAAAGAGGGAACCACTTTCTTTTCTGCCGTCCGATCGGTCGCCGTTGCGCTCGACCTACATGCCCGCCACCGGCGATCAAAGCCGCTCCGGCGAGTTACACGATCAAAGGAGCGGTCGCAAGGAATTCTCGAAACGCCCAACACCGAAAATAGGATCGCGTTAAACGCACAGGCGTTCTTTTTCCGCGGAACTGTACACCATTCCTCGAACGACGGCCCTCGGTTATTCGAGCCGAGGAAATCTCCAACTGCAGCTCCGAACGCCAACAGCGTGCCTCGAATTTCGGTGTGCATATGCAAGGATAAATAAATATACGAAATATGCGGTAACAGTGGGAGGGGACGATCTTGAACGGCTCCTCGATCTTCTAACGTACCTACCTTTTCAATTATAATCCTTAATATAATCTTAACGGGCTCGTGCCGTAAATAAATAAATAAATAAATAAATAAATAATCGACATCCCGCATAGAAGCCTCGATTAATGAATTAGCAGGCCTCTGCGCGTCCCTCGCGTGCAGGTATTGGCGAGGGCAGCGGTTCCGTTTTCTCCTACGATCGCGGTGCAACTTAACGCCTATTATGCCGGCTTACTCACCCGACGTAGACGCGACAGGTGGAATTATTGACGCGGCAATCGCTGGCGAGCCTCCGCCGGTCCTCGAAGTAATCCTTCAGCGCCGTCACGCCCAGCACGAAGACCACGGGTATCATGGCGATCTCCTTGCCGAACGCGTTTATGGCTGGCACCCAGTTCAGCAGAACGATAAATATAAAATACAGATTGGCCACGCGGTGGAACTGCTCGAAAAGGTTGCGCGGTAGGAAGCTCAGCATCGTGTACTTCGTTGTGCGTACCCTGCAATTATAAGAATCGAGCGCGCGTGTTTATGGAAAGTGCCGCGACTAAAACGAGGCTTAAGAGTTCAATGATGAATAATGGGCCTTCACCTATTGTTCACCCTCTTCCCATTCGGATGCTGACTCTGCGGTGTTTTCGGCGGCACCAAGTAGTTCGGCACGATCGTCCTCAGACGAGGTTCCTCGGGTAACGGGCCGAAGCATCGGGCCCACAGTCTCCTCCACCAGGGGGGCTCAGCGCTACGTCTTATCGTGTATATCGACTCCGATCTGCAACAGTTCCAACCCCGTCTGATCAGCAAGGAAAGCCCCCCCCCCCCCCCCTCCGCGAGACTGCGATCAGATAGCTCGAGCAGCACGCTACGTAATCAGTTTCTCGATACTTTCTTAAGTCGCGACAACTGCCTAACACTACCACCGGGGCGGCGGTGCTATGTTCGAGCGTTGAACCCAAAATCGGATTAACCCTCGCTGGATAAACGTCCGCGGGGACGTTTCTTTCAGCACAGGTGATGCTACGCGCGTTATTCGCGTGCTGCTCTACTATTTCATTCATTAAATATAAGCTTACCTGGATGCTTGACGCGAGTGACCTCGAAAAGAGGGGGTCTTTCCAGCGGTGGGTGGCCTCGCCGCCTCCTCTCTGTGGCCAGGCGGGAGGATGAAGTCGGTCTTGGAGCCCACTCTGCTGTGCCCCATCGCCGAGTGCCCTTGGACGTCCACCACCTGGCCTTGGCTGAAGGCTCTCTGGTGCCCAGGCTTCTTCAAGGCCGAGGGCCTCGCGCTTCCGATCGCCGACAGGGGCCCCAGATAGGACCCGGCGTTCGCGGGCAGGCCCGTGGTCGTCAGGCACTCCGCCAGCACTCCACCGTGGCTGGCCGATCTGGCGTGGGTCCTCGTGCAAGGCAGCCTCCTGCCCCGCGACTCGTCCTCGTTCGCGCATCTCGCGAGCGCGCTCGGCACCGTGGCCGCCGCAGCCGCGGCCGCGGCCGCGCCGGCATCCGGCGCGGAGGCAGCAGCGATGGTCGGCTGCAACTGCGTCGACGACGAGCCAGGGTGCTGCTGGCGACCCGACCCCGGGAACACGTAAACCGACGCCTGCCTGCTGTCCACCTCCTCGCTGGCTGCTTCCTGCGCGCCGACCTCGGACATGCTGGCACATCTGACCACCCAGAGGACACACCGGGCCAGTTAGACCGCGAGCGGATGAGAAACGTTCCCGGGAAATAAGGGCGGATTTAATTGGAGCGCAATTTCGAGCGGAGGCTGGCAACGGGAGGTCAAGCGGAACGGAGAAGCTTAGAGCACCGTGAACTATCGCCGCTATTTCCGTCGATCCTCCCCGGAAAAAGACGCTGCTTACTCCGAACCAAGGCCACGGGGCAAACAGTTCTCGCGTATCCGATTAACAGGCTTTTGCCACGATAAACAGAGCCATTACGTGTTACAGCGGACTTATCGCGATCGAAGGCTCTTTCGTTCCGACTGATAAACACGTACGTGGTAGGTAAGTATGTCCCAGGTGGTTGTTAGAAAGCCGCGTGGCGGCGAAGCAGAGGCGAGCGCCTTGTGAAAAAGATCGCTGAACTCGGGCCGAGATGGGGATGAATATTTCAGCGTAATCGGCAGGGAGGAGCGTAGGTGCTCCCCAGGGACTGGTCTCCCCTTCGACGGATCGCCGAAATCTGGCTAAAAATCGATTCCACGAGGTCTATTCTTAGGGCGACGGGAAGCGAGGAAAGCTACCCCCGTCGCGACGCGTCAAACGACATACAGGAAGTAGCGTAATGCATTTCCAGCCGCGTTCTCTCGCCATGGTGGGTGCACTTGCACTTGCCCGACACAGATACGCTATTAATAAGATTGCAGTGGGAAAGAGAGGGGGGAGGGGGGAGAGAGGGGGGGGGGAAGAGAGCGAGAGCTGTCTTTTCGAGACGGCAGACGTCGCAGAAACTGGTGGATTAGAGTCGTCGCAAGTGCTTCGGGAAATTTCACAAAATATTGCGAAACGCTAAAACACCTTACGCAGAATAATCCAATAGCCAGGCTCGCGTGAACACCTCCTTATCTTTCCTCACGGAACGAGGAAAACCTGGAGACCGATAGGTGGAACGCGGATTTTTCACTTTTTTATTATTATTATTATTATTACTATCACGACTTTATTACTCATTAAGTGGAAGATATCTTAATATATAAAGCAGAAAGTTTATATGTTTGCGTGTTTGCTTGTCGCCTAAAAACTTTCGAATGGTAAACCTTTCCCGTTTACAAACAATAAATAAATAAACAAACTCTTGGATCACGAAATGTGCCTCAGCTGATTATGCCTGGCTAATCCAGATGAATGTGACTATTTTCAAAAAAAAAAGAAAAAGTAAAGAAACAATATTTTTATAAAATCAGAATCTAAATTCCGGGCGAAGCCGAGTAGTAAAGCTAACAATAAGTAGTAATACATACAGCGAGTAACGGAAATATTCGGACACTTTTTAAAATCGCGTAACTTTTTCAAAATGAATCCAAACGACTTGAGTTTTTTTTTTACAAGCTAGAAGGATTAGTTTGCTAAGTGACGGGATTCGTCGTTTTGACAAAAATTGCGTGGGCTAGGACGGGGAGGGAAGACACGAGAAGGTAGAATTGACGCTATAAAAGTATCGGAGGATACGTTGCTTATATAGCTGTCGGATAGTAGCAGGAAGAAAGTTATAATAATCTGCAGCAGCGATGCAGGAAATAGAAGATTCGAATTTTATCAGCCCCGAGTTTCGCAGCAAAGCCTAGCGTGTTTATCGTCGATCGACACCAGATAAGATTGAATTGCCAGGCTTACGCGGGAGAACGGATCGAAACGGCGAGCTCGCGGAGCAGGTGAGAGCGTTCCAACAGCGCCGGTATCTGCTAGGAAATTTATGGAAACAGCTCTGTAAGACAGCAACGCGACCTAAATATTCTGTGCCGGGGGTGTTCCAGCGCGGAGGGTCGGTTGTTTGCTGAATTATACACGAAAGCCTCGTGGGCACGTGTTTCCTCCGCGCCCGCAGAATTCGCGCGAAGCGAACGAGCAGATAGCTCGCCCGAGGGCAGCTCGAGGCACCCTTATCGGTCCCCGCGTCGCCGTTAGTTTGTGAAACGATAAAGCACCGGTCGCCCTTCGTCATCGCCGCCGACCGGCAATTTATGATGGATCGACCAGCACTTTGTCCCGTCGAGTGTGCACATACTCCTCCAGCGGCCAAGCCGGGGATAGGAAATTCCGCCGAGGAGGACGGCCGAGCGGACGCTTAACGCTTGTTTTCGTAGCGGAACGAGCCACTGGCTGACAGCGTCGTCGAGCTAATTGGGGCAAACTGGATTAAACGATTCAACTCGATGTCGTACCACTCTGCTTGGAACGCCGTTCGAGATATGTAGGTATTACGTTGGCGCGGCGATTACGGGGGAAGAAGGTGGAAGGCGTGGATATGCGACGCTCAAGGCGAATTCGAGGCGGCGGGCGTGCGAGGGAAATGTCAGTTAAATAAATATTGCCCGATGACGAGGGAACGGTATCGCCAAGATTACGCTAATCGTATTTACTTTGGGACGATGACAAGCATCGATGCACACCGAGGTAGCTGGAATTACGTCGCGGGCAAATCGACCGAGTGCTCTGCGCCCACGATCGATGAAAAAAAAAAAAAACCATGTATGTAGGTACGCCGAAAGGAACCCCAGAAATCTTCCAAACGCTGAGAAGTGGATTTGCCATTTTGCAGGCCGTTTCTCGGAAATGTACTTTATCGAAAGTGGTAAAGAGTGTTCGAAGGGACGAGAAAATTCTGCGCGATCGTGCAGAGAGGGGCGGAGGTGCTCGTCGAGGGTCGCGGAAACCGAGGGTAGGCTCGCGTGTGCACGTAAACCGAGCAGAGGATTCCATTTGTGATCGATAACAGCCGACACGTAAATCCCGAGTTATAATGTAAACGGACAATATCAAGGGTAGAAAAGCCGAAGGGTGGAATTGGGTCAGGCGAACACCGACGGTCCCTAACCGGGAGAGGTTCTGCCCGCCTCGCGTCCCGTGCTCGCGCCAGTAACGAGCCATTATCGCTTGTAATTATTGCTCAGGGTCCAATGCCGCGATAATGTTCTGGTAATCGCTGGGAAACATGCTTCGACCGTAACCACGCCGAAGTACTTTTAAACATTTCAAATGGGCAACTAATTGAGAATCGTGCCGTGGGAATCGATCGGTCCTTGTCAACAGATTCCGTTCTGGATCGATGCAAACGAAATCGAAACTGGTTTCTGCGCGATTGAGAAAGATGGCGTTTAATAAAGGACACTCTCGCCGGCCGCGAAAGTTCTTCAAGCAGGCAAGGGTAATGGTTCCGTTTAGAAATAGTACAAGATACCAGTGATGTCGATGAAAAACAGAGGTCTGCAAATAATCGGCATGATGAATAACGGTCGAGCGATAGACAACGTGTACTTTGCGCGAGGTACGACGTCAGGAACGAGTCAATTAGTTTCAAAGTGCATTTCACCTGTAGTTAATCGCTTTGCCACCTAAATAGTGAAAGAGCATTGCTGGTGCAACTTAACGTTACACCTGCGGCCTGAACGAAGATGATCTAGCGATTGTGTGCCAATGATTCAGCAGACGGGGGTGGAGTAAGAACGGTACCGTTCCTCGACGGAAAAGGTTCAAGTTCGAGGTGGTGTTGCACGGGCGCCGATACCCACTCGCGCGTTTCAGCGAAGCGCGCCGCACGACGCGTTCCACGATAGTTTATGCAATTTAACGAGCAGTACCTCTCCAATGGCCTTCTGGGTAACGAATACAGGGACGTCCTCGATCGAGAGCGCATTTTCCTGTCCTGTTTCTAGGATGGACTGCGAGAATTCGTGCGCACGGCCAACGGTAACCGGTTTCGTGGCCGAGGACCAACATCCCCAGACGAAAAAGTTCTGGCCACTTCTCGGGGGCTCTCGGCGACCTTCGACCCGCTGGACAATGGGACGACATGTGTACTTGAAATTCGACGGAGCGTCACTGGACGTCTAGTTTACGCTTCGCGAGAGGGATCGGTAATGAATTCCGTTTATTCAGCATCGTCTGCGCTACTTTTTAGCGATAGCATTCTGTTACGGAGTAATAAAGTGAATATTATTACTTGGAACGGGTATCGGCGTTATCCGCGATCGAAAGAGTGGACGACCGTCTTACTTTCTACTCGATTAACCGGCAATCCTTACCGTAGTTTCCTTCTCAGCTTCTTATTTTAGCGGACAACCGGTATCCCCTGATGGCTAATCTATTTTTTCCCCCTCCTATTCCCTCGGATAATCCTCTGGTACGGACGCGTTAAACGTTCTTCCTTTTCCAGACTCTCTAGTTACCGCTTCGCTACAACGACTCCAAGCTTCCGCATTTAGATGAGACTTTCTCGTAATAATTAAGTAAACGTACCGAGGCTTTTCGAGCAGAGAAAGAGGAGCTGAATACAGCTACGGAACCCCGACGGTTGCGCGGGGTAGGATTCTAGAAAATCTTTCATTCCTCGATAACGAACGCATTTAAAACTATATCACTCTATGCCCTCTAAAACTTATTCAACCAACACGCGACTCAGACTTTAGATGCTCCAAAACACATGCCCCGACCTCAGCGACATTCGAATACAGTAAACACAGCTGAAATTAGCCGACCGTGAGTGACAGAAACTAAAAGGGGCGCCAATGCGGAGGACGGATCGTTCTTGCCTCAAAAACCTCCAACTCCTAATTTCCTGTTTCGACTTGAATCGCTCATACGCCAGCGAGATAAGCTCGACGAACGTTAAGGTAGAATTTCCAATGGAGGTGTAAAAATGTCATCCCTGGAGATTATAAAGGAAACGTAAGCTCACATTTTTTCCAAGCTCCCAACGTGGTCCACGTGGCCTTGGTTAATGGTTGCGGGGGCGCGGAGGGATGGCTCAGCTATCCCCCACGGTGTCTTCGAACTCTGAGGAGCGTCTCTCGACTGTTACTCCGCGGCAAGTCACTGCGTGGAAAACCGCGAGCAGCCGAACGAGGAAAAACCTCCGCTACTTTCGCGTGCCTCTTTTTGACAGGCAATATAACGGGGTATGATGCATGCCCCTCGGGCTCCTCTCAGCGTATCTCTACGGGGAGACTGGCCCTAACGCCGCACATCGCCTTCACACGTAACACCATTACCCCTAAACGTCCGAGGGAACACTGCGCGATTAGTTTCAATTCCCCCGTTTCTCTGTTACAAACGCTTCGAGGAACCCGCGCGATTTCGCGTACGCGACCCTTGGTCTCAGTCGCTCCCGCGATCCACGCAGGCAAACTGAACGAACTTACCGTCGTACACGTACTGACAATTTGTATCGGCAGACCTGCCAAGCGCGACCGTCGAGTCCACTGCCATCTATCGTCACTGCTATTACTTAAATCGTTACCAATCCAACAAATTTAAACTCCCTAGCACCGGTTTTTGAAAGTCATCTTACTATTACAATTGCATTTCGTAATTTCCAATCACCGCGATGCGGTTTATAAATGGAGAAAATGTGTGTCCTGAACTATTTAGAACACGGGAAATTCTGACAGAAATCTGGGCGAATGTTTTCGCGACTAGCCAGGGGATCGATACGCTAATCGCTGTTTTAGGTTCATAAAATATGAGTAGAGAGTCTAAATAACGAAACAATTTATCTATTACGAATTTGATTTAATCGTGGAAAGTGTGGAAATGGATCGAGGAACGGGATATCGGAGAAGCTGGTAGAAGCCTAGGGAGTGTGACGCTACAGTAGCTCCACTAGCGGTAGCACCGCTAGCAGCAGCTCCGTCATCGGTAACGAGCAGTAACGAGCGAAAGAACGAGGTCTTCCGTTCCGGCATAATAGTCGTGCGAGTTGGCAGTCGCGCGGCCGTGTGCTATCACGTTTTCGATCCTTCGCAGCGTTCCTCGTAAACGATCAAGTCCCGCGGAGCTCGGCGTGCCGTAAGTCGAACAGTGGTGTGATCGGTCCCTTTGCATCTCGAACAACATGAATGAAGAATACGACGCGATCGTGCTGGGCACCGGGCTCAAGGAGTGCATACTCTCGGGTATGCTGTCGGTCAGCGGGAAGAAAGTGCTCCACGTAGACCGCAACAAGTATTACGGCGGTGAATCTGCCTCCATCACGCCTCTGGAGGATCTGTTCTCGTAAGTCCCCTTGGAAGCCACCCTCCACCGATTCGTTTTATCATCCGCGGCTGTAACTATCGCCGGCATAGCAAAACTATCTCCGGAGCCCGTGATCGACGGCTCGCCGCACGATGACTGGTCTAAAATATTGATTTTCTCCTTCTCGGTTGTATTCTCGCGGGAACATCCGTCGCCCCGTGGTCGTTCGAGCTCCTTCCGTCAAGCGTATCGCGAGACGAAGCGTGACGTATACCGTCGACCGCGATAATGCGTCGTTGCTGTGCGACCGCCTCTAAACTTTCATCCCTTTCTAATAGCGAATTCGGTACCTTGCACTGACTCTGCACTGGTGCCAGAAAATGACTTGGATTGGTTGTTTCTGATAGAAACGAAGATAGTTCTATAAGAATCAACCAATCCAAGTCATATTTTGGCACCAGTGCAGAGTCAATGCGAGGTACCGAATTCGCTATAAAGAATTCTATCGGAAGGTTGGCTAGAATGCCACTCGATACGGCAAAGGGGGAGGGGCCCGCCCCGCGAAACGCACGCTCGATCGAACGTGCAAAATCGGTTGTGCCGTTTTCCGCTACGGAATTGGCGCACCACATTGTTTTCTCTTCGCGATACTTTCCCTGCACATTCCTCGCCCTTCCCCCTCCCTACTCCGGGCCCTTGCGGTCCTCCACTTCGCGATATATGCCTTGTATACCCTTGAACGTCTGACAACCGACAGAATTTAACGTCACGCCAACTTATGCTCGAGACGTTTCACGAAGGAAATGCTAAGTGTACCGTTACTCGTATGCCATCCTTAATCCGTTTCCTGTGGAACCGAACATATGCTGGCGGATTTATCCAATCTCGGGATTATGAGAATCCCGAGAACGCTTACAAGTCGTGCGAAGGAATATTTTCCATGGCATAACGTTACTCGAGCGTGGTTTATAAATGTAACCGTTATCGGGCGAGATTGGCGGATCTCCACCGTTTCGTCTGCTACTGGGGATCATCCTTCGTAGAGCAACAAAAACACGTTACGAGCGAGATAATGGCGTAACGTGACTTTCCGACCATTCGCTCGACGAGAACGATAACACGCCCGTGTGATTGCACTTCTGGTCCATTGCGGCGGCAGTTATCAAGTGTCTGCCCGCACTCAATAAATCGCAACACGCATCTCAACCACCCATCTGTTATAGCAGCAATGGTTACACATATACTTCGATTGCGTTCATATACAATTGGACGCAACAGAGGCTTGAATATTACAACCTGCAAGGAGAAGGAAACCCTTTTCTCCTTCGCTATTTTTAAAAACGTGTCGACCCGTAGATGATTTTCTAGCAGAATATTTTTATTCCGCGAGCCACTTTGCAGGGCTGCTAATGAGAACCAATGAGAACCTCTTGGACGTGTTGTAAATAAGTAAGCATAAGGTGTGACGTTCATTAATAATATCAGAAATGTTTGTAAGTTTTGCTGATGTATTATTTAATTGATAATTCCAATGATACTGTAATCATGACTCCGGGGTTCTGAACTTGGTGGATGGCAGAGGGGTCAGCCGATATATCGGAAGATCGATAAGTTTTATAGGGACTTTTGGGTCCTGCAAGGGACAGCATTTTGAATTTTGGATTCCCATTTGAATGTTTTTTTTTTTTATATAAAACCGAGGTGTTAGATATACATTCTTATCGCTAAGCTTAATTTCCTGGGTTATCTAGGAAATTCAAGGCCCCGATACCGGATGAGACGTATGGCCGTGGCCGCGACTGGAACGTTGATTTGATTCCCAAGTTCTTGATGGCTAATGGTCTGCTGGTGAAGCTTTTAATTCATACCGGCGTTACGCGGTACCTGGAGTTCAAATGTGTCGAGGGATCGTACGTCTACAAGTCCGGGAAGATCTCGAAGGTGCCGATAGATCAGCAGGAAGCGTTGTCCAGCGATCTGATGGGCCTGTTCGAGAAACGACGCTTCCGTAGCTTCCTGATATGGGTGCAAAACATGCAGGAGGACGATCCAAAAACGTGGGACGGCTTCGACCCGTTTACCAACAGTATGAGTGCGCTGTACAATAAGTTCAACCTGGACAAGAACACTCAAGATTTCACGGGTCACGCGCTAGCACTTTACAGGTAAGCAGTAGTTCGCTATGATAGTTCGCCTAGCGAGACGATGACTGATCGAATGAATGTCTTCTTTCAGGGACGACGACTACATATGCCAAAGCGCAATTACTACTATAAGGAGGATTAAATTGTATAGCGATAGTTTAGCACGTTATGGAAAATCACCTTATCTGTACCCTATGTACGGGTTGGGTGAACTTCCCCAAGGTTTCGCGCGGCTCAGCGCCATTTACGGCGGAACGTACATGCTGGACAAACCGATCGACGAAATCGTCATCAAGGACGGCAAGGTGAGAATCCGCACGTATCTGGAACGAAGTAAAATCAATCCCGCGGTTAATTATCGATCGATTGTTCGTCGCAGGTCGTAGGTGTGCGTTCCGGCGACGAAGTAGCCCAATGCAAGCAAGTATTTTGTGATCCTACGTACGTACCTGATCGCGTGAAAAAAGTGGGTCAGGTCGTAAGATGTATTTGCCTGCTGGACCATCCTATACCGAGCACGGCGGATGCTCTCTCGACGCAAATTATTATTCCACAGAAACAAGTACGTGGGCCCTTATCTCATTTCCATCCAATGCTCTCTAGATCACAACGAAGCCAAGTACGAGCGTTTCTGTTCCCGCAGGTTAATCGTAATTCCGATATTTACGTGTCGCTGGTATCGCACACCCATCAGGTAGCGGCAAAGGGATGGTTCATAGCCATGGTGTCCACCACGGTTGAGACGAAAAATCCGGAGGCCGAGATCAAGCCTGGCTTGGATCTGCTCGGGCCGATCAGGCAGAAGTTCATCTCGGTGTCCGACTACATGGAGCCGACCGACAACGGTTTGGACAGTCAGGTCTTTATATCGACCACGTACGACGCAACGACGCATTTCGAGACCACCTGCCTGGATGTGCTCGATATATTCAAACGAGCCACCGGGGAAGAGTTCGATTTTAACAAAGTGAAACAAGACCTAGGTGACGAAGATCAGTAACCGTAAGACTGTTGCCGTTACTGGTTATCCTCGAAACTAGTTTATCCTGAATTTAAAAAAGAAAAAAAAAACGAGCGAGCAACGTAATTTAACGCGTATCGGTCGACCACGTCGGCGTTTATCCGAGCCTCGTAGTAGATACACGATCTGCTAGGAGGCTCGCGCCTAATAATTTTAGATTCTCTTTCATAGAGGATTCCGAGGAAAGAGGTAAACGTTACTCTCGAAATTTATTTCTCAGTTCTGCCCCAATTTGCATTCTACGTACTGCCCCTTTTCACAACTTCGCCCCGGAGTACACAGACACGAACATTCTCGCGGAATACTAATATCAAGACTTGTACCATTTCGCGCCTGGATATTTTTGCTAAATTTCAAACGGATTGTCAAACTGAAAGTCACGGCCCGGGTGTGTCTACGCGCTCGTCGCCATCGGTGTATTTTGTAGGGTGAACGAGGCAGTCCCGATTATCGCAACTTTATAGATGTAACATATTTTAACTATCGAATGAGAACAGTAAGGATAACCGTTTATTGAGATTGTACATGTAAGAGGATCCTATAGTCGCATTGCTATTCGCAGTAGTCGAAACGCGTTACGACACGAGGTACAAGATAGAGGTAATTTTAAAAATGAAAAAAAAAATATGAATTCCACACACAAGATATCTAAACAGCATGCCGCGGTCTAGCATTAGGAAATACGTCATACGCTGCACATTTAGTTCTGATATTATTTGAAACTTCAGCTATGGAAACGGAACAGAAATGCAAACTAAATATGCACGAGCGAAAGTACTCACGAGAAACAACTGCCTGTAATGGGAACGACTTACAGGAGCCAATCTATGTTCGAAATATTAGGGAAAAGAGGGGATTGAGAGAGAGCGGCCAAGCATTTAAATATAAATTAAATAGATATATGTATATTCGTTCTCATTCTGAAATATATGAGAATGAGAGTATAGAGAAGATGGAATCGTTGAAACATTGTTATTTTATGTGAGCTTGAGAACCAGAATACTTCCTTGTCCAATATTTATGACGTGATCATCAATTGTATATCAACGAGGGAGGCGCATCGAGAAACCGGGGATAAAGACAATTACGCACTGATATGCATCGTTTTTGAAACTGATATGCGTGTGCATTTATGTATGCGTGAATGTTTTGTTAGATGAGTGATTGGCTAATTCCTCAGAACATTTATTTTGCTTGCATTCTTGCTTAAAAACCGTAAGCGCACCGCGAATTCGTATTACTTACGAAATCTAGTGTATGGCGGCCACAAGTTCCGCCATTACTTTATCTAAAGTGTTATTCACGTAACTATAATGTGACAGTCGTAAAAAAGAATAAATGATATTGTATTAATTTCATTACTTTGTATTCTTGTCTGCTACTGTGCGACACGCCGACAGAACAGATATACCTGGTAAAAAAGGTCACGACCGATCTTTACCAATAACAATTTACACAAGCTTCGCGACATAAACATTATTATCCCTGCATCCAATGATCGCGATATTATTATGGACGACAGGAGACGAGAAAACTTCACCAGGAAGCTTTTCGGTCTTTGTCAGTCTTTTTGTTGTAAAGTTATAAATGTATAGAGTACCGTCCGTGCACGCTATAAACAGAATATTACTTTCGCGCCAAGGGGTGGCGAAAATTGGCGAATGAAGGTTCAACACGTATTTCAATGTGGGTTCAGTTTTAAAACTTGTGTCTGATTGGAAGCAATAGACACTCTTGTTCTGACTAGCTACAACGATGCTCCCGCAATCTGTACTCGCATCATTTTCTTTGACAACGTACGAGAATACGTTGCCCTTGATTTTGTACGTCCACATCTGCAAAATCGAGAAATAAATTTAGAACAAAGCAATTCTTTGTGAAGGTATATGCGCTGAACATTCGTTACCTCCACGTTGACTTCGATATCAAAGCAAGACAACGTTCCTGTTACAGAACAAAATAAGATAAGCCCGGTATTTAGCACCACGGGTGCAACGAAAACAGGATCGCTCAATTTCTGAATCCAAATAATTTTCCCCGTTAGCTGCTCTAACGCCAAACAAGAGCCATCTAAAGTTCCAAATAGGATGGAATTCGTTGCTGAGTGTAAACAGCCAGAAGCACTGACGCTCCCATTACTGGTCTTAGCTTTCCAAATTTCTGCACCGTCCTAGATCAGAAATTGTTTTCATGCAGGCTGCTAAAGCGTAGCGTAAAGCAAGTATTCACCTTCGCAGAGAGGCAATATACATAACAGTCGTAAGAACCAACGAATACTTTCTTCCGTTCTTTACAAAATATTGCAGAACATTTTACAATATCTCCCGTCTGGTATTTCCAAAAGACTTCTCCTGTTTTTAAGTGTAGACAGTAAACATTGCCGTCGTAACATCCTGCGAGAAACAGGGAATTGAGAAACACGAATTCATTTTTTGGAAAATACAAAACTTACCTACTATACCCTTGAAGTCGTCCAAGATTAAAACCGAAGCTTCAATTCTATCGGGGAGTCTCGTTCTGAATGTAGGAATGTAGCTCTCCTCATCTAATTGAAGCGTAGAAATAAAACCAGAATGGGAACCGACCGTTACATACGTATTTCCACTAAACAGAAGATTTGTTAATTGTAAGACAGGATGTACAGTAGGATATGTGAAAAGCCCACTTACTCTGAGTAATGAAATACAGTGGGCGATGCATCTACGCATTTTTCTAAACTGCACGTTTTTAATATCTCTATTCTTGAAAATCTGTCGTACTGACTTTCATTTGTAGTCGCTGCACTGTTACACATTTGACCCCTGCACTTATGCCACTCGTACATAGAAGTTTGAATAGGGTCCGAGTCTTGGACTCCTTCGTTAACGTGCTTCGGTGATATCTTATCTTCCTTAGCAATGTTAATTAAAGGAATTGTTTCAGTGTTGCTAGATTGACATTCAAGACTTTGGATTGTCTCGTCTTTTTCGTTATTCGATACAGTACTTTGTACATAGCTAAGGCATTCATTAGCTGTAGCATTATTTAAAAGTATGCCAATTAGTTCAGGAAATTCTATACTCAGTTTTTCAGACATACTGTTTGATATTTGAAGTGCAATGATAGATGTACCCCCTAAATTCATAAATCCGTCATCCCCGTATTTTAAATGGTCCCTCCAAATACATTTAAAAATTCCAGCAATTTTTTCGATGTCAATTTTGTTTAAGGCGCTATGTATCGTCTGTTCCCGTATTCGTTTCTTTAGAAACTCTGCAGAGATTTTTCCACTGGAGGTGAGCTCAAAATGTTCCAAGAAATGTATTTTATCTGGTCGATATAGATGCGGTAATTCTTCTAAATGTTTCGCCATGTGAATATCCATACTGGGATCGTTTGTAGCTTTTTCCTTGGTAGCTAAGCATAAGTGTAACTTATGATTACTTTCATCCCACAATACATAACAAGTTTTTACAAACTTTACTTGCGAGGCAAATTCTTCGAGCTTCGTTAGGTCCACTTTATGTCCAAATCTTTTTATGATACCATTTTTTCTCCCTTTATAAAATATCCTACCCTCTTCGTCGACCTGAAATAGAAGCATATTCAATTACATGAAACGGGACATTGTATGTAATATTATATGTGCTTACGTTAACTATATCTCCAGTGTCACGAAATACTGGTAGTTCTAAATCTCCAACACTCTCGTCATTTAACACGCAAACTCTGCTGTTACTACCTGCATGTAAATACATTAAACTTAGGCATTCTTTACAGTATGATTATATTATGAAAAAGCTGGTTACCAATTACCTATATGCAGGATACCTGTACCATTTTTAACAACTTCTCCTGCTTCATCCCTAACTTGAAGTATGGTTCGCGATAACGCCTGCCCCAAGTAATTTGTGTGACATGGCAGGCTTGTTGTTACAACTTCATTAACACTAGCCCAACATGATACTTCAGTGATACCATAGATATTATAGATTTTTGTACTATTATGAGGATGTTTGGTCGCAAGAAGCGACTCTAGTTTAGGGAAAGGCTCTCCACCCAGCAAAAGAACTCTAAGCGAAGTGTTATCGCTTAATATAGTAGCCTTCAAACGTTCAGCTGTCCAACTATACAAGAAAACTGAAGGAGTCATCTGCAGTACAGTAATTTGCCTAGAATAAGCCTCTTGTAACAGTCTGAAAGCAAAGGATGCTTCTGTTATCGTATCTTCTTGCATAGGTATCACTAGCGTTAGTATATTTATTTTTCATTTCACCTGTTTGTGTCGTTCTTTGATGCCTTTAAAACCATAAACAGTGACCCTGCACTTGAGAGGGCAAGGAAAATTTCAATGATACTCGGGTCAAATGTGATATTTGTAAACTGAGCAATTTTATCTGATTTCTCAATGGCTAATATCCTCCTCAAATCTAGAATATTTGGAACTATGCAAGAGTGAGAGACTCTAACTACTACCGGTGCCCCAGTAGAACCGGAAGTAGTAATTGCATAAGCGTAACGGTTTGGCTTCACGTTTTGTATAGCTCGTCTCTGAACGTGCTTCAATTTAATCAGATAGATGCATTCACCGTGTACTTTGAACTGATTTACAATGTCTCCCTCAGCTGATATTTGTTTGCTAAACAAGTAACTTATATGTAAAGTGTTTTTCAAATTTGTATATTCTGTTGGATTCAATGGTATATTTACAAAGCTATGTTCGCTAGCTAAAATGCTAAAAGAAGAGAAATCATCAATGTGTATTACATATCCCTGTTTTTGTACTAATATTAATATTCTGTGATATTTAAATTCTTACCCCAGTATCAAAGAAACCACACAATATTCAGGAGTATCAAAATTTATACCAATAAATTCATAACTTTGTATGCTCTTCAGATGATCAGAAATCATAATTTTTGCAGCAAGAAGTTCTCTATAAGTTATGTAGATAATCATTCCTTGCAAGTCGTGGTACTCTATTACTACATTATCCAGTTCATTCCAGTTGCAAATGTCATGCAATTTTTTTATTTCATTTGTCGAATTACTATAATGGCCCATTAAATTCTCTGCATTGTCTGAAACAATTGGGTCAGAGTGAAAGATGTAACTACATCGTCGGTTCATTCTTGCTAATTTACTAAAATGTTCCATATTTACCCATTTCTTGTCAAGTATTACCGACCACTCGCCCTTTATTATAGAAATCGTTTCGCCTATTTGTCATTTATGTATTTATCGAAATTAACGATTGCAGCATACAATTCCTAAATGCGGAAGCCTCGACGTAGGTTATGCTGCACGTATTTCAACTTCAGGATTCAAATAAAGGATAAATCCTTTCATACATCGTATTGCCTTTTATTTTTCGTAGCAGCTTAAATAGTATTGATTACAGAACTGAAGAGTTATATTTTTTCGTAAGGGAAAACTTTGTTTAAGGTTACAACTTTGATGTAGAATACAGGCGTGATGATATACCTACTATACAGAATTGTACATACAATGTTAAATTACACAAAATTCTAATTAATATATCGCGTATTGATTAAGTAAGACAGAGTTGAGCTGTTTGAGAGTTTAATTCTTCGCATAAATTTACATTTTATACTTGGACTCTTATTCCATAGGATTATTTGTGTGAGGAGTGTTCAAATAAAACTGCCAAAAATAGAAATTAAACTTATATTCTATACAGATGTAACACAATTTGCAGATCTAGTACACCAAACATTATGCAAATCTAATATACCACTAAGTGGAGGTAACAATGAGTACATTTAGTATGAATTTATATTCATTTTTACTATGCACTGTAAGCAGTACTATTTAATGATATACAAAATATTTAGAATAAACAAACCAGACACATCAACGCGACTTTCAGTGTACTGAAAGCGGTAATCTAGTTCAGTTATATAGTAACTATTTGGTGCATCGATTGAAAAATTATACAGTTATTATTTTAGATACAATTGAAAGTAATACGATTAGTATATCGACTGGTGAATTTTGAAATGTTAAAACAGAATTTTTAACGGATCAGAAAATCAAATGTTCATGCACAGCTTCCGTCTACTTCTCTTCGCACCATTCATTCTCCTTGCGAACCTGCTCTTCCTCCGTTGCTGTGAAGTCGTTCTTAATGTTGAACGTTTTTCGAATCTCTTCGGGTGTCTTGCCTTTAATCATGTTGGCGACAGTTTTGCACGTTACGTCTAGAAGTCCTTTAATGTCAAGGTAATTGGCTGCCAGAATTAGCTCAAAGAGGGTTCCTTGATCGACCTGCGAATAAATCGTTGGAATATTTACAGTAGAAATTGTGAGAACCGCGATATCTCCCGAGCCCCGATAGGTGAATTTACTTTTAGAAAATCAGCGTCCCAAGAACTTATGTCGTCGGTGCGCTTCTCTTTGTTTTCGTCGTCTTCGGGTGGCGGTGGGTCATCCTTATGATAAGTAGCCCACTGTATTACTTTCCTAAGGATGGCAGAATTTACATTTGGAAGAGGGACAACCTCCTCTTCGTCCTCGTCCATACCAAGATCCTCCAACATTGTTTTTATGGTAACCGAACATTTTGCAATATCAACGTCCACTTCGAATACTTCGCCGTCGGAACTTTGCAGTTTGATATTCGGCATCTAGAACAGTTTTCCAACGTATTCTTATACTACGTAGATAGAGATTAAAATACGTCGTGTGAGAAAATACTTTTCTTGCGACGATGAAGTGCCCAAATATTTTGGAGCGTGTGCTTTTATTTTCGTCGCGGGGAACGCGTCAACGGTTTTATCTACTAGGTATTCGCACAGCACCCTCGAAAGATCTTTTCATTCGCCTCCTAATCGGCTCACTATCGAAACCATTCGTGCAACACCGTTTCTATCCGAAAGCAAGCGGGCACTCCATCGATGCAACAAAATAGCTCGTCGCGAACGACATTTTCTTCTGACATGTGCACGAAAGCTTCTGACGTGTACGAGCACAACGTTGCGCGCAAACCCCTGGCTATTTAACGTAACGAATAGTCAAAGAAATCACCGTGAAATGTCCGTTGGAATCAGTGCAGTGAGATATCTAATAATTTACTAGAACGGCGATCAGCAGACTGCAGAAGGCACTTGTTCTCCTGCTCTCTGTCGCTCCCCTTCTAGCTTCTGCTTTTTCGTGCTCTCTCCTCTCCCTCTGGCTTTATACTCTGTCCTCCGTTGCCACCGCTACGTCCTTCTCCGTTGATCGGGCTTCTAGTTACCTCCTTCTCGCTCTTCTGTTTCCCTCGCGTTTTCGTAATTTCTGGTACAGAGGGACCACGGGTCTCGACGAAACGTTACGCCACGTAACGCGAGATGTCGGTATAGTACTGCGCAACAGTTTGTCAGATAAAGAAGTTTCATTTGTCAAGAATCGGAGTATGTATCTGATTAACGATTTTCTGGCTCCGAATTGCGATCGCGAATATGAAAGCTTCGACGAGATGTGCGCTTGAAATCCGCCACCCGAAAAAGCAGCATGGTTGATTTAGTACAAGTACTCTAAAACACAAACTAATCCACTAGAAACGATTTCAAGAAGTAGCCGTCTTTCTTCCACGCGTTCGACCTTTGTTCGATTGAAAATGAAACGAAAAAAAAAATGAGGAAAGCAAGTTTTTTTATTCCGCTCGGAAACTTTCAGCTTTCAGTACGGAAATATGCAAATTCGGATACATAGAGAAGTAACGCGTTCAAACAAGCGGAAGCGTAAAACCACTTTTATTTATCGGTTCCTTTCTTTTTTACGTTTCTCTTATTGCATAGACGGGAAAGTTTCTATTTTTTACGTTCTTCGGCTGCATAAAACGGCCCCGTAAAAGAGCGAGCGGTCTGTTTCACCTCCGAGGTGGTTACAAAACAGGATCGAAAAAAATAACGAAAATTTCTTTACACGCTGAGACGAATTTGTTGGCGCTTGAATCGGGATAATACTTGAACCGTTAGCTCCTTACTGTATGTACTCTTTTTACAAGGGTACTCTTTTTACAAGGTACTCTTTTTAAGAGAAACATATCTGTATTTTTCTTTCCATATAGGTACTTCTCGCAGTTAAAGTTAGTCATCACCAAATGTAGCTTAAGGGTTAAAATGGGATCATTTTTATGATTTTTTTTTCATATAAAGAAACGCACATATTTGAAAATCAAGATATACACCTTGTTGTGTATAAATTAAGCTGCATTCTCTGCAAAAAGAAATTTGATATCATAAGAAATGGTGTCATAGCAACCCCTTCTTCTTAATCACAGCATTTGCGTTACTAGAAATATCTCGAAGATTACTGGATCGATTTGAATAAAATTTTGCACTTATATTCTTAAGTCTATTATCTAATACTTATCGGCGCTGATTTTGAGAAAATGTATTTTTTTTTTAAAATGGCAGCTACTCAAATTGAAGCATGTGATTTTCGAGGTAAGTTTTCATCTTCTTTTGTTAATAAAAAATAAAACAAGACACTAATCGAAAAATCGTCTCGCCAAGTACTAGATTATAGTCTTAAGAATATTCGTGCAGAATTTTATTCAAATCGATCCACTGCCACCATTTCTTAAGATATCAACTTTCTTTTCGAAGAGAATACACTTAATTTATACCCAAAAATTTGCATGTCTTGAGTTTTAAATAAGACCTTTCCTTATATGAGAATAAAATCATAAAAATGACCCCATTTCCCGATCTGCCAACGGTCTGGTAACCCCTTAAATTTCTTTGAACCGTAATGGTTGAGAGATAAAACAATAAAACGAAAACGAACTGGTATGTGTCCTACGTGACACACCATACCGCACGGGAGTAAGGACGAAAGGACATTCTGTGACGCAAAATCGCTTTCAACTAGGAATTTCGCCTCGCCGCCCCTCTGCGTCCGCGAGCGGCCCAGATTTTTTTTCGCCCCGACGCAGCGCGGCGCCTACGGGCACATCACCGGATACTTAAATTTAAAAATTACGAGGTGTCGCGCGAATTGCACGGTAATCTGCCGCAACGAGCCGTTCAATTTCCCCCCGCAACGTTAATAAAAAGGTGGAGGGCGAACGCGAAGCCGCCGAACGGCAGAATTACGGCCCGGTTATTACTCCAATGATTTCTCTCCGTGAAACTATGGACATCGGGTTGCATAGACGAGGGGCCGCTCGACCAGGCGCCACAGCGGCCTACGCAAAGAATGTCATCCCCCCCGTTCCTTGCTCGCCCCTTTCTAATCGCGGCTGTCCTTATCCTCTTTCGGGAGCGGCTTAGCAAAAATTTCATCCCCTTTCGACGTCCCCGTCGCGCTAATATTCTCCCCGAGATGGGTGCGAAGTATCGGGGTGCACTCGAGGGAAGCATACCAGCCGCCGCTGGCGGAGTAACGGGCGCAGTTACAACCGTTCGATCGACGTATCAAAAAGTTCATTCGGAACCTCCGATCGAGAGATACGAGTTTCCCTCGGCAGAGTAGTTTCGCCGTCGATGCGTCGAAAAGTGCATTAATGCGAGTTATAGTTCGCCCGGAGCGGGACAAACGTACCTACGCTCCCGCTCTGTGTATGTACACTTACTTTCCCGTAGCCGTCCTCCCCCGCTTTTCCACCCATCGCAGAACAAAATGATATCGAGAATATTCCCGCTCGGTGAAACGGCGAGACTCTCTACCGTCCACGCCTGTCCAGAGTGACCGCATTTTTACATCGATCGAAATAATTAGGGGGTTCATGTTCATGGATGAACGTGACGGGAATGACGGGAATGGTGTATCAAGCATCTCCTTCGGCGCAATTCTTCGTGGCAAGGGCAGACTCCGGGTAGCTGAATAAGCTGGAAAAATACGGATGGGGGATGTACAAGCGGAAGTCGCCAGTGTGCCCCCCGAGTCGGGCGAACACATCCATTTTCGGCCTCTTCTCTGATGAAATTACAGGAGGATCTATGGGCCTTTTGCTCCCCGAGAGTAACGATACCCTTCCGTGGCGTTTCGCAGCTTGAAATCGTTCCTCGATTAACCCCCGATTACGTAAACATTCTCTCGCCTGCAAATGCGAAGCCACGAGGGAGTATTCGAGCAAAGAATCGGTAATTGAGGAAGCTTCGAAAGTTCCGGGACGAATTTTAAGTTTAGTTGGGAGTTAAGGATGAGAAGGAAAGGTGGAGGGCAGAAGGGGTAGAAACGGGGAAAGCACGAGGATTATGAACCTTACGCAACTATTTAAGGACGATTGCAACCGTAATAAATGCTATGGGAATACTTCTGTTAAATATCCCCGGGCGATCCTTGTACTCTTCGGAAACAGATCCCTGCGAGTTACGATATCACCCCCCACTATCGAAGCTTTATTAAAATCTGCCTTCGAGTGAAATTGGCTCTCCGCTTTAAGTTCATTCTCAGCTGCTGATTCAGGATATTTTAATCTACAATTACAACGAGCAATCTCACTTTTGTCTTTCGTCTCAAACAAAGCTCCAACGAAGGGATGACGAGTTAAAACTCGATAGTCACCGCCGTGAAGCCGTTTCGGTGGTGATCGCGGGCGAGAGTCGAGAGAAATTCGAAAGGAACGAGGATTGGCTCGTTTGGCCGCCGTTCAAATCAACTTGTTCACCTAGCGAATTGGCAGGGGATCGAAGATTCGGAGACGAGAGGGTAGTGACACCGCGACGGCTCTGCTCGTCCACGTAGCCGGTCCAGACTATATACGTAACGGTTGCGGTGATAAATACCGACTTACGCGGCTCCTTGGACCCGGAGGCGCCGCCACGTCTGCACCTCTGTCGAGCTCGCACTCTCCAGTCGATTGCTAACGCGTTTCCGACTTCTTCCCCCCCCCCTTTTTTTCACCGAATTAATGCCCGGTAATTGCGAACTAATTGCCGTAGCTTCCGATCATCATTACTCTTTCCTCGCGGCGACTTTTTTTCCAACCTTTAGACGCACGATCTAGCAGCGGGGCAAGAAAGCTCATTACGATTTCATTGACCTTCAACGATACCGCGAGAAAATGTGCTGAAGCTCAAAGTTCCGACTCGCAGCGGTCCATTCGCTGCCGTATAAAAAATTGATCGACACAGTCCCCTTTTTTTATCTTCTGCTGAACGCACAACCAGCCGTCTGACGCAACCGAGACGCGGATACTCGATCCAGAATCCGCGAAAGCCTCTGCCCATAGCATTTACCTGAGTTCTGTTCGCTCTGTTACAATGCACTGCTCGCCGCGCGCAAGGGTGAGAGGGGAACAGCGGGAAGAGGGAAGCGAACGGTGGCTTTTTTCGCATTAAACAGATACCTACCTGCCAAGTCTTGCCTGTCGTTTTTAATGAGACCCACGCGGCCGTTGTGGGTTAATTATTCCTCAAAAAATCCTCGCTCCTGTAATTCTTACGTTCGTTAAGCATCGTCGCTGGGAGTTTCTCGAGTGTGTCTTACCGATCCGACGTAGGTATTAACACTCGCTGTTTCACCAGAGAGGGCCCGTCGAGATTTCCGCGCGCGCGCGCCTTGGTGGTTGCGGCGAATCGACAGCTGGAGCCGATAAGATCGAGCTCTTAAGGGGGGATTGCGCCTTGTTGGGCTGAAAAATAGGTAATTCTTCGTAAATTTTTTGTACAAAAACGGCTCGACAAATTAATTTCAGGTTTGGCAGACTGTTTCGCTGTATCTTGAACTATTGTTCTGAATTTTGGTGTGACAGTGAAAAAAAAAACATGGCAAATACAAAGAGAGCGTTGAGAAATAATCGGATGGTGCTGGCGTTGACGAAAAGTACTGTAAGGGTTATCCGAAACATAAAAAGGAAACGAGATTCTTAATCTATATGAATGTGGCTATCGGTGGCAGTAGATGCATTAAGAAAAATAAAAAAATGTTAAAATGACAGCCTTTTGGAGAAGGCGAAGCGTCCAGATTTGAGTCTGAACCAGGCTTTGCCCCTAATTCGGGAAAACTTCTTTAAATAAAAAAGGAACGGTAATAGATACGGCAATAAATCTACTACCACCGATAGCCACATTTATATAGATTAAGAATCTCTTTTCCTTTTTGTGTTTCGGATAAACCTTACAGTACTTTTCGTCAACGCCAGGACCACCCGATTATTTTTCAACGCTCTTTTTGTATCTGCCACGTTTTTTTTTTGTCACTGTCACACAAAAATTCAGAACGATAGTTCAAGATACAATAAAATAGCCTGCTAAACCTGAAATTAATTTGTCGAACCGTTTTTGTAGAAAAAAATTCACAACGAATTACCTATTTTTCGGCCCGGACAAGGCGCAATCCCCCCTTAATAAATTGTCTAAGCCTAACCACGCGGGCTTTCCCTTCTCCTTCCTTCCTCCGGAGCTCAGTCAGTGTAATTAAATATTAACTGGTCAACTGGATTGATTGGACACTTGAATTGTCGCGATACCCTCGACAGCCGAAGAACAACCACGAACAATTGCCAGGAAGATGTAAGGAGCGGGAGATAAAAAAGGGGTGGGAAATCGTTCCGCTCGGGCGAGCCCGTGAAGATCTCGATACACCGAGGCACAATGCTGGCCTGTAGGTGTGTGCGCTGGAAAATCAATTGCAATCGTGGCCAAAGATTGCGAGAGTAACCTTTTCGATGCTCCCTCGGCCCCTCCGTCATCCGCGCATCATATCGTCTCTATCGAAACCATTCCAACGTTCAATACTACACCGCCATTAATATGCAAATTATGCGTTAGTCTCGTGCAGCGTGGCAAGCAGAGAGACTCGCTTATATGATTTCGTTGGAGATGCACGCGTGGCCCTGCTCGCGAGTTGAATCGTCTGAACAGTTTAAACCACAACGACGCAGATTTGTCTAAGGGCCTCGGCACGCATTGTGCGAAGAAAGCTACCCGCACTGAGCGTTAAACTATGCTCGGCCAGCGCAACTTTCCTCCTCGATCACGGGCATCTGAACTCTACGAGCAGTAGCGTTGCATCGAGGCAAAAAGGAGGAGACGCAATTACATTAATCGAGGTACATATTACAGTGGGTCTCTCTGCGGTACGGGGGAGTTGGGGCGCTTCGGTGCAACGGGCACAATGAAACATTAATATTCTCTTGATATCTGGAACCAGTCAGAAGTTCAATAAAATGATCACAAAACAGTATACTCTACGATCTTGAAAGATTATATAAGATTATAGAAGATAGCCTGTAGATATCAAGATAATATTAACGTTTCATTGTGCCCCCCTACTAAGTACGTCAAAGTGCCCCAACTCCCCCTACTAGTGACACAGAGATTTACCGCGGATGGTGCCCAGCTTCTTACCATTTCTAACGCGCAGCGATTTTCCTACTCACGTCCTTATTAATTCAAGAGGCGAGTATCCGAGGAATGAAGTTAAAACCTTGCCTCCCCCTTTCACGGGCACTAGCAACCCTCTTGATCTTCTGCCCTCGATTCCGTGTAGCATCCTGTGTAACAAGATCGACGACGATCCCCTTCCCAGCCGTGGCTCCATTCACGGAGCTCCATTCATGAATCTATGTACGCTCCTTGGCCGTCGCTGCCCCCGAAAGCAGTTTTTCGTGGGAGACCCGGGCGGCTTCGCCTTGGGAGCTTTCGCGTGATATCATCGTTCTGGGTGGAGACTGGCTCCAATGACGTAATGAGCGAGAGGGTGTAGAATACATGCTGGGCGGCCGCAACAACGCGGAGGAGGTACACGTCGGTGGTGCTGGTGCCAATGGTAGGGTGGGTATAGAGGGGATCTCTTTGTGGCACGGAAGAAGATCGCGGAAAGGGGGGTGAGTGGTAGCGGTATAAATGTGGCCCGCGCAAGCTCCACCAATCATTCGCCCTCTGACCTCCAAACTCCAAGCTGCCGCGGTACCAAGCATCCCCTCTCTGCTCCTGCGATCTTTCAGAGAACCGAACGTCCCCAGCACTCGCGCCTCGTGGCCACCTCGTGGTAGCACCCGAGGCATCTTCGCCGAGGAGCCGCCGCTCCTTCGTCGTTCATCCTCCACCCGAGCGGTCCCGCAAGTCGCCGCCCGAATCCAGCCGACCAGCTCTCGTACTATCCCGCTCAGCCTTCGATAACTCGCCTGCACATCGACATGACGACGGTGAGTGTTCTGCACATTTTCGATCCCACTCTGTCTTCTACCGTTTCCGTTCAGATCGCGTCTCGCATCTGCACGCGCGCCTCTTCTTCGTTGGTCGCTCGAGCCGCCCGTCAAGACCCCGGTATCTGAATCGGGCAGCCAAAAGTCTCGCGATAAGTCGCGCGACGAGACGGAGATTGTTTAACGCGGATCATTGCTCGGGGCGGTGGGGATTCGACGCGGTTAAAGCGACCAGGTGCGCGAAAGACTCCGAAGCTAGCCCCGCGGTGACGGCACGCCTAAATTCGCTCGAGCCCGTCGTCGGCGGCCGCGGAGAAAGGAAACAGAGGTGTGACGGGGATGGAGACGTCTAATTCAAACATTGCCATTGTCCTTCCCCTTTTTTTTCTGTCGAGGCGCCTTATTAGCTCCGATAGCCGACGGCGGTATTAAGTAGAAGCACAAGGTGGACGGCTAAATTTGATCGAAAGGGAAGCAGGCAACTACTTAGGGGTGCGTTATGCATGCGATATTGCGCGGAGGAGATTACTCGTCGTGTTCGATAGCGAGATATTTATCCTCGCGCGGCGGGGCAATCATTCGCTATTGTCGGCTGGCGGCTGTTCCCGCGGGACGATCGTAAACATCCAGGATCTAATTTTATTCACCCACGGCCGGGACATTTCAACGCGCTTACTCGCACGTCGCGGGACAGGCGCGGATGCGCGCTCAATATTGGCATTACTTTAAAATGATAGGATGTATAATATAATAATAATAAGAATAAGAATTTGTGGGTAAAATAACGTAACGTGGTGTCCACTAAACGACGGGGATGAAAGGCGAACCGCGATGGGACACCCGCGACGGTAAAATTCGCGTGGCGATCTGCTAAAAAGGAATTCACCTAGAACTTGAATGCGAGGCAAACCTTGCGGCGGCGAAGAGCCCCGAAGCAACAAGTTTGTTGAAACAATCTCACCGTTTCCCTCGCGAAGCCCACCGACGATAATCGTGGCGGTTGCCAGAGGCTCGACCGGTTATTCCCGTGGAGGCGCGATACATCCTGGCCGAGATGCAAATAAACAGACGCGCAAGTGGCCGTTTACAACGTAATAACATAAATCTCCCCTCGCGGGCCTGAGAGGAGATACACCCCGCGGCGGATCTCGCACGCGATACGAGGCCGAGGATTTATCCCCGCCCGGATGAATTTACTTTGCATTATTATCGGCGCGCGTGGGCAATTGCCGCGCGACAACAATCGGCCGGTGTACCCCCATAAATCTGACATCGCGCAGAATTATTGCTCGGCCGGAGAAAAACGGCAGATTCCTGCCCCCGTTCGGAAACGATTGCGGTGGACGAGGGAGAGAGCGTAGACGCAGGACACGAGGGAGGATTAGACGCAGTTCACCCCGCGGGGACCATCCGTCCGGGTCCCGCTTCGGTCTAGCCAGAGAACGCATAAAGCTTCTTGCCGGTATCGAACGAACCGTTCAGGCTTTTGCATTAGCTCGCACTTACCGCCCGGCGCCAGGGAGCCTCGCATGCTCAACTATTACGTGTTAGAGATTCATCAACGCCATCCGCGCTCGGCAAACTATAACTTTTTTACGACGTAATTACTAACTTCAGTGATTACCGACAGTCAGATTCGCGGCGCGGAAGGTCCGAGGGCCAGCGTCGGATTCGCGGTACAGGGCGACGCGCGGATTGGATTGATTGATCGAGACAGAGGGAGGAGCGACACCGCGCTAGGAATATTCGCGATTTACGGAGCCAGCCGGGCGCTTTCGCCGTCCACGCTACATTCCCCGATCCTGCGGCACTCGCAAATTGGATTAAACCTCTGCCTGCAGCGGTTCCGACTCCTGGTCGATCGCTAGATTCGAAGGGTTAGCCCGAAGGCTCCCCGATCGAGACGGAAGAGAGGAGATCGACGAGTCCCGGTGCCGCGCGAAGTTTTACAACGGAGGAACTTGGGACACGGCGTCCAGGGTCCTCGGCCGGAAACCCGTCCGACGAGCTTGAGAAACGCGAAGCGCCGGCTGACTTGATCTCCGGGCATGAAGAGAGCAGCCGCGGCGTCGTGAACACAGAGAAGGGAAAAAGAACGGAGGGGTGGAAAAGCTTTTTCTGTGCCACGAGACAGAGAGACGCCAAGACGTCCCACATCCCCAGGCTGGAGTTAAATCGTGCGTCCCTGCCTTCTCCCCTCTGCCCCTTTTCGACTGCGCTCCCCGGTCACCCCACTTTCGGCGCTGTACCGTTATTTGCGTTTCTATCATGTTTCTGTTTGATTACGCCAACCAAGGGAATCGCGGAGATCAGTGGTACGAGACCTAGCGTGGGCGGGTAAGACGAAAGCTCTTGCTAAGTAAGGGAACGATTCGCCTCTTTGTTAAATCGAGGCGCACTTGCGATAGGTTCCCTTGCCCTCTTGAAAATATCAGTGGATTGTTTTCTCGTATCTCCAACTATCGCTGCTGGATTTTTCCGCAAAATCTGCGCCCTTCGGGTGGAGGCAATTTCTCGTCATTGTCAAGGGGAGAAATTTGGCTACGAAGTATTTAACGGGCGGTCGATGAGCAGTTGCCGCGAGAGCCAGAGGGTCCCCCCAGGGCCCCAATCTTTAAAACAAAATTATGATTTCATCCGAGCACTATATATTTTTTTTTCTTTCTCATTTCTCTATTTGTAATTCTGTTACGCATACAGGGTGCCCGGGCACCGCCCAAAGAAGGGTCCTTGTAAAAGGAAAGAAAACTAAATTTAAATTTTTATAATCACCTAATGATATTAAAAATATTCTTGTCCATTCAACTAGGCCCCCACCCCCGACCCCAAGATTAAATCCTCAGTGTCCCAGGACGTTTGCCACCGGGGCCAATTCTCTTAAAGCCGCCACTGACGAAGAGACAAATACCATCTTCCTGCCAGAATTGTATTAGCTACGGCGACGGGTTCCATAACGTGGGAAGTCGATGGCAATCCGTGGATATTCTACGTTTCACCAAAGAGCGCCGCGTGGGCGTTAAGTCCAGCATTCGCCGGCCACGAATTAGGCGCGCGTGGCCAAGCTTTCCCACTAATGATCATGTAAATGTAACTAGATATAAAAGCTTTGGGGAATCTGATTCCGAACGTGGAACAGGGAACCCTACATCGCGGCCAACGTGCTCTTTGAGGCGAAAAACTCCCGTCATCGATATGCGCGCCACCGACTGCCAACGACTGGCGTGATTTTTAACGCGTCAAACGTATTAGCTAGCGAGATGCTTTAACATGGGGATAGCAGAAAGCCGATCTCGTAACGTCACGATGGAACGATTTGCATGGAACGTACGATATACATTTTACCGCGAGGGCGTGTCTCTTTGACGAGGGGGGTGGGGGTGGGGGGATGGGGGACATTTTATATTTGACATTCAGGCCTCCGGTTTTGAAGTCGATAAGCGGGCTTCTTTCGCCCGAAGCTGTTCGCGGAGGACGTGGAGGTGAACGGTATACCTGCCACGGGGAAGAGAAAGCACCCTTCAGGATGTGACGCGTGCCCCGAAAACCTGGGTCCACCCGAATAACGGGAAACTTTAGCATTATTCTAATAACGTTCGATTAGCCGGGGTCGCGCGTCGTTTCTTGGGCAAACAGGCTAGAGAAGCTTCCACGAAAAGGCAGTAACCGATACTGTCCCATGGAAAGGGGAAAAGTATCACGCACACCAAGACGGTTCTCCCTTCGATAATTAATTTTCTGTTACGGATTGTTGCCGGTGTTTACGTCCGGTTTAATCGATGACTAGACATCGCGAGCTTGCATTAAATTAAATTAGCCCCTTCTGGAGCGGCGCAGTGAATGTTTACGACTAGCCTCCTTTTAAACGGAACCCGTAGCGATGCTGGGACGTTTTTCCGTCGACGGGCTTAACAGTCTGAGCGGCCTCTCAGAAAGTGCGCCCGGCTTGCGTCCCCGATCGGTTTAACGCGACAATTTGCCCGGCGCCGAGAAGCAAAATCGTGCACTGTTTCGAGGGACACGGCGGCTCTGACAGTGGGGTATTTTTCAATGAAGAAATATAGGCGTGCATGCTCGCGGCTAACGATGCTACACAGCGGTGCCTCGTAAAAGGGCAAAAGTGTCGGCGGCACGTCCGTGTGCACCGGCCATAAACTCGTTTCCGAACATCCCGGCGATCTTTTTCAATTAAAACAAAACCCGCCAACGGTGTCTTACGTTTCGCGGCGAAGCGCGAACTCGATACGGGGGCGCGTATATTTCTCAATCGCGCGCCAGCAAGTACTGTTACATTGCAACTGTACTGTCACGTAGGTACGTGCCGACATGTACAGCAATTATGCGACTAGCGGACAGTGCCGCGAGAGAGCCGAGCAGGAAACGGAGTAGCGTTGCATTACTCGTTCGAAATGTTCCGGCGTGTCCAGCGGACGAGTCAGAAATTTCTTAACAAGATGAGAAAGTTCGGGCGCGGATCTGCCTACCTACCCGTCGATTGCTCCACGTTTCACAAACTCGCCGATTACACGAATGCTTGCGACTGCGCGCGCGGGTAGCTTTTTCCGCGACTAGCAATCCAATTTGCATAGTACCGCGCAATTAGGATAGCCGCCAATTAACTAAAATCAAACGTGTGCATTGATATTGCGTTAACCCGCCACCACCTCCCGCGGAGTGGTTACTTTGACAGATTCTGAATTAATACACGAATGTCGTAGAACGACGGCTCACTTGCTCTGTAAAATTTCCTCTGTTTAACTGCCAAACGAAAAGCCCCCTCTTGTGACGGTGGTCTATTACCGTCGCGCATTTTGGCGAATCGAAGAAATGAATAATAAATTCATTAATTGTCGGTCAATCGAACGTTCCGATCAGAACGATAGTGGAAGAAAGAAGAGCGGGCAGCCTGAAAGTTACCGCCGCGGCCATATCGCTGAAGGGATCGGTTCGATCGCGATGTTGGAATGTTAAAACGTAAAATTTATTTTAGGCTCGATAGCAGAGTATCACCCTAGCTGTCGGTGGTATGCAAAATCGTGGAAGGAAGCACCCGGAAGGCGCGGTAAGAGTTATCTCGCGTACCACGATATCGGGCTCGCCGTTTAATCGATAACGATCGGATAAGCGACTTGTATACCTTCCAACGATTCTTCGTTGAACGCCCTCGCGCGCCTGTGAACGCCTACCCGAAATGTTAATCGAGCCGCGCCAACACTATATGGGTACCGCAAAGTGGGATAACATTGGCAGTTAAATTAACATGTATTAAAGAAGGAAGAGGGGTACAAAAATTTGATTCATTTTTTTCTTTTTTTTGAGTTGCCATTATCGTATTTTTTAATCTTTTCACTTGCGTTCATAGTCTCTTCGTATGAATATAAATTTTCACACGATGAAATTTCTAGTAGAAAAAATATTTGTAGAAAAAAGCAATTTTTCTATTAAAATTTGCCAAATTTTTAAATTTTCATATCAAGGTCGAAAAATTTACAGAAACATTGGCAAGGAAAAATAAGATTGTGTGGCCACGAAGGGTTAGAGCAAATTTAGCAATGTTAATTTTTATATTATTCAACAAAATGGTGCAAAACCCTGCCAATGTTCCCCCGCGGTACACAGACGTTTTACACGTGCCTCCCTTATCCATAATCAGATTGCCGTATTCCTCTCCTTTTATGCGCGCTGCTTCCAGTCGTAAACGTCTGTCACACAATACCTAACATTTGTTCTAATAGACCATGCTCGAAGCCGCGCTAGATACACCCTCGTCGTCCCCAAATATTTCTAGCAATATCCTCCCGGGAAACGTCACGTGCCGATTGGAAATCGATTAAGTGACACGAATTAGAAACACGCAAATTACTCGGAGCCGCTCAATTATAGTCTAATTATCTATGATTTGTGACCGCGGAATCCTGTTGTCGGGCACACTGCCCGTAGAAAATCACCCGGGCGTGATGTTTTCATTAGGGAAAACTTTCGCTGGCTCCCCCGCGCAAATGGTCCCTTTCTATTATATTATCCTCGGACTCTGCACCGCGATTTTACGAGGTGTACGCAACGTGATCGAAAAAGCAAACATGCTACTTTGCTCGGACGAAGCGTACATCCGACGAGCAATCGAGTTCAGTTCGTAACATTCTCGATTCCTTTCGATCACAGTGACGCGGCGCGCTAAGGGCGTAGTACTTGGGCCACCCCCCAAGTTCGCAGGGCGGCGAGAGTGTCGAACGGTTACCAAGTAAGTCACTTCGTCGAAGGAATGCAGAGGCTCACTCGTCGCTCGTTATCCCAGCGAGTGCGTGCTCGCGTGAATCTCGCAGCCCCCCCTACGTCACCGCGGTGCTTTCTACCCGGCAGGATTGTTAAGCGTCGCAACCCGGACGGCCCGCTGGCAAGTAACAAGAACGCGCGACGCCGAAAGAAACAGCTTGGCGTAAATTGGGTGATGCAGCTACGTGCACCATTCCTTTCCCCGTCGCATCGGAAATAAATGGGCGGCTGGTATCGATTCTGAATAAAAACGTCATTTTCCCGACCGACGGAGCCGAGCGTGGGTACCTGGCGAAATTCAGCGACCTTTGTCCTTCGTTAGAGCGAAATTTACGCGACGCCTATTCTTTTGCTCTTTCCCGCGACGTAAACTACGCGCGACAGCGTGGATTAATGAGCATAGAAATTGTGCTTGCAGGCGGTGGTACTCGTCCAACGGTGTATGGTCGTTCTTGCCATCGTTCTCTGCTACTTCCATGTTCGAGGCGAAAGCGTGGACTGCGAGTAAGTGCGCGTAAATCTTCACTTCGTTGTTTAGTTTAAGTCTTTAATTTGCCTGATTCGTATGTCCGTTTAGAATGTACCCGTTCCATCACACCTGCAGAGGCACCATGTCGAGGAAACGCGCGATGCTACCGATCGTCTACGGATCGGGCTGCGATGGAAGTAAAGGGAATTTGAACTGCATCAGAGAACTGGAGGACAGGCATCGTATCTCTTACGTCCCGTGGTCGAAATCCAGACTCTTCCTCACTCTGTTCGACAACGTAAGCTTTTCGCGATGCTTCTGTCGGCTTTGAAATCGCCTGGCGATCAGCACCGGGCAAGGTCGGCGGAGAAAATTTTAAAAGATTAAATTTCAACAGCCCGAGAAATTGTGAAATGCCTCCGAATCTCCAAATGTGGAATTTCACACACAGCAAAATCGCAAGTGAACTGTAAGGGGTAAAAATAACGGAATGCCCATTTCTCGTGATTCTGCGATTTATAGCGTATTTCCTTGGCGACAACTGGGACCACAGAACTGTCGAATCGCAAAGGGTTATAAACCTCAAATGCCTCCGTAAGGTAACGCTAAAGATTTGGTATACTGGTTAAAAACAGAAAATGCCCACTCTGTGCTGGAACAAAATACGGAATGTCCCCACTCATTGCTTAAGTATGCCTATGCTTCTGTCGCCAAGGTAAAACAAAAAATTATTTGAAAAGATTACGAAGATTAATGGTAGACTAAAGAATTAAGGGGGTCCCCACCCTGAAGCCACTATCAAAGTTTGGGATTTTTTTTGCTCGTATAAATAAACATATTGGGCTTGGATTTTTTATATAGTTTTAAAGCAATCTCTTAAAACTTAATTTTCTCGGTAAAGCTGTTTTGTGACATTTCCCTTGCCCTTCAAGTGTGGAATACTCCACATGTTCCACGCAACTCACGCCGACCCTAACGCCACGTCGAAAGATCGTAACGATTTAACCGTGCAACGGAAGATCCCGTCGTTGGAGACGCTTACAATGTTTCGACCGTGTTTGCAGGACCTGTCGAAGGATGTTAAATACACTGCACGCCACAGACAAGGGAGTAACGACGTCGGCGGTCGAAGGCCACCCTTGCTGGAGAACTTCCTGTCAGAATTGGAATCTGCGGACAATGACTATTGAATGAACTGATCGGGATATAAGTATTTGTTTCGACTCGTGCAAACATTTTTCATTAATCGAACTTTTAGAAATGTGTGTTTTGGCCTGTTTCTATACCTGCTGTTTACGCCGGGTAAAACTCCTTTCACTACTGTCGCCTTCCTTCCTCCCCGAACCCTTCGACCATTTCTGTCCGCGTCGCCCACAAACGTCCATTTTCTTTCCACTCCCTCTCACTCCCCTCTGGACCCGACGGCATAATTTGAAGCATTGTATCCACGTTATTAACAATACACTATGTGCTGAAGCATCAGAAATTATGCGAAGTTCGCAGCAATTACTTGGACCACCCTGTCACAGAGAAACTACGAAGTCAATCATTCCATTCGTTTTCTGTACTACTGTAACTCGTAACGCATCGCGAACACGTGTAACCATCGACTACGCTCTTGTACATAAACGATTTTAAGACGATTGTCGGAGGACGTCTCATTCGCGTTCGAAAGGGGAAATACAGAGTTAATAAGAATCATTGTTCCCAGAAGATTTCGTGCGTCCTTTTTGCGGAACAGTTGGAACTCCGCAGCATCTATAATCAATCGATGTACTTTTGTAGCTGCCACGAGAATTGTACTGTGTATAAAGCGAGAAACGGGATCTAATGTCGACAATCTGCGGTTCAATGGTCCTCTTATGTAAATTTAAAGAAATAGAATAAAGCAACAAGAATTACAGATGTCTCGATAAACGGTCGCAGATTGTCGGTAATAATCGTGACACGCGGATTGCTTGTAACGTAATTAATCAGAGCTTCCCCCCTTCGGGAGGCGTAAATGTTCTTTCATTGGTATGATCTTAATTACGATTATTAATTCAAGTTTCTCTTTGCTACTGACAATTATATTAAACGAATGACTTTCTTCAGTCTCCCGTGTTTCAACCCCCGCCCCCCCCCCCCACTCCTTCATATGCAACCGTCCTTGCGCGAGCGCGGTTCGCGCCGGTTGTAAGTTCACCGCGCGGATTTTGCCGAGATACAGACGCCGACACGCGAGAGGAATGTGGAAGCTTCAAAACGTCGATTCTCATTTTATCGGAAAAGCTGTGTTCTAGAATTAAAGGGATTGTTGAAGGTATATTCGAGAGGTCGTGCTTGGGGTATCAATCGAAAGAATGAACATCGTTACAAGAACAATCTTCAGTTGCAATAATGATCAGGTTAAGACATTGGTATTGAGGCTATGTAAGAAATCACATTGCACACCTTCTATTAATGATGTCTGGAGGCGCAGAACGTTGGTCACGTTTCAAAGATCCTCCGAAAGCTACAAGTATCTTCTTCAGTCCCGAAGATACGCGAATATCGCGATTAATGCTAACGAGGAAGATAGGTTTACAAGCACGAGGCTATACGAGCATCAGCTGATGCATTCGATACTTAAAAACTCAATGTTTTACAGAGATACCATTATGCCGCCTATTAAAACAAAAGTGCACGTTACGCCTGAAGAGATACAGATGTTGGATAACAAGGACTGGTCGTCGGAAAGTCCGCAAGTAGTTTTTAAGGCCTTGAAAACATTAACGTACAGCCATTTACACGGATTGCACTTTCAGCGGAAAACGTTCGACGATATTTTACAAGCCTCGAGCAGTAAGCTGTCCGAGCTGGATAATAAAGAAATACAGAAGTTAATGCAATGCTTGGTCGTATTGAACAACTTTTTGAAGGAATCGAGCGTGTCCACGGAGTTTATAAATTCACTGAGCACAGAATGTATAAAACGATTTTTCTCAGCAGACTGCTCGGAATTGTTGTTGATAGTCGATGGGTTTTATCAAATGAGGGCATGGGACGCTAACTACATGTGGCGTGCACTTAGGAAGATCGGCGCGAAGTCTTATAAACTCTCGTCGAAAAAGGTGGTGCAGTTTTTGTTCTTTCTGAGTCTCTGCCAGGTTCCTGATATAAATCTGTACGAAGTTCAATGTCGTTTAGAAGAATCTTTACCTGAAATCAGTGGAGACGAAGTAGGTATAGCGGCGAGAGGATTTTTCATGAATGAGAAGAAAATTCATAACAAATTATTAATGGAGAAAATGATCACGAAAGTGGCGAACACTTGCGGGACAATGGATAACGTTACTTTGGCAGCAGTTATGAAATTAATACGGTAAGGAAGCAGCTGGTTTAATAACAGCTGTTTAATAAGCTGGTTTGTTAACTTATTTATAAATATATAATTGTAGGTATAGCGATTGCTGCCATTGCTTGGGACCGCTTCACGATTTGTTTATATCTTTACGCGCAGAGATACCGAGGCTACCGTTGGTCTGCTTGACTCACATAGTACACACACTCGGAGGTCAGCGTTTTTATGACAAAATCTTGCTGGATAGCATTCTTGAGAAGTAAGTTAAACGAGAAAGTATGATCGCTAACATATTCTTATTTGAAAGAAGTAATTTTTATATTTAATTTAGAATGAAAAATGAAATTAAATCGGCAAGAATAAAAGATATAGAAAGACTTATTTATACTCTGTGTACAGTTAGTCCCCCTACAGAGTACCATGATGCATGTAATGAACTGGTGAATGAAATAACTCACACTTACAAAACGTGTAGGTCGGAGGAGATTCATAGGTGCGTTTTGAATATTATATACTTATGTATCGATAGCTGAGAAATATTTATACTTATTACAGCTACAGAAAATCACTTCCACGTATTATCATGTTTTTAACGTTCAAAAATATATATCCAAGAGAATTAATAGAGTATGCACTGGACCCTACACATGTAAAAAACGTCTATGAGCACAGTATACACAATTTGACGAATGAATTATTCGTTGTAAATGGTTCCGTTCAAATAGATCTGCCTGATTATACAGGCCCATTTCTGGAGAATCACATATACAAGTGTTTAGTGAAGGTATAACTTTATATTTCGAACTAATAATTTAAACGAACTGTTCGGTCAAGTAAATACAGTGAAGACAACTTTCTTTATCGCCGTTACAGAAATTCTGCCGTAAATCCGATATACACGAACGGCACAGCTCTGTAAAATTACGAACTGAAATTATATTCATATGCAAGGTATGGCTGCAGAAGCATATGGCAAATAAATGCATGAAACGACAAAATAAATTTGATATGTAAAATTTGCTTTAACAGGAGATGCTAGGATTAGAAGTTTATAACGATTGGCTTGTACCGCATCATTTCAACACCGATACTGTTTTGGCTTTCGATGAACACAACAACTCCATCTCAGCTGAACCTATTTTATCTGAAATGCCATTTGGATCGATCAAACGAGTGAATAGCGACGATCTAAAAAAGATACAGTGGAAGATATTGTACCCGTGTACTACTGTGCAAAGAGTAACGGGTCACGATGGGTATATCGGCGCTCTGTATGCAAAATTCAGGCAACTCAGAGCTATTGGATACACACCAATTCCAGTAATTTCTTCAACTATTTCGCATGATAAACACGCGGTATATTATAGAAATCTTGTAACGATGCACGTGTGCTAATCTGGTTGTGTTTTCACAGATTCACGAAAATCAATGGACATCCTGCAACACCGACTCCGAGAAATGTAATTATTTGAAGCAAATAATTTTTCAGGACTCTAATTTCCCGAAAGGAGAAGCTTCTTAAAATGAAATTAATAAAAATGAAAGGTAGCTGTATGTTTCGAAAATTTGTTTACGTTGCTAATGTATTTACATCTATTACGCACTGGAAAAGGTAAGTAGCGTAGAAGGTGTTACAGATCATAATACGCAAAGATTTACGAAAATTTTAAAGTATTTTCATTTATTTTACAGTATACGAAATAAAATGCACTACCATTTAAATTCAAATGGTAGAGGAAAGATATCCGTACAGTAATTCTTGAATACTGGACAAATTTTTTATAGTTTGTTGTATTATTTACAACGAAACGAGAATATTCGTTTATACATGGGTGTATGTACACGGTATGTGCATAGTCATTGATTAAACACGTCTCTTCGTCACTGTTCAAAACAATTGTGCATAAATTTCTTGCTATATTCGTAAGTAAGAAACAACGTAGCCGTCGCTGGTACTGTTCTTATTAACGTTGGCTTCAAACCGTTGTAGAGAGAGCCGACGCCTTCCTTCCGTACAATCTCTTTCATCACCACTAACGCCGGCGTTTTTAAATTTTTTACCTGTACAGAGAATTTTAATTTGAATAAGAGATTATTTACTGGACTATCGATATATTCGAGGGCAAGTAGAACTAACCTGTATTCTACTTTTAATTACATCCGCCGGGAATATTACAAGCCACAGAACAGTACCACCAACAGCACCAGCTACCATTGTTTTCTGCCATCCGATATCTTCCCGACTTTCATTCGGCTTCGCGAGAAGTTCTCTCGTGATTTCATAACCTCCGAAGAAGAAGAAGTATCCAGGCATTTCACGAGCTATGGTAGACGATAGGCCATTAAATAGGCCTCTTATCCCTTGTTCTTTAACAATTTGCTTCGTCAGTGCCCATGGCTTAATTTGTTTCTAAGAAATGATCGTTTCCTCATTTATACTGTATATAGACCTTTCAACAATTCTTTTCCTTTTAGTTACCCTAAGTGTAGTCGATGATTTTATTTCATTTTGAACTTCCCGCATCGCTTGCAGCTTACATTTTATAAGCTCCGTTGGGCATAAAGTTAACGACGAGAAAAATGCAGCAAAGAATCCGGCCCAAGCGTTCTGAATCGAAGTCAAGTCCTCTATTTTCTTCACACCTGTACAAAATTATTCTCTGTTAAACCAACAGACCAGGTGGCGAGGGTCCTGCCATATCGAAACGTCTTATATTACCTAATACATTAGAAAGTACTTTCTGGCAACCCCCATATGCTGCAAAAAGTACTGAATTCTCTGCAACGTTGGCAACTATAGCAGGCACAGTTCCCGCGTATAAACCGCGTATTACTCCATCTGTTCTTAATGTTTTCAGAAAGCAATTAACCATTCCGTTGTACATAGAAGGAAATGTTTGCATTTTCACCTTAACTGTGTCTAACGGCTGTCCGACATACACTAGTGCTACTCCACCTTAAAAGAAGTATTATACAAAATGAAGACACATAAACGGAAAATTTATACTTTTAAAGTAAGGTCGCTTTGTAACACGAGGAGTGATTGTGTCAGGAATCTTATAGAACGAATAGCTTGTAAAATAAAAGAAATATAAAAGGGTTAATACAATTATATGCCGCGGGAATTAAGTAAGAATCGAAATGAAATATAAATATTCGAGAACGCTTAATTAACGAGCTCCTCAAATTATTTACAAAACATTGAATTATATTTGAGGACAGTATTACCAAGTGATCCAGCAAGAAAATTGATTATACCGGCCCTTAGGGTCTTTATCCGGTGATTTTCCTTCTCGGAATATTCAAATGTCATTGTTATATGTGAAGGTATAAACGATTCTTGATTCGCGAACGAAACGATAGGTTAGCACGTGGTTCTACTATGAGTGTTTAGTATCTACTGGTCAAGCTGTGTGATAAGAAACAGGGGAGAGAAGTTCATTTGATGGTTACAAATCGCAAAGAGCAAAGACTCTTTGTGGCTTTAGCTATTTAGCTCCATACGTCTTTTATTTACACAATGATATTCAGGGCACACGTTCGTTCGCCCGTGCACATGCGCACGCGCATTTGCATACATACACACGGGCGACTGATAAAGTGATAAATTATTCATCGATCGGTAAAGGTTCAAGTATTACACAGATAACAATGAATTAAACAATCGTATTATAAATCTTGCTCGTGATGCCGATTCATCCGGCTTTATATACCGAAAGTGTTAATTAAGATCTATATCGATATATCGCTCGGCGCGGTTTAAGTAATTACATGATAAATTGATGCTAAAGTTCCGTAATTTTTTATTATTATTTTTGTCTCGTCATTTCATCCATGTTCCGTTCCTACAGCATTAACTTTCAATCAACTGCCTATATTCAGCGTAAAATTTAACAAGTAAAACTTAGACCACTCTCGATCGGAATAATTGCTGCGCAACGTAGAAAGTAAACGATACATGTACGATAGAAGAGCGTGATATACATAATACAAAATTGTGAAACAATGTTTCAATGAAAACGTTTTGACGTTGCTACAACATCGCCAGAGGAGGTTGAAGTATCATGCAGTTGTCATGGAAACGCAGTGCTACATCTTTAAAAGCCACGTTACTAAATTAATATCTCTATAACCCCGAATCGATTATTACGAAAAAAGGGAAAGAAATGGCTTCCTCGGAACGCGTATCGCATTGGTTACAGAGCTAAACTGCGGGCGCGAAGTGTCGCAATACTTTTCGCACGTTATTCGCAAATATCTAGAATACTATTTAGACTGAACAGCTTTGCGACTCGGGCAGTTCAGTAAATCAGAAAAGTTACTAGATCGATGTGCTCGACATATACATGTATGACGTACGCGACAGTCTGTAGTTCCAAAACATGGATTTTCTTGATTACGTTCCCAATTAAATGATTATCGTTTTCTGGTTTATTTCGCCAAGGCAAGCATTGAATTTCACCCATGTTGTGAGAGAATCGCCGTATCCAGTGCGATGATCGTTCCCTTTGCGTTACGAAAATAGGGAAAGTGTGTGTGTCTATAGTAGATCTGCCATGATAGATCCGAACGCGTCTTCGTCTTATTCCAAAAAAGTCAGAGATTGCTAGCAAAATGCGTGATTTCAGTTGTCAGGAGAGCTTCTTTAAGGTAAGTATACTGTGCGGCAAGGGATCGGGCGTTTCGATTATTCTTGAATTCGCTAAGAGGAAGGTAAATTCTCTCAGTAAATTGGAGCGCAGCGTGCCTCTAGGAGCGCTCTGGCTCGTCTGCGCCATTAGAGCTCGGAGCATGATCTCCAGATATTCCTATTATATTATCGAAATAGCACGTAACTCGGAGGGATCGTTTTCTCCAGCACGCTGTACTTTATATCTGCGGATCCGTACGGCCCCTTTCCTTCCGTACGAAATAATTTAATGATAAGCGTGATGTGTCGGTACCACGGCAATTTTGTCGTCGCGCATTCTTCCCCGAGAAATACACTTTTTCCATTAATTTCCTCTGCTTTACACTCTGCCCAATACATTTATTTTCATTTCCATACGTCCGAATTATGTAACCCTCGAAATTGACGTGTCAGGAATTTTCTGCTTCTTTTTTTAGGGTATTCTGCTTGACTGAAGTCCTGATGATTTGTCATGTGTACACTTGCTTGATAATTAAACTATACACGCTATTTTCAAACTGAAACCGATAATAACGAGTAAAAATTCATGGAACATGATAAATCTAGTTACGCATATATTCGGTGCACATTATTTTCACTGCTGATTAATTAATTAATATCGCTTCTTCAGACTCATTGATTCTGTCGTCAGTGCTTCATTAGCAGCTTGTCAGTCAGTCATAAATATATCACTTTCCAAGCGAGCGATGCGAAAGAGCGAAAAGGTCTTTCACAGTTCGACTTCTATAATGGAATTAAAGCTGTATTGTGTTTTTCAATTGGAAGAAAGTAAATGAAACTGAGGTGTAGAGAAGTGTAAGAAGGAATCATCTTTCTCCCTGTGGTCTGACATATTTAAAATCACACGTGTATTGCATATGTTTAATCGGCGATACAGGCATTTAATTTAATTCTGACTTTCAGATGTTTCGTGTTAATTCTCAATTAACCTTTAATCTTTTCTGTCCAGTAAAAGTAAGGATTGCAGAATGGTGGTGGATTGCTTGTTCATTCAAGGCTCAGCAGCTATAGTACGGAAGCAGGAGCGAAGAATAGGTGGGTCAGCGGGTGCGAAGATGCAACCTAACAATGTTGGCAGTTGCGGCGGCATGACACCCAAGGAACTTTCCGACAATGACGACCTAGCTACTTCCCTCGTGCTAGATCCTTATTTAGGATTTACCACCCACAAGATGAATATCAGGTAAGTATCTTCGAGTATACCCCCTTCCCCCCCCGTCCCAAGAAAAGAAAAGAAAACCAGGAAGGCATTACTATATGAGAAGTTTATTCAATGATAAAGGTACAGGCCATTGAAAGCGAATAAAGATGAACTTCGCAAAATTATTTGCGAATTTATTCAAACGCAGAATTATGAAAAGACATATAAAAAATTAATGGGCGGCGACTGGGGTGCACGACTTCCTCACACGAAATCTAAACAGCAGCAAATAAATTTGGAGAAACACGTGAGTTCTGCACGCAGCTGAGAATCGTTTAGGATGTAATATTCTGGCTAATATTGTCGGTGTGAATTTTTTACTGTAACCTTTCTTTCGTTCATAGATTTATCGATACTTAAGGGTTTTTGACAAGGACTCTGGATTCGCAATAGAACCATGCTATAGATATACTTTAGAAGGTCAAAAAGGTGCCAAAATCTGTGCGACCAGGAAGTGGTTGAAGCACGACAAGATATCTTGTCTCGTCGGATGTATCGCGGAGCTTAGCGAAAAGGTTTGTGTCTGGTTGAATATGGATAATTGACAAGATATGGTAATGGTATTTTTTACTTAGTATGTTGGTAAAACAACATTTCAGGAAGAAGCAGCATTATTACATCCTGGAAAAAATGATTTCTCTGTAATGTTTAGCTGCCGAAAAAATTGCGCACAGCTGTGGTTGGGTCCAGCAGCGTACATTAATCATGACTGTAGAGCTAACTGCAAGGTTAATAGATCTCTACGACACAGCATTACTTCGATCGCACCGATCGTGCACACGTAGCGATAACTAATTCCATTTAATTTATACGAATTACAGTTTGTCGCGACGGGGCGAGACACGGCTTGCGTTAAAGTTCTCCGTGACATTGAGGTGGGTGAAGAGATCACGTGTTTCTATGGAGAGGATTTTTTCGGGGATGGTAATTGTTATTGTGAATGCGAAACATGTGAGAGGAGAGGGACTGGAGCATTTGCGAATCAAAAGCCAGGCGAAGAACTGTCTTCTGGTACTGTTAAAACCTGATACGCTCGTAATAATCCAAATCCATGTATACGAACATCTGGAAATTCTCAATTATTACAGGCTACCGTCTGAGAGAAACCGACAACCGTATCAATCGCACGAAACATAGACAACAACCGTTGAATCGCAATAAACAGCAGGCGGATAGCGCACTTACGGAAAGAAATGCGGTGCTCGTTGGCAATGCCGCGGTGGCACCGCAGAGTCTCAGTATGAAGGAGCTACGAAGAAAGGGATTGACAAAGTACGACGCGGAATTGTTAATCGCACAAGGATGTCGGTTCTCCGATATCGCCCAACAACAGCCAATTATAAACAACGGAGAGAACGTGCTGCAAGCACCTAGACCTCACCCTTCCGCCATCACCACTTCCGTGACGAGAAGTCTTCGGAACAAACAGCTCGGTAAATTTGACAATAACAATGGTCATCAGAATACTGTCAAAAGTAATCAAACTCTTCGAGCCTCCAGGTGAGATTCTATCGTTTTTAATATAAATTGTAAATTGCACTTTCAAGATAAAAATGAACTCACGTTTTAAATGTTAAATACGCAGGCTTCATAAAAGAACAGAATCGAAGAAGAGTAGAGTCTCTGATAAAGCTGGATCTCCCTGTTTAAATGGCTCTATAGCGAAAAGCGTAGAAATAAAGGATATTAGCCACCGTAAAGAAGATTCCGATAGAGTAGAAGTAGCCGAAGAAGTAATATATTCTAGACTGCATAAGCCTCACCCTGAGACTACTTTGAATCAAGAAATCCACGATCTTTGCCACGTTCAAGCCTCTCACCATGACGTGTTAGAACAATCGAACCGTTCTAACTTTCAGAGAGAGTGTTCGCCGACATTTGTGGAAGATAACAGAGAATTGGACAGCAAGCTGATAAAAGGAAAAGAAATATCGGATATTACCGTAGAAGTTAATTCTAATTCAGTAGGTAATATTAATGCTTCCGATTCTAGGAATGATCATTATAGTACAAATACCTGTGATTCAGTTCGTGTAAGCTGCATACCTGAAATTCGTTTAGATCATTCACGCGACGATAGTAATAAAGAATTAATTCCGCAAGAAATCTACCAATCAAGGAGTTATTATGGTTTACCCCCGATTAAAAATTCTGAGAATGTAAACAATGTTTCTGCAGTGGTAATAAAGTCGAGCAGCTGTTTAGAAAAGCTTCTAGAGCCCCACAAGCAAGGCTCGAACGAAGGTAAATGCGATCATTACGAGCTCGTGCACAAGGAATACGCTTGCAAAGCTGAAGAGGACGAATCTTCCGTTCGCGTAAAGTCGCCTAAAAGTTTATACTTTACAAAAATCGATAGAACGCTGTCCAAATCGCCCGACACGCAGAAATCTGACGAGGAATACAAAAAATGCGATTCTACAAGCTCATCTACGTTGGCCAAATATTTGTTAGAAAATGAGGCGGATAAATTCGATAGGTTCGTCTCGAATTCCATGAAATCCTCGACTGACGATGGTTTCAGTGATATGAATTTCGTTAAAGAAAATTTGAACATAAAATGTAACGAGGAGAATGACTTTAGATGCCGTAGCACTGTACCGAATCACCAAAACAATTTGATAATTAAGAACGATCTGTATATAGTAAACGTTGGAAACTCTGAAACGAAGTCCGAGGAGCCGGAGATCATCACTGACACATGTACAACAGACGTAGATCTTCGAATACGCCCAAGTAAAGAAAGTAATAAAAACTTTAGTATAATAGCAACTAACAATTACAGCGACGCTACAGCTCATAATAATTTAGACGATAGTCACGACGCGATGCTGAAGCAGCCAGCGGAAGAGGATGAGACACTGAACGCAACGCTGAGATCCCACAAAAGTAGAAAGAAATCGTTAAATGATAAGAAGCCGGCGAGTTTTGGACTGAAAGAGGAATTGGAAGCGGCTATGGAACACAAAACGGCGGACAGCGCGATTGCGCCTGTCTCGAAAACTCGTAGTAAAGCTGGCAAGACGAAGAACCGATCGACAAGAAATCAAAAAAGGGATCGCCAGAAAATAGCGACCGCTGAAATCGGCGTAGCGGATGACGATTCGGGTATCCAGGGTGACATTTACGAATTTAGTGAAAAAGAAAGCAATCTGGAGGACATTAGAATACCCTCGATAATGCGGCGAACGAAGCAAGAGACTCGCCAGACATCTGTGCTCACGTCGCATTTGCAAGAAATGCATTATAATGACGATTGCAATAAAACTGAACCTCCAGTATTAATCCCGCAAGAGCCGTGGCCACCCGCTAGTTGTAATCAAAATCAGTCGGTCGATTCGGACGTTAGTAGCCATTCAAGGGAGAACTCTGTCGACAGTGAAAGTCTGAAAAGGTAATGATTTGTGGATTCCCCCCCCCCCCCCCCCGAACTAAGTAATTCCTCGAACTGAATACTCAATCTGTAATATTTCTTTACAGATTGTCAGCTTATAATAACGACAATGTGCAAAAACCATCGTCTCTGTCAGAGTGTCAATGGCAAACGACCAATTCGAATTGTCAAGTTTGCCCAAGCACTCCGGAGAGAACCGGCAGATTAAAGCTTACTCTTCGTATGAAACGTTCACCGGTTCTAGAGGATATCGTGGAATCGGGGACGAGTCTTAGCGAGGACAGTTACGAGCCTGAGTACGAAGTATTACGCGTAGAGGGTGTAGAACGAAGTAGGCGTAAAAAGAAGCATAAAACCCGCGATCGCGAGAGAAGACACAAGAAGCGCGATTTAAACCTCGATCCTCCTCCGCCGCCGATGAAAAGGTTGCGTTTAATTTTCGGCAATGAAACACATACCATCGACTTCCCGCATTCTTAACAGCTATAAATAGCGATTTTGGGTTCCATTAAAAAAAAACAAAATTATAAACACAATTTAGGCATATGAACGCAGGCCTCCTTGTCCTGTAACGTTACTGACATTTTTGAAGTCTCGCAAAAGTAGAAAAAGACTTTTGAGTGATAAATACTATCGCAAGATTCTGTAGGGTCTTGGGAAATGCAATTAGTCTATTTCTGTTCTTGTGTTAGTCTTCGCTATTTAAACTTTTCCTTACCTCTTATTCTTCTAACAACGAATGATTAAAGGCCTAGTAAAGTTTTTCTCAAGGAAAAAAACACAAAAAAAGAGTAATGTTTGGATCGATTTTTGAATAAAAAATGAAACGTAATGTTCGTTGATTTGCTTTCTGTTTGGTGAACACTTACCTGAAATCTCTGATATAGTTCTGTTTATAAAATAGATCGCACCATCGTCATTTTAGTTCACCACTATACTCGTTCGTAATAAAACTAGTATCTTACGTCACCTGCCTGGTAACTTGCTTTCTCATTAATATTTGTGTACATATCATTTTACGTAGCAGAGGCAGGTTTCGGAACCTCGTGGTCTTTCAGTGTCACTTTATTTTTCGACGTTAATAAATTCATTTCGCTGAACAATTTTTTTTTACTAATAAATATTTATATCATACGCGAAATTCACGTACGTAGGTTAATGAACGAATTCGGATATTAATGATTGCCCTTTCTGATGGTAAAAAATTAGGAAGGAGAGATAATGAGTTGAGCTATATCTAAGCACTATTTCCGTAGATAAAGAGGACAAAGGAGGAAAATCCATACTCTTATACTATGTATAATAATAGTTATTATAATAATTAAATAATAATGATAATAATTAAACTAGCTAAATACTAGGTAGCACATATTAATTGCTGTTCTCAAAATGCGTGATCAACATCATAAAAACATTTGTAAATACTGCTTATACATATACATATATTATATATATGCTTGTATGTGTATGTATGTACGTATGCTTGCATACATGTTTTTTGTTTTATCCATGATACATGCATATGTATGTACGTATATGGAGGGTTCATTACTGTATTCCGTGTCTCTCGATGTGTCACGATGCTTCGACGCTGAGTGAATACGGCACAGGCACGTATCGAACGCATCGTTTTACGATTTACGAAATACAGTAACGGAATCGTATAAGAAAACTTCATTTAGTGAGTCAAGTTAAAGCGGATTAGTGAAAATAAAAAGCGAACGAAAGCAAGTAATCGTCTCTTTAACGTGGTTTCTCATATCGAGCTTGAGGAACGGGCGATATTATGTTTTTAAAAAGTTGCTTTGCGCGCGTGCATGTCGTTTCAGTTGTGGAGCGGGCAGAATCGTCGAGGCTTGAAGCTCAGTTAAAGAAGCGTTCGGATCTGAGATGTTCAGTAGGACAATTCTGTGTGCACTACTCCCCTCTCTATCTCTGTTTCCCCCATCCAAATCACACGGAAACTTACGTGCGGTACTTTTAAATTCTCATACTGTCCCAGCAAATTAATTATCAATTTTACGAATCTTACGCGTTTAATGTAAATCTTTACTCTAAGAGCATTATAACAAGGGAACCGTTATTTATTTTGCATGATTAATCGGATTTGTACATTAAAACCACGATAAAAAAAAAAAGAACTATGTCCATGGACAACAGTTACGTTGCAACAGTCACTCGCGAGTTATTTGTATTGTAGTAACATGTTTTGTACGTATATGTTAGGATGGTATAGAATGATAAAAATTTCGAGAGGCATCAGTTTGACAAGGACTTTAATCCTCGTTTCGACTTGTCATCAGTGTATCTTAACTTTGGACGTAAACTGAGAACCATCCTTTAATAATATGTAATAACACGAAATTGTCAAATTCAATTTTATTCATATATCAGAGTCTTAAATTTAAGATTGTGCTTTTCTCATTCAATGTACAGGTGTTTAATTCCATAAAAAAATTTCACTAGCGTAGAATAGTTTCAGAGTTGGTGATACACTTTGACGACAGTGAGTCTAGCCGAGGGTAAATAACGTTTCAATGAAGTAAGAGATTGCCGTTGATTACGTCTCGTTTATTCACGTGTAATGTAACATTTCCTTTATATGTGTACTGTTAAATTTTCATCTAGCGAAATACGATCATGGCCGTGTAAATGTGTTACGAACAAACTGATGTACATTTGTATTAAATATATGTATATCACTCTTTCTCTTTTTCGTCCTGTGTTTATCGATAAGATGTACGGCGTGATAAAAGGAATCGCAGCTTCCACAGAATCGATCGAAAGGACGAGCCAGGCGAAGAAATCAGTATTAGATCCGTTAAAGGGAGCGCTTTAATAAAAAATCGACTGTGCTTGTAAAGCCGAGTTCAAAATTAAATTACCATCGAATAAGTTAACGACGATCGTTTCTCTGTCACGCAATAGAGCATTTAAATACAGTTAAGAGCGTTGTATATTCAACTTAATACGGTTAAACTAGAATGTAATTTTTCTTGATAGGATGCCCGTTAATCGATCTATAACATTCTATAAGATTTGTGATAAAACTACCACGCTGTTCTGTCTACTATTCCTGTTCCGACGTGACGCCACTGACCACTACGGTCACCGTTCCATTCTTTAAGCTTTCAACGAGTTGCCCATTGTCAATGGGGCTCGCCGAATTATTCAATCCCAACGTGTACGTCTAGATCTGTAAAACAACACCGTCTGTCTCTATCAGAACGAGGAAGCAAAAACTGATTTCTAGCATTCCAGTCTATATTGTACTGAAATTCGATTCCCCATCTTTCGACGATGTCATTCGGACAGACCGAGGTTTTCATTGTTGTGTATGTGTAAAAACAATCGTAGCGACTTCGAAATAATAATGTAATACCTTTTATTAAGAAAATTAATGGACTAATGCAGCGTCACGAATTGCGACGGAATGTTCTCGCCAAAATTTTAGCGATTATTTAAATGCGTATATTTTCGGGATGGTTTACGATTGTGTATAGCGGCGAAGAAATCGTTAGGGCGCATTCAAGTACTAGTATGTAATGAAGCTAGCGCACGAAAGATTTCGATCGATCACGGATCGAGTCGCGCTCCTAGCGGTAAAGAATTTTCACGTTTTCGGACGTGCATGCGTATATCCACACCAGGCGCGGCATATTTATATGCATCTACTTCTACATGTGCATATATGCATTTTCGTGGGTGCGTTCGCGCAACGCACCCGCGCCGACGTCGACATAAGAATGTAGTCTTTATTTTTGCTTAGCGTGGAAAAAAAATGTTCGCTTTCCGTTATCGGGCAGCTTTCCTTTCACTGCCATTATGAAGTCGTTAGTTCTCTCTTTGAATTCGATGCTCGTCGTTCATAAATTACCGTAACACAATGTGCAATGTTACAAGTAGCTATCATAAGGAAAACTTACGCGTATGACGAAGCCGTAATGTTTATGTACTTTAATTAAAAATCCAACCTCGTCACTTACTTCTCTTAATTTAAAGACCTCACAGTCTTGGTGTTCATTGTAATTGTATTATTATCATTGTTATTCTTATCATCACTGTATTATCTTTGTTGATCGAAAAAATCACAAAATTTGTATATTGCCATTATTGTTTTCTACAAATTAAGATATAATAATAAATGAATTGCATAACCCGAGAGCATTTATAGATTATTTGATTTTACCTTCCGCTTAATACGTGGAAGACTTTATGGAATAAACTATAAAGTACTTATAAAGTCATGGTAAGCATCAATATTTTAATCCCTATCGGGGCTTCCTAATTTACAACAAATTCGTTTCGTTAATTATATATTTATATCAAATGCTATAGACTATCCTTCACGTTTGCATAAAATATAAAACATTCTCTCATTTCTCATTGAAATATACGCCCTCGTAATAGAAGCGCACGGTGATAGTGAAAGGGATGTTAGAAAGAGATATTTAATATGAAAAAAAGGATAGAGATAGATTTACCAACTTCGGTTACGCGCTTTAGACTTTCGGCTCCTGGTAGCAAGAACACATGCTGGCTGAGGAGGTATCCGACGAGGATAGAAGATTCTTAGAGTGAGAGGAATATATCCTCTCACTTCAAAATGGCGCTCGTTTAAAAAGTGGAGGATTACCAGAGAGGAATAAGTCATAATTCTACTTCGCCAACTTTTACTGTTGCATAATATGAAAGTACGTGCTCCTAGGAACATTCGATAATAAATATCGCACAGATTTCACTTACGAATAATTGGATATTAACAATTTTTGTAGAGACGAATCGTTCCACGAAAGCCACTGCTAAATGCAATTTCGATTCAGCATGGTCGTCTTGTTTTTCCTTTTATGTGTTAATAATGACAACGTAGGCAACACTCCGGCCACTGTATCTCCTTCTTTATTCTAAAATTATACATCAGAATTTATAAACATTGTTCGCAAAGCTATACATACATAACAGATATGTATGTTCTTCCTGCTTATTGACGATGCAATCCTAGAATAAGGAGAAGCCATTTTGGCTGTATTACGCTGCTCGAATTCAGCTCCTGGTAGCAGGAACATATGATGATAGAGGATGTATCCGACAAGGAGAGAATATGGTAGAGTGAGAGAAATAATTGCGGACCACTGTCGATAAAGAAGGAGCACGTACATATCTTGTGTCGTTATGTGCATGTCACAGCTCACAGCTACGTTGGTATTTCAGTTTGTCACAAACTTCTTGCAAGGTGAGTAAGGTCTGCTTTGTATCTTGCGTATAAGAACTATATATGTATGTATATCGTAAACAGTTTGTTTTTTAAGCATGCTGCGAACATGTCGAATGTCTAAAAAATATATCGACAATTGTAAGTTATTTGATGCAAAAGAGTTACTAAATTGGCAAAAGATAAACTGCATCTTTTACTCATCATCCAATTCCGTATCTTTGGATCAAGCAAAGTCGCAAAATCTTTATCGACATTTATACTCAAAAATTCTGTCATGCGGGCCAATATCTGTGGCGGATTATATGAAAGAAGTTTTAACTCATCCAACTGCAGGTTATTACATGAACAAAGATGTTTTTGGCGAAAAGGGTGACTTCACAACATCTCCAGAAATTACACAATTATTTGGAGAAGTATAGAAGCAAACGTACATTTCAGCTCGTAATCTTTTCATACATAATTGTCATTTATATTTTTCATTGTTTCCCAGATGATAGCTGTATGGATGGTACACGAAAAGATGAAACTTTCCAAGTGTCCCTTTCAAATTATAGAACTAGGCCCAGGTAGAGGAACTTTAATTAAAGATATATTGCGGGTATGCTTTTAACATTTCTTTTACGCGAAAAGTAACTATCTTTCATGTAAATACACATTTATTGCATAGGTGTTTAAGCAATTACGCATCTTGAACAATGTATCGATACATTTGGTGGAAATAAGTCCTGCTCTTTCATCGATTCAGGCACAGAATTTGTGCAAAACAACCAAAGAACATGATATTAAAAGAAATGAAATTCGACCAACCTCCGTTACTTATTATAGAGAAGGTCTGACGGAAGATGGTGTGACTATATATTGGTATGATTCTATCAAGGACATACCTAAGAAATTCAGCATATTTTTAGCCCATGAATTTTTTGATGCGCTACCAATACATAAGTTCCAGGTATGCGAGGCATTGCTATATTTACTGGAAAATTCTTCATACACATTGAACGAATAGAACAATTCTCACTTTAGAAAACTGACAGAGGATGGAGCGAAGTTCTAGTGGATGTAGTCGAAGGAAGTACAGAAGAAAAGTTTCGTTTTGTATTATCAAATGCACCAACCCCTGCCACTGTTTACATATCGGTAGGCATGTAATTCTCTTATACTGTTGCTACTAGAAGAAAGTACCGAATGAAAAATCAAATAAACCATTATTTTGTAGAGCGACGAGAAAAGGGATCACGTAGAGATTAGCCCAGAAAGTTTAGTAACAATAGATTATATAGCAGAGCATTTATGGGAATGCGGCGGAGTTGCTTTAATTTGCGACTATGGTCACAATGGCGACAAAACTGATACTTTCCGTGCATTTTCCCAGCACAAGGTACACGATCCTCTATCGCGTCCAGGATCTGCAGATCTGACCGCAGATGTCGATTTCGCGGCACTGAGAAAGATCGCAGAGAAAGGCAACAGGTTGATTACATTTGGACCAGTGACTCAAACAAGCTTTTTGAAAAGCCTTGGAATAGACGTAAGATTACAAATGCTTTTGAAAAATGCAACAAAAGAAGAAAGAGAACAGTTGGAATCTGGATATCGAATGATAGTGGACAGTGATAAAATGGGAACATGTTTTAAAGTGTTATCATTGTTTCCATCTATCATGAAAGATATTCTTCGGGAAGTGCCGGTGGCCGGATTTTACAGTGAAGGGAAGAACAGAATATAAGATATGTACATGTACTCTATGTATATATTTTGAATTTTGAAGAAATAAACGTGAACTTGCATTCCTATGTACAACTTTATTAAGCATGATCCGTTATTCTAGAGTCATACTTTGCCCATATTTTTGAAAATTTTAATACTTTCTCTCGTTGCCGATCAAAATTTTCTTTTTTTGGCTTTCGCCATACGTCATGATCTAAATCTAACATTCCACCTATGATCTCCTGAAAAAAATCAAATAAAATTACTCGGTTAAAGAATATTTTTAAATTTAATGGGTCTCCCTACCGTGACGGACGAAAAATTTGCCAATCTTTAAATAGGAAAAAAAATCTATGCAAAAATAGTGGTTAAGTATATCCGGAGTTATAGTGCTTCAAATAGAGCGCCTTACAAAAATCAGCCGTTGTAGTTGAGTGAAATAGAAAATTTAATATTTTGGGTAATCTGTATGATTGTGGCTATCACCTGAACTATTTTAAATAAGAAATACTGAAAATTAAAAAAAATAGCAGCGTCTAAAAGAGATATCGATTTCTGTAAAAAATTCGCTAGTTTTTAAAGTCGTAAAAGTCTAATTTTGCAAAAACCGACTTAGTTTTAGTACCAACGAGAACAATATAGGCATAAAGTTTTCAATTAATATAATTTGAAGGTTTCTCTTAAAAAAAATCCTAAATATCGCGCTCCTTTTCAGGCCGTGAAAGTACTTAAGGAGGAGACCCCTTAAACAGCTTTCTGCGGGACAAAGTTACCTCCGCGAAATTCTTCGGGAACATGTGTTCGTCCTCGATGACATGAGCATATCCTTTGTTTCTTTCAAATTCTACCGCGAAATAGGATAAACCGTTTGGAATGGCTTGACGTACATCCTTGTGCTTAAGATCTACTATCTTCTTATTCATCGACCACTCTGTCTCACACTCTAATAAGGCTTTCTATACCAAGAACATTAGATATTAAGTTTAACGGTATACAATTATAAGCCACTTTGTCACATTGATATATTTACTTTGAAATACATCGGTGCCGATTCGCCAATTTTTTTTGGTAAAGGAATACATTCCAATTGCATATGCGGAAATTTGTGACGACTCTTGTAAATTTCATAGAACACTGGATATTGGTTTTGGTCCATAAACATCTTGTATAAAACTCGTTTATATATCTGATGATAAAAAGAAATTCTAAAGAAAGTAGCTGATTTTTCATATAAGATATCAGAAGAGTGTGGTTATACCTTCAATCTCTCCCAAATATTCTCGTCCAATTGTAATTGACAAGCAACATGCTGTATAGGTGTTAGTATGCAATGCCCATCAGTCAAAGATGTATAATGAGGAAGGCTCAAACAGATTTCAGAATCCATTGAAACAATCATATGTTTCAACATATATTCGGAATCAATGCACCAACGACAACTGTCCAAATTTTTCGATAGCTGTTTGTGTTCCTTGATAGCAAGCGAACGATTCTTGTCATCTTGTTTCCGATCTAACGTAGTATGTGTAATTTGTTCCTCAAATATATCATCCATGTCCATATTCTGTAAAGTAGTTACCAAACATGTTTACTTATACGGCTGTTTTAAAAAGAAAACAATTATTGCATATGTACCTTAGAAGCAATTTTAACAAATGTAGCATCATCTTCATTCACGGACCTTCCTTTCTCACGTACAAACTGAAAATATTTATTATTTTACTCGCATCTAACGTCATTATCGCCATCATTTCATATCGGTCGGTACCAGTGGAATACGTACTAATTGCTGCAATGTATATTTATCGTCATCAACGTAATGCCGCACTCTTTTTCCAGAAACATGTGTCTGCATATTCTTTCGTCTGGTTTGTCTGGAGGAATCTATAGACTGACTTCTGGACTGCAATGGTCTTGTAATACCTATTACATATAAGCAGCTTTTAATAAATCATCTGCTTCAGCAATTCTTTCATTTTCGATACGTACCCTTATTATCGGTGTGTGTAAGAATGACATCTTGAACTTTATCCGTTTCGCGTAATTGAATAGCTTTTGCAGTAAGTTCTCTAGCTCTTTTCAGTTGATTTTTTAGTTCAGCGGCAAGTTCCTGCAAAGAAAATATTGCCAAGAATTTATATAAATTTAGTAGCACACATTCTAAGTGTATAATAATTCAAGAATCTGCATCTTAACGTACAGTATTTCCCATTATTTCGGCTTTAACTATCTTTGCTCCTAACTTGTTCATTTCTGCTTCTGTCATAGGCTTAATTTCAGTACTTTTGTTTGGGAATGCAATAGTTCTCTCTTCCGCCATATTTCACTCTCACCGCAGCACCTTGCGGACCGCGATACGACGCTGATCGATGGGCGAGTCGCCACACGGCGACTATCGATCGACCAATCATCGAAGATCTATGAGCCACTCAGCGCGCCGCATCGACGATCCAAGAGAATGGAGAAGACGAGCGAGCGGAAGTCCGCCATGTTTCACTCTCTCTCGTGTCTGGTTTCAAGTAAAGGTCATGCTCACGCGTCTCTTGAAATCTCCAAAATACCTCACGTAATTCTCAATCTCAAGTGTCTCATAACTACAGTTCTCAATCTCACGCTTTCAGTACTTGTTTGTAATTGCTCAAGTGTACGCTCACGTGCCTCCAATTAGTATAATTGTGGGGACGCCACGTGGTAGTATCCACGCGGCTACATCAATCTTGCCCTCGCTCGTTGCGGTCAACAGTGATAAATACTATTATTGCTCGACTACAATAGAGCCATTCTCAACTGTTCTCTCACTTGTGTTTTCAATAAATTGACGAGGTGTTTCACCAACACCGCATTGTGTTAACATAACCTGTCTAAGATTCCTCTCACGCTCGGTTATCTCACTCTCAAACAACTTTTTATGCCACATTTGTTGCTGGTGTTGTTGCTGCTGCTGTTACTTTGAATACTAATAGTTTCTATTTTCCGAGGATCTGAATCAAATTGACTTTCTTCAGTTTTATATGATATTTTCGCCCTCTGCCATTTTTTGGTACCGGAGGAATGCATTTTATACAAAGTGTTGGTAGAACAATCATTGTTATAAAGTATATTGAAGGATCGGCGTGAGAAGGCTTTCAAGAAGATGACGAAGAGCAGTTTAGTTAGCGGCGATTAGAGAAGCACAATTATTGTATATTTTATGCGTTCAATGAATAAAGTCACAGTTATAATTGAATATATACGCAAAGTCAAACACAATTAAATCCACAACTATTTACACACACGTTAGAGAAGATTTATAAGTCAATTAGTAATTAGACACAATATAATTTAAGCGTAGAAGGCCTAGCTTGCGAATCAGGGTCGCGAAGCTTAAGGATTCGATGCAAGTTCGAAAAGCGCGCAAGCAAGGTGCGTAAGCAAGTATACTGCCAGGCAGATCGGTGGTCCGTAACAGAGTGCAAAGGGATCCAGGAAATCGGCAGTGATTTCCTGGAAGGAAGAGTGTCCCCCTTCCAGCGATCGCAGGTTGATGGAAGGGGCAATGATCGACGCTCCACATGAGTTAGCGGGCCGTTGCCATTGCCTAGGGTAAAGAGTACAATGGTTGGCCACTTAAGCAAGAGTGTCACATAAATAATGAATTATTAATGTGAATTTAGTAAATTTGAAATGGAAATCAATACAAATAAGTACGAAAAACTCCTAATAATCTAAAAATAAATAGAGTTTATAAAAAAAAAATCAAGAATGTATAAAAATATACAAAAAATGTGTTTTCTACGAAGAAATATAGTAATTGGCATGATCAAGATAGTAATTGTCCAACCAGTTCGATAGTGATTGACCGCTATTTGACACATAATATAACCTAAAAGAAAATGTTACCTGATTTGGTGATAGAAACAAGATTAAAATTATTCAATAACAATGCATATATTTTATTATGTATGTATTTGTTTCTGTTTTTAATAGGGGGGCTAATTACTGTTTCATCATTAACATGGTTAAAAAACAGTCACTCGCCGCCCGGCCAATTACTATCATTCAACATTATTCATATGACAGTTGTTGGCCCTCTATATTTTTCATAATATATGTATAATTTTAACAAATAAATAATTCTTTTATAAAGTTTCAACTTTTATTTATCGATATATACCGAATATAAGAAATATACATATCATAAATACATTAAACTATTCGCAAACTTTCAACTGTACTCTTATGGTTTTTTGATTAAAACGCTGTAATTTCCAAGCTTCAAAGCCGAGTCATCCTATTTGCTTTTATATATAATCACAGTATATAATGAGTGGAGAAATATTGATTACATCCGAAGCAAGAAAGTACAAGGAATATGAATATGTTCATTAAAAAAAGGCATAACACTGGTATTTCTTTATATTCATTTATTTCTCAAAATATGGCCAATCACTGTTAGGTGGCCAACCACTGTACTCTTTACCCTAATTACTGGTGAGCCTGGGAGATGGCGTAGGCATGCCGATTTCGCGTACAATCATCATCCATGGGTTTTATATACTTTTTGTCATATTTTTTATGCTGTTTATGCCTCTCCTGACTTCTGGACCTAGATCTATGACTACTTTCTATGCCCCTCCTTGACCTAGCAGAACAAGACGAATAAAACCTTTTACTTTCGTATCTTTCACAGCCTCTTGATTGATTCTCCAATCTGGATTTTTTACTACTATCCACAATTTTATCTGATTTATTCCTCTTTGACGTTCTTTCTGCATTATATATCATTTCCTGTATGGTTTCTAAAGACTAAAAGAAATTAATATTATTATCGCAACTATTTGTTTGCGCTAGACACAAATAATAACGCAGACTTACACCCCATCTTTCAGCCGCTATGTCCTCTAGACGCTTTCCCTCGTGTTCTGCCTGTTCTTGCGCTCGCCTAAGGCTTTTTTTTAACCAATTTGCATCCATTACTGGACCAGTATCTGTTTTCATTGAATCTACAGCTGGTAGACCGTCACCGCCGTTTCTCCAGTATGGATTTAATTCCCTACTGCTTTGACCCAATTTATCCAAATCAGGTTTATCAGCATTTTTATCCCCGTTCGAAGATGCTGATTTTCTCTCATTAAATACACATGGGAATATGGTTTTCAGATTCATCCAGTCGTCTCTTTTATGGATTATCTTCTGATCCGTCGATGAAATAGATGAATTTTCTTCCATGGAAACAGATACAGATGTTGGTTTTTCCACCCATTCTTCTTCATCTTCGTTACTGTTCTAAAATTGTATTACCTTTGTAATTATTAACAGGGTAGTATTAGAAATGGCAACATTTGAGGAGGTTAAACTACAATCAATCAATTCAAATGGATGTATGGGTTGAGTTAAATTCAGTCAAAACTCACACTACTCGAACTAGTTTCGTCGTATTCTTTCTGCTTTTTATGCTTTCGGTCGTCCTTTTTCGATTTCTTCTTTTCGTGTTTAGATTTCTTCTCTTTCTTATGCTTCATTCTTAACACTTTATACCAACTTTATACAATTTATAAATGCACTATATATACCTGTTACCTGCTACGCAATGATCCATTTGTGTAGAACCAATATGCATAAATACGAGTGGTCGCGATGCGATAAAACGCGTATTAAATGTATACATAGAATGATTCAATTGTATGGTTTTACTCTGTGGTTTAGTTGATCATGTAAACAAACTTTACGTGAAAAGTGATAATCAAGTATATATACCTACATACCTACCAACACCCACATAAGAATATCAACGCTTGTACATGTGTTGCAACTTGATGCAATTATGAAATATGTTTAAAGTTGGTCAATCTGATAATTTAAATAATAGTTTTATTCGAAATACAAGTCGTATTTCAAATTAAAGTGTCTAAAGTATTGGGAAATATCTACAGAATTCTCATAATTTACGACAGGACTATACTATACCCACAGCCGACTCTACTACTAGCCGTGCTATACAACGTGGCAACTGGTGGCAACACCGCTTATGTGCGGATCGGGAGTCCTATTTTCAATAGTGGAGTTTTGTAGTTAGCATTACAATTATCGTTATTTTGCGATATAAAATTAGAGTAATATACAGTATTTTTTATTAATTATGTATAAGGAATACATAAATATCATAACTATAGTAAGTAGAAGTAATACAGAAGTGTATTAATATTTTTAAATGTGGTATATATTTTGTGGACTCTCGGAATAGTTTGGTGTTGTGATTCATTATACTTGAAATATTTACAGAGATTTCAAGAAAATAGAAGTGTGAAACAAGATAAAACCATCTTTGAACCAAATTGAAGGATTTAAAAACTGATAAAGGTATGTATAAGTTAATAGAGACCTGAAATAGACAAAATTATTGGTACGAAGCCAAAGAGGTTAAGTGCCCGTGGAAAAGAGGTAAGCATAATTAGCTATTGAAAGGAAGAATTATGCAGTTAACTATAAAATCGTATTAGAGGACAGTATTATAATTGTAGAAAATTTTCTCATCACCCTACGGGTATTTACCATGGCACGTTACCTTTTCTTTTATTATAATGGGTTAACTTACATAAAATATGTTTATGATTTTCAGATTGCAAAAGTTGGGATTCCAAATTACTATCATCTATTTTGGCTTACAATATTGCATACACAGGAATAAATGAGGTTATCACTTCTTCAGTGAGAACAGAAAGGCCCCCTCTTTTTAAGTGATCGAAATATACATCGCCTACAGTTTCACCTTTATCCTCCACAATTAATAATCGACATATATTACAATTTGATTTTTTAGCAACAGAATGGGACCCATAACTGGATATGTAAATTTTAATGGAATCATCTATAACCGGCAGAATATTTTGTTGGTGTCCAATTTTTACGAGGAATAGCAACTATTTATTTTTTCGGTAATTCCTCATCTTTGAGAATAAAAATATTGAATTATAATTATTATCTTTTAAAGTATCATTATAATTTCCCTTGTAATTCTTGGCAGGAAGACATGAATTCAGTATGATAGAAGAGAAGGAAGGAAGAGTAAAAATAAGCGACGCAGAGGTATGTCAGCTATGCAACATGGGAAGAAGGGATACTCTAAAGCATGCTCTGTCTGTATGTCCCCAATATCAACAAGGGCATGCACAGAAGGTTAGGGAAAAAGAGTTCCCTGAAGTATTAAATATTAGTAACATCGTGCAAGCAAAGAATATGTTTTATTTTGTACAGTCAGTCATAAAAATAAGAAAACTCGCACTAATTGAAATGTAATATTATTATTATAATTATTATTATTAATTTCCTTTAATGAATACGCGAAATTTGTAAAAAAGTTTATGTAAAACAAAATGTCCAAAAATGCTATAGATTATATTAAATAAATGTGCTACACACAAACATAAGGATCTGTAAAGTTAATATAAATAAATAAAACACCTGAATTATTGCTCCGTTTCTCACGTTTACTAGACTTCAGACTTCATTAATATTTGAAACATTTGAAAGATAGGCGGGAGACCGAAAGGCCGGTAGAGGGAGGCTGATACGGTAGGTTGGGTGGGTATATCGAAACCGGACTCCCGCGGTGTTGCCATTTTGGTTTCAGCACGGCTAGTACTAGAGTCGGCTGTGCTATACCCCTATAGCCTATAGGTGGCTCAACACCAATAGCGATCACGTAGTTACCGCACCGCGCGTCGTAGATTTTGCCGCGCAAACGTTGCGATCACCACTCGTGAGATAATTAATCGAACATTGATAGGCGATTTTCACATCGTAAGTTAACTGCGTTTTTCTTCATTGGGCTAATTGGGCCCAGTGATGTAAAACCTTAAATGACAGAATATTTTGGAGGCTGCTCACCAATACTTAACAATTTATTACATGTGCATATACACATATACATATGCTTGTGCAGTTGATATTCATTCACTAATTGTTAAGGCCATTTCATATTATCAATAACAAACAAGAAGAGTTTAATTAGCAAGCGGAGGATTTCATGTAATTACTTAAGGTGCTTTTCATTTTTCAAAGTTTTAGGTGAATTTGTAGAAATGGTTGAATCCGATCAAAGTGACAAAGAAGCGCAAGATGAAGCGCCTGCTTTGGAAGTCTCTGATGCTTCTGTAGGTGTTAATGAACCCGCACAAAAGAGACAGCGGGAAGAAACTTCAGAAGACAAGAAGATGCAATTACCTGCTAAAAAACCTTGCGTGTCTGTGAAGGAAACAGCATCCGAAGAACATGAGACTAAATTGATCCGCGAAGTCAATGGCACCGTTAAAGATGCGAACCAGGATGCAAAGAGTACGAGCGCTTCCGATAATAAAGATATAAAAAATACATCTGCGTCGGATGAAAGTATAAATGCAGATACGAAAGAGGTCCATGATGCAAAGTCCGATAGCGAAATTGATGAGAAGTCCAATAGCGAAAATGACAAGTCCAATAGTGATAACGACGACAAGTCCAATAGTGAAAATGATGAGGAAGCGTGTATTATAAACGATACTACAATTGAGAAAAAGGATAGGACTCGGGATACAACGGACGAAGAACAGAAGGTAATAAAATTAACATGTGTACCTTAAATCTCTGAAATATTATATTATCTATAATATTTCAAATATTCTTACATTATAATAGCTTGTGTCTTTCTTTTTGATTCAAAAGGATAATACATCTACGGAGGATGCGACAAATGTCGACGAGGATGAAACAACTGTAAAGGGCAAAGAAACAGGAAAAGAGGAAGATAATATTAAAAGAAAGAATAAACGCAGCAAAACACAAGTAGAAGATGCTGAAGTGGTAGAAGGTTTAGAACTTTCGGTAGAGTGTGCCAGTGACAAGGAATCTTCAAGTTCTTCCGATAGCGAACCAGAGAAGGACAAAAAGCCTAAACCAAAAACGATAATTGTCAAAGCCAAACCTAACGATTCAGAACTAGATGTTAGTTCTTCCGAAGCGGAAAAATCAGATTCGCAGCAACTGTCCGAAGTGAAATCTAAGCAGACTGCAAAGAAGGGAAAGAAAAGTGGTCGAGGGCCGTTTGCTAAAGCCAAAAATACTGATTCCGAAGAAAACGACGATGTATCGGACGAAGATTACAGTCCACGAACTAAAAGAAAACTTAAGAAAGCAACGAGTACAAAGACTACAAAATCACTTACAGAGTCACGAAGAGGACGAGGTAGACCGAAAAAAGCAACTCGGAAATCGATGGAACAAGAAGACGAGGAAGATGAGGAAGATGAAGGCTCTGCGACAGCGGAGGATAAGAAGCCAGAGGAAAGTCTATCTGACGAGGAATCGTTGAAAAGTAAGAGCGAAGATGAAAGCGACAGTAAAAATAGTACTTCGAAAGATGGTGGAAAAAGGAGAAGTAATGTAAGTTGAATATCGAATATGGTGGCGCTCTTCGTAAACGTACATTCATGAAATAATGTACTTGTATTTGTATTATTTCAGAGACCCGAAGACAATAGAAAAATCCAAGTTTTGAAAAAGTATATTAGAGCTACTGGTATACACGTGAAATCTTATAACGATCTGTGGGCTGGATATAGGTCGAATGCGGCAAGAATAAAGTGCCTCCAACAGTTATTAGAAAAGAATGGAATAACTGGACGACCAACTCTGGAAAAGTGCAAGAAAGCAAAGGAGAGAAATGAGAGGCTCAAGGATGTTGCGGAATTAAATACAAGCAATATTATATCGGAAGGTTTGCGATGTCCTACTTATTGTTAGCGAAAGCTAGTGAAAATATATTATAATGAATTTTAGGAAATATATTATATGAATTTTAGGACGTGTTACGCGTGCCCAAAGAAGTAAGGATTCCTCTAGCAAGGAACTGACTAAAACATCTGAATCACCGACTAAACATCGCGAATCACGCAGTTCATTTAAGAGAGTCTACACCGTTGTTGATAGTGATTCAGACTGAAACGTGCTGAACAAATGATTAAAAATTGTTTTTAAAACGCATTTGTTATAATAGGTTACTTATATGTAATATGGTAAGTATATAGTTCACTTTTTAATGTTAAAAAATATGTACTACTTATCTTTAATATCCAGACTAAAAAGTAATAACGTAATAACCCGTCAAGTTAAAGGTCCAAGCAAAATATTGAGTTTCCAGATTTCTCTACCTCAAAATCACTTTTCGTCACTCGCCATATCAACAACGAGTCGAGTTTCTCATTTGTGAGAAACTTACTTTATCATCTCTCATCGTACAATGCATTTTTTTCCTCTTCAAAATTATGTTACTTTATGTTCTTTCAATACGTTTGACGTATCAATTTTAGAAAGTTGAGATTCAAAAAATTTAAGATGAGTATTATTATATCATAAAGTTGTATTTTTTTTATACTTATTTATGTGTAGCTATACAAATTTTTAAGATCAGAATGACAGAATTCAGATGTTTGTTACTTATAAGGAATTGTTTTAGAATAAGTAAATATATACGTTCGAAAGTACTTTCAAAATTCTTTTTTAAAAAGCAACTAAATTGTAATTAATTGGCCTGTCCAAAAGCTATACGACATCGGGTATCTCATCAAATAGAACTGTATATACTATCCTTGAAAAAACTATTTAAATGTATTCTAACAAGTTTTTATACAACTATTGAAGACCTTAAATGATAGAATATTCTTATAATATAAAGAATATAGTTATATTTAATGAAAATGAATTTTGTACGCGTTGCCTGTTTAATTAATGTTGTATTTATAAGTAATTGCAATGTTCTGAATGCAAAGATTACAATTTACAATGGATGTTTGTTAGAGAGTACGTTTACATTGACTAAAAAATATATATTTTCTTGACACGACATTGTGTAAAATCTTTGTTTTTTGAAAAATACGCAACTACCTACTTAATGCACTGCTGCATAACAAAGGAATATACATAAAATGTAAGAAGAGTACATACACTGAGTATGAAAAAAACAAAAGAATCAGATATGTTTCTCATAATTGGGCATCAAATTTGCGGATGCAAGAATTTCGAAATGCATTCTTTACTGCAGAATAGTTTTTTTTCCTTTACCGCCATTCTTCCGTGTAACAAGTTCTTCTTACAAATATAACAACAGAAACAGACACTCGTTGCGTGAAAATTTAGATCTTTCACAGCGACACCTTGCTGATCAGCAGCAATTACCTTTTCGCACATGTTACAAGTCTTTGCATATGTCTTCTGATAACACGGAAGACATAACGGACGGTCATTCTCTGTAATATATTGCTTCCCAGCTAAAGGAACATCACAGTCCCAGCAGCAAAAGTGTTTTACGTGATAATTCTGACCCTCTGCGACAGTATATTCTCGTACAAAAATAAGCTGAAAAAAAAAAGAAACAGGAATACGAGTTATAATTCGTTATAAAGCACAAAGAATCTGATAGTGAGAAATTTATTAACCATACTACATATTACTATAATTACCTCGTCACAGGCGAAACATCTAGGAATTCCTAGAAGCTTCGCCAGATCTCTGCCGCAATATAATTTGTTTCTGTAATAAAAATATACTAAATCTACTAACAATTCATCACACACATTACAAACAAAACATCCTGGATGCCACGCAGCACTCTCAGTTTTCTCTGTAATTACGGCGACATCACCAATACGTAGCTCCTCCTCGCACTTATGGCACTTTTGTGAGTTAATGGGATCGTTCACTGTCAGCTCTTCCATGGCACCTTTCAGGTGTTTTATATTCGATAAATCCTCTATCGGTTGGTTTGGCGTAACGGTTGTTTCATAAGGGAATATCTGATTTTGCAGTTTTTCAGAAAATATAACTGTAGCAGGTGTCATAAAACTGTTTAACTTCCCTTCGTTCGTACATTCTAGACGCGCTTGCGGTGGCAGCGATCTGTGCTCTTTCAATTTTTCTTTATCACCCATGTTAGGAACTGATATGGAATTGAGAGGAATTGATTGAATTACTTGTGAACTAGATTTCAGTACTTCCTTGTCCTCCTTTATTGCCTTGGGTTCAATACTACTACTACTACCTCCTCCTCCTCCTCTTCCCTCTGCTGTTTGCATTTTAGCTTCTGCTACTGTCAAAGTTCCACAAGGATTGTTCACGACAGTACTAGGAAATGTTCCGTCAGCCCTTTTACTGTTGCACACGTTTTGCGATAGAGTGTTACTATTCTTCGGTAATGCGTCACCCGAATCTAAATCTCTTGTAAAACTGGGGGCAGCGTAAGCCACTTGTCCTTGATTCTCCTGTTTGCTATATTTATTCGAAAGTTTTTCCCGTATGAACATTAAACCCTCTTTATCTAACGTACTACCAATTATATCACTGGTATATGCTGTGCTCGGAGAACGAAATACATCTGATAGCATACTTTCCGCAATATATGCATCGTCGTTGATTGGTTTTGAATGCAAAACTGAAGTGAATGGACTCCCAACTTTATCCTTATATGCATCTTTATAATGTTGCACTGAATTCAAAGGTGACGTAACTTCCGAATTAACGTTCCTAATTACATCGGAACTTGGATACTTTAACTGTCCAGTTGTTGGAAGCTTTTTACTTGCCATATCTTGATTGTTATCAACTCTTGGAAAATTAGTTTGATTATTAATACCCTTATTATACACCCCACCCACGATTGCTTCTGATTTTACAGTTCTATTACTGGTACCGATTAAATTATATTTCTCAAGAACTGGTATATTTCCGACATCATTCGAACTGTTTAGCGTTTCTGAAGCAGCAGACAATTCATGCTTGTACGAACCTTTCGGCGTGAAACTACTTGGTGTGCGTAACTGAACCATACTCGCTTGTACAGTCGGTTTATGTTGCGGGCTGAAACTTTGCATGTCAGTCGCATTAGCAGGTGTCATTAGTGATCGATCAAACGGACGAGCGCTTAGTATCTAGAATGTAAAAAATATTACATGTAAATAAAATTAAATCCAGATTAGGTAATACTACTGTTTGTATGAATTATTTGGTAATTTACCTTTGTCACTGTTCCTTGCCCCACATATTTCCTTATGTTCTCTAAATACTGTTCAAATTGTTTCTGCTCTTGTTCGCTCAATTCGTCGCAAACTTTATAATCTATATCGTGAAGAGGTAATTGCTTTTGTAATAGCTGTCTTCTTATAGCTGCACCAGCTGACCCTTTAATGGGTAATTTCTCTGTGGGTAATGCTTTCATGTAATCTGTGGCGAGCTCTTTGGTTGTATCCGGTGGTACCCATTCGAATGCTTCTTCGCCGTGCCATTTCTCATTGCTTATATGTAACACTAAAGGAATGATATAATAAAGAATTATTGTCACGTTACAATATCGAATTCTCTTTCCAATAATGATATTTACGCATAGGCTTCTTCTTGTACTTTCTCGAGGAGCCGAACAACAAGTCAAATTGTGGGAAATCTTCATCGTCGACATCATGGTCATCTTTGTTGCATTTACAATTTTTACAAATTTTTCTCCAGAAATGTAAATCCAAGCCAGGACATGCTGTTTTGCAAAGTACGCAAGGGGCTCCTGCTCCAGCCTCGTGTGCTAATCGAGGCTAAATAAAATAATTTTAATTACTATCGTTTTATAAAAACCTGTATCTCTTCTACATGTATAAACAGATGGGATACTAAATACTGGGAAAGCTCTGACATAAGTACTATAAAAATCGGACTTCTGCTAAAAGCATTACTACATTAAATGCAACGTTTTCTTCCTTAAAATTGAATTGCTTCGAGTGAATTGATGTCTTATTTCACTATTTTTTTATTAGTATTAATTAACGAGGATGATAAAGGAGTGCTAAAGGAATAATTATGAATTAATAACAAAGCGAAGATATTAAGCTATTAAATGAACGTTTGAGAAGCAACTTTTTAAGGAGAATGTTAATTGTTAAAAGCCTACCTTTCTTTTTCGATTTTCTAGTTCCAACAGCCATTTGGGGCGGTCATTTGTTTCTGTCTCGGTCATTTTTTGTCACCGCAAATCACTTTTTATCCGTATATTACTATATAGATATTGTTGATACGAATAATGGTAGAAAATTAACAAAGTACATTACGTGCTGACACTCCAGCGCAAACGAGTGACTCACCGCTGTGGCTCTCTGTATGGCTCACATCTCAGTTCTCACATAAGCCAGTAGTGCTTACGTTCTCCCCCTCCTTTCGTACTTGAAGCCTAAGTGGGGTCCGGTCCGGTTCGGTAACCGGTCCGCTCCCTCGTACGTATGTACTTATATCGGGTAGGCTCTTTCTTCGAAAGGACCTCGCGTAGTAGTATGCGCATAAATGCATATGTACTTACATACTATGTAGCTTGTATGTCTCATCAGTGATACTCAGCGTATAGTTATTGTTCTGCGAAACAACCAAGTAATTAAATTTTAATAGAACATTACGCCACATTATTTTCAAATATATGTTTAATTTTCGGGAAAATCTAAATACATATTTCGCTGGCAAATAATTATATTTTTATTTGAGTACCACTGCTGCGTTATATGCGTACATGAAGCGTACATATAGATTACTTGGATATGTACCACGGAATCTGTTTATCTCTATATACCAGATTGCAATTCACGTAAGACGAACGGAGGGGGCTGTCGAAATGCAGCCATAGCGGAGAACTACGAGATCCCGTAGTAGATAACGTTTTTAAATGATTGTTTACGTAATTTTTAAGTCATGTCACCAGAATTGTAGAGAAAGATGTTAGATAGCAGAATGCTTTGCATGTACATATTATTTAATTCTTATTTTTATATGAAACCTATGAGTCGGTTACGAAAGCCTTGTCAAATTCTTCTTGCGAAATCTAGAACAGTTTTCGTAAATCAGAAATCGATGTTTGATATATTGATCGAGTGATTGACCGATACCGGTTAATAATACCTTCTTCTTTTGTAATTTCTTAATTAATGCTACATCTTTTGCCAGTTCCTCCATATCTGCTTCATTTATCTTTCTCCTTCGTTTTTTCGTTGGGTTTGTCGACATTTTCTGTTTCATTTTCTTCTCTTTTCGTTTTTTACGGTTCTCTTGTTTTTCCAGCTTTCTCTTTTTAGCTTCGGCCCAAGGCTCGGTTTGTTTACGTTTACGTTTACCCGACGCGGGCCATACTCCGCTGTCTTCGAAGATCTTCAATTTTTCTAAACGGTTTTTCTCTCTTTGTTTATTTGAATAGCCAATTGAATTGATGTCGATGTCTTCCTGCTGAAAAGACGATGTGTCTCTTCCTTTAAGTTCAGGCATCCGAGGCATTCGCAATAAACCGAAGCCCAATGCCAGACTTCCCATGTCAATGTCTTTCAATCTTAGTATTAAGTTACATTCGTGTTTATTATATGCTTGCACGTACGATACGAACGCTCTATTTGCTTTATCGAGAACAAGTCGGTCTTGCTTTTGTAAGTCTCTCATACGCTTTAAACACTTCTCATACGAAATCATAGACGGTTCTAAATTGATTTCCTGTAAATCAACTTTCTGATTCCTCTTAATAAAATCTACATACGCATCTTCGGTTTCCAGGAGAAATAATAATGCGTTCCCTTCATTGCCAATTCGAGCGGTTCTACCACACCTAGTGGAAGAAGGAATATATTGTCTACGTTTATAAATGACGTATACATATGCACATTGGGTAAAAAGTTCTCTTACCTATGCACGAAACTACTAGCCGAACACGGAGGATCGTATTGTAAGACCCAATCCATTTCTAAAATATCAATACCACGAGCCATTACATCTGTGCAAATTAGAATACCTTTTTGGATATTTCGAAATTCGTTAAATACTTTGTACCTCTTGCTCTTCATTTTCCCATGTATCGCAAGTACTTGAACCGATGGCAACATTCTAAAAGTGAGAAATGTTATAAAACCTATTTTTATCAATTTTTACTTGAACATTGCCAAGTATAACTTACGCTTGTATAACATGACTGAAATAATCAACGCATGCGCAGGTAGACAGAAAGATCATATATTTTAAATTGGTTCCTTTTTGTTCTATAAAATCTATCATCGTGGATAACTTGTACCCAGCATTTACAATAGCATAACTGTTTTTTAAGTTTGAAGGCGTGGAAGTATTTGTTTTTTCTTTGATGGTTATCAAAGCTGGATTTCTCAATCCAGCTCTGATTAGTTGTTGCAATTCTTTTGTCTGCGTCGCAGAAAAGAGACCCGTTCTTCTCAGACGAGGTAAATAACTTAATATCGTATCCAATGTTGCAGAAAAACCCAAATCTAATAATCTGTCCGCTTCGTCCAAGATTAGGATTTCCTGCAAATACGATTATTAAGACATATTAACATATTAGTTATCGTAAGCGGAATCTTTAAGATTTCAAAAGTACCAAAGATTTCACGCGTGCTGCCAGATTTGTACTTTTACAGTTAGACATTAAATCTTCCAATCTACCAGGTGTTGCCACAATAATGTTTGCGCCTTCTTTAAGTCTGTTTGCATCTTCCGTAATGGTAGTACCGCCGACAAGTAATATTTGCTTCAAGTATGGGATATTGTTTAAAAATCTTTGTAAAACTTCATTAATCTGTACAGCTAATTCTCTCGTAGGGCTAATTATTATAGCTCCGATTTCTGTAGATTTCCATGTTTCTTTTCGCTTCTGTTTTAGATATAAAACAAATATTACAGGTATTTACCACACAATTTCTACTATCCATTAAGGCTGGGACTATTCGAATAATTTAATATTCGAATATTTTACAAGTATTCGAATGCTACGAATAAACTTTGAATATTTGAGTATTCGAATGTTATTATTCGAATATTTAAGTATTCGAATACTGATGTACCTATTCGAATAGTATGGTGTGAATTATAAATTAAGTTATTAGCTTACAAGATTTCACCCTGACAAACTAATGAACTCACAACTGAAACTAAATAAGAGCTTGTAAAAAAAATGAACCTAAAGAACATGATTTATAAATCACACCATACTATTCGAATACATCAGTATTCGAATACTTGGATATTTGAATTATATTCGCCAAATAATTGAGCAACTGAAGTATTCGAATACTACTATATACAAGCTTAGGCTAAGAAATATTAACCATGTATGAAAACTTTTTGCAAATACCTGTAATATTTCTAATAAAGGAACTAGAAAGGCAATTGTTTTCCCACTACCTGTCACCGCTTCTGCTGCAACATCTTTACCTTTCAATAACAATGGTATAGAAGCTGCCTGTGTATGATTACATAAAAAATTTCTACGTCAATTTATTATTAATTGCTATCTGTTACTAGTTTAATCGCGTGTATACTTAACGGTTTTGTATGAACATGTTTCTCATCGTATAATACTTTACCTGCACTGGTGTCATATAAGGAAATTTTAATTCCTCAATGGTCTTTAATACAGAATTGCTCAAACAGACTTCCAATTCTTTCCAGTTTTGGGTCTTCATTGCGAATTTAACAATTTCACTTGTTATTTAATTGCATCTCTAATAAACCACGTGTGTTTACTGTTTAATACGTACATACCTATTGGCATGCTTTCTAAATTAATCTCTTATCTTTAGGTTATGTTCAACACTGGGCTATTGGTCTGTAGGGATGCAAGGAAATTCTCTACCTTCGGTAGCCGGACGAGAGTGGGGACCACTACCCACGTCCGCGCATGCGCGCGATGACGTCACGACCATCGAACCAATCAACGCTAAGAGGAAAATCGCCGGAAAATTCGCCGCCGCCAGCGCCAAGCCAAGCCAAGTGAGGCCGCAGCCAACCAGCGTCGACAACAGATTCCCCGACGACGCTGGTTGGCCGCGGCCTCACTTGGCTTGGCGCTGACGTCGTTTCGTCTCTCATCTTGGCGTTGATTGGTTGACGTCACATGCTTATCTCGCCACTGCTATAAATTGTGGTAATTACAACAACGTTTGAAGCACGCGGGAATATGTAATATTAATTTTTTGTTCATTTTGAAACTTTAATAAAACACCAAACAACTTTAAAAAAATGCCACAATTCACACACGTACAGTACGTCCAATGGCGTCACTCGATGCGCTTCGCGTTCACGCCACTTGGCTTGGCTTGGCGCTGGCGGCGGTGAATTTTCCTCTTGGCGTTGATTGGTTCGACGGTCGCGACGTCTCGCGCGCATGCGTGAACGTGAGTAGCGGTCCCCCACTCTCGTCCGGCTACCGGAGGTAGAGAATTTCCTTGCATCCCTGATTGGCTATTGAAATATGTAAATATTACATCTATAGATACTCACTTAATTAGATAACTTCTAATCGGATTATCTAAAACTCTGCACCTTTATCAGAGTCAGAGATTTCATTTTCTTTTAATATCTTCGTATGATATCGGTAATAAAATGATGAAATAAATGATGATGCATCAGTTGGCTTTTAACGCATTGACTTTATTTTGATGTTTTTTTTTTTTAAATCTCTTCGATATAAAATTTGTGTCTAACGATGCCACGCACTCAACTATCTCTCAGATAAGGATCGTCCTTGCCTCCATTTTTCTTATATACACGACTAGGTCTAAGGCCGTAGTTCAACTTGTCTTTTTCAATGCCATAGCATCCGACAGTATTTGTTTACATGTAAGAGGTACATCCACAATCGATTTACTTAACTGTCTCAAGAACAATCGTTTCGAGTGCAACGCAATGCATTTTTCACAATCCGTACGGCAATAAAGCATTGTTCGTATGTTTACTTTAGTTATATAAATTTCTTTCACATTCTTTCTTCTATTCGTAAGAAAAGCAAACTCATTTACATATAAAGATGTTACACAGATCATACAACGCCCACTATGTATCGTAGTAGGATACGCAATTAAATCATTCTATTACTGGCCGGGAAATTCGAGTTTCACATGAAAGTACAGATAAAAACCAGTGTCCTCTATTGTCTCATTACATGATGTTTACTTGTTATTCATTTAGTTGAACAAACACGTGAAATCTGTGAATGTCACTTCTAATACATTAGCGCATAACGTCGGAATTCTATGTCCTGAACTGTTCAATAAGAAATAATAGAATTTTGAGTACAGGACGTTTGTACCTCTTCACGTACACCCAGATGCTTTTTATTTGTCGCGACCCATTTTCCCCCTTAAACGATACTTTTTTTTTTAGTTCCACTTGATCTGTGCTTCGAGGATCTTATGTATCAGCATCTCATATCAAAACCCATCATTAACATACTGCAAAAATTTAGAGTTCTGTCTCAATTATTTCACCACCACGTTTCTTCCCTGTTTTGCATAATTCTACGTAATTTCATCAAATTTGGAACATACACACATATATATATATATATATATACTGTTCCTAATTCTTTGTCCGCTGGAGCGATTTACCGCATGAGAAAGTACGAGCAGGAAAATATGCCATATATTCTATTTTTTACATAGTTCCAATAATTACTTTGTGGGGAAAAAACAGAAAAAGATTGTTTTACTCGCGTAATATGATCACGATATTTTCAGCTTTTCGAGTACTTGGATCTTCGAATGTACATGCATACACCACCAGCCTGTGGGATAGCACTCTGCGCCCAACCATGCAGGTTGGATTTCGACTTAATAAATGTTCAGAAAGTAGCGCGAACCACTTTATGTAACGAAGATTGAATTGTTTTTAAAATTGAATATATCTCGCAGCATTTTGTAGTCACAGTCCCTCTTTAGTTTTTTTTTTCGTTTTCTAAGATATCTTATAGGCGCCACCTAATAATATACGATTTCCATGCATATTTGGTTGGCGATTTACTTTTTACATTCCGTCTTTTGCTACAAATCAATCTTTAAAATCATGTTGTTCCGTTTATTTTAATCTGTAAATTAATAACTCATAGCCTTGCATAGTGGTAAACTGCATATTAAAATCTGTCTCGCGCGATGAAAATTCAAATATAATATTCGAGGGACTAAACATTCTTCTGGGTCGTTCGTAATTAGCCAACCCGCTTAAAGAAGTCACTTTCAAGATGATCAGCACTTTCCTTTACTTTACTTTACGTTAATATAACTTTATCTACTTATAAAATCTGTTCCTCATAAAGATTGCTATTTGGTACTTGAATTAGTTTAAAGTTTAAAATATGTATTGCTTTTTGTTTGGAATGATATCGTTATTATTATGAAAAACGAAAAAGGAAAAATGACAAATGAAAAAAGAAGAAAAAAAAGAAACGACGAAAGGAAAAAACAAACGAACAACGTTTAGACGTTAAGGCAGAAAGGATAAAACTTGCACAGTTGCTTATGGCTGTATCGATGTAAGATTACAAGCAATAAGTGAAAGCCTCTTGGAGTGCCTAATGCCATCGTGAAAGTAACTTGAATTTGTAAACCTTATTCTACCTCTGCAGAATACTAGTAGTTCTCTCATTCTTCATCCATTTCTGTACGCAGCTACTGATTGTGCGGCAAAATCACTGGTATAGTTTGCTGCGCTCCAGGAGGTGGTTGCGGTGGTAGGTATTGCATGTGCTGCGGTGGTATCGGTATATGAGGAGGAATTATAGGACACATTATTGGATAGCTTGGAGCATGGCCTTGAGGAGGTGGTGGAGGATATGTGGGTTGTGGAGTACCAGGAGGGTTGTAAGTGCCTGGTGTGTGTGGTGGGTTGGGATTAGCTGGAGAAGGTGTCTGGCTTGGTGGCTGTTGGGCAACGTGTGGGTGTGGATGCGTATGTGGACCCATGTACTGAATGCCAGGGGCCTGCGGTCCTGGTGAGTCATGGTGATGATAAGGTGTAGCCATATGTGGCGGTGGTGGTGGAGCCTGAACCATGCGTACCATCTGTTGATATGCTGGTTGGCCAGGATAAGGCACCTGGAATGGTGGATGCAAAGGGGCCGGCGCCATTAAAGGCTGTCCAGTCGCTGCTACTACTTGCATTTGAGAAGCTATGTCTTGCGCGCGATGCTGCGCATGCATCACCGGCACTGAAATAATCACAACGCAATATATTTCCTCTTATAGACATTCTAACCATTAGCAATAATTCTTCTGTTTCTTAACGTGGTACAACAAGTGAACGACTCATTAACAAATAGAGAATTGAAAATAAAATGCGGCGGATACCTAGATACTGACCCTTCCGGAACCTTGTCACAGGTTGAGCCGGCGGTTGGCTGAATGCAGTTGGCGGTTGGCTAGTCATTACGTATGCTGGCATAACCACAGTCGTAGGCATTGTTGCTCCAGTGTATTGTGGTGTTTGCGGAGTGTGTGGTCTACTGGGTGTCGGTGTGCTAGGAGACCGCTGAAAATACACGTTAACATTTACAAATTATTAGTCAATTCTCATTTAACTAATATATATATATATATCGAGAAATCAGCAGCTTACCGGTGTGAAAGGTTTTGTGTTTGGATTGAATTCTTTAGCATTTGGATTTAACGTTGACTTTTTGAAAGCCGTGGTAATTTTGTCGACGGTAGGTTCTTGTGGAGTAGTAGGTGTATTTGTTGGAGTTTGTTGTTGTTGTTGCGTTTGGGGAGGACTGTTGGATCGAACAGGTAACGGGCCTGGTGGTGGTTTACTAGTCACCACAGTTTCTTCTTGAACCGTCTGATTTTGATGTTGTTGTTGCTGCTGCTGTGGATTCGGATGTTGTTGCTGTGGATTCGGATGTTGTTGTTGTGGATTCGAATGTTGTTGCGGCTGCTGCTGCGACTGTGGCGGTGGTGGGTGTTGATGGGCTGCCTGATGATGCGTTTGAGTAATTTGAGACGAAGAATGCGATTCCTGCTGATGTTGGTGCTGTTGCTTTCTCGTTACTGGTGGCGTGTCTTGTGCTTGTGCTTCCGCTAATTTGAAATCCGTTGCAAATTGCCTCAAGTCTGAATGCTGATCATCCCTACTGCGCGGTGTTGGAACCTTTAATAACGTATCAATTTCATGTAATTATTTCATTATTTCAATACTCCAAGACATGATTCATAATTGGGATATTACCTTCCTATGATCCGATTTATGCGGGACTATGTCACACCGCTGCCCGTCTACGGAATTTTGTTGTTGTAATTGACCGTGTTGTTGGTGCGACGATTGTTGTTGTTGTTGCTGCTGCTGCTGTTGCTGCTGGTGAGACGCAGCAACGTTCGTTTGAGGAAATGGTGCTGGTGGCGCTTTATCGGCTTGATACACTTGTTGTCTACCAGGACGTTCTCGTTTGTCTGTGTTTATCTTAGACGGCGGTGCTTGCTGTTGTTGCGGTGGGAAACTCACTTGTGATATAGGAGTAGCTTGAGATTGTTGTTGTGCCGGTTGCATCACAGGTACTGTGTACACAATAACATTTCGTTAAATATATAAAATCTTCAATATACGAAATATCATTTATAATAATATACCTGGTGGTGCTGGCTGAGATGTTGATGGAGGCACAAATGGTGGTGGAGGATTATTATACGTGACCACCACTCCACTAGGTGGCATTCCCATATTTAACGGTACCGGATGTTGTACCGAGGGATGAGCGCTTTGCATTCCAATGGGAAGGTTAGAAGATGGAGGAATGTTTACATTCACATTGGACGGAGGTTGCTGGTTAAATACATTCTTATTGGTGGTTGCAGGTCCTGGCGAAGGTGGGGGTTCATTAGATCTTATTAACTTTCCAGTATTTCCATTTTTCTTCTTCAGGGGAGGTGGAATATATTTACCCTCGTTGGGTCTCACCTAAAATGATGCGTCATTAATAGAAGATAGCTAATTCCACGATTTGTTAGATAATTATGACAATAGAGCAATAAACTGCACCACAGCTGCAAATCTTTCCTCTTCGTCGCCGTTTTCTAGCTCCAATCTTGCTTTGTGATTTGGCTGCGATTCTATTTCATTCGCTATCTCTGCAGCCTTTTGCTCCTGTTCCTTGTAATCTTTCGTATCCTTTCTTTGAAGTGGGAAAGTATAAGCAGCTAAGGTTGGTTCGTAGGTTGTTTGAACTCCATACTTTTGTTCATTTTTACGAAACATGTCATTGGCGTCCCACCCATTCTGAAAGGAAATTTGTCATACAAGTTTCCGAGTGTTCTAATTAAATGTTCATATGTATTTCTGCTTCCTTTTTGTAGTAAATACTCACAGTAGTGCCATCCAATTCCAAATCATCCCCGTTCATAGTAGCAGGCGGAGCATCCCAAGGCTCTAATTCTTTTTCACCAATTACACCATTGTATTTACTAATAGCAGCGTCCGTTTGGAATGTATCGCGTATAGCATAGTCTAGATCGACATCCTTGGCAGACATAGTAATGATGTCTTGTGGCTTAAAAATTAATTTTTCTACTACGCTTTCTACGCTTATCTTCCCTGAACCTTCTACGCGATGCGCCATTTCTAAGACAACATCGAACTGACTGGAGAACGTGCGAAAAATACCTTCGTATACCGAGCCATTCAGCGTTTGAATCTGTTGTAAGAACAGAAAGAATAGAAAGCTATTGTAATATTTATTGTAGGGTGAAGAAAAAGTAAGGGATGAGCAGTAATTTCATATCGCACGTAGAATAGAAAGTCTGGCGTCGAGTAGATATATCGAGAAATAACATATTAGATACTATTATACCCAGACCCATCGTTATTTAGTAATATCTGAGTTTGGATCCTTCTGTTTGTAAAATAAGTTTGAATACCTGTACAATATTGCCAACGTGGCTGGTTATCGCATGCATGAAGTGGGCGTTGTTATATACACCTTCAGCGGCAACGCATCTCTCTTGTGGACCTCGGGCACGTGGGGATCTAGAAATAAACTGCCACTTGTAAAGAGATTTGAAGGGAATGTTTAATAAAAAGTATGAGGAGGAAGGGTTCCAGTAATTTTGATATCGTAGAGATAGGGGAAACAAAGGAAATAAAAATGAGGCACCTGTTGGTATTGGAACGATTCTTTCTTTTGCTATTCATTTTGCCACCCGACGAGGATTCTTCGCCAGTGGTTGCTGGATTTCTGCCGCCGGTTTGTTGCGGGCCTTCTCGTTTCCTAGTGGGGACCGGAATTTTGACTAATTTCCCAGTAACTGCTTAACGTCAAAAAAATATTTCGCGATCCAACGTCCCGATACAGGGGCGATTGAGGGGTATATCGAGGGGTAATGAGTTTCGCGAACTGCTCGTTAGATAGCGGAGCTTTCAATTCGAAATCTTGTTCGATCCCACAAGGATTGACAGGAGGCCGTACTGGCCGTAACAACTATCAACATTCACGGTCGGTTTTCGAATCACGATCGTTTATAGGTTATGCGCCAATGGTATGGTTACTTAGGCACACTCGTCCGCGAAAGTTAATGTGTGCGTGACTTTCGAGTTTTGACAGGCACAGACGCGAAAGGGCGAGTAAACAGTAAAGGAAGTAGGAACACTTGGTATTCGTTGGTATTCGTGGAGACGAGACGAGACGTACGGGCACGGGGGAACACGGTGTCTGCCCGACACACCGAGATAGCTTGCTGCTGCGTGACGTAACTCCGTTCTCCTTGCGCAGGAAATCACCTTTCTGCAATTTCCCGCCGCCAGAGTTCTGAAACGAACGATGATAGCCCCCAAGTGTGATTTTCCTCACGATAGCTATTATATTTCTATTTAATTAATGAACATGTGGTAAACGATAAAACTTAGCACAAGTCGCCCGATCAGCCTGATCCGGTGACTGTCGGATACAGTCGCTACCTAGCGAGAAATTCACCAACCTTCCGATAAAGATCATCCGCAATTCCCTCACGACTCACGAGCTTAGAGCAACCCATTTTCATAGCGCGTTACCGATGCTCATGGCGGCCTCAGAGCGGCCCACAGCCACTCACGGCTGATTTTCAAATGAAAATGCATCTTTAGTCGTCACTTTTCTTTTCTATTGTTCCCCCTTTAATAACCAATCTCCGCCAATCTCTGCAGTTCCGCAGCCCAGCAAGAATGCCTCGAAACCAATTAATTCCAGAATTTCCGTTTTCTAACTTTCATTTCGTTCCACGACCGTACGGTATGTACTACAATTTATTAGCCGATTATTATGAAAGCTAACGTCGCGTCACGTTAACGCACAAGTAGCATGCCAAGTAAAATATGGACAAACATATTCTATTCGTTTGTAATTATTTAAATTTCCTAATGTCATACGTATACGCATAGACAGTGGTGGGTTTACTACGTTACATCGAATTTACTTCGTGACACGCGTAAAAAATGTAAATAATTGTATAAAATGTAGAAAATGTATTCAATGTCAAAAATTCAAATACAAACTGTTGACTTCTACCTACCTATTGCATTGAATTTTACTGCACAATATTTTAAATTACTTTAAAAAGAAAGATTGGAATGTAATTATAAAAAATATAAATAATTTGAATTTTTTTTAGTAAATTTCATATCTTTGGTGTGCAAAAGATACTGGAATTTTTACATATATCAACATGGATTCTGAAGAAATTGATAAAGCTTTAGATGTATTATTGCATCTTTAGGAACTTTGTTCATAAATTGAATGCCAGCTTATAAAATTCCGACTCGAAAGACATTGTCGAATAATTTACTTAACGCAAAATTTTAAGATTACAAAAAATCAATAATCAGTGTGGAATCCGTAAATGTAGTTCTACTTTTAGATGGTTGGAAAAATGCATCATCCAACAATAAGTATGTTGTTGCAATTCTGAATTTAATGAATACGATATGCCCATGCAGGTTATGGCGTTCCACAGTCTGCAACGTTTTTTTCAAACAATATGATTTTATACAGTAAAATACATGAACGTAATAAAGTTAAGCTATTTACTACGTCTTATTCTACACATAGAGAATTCAATTTTCTACGTTAGGTAAAACACGGACCCACCACTGCGCATAGGTTAGCATAGGTATACATATGCATAATGATCGTTTCTTTAATAACATTATGCTTAAACATCGATATTCTGACAGAAAGTCAGCGAAATAATCAGACTGATTACGAGTAAAGGTTTTCGGGTGTGGTTGTAGATAATTCCAAATAGAACATAGGCACCAAACAAACACTTTATTTTCAATTAATCGTGTTCAATAGCTGGGAACACGTTTACGTTGAACGAAATTCCCATGCACATCTCTATCGGCATCGTCTTCGTTGTACATGGTGTGCAATTTTCGAATGATATTCCTTGTCCTGTCAGAGATGAAATTGTCCACTTGACCCAAGATGTTTACACATCGAATTATCCACTCGAACCCTCTGTTTATATTATCCGCTCGGCGAGTACGGCCATCCGATACTCTCGACACGCTGCTCGAAATCCTTTCCAGGATGTTTTTACGTTCCTTTCCGAGTACCTCCTCGGAACTCGTCAATACCGCCTGGCAAGAAAGTTCAGTCACGAAACAGCTTTTAGATGTGAAGGAAAAACAAGTGTTCCACTCACGGCAGATATGGTGAAAAGCAATAGCAGCAGCAACCGCAGCACCATTATTATTTCCATTTTCTCGAAAACTAATTGTGGCGATCGCAGTCGCGAGATTTTATATGTACCTACTTAGTCAGTATGTATAGATCACTGTCGCCGTTCGATTAGCTGGTCGTCATTCCCCTAATCCCCATTGGAATGGGAAGACGAACGTTACCGATCCTCGAATAAAAGCAAAGCAGCAAAGTATTACTGTACGAGTGTACAAGCGTGGGCAACAGTCTGTAGGGAACTTGTTGCAATGCTTAAACACGGTGGTTCCAGGGTTTCCAGCTGCCCGAAAATTCTTGGGTGGAAGCGATGTGCCATCAACTTAGCGCTGACACCAATAAAACCGTCTGGAGAATACACCTTCCCCTCCAAACATATTCTACATTCTGAAATATCGAGTAATCCGCTTTGCAAGCGCAAATGTTATTTCACAATGGATTTTCGCAAAGCCCAGTGACATGATTGCCACATCACCGTTCTCGTTAACGTTGCATTACCACTATCGTATGCATCATACATCGCAACGCGCCTTGTCGAGACTCTATGGACTCTACATTCTACACTTATATATATACATATGTATGCAGTGTGCCCGCTTTAAACGTTGAACGTTCGGAGAACAGAGCGATAAAACGGGTAAACGAAGAATTTGTATCGATTGTATTTAAATTATATGATTACATTTGATGCATAAAGAAATAAGATAGTATAGCATAGAGTATAGATGATGAAACGTCTATTGATAGGAATCGCAAGAGAATCCTTGTCATTCGTAGATACTCATTACAACGCAACGGTTTAATGTTTAACGCGCGTCGCGTAGCGTGGGTGTGATAGCGAAGGTTGGAATATTTCGTTTAGCTTTTCGTAGCAGCGGCTTGCTGGAGTTGGTTATTAAGGTTCTGCGTCGCCTGTACAGCAATGTCGACCGCCTGTTTCGTGAATTTGGCCAAGTCTTCCTGGATCTTTCCAGAGTGCTGACCCAAAGATTTGGCGGCGGTGTCAGATTCTTTGAGCACCACCTGAACTCCTTGTTGGAATTTGGCCTGCAAATCGGCCACCTGTTCCTGAGCGTTCGGAATTCCGCTGTTAATATCCTCCACGGCCTTATTCAGTTTCACTTTAATGTCGTTCCACATCGACTCCAACTCGGGACGTTTATTTTTCACCTGAAAAAAAAAGGAAAGCCCTTAGATACCTAATACCTGCAAATGAAAGTTGTCGTCGCTTCTTTATGGTTTTAATAACTTTACGCGTTTACCTCTTCGGTCATGTTCTGCATGTACGCTTGGACGTTGGTAACGAAGTCGGTGCTTTGCTGTTTCACGGTTCTAACGATGGTCTCCTGGTCGGGCAGGTTCAGTTGTTCCTGGATTTGTTTGGTCAAGTTATTGATGTTGGCTTGGGCCTGACCAATGAACTCGGCCAATTGAGATTCAAATGTTGTTTGGGAATTGGTAGTGGTGGCCGGTGGCGCGACTTTAGCCTCCGACAGGACCGCAACGGCCAACACGATCGCTAAAATCCTCTTCATATTTATCTCCAGCTAACCAACAACGACTCTGCCAAACAACTAGAAACTAACTGACGCATCAACCACGCAAGCTGTCACTTTTATAGGCGATCCTTATCAGGGGTGCACGGGGGCACAATCCGCACAATGTCGTTTATCTTGCTACACACATACACGCATACATACGTGTGACCAGCATGAGCTGTGATTCTTGCATCCCTCTCGAGACTCTTCGCAAATAAACCGAAGAAGAAAATTATTTCTGAGAGCTCGATATCACGGTTATCACGATTAGACCATACTATATACCTGCACGTAGATATATGTGCTTATAATTAGGTAGTTACCTATGTAGGTGCACTCGGGGTAATGTAATCCGAGACGATTGCTGGAAACTACTTTCGTATTACCAGATATAAATTAGTTGTTCCGAAGCCACGCTACTTTGCTGAAACTCTAGAGTCTAGACTCTAGACTTTAGAGTTAAAGTTCAAGGCATCCTGATCGAAATTATCTCGAATTTCGTGTCACCGTTCTCCTGTCTATCCAACATGTTACGCCACCTTATTAACAGCGAAGCATTGGAATATATATCTACATATTGCACGTAGATATTATGTACGACACGAAAACACGAAGGCTAACGAATCATTTGGATTTCGCAGTAAGAAATATCGCATGATTTTTCAAATCAGGTAGTACAGTAGCGCGCTTGAAAGACAACAGAAAATTATGTGCATATACAGCGAGATATCTACATACAGCGGCGGACGAAAGAAAGTTTGCGACTTTGATAAAAAAATTTAAAAAAAAAAATTAAAACCTACTTCAGAAAAATAAAATTGCACTAAAAAGTAAAAGATAATTTTTTCCCTTATTTAATCTACGACTCTCATATTTTGTAAGTCGGCGCCAGATTTACACAGTGCAAATGATGAGGCACCGACTTAAAAAATATGAGAGTCGTAGATTAAATAAGGGAAAAAATTATTTTTTACTTTTTAGAGCAATTTTATTTTTTTGAAGTCGGTTTTAATTTTTTCTATTTTTAACTTTTTAGTTTTATATATATTGACACAGCATGCTGAGGAGATATGTGCGTGCGTACATAAAATAATAATAATTAGGTGGCAGTAGTCTTTATTATTAACCAGAACTGGCAAAATATTGGGCCAATGTTGATGCGGTGTGGGATTTTTTTTTCGAATAAAAAAAAAGATCATCAAAATCGGTCCATATGCTGAGGAGTTATGCGGGGATAAACATGAAAAAAAAAAAATAGAAACGGATCGAATCTATAACCTCCTCCTTTTTGAAGTCGGTTAAAAATCGCATAGCTTTTTTAGAATTGGTCTACAATTGGTTTACAACTTTTAAAATCGCATAACTTTTTTAAACCAATTTTAAAAAAGTTATGCGATTTTGAAAGTTGTGAACTTTCTTTCGTCCACCACTGTACGTAGTACGTGCGCAAGCGGGCTTTCGATCTTTGAAACGTGTTTGTAAATACGGTTTCTGGTAAGTGGTGGAGTCAAGGGGACAAGGTTCTATGGAAAAGTCTACAAAATCGATGAACTTGTTGATTCTGTTAGTGTTGTGCAGCATTCGAGGACACAAAGTCGTTTGTCGTTCCTTCCCAAGTCCACACGGTGCAGTTTCTAATCTACGCATGTGCTGACGATCGTTAAATGGAAAGAAGAGGTCTTGACCCATCACCATTTTAATCCTGCCGTCCAGCTATGCATGTATCAACGCTTTCCCTCGATTTTCACTCTATACCTTTCTTCGGTCGATCGTTCCTACGCCAATCCACAATTAGTATACCTAATACATACATATGTATAACAGAAAAGAAATTAAAACCGACTTCAAAAAAATAAAATTGCACTAAAAAGTAAAAAATAATTTTTTTCCCTTATATAATCTACGACTCATATTTTTTAAGTCGGCGCCAGATTTACACAGTGCAAATGACGAGGCACCGACTTGAAAAATATGAGAGTCGTAGATTAAATAAGGGAAAAAATTATTTTTTTACTTTTTAGTGGAATTTTTTGTTTTTGAAGTCGGTTTTAATTATTTTAAAAAATTTTTATTTTTACGCGTACTTACATAAAATAATAATAATTAGGTGACAATAGTCTTTATTATTAACCAGAACTGGCAAAATATTGGGCCAATGTTGATGCAGTGTAGGATGCCATCGCCCTCTTTCGAATAAAAAAAAGATGATCAAAATGGGCCCATATGCTGAGGAGTTATGCGAGGACAAACATAAGAAAAAAAAAAATACAAACGGGTCGAATCTATAACCTCTCCCTTTTTGAAGTCGATTAAAAAGTCTTTCTTATCACCACTGTAAAGCGGCCCGTATGCGATGAGATTTGCTTCGAGGCATGTCTCGAGACAGGTCTCTCTCTCTCTCTCCTTCTCTCCACCCTGTCAGCACGAGACACGAGACCTCGTCTCGAGGCATGCCTCAAGAGTCGAGAGAAGTCTCATCGTGTAGGTGCGTGTAGGGGCCTGTTAACATTTCATCCAAGTGAAAAAATCTGCATGGTGCGTGGCCCTTTTCAATCTTTCATTCGTTGAAACGTTTGAAACGTTTAAGGGATAAAGATTAAAGATACACGAATCTTTAGGATGAGTTCGGATACACGAATCTTTGTCTTTTATATTTATTTTATATATTCTTTAGCGCTGCACATACATTATATAACAGTGATGATCGATTAGTCGCGATAAAAATAACTAACACTCCGATAAAGTAAAATGAAGTTTCTTTTTATCGTATCTCGAAGTCCGTGTCAAAGTTGACGCTGCCTCCGAGAAACATACATAAATATGTAAGCACGCCCACACACACGCGCGCGCGCGCGCCTAACATTCTGATCGCGAAAGAAAACAGAAGCTCCATAATGTGTTTGAGAATTAAAAGAGCGAGCGGATTTTTTTAAGCAGCGTAGTTGTACTCGAGGTGTAGCTATGTACTATTGAATGTGGATATAACTAGCTAGGAAAGAAATTACATTAGACGCGCCGATTGGATTTTATCGCGCACAACTCGCCACCGCACAGACTGCGCGATTAGTCATTAAACTTGTCTCCAATCTTCTCGGCTTCCTTGCGAATATTCTCGCCGCCTTGATTCAGAAGTGATTTGGCTCTCTCGAGGGCGTCGTTCACAGTCGGGTCGTTCATGAATTTTTGCACTCGCTCCTCGATCGCACCTTTTGCGTTATTCCATATTTCCTTGGTCTTCTCCGCGATCCGGTCGAAATCGCTGCCTGCCGGCTGCTGCGCTGCATCTTGCGGCAACGGGTTTGCCTAAAAGATAGCACAAATCATCGGTAATATAATCCATCGTCGCTTGCTTCGATCAGGTGTCGACCGATTAAATCCCCCAAGTGTCGAGGTAGGTATTTAAGTAAATACCTGGAACGTGCAAAACAGACAGGCGAGGAGAACACTGAAGAGAAGAAATCGGGCCATACTGCGATCTTGCGATTAGTTATATGTGTTCGGACCAGAGCGGATAGATAGTTTCTGTCGGAGGAACGGCAGTAAACTGCTTTGCTAGAAGGCTCGCCGGAACAGTGCGGCTACGATAAAACGAATTAAGATCAAAGATCAGATAAATAACCACTTTAGGCTTTGAACCTATGTACATGTACGATCGCAGTACATAGGTACATGGCTACCTACATGCTTGTACGTTATTCTCGATTCTTTGCTGTCGCCCAGCAGTTCATTGACAATGATTTCTCTGCAGTTCGCACTTGCCACTTGCAAAACTGAAATGAATTGCTCGCCATCCGTACAGCTGCTTTTATTAAACCGCGTCGCGTCATGAATTGCATGTTTTGCAATAGATTATCTTTGTTTCCCGGACATTATGTAATCCTTGCAACACCGTTCCCACAGCTCTTTTTCTTTTACAGTACATGAATCTGCTAGTCAGTATCGAATAGGGAATAGTGCATGGCAAATTCCATCACGATCGCTCCATCGCCATTGAAACCATTCGTGGCCATTTCAGGCATATCTTTCACTTCGATGCTTTTAGAGCCGTGCGCAAAATTCCGAAAAGCAATTTTAAAATCAGTCTTTGCTCCTTTCTCCTTTCGATAGTTCTTCGATTCTTCAAACTCAACGAATCCTCGATACGAACAAAATTCTGGAATGCCAGTAAGAAAATAGAATAACATGGGTCTTGATCCTTGATTCGCTGATGCAATAATACCGCAATACTGTTGCCACGATTCCATCCTCGTCGTAGCCGTACCGATGAAAACTTCTCATTTCTATCGTCAGCAAAAATCTTCGATTCTAAATGCTCGCGCGATTACGCAACGACGCGTAACGAGACCCCTGTAAAATCGTTGACAGTGTTTTCAAGAATTAAACAAGCTCCTTCTCCAGCAATAAATAGCAGCTTTATTCCGATAGGTTCACAAATAAATTAATAATTCTAGAATGTAAAAAGTGTAGAAATACGGCGAATACACTGAGCGGGTACGCAGTACGCATCGATATTATAAACAGCTGTTTCAATTCCTACAACAAGAACCAAACGTCCAGATTACGTAGATCCGGAAAATGTTAGCTCCGCGAAAGTGATTGCAATTGTTGCTCGCAGATCGGATTGCGCATATCTCTGGATCGAAGATGCCAAATTTTCGCGCGGCCCTGAGAACTCGGGGACATCGATTTCAACTCGTACATGTTGAAACTAATCGGGCTAACCGTGTCTACTACGCGTCCCATTAATACCAAACCGTCGGTTGGAACGATAATCACCGCATCACCGGACGTTAAAGCAACGTCACCTAAGGCGGACGAGATTTCGTCGCGAGGGAACTGCAGGGGAAACTGCAACCCTGCGACGCCTTTCAGAACGTTATTAAGATTCGACACAGAGGACAGAGAAGCCACCGTACCACAGGGATTAGCAAGTTTCTTCTCGGCTATATTCGGGGATAACGCTGATCCGCTATTACCGGGTTGCAGTAGTTGCGGATGCGGATAGAGATGTTTGTAAAACAAAGTGTTGGCAACGCGATAACTTGGCTGCGAGGCTTCTTTCTCCAAAGGAGCTTCGTGAGCCGAGGAGTCTCTTTGAAAACTTGCTACTTGCGGGGCTAAGAAAAGTGATTGGAAAATCGGCCGATGAGCCTTCGGCTGAGCAACCGATAGCGTCGATAGATTGTACGGGTCAGTATCGGAAGATTCCGATCGCGGTGTGCCGATACTCTCGACAGAGGAGCCGTTTTCAACACTTGCCCCCCCTGAGAACAGCGGAAGTGGCGGTAACACTGGAATGATAGCATCCGAATTGCCCCCGTCTTGAGAATTTTCTATTGCCTTACTCGGAGGGGAATATGTAAATGCGGACGGATCGCCGTAGGTCTCGGTTGCAGGAGCGTCTGGAAGCAGCTGATCGTATTTGTCAGCTGCCGAATTCCTATATGGGGGCAATACGTCGGGTCTACTTAAATCACGCGACGGTTCGTGATTGAACATATCAGTGGGAATCGGTAAAGGAGGTGGTGCAGCTTGTCGCAGAGGTGCCGAGAGTAATTTCAACGATGGGAACGGCTCGTTAAACGTCGGATTATTTGTCAAAGATGAGACAAGGCTAGAGGGTTCGGCATTATTCGCCGACCATTTCGGCTGAAACAGGAATGTATTTGTTATGCCGTTTCTAACATTTGATGCTAAATAATCAGGTGACCTTTGATACTGCGAATGCTTGGCAGCTGCCTCCAATCTGGCTATTACGGATTGAGGTATCGAGCTTTGCATCCCAGCATTTACCGAGCTAATATCTGGAGGAGGTAAATTAGGGAATATCGGGCTGTCCCCATTCGTTCTCTGCTCTATCCACCGATTGCCTGGTATATCTGGAATCAACGACGAAAGTCCTTCTCCATTTTCCACAGTGGGAGCCTTACAAGTGTTTAAAAAGGAATTTCCTATGAAAGTTGGGGCAAAGCCAATAGATTGCGGAAATCCGGAAGCAGAGAACCCGCAATAACAGCCGTGCATAATATCCGCGAATGTTTTTAAACGAACCGCGAATCGATAAAACCATTCAGGAGCGGCGGAGAGCTTTTCGAACAGAAATCCCACCATTGAAACCACATCCGGCAATAAGTTGAACGGGTTCAACCCTCCCTCGAGAGAACTCGGCGAATTTTCATAAAACAATTCCAATAGGGTTTCTTTCGCCGCAACAATTATCTCTCCGAGCTCTCCTAAAATATCCATAATTACACTTGTACCGTAATGTGGTCCTAGGTCGCCGGCAAATCGGATGTGAGAGACGAATTTTTCAATGGCGATTCTCAATATGGTCAAAGTCTCTCGAATGCTAGATAGAGGGATGCAGTTTTTTATGCTCTCGAATAAAACCAGGAGGTTCTCCGAATCCTCTATGAATACTTGCAGACTACCCAGGCTCTGCTCCATGATTTCGAACAGAGTTTTGCCGAGCAAAATGTTCCGTAACGAGAACACATTCACTTCGGCTTCTAACACATTCTCCGCTTCGCCATCTACTGCGTCGAACGGTAACGGTAACAGCGGTAGAAATTCAGATTTCAAATTTTTAACCGCGTGTACCGAGTAGTGAAGCAGCTTATTTCCTTCGCAGAAGATCTCGTGGACAATCACTCCAGATGCGTGCTTGTGGCCAAAGTTTAAAGCTTCCTCGTTGCAGGAATGACTTTGCAGTTGTTCTAGATAAGGGAAGCGTGTGCCGGGAGATTCGTCGGGCAACCATCCTATTGTACGACGTTTCGGCAACTTGATCGCTTCGCCTGCATCCTTCTAAAAGCATTTAAGTTTCCTTAGCGTGCTCGCCTATTTACTTACAATATTAATTCCACCGATGATTAACGATAAACTGTAGTACCTCTTTTATGTTTTCCAATAATATATCGTTTATATCTGACACGGAGAGGCCTTCAGCATCGGGCATCTAGGGTGGTTGGCGAGACGGAGATTAAGTGAGTATATGTGTTTGTACACAAAGCCATCGGCAAGAAGGAGGTAATCAGTGAGAAACACATAATATAATCGGTACCTTTTCGCTCCACTCGAATTCATTGTTCGGGGTATATGTGTCGTCTAGAATAGTAACTGCCGTAGGTAGAATTGTCTCCTCCGTCGATGTCTGAAGAGACTGTGGAAATCCATCTACGGATTCTGGATGGTCCGATGGATTTGCTCGATCAAATGGGAACGATGAATCCGTTACAGTTTCACTGACTGCTTCTGTCCCGACAGCTTTATTATCATTCGCAGAAACGAAACTGCTGGCGAATAGTAGCACGCAGGAGAGACAGATAGGTCTCGTCGAACGGTCGTTCCTCATTCTTCCTACAGGTAAAGACTGATTGATTCCAATCGGCGAGGACAGCCTCATATACTCGCAGAATTGATATCCCCTTTCAACAGAGAGCACGCAGATCGTGCGAAACTTTGACAACAATTCAGATTACTAATCGATACGATAGCAAAACTTCTGCTTCTTCCGACAAGAAGCTCCTTCTTAAATTATCCACCTCGATTTAAGGGAATTCGTAAACGAGCACGTATTTCACTCTGTCTGATTATATTCGCAGGCGTTCTATGTCAAGTAATTATTTCGTTTATTTTCGAGTCAACTGTTTAGCCCCCCCCCCCCTGGACTGTAATAAAAAGGTGAAAGGTTTAAATGGCTCATACTTGGTCGAGGAGTACATCGATTTTATTCATCTCTCCTTCTCCATTTCATAGTGGCGAATAATTTATATAATTTCTAATTTATATTTGCTAATTAACTGAACATGGACACGATGATGACTGCTTGCACGCAGGCACGAGTATTCTATCAACCCGAGACACAAGACCCTTCAGCCGGGGAACGTATCTTTCTTCGGATCGTTCGCGAGCAATTCTAAAAAGTAGAAGTCAGTTAGATTCGCAAGTACAAGAAGTGGAGAGTTGGGGGCTTGATAAGATAGTGACGATGGATATTACTGTTTGGTCGTGACTGGAATATCTATTGCAAAGTCGTAATTGTTTGAAGGGGGTGGTGGGTTAGCCGCGGGAGGCACGTAGCTGTTGTACGCGTAAGATTTTCCTCGCAAAGGGTCCTCCGTTGCGATCAGTTTCGATAACGATTCAGTTGCGCACGGCACTTGAATGGCAATTGGGTATTCGTCGTGACGCGGAGGCTGTACAAACATGTCCGAAACAACTCTGAAATCCAGCGATACAGGTACCTTGACTTCTTCCGCGGGCGGTTTCGGCCCCTGATGGTGTTTCGTGAAAAAATTATACTTACGGTTAAAAGTTGCGAAAATTAATAGACGCTAATTTGTGTGTACCTCGATCTTGATCGGCAATTCGCGTGGCTCAACGCAGGGCTCCCCGTACGTCACTATCTTCGCTTTATCGTGAACATAACTGTAGCAACTTTCTAAATTCGCGATTGAACAAAAAGCGACGAAAATCCAAATCCTTGCTCCCGAAATCATCTCGCTATATCTTGGAACTCCAACTACAATTAAACTGCTGGTTACAATCTTGCGTTCTTAATATACGCCCATTAAAAGCGACTCCTCTTCCTGTTTGTCGCCAGATTGTCCAGTCAGGTGAAGTCCAAGTTTCGCAATTTTTGCAGTAGGTATAAAGGAAGTGAAGTGGAGCGAAACGCGTGATGCTTGTTTAAAGAAAAATTTCGCAATTCTCGTACGTGCTGAAGCAGAAGCGGAATGGCGGTAATAAGCTTGGAGAGTGTTTACGAAGAAGGAGATGAAGCGCACGTACCTCTGGTTGCGAGTTTAAAATATAATCGCGTACGTTATACACCTCCATCAGCACGGAAAGTCATAACGCGCTATTACCGAGCCGTATAGTTTATAGATACCTAAATTAAAAATCGTTGGCGTCGGGTTGGGAAACGTTCGGGTCCGATGCGCCATTTCAATAGATCATTAGCAAAAACGCTTTGTTTATTAACCGGTATTTCTTGGATCAAGCGGTATCGACGTAAAACAGAAGGCCCAAGTTTAACAGGAATGAAGAATAAGAAGAAATTAGAGCGTAAGATACGTAACTGAAGAAAGGTCAAAGTCACGCGTGCGGCTAACAAGGGAAGATCCCGAACCCGATAATTCAAAAAATTTTGAAACTTTGTGAATATGTAGGGGATTTCCTCCTGATTACAACGTAATTTTTATTTGCTGCCCAAATTCCCTCTAAGGGGGTAGAATTGACCCCTGAAAATCCGATTCTGTGTTGTAACTCGTGAACTGTAAAATAATTTTTTTACCAAATGACAGATCTAAGTAAAAGAAGTAACTTTTATCTTGAAACTTTTTTTTCTATCTCTTACAGTTGGCGAGTTATAACGCAAAATCGGAAAATAGCCGAATTTTCAGGGGTTAATTTCGCCCCCTTCGAGTGAATTTGGGCAGAAAACAAAAATTGCGTTGCAATCAGGAGGAAATCCCCTACGTATCCACAAAGTTTCAGAATTTTTTAATTTTCGCATTTGGGATTTTCCCTTGTAAGTAACTATATGTATGAGTAACAACGAACGGGAGATATGATTAGAAGAAGAAAAGAACAAAAAGAGAGAAAGCAAAAGGGGAAGAAAGTATAATGGTGGTTCTTTAAATAGTGACGCGCGCGTTCTATCTACAGAATACGGATACAGATACAGACATTATAGTTCTTTCAAGACAATCATCATGGTCTGCCATGTGGTGCTCGTATGAAAAGTTCCCCCTACCCCGCGCTCTAGAAAGGGGTGGTTCACGAGGTGCTGACAGGTTCGCTTAAACTACGGAAGTCGAAGCCGAGGGAACATCGTAAATCTCCATGTACCTAAGTACAGCGAAGCCGTAACAAACACCGTTAAATATTATCCTCTTCTCTTCCAAATTATCAATCACAAGCGATTCGTAATTCCACAAATCTTTCAAATCTATTCCGACTCTTTTCGAAACGCAAACTAAAGGAGCTCCGTTCGTTTCAGCAATAAAACTCGCCGATTTATTTAATTCTGAATAAAATTTACGCGATTCTGGGCTACCACTGTCATGCATATGTAAACGAAATGTCTAATAATTAAGGGAAATTTTTTCCCTTATTTAATCTACGACTCTCATATTTTTTAAGTCGGTGCCTCATCATTTGCACTGTGTAAATCTGGCGCCGACTTAAAAAATATGAGAGTCGTAGATTAAATAAGGGAAAAAATTATTTTTTACTTTTTAGTGCAATTTTATTTTTTTGAAGTCGGTTTCAATTTTTTTAAAATTTTTTTATTTTTAATTTTTTTGTTTTATATATATTGACACAGCATGCTGAGGAGATATGTGCGTGCGTACATAAAATAATAATAATTAGGTGACAATAGTCTATATTATTAACCAGAACTAGCAAAATATTGGGCCAATGTTGATGCAGTGTAGGATGCCATCGCCCTCTTTCGAATAAAAAAAAGATCATCAAAATCGGCCCATATGCTGAGGAGTTATGAGGGGACAAACATAAGAAAAAAACATACAAACGGGTCGAATCTATAACCTCCTCCTTTTTGAAGTCGGTTAAAAATATACCCCCTTTGCTTTTTTAACCCATTTTATAGTGCCAATTTAATTAAAAATTTAAAACCGAAATTTAAAGATATTCCCTTTTTTAGTATAAACTTAATAAAGATCAGTTTTGAAAAATAAGCGATTTTTTTCTCAAAAGCCAGGGGGGGCAACTGCCCCTTTCGCCCCCCCTCCCCCCGCGGACGCCAATGTTCTATTCTCTACTAAATTATGCTTATTTCAAATAAAGGCGTAACAGAGTAACAAAGTAAGAAGCACCAAATTAATATTCAAAGAATTTTTTATTATCATCATCGAGTATAGGCAGGGTATTGTGTTGCGGTGCATCTGCCATTTACATACATCATATGTGATCCCTTTACGTATATATTGCGTCGCATAAGAAAAGAGACATTATGCTTTCATGGAGAATATTCAATTTGCCATGATCGTTTCTCGAGAGGCGCAGACATATATAGAATAACGCTTTCTAATATAACTTAGAATTATCAAAACTTAAGAGATCGGATATTACATTACTCGTAAAATCTCTGTTTATAAAATCCAAATCTTGGAGAAGGATTTAACTGTACACTTTGAATCTCTACGCTTTGATTGATGTCTCCAGCGGCAGCAGTAGGGCTTGCAGGGAAGTTGCCGATTAGGTCTTGTTGGACTACTACCGAGCCTGGAACGTAATCTGGTATCGATGGACCTAATGGACCGCACGGTTGTTCCGAGCTATCGTTTATTTCCCCGTTGATTATTCCGCCGTTGTACCTTCTCGATTTGGCAAAAATCGAACCGACTGGTGCATAACCGAGGTCCCTAGAAATAGTTGACATACGGATTAGTTAGCAGATGGTTGATTCACAATTCGCATACCTATTTGTAACGATCGGACTTACCTGTACGTGAGGAGGCTCTCTGCCACTTGATCTGCACTTTCTTCTCGCGTTATGCTCTCGCGTTCGATCGCTTCAAGTTCGGCGAGTTTAGCTTCTTCTCGTTCGTTATAAGATCCCATAACGACAGCCCTTAGAGGCGCTATTTTCAGTTCCACGACAGGCTTCTCGACCGTCACGAGCTTCTCTTCTGTGATATCGGCAAGTTTCTTCTCATATTTCACCTCGTTCGGCACGGTACGATGACCGAACGATAATTTGTCTTCCGGTACAAATTGTTTTCCTTGCCTGTAAATTACATTCGGAGCGCGAAGGTTTTTGTACGCAAGAGTAAGAGAAACTGCGTCTGCTGGCACCTCTGGATACGAGTCCTCGCTAATTTTGTCTGCAAAATACCCAATGTATTACTTTCTATCAGTTGAGTAACAATAGCAATGACATTTTTTATTAGCATTCGAACCTGTGTCATCGTCGCAATCTGAGAAGCTGCTGCCTCTAGTTATCTCCGAGTACTGTGTTTGTCCCCTAGCAGCGTTTGAACCGGCCGCGGCATACAGTAAACGAGGTACATTATATACTCCAGAGCTTGGCCGACCAAATCCGACCGATCCAGAGTTTGAGTTTCCATACGTTCCTGATCTGGATGCATCGAAAATTCCCGAATTCCAATTTCCGAGTGATCCTAACCTGGTTTCGCTAAATATCGATCCACTTGTCGTTCCACTGGATGTGCCAAAATTTGCTTTCTCAAAGATTATAGAAGCGGATCCACTGGACGCAGCCGGAGAGCTGGGTACAAGTGCCCTGCTCGTTGTCTCTCCAGTTTGCGCATTCACGCATAATTCATAAGGAGCCAACGGATTACAACTGTTGCATACGATTTTGCCAGGATTAGCTGGAATCACTGTGGCTTTCTCTATCAATTTTCCACTCCGCGAATTGATATCAAGGGGATAACACAGATCGCCGACTGGTGGAAATCTGTAAACAGCCATTTTAAACATTTTAGAATGAGAGAATTAACGATTCCCAATATTCACCAGAAGCAAAAGTCTTTAAATACCTTGGTGCAATGTTACCATTGGAATTTGTCGGGACATCAACTTCTAGAGCTTCCACGTTTTGCTTTTGACAACCACAGCCAGAATTGCTACTGCTCGAAGCATCGGCAACAAGCATGACGGCGTCGTTATAAACAACAGGCGAACCAGAAGAACTGGAGGAGCTGCCGTATGCATTCAAGTCGCTCTTACTGTACACGATAGATTCGTCGCTATTGTATGCATTTGAATTATCAACACTGGACACGCTGGACTCGGCTATACCATATGCATGTGGGCTACTGCCGCTGCATGTCGAAGATGCCGAAGAATCGGTGTTACTGTGTGCATTTAAATTACTGTTGCTGTATATAACAGATTCAGAGTTGCTGGTGGTTTGCGAGTTGGAGCAACCGGCCTGAGCCTGGGCAGCGACAGGTGCAAGGTTTATATTGTTACGCGCAACAGCAGCATCGTTAATTTGTTGCGGTGATGCGTAGTACGTTGGTTTCGGTAATTTTGCGGCCTTTACAAGAGTCTCGCTGCAGGTGCAAGGATTTGTACCTAGAATCAATAGGAAGCGATAGAGAGTCGTAAATTAATTAAGTTACATTACGTTAATAAACTGAATTGATTTCGGTCGTATACCTGATCCCAAACCTCCGCATTTGCACCATTGCTGTTGTGCCTGAACGATCAACAAGCAGCACACCGCCAACACGAGAACTCTATTCAAAGTCCCAGGCTTCATATCGACGAGGATCTTCTTTCTTTTGCCATATCCCCCATTCCGATTGCCTTATATACACGAAAATGGTTTGAATTCAGAAATGAATTGCGCCATCCGTAACAATAATATCCGCGTAGTCGCATTGTATTTCCTGTTACGTACGTTTACCTAAACATACTTTTCAAACTTCCTGTATTCGTGTTTCGGAATAATGGAGAGATGAAAATTCTTTTTACATAGTAAACGTCTGTGCCCGCGTTACGGCTGTATTATTTATGTGGACATGCGGTGAGATGAATTCAAGTACCTACTACTTTGCTCGTGCAATAGTATTTCGGTTCAGTAATGAATGTTGAATTTATTCAAGATCAGCAAACTATTTCCTACCGCCAAACATCACTTTCTTTTATATTTTATTAGAAAATATTAACTTTAGCATATAAACAGACGGCAATTACATTATAAGTTAGTATTTCTCATTCAGAGATAGAATAATACATATATTTACAATATCATACAATGCGTAGTACTGGATAGGTTTTAGTACTTGATAAGTTTTCATGCGTTTTATTTATTAAAAAAATCCGCGGCCCTTTGTCTCTGGAGAGGTAAATTAAGTAGATTGTCGGTGAGAACAGGACCTTGACACCTTGTACTACTGTTTTCAGACTCAACACGATTCTCAGATTTCGTGGGTGTAGTTATTCGTGGAGTGCCCGGTGTTCTGACACCTATGGACGGTGTTCTTGAAAACAGAGGTCTTCGTGGAGATGGTGTACTCGCGATGCGTAGCTTTTGAGTGGCTAATCTCCTAGCCGCTGGAGACATGGTACTCAAACGGTCTATAGTTGATCTTGGTGAAGGCCTATAACAAAACAGTCCATGGAACATGCAAAGGATAAGAGGAAATCTTAAATTATCTACGCATATAGAAAGAGAATAATTACGTCGCTAATGATCTTCGTGCCGCTTCCAGCGCTTTAGTTTTCCTGTCCCTGTGCCTTTCACCAGCTTTTTCTGCCAACTGCAACGCAAGCTGTTCCCTTTTCGGAGGTTCTGCCATTCTAAACGACGGCCCCTGACTCGTTCTCAGTAGAGGAGTATCTCCACCGTCTAACCTGAAGGGTGTACCTTCGATCTGACCCCACGTCATCAAAGGGCTTTCGCACTCCCCAGGTCTCGGACTCGGTGTTGCTACAAAACTAAATCCATTTATCTTGGGAGTTGGATTTCTGACAATCTCTTTGCCATCCACTCCGATCTTTCCATCGTTTGCCTTCGACTGACTCTTTGCCAACTCGTTAATGGTGTCCTTGTTCTGTTGTTCGTTGAATGGATTCGTTCGAAGCCTGGTATTTTCGTGTACCACCAGTTGCTTTCTCTTGGCTAGGTCTATCCTTTCGTCGGGAGTTAATTCCACTCCGTCGGGAACATACATAATGTAATTTTTATTCTTGTAATACCAGCTGTCCAAGCGATTAGGCTTCCCATCTCCATTCTCGATAGCTAAAGCATCCGAACTTTTGTCGTTCATCAATGCCAATGACTTCTCCTCGGCCTCGTACAGCCAAGCAAATTTCAACTTGAGCCTTTTCTCTGCCTCCACCATCATCTCCTCGAAGCTTGCGTTATCCTCGCTGGTATGCATACTTAAATACGCGTCCAAACCAGTTTTAGCTTCTATCTTATTCTTCTCCTTTGCGCTCGAGTCGGCGAGCATATCTTTCGGCGTTTCTGACGACTTCAACTGTTCGTCCTCTGATTCCACCTCGTTCATGGGTGTCTCAAACGTCGCAGGACTGGCGGGTCTATTTGTTACCGGTCGTCCCGAACTATACTTTTCGTAAAGTTCTCTCATTCTTTTCACATCATTCTGCTCTAACGCATCTAGATATTGATTCTGCGCTTGAAGTTTATCTAGATGTGGGAAAAAGTCTCTCTGTATAATCGCCCCCATTCCTTTTACATATGTATCTTCGTCTAAAATTTTATGCTGCACCCTTCTATGCCTTTTAGCAACACCTATCGGCTTCTTAAATACTGCCAAATCTTTCATATTTTTCGCTGCCTCTAGGGCTTGAGATCCTGGGGAATTCATTGTCGAATCTATAAAAAAAAATGCGATGCGATGCGGTGCTTACGGGTAAACCATTATTTCTATAGTGTTTTAAACGTACACCAAAACTACAAAGAACAACAATCAATGTATATAATTGGGATATAAAACAAATTATATTTACGTTTCAAAGGGAAGTTAGGTTATGCGCTGAAATGCTTCTTCGCCGTCTCTTTCCCCGTACGTCGATGTTGTACGTTTACATTTATTTCTACATTTATTTCATCACTTAAACCAAGTATCGTTGAAAACTTTTGCGATTTTCACATAATCGTCTCTTGTAATCACAATCCAGTGCAATACAGTGTATAGGTATATTGAGGTATATACAGAATGCTGAACGAAACATCACTCACGCGTATAGGTTAGATTTAAATTTAACCCAATTTAACCAACGAAAGGTAAAGTAAATTTGCAGTGCATGTAGCGTCGTTACGTGTCCGTTACAAGAACTTGCTAAGGTAACTGATTAAATTTTTAATCGCATCGATACGTAGGTACCTATCTTTATATATTTATAGATTAGTTAGCAGTTATTAGCAGAACTGGAATTCCGACTTTGTGAAGAAACAGTGGTTTTAACGCACATTCTATTTACACTTACGAACGCTGACTCTGGCACTAATTCAAACCAATCAATGATGAACCGGAGTCGGTAAATTTAGGTAAGGAAAAAATATTTAATTTCAATTCTAACCGCTAGTAGAATTACGATCGATAACATTGTATGCGACACGAAAATGGTATATGATCCGTGTGATAAAAATTTACATTGGTCGTCGTCTGTGGTGAATTCTATACCTTCCATACCTCGCCTGTGTAGGCCTGTACCAAGCTAAATAACCAACCATAGGTGGCTAATTGGGAAAAAGATTTCGCGTTGCAACGCGTATCCTATCGAGCGACGTACGCGAAATGGTAACAGAACACAGACAGAAAAGTAGAAGAATAATTGTGAACGTATGCATTTAGTAGGACGACTGAAAGTAGAGTAGAAGTGATTGAGCAGCATTAAAGAGTGGTGGAAGAATTAGGTAAAGGGGTGTTTGTGTACCGCGCAAACACGGCCCTGGTTTTGGCCACTGGGTAAGTAGTCGAAGCGATATTTTGGTCGAGCTGGGATAGTGGGATGGGATATGATTGCCTTCTCGTATTGCTGTGGCTCGAGACAGGGGCTCTCGGAAGAAAAGAGGAAGAGAGACCGAGCAAAATGATCCGAGAGGCTCCGAGGTGTTGGAAAGGCACGATGAAAGACATATGAGGATTCCAGCGGTGAGATAGGATATGCCTGCCGACTATGTTACAACGAAAATCTTTTGAGGTCCATCTTATGCGCGCGTTACTCCTCTTTCCTTTCGAACTTGTCACACAATCAGCAAATCAGGGGATAGTGATACTCTAATCGACGTAACGTGGATTGGTTGATATAATGAATACATACGAGTAAAGATACAATAGAAGAGTGTTGGAGGGAAGCAGCAATCCGTTCCAGTGGAAGGTAATATCTTGATCGACGCTACTCCTTATTGCTAGGTATTTACTGGATAGAATTGTGTGGAAAATAAATAAGTACTGGAGTTGCACGTATGAAATCTGATGCTTATTGTTAGAAGGTAGATGGAAATTGTGGAAGGTTTGCGACCGTGGAGCACGTGGCGGTGTCAACCCAGCCATCTCCGAACGAGCGAGTCAAGAAAGACGTCCCCTCTATTTACGACATAAGGTAAACTTCTTTTAGGCCTCGTGGTTCACGGTCAGTGTCTGTCTTCGGATACTTGGCTTGCTTGGACAGTTTTCGTGGCGTTAACAGACATGTCCGTTTTCCTCTCTGTCTTCTTTCCGCTATACGCTTTTTCGATCAAACAAATTGTCAAATACTTGGAATTCCATAATCACTATCTACACGCGCATAACGGAAGATTATTAATGGCCATGCCGGCGAGGTTAGGTATCGTCACTATCGTGGCGATCGACGAGTAACAAAGGTGAATCATGGATTTGGCGCAGCAACTACATACTTAATGCGCGCACCTGTAGAAGGGAGAGCGAAGGGAAAAACAGGAACATTTGCCATTTTGGCACCAACGTAAATTTACGATGAAATCCAATTTTAAATCATACTTGTTCCAAGCCAGCTGTCGTCGTGCAATTAAGGGGGATGAGTCGACAAACGGTAACTCGCGGTCATTTTGTTGTTGCTAATAAGCATGGAATACAAATAACGACTACACGATGCTCGTTACTTCTCGGCGTCAATTACATCAGTCACCTGCGATATCTCTCGGCTCACTATCAATTTCGATTTTTCGGTCGAAGGATGTTTCAAGAGAACGCTACACTTTGTACCGTTCATCCAAAAACTGAGCACACTTATGTTAAAGTAAATGAACCTGTTAATTGTAAGTCCGAGGATTCAGCATAATTTAATATCTAAATAAAATGCGATACTCGGGGAGCAAGGGGAGGACAATAACGACGATGACGATGACGACGACGACGGCGAAGGCAACGGCAACGACAAGGACGAAAAAGAGAAAGAAAAAGTTTAAGAAGTAGAGAGAGCCGAAGGTTGGGGCAAAGTAAAGCATAAACAGTGGAGGTGCGATTTGACGCACACTCCGACCATCCAAGGCACATCCCGCTCTAAGTTGGACGTACGCTTTAAGAATCCCGAAGAAGCGAGCAGCCCGATGGCTGGAATCTGTAAATCTGTCATTGCAGCCATATTCGTGCGGCTGGTACCGCAGGATATGAACTTCTGCTCGTCGTATGCGCCTCCGACGCGACGCGACGTACGAGCTAGAGGGACACTAGATTTGCTCTCTCATCCTGTCTTTCCAGATCTTTCCACCGAAACGCAAATCCTACTCTCGGAATAACAAATATAGCATTTTTTCCACAAATCCCGCATCGATTCTGATAATGAGAAATTCTGTCATCTAATATTACTCCGGCCGGTTTGGACTTAGAGAATCCTAAGAAATTCCAACTTCTCCGTTTCATTCCTTTCTCGTGAGTGGATTGCTGGGCGTCTCGTAATTCGTGGAATAAAACTAAATCACATACTTTCGCGTTCCTCCTCTCTCGTTTAGATACGCGGCGTCGGCGTCGCGCGGTTTTGGATTTTCGGAGTTGCGAACATGGCTGGCAGAGACTAGAGGAGTGGATCGCAATTCGCGATTGGCGGTTCGCGTCCAAGTTTGAAAAACCGCACGGTCGTACGAAACTGCGTGGAAACTATAAAAGCTCCGGCAGTCGTCGCACCGTATACACGGTATTCCCTCTGGTAGCTAGCGATGACGGATTCATGGCCCGTGGGATAACTCAAGATCTCACCTCCCTCTCACCCTCACCCTGACATGTTTCGCTTTACGGATGCTGCCTCCTTCCTTCTTCCTCCTCCTCCGCCCCCCCCCCCCCCCACCCCCATTTCTCGCCTTTTTTTCTTCCATCTACAGAGCGATTCATTTGTCGCTCTTTGATCCGAGACCAACGAGCTACTACCGGAAAATTAGTGAGATTTATTAACCGCTTCACTTCCCTAGAATCTTATCTATCATTTTATTTCGCCCTGCCTCGTCGTTTAATACCGCGCCACATTTCCCTCGAAGCGCAAAGGTTGGCCAGTGAAAAGATTGAGTAGCACGCGACGGGAAAGCGAAGAATTCCAGACACTTCTTTGGAGGTCCCTCAGAGTCCTCAGCCCTGCCACTTGGCGAATGCTCTTGAAAAGCAACAGTTCCTTCTCCAGGCATACGTTATTTACCCCTATACGTACTCCCCCCTTCTCTCTGTCTAAACGCTTCGATAAGAGTAAACATTGGGGAATTCGAATCGAATATGATTCTGTGCTGTAACAGCTGTAACACCGTTGGTGTTCCACGTACAAGAGAATTGGCCTTTGAGGGCAGCTGGTTCTCGCGAACGGGGGTGCCACCAGCGGCGTGCAGCCACCTAACCCTGTCGGGGGTCAACTTCCACAGGCTGGCACCTACGAACAAGATGAAAGAATAAGCGGGGATAGGCCGACGGTGGGTTTTTATTGCCGGCGCCGTCACGCGTCACCGATAAGCGTGCTCCTTCTGTACGCGAAAAGTCTCTTCCCTTCAACTTCAAACACCGCCAACATACTACCACTTTCTTTGTACTCGCGTGTACCACGATTGTTACAACTTACGCGTTACAAGAGATCCGTGGCTCATTTAAGCGGGAATACCTAGTAAAATTGGAATTGCTTCGATTCGTTATTTCTGTTGTCTGCGACAATACCTAGGTACATATACCTAGGTGCGATTTTGGGCAAAAATCGCTCGACAACGCAAATCTTGACCGATTTCAATTATTATTTTTTTAAAATACTCGTAAAGGACTGTATTCTGTTGGTCTAATCTATAAAAAACATTATTTAGCATAACATAACATAAAAACGTGATTATTGGAGATTAAAGATATTAAAAATTAATTTTTTGTAAATTTATCATTAGCTATAAGATAAAAAATTTACTTCAAAATTACAAAATTTATGTTTTAAATAAACTGTAAGTATGGCTGATTTAAATCTTATATTTTTAAACGATACAATATTTCAATTTTATTAGTTTCGATTTTATTTCTAATATATAATTTTTTTTAAGTAATTGTAATTAGAATAGAATTTTTTGTGGCAACTAATTTTATAGTAATTTGTTTATATGAATTATATGTCGCTTCGTGGAAGGACAAGAAGGAAATGATAATATAAAAATAATATATTAGAAATAAAATCGAAGCTAATAAAATTGAAATATCATTTAAAAATATAAGATTTAAATCAGCTATACCTACAGTTTATTTAAAACATAAACTTTGTAAATTTGAAGTAATTTTTTTACTTTATAGCTAATGATTAATTTACAAAAAATTAATTTTTAATATCTTTAATCCCCAATATTCACGGTTTTACGTTATGTTATGCTAAATAATGTTTGTTTTATAGATTAGATCAACTGATACAGGTTTTACTGCAGTGCTCCGTTATTGTTCAGTCCTTTACGAGTATTTTACAAAAAAATTTATTGAAATCGGTCAGGATTTGCGCTGCCGAGCGATTTTTGTCCAAAATCTCACACTGTGCGGCGACGCGACGTTACGAGCACACCGCCCACCGCGAAACGCTCCAACGATGCACGAGAAGAAAGATATTCCGCGAGAGTCATTAAGGATACGTTTATAATATGTTTACACAACGAGGTTCTTCGCGTCCCCATCAATCACGAGTCACGTCCGTCGGTCCATCCGTTTTTCTATGCGCAACAAACGACAGACTCGCGTCAGACGCTCGAGTTCGCTTCGTTTCCTTCCCTTTCGTTTCGTTTCGTTTCGTTTCGTTGGCATTAGTTTGCCGTTTCTGAGAGCCCCGATGTCAAAGCATATACAAAATACGTAGATATAGGTATACCTAGTATACGTCGTGCAATAAATACGTGTAAGTTGTAAGAGTTGGTGAGGGAAATTTCGGGTTTGAAGGTCGCAGTTTGGGAGGAGAGGGTATTCGAGGCAGGAGGAAAGCATGGAGCAAAGAATTAGGCCGTGGGAACTGTGGGAAGTAGTAAAAGGCTGATGTTTAAGTCGGCTACTTGACATCGGATTCACGTTTATTTCGTTAAGTCGCTGTTTCTCGAATACGCGGGCAGGCACAGAAAACGTTGTGCAACGAAATCGCTGTTGAGTCAGGAACGTAAGTTTGAAAGGGGGGAAAAAAGTCTCGAGATACAATAGCACACGATACTTGGGGTATAATTTATTAAGGCACTTAGTAGCCAAGCTCTCTCACGGGGTTGTCACGGTGCGTTTACTTTCCCGTCTTGGCTCGAGAGCGTTTTAGGCTCGTTTGGCATTTCAGACACCTTGTATAAATAGATGCACTTTGCTCCTACAAAAGGCACTTTCTTTTTCGGCCGTGCTGCTACAGACCTACGACACGCCAACCGATTTGTATCGCGCGACTCGATCTGCCCGATCATCCTAGAGGCCGCCACGGCGCGCGCGCGTGCAACCGAGTCATTCACAATATTTTACCATATTTGCATTTGGCAACATCCTCCGAAAGAAATCTCACTTATCAAAGCTATCCTTAATCGATGTCGCGAGTCTCGGGAGAACTATCTTCGCGATCATTCATTAGGGTGATTGGGGTTATAAACGCTTTCCTTTTTTTCTCCTCATTAAATAAATATGCGCGAGTGAAAAGATTTCTCGTATCACCTCGATCGACAATCGCGTTTCTTACTTTAATTATAAAGGCGCTTTAGATACGAATATAATTTAAATTATCCTATATTACACGCTTAAATTTAATTGGCGCTACCTTTGGTATAACATTCACAAACGTTCCCTGGCATATCTGGTTGGTAAGGCACGACAGACGCGACGCTCCTTCTCCGCGTAGGTAACTACTAATTCGGTATAACAGTTAATTGCCGCGTCACACGCTGCTCGAATTACTCGATTGTTGATCGGATAATCCTGCTATTTCTATCCATCGCGGACAATATACACGATGTTTAGTGGCTGTTCCCGCGATCCCCCGAAAATTACAATGTGCCCAGACGTTGGTGGGATCTCGAGCGACGGGTCTATGCAAAATTTGGAATTACCGTGGCCCGTAGAGGGACGCTCCTGGATGCGAGTGATGCGGGTGTGGATGCGCAGGATAATGAACGGAATTCACGTGGGCGGTCGATTGTCCATGGTGGCCGTGGTGTCCGTGATGCCCGGAATAAGCCCAGGGTGCTGGCGCGGCGGTGCCGTAGAATTGGTGGTGGTCCTGGCCGGACATGCTGGGAATTTGCACGGCTGGTATGGTGTTCACGTAGCTCGAGGACAAAACGGTGGAGGCGGCGGTGGCGGGTCTCTTGGCAGGGTTCTGCATACTAGAAACGGCAACCGAGTCGCAGTCGTCCGACTCACAGTCGCGGAACCCTTTGGCGAACGGATTGCTGGCGATCTTCAGCTGCGTTATGCGATGATTCTGGTAAGCGGTCACCGCGGTGAATCTCGTCTCCGGGAACGTGAAGGTTTTGAAGTTCTCCGTGCGGGGATCCGGGCCGGAACCCGGCGGGGACGGTGCCACCACCACGTGACACCGCGGTTGGTACCGGTGCATCGAATTCAGGATTATCTGAAACGCCAGCAGACCAAACGATCGATCGATCTCACCCACGCACGCGCAATTATAGCCCGGGCATTTTTACATGTCGATTTTTACCGATTGCTCGGCGATGCCGGCGACGGACGCCCAAGGTGGAATCGTCGCGGCACGGAGCCGAAACTGCCGAAAGTAACGGGGAAGAAAAAGGAAAAGGCATACGCACGCGGGCAAACTTTCTTCTCTTTTAAAGGAAGGGCCACCGCAGGGGGGCGGTCACAATGTTTGACAGCCACGAGAGACTCGGTGACTAATTAGTGTAAAAACTAAGCCCCCGACCCACTCTTGCTACCCGACACCCTCGTCCTTCCTCTTGCGCACCGCACATGCTGGGGCATGTGTCTCTTTGAATACACGGAAAGAAGAGGATCCGAGTCACTGAAACGGAGAAGGTAGGAAGAGGAGTGAAAACCTCTTCGTCGAAAACATAGAAAGCGCGTGTGGCCCGGTGCTGGGCCTCACACCGGCAACCAGAATCTTTAAACGCGCGATTTTCCTCCCTTTTTTCTCCCCCTCTTCCCTTATCACCGTCGGAGCAACTGTCCCTGCTCCTTCGCGGCACGAGATTTACGAGACGAAACGTCGGAATTCCTAGAGTACTTCCCCAGTTTCACCACCCTACGCTCCAACGAGACGCAAAGCTGACCAATTACGAAACTAGAATCGTTTGCTCGGGCGCGAGCGTTCCAGCGCGGCGGCTTCTGAGTTTTTACAAAGTCCCGTGGGCAATTAAAGGAACAAACTATTCTACGCGAAAGAATGCTGGCCCGCCCTCCACTTGTCAAAATTCTTTTCCCGCGCGCGCGCGCCAAAGCCACCAAAGCTCTCTGTTCGGAAGCTGGCTTTCATCGGAATAGTCGACCGTGCATCTTTTTATCTCATACCTATTAAAGAATCGAGGTGCCGCAACAATTAAAATCTCTCGTTCTTCCGGCGATAGATTAAAGTATCGAACACGTTCGCCAGACGAGCTTGTCGGCACAAGCGTCCAGCTCGTGTTTGCAATAACCGAGGACGCGTTCAATACCAATACCGGTCGCGGGGACAACGGAATCGTTCAAGTTTTGAAGCATGTAGATGAGAACCAACAGAAGCCAGATGAAAATCAATCCTGAGAAAAGGAGCCGCGACATTGTCCTGAGCGGACGCGACGGCGACGGCGACGGGTAGATCGGGAGGTCCGCGCCCGTCCTCTTACTGATTCGCGACTGACCAATCGACCGGACCCTCGGGCCGAACGAAAGCTGATCTATTAATCGGTATGCCGATACGTCTCAATGCTGAATCGCTTCACACGCAATGCTGCCTGACATGCTGAATTTGGCACGGATACATACGATTATTTTTGGCGCAACCGCAGGTGCATTAGGACACAATGAAGAAGAACGGATCAACGGAACCACGAGTTTCTCGGCTTCGATGCGCACAGTGCATGCTACTTAGAACCTACGCCCGTTGCGAATCCATTCTAATCGAGCTGCCACTCTTTTCACCCACCAAACTATATTCCTTGCCGCGTTCTGGAAACTTCCAATCACATCAGTCGACCAGGATCCTTCCGCGCTGCTAATTCTTTTCACAGCCATAAACAAGTCCCAGAGTCTTTTCCCTCTTTCTGTTTACGTTGCTCTACGCGCGGTACAGTGTGTCTATCGGTGGCTCCTCCTTGGTGGCGACAGGAGGGTGGAATTAATAAGCCGCAGACAGCGCAAGATCCAACGAGTATGGCTAGACGGGAATGCTCCCCGGGAGTACGATGAAAGCTAGCGATAGATTTTCGACGCGGTGATAGTCGTACATTGATTTTCAAGTTCAGTAGGTATCTATCGTAGGGTAGAGTCTAACAAGGGAAGATCCCGAAGCGGAAAGTTCAAAAAAATTCTGAAACTTTGCGAATATGCGGGGGATTTCCTCCTGATTACAACGAAAGTTTTGTTTGCTGCCCAAATTCACTCGAGAGGGGTGAAATTAACCCCCTGAAAATTCGGCTATTTTCCGATTTTCCGTTATAACTCGCGAACTGTAAGAGATAGAAAAAAAAAACAGTTTCAAGACCAAAAGTTACTTCTTTTAATTAGATCTATCATTTGGTAAAAGATATATTTTGCAGTTCACGAGTTATAATACAAAATCAGAAAGTAACCGGTTTTTTCAGGGGTCAATTACACCCCGTTAGAGTGAATTTGGGCAGCAAAGAAAAATTGCGTTGTAATCAGGAGGAAATTCCCTACATATTCCCAAAGTTTCAGAATTTTTTGAATTTCCAGCTTCGGGATCTTCCCTTCTAATTAGAGAGAGTGAAGTCATCGATTCGTTTGCTACGCGATGAACTATCGTTCGTCAGCAGAGCATAAATCTGATGAACGTGTTAAAACGATTATTCCTGCTAATTACTCGTAAGACTCGTAATAACTTTTAATTAGAACCATGCTTCATTGCCGAGCTTTGTAGCTGGTAAGGACCGCTTGTGATCGTGATCTTTTCGTCCGAGTGACACGTGCGTACATAATGGGAGGGAAGGTGATTGTGCGAGGGAAATCTAAGGAATAAAAAACGGGAAGGGAGGGACACGTCTTAAGGGAGGAAACGATATGACGCGTTTCTCTCCCTCTCTGCTCGTCTATGTTATTATTTCTCGCGGAGGACAGGCTCGTATCTCAGGTCAATTAAGGCGAACTCGTCCGTAAACGACAAACACGTGGAACGCGATACCGCCGCGACATCCCTCCGTCTACTTTATTGCGTAGGTGTGTCTCTCTCTCGCGCCACTTTCGGGAACAACTACGCTGCCGCAGTTCCGATGTACGTTTCCCCTCGACCGACGAGCATTCGCGTGGCAAAAAAAAAAAAAATGTTACGCTTACGTGTCCGTTGTCGTCCAGTTGATTGTTGGTCAGCTTCAACTTGTCGAACGAAACCGGCTGCTTCATCCAATGGGCACCGCTCGCTGGACTGTCAGGGTGCACGTGTATCCTGGGGGGTGACACTGGATCCGCGCGACCGGCCACTACCCAAGCGCTGCTATGGAAAGCGTATCGGTATCTCTTGTCGTCGCACGGCACAAAATCCATCACTAGCAGGTAATCCGTGCTTGGGTCCAAACCGAAAAACCGGCACTGCACAGCAAATCGGAAATTCGCCCTTTCAACCCTTTCATCCCGTTCGCCGCCGAGCGTGCACTATGCATAGAGTATTAAAGCAGTAAAGATAGGATAGGTAGGTATGTAATAGCGACCTGGAAGGTGGGAAACATTCTTCTTCCGGCCTTGGTGACGATCATTTCTGTTCCCAATTGATGGAACTCTTCCCATAGCGGTTTCGCCTCGAGAGCAGCCCCGACGCCGACTAGGGCGGCATGAAGAGGCCTTTTCGAACCACCGCCGGCTTCTTCCGTCGAGGTCCCGCCGTTCCCACCGTTCTCGCCTGGATGGTGATCTCCGTGATGGCGATTATTGTTGTTGCTGTCGTTCCGAGCTTCGATAGCAGCCGTCGAGGAAATAGACGAGTTTGCGGCGTGCTGCGTCAACGAGGTTTTCGGCAAGTTCGGACTGTGGGATCGCTTCGCTCTTCCCGCGGTCTGTAAGCATGCTGAAACAATGCCGAGCCACCTTTACCGTGTTCCATCGTTTCGATTCAAACGCGTATAATTGAAGATGTAACGGGGACTCCACACCTTCTTCGTTTGGCTTTCTTTTAACAACCGTTAATTCACGGCCGATCACGGTTACGTTGAAAAGAAAATTAGGAAAAACTTAATAAGTACCTTCCATTTGCTGCATGGGAGACGGCAGATTCGTGATAGGCGGAGCATGGTGATTCTGATGATGCGAAGGAACCCACTGCTGATAACAGCAATCGGCTGTGGTGATATCGTGCCGCGGATCGCGTTCTTGCCGTTGCATCCTTGTCGAGATTCCAACCGCATCAACAAGAACCTCTGGCTCCCTTACTAAATGCTGGATATCTCCTTTCGGCCACAAACGATCAAACTTTCGCACTTGTTCCCGTTCACTTTCAATCGCAAACCTATACCCGAAACTGTGCGTATCACGACCTTACTGATTTTCCTCGCTGAACCGCATCGATCTCTTCACCGGCCCGATATAATCTCGATCTCCGGACCGTGAAATATCCGCTTGACCGAATCATCGATATACCTGCGTAACATCCGATTTTAAAAGGGCGACAATGAGAAAAGTTGATCACGGCCAAGTGGCACAAACACCGAGTGTTTCTCCGAACAAAAGAAACAAACACGTTGCACAGTATGGCACTTGCACTTCTCCTATTGTTTACAATCTCTCCTCGGCTGGCAGTATAACCGTTCCACAACAATATAAAAGAAGAATCGGACGGCAGGTGGAAACGGAGACTCCGCTGTTAACGATGAAAGCTACGACGACGATGACGACGACGACGACGACGACAACGATGAGGAAGCGGAAAGAAAAAGAAAAAAAATGAGCGAGAGCGTGGTAGGACGGTAATGTTTCGTGGCCGGTCGTTAAACGTTTCGAGGCAATCAGCGGGATTGGAGATCCTGGGCGAATATCAGAGGATTGCTCGACATCGTGGACGGGCTCACACACATCTCGTCAACAGGAGTTGTCCTCACCTCGAGCACCGGACGCTGACAAGGGCTTAAAGCCGCTGCGTGAACGCACGGCATCGGATGAATCAGAAAGAACTCCCCCGAGCCGACTACACCTCGTGGCTTATCATCGAGACATCATTCTCCGATGCGTATACCCTACCCTCTCTCTTTTCGCGGCAGATCTCCTCCTCTGGTTTCCGCCGCGCCGCGCTACGCCACGCCGGTCTCCTCTCCCCGGCACGACCTGAGGTAAACCGATCGAGCAACATAGAGAGGAGATTCGGGAGGAAGGGAAAGCCTCCACGAGGAAGGAGGGGTTTCTCAAAGATCCTCCTACGCGGACACCCACGCTCGGCCAACTTGGCATCGCGACATGCTTCCTTTGGACCCCGTGCCAAAAGGCGGAGTCTTCTTCCACTCGGATGGGATATACCCGAGCTCCGGAGTATAGAGTCTGTACTTACGTGGGCTCAGGGGCGAGGCTTGTTTCTCCTGCACCTCGTCGACGCTACACCGCCACAGTATCAACTATCACCGTTAGCTTAATTCATTAAAATTAGATGTCGATTCCGTGATCCTCTACGCTCTACGACCATCCTACCAATTAATTTCGACAACGCGCCAAATCAATTTGCCGAGCCAAATCAAGTCGACCACCCTTCTCCACCGACTACACTCGCTCTACAGGCAATCTTACCCTGATAAGTATAGAAATTATTTATCCCTTTCATTTTCGTCCAGTTTTCTTAGCATCCGAAAATAGCCTTTACGTATACTTAATTGTTCGTCGATCTTTACTTTCTTCTTTTATGACGAGCTTCTATAATCTATATACCTATGGAGATTCCATTACTCTTTACAACAAAGTGAATGCATCGTTGTCGATTAATGAACGATATTCATTCTTTCAACGGACTATATTTATGATTGTTATGATGGCACATTATTTGCATACCTATGTGTTGCATTCTTTTCCGCATGGCACTTATATACATTATACGTAACAACTTGCAGTATTCGTGCGTAAAAAAAAAAAAAAATGGGAACGCAGTAATTTAGAGGGACGACTTTATTTGTTAATAAAAAGTGCTTCATCCTTTAGATACATTTAATCATCCTAGCTAAATAGGAGAAAGATATAAGTAAAAACATCTATCCTGAAGTTGTTACAGTTCCAAATCCTTTAATTATGTACAGTCGGTAATTACGCGGTCTTATTTCTAATATTAAAAACCTACTTTCATTTAAGAGCCTACGTCTAGTATGAATTATTAGCAGTTCCACTTCTTTTTCGTGGTAAACCGACACTACAAACAGATCAACTTTTATGTATATATGTATGTAGATATCTAAACGTTTGGTATGCATATACGACTGTTTACAGTTTACACTGTTTACAGATGTCCATTTGGAATCGCAGCGCTGTCGAGTGACACCTAATCGACTGGTGGCTGTTTAACCAGCATGGGCATCGACCCAGACCTAACCCCTATTCAGCAAAGCTATTAAAATCTTGTTGAAAATAGCCGAAAACGGGCTTTTGTCTGGTGGCAAAAAAACAAACTTGTTTGTACAATTACAAATTTATTGCCCGATATTGTTCGGAATAGTCTTATCGATAGTAGCCAGTAACTTATCAGATAAGTATGTACATATATGTACATACACACGAGATGTGAATGGAAAAGTTCCAATTAGCGATCGAATAGTTGAACCCGTGAAAAGTCGATATTAAACGAATAAGTAATGCGGCGAGTGTCGTATCAAAGTTAAGACGATCCTTACTACATGTAAACGGAAACGAAATATTAAAGCAAAAAGAAAGAATGGGAGAATATTTTTCGTGAGTTTTATTTATAAAATAGAAATTAATGTACAAGTACAAGGGAGGCAAACATGATCGATCAGTGCTTGTTTTGTTTGTCGCGCTGATTTTTTTACAGAACGGTATGTATTTCACGATTTCTCTTCGCACGTAACTGAAAATGGGTTCGTGAGCTACGTGGTGCATGGAAAAGTGCGTGGCAAGGAAATGAACGAAATCAATAATAGCGCGTAAATGGTTATGAGATTAATGAGTGGGGGCCACTAACGTTTCTATGATAAAATCCTTAGAAATCGGGGTTTATTCGGGGTATATTCCTTTTCCTTTCTATCGTATGTACGTGTACGTGTTCGCAACTTCGCTACTCGCATTATACACATTTACAGCTTGCCTTTGTATCAATTCTATTTTATGCTTCTGTCTCCGAAAATTAGTGACCACAATGGCGTCAAGTAAAATCCAGAGAAGCTTCGCGGATACATAGTCGACGCATTTTCTGTATAATTAATCTGCCCAGCTGGAATACGCGAATCTTGTCCTGTTCGCTTCGTTTTCCTCTTAAAAATCTTACCGAAAATCCAGCCGATTTTCACTCAACAGCTAACACGCCGCACCTTTTTTTTTTAATTTATAAAAATTTAATTACAAAAGCGCATTCTACAAAAACGGTTCCTTTAAGAAAGTCGTATCTGTATGTCGTTTACAAATTTTGTGCAATTTACTGAAATACATACAATCAAGCCAAGACTACGTATCACATCGGAGATTATTTGTCGCTGAAAATTCCTACGTATGCGATATTATGGCTCTATACTGATAACCACGCTCATCAAGTATATAATTATGCCGACAAAGCGAAGACTGGCATAAGAAATTCATTATGACATCGTATCGATCGTATTACATGGCGTTACGCCACACATCTCGCTCACTAACGTCCCGAATGCTCTCGGAATTAGTGCTCTTAGAAAACCGTCGAGAAAGATATCGAAGTGAAAAATGAACGAGCTTGCCATTAGCTTTTCTTTACGTTTATCATGATACACTCTCCTCGTAGCATCTCACTTAGCCGTAGAGAATTTCTAATCTAACCTTGGGTAATCGAACCTGGCGGTAACTTTCTTTTATAAACACACATCTGACAACATACTTTTTCCCCTATTAACTCCAGACAGTCCTATCGGCACAGAACTTCTCTTTCCTACTTTTTACGTAACGAGCTTAACGAGCAATGCCTCTCCGGATTTCTTTTTTACTTCATGTGTCATTTGTAAACGGCTTAGCGTAATACAGGATAAATTTCAAAGTAATATGGTGATAGGCTTCGATGATAATAGTGGTGATACTAGGTGAAATAATAACAATAACATCTTTTCTCTTACAAGAACTTAATGTCTTAAAAGATGGTGGAGTTTCGAGGGACCTGTTTTAAAATTATAAGCGTTGCATTCACAAAGGAAAAAAATCCAAAAAAAAGAGAGAGAGAGAGAGGGAGAGAAGGGGGTAGGGGCGGGGGAAAAATTATAAAAGATAGGGATTGAGAAACAAATCTAAGGATTTCACTTCTTCTTGTTTTTGTTATTTCCACCTCGCGGGGGCGTCACTGGTCTACCTGCGTTCAAACCACCGTACGTTAATTTCTTTTTGTCAGCTGGCTTTAGGATTTGGAAACTGCACATAAGAGTTTCATCGACGGACATCATAGCTCCGGCATTGTCGAATTCGCCGCAGTAATTTGGTGCCGAGAACAGGGTAACTAGCTGCCTCTTCGCAAAGAATTCATAGCCATCTTCTACTACCTAAAATTTTCATATGGTTCATCTTAGATAATGGAATTAGTCGATTCGGGTCAACGAATTAATCGTGTAATGTAATACTAAATTTAATCATATTGCACGTGCTATGACACACATACCTGATGGGCACGACATATGAGGTCAAAGTCATGCTTATGTAAAAATTTGGCAACAACTTCGGCGCCAAATGTAAACGATACACCGCGATCGTTTTCTCCCCAGCCCATTGTATCCTTGTCCGGGTCCGACCAAAGTAAATCGCATAATAAACCTTGATCGGGTACATCCGTCGGCCGCATTATACGTCTGATCTGTTCCATATTTTGGAGATCCGGACTGAGACCACCGTGGCAACAGAATATTTTCTCATCGACTATCGCCGCAACGGGCAAGCAATTGAAACAATCCGTGAACGTTTTCCATAATTTAATATTGTATCGGCGTTTACCTATACAACACAGAAGCAGTAATTTCAAGATTTAATAACTATAAGGATAGGAGCGAAAGATGTGGGTATTTACTATTTTGTTACATTCTTAACGTAACTCCTTACATTCGTCATAAAATCCATATATCCTGTTGATAGAGGCGCACTCATGATTTCCACGGAGCAAGAAAAAGTTCTCTGGATATTTGATCTTGTAGGCAAGAAGGAGACAAATTGTCTCCAACGATTGTTTCCCTCTATCAACATAGTCCCCTAGGAACAGATAATTGCTTTCTGGCGGAAATCCACCATATTCGAACAGCCGTAGTAAATCATAATACTGCCCGTGAATGTCACCTTAAAAGAAGAATACATTGGTTGCTTTTCGAAACTTATATACTTCCATGGCTAAAGAGTTAATTATATAACTGTAAGAGAGAAGAGAAAAGCATAATAATTGTCGGTAACTTACCACATATTTTAAGCGGTGCTTCAAGCTCTAATAGGATAGGTTGCGATAAAAAAATTTCACGCGATTTCAGACAGAGCCCTTTTATTTCACCTTCCGTTAATTGTACATTTTTTCCTGGCCTGGCTCCCCTTACTGAAATATTAAATTGACGAACGGTAAAGGTTAAATACAGAAATCTCAGTAACTCGGACGTAAAAACGTAAAAACGGACGTTAAGGTGCACAAAGTGACGTGTCGACAGAGTTACAGAAAACGGTGACCTTTCTCAAAAGCAACGCACATAAGGACGCAGGATCGAGCGTTGAACGCGCTAGGCGCGTTCATCTGATCGTTTATCGCGGGAAACTATATTTTAGCTTCCTAACGATAGCGTAATTGATTGTTCTAATTGTACGACAGATTATCGAATGAATCATCTTCATCTATTAATAAATTCAAACGAGTCTAAAGAACACACGATACGAGAGAACGAAAGCGGCAGTAAAAGTTACGAACTACGTTCGGTACGTACGCACAGAGCGGCGATTGTTAGACGCACGAACACGGGTCAACTGTTTCAGAAACGAAGATTTTTAGTAAGGCAGCGCGAGTCTTGGCCGTTGAATTTGGTTGGCAAATGCTTAAAATCGGTTGCATTTGAAGAGAGAGAGAGAGAGAGAGAGTTGCGTAATCGATGAAAAACAGAAAGAGGCAGGAAAGGAAGGAGTAGGCACTGCAGGTACTATAGGCAGAGGAGAAGGAGGAAAGAGTAAGAAGGCGCGATATCCTCCTCGGCAGGAGGTAGGAAGGTTGCAGTTGATTCGAGGTGACCGGCAAGAAGGCAAGAAGGCACGAGTATAAAGTAAGCGTAGGAAAAAGTGAGGCGGACATTTAAGTGGTATCTCCCCCCTTTGAGGCGGGTAAGCAGGGCAGAGCAACTTTACCTTCCAAGAGCCGAGCTATGATGTTGTCAATATTCAGCTTGTCGGATTCAGCCATCGGGCCGGGGTTTCGTGCGCGTCCCGGGCTTCACACGGAGCACCTTTCTTCGGGGATGACCTTTGATTCTCCTGGATTTCACTCGCGTGGTACACAGCACTCAATTGCATTCGCGATTTCGGACAATGTACCCGCAATGGCCGCCCGGACAACCGCGCACTCCACTCCCTTTTACCCCCTCCCAGAATATGCGAGCTCTTTCCTGCTCGATAGTGTTCGATACCTACGTTCGACTACGTTCGACTACTCGATTTATCGAGCATGCTCCCTGCATATAACGTTAACGAAACAACAAGAAGGCAGATTAGTAACTTCAGTATTGCCAATGATCCGCTCGTCACTTTGTAAAATTTACAACTCCAATTACTCGTTCGACAAGTGTGCTTAATAAGCTTATCAAAGAATTAATATTACTGCTGTTCTCTTGATGATGATCTTTGGAGGATGAGTTAGAATTTGAAATTATATGTTACTAGCTTAAAGTACCCGGCGTTGCCCGGGTAAAACTTCGATTATCACGGAGTTTCAAGAGGGTGAAATAAGGGGGAAAGGGTGGAATGTCCAGATTGCATGGTAGCCTATATTTTTCGCAGGGTTCTAGAGAGTAATTATGCAAAATTTGGTCCAGATCGGTTAAAAAAATCGGGATAAACAAAATTTCAGAAAGACGTCACGAAAGTGCGACACCAGCGCCGCTCGCGATGCGGTTCAAAAGCTTATTTCTGACCACAGATTTTCTCTGCAATCTGCAAGATACCAGGCTAACCAGGGCTCACCAGGTCCTGGTTTACTCATATGGGTTTACTATCAGAGAGGCCGGAGTTGGCGGTATTTGATAAATTAATTGGAATATTTATTTTACGAAGCTCGTAAAAACATGCCAGAAAACGTGGTAAATATTATGATATTTTTCTCTTCATATCTTTGCATTAACGTTATTCGATGCGAAGAGAGAAGAATGGTTGTTGTTGCTTATTCAAAAAATTTAAACTCACGCTATAGGTTATGTCGCCGCGTTCATGTTGAAATAAACCGCAAGATATCAATCGTATATTTTCATTTAGTTTAAAATGCCTACGTTCTGTCCTTATCGAAGAAACAGTTTTAATGGCCTCGAATAATTTTATTGTCGTCGATAGATTAATGTAATTATACAAGGATTTGTTGAGACGAGATTCAGTATGAGAATTTGATTTGGTTTTAATTTATGTGCACTCGTAGTTAAATGGTGATCATGTCGACGCGAAAAGCGTTAACTGCGAATCTCAAGAGAACGAAGAGGACACTAATGAAAATGATATACATTTCGAGCCAATTATTACCTTACCATTAATAGAAGTCTCCAACAACGAAGAGGACGAGGTTGAAATGATAAAAATGTAAATTCAGGCCATCGACCATCATTCACACATTTTACATTTGAAACTGATGTGGGTATCGTGGTGCGAATATAATAATGTTTCACTCGTAGGAGAGCAAAATTGTACCGATACGATTCGTCCACTAACCCTGCGGAGTGGAAAGAACGTGGGACAGGAGAAGTAAAATTGTTAAGACACAACATAAAAAATACAATTAGGGTTGTGATGCGCAGAGACAAGACATATAAAATCTGTGCTAATCATTTTGTAACACCTTGGATGGAATTAAAACCAAATTGTGGTAGCGATAGAGCATGGGTATGGAGCGTGCTCGCCGATTATGCAGACGAACAGCTCAAACCAGAATTACTGGCTATACGATTTGCGAATGCTGAAAGTAAGATTAAAATTTCTAGTTGGAGAAACTAAATTTTTCGTAAAATTTGTTTCAATTAACACCTATTTTAATTGACTAAGTTAAAAATTCGATTCGGAGGATCCAAATTTTTCGGAAATTTTATTGTAATAAAATTTGACTAAAGAATTACGATAAAATTTCTAGTGGTGGTGGGGGGAGGGGGAATATTTCGTAAACTTTGTTTGAAATTAAATTCTATTTTAATTCATTAGGTTAAAATTTCTAGTTGGAGGAGCTACATTTTGCGGAAATTTTGTTGAAATTAGCTTCCATTTTAATTGATTACATTAAAATTTCTATTTGGAGGAACGTATCAGTAGCTTGGAGATGATGGAGCATTAAGTAACAGAGCGCGTCGGTTAATCTTTCCATGTGTTTGTTTGTTAAAGATGCATCGGTTTGGAAGGAAGCATTTGAGAAGGCAAAAAAGATAGTAGGCTCAGAGTGCGAAATATACGCCGGGAAAAGTAAAGCGACGGATAAGCATTCAGAGAGCGATAGCGAATCTTCTAGCGACGTAAGTTACAGTGAAAGTACCGACAATGAAGAACAAACGAAGAAAGCGGCGGGAGACGAAAGTTTGAAGGTTCAAAATAAAGAAATGGGAAAATCAGACGACACCGCGAAACAAACGAAGACGGAAGAAAGCATGGACAAAGTATCGCACGAACTTGAGCAGTTACAGGTTAAGGAGTTGGGAGGGAAAAACTAGATAACCATGTGCCGATTGGACGGACGTCTTAAACTACAAATACACATTCCGACGTAAACATAGGCGCATGCATATGCTTAACTATTTGAGCATCGAACGTAATGTAGGGAAAGTTTTTAGCAATAACGTTCACAGACAGGCGGAATATATATTCAGTTTACGAATAAGACAATATTTATACGAACGTTGCATGTTATCTGTGATTTTTTAACGGAAGATGTTTTAGCATTTATACTATACATACAAAGATACGCTGTAACGGAAACAGACGTTAAATTTAACGGAAACGAGAAATTAATAAACATAAGAGCCGTCTAAATTTCAAAAGCAGGGGAATTTATTCGATTACAATTTCGCTAAATTTCCTTCAAATTCTTATGTAGATAGGTAATAAATGTATCACATACATACGCGGTCCTGTTTCCGAACAAAACCCATAATGATTGATATCAAAAACTCGTGTAGTCATTTACGTTTGCGACTGACTACTTTTAAATGTTTTATTTCTTCTAATCGTATTTTCTCAATCTGTTACACGCTTACACAGATTACAGTGTAGAATATTGGAATGTTTGAAGTGAACGAGACTCGTGTCCACTGTCCCCTCGTATCGTCGCGTCACGTCACGTCGCGTCACGTCGCGTCGATCGTTTCGTCTCAATGTGCGAGAAACGAGCTGCTGAAAAAATATCGCGACTCAAGTGTTCGTTGGACATGAAACATTAACGCGATGTTACTCCCGCACTGAGGCATACGGCGACATTGTTTGTAATTGTAAGCCGAGCGACGGCGTACGGGATATGCCGGTTTGCGCATATCTCTAAAGCGTGGGCCTCGTGCCGGGTGACCTTCGGCGAGCCGATTGTTGAGCTTGGCAAAAAGAGCGACGACGGCGAGCCGGGCGACGGAGACAAAAGACGGTGACGACCGGCGGCCGAGAGGGCAGTCTCCAGTAGTCGCTCACACGAGACAGCCGGTGTATTCGAAACCCTCAAATATATGTTCTTTCTTTCTTTCCAAAGACTCGCTAACCCTTACCCTTCCCTCCCTATATAATGTATCTCATAAAAGTTGTAGTTCCTTCATAATTCGTCTCTGTGCAAGAACGAATGGAGGATATTCCGTTTCTCCTCCATCGTGCGTTTCTTTTCGTTCGATAGTTTTCCTTTCAAAATACCATCTATCCTAGTTTGTTCCGATTGAACAAACACATCTCCCCTTTCCAATATCCTCTGCATAGTTTTAACGTAAACTTTAGCGGCAGCGCGCTGCGGCTCCGGTAATGTTTCCTCAAACACTTTAGCTTTGTTCAATATTTCCTACGAAATACAATTTCATTGATTATGTAAAATCGGTTTTAAGGTAATGTTATAAATTGTATCGCTTAATCCGTAAACGATCGTCACCTTCCTATACTTCTCTCCGCTGGATTTGAATTCCTCCGCGAGTCTGTCCAGCTGTTCCACGCAACCGGGTAGACCAAGATACACACCCGACTTTATTTTAATGAATCGTTTGATACTGTTCGCGGTAAAGTCGGTCCATTTGTCCGTGGCGAATGGGATCGGTTCCGTTTTTCCTTGCAGGAACAAAAGAACCGCCGGGAATTCTTCAGATTTAATCTTGTACCGTGCAGCAAGATCAGAGTTGTCTTTGTTCCCATAATCTTTCACTCTAACTTCGGCTACCAGTAAATCGTGAGCATCCTTCGTGGCAGCGGCTATTTGTCCGTACTGCTCGTGTTTCTCTCCGTACGGAAACGCCACATCAAACTTCACAATCGCCGCTTTGAATTTAGGGATTACCTACATATAATATTTCATTTCTCACGACTGACCGTTTTTATCTGTAATTTCGCTGATTCAACCGAACGACTTTTTTTAACATAGTCTATTTTATTTACTCTGTACTAGAATCTAGAATCAGACCAACACGCGTATGCTTACGCGCTATCCTCTGCAAATAGGTACGCTATAGATTTAAGTTCGCGTTGAATTCGGGTGATGATGTGCAAGCGAATCAATACTACTATCTCGAAAAATAAACGATAAGGCTAAACGCCTTAATGTCTCTCGTTGGTCGAGCCATAAAACATTCTGTAACTCGTGTACGTTCTCTCGGCCAACAGACGATGATATACAATTCATAATACATACATATATATATATATATGTACATTTTCGTTTTCATAGGTTATTTAACTTTATTCGTATAGAAGTTCAAGGATTTTATGCTAAAAACGTAACTCGATTGAGCGTCCTATGCATATAACCATGGCAACACAGAATATGTATACATATATATGTATATATATATACAATCCGTGGTGAGAGTAGCGTAAGCAATCGAAGTACTTGTACTTGAATCACCGGGTCGTTAGTGTCGTTATCCTATACCACAATCGCAACAACTATAGTCAATACCTACTTGGTTTAGTAAACACAAAGAAAGGTACCTTGTCGAAGGAATAAGAATCCAGAGAGACGCATCCTTTGCAATCTTCGGCACCGGCAATTCCGATAGCAACGAGAATTACAGCGATCGATGGAAGCATGTTACGACTTACAACCGACGAGATTCGTCCAATTCTTCCAATTGCTCGTATACACTCGTAGAAAATAATGATTCTCAAATAAAGAATAAAATCGAAAGAGGAAAAATACGGAAATGTTCGGCGTGGTGGCGCGCAAGGTGGTTTATATGTCAAGTTTGCTGATCGAATTAACGTACGTCCTGATGAGGTTGCGGACAAATCATACGGAAACGCAGCTGAAAAGCAAGGAACCGGTCTTTTGCCACGTTAAAGAAACTCCCTACTCGTCCTTCTAACTAACCTCGCGTTACGAAGCAACCAGTCGGACAGATGAGAGAGACAGGCAGACAAGTACACGCGGCGGCGGAGCTTACGCGCCTTTGTCGAATCAGAGAAGGACACGAAGCGCACGTTACAGGAGCGACCTCTCAATTTCAGCCAACTCAACGGCTGGCGCGGCGCAAGTGCAAAGGAGTCTGTTGTAACATAGATGGATAACACGCGTATGTACACGAACAAAATTAAATAACAAAATTAGCGCCTTTCAGCCCCGTGTATGTACCCTGCCAGGTCATCCAAAACGGGGTAAACATTTAGATATATGAAACTAGATGTGTATCGAGACCAACCGATACGCAAAGATCGTTTGCCTTAAAATACATATATGTAATATCGTTGTGATCGTTACCTTTTGGCACTTTCCTCTTCGATAAGTCTTGGTTCTCCAATTACAAAGAATAGTATAAGGGTATCTGTTTAATATACCAAGATGAAATTAATCACATACAAGGGAAACAACTTATAACTTCACTTTCACAACATCATGTATTGCCTTTATAAATACAAAAGAATGGATTTTGCACGTGAAAGGTCTCGCAGACAGAGAACAAATGAAATAAAGATAATATGTATCGAGCATGCTCCATTCTATTCCCTGTTTCCAAAGGAAGCAGAAAACCGTTTATCCGTGTCTCTTAACCTAAACCGTATTCGGGCTGTATGGATATGGAACAGCATTAACCCCGAATCAGTAAACATTACGCTGACAAAATTGCTCAAAGTATATTTTTCTCTAGCGAGATTCCATGACAATTAGAATTCATGTGCTCGAATAGATGTAAGTAAGTAAGCGCATCGTGTACATGCGGTTCTATGAGAAAAGTAGAATACATCGGTGTTTGGCCAGACGTAGGATGGACGGGGAACGGAGACGAACGAAGAAATCGAAGAATAGAGCGTATGGGCGGTATGGTGTGTAGAGGGAAGGAAGGAAGGAATGCAGGAAAAGTGGGCAAGGGAGGTAGTCCAGTGAAATTAGACGGAAATCTCTGCCCAATCTACGGAATAATTCCCACCAAGCTAAATTTTGGTATGGGCCTTTATTTGATCGTTTTAAACAATATGTCAAAAGTCCCCACAAGATCCGACTGCCGCTAAAAATTTTACAGAGGGTTGAAAAAAACAACTTTTTGGCGAATATCTCGTTATCTAGCAATTTTGCGACAAAAATAGTTATTATACAATTTATAGCCTAGAAAATTCTCTACAAAAAAGGTCCTATAGGTTTTTTTCGTAGGAGTAACCATTTTCATGTATGTAACCAGATTTCAACCCCCATAAATCTGGTAACTCGACATACATGAAAATGCTTACTCCTACGAAAAAAACCTATAGGGCCTTTTTTGTAGAGAATTTCCTAAGCTACAAATATCATAACAACTATTTTTGTCGTAAAACTGCTAGATAACGAGATATTCGCGAAAACAGTTATTTTTTTCAACCCTCTGTAAAATTTTTAGCGGCGGTCGGATCGATGGGGACTTTCGACGTATTGTTTAAAACGACCAAATAAAGGCCCATATCAAAATGTAGCTTACTGGAATTTATTCCGAAGACAGATCCTAATTTCACTGGACTAAGGGTGTCAACCAGGCAGGCGGGCAGGCAGGCCAGCTACTAGCTACGTATGTATGTACTAGAGAACAGGTATCCGCCGTAGGCGTCGTACGTTCATTGATGAGCGTATAACGCCCCGTGCCTTAGACTACTCGTGACGTCACTAAATCCCACGAACGCCTGCGCTTTGGTCAGGGCCGTACCCCTATCGCACGGTTCTTGCACCCACGGTTTCTCTGCGAAGACAGTTGTAAATCTAATTGTTATGTGGACGCATCGTAAAATTTCTCTACGCTCCATATCTCCACAAGTCTTTCACGTTACGAACGGTTTAATCGGTTTTTCTAGCTCTTCTCCGCCCATTCCGTAGCATGTCTGTTCCGACGAAATGTGAGAACGGAAAGGGATAGGAACGTAAGAGTAAAGAAGGAAAATAGATTGTGTGGGAAAGACGAAGAAGGCGAGGAGTAAGGGAGGGACTAGGGAACTCCGAGCAGGAGACGTGGAGCGGGGGGCGGAGAAAGATAGAAGTAGAGTGCTAAAGCGTAGAAGGAGAAGGAACGATCGGTGGATCGTCTCGCGGGTATTGATTGGCTGTTGCGAAAGCTACATCGAGGTACACCACCGCGTAGCCACGAGCCGAACTATTCCGCTGGACGTTGAACGTTCCACAGGGTAATCGCGTGTTTCTCACGTTACCTAAGTATTTTACTTGGCCGAGAGCGGTTATCGAAATATCGCTCCGTTCGATATCGTAGCTTGAGGGAGATACGGAGAGAGAGTGGTAGGTTAGGATGCAACGCACGCGTAGAAATGACGTAAGCGTAAGCGATCGCTAGCGATCCCTAGCGGGGACGAGAGACTCTGTATCGGCATCGATCGTAGAATGACCCATATCCGGTGGTGACGAGAGTCCCTAACTCCCTACCCCTAGTCACGGTCTTCCACTACCGGCGCACCTCGCGTATACGTTTAACGCCCTACACTTTACGCTCTACCCTCCGTCTCTCTCTCTCTCCCACCCCTGTCTTCCAACCCCTACGGTCGCGTATAACTACCTCCCGCCAGAACGCTATCTGCCCCCACTTCGACGCTCCTTCCTCCGGTGGACGAGGAAACACCTCCTCCTCCCCCGTTTTCCAGCAGCCCTGCCGCCTGCCTTCCACGTCCGAACAGATCTTGGGGCTTGTACGGGATGATAGCCGAGTGAAAAAGCTCGCGGAGTCCCGTGAAGTTCGCTTGTCAGCAGCAGCAGCCCTGGCCTGCCACAATCCCTTTGACTCGGTCATCGTAAGTGTCGTGCGCCCCGTGAAAAAAAAAAGCCAAAAATGGTAGAGAGAGCAAGAGTGTGTGTGAACTCGAATGATAGTGTGGAGAGGTTTGTTCGTTCCAAGGAAAAGAGGAAGAATCAGAGAGCGAGAGAGATGGGAAGGGAGAAAGAATGAGGGAATGATCGAAAGAGTACATGGTCGCGAGAGAATTGACGGTAGACGAGGATATAATATAATACGTACGCTACAAGGTGTCAGAGTGCGTCGATAAAAGTGTCGAAGCGAACAGTTTTCCTCGAGGTTGTCGAGTAAATTATCGCTGGAAATAATTCCAGACTCGCGGTTCTTAGAAATTGCCAGAAGGGGAATGCTAGAGTAATCGAACGGCCAAGGGAATGGATAAACGGCAAATGCTGTGAGTGCGAATAAGGAGAAAGGAAGGATGTGCATCGATACGTGATACCTATGTACGTGGAACGGTACCGTAGCCAGTGTCGCCGCGCCGCGCCGTCGCTGCTACTCCCGCTGATAGCTGTACTGTACTGTACGCTGTACAGTGTACGAGGTTGATAGTGATGCGTGACAGTTGACAGTGCGTTACGCTACGTATCCTCGTTTTCGTCGTGCAGTGATGGTGCCCCCGGTGTTCCGTGCGCACCGGGTGTACATGTATACTACGTACCATTGGTAGTGAGATCAATAAGCAGTGCCGTACCACTCGACCCGTGCCCACACTGTCCACGGACATAAACTCATTCTCAATGCTTAGCTTCACGCCACCTCCTCTAACCACCTCCTCGACCAATCCTTTCTCTACCAGTAACTCTACCATCCCGACCACCACGCGACCATTTCTTTCCTTTCTGAATATTTTATCGCGGCTCGGACGACTTCAAACGGCCGCCCTTTCTTTCCACTTTCCACTTTCCTCGCGATGCCTTGTAATAGAAATTACTCGGCGGGTCCCTTTCCCTTCCCTATGCGTCACCCTACACACACACACACACCTACCTACCTATATACCGGTGACCATCCGTTCGTCCTTTTTTCCTTGTCCTCGATTCCCATCGACCTCCGCCGTTTCTTTATTATCGGATCCTCCGACCGACATACATTTCCATCCTTCTTCCTTTTCCTTCTTCCGCTGCGCTGCTTGGTCCTTTTCCACTTTGCTCTTCTCTTTAACGTCGCGCTCCACGAGATTCCTTCTGCTTCAACATCCTAATCGATTGCAACCAACATCTTCCAGCGTGTCGTGCCATTTCTTCAGCCTGAACGTCATCTCGACCTATCTATCCGAACCTTTCGTCCGAAAGTTAAATTCTAGACGCGCGTACACCTAATTGCTTGTTGGTAGGAATACCTATGTCTCGCCTGGCCGAGATTGGGTCGTCCGCGAGTCTCAGGGGTTAACCGGAAAAAAAAAAGCCGGCGAAAACGAAGAGGAGCTATCGAAAGATCAGTATTATCTGCCTCGAGGAATAAATCCGTTCAAGCACGCTTCGACACTTTTTCGATAATGAATTGCTGAAAACGGAATCGGACAAAGGTCGAGCATAATGCGCGAGGTTCAAACGATACAGTGGCAAAGATTGCGCTGATCGAGGGGTATCGTTTCAGTCTGCGCTCTGCACCGTTTTTCACTTTTCCATTTTTACCCTCCACGTTGGATGTTTGCCAATAAAATTGTTCACTTGTGCAGAATCGTTTGTGGCGCGTTCCTTGCGATACCTATGTACATACGAGTAAGTACATACATTCTGTTTTCCTCTCGGGCGCCGCGCGGGCCGGGCGGCTAGAATCTAGGTATATATGCATATAGTAGTGTCAGCAAAATTTAGGCTCCGAGCAACGTGCTCCGTGGCGTGATAGATTCCAAATTATCAATCAGCAAACCACTGGCCCCGATGTATTTCAGGCGCGGAAAGTCCTTCTGTCCCCATTTCTTTGGATAAAAGTAATTTACGCGTCGATAGTCGTTGGACTAACAATAAGATTCTGTACTTATTGTTAGATACTTTGCCTTGCAATTACCGACTCGTCGATAAACTCGATAAAGATATGTCGATGCGGCTGACGAGTAATCGACTTCGCTATGTCGAATAGGGCTGGGACTATTTGTTCAATTTTTCGGTATTCGAATATTCGAATATTTCAGTTGCTCAATTATTTGGCGAATATAATTCGAATATCCAAGTATTCGAATAGTATGGTGTGAATTATAAATCAAGTTCTTTAGGTTCATTTTTTTACAAGCTTTTATATAGTTTCAGTTGTGAGTTCGTTAGTTTGTCAGGGTGAAATCTTGTAAGCTAATAACTTTATTATTCAGTATTTGAATAGCATTCGAATACTGAAATATTCGAATAATAACATTCGAATACTCAAATATTCGAAGTTTATTCGTAGCATTCGAATACTTGTAAAATATTCGAATAGTTCCAGCCCTGATGTCGAACAAGTTAACGCAATTAGAGAAATTAACGAAACACAGGCAAGGACTTTCGGCGATGCCGAATGTATGTAGAATGATCGAGACGTTCCCCGAGAACCAGGTTCCGTTTGCCTGTTGCCACTAATCTGGCCAATTGAATTTCTCATTCGGAAAGAAAACGATCGGCAGCTTGGGATCGAGTCCCTGGCACGTGCTGTGTGTGTTTCACAGTTTACACGCGTTAAACACATTTAATAGACAATAGCTAATACACGATCGGTCGAACGAACGACGTGCCAATCGAATAGTACCTACGTAACTCTCGCTTGTCATTATCACGAAAATCGTCAGCACAGAATTGTGCTTTACGTAGACCGCGTGTTAGATAACACTGTACAACAAATTTTGACTTTTTTTCTTCGGACTTGTAACATTCAATAGCCATTTCTTATAGGTTTTCGTGCGCTGAAAACGAATCCGCAAACCGTTTGTCGCCATCACCCTCAGTTTTTGAGAAATTCGATTTTGAAAGAAACTGCAAATTTTCAACTTTGAACATTTTTTGTGTCGAAACGGTAATAGTTATTCGATTGTTCGTTGCGTCAAATTAATCTATGAACTCTCCCGAATATAACGATATAAGTTATTATTGCATTATGAACATTTAAATATGTTTGAACAACGATCAAAGGGAAAAGGACACCCGAAATGCACCAATTTTTGCAGATATCTTTTAATTTATTTCCAAAACTAAGGGTCTAGGAGAAAATCTGACTACTCCACGCGATGCAGCAGACAGTTTCCCTTCGGAAAGCGTCAACGGAAGTGGTAAATCACATTTTGTTTTCAATACAGAAGCGAAATAGTTTGGCAAAACGTGCGGTGCCGACAGTGGTAGTCACGCGCGTTAAGCGATTGTGTTACGCTGGGCGGCAGTGGATCGCGCGCCGCCGTTGACTACCACTGTCGATGGCGCACGTTTTACCAAACTATTTCGTTTCTGTATTGAAAACAAAACGTTACTTACCACTTCCGTTGATGCTTTCCGAAGGAAAAATGTCTGCTGCATCGCGTGGAGTAGTCAGATTTTCTCCTAGACCCTTAGTTTTGGAAATAAATTTAAAGATATCTGCAAAAATGGGTGCATTTCGGGTGTTCTTTTCCCTTTGACCGTTGTTTAAACATATTTAAATTTTCATAATGCAATAATAACTTATATCGTTATATTCGGGAGGGTTCAGAGAATAATCTGACGCAACGAACAATCGAATAACTATTACCGTTTCGACACAAAAAATGTTCAAAGTTGAAAATTTGCAGTTTTTTTTTTCAAAATCGAATTTCTCAAAAACTGAGGGTGATGGCGACAAACGGTTTGCGGATTCGTTTTCAGCGGACGAAAACCTATAAGAAATAGCTATTGAATGTTACAAGCCCGGATGGCTGTTGTACTGTGTAAGTAGGTACATATAGGGCGTGCTGATGCTGATTCTAGTTCTCGTTTCATCCTCTCTGCACGGGGTCGAACAGGAGGAAAGGAGGAGCAGAGAGTGCAGAGACTCGTACATACCTACGTTAAATTGTAGCGGAAACTACAGTTCTATTAGTCACTATAATACCGGCCTGGTGCGGACGAGGTGTAAACGAGAAAGTACCAGCTTTTCCACGGTGGTTCGTGGAGAGTTACGCGTTACGTTACGTTAGGACAGTAGCCGGGGCTATGGGGCCGTTTGAAAAAAAAAAAGAATTACTTTTCGCACTCGGAGAATCGTACGCCACGAGATCGTGCAGGCCCCGGAAAAGCCGCCAATTAATTAAGATAGCTCCTAGATACACGGTAGATCGATAGGGACTGGCCGCGATAAAGACGGGCGAGGGTTTTAGACTTGAGGGATGTTGCAGTGCTGTGGCGTTGGAGGTGGCGCTTCCACGGCACCTCAGGCTCCGCAGCTGCAGGATATCGGATCTGCTGTCGGGACTACCACCTCCACAAATACCACCATCATGCAGGACGCGGTTCTCGAATCCATCCTCGAGGTGAGCCTCGCGACCCTCCAAACCCCTTCGTCTTCCTTCCTTCCTCTTCCACTTCCGTTTAAGCCAACCCCGTATAAAGTTTTAACGAACGACTCAACTCTGAACTCTCGTCACTTGCGCGCAGCAACGAAAGCATTTGCAAACATTTGAAATCATGCAAAGCTTCTAGATCTAGAAATGAAATCTGATCGAGCAAGTATTACGTACGATATTAATGTGCACGTAATAATCGTGATAATCGTATTACCTATTCGTGTGTTCCCGCCTTGATGTTAATATTTTTCGAACGTCACACTACCACGCCGCGGAAAAAGGAACGCGCGAGCTTGGCGCGTCGCTCGTTGCGTCGAGCAAGTTGGACGTTGATGGAAATTCGATCGCATCTACTTACGTACATACGTACATGCATAGCTCCGAGGCATTTCAAGTACATGCATAGAAGTACAAAAGCTCCTGCCTCGCGTTATTAATTGTCGGTGCTCTCGCCCGATCGTCTTTTCTGCGTTCAATGGGTTACTCGAGTCGCTTAGCCACCTTCATTCATAAATATTAAATAGAACTCGATGCCCGTGCAGCTGGTTTCGAAGGGCATTTCGACATCGGGATTGCAGCTGTACATTTTCGCTCGCTTCACTTCCAATTCGTTCGTTAAATCTTTAAAGAGCATTTTTTTTTTTTAGCTGGAAAAACGTGGTGCAATCGTGTAAAATTATGGTAATTGCCGGTTGGTTGAAACTATGACGATGGTTTTGCAGCAAATGCGTGAAACGAAAACCCGAAAGGCGGAACTGGAACGGCAACATGCAGAAGCACAGAGCCAATTACGCGAGAAGATAGCAGGACGCTATCAGGGCCCGGAGTCGGTTGAAGCGCTGCAGTCCAAGATAAGGGAGCTCGAGAAGAAGACAGAGTTACAGATGGTCAGGCACGAAGAATTGACGTTGGAGATGACGAGTCTGAGACACGCTCGAAGCAGAGGAGGGCCGATGATGGGCCACACCACGGTCCCGACTACTTGGCCCCCCGCTGGTTCCGAAATCGATCGAATAATAGCAAAAATAGAACAGGATAATACGTGCGTTTCCTCATATTCCAAAACTCCCCAATTCCGAAGCGAACGAGTATGTGTATGTATGTATAATATTGGCTGATGCAGCGCTAGTAGGCTGATACACGAGCTGGATCATGCCCGAGGAACAATTACCACGCAGCAACCCTCGCATCAGCAAGGTATCCTGCGATCCAGCTCAGAAAATCTCCCGAACCTCGGTCAGCATCAACATCCGCCCCATCCGCACGCTTTGAGCCTTGGAATGCCAACGCAGATGGGTCATGTACGTAAAGCACTTGATCCGTTAATTAGAGAAATATAATAGCATAACTATAAAACGCGTAGAACTAAATAAAACAGTAGAACCAAAACAGTACGCAGGTTCGCCTATGCCCCTGACACCAATGATGCCCGGATGCCCAGCGCTAACGCCGAACGGGCCGCCGTATCACTACAGCGAGCCAATACCACCGGCCCCGTCGCTCTCCAGCAGCCAGTCGCAGCCCGTTTTCCAACAGAAGATCCAGCAGTATCAGCAACCGCAACCGTCTCATACCGACCTGTCAACTTCTCATTCCCAAAGTGCTCTGCCGACGTCACAGCAGAAGCAACAACAAGCGCACACCCACTTCGCCAGCAATCAGTATCAGGAGAGTTACCCACACACGCAAACCTATCAGCAGCCGCTCCAGCCGCAGCAGCAACAGCAACCGCAACAGCAACAGCAGCATCCAGCCTCTACATCGTACCTGACGCCGTCTAGTCAAAACGTAATATCTCATTATACGCAGCCAACTCAGACCGCCCAAACGTATCAATTGAATGGAAGCCAACAGGTACCAGAAACTTCCTCCTTCCCTTTACCGCCTATGAAAGAAAAATGCAAATACATACATAGCCGTCCCCTTTGCTTGCCAACGATCGCGGTAACGTTCAGGTTCGTTTAAATTTTCCTTGGGATTCGTGGTGTGCGCAGGCAACGACGTACCCAAGTTTGTCAATAACGTCGCACCCGAATGGAACCTATAATACAGGAGCGGCTACCTTCGCTGGCCAACTGTCGCATCACAATTACTCCGTTCCGCAAACCAGCATTCCGCAAACGACGCTCTCCTCGTTGCCGCCCTATTCGTCGAGCTCCTTCCATTCGACTCTGGGCGCGCTTACCAGTGTACCCCAAACCGTTCTTCCCTTCTCTAGTGTACAGAGCACCTACGCCACTAGTGGATCGACTTACTCAACCGTCGGGACCAATGCTTTTGGCGCGTCGGGCGTGAGCTCAGGTACGAATCCAATCGCCTTCCTTCGATCCCGGTCCTAGGTCCTGTCCCTCACCTCTCGGCACTCTCAGCAGCCAGAAACCGATCGACACCCCCGCTTATTCGGTAGAATCGCTGAATTCGCCTGAATCAGCTGGCAAGAATTTCGAGAAGGTATTTCCCGTTGCAGGCACCACTTCGACAGGCTTGTTGCAAGCGATAAGCGACCCCCTCCAAGCCATGCAACAACTCTCTGCACAGTCCCAAGCGAATCAGCTTCAACAGCAGGCGATCATCCAACAGATCCAGCAAAGTTTGCGCGCCAGTTCGCCAACCGCCACCGCTTCCGCGGGCCAGCTCTACCTTGGCCCAAGGCAAATGCCAAAGATACCCAGTAGCATACTGTCGAACCCCTTGGATCGATTGACCAATGACAATATCGTGGCCGAGGGTCAAGTAGACATGCTGGACGTACCGGGCAAGGGCAGGTGTTACGTTTATACCGCCCGTTTCACCTACGAGCCGTTTCAGCATTCGCCAAACGAGAATCCAGAAGCGGAGCTGCCCGTGCAGGGCGGCGATTACCTCCTGGTCTGGGGCCAGCCTGACGAGGACGGTTTCCTCGACGCGGAGACACTGGACGGAAGACGCGGCCTGGTCCCAGCTAATTTCGTTCTAAAGTTAGTCGGCGATGATCTACTGCAATTCCACCAAGCCGTTCTGGGCCTCCGGGAAGTGGACGATTCAGCTTCTACTAATATTCCTCAAGTGAGCAATGCGCACCGCCATGTCAGCAACCACCTTGTCTTCCTTCTACGGAAAAATCTGAACCTGCAGTTTTACGTAGAAGCTAGACTCGAACCTAACTCGCCATCGATCATCGGACATTACATATCTTACGCTATCGAGTATCGACACCTACTCCGTCTCACTCGGGAAGCCCGGTTGGACAAAATTCTGATTCCGACTCGCTTTTCTAGTGCTACCTACAAGATATCGACCTCGAGCTGGCGGCCCTAGAGGAAGGCAATCGGAATCGACAGGCCGAACTGTCCGAGTACGCGGAGCTGGATAATATCGCGGAAGAAGACGAACAGGAACCACCAGGTTGGTATACTTTCGTATCATCTGCTCCGATCTTTGTTTGTTCGGTAGTTTTAGATGAAACGCCTAGACACGTCATTACGTGCCTATGCAATTTCCGCATCTCCACCATAATGTTCTAACTAAACTTAAACCGCAGAATGCGCTTGACGTCGCTTGTTAAATGTTCCGGGATTCAAACTAAACACTTGTTTAAAATCGCATAACATTTTTAAAATTGGTCCAAACGACTTGAGCACTTTTTCAGAAGCTAGAAGGATTAGTTTGCTAAGTGACGTGTTTCGTCGTTTCGAAAAAAAAATTGCAATTGGTCGGAATAGCAAAAAAAAAAATAGTAAAGGTCGTTTTTTCAACTTCTTTTTCCGAGCCTGTAATGAAAATTAAAAAAAAACACGTATGTAGATTTAAGTAAGTTGTATACATGCTGAAAATTTCATCAAAATCGGTTAACGTTGCTCTGAGCTACGAACGTTTAAAGATCGCAGAATAAGGTCGAAAATCGCGAAATTCCCAAAATCAGCGATTTGACCAATTGCGATTTTTTTTTTCAAAACGACGAAACACGTCATTTAGCAAACTGATCCGATCATTCTAGCTTCTGAAGAAGGACTCAAGTCGTTTGGACCAATTTTAAAATTGTTATGCGATTTTAAAGAGCGTACGATTTTGGGTGTGAGCCACTGTATGTATGTAATATTAGGGTGGACCTTAGCTACTCTTGGTGAAAATTTTTTTGCGAGATTTTTTTTCACGCCGCTCCCTAAAATTTTTCCACTGGGTAAGAAAATAATTCCTGTGAAAGATGAAGTTGATCGGATAAGAGGAAGACGTGGCACATTGAACTTGAATGGTTTTTATTTTTCTAACTCGGTTTTTCTCCATGGTAGTATATCATTAATATACATATTTATATATCGTTGGATTTGTCTTTTTACGCTCTGTAACAATATAGAATCGAAATATAAGATCACTTAAAAAACAAATTCATGACCTCCAACACTCAAAAATTAACCTTCAGAAAAAACTTTTATCGTTGGCATTATATTTACCTCGTCAAACAGTACCAATTTTCGTCTAAGAAATTTTTTCATATATTCGCAAATGACGAAGATAGTTTGATTTTTCTTTTTAAACAATCCACTAGGTATAATAAATATACTATAATTTTTAGTGTAAATACATGATACAAGAAAGTAGCTTTAGAACTGAAAAGGAATATTTAGAGGAGTAAAAAACGAAAGTATTTTTTTTCGTTGAAATATTTTATACGTCTTTTAATAATGACTGCTTTTTTTTACATCCGAAAACTGTTTCCTATGTTCGGAAACAATTTGCAATATATATTGTTTTCCCTCCTCATTTTTAGTCAGTAACTAATTATATTTCTCCATAAGTTTAACACCACGCTCAGCAATGTCATTAACCACTTTCCTCCATATTTAAAATCGTTCTCATCTTCTCCTGAATCAGGATCTTTTTTTAAAAATTCAATGGGAATTGAGAATCTTTCGAATTTTTTTTGAACCTTGAGAAATAAAATGTTCAGTTCCTCTTTCAATATAGTTTTCTACGTCATTTGGAGTAATTGTAAATTTTTTTCAAGATTTGTCGGCTTCAATATTAATCGCTTCCAGCATTCGTAATTTTCTGCTCTTTCCCACAGCTTTATCGAAAAATGCTAACGCTGCCGTTTCTGTCGATAAATACCATAAATGGTTGCAATTTTTTTTACAGCTTATAGGGCTGCGCTACGCATTTGCGGTACGCATAGAGTTTTTTTCAAAAACTCTAAGTCTTAGCGTGGAGTTACTTTTATTTCATAACTTCGCATTCGATGTGCCAGATCTTCCCAACGTCCAGTCGATCTTAAATTTTGTACAAATTATTTTCTCGCGAAGTGGAACGACTTTAGGGTGCGGCGTGTTAAAAATTTTATGGTCGAAAAAAGGTCCACCCTAATGTAATACATATGTATATGCACACTATACCTACTAACAATAAGTAGCTACCTATTAGACGCGCGAGACCCTGGGCAACCCCATTCTTTATTACCTAAGCTTGTTAATCGAGACGCTTGTCACTGAAGCGTCCGCATTTTTAGAAGAACCGCATGCCATTACACGGTAAACTGTAAAGTGTTAAAGTGTAAAACGACGAAGTTGGAAAGGGGCCAAGTAAGTATGTGGTTGGAAGTGGTGAAGAGCTAGAGCGGAATCTTGCATTTTGCTGAATGTTATTGGATGGATTTAGGCTGGTTTAGAGACTTAGATAGCGAAAGATTTTTAGCTACAGCTAGGCTTGTCTTGTGTTTTTTCCCCTGAAGAAGTCTACCTGTTTTCGGACCTAGTTCCGGCGCCGCAGCATCTTACTCTGGAGCGGCAGCTGAACAAGAGCGTGCTAATCGGCTGGACGCCACCGGAAAACACTCACCAGTTAGAATCGTATCACGTCTACGTGGACGGAGTGCTGAAGGTTACCGTGAAAGCGACCGAGAGGACCAGAGCGTTGGTCGAGGGAGTCGATTCTACTCGGGTTCGTATAATATAAGATATTTCTATCGCGTCCCTTCGAATTCTCGTTCGACCAGCATATTTAAGGCGGTTAATAAGGATTCGAAGGTACATAGCTGTATAGCATAAGAGTATCTCACGTTGGAGTGATATGCAGGGGCGTCCGGAGACTTTTTTCCAGGGAGGGCGGGGGGCAACTTTGGGATGATGGTAGAGAAAAATATACCCCTCTTGCTTTTTTAAGGATGTATTGGACCTATCTTCAAAATGGTACCAAGTTGATGAAAATTTGTGAGATTGTTCTTTCCAATCTTCTTGATGTGCTCCAAAAATCGTAAACGAATACACTAAACGGTTGCTGAGTTATAACGATTTTAATTTTCACTGATTTTACACGTACTCTTATGGAAAAAGACGATCTTGACAGATAAAACAGCTGAAAAAAATGCTGAAGAAATAGTACCAATGTTTTCAATTTTTTTTTACATGTAGTGTATGGGTAGATGAAAATATCTGCCGAGTTTCAAGTGTTTTCACTGCACCGTTTTAAAGAAATAAATTATAACTTGAGAAAATTGTGAATTCGGGGCATTTTCACTGCCAAAAGTTTAGCAAATAATGCTTGAGAAAGTATTTGTGAAGTAAAAAATACCTTCCTAGGAGTAAAAATAAGACTCCAACTGTCGTTCGAGTTCCTTACATCTAGATTTACTATGCGTAAGCCGTAGATATTCAAGTATTTCAAATTTCATATACTTTTGTCTAATATTGTGCGCCCGATACATCCTTAACCCATTTTATAGTGCCAATTTAATTAAAAATTTAAAACCGTAATTTAAAAGTACTCCCTTCTTTTTTAGTATAAACTTAATAAAGATCAGTTTTGAAAAGTAAGCGATTTTTTTCTCAAAAGCCAGGGGGGGCAACTGCCCCTTTTGCCCTCCCTGCGGACGCCCATGGTGATATGTATGAGCCTCGTGAGATCCTGCGTGCGAGCAAGCAGCGGAATTGGTGCAACAGGTTGATCTCGTCCCATTCGCCCGTACAGCCGCACAGAATAAGCGTACGCTCGGTGACACACTCGAGAAGAACGTCCCGCGATGCTGCTTGCACGATGGTGATCGGTAAGGATGTCGCGTTGGGTCCAACTGCTGTAAAGGCGTCGAACGTGACCGCCACCAGCGCGGTGATATCCTGGTTACCGAGCAACAGCAATCACCAGCACGTGGTGTGCGTGAACAACGTGGAAGTTAGAACGGTGAAGCCTGGCGTTTACAGACACACCATCACCGGCTTGGCACCATCCACGATCTACAGAGTGACCGTCAAGGCCAAGAACCTAAGAGCCACGCACTTCGAGGACCAAAACGCTCAAGCGGCCAACAACTTGGCGTGTCACGTCCATTTCAAAACGTTACCCAAGGGACTGCCGGATCCTCCGGTCGATATCCAGGTTAATAGCTGCGCTTCAATAGCATCTAATAGTTCTAATCCTCCGAATCCGGAGGAAGATTTTCGTAGTTGGTTAGAGGAATAACGACGACCCGTTACGATATTTCCCGACAAGGTGGAGGCTGGACCGCAGGACGGCACTTTGCTAGTGACCTGGCAGCCTGTTGCCCTAAACGGTTCGGCCGTCACCGGTTACGCGGTGTACGCCGACGGGAAAAAGGTCACCGACGTAGACAGCCCCACCGGTGACCACGCTCTGGTCGACATACACAAACTGATGGGTTTGAATCCGAAACATATCACTGTCAGGACTAAAAGCAGGGAAAGCCAGTCCGGCGACAGCTGTGCCACTGCCATCCCCTGCAGCGTTCTTCGCGGTGGCGCCGCCACCCATTTGCAGCACGGATCCGCGCACATGCAAGACCAGGTTCAAGCCCAGAGCTCCGTTACCGGGCAGCCGGACGACGCCAATAGGTTGCGAATGCCCGGAGCAAGCCAGCGATATCCGACAGCCTCTGTACCGCCCTCTCACATGAGGAGGCACGCAACCACCAGGCTCGATGCTCACGGCCAAGTGATCATCGAGACCGACGAGAATCTGTCCGACAAAGAGATCTACCCTGGACAGAGCATGTCCCAGATGGGTAAGAGAGACAATTTCGGAATCCGCCATCCGGCGAAACTAAGCGTTCCCCTCTGTTCCCCAGGGGCACCAGATATCGCCAAGGACTCGGCCAGCGAAGCAAATTACAGCGAGGAGGACGACCCGTCCCGTAGAGGTAGAGGCATGCCGTTGCATCACGGTGGCCACCAACGGTACGGGCCGCAAATGGGCCAGCAAGGACTCGCCGGCACGCATAGATCCGGAAGAGTGGCGGGACCCGGTGGTAGACCTCAAGATCCATATTACGACCAACCAGGTACGCGCAAAACGGATCGGTCTTCTATAAGCTTCCTCCCTTCTTTTTCTCTTGAAAATTTTCTGCAGGAAACCAAAGAAGTCGAGCCCCTGGTTACCGCGGTAGCCGAGATATGCAAAGCCAAGGCGGCACGGCTTATCCGCCGAGCAGCGGCCAGCAACTCAACAAAAGGACACGTTTGTTTGTGGCTCTTTTCAAGTACGATCCCACCTCCATGTCCCCTAATCCGGATGCCTGTGAAGAATTAGCATTTTCCAATGGCGACACCATCAAGGTATCATCTTTCTCAAATCTGGATACATAATAGCTTCTACATAATGCATATGATAATACCTCTGCCTTCTATAACTTCTATAGCTTGTATTTCAAATAGAATTGCCTGGCTAACGAAACGGTTTTTCGGCAGGTGTACGGCGACAAAGACGCGGACGGATTTTACTGGGGCGAATGCTACGGTAGACAAGGATTTGTCCCTTGTAATATGGTGCAAGAGATTCAGGATCCGAACCAACTGAGCCAGGCTCAACCTGGAAGGAGAAGCAGATGGGGAGACACTTACGCCAATATGCCTGTCAAGAAGATGATAGCTCTCTACGACTATGACCCGCACAAATTGTCCCCTAACGTTGATACTGTAAGACCCTTAGCAGTTTTATCTTTCCGAGTAACGAAAGCCCATACACCGTGGAGTCGCATTTTTATTTACGCTGAGAGAGTGGTGCGCTTCTTCTGTTGTAGCAAGCGGAGCTGAGGTTTCGCACCGGAAACGAGATTTACGTGTACGGTGATCTGGACGACGATGGATTCTATATGGGTGAACTGAACGGGGTCCGAGGTTTAGTACCAAGTAACTACCTCGCGGAAGCACCCGAACAGCCGCCCCAAGGGCAACTTCCACCGGATAGCAGGAGGCCTCCTGGTCAGAGCCAAGGACCCGGAGCCAGAGGACCACCTCCTCCTCCGCGGGAACCTCCTCCTTCTGCTCATCGACGGGGCAAAGGTAACATCCTCCGATCGAGATCCGCCTTTCGATCTTTTATTCCTATACCTTACGTGGCACGTATGTAAATAGCTCCTCAGGCCAACCGAATCGACGCGCGATCTCCTTAAAGCCAGTAAAAATAGAAAACGAAGAAGAAACGTAATGTTAATGAAGTCGGTTCTAAAGGAAAGGGAGCGGAAGGGGTGGATAGGAAAGAGCAGAAAAAGAGCAAACTTTACATAAAATCTCCATCCTCGTCAGAAGCGTCAAAAGCTCGTCAGAGTAGACGAGCAGCGGAAAACAGGTGCAACTATAAGCAGGATCGATACTAATTGTAACAGGAGGATACACTTTCTAGGATTCCTAGGAACACGCATTAGCACATTGAAAAGAAAAGAAAGAAAGAAGGAACGAATGAACTAAAAAAAACGGACAAACGAACGAACAAACGAACGAACGAAAATGATTAACAAAAAAAACTGGCTCGAGGGGTTAGCAGAGATGGGTAAAAAATTATTTCAAATAAAAAATTGATTTCGAATAAAAGACAAAAATTTTATTCAAGACTCATCAAATAAAAATAAGCCAGAGTTCTTTTTATTTCAAATAAAAATAAGCCGGAGTTACTTTTATTTGAAACGTCACAAATAATTTTTTTTGTTTGACAAATTATTTTTTTTGTTTGTGGTCGTCGGATAAGTTCACGTCGAAGAAAAAGAATTATTTGTGACGTTTCAGATAAAAGTAACTCTGGCTTATTTTTATTTGAAATAAAAAGAACTCTGGCTTATTTTTATTTGGTGACAAATAAAGATAATGTCTCTTTTATTTGATACGTTATTAAATAATATTTTATTTAAATAATGCTCATCTCTGGGTTAAGGTAAATAAATTCACACTGACGTTGTTTGTTCGGCCTGTAAACGCCAATCGGTTACGTAAAAATAGAAAACGAAGAAGAAACGTAATGCCAATAAAGTCGGTTCTAAAGGAAAGGGAGCGGAAGGGGTGGATAGGAAAGAGCAGAAAAGGAGCAAGTGAAAGAACAAGCTGACGTCGGTGTGAATGAAAAATAGAAACGGCAAGCAACACAAGACACGAAACTAGATGTGCCAGACGACAGGCAGAACGGTCACACAAGTACATATATGTAGTGTATATGATTGGTCGGCTTAACGAGGCCCGATCGGTATTAATCCAATCGAACCTTATATTTCTAGGTTTATACGATTCTTGCCAAATTACCGAAATTTTCTAAACCGTGCCGACTATTTCGATGAAATGTTTTAAGTAAGTCACTTGATGCTTTTCGCCTGAAGGGAATCAGCTCTATTTAAGTAGCCCTTTGATCACGACTTTCTGGCGACTCGTTCAAAATTGACGGAACGTAGGATCAAGTGACGAATTTCTTACGAAACGTCCAGCAACATATTCGCGCAATGTGTGAATGCGATTTTATATTTGCAAAGTTTTTTAGGAACACGTACATTGCCATATGCAAAGCGATTTCTCTATCTATCCATCTATCTGCCTATCTATCTAATCTACCTATCTATCTATCTGTTTATACATCTATCTACCTATCTATCTGTTTATTTATTTATACATATGTATATAATAAGACACTATTATATATACATATACACATACATACGCATGTATGTACGTATATCTATACATAATAAGACAAAATAAAACACTAAGCTGCTTTCAGTGTCTCTATCAACTATCAAGCGTGCGTGTGTGCGTGTGCGTGTTCGTGAGTGCGCGCGTATGTATTGTATTTTATACAATTTACTTTTGGAGCACTTTCCTGCTCTATACTGTTTTACATGCCTACCTTTTCTCTATCTACTATACATATATAGTATATGTGTGACATTTATGCTGTATACGTATGTATACGTGTATATGCGCGTGTATATGCATTGGCACATACCTACATATTTGCATATACATCGGTGCATATATACTTTTATACACATACATGTATATAAGTGAGAAATGTATACGTATACATATATTTGCGTGCATTCTATAACGACATAATCTGTTTCTGTGTGCCTGAACTGATCGATGGTCGTCGTGTCACATGATTGTCGTTCGTGTCGTGTTGTCATGCTGGCCATTTAAGCATTTTAAGCACTGAGAACTTAACAGCTTGTACGCAGATCGTTTTCACCGGCTCGTCCGAGACTATCGGGACTATCGATACGATGTTCGGTCATATTTCGTGGTCTTGATGCGTAAAATCACGGGCAAGATTTACCTACGTGTACGCGAGTTGTCCAGGTTCTGCCGAGTGCCGAGTAATTCGAAGCTGCCTCTTAAGCATTGGACGAGAAGTTCCATTGGGGGAGAGTAAAGAGAGACGGAGCGGCGGGGCAAAAAAAAAAGAAAAAAAAACGGATAGAACGCAAGGTGGCCAAAATTAGGCGAATAAGAGAAATTTATAGATACCAAAGGACCATTACTCGGCACACTCGGCAAATTCGGCCGCGTATTCAACCGTTCATTTAAAAGAGATAAATGCGCCATGAATGACAACACGGTTCTGTTCTCTTCTCTGTTGCTAGATGCCTGCATTGTGCCTGTGTCTGTCCCTGTCTGTCACTTAGACTCTAGACAACAACAACAACAACAACAACAACAACAACCATCACTAATGAACAACCAACAACATCAACTCCAACATCAACAAAACAATCCACCGCATCTAGCGTACCAACAAGCGAATCACCACAGCTACACGACTGTAACCACGTCCAATCAACATGGGCCCACACCCATGGGTGCCCATCAGCAAGGTCCCGTACCACCCCACCTTCAACAGCAGGTGAGTCCACTGCTCTATCCACAACTTTTCACTGGTGCTTGTCGACGTGCTTTCAATACTACTCTCGCTGCAAACTCTGTTGTACAATATTTCGACTATACATTACTCTTTTCTTCCTTTTTACTAAATAATTCACCTTAACGTTCTTTCTCTCCTTCTTTCCTTCTATCCTCCTCACGCTCCTCCATGGGCGTCCGCAGGGGGGAGGGGGTCAAAAGGGGCAGTTGCCCCCCCCCCCTGGCTTTTGAGAAAAAATCGCTTATTTTTCAAAACTGATCTTTATTAAGTTTATACTAAAAAAGGGAAAATTTTTAAATTTCGGTTTTAAATTTTTAATTAAATTGGCACTATAAAATGGGTTAAAAAAGCAAGAGGGGTATATTTTTCTTTACCATCATCCCAAAGTTGCCCCCTCCTGGAAAAAAGTCTCCGGACGCCCCTGCGCCATCCGCTTCTCACTCCTTTACTTTGTCCCCGCCTCTGGTTACGTTCTTCATGGTCTCTTTTCTTTTCCCTTCTTTTTCTGACGGTTATTCGTCGTTATCGGTCAAAAGTCTGGAAAACGAGAATCGTTCAGGTAATTAAACATAAATACAAACACGAACACAATGTTATGATAACAGCGCTGGCATTACTCAACATTTCATTACACTAGTTTACAAAATAAAAAAAAAATTGTGCAGCAGATGCCACTATTTTTTTCTTATGTAAAATGGCCCGCTGATTCCGACAATAAGGTCCAAAAAAATTTCTATGAATACGATTTCGAGATATCGATTGGTGAACTTTTTACCTGCCTGTCAAAAATTTTGTCAGGTAGATTTGTTGGTGATTCAATTATCTTTAATTTGAGATAATTTTCGATCATATCGGTCATTAGCAACACGAGATAATCGCAATTAAGTGGGACCACCTTTTTGACAGACAGGCATAAAGTTCACCTGTCGATGTCTCGAAAACGTATCCATAGAAAAAAATTTGGACCTTATTTTCGGAATCAGCGGGCCATTTTACAAAATAAAAAAATAGTGGCATCTGCTGCGCAAAATGGCTGTAAACTAGTGTTATTTAAATATCCGATTGACTTATAATCGAGTCGATGAATAATACTATCGATATCTTCAATTGAATGTATTATTTTACCATATAGAAAATGCCATGTCGCGAAGCATGTCGTTAGACGACGGTCACGTAAAATTTCCATAACGTTTTGCACAACCACTGTGTAGTACCTAACTAAATATACATATGTACGCCTATGGAAATTCTTGCGCTATTCAACTGTTTTGAAAAAAGTTACTCGAGCTCTAGATTTTCGGTTAGAATATTTTAAAAGAACTCTTCCACGGCAAAGTTTACGTATACTTGCGTTTATGGTGCAAAGCTAAAAGCTTTTCTTGAGAGCTTACAAGCATGCTTATACGCCGATATTAGGGTGGCTCTTATTTACTCTTGGTAAATTTTTTTTTCAAAATTTGCTTCGAGGCACCCGCCAGAATTGTTCCAAATAATAAAAAAAAATCTGTGTAAAGTTTGAGCCCGATCGGATAAGGGGAAAAGGTGCCCCTGGGCCCTTGAACATTTAAATAATTATTCAACAATTCCAAAAGTCGATTTTATATAATATCCTCCAAGTTATTGATTATATAAAAAAATATATCAAACAAAAGTTGTAGGACAAGGAGCATCTTTTGTGTTCTATAACTTTTTCTCGTGCGACACGATTTTCGAAAAAATTCTGAACTAAAAAAAAAATTTTTTTTCTCAAAATTGGAAAGTTCAAATGCTTCTCGAACACTTTTTTATACATGAAGGCGAACAAAAAACGGGAATTTTTATTTTCGAGGACTATTTTTTAAATAAAATAAAAATTCCATTTTCTTTGTTCGCCTTCATAAATAAAAAGTGTTCGAGAAGTATTTAAACTTTCAAAATTTGAAGAAAAAAAGACTTTTTTTTTCAGTTTTTTTTTTACTTTTTTCGAAAACCGTTGGCGCACGAGAAAAAGTAATACAACATAATAGATGCTCCTTGTCCGGATCTACAACTTTTGTTTGACATATTTTTTTATATAATCAATAACTTGGAGGATATTATATAAAATCGACTTTTTGAACTGTTGAATAATTATTTAAATGTTCAAGAGCCCAGGGGCACCATTCTCCGTTATCCGAATTGGGCTCGAACTTTACACAGATTTTTTTATTATTTGGAACTATTCTGGAGGGTGCCGCGAAGAAAATCTTGAAGAAAAATTTTACCAAGAGTAAATAAGAGCCACCCTAATATGCATACAAACATACATACATACCTGTTCTGTACGGATGCGCCAGAAATCACGCTTTGTTGGTAAATTAAAACTCTTACAATTTCTTGGTTTCCATTCTTCTCCTTCATTTCCCCTCTATTACTATACCATAATCCATGGTGCTTGCTTCCAGTACGGTAAACGATCTACATAAATAGAAACGAACGATCGTTACGTCGACCGAACATAGGCCGAACACTCCTTTTCCTTTGCTCAATTAATGATGCATCGGTAAAACGGCTGAGTCCTCGTAGAGAAAATCACAGACAAGTACACCTACCTAAATAGCTACCTAATAGCAATAACATGTAATATAGAATATGCTAGGGCTAGGGAAGTGGTAAACACTCTTCTAAATCGTGTGAAACAGTGGCATACCGACAACTAACCGCGTAAATTTCACAGATACGAATGGTTGTCTTGTTCGTAGTCAGTTTTCACTTTAACGCTCATTAAAAAACGTATTTCGTACTCGGACACGTGCCCCTGTCAGCCAAGGTACAGAAACAAGACAGAAACGAGGAAGAGCGAGACAGAGCAAGAGAGAGAGAGAGAGGGGGGGAGGGAGTGAGAGAGAGAGCTGACGTACAGAAAATTAGAAATCGGCGCGGTCGTTGCTTCGATTAACTCTAGTCGCTTTAATTTCTAGGGGAAGGGGAGGGGAGGCGCGATCAATCGTGTTAGTAACGTGCCGGGAGGTATGCAGGGCCCTGGACAACACATGCAGCAAGCACAGCAACTGCAACAGCAACAGCAACTACAACAGCAACTACAACAGCAGCAGCAACAAGACTACCAGCAACAGAATCAATCGTATCAGCAACAACAGTCGAAACAGCAGAACCAGAGTTATTCGCAGCAGAATCAAGGGTACCAACAGCAAGGTTCGGTATTCGGTCCGCAAGGACAGCAATTCCCGCAGCAGCAGCAGCAGCAGCAGCAACCTCAGCAGCAGCCTCAGCAACAGCAGCAACAGAATCAGGGCCCCTCGATGCAGGCCGGGCAGGGGACTAGCAAACCCATGAGAGGGATACCGACCGTGTTGCCAACGGCCCAATCCAAGTCCCAGCCGCCCACCGGCCAGGGGCAACAGCAGCAGCAACAGCCGCAACAGCAACAACAAAGTACAGGGCCGAATCTGATGCAAAAGTTCACGGAGATGGCCGGCGCGAGCGCTGGCGGCGATATCCTGTCGAAAGGGAAAGAACTGATTTTCATGAAGTTTGGTCTGGGCAAGTGAGCCACTACCCTGCCCGTGTCGCTAGCTCGCTCCGTTTCCTTTACAACTCTCCTCTCTGATCGCTTTCGCGCGGGTCCTATGTACATCTTTCCACTATCCAGAGAAATCAGTATTAAGTGTTAATTTTATTAATCGATCGCGGAGAGCAAGCGAGCCGCGCAGGCAGGAACGGAACGTACCTAATTACATAGGTTAGGGCGCATCTCGCGTCCGATCAGTTCTTCGCGAATAACCCTCGCACGATACCATACACATTATGCATACATACACACATATGTGAACGTGTGCCGCCATTGCTGCTGCTGCTGCTGTCACTGTCAACTTTCAACCATTTCGATTGGATCGTTTGAACGGGAATACCTGGTACCTATGTATGTATTATATCTGCTCGTACGCCCGAGAATCGCTATCTTCCTATCTTCCTTCCTCGTTGCTTCGAGGCCAATCTCTCCTCTCCGTAGAACCACCAACTAAAACAATCTTTGCTAGCTATTTAGTATCTTTCGGTGACATATCTCGCGAAAATTATCGAGAACTTAGTCGGTTTCGACGTAGAGTTGAGCGGAAATTAACGACTCCCGCTTCCGATCGACAACATTCCTATAACTTCTTTCCCATTCTATTCTTCTTTTCCCTCCTTCTCTCTTGCCCTAGGTACTTACTCTCCTGTTTGGCTGTTACATAGCTCATTAAAATTGGTTAGCAAGAGATGAAGCTTTTCAAAAGCGAAATCCACATCCAGCAGGCGATCACTTATGTAATAATAACTAGATTGGTAACAGCTACGTGTACATACAAGGAAATAGGGGTGTGCCTTTACGATATCTCACCCAGGTACGGCAATCGTACATCGGGCTTCAACTAGTCTCAAGGCAACCCAAGATTTAAATACAAGAAACGTTGATATCTGTTTCATATTTTTGGGAGAGCGAAGTAATTTTGATGGAATTTCAAAAGGTCCCGGGGTGACAGGATGACGAAAATGTATGAAATTCCGTGAGAAACAATTTATTCGTCCTCTTGTTCTCTATCGTGTCGTGCTATGCCGCGCCGTGTTTAGGGATTGCAAATTTACCGACTTTTTCAATTACCGGTAATTCGATAAAATTTTCATTCAAAACCGGTTTACCGATAATTTACCGGTAATTTTTTAAGGTATTCAAAATATAAAAGTAAACATTAAAAAAAAAAATTTTGAACTAATCGAGCATTATAAAAAATATATGCAAATAAAACTGTTCTGAACATAAAATATAAAATGATATAACACAAAATAGATATATGTATTTGTATAACTATTGACATTACTTATTAATATGGATCTTCATCACGAAATCAATGAAAAGACTCTTAACTTATATGCATAATTAAATATTTTTTATTTAACAATTCTTTTTAACAAATAAGCACGCAAAAAAACATAATTTGTCCAAACTTTGGTCTCTTGATAAAGCGGTCTTAGATTCAACACTTGTTGCTCGAGTAGTCATTAAGAAATCATATACCATTTGTAGATATTTTCTTTTTACTTTTTCTACTTGAAAGTACGTCTATTTTATTGATGGCTTGATTCAGATTTTTAGTTTTCTTTTGGATCAAAGTTGGTTCTTCATGAGATACATACTTCGGTTTTCGTCTCTATTATTAATTGAAGCTTTTTTCATTGATAACGTAGTAGGTATTATTGAACGCATATATGCGCTACATTGCTGTACTAAATTTATCGAATTACCGGTCAAAATTTGGCGAATTACTGGTAAAAGTTTGAGGGTATTTCACGCGATTTACCGGTATTGCAATCCCTAGCCGTGTTATGCCGTATCCTGCCGTGTCGTCTCGTGTCGCATCCTGCTGTTTCCTTCCTCCTTTCGCCTATTTCCATCCGATACTATATAATTTCTCCGTTCCGAGGCATGCAACCCGACTTTACGCTTACCCATTCTCAAGACTGCTCAAGCCAGCAAGAGAATGGGCAAATAGTCTGTTGAAAGAAATTTAATTAAAGTAGATTAACACGATACGAGCTTCGCTCATTCGAAGAAGCTAAGACTAAATGAAACGTAGCTCCTTGTCGTGCTTGAACACGTCTACAAATACAACAAATATTTTACAAAAGAAAAGTCAAACAATACTAAACAATACACGTGCTAACGTGTAACTGACCGGAAGAATTATAATCCAGCGAATCATGGATCAAGTTGAACTACGTCGTATATATATATATATACATAACTAACTAATTAACTAAACAAATGAAAACATTGATTGATTGATTGATTAATTCATTAATATCGTCCCAATATCAAGGGGTTTAAGCTCGATCGGCAAAAGAAGATACATATTGCGGTGGAACCGTGGGTATTAGACTGAGGATTGAGGGGAATATTCGGAAATAGCATACGTATGTTACAGTAATGAGATATACATATATACATATATACATATACGCGTATACAGATATACATACATATACATATGCATATAGGTACATATACATATTATATTTAACTATTGCAAACTGTTGTTACATCGCTACTTACATCGTGTTTTGTACAAAGTATCCCTATCTTTGATTGTTCTTTTCCTTTCGCCGTGATAATACATATAATATATATATATAAGTGTACATGTACAGAAAGAAAAGTGGGGAATCCTTAGGAAGGCAGATAAAGCGCGACGAATTTCAAATTCATTTAGCCAGAATCAGTTTGAGAATCATAACGGACCTCGTATTTGTTGTTAAATATCGCGGTTGTGTCTGTAACGTTTGTGTTAACCGAGCGCCGACGCGACGCGACGGATGCAGCGACAAGCGACTACAAGCTGTTCGGCAAATCATAGTTGATTAAATAGCTAGCAGGGTATCAAGCACGCGGCCCAGTTAACGTTCGTCCTGTACCAAGGCTCACCGTCCTGGCCTCACCCAACATCTATTGCGATTTCAATTAGAAGCGTGAAAGCGAAAGTATACTCGATGGGTGCACCGTTTAATTGGCTGAAACACGGGATATTAGCGCGCAAAGGTTTGTACCGAGATGGAGAAACGGAGGTTGGACGCGGACGGTTCGCAAACACTACAGATGTACACGGTTCCAACTTTTTTCTTTCTCTTTTTGTCTCTGCAAGAACAAGAATAGTAAAAAAAAAGAAAATAACTATTACTACATCTATCATAGGTACTACTCTACCACCACCTCGGCCTTCTACATATATCTAGGCTCTAGGCCTAGATTCTAGATTTTCTAGAATCACAAAGCAGAAACTTAACTTTCTGGAAAAGTTTCTAGCGTTTACCAGGACCTTGTTAGCCCTTGTCACGAATAGCCCGTTACTGGACCACGAGTTTGACCTATATGTATACCTGTCCTAGTACCTACGACCTACGACTTCGTTTGTCAGCTGGTCCGATTCGCGAGTCTTGCTGTTGGATGATCGTGTCCGCGGTAAATCGCGCAGGAGTTATGCCGCGCGTCTATATGTACATACATGTGTAATACGATTATGGACCAAAGAGCGCATTCTCGGGAGACCATTTCTACGGCAAATCGTATCTTTTTTTTTCTTCCTCTTGAGTTAACACGAACGGAATAGGCGCATAATCCCCAAATTCGTAAATAGGTATGCGGCGTCCTGCGGCGTCGGCGTTGCAACTTGCAACCACTGTTTCTTGCAATTCGAAGCGAAGCTGTTAGGTTAAAAATGAAATTCGGTTCTAGTGTTTGTCGGTAAAGCCGGTAAAGCGATACCAAGCTTAACACATTACACATATGCGTGCAGTTTACTCGTGGTGCTCCTGCTCGCTTTAACGGGCAAAACGAACATGTTTAAATGGATGGATTTTTCTCGGCCTGTAATCGTGCGAGCGTCGAGAACGCAACGTTCGCCTCAATCAAAATTCCCTCAATATGCGTCTATCTACATACCCCTTTACGTAGAATCTAACCCAGTTGGAGTACACGTAGGCCACACCATTAGATTACATATATAGCTACCTGTCGCGTCCACGCGTCCGAATAGTAAAACCTTGATGCGATACAATAGAGTTTTCGATATCGTTACTCTTCCTTCGCGTCTCTAATCGTAAGAAATTAAGAATCTTGCGATTAAAGCGAAACGTCGATAGGAGGTTCGTAGTCTCCTGTAGCTGAAAACTCCTTTCTTCGAAATGTTATTTGTGAAAATGTTCCAACGACGATCGTACGAAGACAGTTTCGTTTCCCCGATGAAAAACTCTTCGTCCGATGCAACTCGTCGCATCCATGTCCGGAACCACCGTGAATCTTTACTTTCCACATATCTCGCTCGAAATCCTAAAAAAAAAAGACAAAAGAGGAAAAAAAGAAAAGAAGACTGACGCAACATGTAAGATTTACGAACACTTAACAGTTAACACGCTTGCTACCATCGATCGATCGATCGATTCGCGTCTAAATGGGGAACAGAAAATATCTGAAATAATAAGAAATCACTCGTCAGAGTATGAAAGAGGAAAGAGTCTTCGCTGCTAGCGAATGTGTTAACTGATGTCACTTGGCGAATCTCTAGAGTCTAGCCTCTATCATCTTCCATCTCTCTAACGCTTTCGTCTCGTCTTTTTTCTACTTGATTGAGAGTCGAGACCGTGATGAGCGATTTTCAGAGCGTATACACTATAGTCTATACTGTATAGTGTATACTGTATACGAGAGAGAAGGGAAGGCGTATCGAGTGTGTTTGAGAGAAAATGATGAACAAGTCACGAACAACTTCTATCCATTATCGTTAGATGTTAGATATAGTAATTTACGCAAGTAGTATTAACGTTAACGACACACCAAAAAGTCAAAGAAGAAGGAGAAAAGATTTCAGTACCCCACGTATTGTATCGAGAGCCAATTTCTGTCTCTTCTCTTTGTGATCAGACCAAATCTTAGGAGATAATAGTTTTAACAACAACAGGAACAATAAGCTGACACAATGCAACGGTCGAACACGATTAACAACTAATGAATAATTCTTACGATTAGTCGAATTTGTTTCTTGAAATGTTTACCTAAAAGGGGAAGGTGATTTGAACACAAGCACAGACTCCAACATAAGAAAGAAAAAAAGAAAATTGGAGGAGGAGGAGAAAGAGGCAAAAGTGCAGGAGAGCGGTGACTGGAAGGAGTGGAGGTGGTGGAGGGGAGGGGGGCGGGGTGTAATAATAATGAGAGAAATTTGAATTCTCTTAGCTATATCGCGAAATCGTTTGTCAACCCTCATTTCTGTCTAGTATCTCACTTGTACATTGTCATTGTTATAAATTTAGTCGTTGAATGGATTCGTGTAAAAATCTTTTGATACCGCGACAGCTGATACCGCTACGTGAACCGCAAGTGTAAGCCGCGCCGAGATTCATGCGTACGTGTACGCATATCCTATACTTAATTACGTTACACGAGCCTGATCGGGGAATGATGACCGATCGATCGTTGATCCTCCTTCGCCCGCAATACCGTCTAAACTCTAAAGTCTAAACCATGTAGATTCAAACTTTTCTTCATCTGGCAAACAGAAACTAAAGAGCGTTAAATCGATAAGCGTATTTCGGGGAAACTCGAAATGCATCCCTTCAGAAACCTATGTTTTCCATTTCTCCCCCAGAAATACATAGACAAACGCGCAAACACGCGTTTTTTTTTTGTTTTTTTCTTTCAATTTAGCTCACGACTAGCGAAATAGTAGACGATACTCTGGCCTCTGGCAGTTGTTACTAACGAGTATTCATTCTGTATCAGAGGATTAAAGGCCCCGTTTAGAATTTTCTTTTGCAAAGACCATTTACAGAGAGACAGAAGAAGGAAGGAAGGAAAGAGGAAGAATGTGCATGCGTGTGCGCGTAGAGGCAAGAGAGAGAAATGGGCGATCCGGTGTGATCGCTCCTAAACAGGACGTAGAAAAAGCTGAGAAACATATTTGGATGGTGTGTTAGCCAGGCGCAAATTATTGTCATTCTTTCTCTTACCCTAAGATATCCTAAGATTGTATAAACAGAACGTAGCGCAAAGAAGAAATCAATGATGTACACATATACAACTTTTAATATAACGAAGTATTGCATCGATCAAGTATGTATGTCGATTCGCCAGCTACGTACGTGTCATTGAGTAATCTTGCGCTTTGTTTTTTCTATGAATCGGTAAATAACGATCTATTCCTTGTTAGCCCAATTGAAATAACGAGAAAAAAAACTGCTACAAAAGAGAAAAATCAACAAAAACATAATGTTATTATAAACAATTAATTAATAAAAAACGAATCTTGTTTGTTGTTACTTTTGGTATCCTCGTCAAGTCCTTTTCATCGACCACGAGTTGTCCTTCATCGGACATGGAATTGCGAGAATTGCGGAAATTACATTTCACAGGAGTTTGATGAACGAAGGTACTTTATTTCGCCGATTCCACACCGCTCTGATATAAATGTACAAGTACATGTAGTAGATATTACATACTATACGGAATGTGTGTACTCATGCTTTGTACACGTATATATATAATCGAGCGATGTATGTATGTATGCATGATATATGCAGGTTCCAAATACCAAGGACTAACGGGATAGCGAAGCCAGCAAATTCATAATCTACGTGTCCTCCTCCCAGACAGTCTCAGTCAAGATAGCAATGTTATCCAATCCTCTCATTGGTGCATACTCCAAAGTCCACATCAAATTGGTAAAAACAACTGAAATCAATATTGCCAGTTCTGAATCTGAACCCGAGCATAAGTTATTCTAGTGCTCCGTTTTTTATTCTCCAGCTACATAAATTAAAAAATTACTAAAATGTACTAAAACAACTTACGCATCTCGCCTTGATGCAAATCCGCTATCAGCTCCGGACATGAACTGTTACAAGGATTGATAGGGGTCAAACGAAGCTGCGTAGCTCCTCGCAACTGAGCAAGAGCAATGAGGCCAGAGTCTAGTTCGACCTTTTTGTAACTCGGGCTATTGTAATCCGAAGACATGAGGACCCAATTGAAATGTGCCGGCGAGACCGTACTCGAAAGGAAGTATGGCCGCTGGTAATATTTTCGTAGAACCTTTACCGCGTTGATGTCGCAGTTCTGCCAATGCACAAACCATTTAGCCACTTCCGGAGAATGTACTCGGCGCAAAAAAGCTGCCAAATCGGACGAACCAGTTCTTAAATTCGACGTCAGAGCGCAAGGTACAGTTTCCATCAATCGTTCGTTTTCCAAGTAGAGCTGTTATTCGTATCAAATAAATGCTATATCAGATAACTGCTCAGCTCTTTCGCAATAACTACATATTGTTCTGAATAAGAAGTATTTAGTCTTTCGACTTGCCAAATACTATTCTTTCTACCTACATGAGTGATATTATCGAACCAAAAATAATCTGTATTCATAACGGTCCACGAGTCCATTGCATCCACGATAATTGCAGGCGCGTCACGGCTCAAATAGTTATCGACCAGATTCCGATATCTGACGTCTGACAACCGATCGATGGTTTCCAATGCTTCGCAGGTCTGAAAATTCATTTAACTTTAAATCAAAATACCAACAAACAACAAACTGTCTACATAACTGGTGAACAGTTTTAAGCCGGGAATCCACCGGGAAGCTAAGCTATGCTATGCAATGCTATGTTTTAACGTAGCTTTTGGTGGAAACGGTTCCATAAGAATGTATTGAAGCTAATTTTTTTAAAACGTAGCATGGCATAGCATAGCATAGCATAGCATAGCATAACATAGCATAACATCGCATAGCATAGCTTCCCGGTGGATTCCCGGCTTAAGGGGTCATGCCTAGTGGACACACGAAAAAGAACGTCATTTTCGGGAATTTTTTGTGAAAAATGTGATGTATGTTTCATACAACTATTTCCTTATTTTAAAAATACATATATTCAGCAACCCTCGGTAATTTTGTTATAGGAAAATATTAAAAAATGAACGAATAACAGCCACTCTCCCGGAAGCTATTTTTTTAGTGGTGAGCACGATTTTTTCGAGCTGGATCATCTGAAATCGAAAAGTGAAAAAGATTCTGTTAATATATGAGTTTATCTAGTTCGTGAACGAAGAATTTAAAAAAAAAATGATTTCAGACAAAATGGCGGCCGTTTAACGCAAAATCATGATTTTTCGATGTCTGAATTGTTCGTTTTTCATGAATTAAAATTAGAGTTTTCATCAAAAATAAAAATCCTTTGTTCACGAACTAGATAAACTCATATACTAACAGAATCTTCTTCACTTTTCGATTTCAGATGATCCGGCTCGGAGAAATCCTTCTCACCGCTAAAAAAATAGCTCCTGGGAGAGTGACTGTTATTCGTTCATTTTTTAATATTTTCCTATAACAAAATTACTGAGAGTTGCTGAATATATGTACTTTTAAAATTAGCAAATAGTTCTAAAAAATATACATTAGATTTTCAACAAAAAATTCCTGAAAATCACGTTTTTTTTTCGCCTGACAACTAGGCATGACCACTTAAACTAACTTAATATCAGTATAAACTTAATATCAATGATCTTACCACGCAATCCTCCTCTGTAATGGTATAATCATTGTAAAACGGGTTGTTGATCATACAATTCTCGTAATACAGGGGCTGCCAATTCCAAATTGGCAACACTTTGATAAGTAACAGGCGACTGATCGCTGTAAAATGCGTTCCAACAAAGTCAAGCTGCGCAGCTAGACAGGCTAAAGTGCCAAACACTATCAGGACAAGTGTACCACGAAAGACAAGTTGTAACCAGGAACGCCGCATCGCAGCCACCAACGGCTGACAAATAATATCCATTTCTTCTTCTGTGAAACCTGCCTGTTGACAATACCTACGAACAACAGTGTTATCAAGAAATAAATGATCAATATTAGGAACAAATATGTAGATTATGCACGGCGATGCCGGGAACAGGACTGTTTCTTTAATTTACTTGTAAAAAGAATTCAGTTCGTCGTCTATTAATCGCAGTTTCTCCGAGTGAGACATTTCTTGTTCCTTCACGTAAGTATAATTATTCTTCCGTGGTTGTTTAATGCATTTGCTACTCGACATTTTCTCCTCTTTAATTCAATACAGATTAATTCACAGCCACTCGGGTCCGCAACTGAAAAAACAATTTTCTGACAATATGTGTATTATTGAACAGTGACAGCAAGCAACAGCAATTGCCAGTGTCGCCGGTAAGTTTGGGTAAGTTTGTGCATGCGCACATCAGCGCACATCTTCGGACGCACATCACGCGACCACAATATTGATTCTTACTACTGCCACAGAGTACAGAATAGTGCAGAGTGGGTACTCGTGGGTACTCCATACAGACCAGACATCGGATAGACGTAACACCCAATGTACATTTCAGTCGTAACGCTGCTGGGGAGGGCATCGAACCATTACTGTATATACATTATACAGGGTCAGCATTTTATCTTGCAACCCGTGCTCGCGCGAAAAGGAAAAATGGCAACAGCGCCTCATGCACGCATCCCAGATAGCACACGTCTATAAGCCGTCTTCAGACGTCTTGAAAGTCTGAAAGACGTCTTAAAGACGGCTTATAGACGTCGTGTGCTATCTGGGATTCTACAACAACCATGCACCGGCCCGGGATTCGGAGAGCTGCCAGCTCTTACGTTTTTACTTAATTAAGTAAACGTAAAATATTTTAAATTATCCATCATTAAGAGGGAATAATTTTTCCTCATTTTCCGGCGCAAATTGCATTTCGATATCTTTTATAGTTCAAAAGTTATACGAAAAAGGCCCCAAATTCTTCAACCCGGGCCGGGAAATTTCAAATAACTCTTTGCGACGTTAATTTGAAAGAGACCATCCTAAAATTCTCGAAGATCGGGCATCACTGCTATCCAGTGATCGCTGGCAGCTCTCCGACACCGGGCCTGGTTGTGTGGAATGCGTCCGTGAGGCGCTGTTGCCATTTTACCTGTTCGCTCGAGCGTGGGTTGCAAGATAAAATGCTGACCCTGTATATAAGTATGTAAATACATACTAGAACACTTTGAGGGCAAATGAGGGCAAAGCCGTTTACTTATCAATGGAAATTGTATATCATTAATTATCATTACTTGTAAATACTCATGTAAGTATGCACTTGTGTACATATCTTTGTACATGTACTTACATACAAACATTCTTACTCGCTATTTGTATTTGAATCTTTAATAAAGCTGTGCGAGCGGACGATTTCGATCGGTAGGTTCCAGTTCGGCTTAAACACTGTTAAACACGCGCACGCGTTCTTACTTTTGCATTTAATACCTATATACCTACCTATGCTTAAGCCGGGCAATGGAATAATGGTGGGATTTTAAATCCAAATGTTGCAGGTTTATGATATTTGAGTTTTATCATTTTTAAATTTCTGTTGCTGATCGAAGTACAAATTAGGAAAATGTATAAAGCAAGGTTACTGGGTAAGTTGCGGTAATTAGTGTGCAATTGCGGTGTACCGAAGGAAAATCTGATTATTGTAATTGAATATTTCCACTTTTCTCTTCACAAGTTGCTGAAAATGTGTCTGCAGCATTCCACACTATCACTCGAAGTATTGCTGGTCTTTCAATGTTACCGGAGACACACCAGATGCTTCAGAAAACATGCAAGTACATACTTATATTTACAAACAATTATTTCTATGATTCTAACATATTTATTTATCATTCACTAATCCCCCTAATCTATTTATTACGATAGCTTTCATCGATTATTTTACATTATTTGTACAATGTAACATATAATACGTATTATTGTAGGGATTTTGTGGAAGGGGAGTTGAAACCAGTAGCAGCAGAAATTGATAGGAAGCATATCTATCCAAAAGAGCAAATAAGTAAAATGGGGGAATTGGGTTTAATGAGCATAGCTGTGCCTGAAAGTTTAGGTGGAACTGGGCTAGATTATCTGGCTTATGCCGTTGCGATGGAAGAAATATCCAGAGGTTGCGCCAGTACAGGTGTTATAATGAGCGTACACAATTCTCTTTATTTGGGGCCAATAGAAAAGTTTGGCAATCGAAATCAGACAGAGAAATATATTACCCCTTTCTTAACTGGTGCGAAACTTGGATGTTTTGCTCTTAGCGAACCTGGTAATGGTAGCGACGCCGGTGCTGCTTCTACCACTGCCAAATTGGATGGCTCTAATTATAATATCAATGGCACAAAATCGTGGATAACAAATGGTTACGAATCGGATGCTATCGTTATGTTCGCCACAACGGATAAGTCTAAAATGCATAAAGGAATAAGCGCGTTCATAGTTGATAAGCCCACCGAGGGCCTCTCTGTTGGTAAGAAAGAGGACAAGCTGGGTATCCGAGGTAGCAGTACTTGTTCGTTAATATTGGAAGAATGCAAAGTGTCGGATGAAAACCTATTAGGGGAACCAGGAATGGGTTTTAAAATTGCAATGATGACTCTGGGTATGAAATAAATACGGATATACGCGAGTATGCGATACATAAACATCAACTGTACTTATTACTTTTAGATGCCGGTAGAATAGGCATTGCCGCACAAGCTTTAGGCATAGCTCAGGCATCTCTTGACTGTGCAATCGCATATGCAGCTAACCGCCAAGCATTTGGTAGTCCAATAATCAAGTTACACGCGATTCAACAAAAAATCGCAGACATGGCATTGAGGCTAGAAAGTTCAAGATTATTAACGTGGCGTGCTGCTGTACTGAAAGATAGTGGCAAACCGTACACGAAGGTATATAAAACGAAAGCTCACACAGACACGCTATGCATATAACTAATGGCTTGATTCCGTAGGAGGCTGCTATGGCGAAGTTGTCGGCATCCGAGGCATCTACTTTTTGCACCCATCAATGTATACAAATTTTAGGCGGTATGGGTTACGTTAACGACATGCCAGCGGAACGTCATTATAGGGATGCACGTATTACCGAAATTTACGAAGGTACATCAGAAATACAAAGGCTCGTCATTGCCGGAAGTATTATAAAAGAATACAATCTCAATTGACAGTTTTCACTATTCTCATTCTTCTCAATGTAACACGTGAATATTTTTATCTACTTTCATATTATATTATATCTCTACTATATACATACATATACATATATATATTTTGTATACGGAAAAGTTTTAATAAATTTCATATAATGCGACTATCATGATTTATGCTTTTCATATGAGACAGTCAAAGCAACAACGGACCAACCGACATTAAAATTTTTTTTTTCCTATTTTATATGGTTAGTAGAGCCTATTGGAATACGTTATTGCTACTAATTTAATTTCGAAAAAAATGTGGGTTAGTCCGTTGTTGTTCTGATTGTCTCATATGGAGAAAACATAAGATATAGACATCATGATTCCGAGAAAAATGCATTTGAAATTTTTTTGAATTTCGGTCCCAAATTTTCAGGAAACATTCATGATATACATTGAAGGTAAACACTGAAAATATGGAAAAAAGATTTTTTTTCAGTTTTTCGAAAACAGTTTGTCGCGCGAGAAAAAGTAATAGAACATAAAAGATGCTCCTTGTCCGGATCTACAACTTTTGTTTGACATATTTTTTTATATAATCAATAACTTGGAGGATATTATATTAAATCGACTTTTTGAACTGTTGAATAATTATTTAAATGCTCAATGGCCCAGGAGCACCTTTTCCCGTTATCCAATCGGACTCAAACTTTACATACATTGGTTTTTTTTTATTATCTGGAACTATTCTGGAGGGTGCCCCGAAGAAAATTCAAAAGTCCAAAATAAGGGCCACCCTAGTATACATAACGTCGGTGCTAGTGCAAAACCGCGTATGAGTAGTTTGTAAATACCGCGGATCTGCAAAAGTAGCAAAATTGAGATTTCGCGCCCACGGTTGCCAAACGCTGTTTCGTTTTTCTTAATAGTCACACCATTGATGTTAGTATTTATTACAAGTTGTGCTAAGAACTGTCCCAAAAAAGTTCAGTCAAAGAAATCCCTTAAAATGGCTAAAATATTAAGTTTTTTCTTCATCTTGTAAAATTGGTAAAATACAGATCCGCGGTATTTACAAATTGCTCATACGCGGTTTTGCACTATCACCGACGATAAGTACTGCACTCAATGGCGTAACGTTTTGGGCCGAAAAAAAACCTGGGCAGTGGGTACCCCCAGCTAGGGGTTAAATGAATACTAACGCACAGAGGAGGTGGACACTGCTCACAATAAGATTTTATTTTAAAACCCCCAATAATATCGAAATCTGGCAACTTAAATGCTAAAAGTCAACTGAGCAGCATAAATTCTCATACTCCGTCCAATGGGAGTTCTAAAATTAAGTTAATCTTTAATTCACCTAGGTTGTATTTCTAAAGCTATCTTAAATACTATGCTGTAGATCCCGGTATAACAGGTAACGGTATACATACAATTTGTGCAAATGGCAAATACAGTTCCATCTCAACTACCTATAACTTTAAACGAATTACTCTTGTTGTGTAAGCGAACATGTCGGATATGAATGGTATGCGGCTAGATTTCGTTTCTTGTACAAAGGCCTATTGGAATGCAAATAAATGTTTAAGTGTATATTTAAATTCCATTGTATGCCAATTTACACATACACACACACACAGGCAGGCACGCACACAGTAACGCATCCTTCCAGCGTCCGCTTGCTTTCATAGAGAAGTGAAAAGTAGTTCTCTTCTCGTTTCTTCTTTCTTTTCTATAGAATTACACTTCATGTACTTAATTACTTCGATATTTCTCATAAACAATCCATCCTACTACCACAATTTCATTAAACATCCGTAAATTTGTAAATTTGGCCCTAATTGGTATGTATATTTCCATCCGTAATTATTGAATGGAAAAGAAAAGAAAAATGTAAAAGAAGCGTATGTAATCACTGAGATAAGTAATCTACTGACCATTTCATCGGATCTGACGGTAACGTTCAACGTTAGTAGTACTTGTATACATTGCCATAAAATTAATGTTCGCTTGCAGAACTGCTAAAATACTTTTTTTTAATTTCCTGGTTATTGTACATCATTGTATAAGGCTTAAAGAATATCAGGTTATGCCGCGTAAATTCGTTAGAAGAGCAGAAATTACATCAAGCGCGACAATGTCTGTTTTTTCTTTTCCAACTTTAACACGACAGGTCTATGTAATCTGTAAGACAAAGACATCACAAGTGACTATCATCGAACTCGCGAACTTGGATTTGTATGTCAAGTGTTCTTCTTTCTCTACTATCGCAAGCATTTTTAAGCTGCTTGCTTATTAATTCTGATACTGAACTACTATGGTGTTAAATAATTAATGCTTTTTCCACCTATATTCAATTTTATCGAACTGTACTCTTTTTCTTGAATATTTTACACATCATATAGGTTGAACCGATTCATATCAGTTCTCTCCTTTCTTATTATTGGTTATATTATAATCTTTGACTGTAGATAAATGTATCTAAGACGCTTGTAAATGTAAATAAATTAAAATCATAAGTAGGTTTAATAGACACTGAATCTAGACACGTAAGTTCTGGAAATTGTCTCGATCCTGCAAGACCGCCTATGACAAAACATATACGAGTGTAGTTCCATAGGTATGCGCATGTATCGGAGACATATAAGGAAATTCATTTAACCATCCATAAAAGAACTCGTTCACGGCTCAAATATCAGCTTGCATACCCCTTACTTCTCCTTGATGTCTTTGCTGAAACAGAAAAAGTACAAGTAGCTCTTGCTATTAGCTGTAAACGTACAATCACATTGATCCAATTTCGAAAAATCCTTTTACCCTATCTAATTCTTCTTTTGTACGCTCTTCGATTGCTCTAATATCTTCCATGGTTAGACCATACCAACGGTCTATCCAGCAAAACACTTGTCTATGAAAATTAGTAAACAGACGCCTTTCCGCTTTCTGGATAAAGTTTTCCACACGATTTTGTAGACCAAACCATTTAAATTCACAAGTGACTAGCTTGTAGCACGTCATAACAGGTTGAACATTATTTTTCCAGTCTTTCCCAACCAGAGGGCCTCGACTTGTCTTCACAGATTTAAATTTTGTCGGATCTTCGTCCTCTTTGTAATCAGCATTCGCAACTGGATCGTTTGCGATATCTATATGCACCACCTCTCTAATCTTTAATTTATCAGGAGGCAGTTCATGCACCTACCACAATTAACAATTAACAATTAATCAGATATAATAGACAAAAGAAAGTTGCATTTAATTTCAGGTCTTTATACGCACATTATGTTGATCTCCAACATCATCAATGTGAAATGACTCTATCATGATCACAAAATTTTCTTTCATGTACCCAGGATTCTGTAAGAAAAATAGTGATGCTTCAGCCTATGAAAATTTGATAACATTTCAAAAGTTATCATCAAGTTATACTTACGCTTATAACAGTTTTACAATAAGGATAAGCATTCCAAGCTTCTTCGTGAATTTCCAAAGAATTCTTTGGCAACAATATGCGAATAAAAGCGGGCACTTTACTAGCTAAATGATAAATTTTATATGTATATTGACCCGATGAATACTTTCCACCAAGCAAAGGATAATCCGTGAACGGCTCATTTTTTAGCACCTCTATACCCTCTCCACCTCCTGTATTATTTTTGCTTGCCTCTGCTACGGAGTATAGTTGAGCCACTTGATACTGTCATAAAGCAAATCACATTTTATGATACATTACATGCTTTATAAATTAGGGTAATGTAAAGTTTATTCCAACACGCAAAGGCTTATGAAGTACATGTTCGGTCGCAAAGAGATCTGACCGATCTTAATAGAAGATACATAGATATTTTATTGTTTGTAATTTATTCAATAAACGAAACAATTTATTCCACCAGTGATACCTATTTCTTTTTGCACCGAGTATAAAGAATATAAGTGAACTGGAGAAATCTGATGTCCATTACGACGATAGTAATTAAAGGTCAAGTGAAACGTGATTGTACGAAGAGACAACATTTATAACATCGCAGAAGAATGAGTGACGGTTCAAGAATAAAATTAGCATGATTCAACAACAGTTACTAATTCATAGAATCAAAATCTTAAGACGTAAGGTCGAAAATGACTATGCCTGCTTGGAAACAGGGATTTATTAAATGAATTGCAATTTTCTTGGATTACACGATACCGATATATATGCACAGAAGCTAATTCGAGGTTGTTTTCCATTTTATGATGGAATAACAGATTTCAAAGTGGGTGATTATAAAGAGACCTATGTAGCTGTTGATGAAATAAATACATACCTCTGCCACTGTAAGAGGCAAAGTGACACGGCTGTAACAGAAAGAATAATTGTAGTTGTATTCTATCGGTTGATAATAAGAAACTGATTATCTACAAGGAATGGCCTTGAATACATTCAAGTGCAAAATTAAGTATATCATACACCACCGAGTATCGGGAACCGAACGTCAGATATAACGTAAAATAAACGAACGTTTCAATAAAACATCTTTATCTGCCCGAATGAGAACGAAATCGAATCGTTCGCGTAATATAAAATTTCGTTCGCAGCGATGTTAAGGGATGAAGGTATATCCCTATCCCTCTTCGCCCCTCCAAACCCACCCACTGTTAAAGATTAGTAACCATATCCATCCCGAGAATTCCTTTCAAATATTCGACCATGTAGTAACCGTCTATCAGATTCTATTCAACTAACAGTGAAAATAGTCGCGACAACTTACAATTCTTTGATCAGCATTTTAACAAGCAGAGCACATGGGCTACAGTAATTTCTGTCCGACCACGCAGCACCACCCTTGCCTCGGTAAATTCACTCGCGTTATCTTTCAACCCGCAGTCATACGCATACAACGGCGCCGCCGACTTCCCACTTCCCAACCGACTGGCACACACTTGACCACTCAGCAGACACTACACTGCACTACACTGCCACGGCCACCGAAGCACCGAAAAGCACATATACTTGCGCACACGTGTCCATCGAATTTCCCCCCACTCTTATCACACGGATACTTTGCAAATGACGTCATGCTTCATGCATCCAAATTCGCATGCGCGCTAATCATCCAGCAACCCCAGCAACCTGACAATTATTTACCATTTTGGGGATTTTTAGCTACGATAAATCATTGCCATTGCAAATGCACAAATCAGCAAAAACATTAGTATTAGCTTATTCTTTATATAATATCGACAAATCTTATGCTCATTGATATGCGATATAAGTATGTATGCACATTACTTTTTGCTACTTGTGATTATACATATGCATACATACACAGATGCACGGTGAAGAGTGAGTGGACTAACTTGAAACAGTTGGCATCTGCTTCGCAACCATCCCTTCTACAACATTTCCTGAATATGGTCTAACAACTGGTTGTGAGAGCCTATCAATCTTATCGTGGACCTATGGCGTGTTGCGTTTCTATTCCCACCATATTCACGAAACATTATAGAAATTTTTCGCGAATTGGTCGCGAAGCAGATGCTAACCATGTGAACATGTGTTTGTTGCGCTCTGGGTAGTGGACCGATATCGAACGATATCAATCGATACCAAACAATATTTTCATGCTGTGTGTGTGCGCGCGCGAACACGCATCAGCAAGTGCGCGATAGCAAGTAACCCACTTCACATGGTTGGCATTTGTTCCGCGAAGGTGCGAACATTTCTACAATATTTCATGAATATGGTTTATTAGGCCTGTGGCATTGCTGCAACCCATTTTGACGAATGTTGTAGGTAATATTGGGTGAGATCCAGTAAGATCCTGCTTTACATGTATACGAAGGACAGCCTGCTTATTTCTTCAGGAAAAGTGGAATGATCTGATAAAAGTAACGTGAATAGTATGAAGGTTTTGGATTTCATTAGTATATATACCTATATAGCGTAGCTCAAACGGAATATATTAAAATGTAAGATATATAATATTAGCATTCAATGTTAAAAGGCTGAATAAAGTGTTGGATTTGGAGGAAAGGAGAGCATACACGCATAGAACAGTCTTCTAACCTTTTCGAGATTACGAAGGAGCGGTGCGTAATTTGTTAGAAGAGAACAAAATCATCCAACTTGCATCGTAAACAGAATCCCTCGTATAGAAGAAACCAGCGAGTTACTTATCAATCACACTTGAAACATGTATTTTTATTTAATGATCGTCGAAAGCATACCAAGATCATAAATAGCACCTTGACCCGATTGTCTTGATTCTTCTTGTTTCCCTAACCTTTTTTAAACATCCCCTTTTGATTGTCATTGTGTTTTCGATGTAACGAAAATCAAATCACTCAGACTCCGAGAAGTACTTAAGTATTGATATTATCTTGGACACCGCGTCAATATGCGCGGACGCTGGCTTCGTGTGCATAATTGAGAATCAATTTTCTGATTACCTTAAATTGTTACGCGATATTCGGTGAATGAACAGGCTGCAGTAAGTATCTGGATGAAAAAAATAGCTTTATATTTACGATAGATGCATCGTTTGTAATAAATGCTTGCATCTCCATCTAAATGTTCGATAGAAATAATTTGCAAAGGAAAACTTTCACCACATGATAGGTACATGTACAAATATATTAGAAAGGTACGTTAGGAGCGTCATACAATTAAGGAATTATACATTATATGCTACAAACGATTTCTTACACACATTATCCAAATATAATGTTTAAGTTATCACTAAAACGGGATGCAACGATTTTATTGCATAAAAAGCACATCTCGCGTAAAAAGTCAGATCAAGTCAGATCAAGTCAGATAAAATCAGATCAAATCAGATCTCAGTTTCAGTTCTCCTTCGATTCGAAAGAACGCTGTTCGTCCTGTCCTCGTACACAAGCACAGAACGAAGAAATAACGTTACTCGATCGACAGAATCGAGCGCAGAACAAACTAGCGAACGTCGAGTAAACAGAAGAAGCTACTATCGAGTGCACTAAGCGAATCGAGCGACCAATACTTAGTTGGTAGCTTGGATTGAAAATCTCGAGTATATCATTGCGAATGTTGTCTATCACTTACACTTACTCTTGCCGTCGAGTAATTTTTTCCAAAGGTCAAACTGTTCGCTATACTTGACCATATGTATACTGATACCTCGCTGAACGTTACACGCACTGTAAGTGATCTTTTTGTTTAAAAATTCGTTAGCATGCGTCCTCTTGATTCCTAGCTTACTCGCGACGATTCCAGTCACAAACACATCTTCGAGTTTCAGATATGTTTGGTCTAAAGCAGCATCATACACCTTGCGTATGATGTCAGTAGAGAGCAAATACGCCGGACCGGTAGTGAAATCTGGAAAAACCGTGTGCTTAAACTGCGCCCGCGAAACGTAGTACTTGCTTTTTTTATTTCTAATCGGTTTCCATTTCTTTGCCAGTCTACCAAATATCACATTCTTGTCCTTTGCATGTTTAATTGTGAAGGCTTGTAAACGCGGAACATTGATGAACATATCGTCGTCGGTCTTCAAAAGAAATTTAACCTTAGAACAGTAATTGTCCACCCATTCCAGGGTAGAGATCGTTTTCAGGGTCAAATTGGAATACGAATCCAAGAATTTTCCACGTATCACGTCGTTGTAGGTTTTCTCTTCCTTTCTTAATATTGTTTCCACTTTGGGATCCAGGGTTGCACCCAACATAAACAAGATGCTAATATCGTTTCTCTGACCAAAGTGTCCCCAGGTCTGTCGTATAGCCATCCGAGCTTCCAAATGAGTTGGAGCGGACATTATTATTATAATCAGATCCATTTCCTTTCCAAAATTTGGACACTTTTCTGGAATTGCTATTGCGTGACCAGCTTCATAAATAGCACGCGCAGAATATTCGTTCGAGAGCACCAAAGCTTCTTCTGTTTCGTTCGAAGCTTTATCCACTCGAATCGGTGGCCTCTCTCCGCTTCGCTTGGAATTCAAAAGCGATACACTCGCGGAAGACTGAGTTTGAGGACTCGAAGAGGTCGACAATGTGGTAATCACAGGACTGGAAACATTGCCGGCATTCTGCAAATCGTAAGAACCTATGACTGCCGATAGCTCCGAGGAGGAGGCATTCTTCAGGGAAGCTGTTGCTATATGCAGCTCTATAGACACGTTTGTAGGTAGCCTAACAACCTCTCGGTACGTAGAACGACCTAGATAAGAACAGGGTTTTCGTTAGAAAGCCTACAAAAGAAAGGATCGATACTCACTGATGTTTCGAGGTATGGTGTACTGAGCGACGTCGTAGTAAGTAGTACGATAATACGCATAGAAAGTCAAAGCGATCAATCCCAGGATAAGAGTTTGCAAAGGACGACTGCGGAGATGCAGTATTAGATACATGGCGGCTGTTTTGCTGACCGTTTAACTGGATTATCTGCTCTGAAATTAATTAATCTCGATTTCGATCTACATCGTTATAATATCATCACAGAATTTGCTCGCTGCGAATTCTCGCATACACCATTACGAGGCGATGATGAAGACAACGCTTAGTGGCTTGAAAGTTATTTCAACAAACAGGTTATTTCCATGTTGCTTCGTTTGCAACTGCGACGGCCCAAGTCTTTTGGAGTGTTCGTGATCATTTTAACTCGGAATCTGAACATGATTGGAACAGATGGTGGATTATCGTTGCCTAAATTTGCTCTATAGAAAGTTTTAGTCCAGCGTTAGCTTATACGTGCCAGTTTTAAGGCACGGCATGATAATTCGAGACGCGCGTGTTCCTCATCCCTGTTCAAAACAGGTAACTAATTGTAAGTATGTATCATTATGTATCCACGGAACGGGAACAGGAACGGGAACGGGAGCGGGCGGCGACGGGACTGGACGCGACTGACATAAACTTGTTTCCTCTCGGCAACGTGTAACGTTCGCCACCGTTCGCCACCACTGCTACATCGCATCCGCTTCTTCGTTTCCTTGCCGCGATATCGATACATCTTGTATCGACGTCACCAGATTTTCGATCGCTACCAATCACCGTCGATTTCACTGAAAATCTCGACTCTCTCTTCGTCTCGTCTCGTCTCGTAACATCAGTACGTCACGATATTTCGACCCCACTCGTTCTCAACGAGCTCTCGATTCAATAACCGACTGTTGCGTTTCTTTTTACAGCTTTAAGATGTCGCTGCGTTAGATGTGTTGGTAGCATGGTTCATGGTTGGTAGAGACACTACAAGGTGTCCTGCAAAGTTGGCCCCTCATTGGAGAATATATCAGTTTCTCTTTTATGCAATCGTTTGTACATCATTGTTCATTAGTTTATATTATTTGTTCATCAACTGATGATTTATAATAAATGAAACAAATTCGACTGAAATTTTTTTTGTACATCTGGCCCCCCATTTTATATTTTTCCATTGTTCACCAATAATTTCATATGGAATCGATCGTTCGACGTTTGTACATCAACGACGTTTGTTCACTCATTTTTATTTCTTATTGACAAGGAATTGTCTTTTAATTATCATTTTTAATGAATATCTATTGCGTCATCACTAGACCCCACAACGGCGCGTGCGCGTGAATGAGCAAAGAGGATATATCTCGTCTAGGGCGGTATTTATAGTCGTTGCTTAAGCTTAAGACTTAAGATCGTCTTAAGCATTCGACATCCTTTACTAGTCTACTAGGTTAGTAGAGGATGCCGCATGCTTAAGACGATCTTAAGAATAAGTAGCGACTATGAATACCTGTATCTAAATTCTCACCGCTATTATCACTTTCATTCCTACCGCTTGTAGCGCTGCACTCTTGTTTCATGCGTATACAAACTGTATTATTATTCAGAAATACCTTTTACATATTCCTATCCAAATTCCAAACTTGCAATTTCAAATATCTATGGTATTTCCTTAAGAATACCATAGATTCCCATTGTAAACTAGTACATATGGAATACTATTCAGAAATTACAAGCTTCGAAGTCGCAATACTGTAGCGCAATTTTAACACTACCCGTGGTTCATGCAGAAATGTCTGTAGAGTGGTAATGCGACGTCATAGCATTTCCTTCAGAGGGAATTTCTCGTGACAACGCTGCTTGTTACCGTCAGTAGGCAATTCTCAATTGATAGCATCGCACGGATTGAAATATCGACTTTGTGGAAAACGAAGTCGCAAGACACAGATAGGTTCACCGCTTATCTTCCGTCTCTCGCGGACCGGCTGCCATCTCACACTTGGCCATACTTTCATAGCTTTGATAAGCAGGTATATTTATGTTGAATGAGTAGTTTATATTTTCCACTTACAAAACGTTTATCAATGATAATCATTACAGATCGCAAAGCCTTGTATACACGAAAGATCGAATATAAATGTAAGGTAATATACCGTACGAAATTCGGTCAAAAAAACCTAAAATATGATAACAAAAGTCCTCGAAAATAGTATATTATAAGTTCTCACACTTATGCTTATGATCTTTCCTTATGAAGGAAAAATATTTAATTACTATATTATCAAACACGATACCTAACACGGCATCTTAACATTTGCAGTTCAAATATTACATAAAGTTATCTTTTTATAAATACGTACATGGTTTCGTGAGCACTCGTATTACATCTGTTTAGACTTCTTTATCCTCCATGCCCCGATTTTATATTTATACCAAATAAAAAATAAATCTGTACCCATCTGCAGCCAAGTCCAGAAAGGTACTATCTTAGATCCTTCTATTTCAGTCCAGTTTACAGGAATCTCGGTAATTGGAATGTTTAGAGTTTGCGCGATATATAACATTTCTACATCAAACGCCCAACGCTCAACGTGCAGCGCTTGGAATATAAGCCTCGCCGATTTTCGTGTTAGAAGTTTGAAGCCACATTGCGTGTCTCTAATACCTCTCACTCCCCAGAACCATACTAAGAAATGAAATCCGTGCATTAATAATAATCGGAAAATGGTTCTTTTGGCAGTTTCTTCTTTCTCTAAATGAGCTCTAGATCCACACACAACTGCATTAGATGAGCTCACTTCCACTGGTTTATCTATATAATCAACTGAAAAATAATTTTCACTTTTTGAACACCATATACAACGTGTATTCTAAATCAAGATTCAAAAGATAACTTACACCCTAATATGGATCTCAAACTTTCGTCTAGCTTCTCTAGATCTCTAAATTTAGTAGCACCATCTGCATCTGCGAATAGTATTGCGCTGCCTCTGGCGCTTAATATACCCTTAAATAAAGATTAAGGCCATTACAAGGGAACATTAACTCCTAATATCATAAATATATATTTCATTACTAACTAGTCTTATTGCGCCACCTTTCCCTCTGTTTTTCACAAGATCTAGTACCCTAATATTCTCATTCCTTGACGCGTAACTATGCGCAATGTCTACAGTCTTGTCTGTGCTTCCATCGCTAACTACAATTATTTCATAAGTACATCTGTCTTTCGAACGTTGCTCCAAATATTCCAGACACTCGTCCAACATCAGTGGTACTGTAAAGCGAAGTTAGAAAAATGATTACATTTCTATCACAGTGATGTTAAAGTAGCGATATTTACATCTCTGTTCTTCATTGTACGCAGGCACAACAACACTTAGATGTACACTCCAATTATCGTACAAGGTTGGAAAAGGTTCGGTAGATTTCGTCTTTGGGTTGTAGAAACACTTTTCTTTCTCGTCTCGGCATATTTTCGGATACGGTTGCGTTATCGCATATAATATTACAGAGAACTGGAAACGTAGAATGTTAACGGAAGCATTGTTAATAAGAAATTACCTTTAATTGTACATAATTTACTTAATAAAGTCTTATTTAACAGACATTGGAGGGTGCATAGCACTGCCACGTTTATAGAAATTTGAACATGCAAATGGTAATATAACCTAGGAACATACCGCGATTAAACATATTACTGCGAATAAGATCGCGTAAAGAAGTAAATACCCCAGTGGTATCATCTTAATATTAAATAACTTTTAAATGTCAGTAAACTTTATAAAAAACGCCAAGCGACGTGTACACTTTCATAGTCTCTTTCCCTGCGCGCCGATACTTGTAGGTACACCGGGGTGTGCACTTCCCGTATAATTTTGTTGGCAAAGTTTAGTAAGGTGTTCAATACACCGGAGGCGCTGGGATCAGGCGGGTTATACAGCGTAACCTCGCAGTATTTGTAATTAATTTGCATACTTATGCTTTGCAGCTGAAAATACACTAAAAGCAAAACATCAGCGAAACATTTTACACATGAGTTAATTTTCTCAAGGTTTCTGTTTTTAGCTTGAAATGATAACAGTGACATGTTACCATGAACATTTACCGACAGATCCGAAGAGGTCGTTCCGAGCCATGTATCGAGTTTGAAAATTAAAAAAAAAAAAATTTAAAAGATCGAAGTACGATAATATAGCTATTCAATTAGTATTCGCGTACTGTATGATTAATCAGGATTTTCCGTGCGAAGATTGATATATGAATTCGAAGAACTATGGCTTCTGATAACAGTAGTAAAACACATGGCTCGGATAAAACGGAAAACGTGTTTAATGAAAGAAAAGATTATACGGGTGTGGGAAGTATAACTTCAGGCGCAGCGACGCAAACTAGTAATCCCGCAACAGATGAAAATAAACCTCCGAAGAAGAAAATAACCATAGTTGTAGACGAGGACGATCCATGTCTGAAAAGCGTCGAGGAAAAGGAAGAAAAACTTTCTTCGCAGTTTCCTGGCTTAGATCCCAGGCAAGTCATTAATTTCACTTGATCTGTTTGTTCTTCCTGATCAAAGTAAATGTTAGGTATCGTTTAGATTTCAGCAACAAAACCAGACGTTGCGTTGCTGGGTGATGTATACGGATTTCTATCGTTGCGAACGTATTTTGGGGGCGGGTTCCGAAGCGTGTACTTGGTTCCAACAAGTTTACAAATCTATATGCCCAAACGAATGGATATATCAGTGGGACACGCATAGAGATGAGGGTACATTTCCGTGGCATAAGTATAAAACACAGGGGAAATTTCCTGGCTCTAAATACGGAGATTAGGTAGGATATCGACGAAGCTTTCTCTGCCTAAGTAGTAACTATAGATCGGACGAATGAATAAAGCCACGATTAGAAAAAAATATTAATCTTTTATTATACATGTACAAGAGTTTTATGAGGTAACTTATATAGAAGTATGAAATGAATATATGCTGCAATGCCCGATGTTGGTCAGTTGTACGGCTGTCTTCAACAATCGGTCAACAACCTCTTCTTTTTTTATTAATTTCTTTTTTTACATTAACCACACTAATTACTTGCGATTTATATGACACTTTTTACATACGTAAAACATAAAACACTTGCAGCAAATCTTCTTTAAACTTGTGATAGAATAGAAGCTTGAAATAGCACAGTATTAAAAACTTTGTTTTGCTTAAAATTTAAGAGCCTTACACGATAGAATGGTTATTTTCAATTTGTGCACAAACTCCTGCCATGATGAAGACAACTTACCATCTTCGGGCGTGACTTCTGTGTTGTTAACAGGGTTATTCCATCCATACATTGCTCGATATTGCGTTGTCACGAAAAAAATACCTGCAATCGTAAAAGCAGCAACGTTCAGCTGCAATGGCAAAGTTTCCCCCACTGCGAGGTTGAAAATGAAATTCCAAAGAAAAACGATCGCTTTCAATAAAAGCCTTGATTAGACTCTTATTTGGCAAAGTCCTCTGAATCGTATGATTAATGATTAAAACCACCTTACGTATAACTCAATATTGCCATTTTAGTCGCTAAATGCTACTTGGCTTGACTCTCTCTGATGAATGAATTGACAGTCCACGTCGCTGCAAGTTCCCATCAGCTCGTACGGACAAAGGACGCCGTTGGGATTCGCGTTCCTGGTTGAGAATGATAAAAAACACAAAAAAATGCTCAAAAGTTTTGTAGCATTTAGATGTGGAGGGGTTTTACGTTACTGATCGTAGGGAGAAGTAGAGAGGAGCTAGCGAAATATGTAGAGAGCAAAACCCACCTTGGCACTCTGAAGTGCGTTAATATTGACTCGTAAGGTGGAATCGTCTTCTTAGTCTGACGCCGAATCTGATTGCAAGATTCCAAGCTTGAATCGATCCTTGCCGCCTTATCGTCTAAAGATCCTTTCTGGTCCAAATCTCGAGAATCCTTCGAGACAGGAACGCTAGGAGTAGTACCGGGAGTACTACTCGAAGGTAGGTGTTCCATGCATACTTCCTTCTCGGTGTTGCTTTCTTCAAATATGCTTTCTTCAATAATTCTAACGGACGAATCATTTGCGGTCGAATTCGCATCTTCTTTACTCGTTTCTCTTAAATCTACCGTTACATTGCTGTCGGTTGTGTTCGGTACCGCTAAACATTCATTCTGATTCAAAATCATTGTATTAAAACTATCTACATTGCTCTCTTCTAGTAGCAAGCTTTCAGGCTGCGAGATTTCCGTGCACACGATCTCTTCTAATTTTGTTGACTCGTGTGTATCGGGAATGTCGATAAACGGTACTTTCTTCCGAGAAAGTTGCCGCGTGTGATTGGCCACTTCCTTCATTTTACAATCTAGAAGTTGTGCTCCAGCTTCAGGTACCCTGAAACATACCGACGGCGATGTTTTCGCAAAAGGGGTTCGCGATTACTCGCAATTTACATAAACGATTCTCTTTATACTGTACTTGTAGTCGTTTCCTATAATTCTACTTCCCAGAGTTGAACAAATTGTCCCAAGTCTGAAACATTCTTGCCGCCCAGTGTTGATCTTTCTATGTGCCACTACTACTTTCGGACCTATACTATTAATACGATTGCGCTGCAGCTGTAACCGCTCTTCGGCAACTTTCAGCTGTTCTCTGAGTTTCTTCACTTCAGCGACTAGACTTGTCTGAAGATCTCGCTCCATATGCCACTGACGAATGTTACCCAGCATTTCCGCCAATTCGTCTAAGATCGTATACCTAAATATCATAAGTAAACACGTAAGTTTCGAATATCCAAGATCGCAAAAATGGCCTCTAACAATCGCAATTACCGTTTCAAAACTAAGTTTTGCTCCGTATCTACTAAGTGTTGTTCTTGCTCCGGTCGTGGAAGATTAATAAGAGCATTCAGCTCTGTTTTCACATCCCTTTTTATTGCGTTCCAATTTTTCTCTATACTTCTCTTATCGTCTGATATATTACTTTTGAATAACGAAAAATGACTTTCCTCCTTGTTTTGCATATTCGAAATTGATAACACCCGGCTATCCTCCTCGCATTGCGACAGTCGGATCGTTGATTCAGACGTATCGATACTCTTTCTTCTTTCTGCATTCTGATTTAAAATAATAGTCGAAGCGTCTGAATCGACAACATCGTTGTTATCAAGTCGAGTATTGTTAGTAGTAATTTCCTTTTCTACGGATTGTACGAATTGACTTATATCATGATCACGCGTAGCCTTATTAATAGTATCTTTAGTTGCAGAAATATTCTCATTTTCATTGATTTCTGATTTGTTATTTAAGGTCACTTGGTCGTTTATCCTTACTAGCCGTTCGTTTGCATTATTGTTTAATTGAATTTGTACACATTTTCGATTCACTTCGTCCATGGATAAGACTTTCAAGCCTGTTGGAAAACCGAGCCTCGCCGGGCTCTCGTTCGCAGGTAATTCAAAAACTTGCCGCGGGGTAATCACTGATTGCAAAGGATTCGCAACTGGTTTGCTCGCGATATTATTTGGATTACTTTCATTGGATATACGTATATTAAGATTTGTCATTGCCCTTGACATCGGCTTTGTTTGATTTGAACTTGTATTCTCTTGTTTATCAACATTATGCACTGTATTGGCACACAACGGAACGTTGTTTGTATGTAATAGAGATGTATTCTTTATCGAATCTAAATTCTTGGAGCAATTTTCTTTATTAAGTTGTTGCGCGTGTGCACTCTGACTTTTCGCAGACACAGTTTGATTTATTTTCGGAGGGTTCTCTTTATTTGGGCTCGTGGATAAAACCGATTTCGCTGGTTGCTCCACATTCTTGCTCTTTACCAAACTGTTATTTTGCACAGTTCTATGTAATTTTAGTTTCTCGCGTTCTATTATTTGTTGCTTTAATCGACGATACTCCTCTTGCTGAGATGCAGGTAAATGACGTACAGCCTGTAAAAATAATCACGCAATTACATGTTTCATACATACTAAAGCATTTAACCGTAGAATTCTTACCAATGGTGTGTGAAGATTCAATGGATTCGAATTTTCCGGCTTCGCCATTAACGCTGCATCTTTCTTCGGTGTTTGTAGTACTGAAGTTGGTCTTGCCGCTGCCATAGATTCTTGCCTTTTCCGTACCGCTCGTAAAAACTGATCCAAGTTACTTTCAAATTCAGATGTCGAATTGATGGGTGCTTGCTGCTTTTCTAGCGTCACAGAATTGGCTGGGCTAACAGCCTTCTTCTTTTGGGATTCAGATTCTGAATCACTTTCCGTGTCAGATTCTACATTTATTATAATTCTTTGAGTGCCAGACAACAAGATCTTGGTGTTCGCACACCATTTGTTGCTATTGGGTTGCAATTTTGGAATAATCCTGCTGTCTCCCATCCGTTGTTTGCTATAGAGTGCAGCTCTTTGTAAATTTAGTTTCCTTTGGACCATCGCATTTTGGTATTTCTTTGCATTATTTACAACTTTCGTGCTCGCAGGTATCGCAACTCTTTTCATAAGTTTCTTTTGTGGACCCTTAATTATAGGAACTGATCTTCTCCTCCCAGAAGGTATCGGAGTTAACGCCTTAACAGCTTCTATAGGTACACTTCCCTGTGTAATTATGTTCCGTACTTGCTCTCCAGAATTTGGCTGATTTTTATCATTTTCAGAACCGTAGAATTTCGTGTGCGGTGTTGGCAAAAGTGTTATTTTATTACTATTTGTTGTATTAACTGTGTCAATCACGGATGATGCAACTGTTAATACAGTAGACGTAGTTGGAGCAGCATTTGAATTTAAATTACTGCTGATTGCCTTTACACGCTTTGGTAAAGAAGCTAATAAAATTGCTCTTAGAGCTTCCTCATCTTCATCCAGGCTTTGTCGTCTATCGTCCGCGTTTCTTATTTTTTCTACCGTATCGTTAGACGAAATATCTTTACTTTGTGCCTGGTCTTCGTTCCTTTCCAAAGAGATTCGATCCTTTTGATTAATAATATTTTGTGGAACTTCCGAATTAGAAGCATTTATATTATCTTTTGCATCTGGTTGCCTCTTGTTATTTTTACACGTCTCAAATTCTTTGTTACCTTGTTTATCATCTTTATCAACAAATTCAGCAGTTTTACCTATTTGCTTATTTACAATATTTATATTGTCATTATTTGTACCTGTTATATCATCTTTTGTAACAAATTGTACCGAACCAGTACTTCTCTTCTTTAATCCCTTCTTTAAAAGCTTCTTTTTCTTCCGTGTTGGGCTTACACTATCACAAACTTTATCTGAACTTCTTTCACGCATAGTCCCATTACTTTGTACCACAGTTGCATTGCCATTACTTTCTGCCAGTAAGGTATCTTCATTTGTAGGCATATTGTTAGCCAAATCTTCGTGCGAAGAATCATGAAATACAGTGGGTATCGTTAAAATAGAATGAGACTTTTGTGGGAAAGACATCAGTTTCATCGGCTTGAAGGAAGTGTTGGTTTTTGTACTAATTTCATCGTTAATGAGAATTGATTGCATTACTGCACTCTTGAACGCTGGCTCCTGTTGTGCCGCGAACTTCTTTGATGGTAAGGGTTGTTGCAAATGTTTGTTCGTTTTTAAAAGCGGCGCAGGAACAAGCGTTCTGTTAATTAATGTTGGTATTTTATTTACATCTTTGGTAACGTCTGGTATCCCTTTCATGTAAAGGGGCTCCGATATCGTCTCTTTACCATTCTCTGTTAAACTGTTCGGAATGCCTTCTGTAATTTTTACATTCTTAAGAGAATCAGCCAACGGACTTGCATCCGCATCAGTTTCAGGAAGATCATCGATCGTTATCATTGAACTGCTAGGCGACACTGATTCTCTGACGGAGGTAGCAGCAGAACCAATAGCAACATCCATAGAAAGTGTTTCTACTTTATCTGGATTTTCATCTTCGCTGGAATTCCTTGTTTGTTTCGTAGCTCGTGCTTGCCGCGCTAATGGTACGTACCGTTCGCTATTTTCGTGCATATTAGAACTGAAAGAGGATCCCATAGATACTAAGGAAGAATTCGAGGTAGCGATTGGACCGAGAGCTTGCGGAAGCGCGTGCGACAGATCAGGGTCATATACCGGAGTGTCGGTCGGCGAATAAGGCATTTCTTGAGTCGAATTGATATCTACAAAGTCGGAATTATTATTTTTGAGGACGTTGGACGTATGTTCGTAATGATGAACATTTACGTGAGAATTCTGTACTTTCGCGAACTCCGGTTTAGGAGTCTTTGCTGGATCTGTTGGTGAATATGGTGCACTTGCATCTGGTGCTGTATACAATGCGCTTTGAGGTGTACAGTACACAAGATTTGGTAAGTAACTTCGGTTCTCAATAATTTTTCCCTGATACGATTTCTGCTCATCTTGACCAGATGTTATGGATGGATTAAAACTTGGATTATTATTCGCTTCAAGATTGATGAACGATACATCGGATGGTTGAATACCCAATAATTCCGTGTCTATAGGTATATTAGCGATAATTTTATCCGTTGGAGAATACGGTAATTTCTCTTTCTCTCTTTCTACATCTGTATCCAATTCCATGTCTTCTGTATGATTATTTTCACTCACAGCAAGTGGAGTATGCGGGGGCGATGCAAAAATTAATAGTTCCTCTCCAGGTATGGGAATGCTATCTAAAAAGCTTTGGGTGAACGGGCTCTCGCTGCGGGAAGCTTTAGATTTCTTATACTTCCCAGATTTCATTCCTTTTTGAACTCTGTTTTGATGCTTCTTTAATACCGCAGAGCGAAGTGCAATCATTCTCAATTCCAAATCTTCCTTATCCTGATCGTCGTCTATATTCGCGATCACTTTCTTCTCAATTTCAGTCTTTGCTTGATCATTCTGTTTAATTGATTTCTTCTGTTTCGTTTCAAGTGCTTTTTGCCTCAGTAATGCTAGATCTTCTTCGTCATCCGCGTCGTTAAGTTCTGTCTTAATTGCGCGTACATTGGACTTTTCTCTAGAAGAATTTGGCATTTCGCTATTATTGTCACCGACTACTTTCATCATATTCATTAGTTTCTGTTTTAACGAAGACGCATGCTCCTTATTCTTATTTAACGTTTCCTTTAGCGAATGCGTTCCTACCGAATCTAAGAGTCTAACTTTCTTCAGTAATTTATGCGTATCGATATAATTCTGAGAAGACGATGTCAACTCAGCATGCGACGGTTTCCGAGGCATCGATTTCCCTGGTGATCTATATGGCGATCGTTTAGGAGATTTAACCCTTCTCGGAGATCTTCTTATTGTTGGCGATCTACTACGAACGCGTGGAGATTTTGATCTTTTAAAAGGAGAGTGTGCTCTTATAAGTGATCTGTGCTTTCTGGGAGGTGATCGTGGAGTTGGATTCAATCTACCGCTTCTATGAACGGGGCTGATTTCTCTATGGTAAGGTCGTGAATTATTCTTCGCTGCATCGTGTTTCACTGTACTGACAGATGCTGACACGGATACATCTATGCTAGAGGAAGAAACAAAGTCTTCCATCGATAACGCGGACGTATGAACTCTCTTTTTCTTTCTCTTTGACTTCAGTCTACTCTTCGACAGAGAGCGTATTAATATCTGCTTAGACTTATCTGCAAGACCAACAATTTCCATATCGCTGTCGCTTGAAATTGGCACGAGGTCGTCGTTTTTCTCCTGAAGGGTGGAAACTGTATGCTTTGTTCCAGCGCATCCAGATTCATTGATCTGATGACGATTTTCTTTTCCCTGGACTGCATCTTGTAGAACAAGGTTAACTTCTACTTGATTAGAACACGTTATGTCAATGATGATAATAGATTGCGTATCAAAGGACGTTTATATATTTCAAAATATAAGAAAAGAATCAAAGAATAATTTGTATAAATGGAAAGCAATGTAGTTTGAAGTAAAGGAACTTTAAACGAGGTAAAAGTTATACAGGCATATGAACTTAAATAAAATTATATGTGGAATAAGTGAAAAGCATGTTCGCTTAAACCGAGATGTTACATTAAAGTTAAAACCACAAATATATTACTAACGACTACAGCGCTTAAAAGTGTGAGAAGAAAGGGCTTATTATTTAAATTACCTCTGGTGTTAGAGGCCTTGGAGTGATAGAACTTGACGGATGCTGTACACCACGCTGCATTATGCTGCGTCGACAAACAGTTGGAACACTGAGCGACCCTAACCCCGTATCCATAATTTAAGTGTCCCTCTTCGGAAGAACTCACATCCTCCAAAGATATCTCGCCTTCTTCTTTCTCATCCAGCACTCCGATTGCCTCGTTACACCCGCTCGACAAATCGCTAGCCATTCTTAAACTTACCCTCGAACCATAAACAACTAATCGCGTCCATTCGTAACACTCAAAAACGGATACTAATACGCGGCGAATACCCAATCATGAAAACTCGAGTCTATTACACGTTTAGCAATAACCGTCATTCTTTTCACTGATCTAAACATCTAGCACGCGCGCACACCACCTCAACGAACCCTGCAAAATCTTTCTAATCGCGCGAGCGTACAAGTTAAAAATTTAATCAAGCACGGCTATCGCTTCTAATGTAAAAGAACAAACAACTTATCCGCCACAAGGTCTGCTTTTACCAAAGTAGTCTTCTCACAACCAAACGCATGTAATCACTGGTAATAACTCCGCCATTGTCCGCCATGATAAGATTTTTCCAACATATGACGCATATGACATGAGTCTGGTGTGGTCACTAACATGGGTATGTTCCGACGTTGGACACTTGGATCTTATTGTTAGTAGAATTCAGTAAATTAATAAACATAATGACTGTCTTCTGGGCAAATTTAACCTTCTATTGGCAGTAAATTGTATTCTGCTTGAGTTTTCATAGTATTCTTATTAATTTTATTAACTTACACCTAACCTCGTCGACTTGTGAATGTGGCTTGATGGTTGGGCATTGGTTGATAAAACATTGCACTGCCTATTATTTCGTTTCTTTTATCTATTTTGTGTTCCATATCTTTTATTTTAGACAAAAAGGGGCGATACAACAATGTTATTAAAATATACGCTACAAACTGGCTACATAAAATGTGGGTTGGAAACTGCCCTGCACGATTGCACATGGAAACGAAAATGCGTAAGTTGCGACAGGAAGTATCACGCGGCAGTTCCGTTCGGACGCGATTTCGTTCGCAGTACGTTAAATTTCGGTATAACGTGATTTTCGAGTAAATCAGTGTCAAACATGAAACGTGCCAGTGCTTGATCGCCAATCCCAGAGAGAACAGCCACGAATCTTCCCATTTCATTGACGCTCTTCATCTGGTCTTCCATAAAACCGGTAATTACAAAGTCGCTCGCATTCAAATCGCCATGCTTCTCCGCCACGGTGTTTACTGATACTAGCTTTTCGCTTACTTCAATTTCCAATTCCAGAGCGGCCTAAATAGATTCACGTATATTCAAAATTACTATAATTAAAAGAAAAGATTAGAAAGAATGATACTTGTACGTAGAGTGTATAAATTGTATCACAGACGAGGTATACCTCGGGTCCTAGGATCCTATACTGCATCTGTGTTTGCATTAAGGGGTCATTCCGGTTGGACGGGTTGAAAAGATCGATTTTTTTTTAAAAACATTTTTCAAAAGTACATATCCTCAAAAATGTACTGTTATATTTTCATAGAAAAATTCCGATTATTTTAGCTTCTACAGAGGCACTTTGTAGGGAGCGAAGAGGCTCGGCCTCTATAGGTGAAAACTTTGAACGCGTTTTTCTCGCAACGTTATTTTTTTCACATCGTGAAGATAAAATCTCAAGATCTATCGAACCGATTGACTTATAAATTTTACTGCTTATTCTGCACACCTATGGCTCTCGCAGGGACTACAACCAAGTATTTTCATTGAGTCTAACCTACTTTCAAAATCGAAAATAGCAAAAGAAAAAAGCTGAAGAAACATTTTTCTTGCATTTTCCTAATTTTGAAGATATATCACTAATTATAGTCCGAGCGATAGTGACAGTCATACTGGTCAAGAATCTGTTTGGATTTTTGGGATCAGATAAGTCTAACAGCTGAAATCGCCTTCACGAGCGAGGCATGCATTTTTAAACATGTCATCAAGACCGCTTTCAAAGGCATCTTAACAACAATAATTTGATTACTTTTATATTTTTTATTTACTGTAGAAATGCAGTTGAATAAATAGAAAAAAAGTTTTATTCCATTACTATAATTATTTTCGTCGCAATAAATTCCGGAAAATCGCTGAATTTATCGGCGCGCTAACCGGAAATGACCCCTTAAGTGTATTTTGTATTCTATAAGATTCTATGTTATTATTTATGGCTAATGCGCCCATTCAGTGAAGATCGTTCTAGCCTTTGTATTTATGTCGGGTGTCCATAAAGATATTACTTAGGATATTGTACTAATATAATATCTTTATGGAAAGTTGGTAGGAAAAAACTGTGTTACCATTTAGTCGCGAATTTGTCAAGTGCGTTTTGTATCCTCGGCAATAGGATATATCACGAACGAGGTATAGAATAGACCGAACATCCAATTCATTTTTTTCGTCCCGGGTTTGTGGGGGGTGTACCTTTTGGTGCACTGCCTGCGTAAGTCACCCGGTCCGATTACCCAATCTCCGCGTTAGTCGGCTTGAGTCAGGTCGCACCTAGTGTGCTCCTGACGGGTCGCTCGGAGCAACAGGAATCGCTTCGGAAGCGCCGAACGCTTTTCCCTTTCGACTCGGACATTAGGGTGGTAGGAACTGCGCTATCGAATGCTCATTTCATGCTTACCTCTCGTCTTTCCTTCTTTGCTGAATTGATTTCAATCGAGTGATTGCTTGGCAGTTCCCTAGCTTCTATATCTAAACCGAAGAGATCGGTGGAACTTTGTTTCCATCCATCTCTTTGGTTTACTAGGCTAAGGGTTTCATGTACAGGGAGATCGGCGGAGCTACGATTCCATCTATCTCTCTACGGGTCTCCAAGCGCAGCAACCTCCTCGCGGCGAGACCTGGTAATCGGTAAGAACCGAGCCGATGGCTGCGATTGTCAATTATTCTAATTAGATATAAGAATTTCTCTAACTTGCAATACTTTGATAGAATGTAAGAATAAATGTAACTCGAAGTGTTTGTAACTTCTATATGAAATAAAAATACCGATGGGAAATTATGAAGTGTTGTTCGATTAACTCTACCCCAGAATCCGAGTAGTACAGCGTTGAGATAGAAGGACAAGTGGAACTCCGGGATATTTCAACTAGGTGCTGGGAACATGGTGGGATTTTGAAAATCTTCAAAGTCCCTCTCTGCTCCAGCACCTTATTGAAATATGTCGAGTTCTAATTTCTTGGCGAGGTGCTCTAATTTACATCTACCGAGGAAGACCAGGACCCCGGGACAGAAAAATGCATTGGATGTTAGGTATATTCTATACCTCGCCTGTGGTGACATCATTCATTTACCTTGAAAGCGTGCAGTGGACATTTCCAATCTTGATCGGTGGGGGGCAGTACCGGGCACAAATTAACGCGGCCCCCGCGCATTTTAACGTAATTTAGAAATCTCAAAGCATGCTCGTGCTCCTCGTAATGCATTTGTACGAAAAACGATTCGCAACCGGGTAACGCTACGTCGGCACGCCCGAAATACGCAGCCTGTTGGAAATCATTAACGAAAAGAAAGATTCTGTCAGTAGGTACAAGGTACGTGTAGAATTTATTCGAATCTTACCATGGATAGATAGTAATAAAAAGCCTTTAATTCGGCATTTATTTGATCATTTAACACGGACTCGGTTTCCTCGTTGAATTTAAAGTTTGCCGGCTTTCCACTGGGCCATTTCATCGGTTTATCGATACAGAACTTATCAGATTTATCGTTCGAGCAAGATGTGACGTAAAGTCTCGGAGAAAATGCCTCCGAACCGCGTCTTTTCGAATTGCACTCGATTCCAAAGCACTGTGATTTGCATGTTCTCGAGAAACATTAGTTATTTTCTCAATTTACAACTGACACAGCTAACGTTTCTATTCGATGAAGTAAAAACTTACTCTCTACTGCACAATCGTCGAACACGAGCGCACGATACATTACGAAGAATTTTTTTCCACTTCAATAACCTTAACATGTTTAAATATGGCTACGCACAATTTGTATGCACATTTCGTAACACTATTAATTCCACGAATTCTTATGAAACGGGATCATTAACACATGTTGACATAAACGTCATGGTGCCAATTCGCAATTGTTTCTTTTCAATCGCGCTGTTGTATTAAAAGAAATAAGAGCCAGGCGTTTAGAATAATGAATCTTTATTACCATAAAAGAGTTAGAGCAATACTGCGCGATACAATGCAACGTTTATCACACGCTAATATATCAGAGGCTACGGATTTAATTCGAAATTGACATTCTGTGATGCGCGACTTGTAAAGCCTGCCTATATAGAAAGTTCCCGACAATATCACGCTAGATTTATCGATTCTGTTGAAGCAGAAACTGTCTTCTGAAACTGTCTTTGATTTCCTCGCTGCTTTGCATAATATCTCTTTCCGCACGGAACGCTATCTTAACATTAACAGTAAGTAACTCGGGTTTCTTTAATCTCTGAACTCCTTATCGAAAACGTAGACACCGAGCCCTTCGCCGACTCTCTGTAAATTCGTCACGTGATCGGCGAGCTCTTTGATAGAGTCCACTTGTTCTTGCAAGTACTCCGTCTCGAGGAAATCTAAAAAGTTCGGGTCGTTGTGGGTCGTGGCCAATGCGTGCATCTCCAACAGGCTCTGAAACACGCGGGAATATTTATAAAATAATTTTAATTTGACGAAATAACATTCTATTACAATCCCGGATAATTGTATAGTAAATTATTCGATAATAAAATTGAGAAAAAAGGGAGATTGGAGGAGCTGGGATTTGAACCCAGGACTTTCCGCATGCGAAGCGGACACTCTACCACTGAGTTACACCCCCGGTTGGAAGAACGCTTTCTAAAAGACCTACTTCCCTGCTCACTGGACTAAACGCGAAAGATGTTACGGCGTCTATGCTCGTTAAATTAACAAATGGACTCGAATCAGTAGTACTGATTAGAACGTACGCGAGCAACGAATCACTAAAGTGAACAATACGAGCGTTGTCACGCGTAACAAAAGCATTATCATTGAACAGCAACGATTCTCACTAGGGAAATACAATTTCATGCATACGCACCGTATTCACTTTCTTCTCCAAGTCCAATGCCTCCACCATGGCATCCTTAGCGCTCAGCCAGTCGTTCTTCGCCGGGCTTTCGATAGACGTCAGATTGATGCTCCCGCCCCTCTTGTTCTGGTAGGTCATGAACTTCATAGCGTGTTCCCGTTCCTCGTCGGAGGATTCCTTGAAATACTTCTGCAGACCTGGCAGCGCAACGTCGCTTCTGTCGAAATAGTACGCCTGAAAGAGATGGACAGAGTCGGCTGAGAATTAGGGGAAGGGCGACGGGGGAGAGAAGCGCCACGATCGTACACGTTTATTCGAGAGAAATATATCTTGTAATAGGCAATCGGGGATTAAAAATAGCCGGAAGGTGATCGATACGTGGACTAACCATAGAAAGGTAGACGTAACTCGCGTACAATTCCAAATTGATCTGCTTGTTGAGGGCCAGCTCGCATTCCTCGTGGAAATTCTGCCTGACCAGGCTCATGGTGTCGTCCGGGGATATCTGCGTCTCGTCGGCGCGGTAGGTAGGTACGTGAGTCTCGGAAGGCACAGGATCACAGGTGACACTGTTCTCGCGATGGTATGCAACGCATATTAGGGAGGCGATAGGCTGACCTGCGCTTTCAAAACATACTGCACCGAGTATAGGCGAACAGGCCTCGAATGCGACGCACGCAAGCGCGGCCGCGCGCGCCTCTTATCGAAAACGCGACACCGGTATCGTGACCTTGAATGTCGAAACGAACGCAACTAATGAACAATATCGCCGGACCGTGGATTAACGAGCCTTAACGAGTAGGGTAAAGGCAGGTAACATGGAACATCTGATTTCAAAAGCTTGTCAAAAGTAGGGGAATTTTTTTTGTTTTTTTTTAATAAAACTGACATGAGGGGACGAAGGTACTAATGCATAATCACATTTGTACAGCTAAATGTAAAAACATCCAATTGTTTTGCAATGATAGTAAAAAAACTGAGAAATGTGAAAATCGACCGTTCGAAAAAATGGTAGGGAAGACCAGGGCTAAAAGTTCCGACGGTTCTATTTTCAAAATGAAAATAGCTTTGTAGGGGAGACCTGGGCTAAAAGCTCCGATTTCGGAATCAACTCACACGGAAAAAATAATTTAAAGTACAAAGCTATTTTCATTTTGAAGATAGAACCGTTCGGGACAACTGACCCCCGGAACTTTTAGCCCCGGTCTCCCCTACCTTTTGTAAAGAAAACTGAAAAATCTTGACTTTTTTTTTTACCAAAAATGAAGATTTATTAAGTAGAAGATACAAATAAATAAATATACATCACTTTTGGAATTTATTCCTGCTTTCTGCGTCTCCTACACGTTGGGCACGTGAATAATACGTCGGAAGCCCCACATTCTTCGTGTGCCCACTGAAAGCAGCGAATACATTGGGTCTACTTTTCATTGTCATTATTTTTATAACTACCATCGCAAAATAAGCATTTCGCATCATCGTCGTCATCGTCATTATCAACTTGATCTATGCTACTCGGTATGTTCCATATTACGTACACAGATGTTCCGACAAGAAATTAAGAATTATACTAAGAAGAAAGTAACTTTATTGGTAGACTGTTGTTGGATAATCAAGAACACACATATTTAATGATAAATTATATCGAAACAATACTTTGTAACGTACTTTCGCTACAATGTTTAACTGTTTGATGCACTTTTCAGAAACTTTTACACCCCCACGAAAAATATAATCGTTTCTCTTTCAATGATGGATGCTCGACTGATGCTTAATTGTCAGTGTCGTTGTCTATTGTGTCTAGAGATATAGTACACACGATTGCCCGAAGAGTTCGTTATTTCTTTAACGAAATTTTACAAAGTTCCATATTACGTGCCGTCCCATATTACCTGCCTTTACCCTACCTGAGTGTCGGAACTGGTATAATTCATGTTTTCTTTTCTTTACATGCCACACATGTATATAGGATATAATACAATCATATTCCATTCATTGCCCAGGGGCTAATTGAAACGTAAATTTGGAGGACGGAAGCTTTAATAGGGAGCATTAATTTGTGTGTCTTATACTGTGACCAGTGGCGCACTGAGGATTTAATGGAGGGTGCCGAGTTGAAGGGATAAAAATATTTTCAATGAAACTTCGATAAAATTCATTGGGCGATTGTAAAAGTTTATTTAAAGAATAAAATCCAGTTTTCTTTGCTTTTTACAGCGCTCTTGAATTACTTCAGTGGTGGTTACATTAATATACTTTTTCCTTTTTCTTTTGGGGGGTGCCAGGGCTCTTGGCCCCTTTCTGTGTGCGCCACTGACTGACCAATACCAATTCAAGTACACTACAAACCAAGGTATTTAACAAAAAAATCATTTGAATTGGTCGAGGGGCGACGGAAATAATTAAGGCGATCTAGTATTTTTCTTAATATAACAGGAATGTATTTATAGAAAATGTTCGTCGCGTGGTGGTAGATACTCTCCTTAATGAACTCATGTTTTCTATTGCGTTTCCCGTTTGTTAGACCGAGTACTGATGTGGAAAAGGGGGGCGATACACGTCGATAAAGTCTCCGTAACACGTTGAACTGCAACGTGGTATTTGCTTCAAAGATTCAGCAGTCACACTTGGCTGGGGTATAGGTATCGTCGTTTCATCGACGCCCCGTGGAAGCCCCATCATAGCCGCTGTCACACGCACAAGAGTCTTATGTCTAATCTTGTGCAGTGGCCAGCAGCTGCACTGGGGTCCATCATCCTTTTACTCTCGTCCTTACGCGATCCTTAGTCCTCCCTCGAACCGTATGCATTCCAACAGATCGTAGTCTTCGAACCAAAAACTCAGAGCATAAAGTCAGAAGAAATATATAAAGAAGGGAGAAGAAATTTCATGCGTCCCCTTACCAATGAAATCGGTAGCTAAAGCTTTCGCTACTTACGACGTTAAAGCTTCAATTTTAAAAAGTATTTAAAAGTATCTAATCGAAAGAAGTATCTGCGAGGTCCCACTTATGTGACGATCGTTAACGGAGGCGAGAAAGTGGGATACGAACTAGTCAACTATGTATAGGTGTTTCGCTGCTTGGCCGGACATCGTCTTTTGCTACGTACAAATATGTGATCTATATTCTTCTACGTTCACCGTTGGCGGTAGTCTTGCGTTACGCTTCAAACAGTTGAAAAATCATTTCACAACCCCACAAGAAAATTGACCGGTGTCCCTTAATTTCTCCGATGTACCACTCCCCCCCCCCCCCCACCCCCACCCTCGGAGATTCTTTAACGTTACTTCACTCGGCTCGATCTCAATGCACAGTGGTTTACTGGGAATTACTCGGCGGTTTGTCAGGCAATGTATTTCTGCTAGTTATCGCGGCGAAGTGACGCGATGCATGCAAATGCGGGAAAAGTATGCCCGTTCCAAGATAACCTGTGGGGATCGGACATCTGGTGGCTCTATAGGTTGGTAGGATAGTTCCACTTCGATACAAAATTCATCGTCTTCGATTTTCCTATCCGTGCATTTCTACGCTGAACTTACCGTCGTAAGTTGTACACGCCGGGGCGGACTCCTCTTCTATTCGCCATCCATCGGAAGGTACACGATGCAAAGCGTGTCGAAATTGATCGAGATCAATTTCGAACGACCGCTGCAGCGAGTACCGGTGCCGTAATAAAATGTACCGTATGCTGCTGCGACGTTCTCAGTGATTCTATTTCCCCGTGTGTCCACGATCGCGAACGGTGTTCTGTCCGTGGTTCTGGGGGCTTCAGAAATTTGAACTTGGATCTTGTTTCTGCCGTATGCATTTCGAAAGCGTTCTCTATAGGCTCGCGGAGACTCAACAGCTCTGTTGGAAAATCAAAGAAATCTCTGGCGCGGGTATGTTCACACGAATGCGTCAATCGGGGCACACCTTTCGATAAATTCAGGTACATTCCGCCACTCACTCAGTGTTGTACGATTTATCCACGCAGAATACTCGAATTCGGGGTGTCCCGGGTACGCTCCGCCCCCCCCCTCCCCCTCCCCCCTCCCCCACCCACTGACCTCTCCTCGGCTACCAGCGAGCAAAATCGCTGGAACTTGCAAGTAAATAGCACTTGATCGATGCTCCCTTCGAATAGTGTCTTGTATCACCACGCGATCGAATCTAGACGGAAGTTAATAAAAAAAAATGATTGCACTTCTGTCCATGTTCCGAGCACAACTGCCGATACCTTCTTAGTTCACCCTTGGTTATATACCAGGACACCACGTGGTCATTTAATCCATCGACCAATGGCAGGGTGGCTTTACGCTGCGCCGGCCAATCAACGGCTCCCTTTAAGGCCACCAGACACGTGTTTCTTGGGAAATAAGGGCACAGGCATTACGAACGAAATCGTATTTGCGTTACCGAAGTTGCACGATCGAATAGCAGACGGTATACTCTGCTTGCCTAGCTTTTTCTTTTACCCGATTACTTAGCGTCTCAGGTGATATTCGATGCCACTTCGTGATAACGAATCCCCGAGCATTCTTCCTGCCTCCGGATACCATTTCGCCTTTACAATCTCGCCATTTTCCTCGCGATAATAACGTGTTTAATACGTTACGAGACTTCGCTCCTTAAGCCTCCGCCCATCAGATTGGACGTAGACGTTATGTATTAGAAGAAGGCCAGCTGGTAACAAAGTCAGTAAGAAGCCTCTGTGTCGCTTTTTCGGCTACCCTTCTGGAACATTCATTACGAAATAACGCACAATGCGGTCCAGCTTTATGCTTTTCGGGACTGGCACGTTTGTTGGTTACATAAACGTTACCTGGCTGGTTATATAAGTTTACTTCACCTTGTGACCTGGCTATTGCCTTCTGTTGGCAGTGGCTCCGTTAGTGGTAGTGTTTAATGATATTGCGAAGAAGTGAATCCTTAAAACGTATCCCGCATACGTACCGACGCGAAACGGGCCTCCCAGCTCGTTAAATAGCCGGATACGGCATTAGGACGACCTAATTTTTATGCACCGCATCGAACGCCATCGCGTCGCTCTAAACTCCGGATTTATCGCCGTTCAGAAGCTTCTAATATCCTCCGCTGCTATTCCCACTCTACGCTTCATCCAGGCTTCGTTGGTTTCAGTAGCCAAGACGTTCGAGAATGTCCCTCCGATGTTTTCTGACATCCAGGACACGAGATGTCATTCTAGCTTCGTTGTTCTAGAACAACGTGCTCTGATGTTTTTTTTTTTAAAGATCATGCGCGGATAGGTGGAACGTTTGGAAGATTGTCCGAGGAACATCGATGCAAGGTAGAAGAACGAAGGGCTCGAAGCTCTGCGGTGAGATTCAACAGTTAGGTGTATTCGAGGATATTTATTAACGCCCACTGCAAGTTGACCAACGAGGAGCAGACTGATCCCTAAGATCATCGTTTGGCGATTAATAATCGATTGGCGTAGTCCTCGGCTCGATCCTTCGTTATAATTCGAGAGCTTGGAAGGGGGAAGAGCGACGGAGTCGGGTAGTTCTGTCAGCGAAGGAGCTCAGCTGGTAATAAGGGTGGAATGCGAGAAGCGTATGAAGATGAGGAGCCATCGAGCCAACCTTACGCCCCTGCCGAGTGTTCCCTCTGGCCGAGGAGGCAACGTCGACGAGGAGAAATAGAAAGAGGACAGTGGGGTGTGACGGGGGGTAACACTAGCCGAGTAAGCTCTGAACACTTTTCAGGATTCAGGGCTTAGCACCCCCGGATCCTCAGGCTTCACGTCTGCCTGGCCCAACCTGGGACTCTTCCACTGACTCCCGCCGATACTCGCCTTTCCGTCTCTCCTCCCGCGACCAACAACTTCTTTCCTCGCCTTCCAGTCGCCCACTGCTTCTTCCCGATTCTCTGGCACAGATGCTAAGAAAATTCGACGATCATGCACACAAAGACAGAAAGAGGAATCATGCATATTTCTTGGCTCAACACTTACAAAGCTTGGCGTCAACGTCCCTTTCGGCCTCCTTCTTCTTCTTCTTCTTCTTCTTCTGGGCAGAAAGGAATTTTTCCCGCGACGAGAGTGTAGGTTTGTCGATCATATAGGTACCCACCTTAAGTTTGTGTCATATTTCATATCGGAATTTTACAATGAAATAAGACAGAAACATAAGACGGCTTTCCTATGGCACATGCTTCCCTCGCTGGAGATCGTTGCATCCTCCTCTTGCTGGCAGAATGGTTGCAACGAAGGTACGATGTTGAAGAGTAACCTCGAGATTATTGATCAGGTAATGAGAAAGAATGGAATTCTTTGTCAGTGGAGAATTAATGCTGCTGACGCCATTGTGCAAAGAATTTGTTATGCGATACAGTGCGCGGCCAACCGACCGCCGCAGTGTCAGATAGGTGTTACGTGTCAGAAGGGTGGACAGCAGTAAGGATTTCAAACCGAACCCTTCTACGAAGACGTCCGAGCTGCTCCTCTGTTTCTTTCCGATATTTTATAACAAGTTCAATACGTAGGTTTACCGTAATTGGCTGCAGACCTCTCTTCGAGTACTCCCTTTTTAAGAAAATTCAGCTGCGCGTATTTTTCGTAAAATGTAGGTACTTTGCTGTTCGGTTAAATTAGGTGAAATGGAATGTTCTAATTTAAGGAACAACGTTTAACCACATCGATCGCAATAATTTTGCGGGCTAGTTGGAAAGAAGTATACTTGGGAGAGAGAGAGGAGGGGGGGGGGGATGGCGCATGTAGAAACATAGACAGTTGCATACGTACGTGCGCGCATGGAGTTGCATAAGAAGCCTTAAATCTGCTTGAGGTAAACGGGATTAATCTCATCCACCCCACGCGAAGCCTTGCCAATCTCATTGGCGTAGAAAAATAGAGTTCTTCTGTGAATTGAAATATTCTTCTTTTTCGGCGCTAACGAGATTCCGCTCCTCGTTTTTGCGACTTCCAGCTGCTCGAAATATCATAACAGCCGCGGGGCGGCTTTACACTGATTTTTGGTTACGAAACCACTCATCATTATTACGTAATGCACGCGCGTGTCTGTAACAGCCCTTCGCGTTTCATTTTCTGCGTGCGTTTCGGCCTGGCAATGTTAAATGCAACGCGTATTAACTTTCCTCTGGGTTCGCTGTGAAACCTACGACGATCGTGTTACGTAAACGCAATTTGTGTTCTAAGAAATGATTTTCCGCCAACGCGATGCTTTCCGCGTAAATTCACTTGAGTGAGCGGTAGCAGCTCCACGCGGACAGTGTGCATCCGCAGTTGACATTGGTCATCCCCGGCCAATCAGTTTAATAAGCAGTGAATACAGCCAATAATATGTTGCTTCTACTCCGTGACATAGCCACGCAGATCATTCGGGAAAGCAACAGATTGAAACAGAGTATAATTGAAGCTGACTTTCGCTGATACTACGCGCACACATATTTCGACGCATCGCTCTTCGCAATCGTTAAGTGAATAAAACTGAATAATCATATGAAATCGCATCCACTTTCTAAAATATTCGCGGAAAATTCATTTGACGCGCGAGGTGCGACGCATTAGTAGTGGGAGACAGTGTCTGATCAGACACGAAATTAAGATCTGCATCGCTGAGATGCTGAAGTGCATTGCATTAACAGTTGAATTACGAACGGTTTGAATTATTTACACCTGTAATAAAATACGATTATATACTGTGTACTAAACTCAATTTTCAAAAACATTGTTTACAACAATAGTGAAAGTCGATTTCCAGCGATTCACACATTTTCATTCGATATCTGTTTACTCTGATTAACGACGAGACTGATTTTTGACAATTTTTTTGCTACGAGACAGTAAACAAAGGTTCACGAAACACTGAGCCTGTACGAGCGTCTGCCAAAATGATTCGTCAATTTCTCAAAGTTTCAACTGCCATCTGAGCCGCGAGAGGAATACTACTCGAGTTTGACTTATCCAAATTGTTGCACGCTTCTAAACTATGAAATTTTAGTAGACAAGCCTTATCTTGAACGATCTTTTTTACTGATTATATAATAGTGCATTGCTAAAATCTATATTTTGATGAAACCAGTGCATGTTTGATATTACTCTTCTTTAGAACTATTACCAATAAATCTGTTATTCAGAAGTACATGCAATATCTCTCAAGAAGAGTGCAATAGAGTGCCGCGTGCGAGCGCATTGCCTTGCAGTAGAATAGTTCCGCGCTCGGTCAGACAACCCTCGCAGAGCGCCAGCTTCGCTCTGCTCTTCGAATAACTGAACCTCCTTCAGCCTCGATGCGAGAGCCTACCATATTTCCAACCGGTTCTTACCAGCTTTACCTCTCGCCACCAAACCACCTGTTTCCCTTACCAACCCTTATGCAAGGGTTACCGTTGTACCGTGCTTTTATCGACCTACCTCGGTACTGCAGTTTGTTGCCTCACTGCTGGCCACTTTCAACCCCTTGGTATCTTCTGCCATAAACTATTTACCTCTACGTCAGTTTCTCATTCAGGCTGAACGAAATTTCCCCGAGCTTACTCCCGAAACTTTCAAAGGCAAACGTACAGTTTCTCTCCTGACTTGCAACGATCGGTCGAATCGAATTTCAAGCGTTTTAAAAGCTGAAGTGTGCCGAAGGATTTGTGAGTTTAAATTAACGATGCTGAAGGTATTCTGAAAAAGTGTGAGACAGTATGTTAAACGGTAACGTCGACGACAGTGCTGCGTCAGTGACGTAGGTATTCCATGACGTCAAGGGGAACTGTGAAGAAAGTAAACTGTATCAGGGTAGTGAACTCGTTGAATGCGAGCCACAAAGAGGGAGGGCCCGTCAGCCTTCGGTGTAGAGAAACTGGGGCAAAAAAAAAAAGGAGCGATAGACCGAAGGTTGAAGCGAGAAATTTTCGCGCTTGAATCGCAAAGATTCGTGACGTCGGGTAAAATGGAATACAATGAGGATTGCGTCGTTTCAGAGCTACCCTTTCACTAATCGAGTATTAATAGCGATGCACACACCGAAATCTGTAATTTCCAAGTCGTTATAAATAGTCTGAGCGAGCAGGCGTATTCTAAAGGTCAATTCACACGGTGAAATGTGCGGATGCAATAGGTTGCCGGCCGTTTAAAGACCAACTGACGTTCCACTTCAGCTACTCGAAGAATAGAAGCGACTATTTTCAATGGAACCATACTGGTCCATTACAGAGGGGTTGGGGGTGGAATCAGGCATTCCTACTGGCTGTACCAGGACTCTACCGTGTGTCGCGATGGGACGACAAAAGAACGTGCAATCATTTTCGTCCCTGTGTTTAGAGCAGAAGTTCTTTACATCGCGGTGGTTGAGGTCGTTCATCGGGGGTGGTTTTATAAATAGCGTGCCGCCTAATACGTAGGTATTCGGGTCAGTAGAAGGCAAGCTAAGGGCGGTCTGTTCAAGCTTTTCAACGACGCACAGATTTCCTCTACCCTCGCCCTCTCTGCGTGACCACTAAATGCACGAAGTTACTGGGAAGCTCGCAAGCTTGGAATCGCTTGGTGTACACTCGGGACGCTCGCGGATCGCAGCGATTGTTTCGCGCTGCAAGAAGATGTGCTCGGGAAAGTATGAAAGTTCTAGCGACTTACCTCTGCGTGGGGCACGAGCCGATAGGAAATGCAAAGTTGCCGCGAGGGATGCTCGAGCGATCCTCCCGGATTCAGGGTGACATTGGGAAACGCGGCGCGCCAGAGATTCGAGGTCTAGTTACCGAACGGAGATGAGGAGCGTGCTCTACGAGAGCTTTTCACCGAAAGAACTTAAGGAGACATCTAGAAGATCTCGACGAGCTGACCCAGTTTCTCCCATGGACGCGTATTCCATTGACCCAAGATGGGTTGCCAGGCAACAGCACACCATGGGCCTTGGACATTTTGGCACAAGTGCAACGACTTCGATCTTTAACCGGACTCTTCACTTCCGCGGCAGGCACACGCGCGAAACACGGGAAACGTTGTGCGCTCGAGTCGGCCCGTGCGCCTCGTGCTCTGGGAAACGGATCTATCGACCGAGAACCGGGAATATATCGTCGAGGAGGCACTGTGACACTGTCCCTCGCGGATACGCACTGGCGGCCTCCATCAATGATCCGGATCACGTTCCGTGGGATCGGATGCAGCTGCACGTCCTTGAAAGAAGACCGAAAGTGGTTACCGAAGTCGGAAGTCTCTCGGCAGGATGTGCACTCTCTGTTTGTCATCCTCTCGCTCCCTCGCAATCAACCTGATCTCGTCCCTTTTCCGCTCGCCCCCCTCCTCCTCCCCCCCCTCCCTTCCTTCCCTCTGTTTCAGATGCGTGTCGTTGCCGCGGCGCTTGGTGGGGAGAGATTGTGAATGACGCAAGTCATGGGAAATCTGGGTCACCGGGTCGTGCTACTCCATCCCCTGTGAGCTCCTCTTCAATGGGGCTTTATTTATGAAGCCCGATGTCGCACAACCAAAGATGTACCTAGGAACAGACTGGCTATACGATCAACGGGGATCATCGCGGTCGGGGTAAGCCCGCGTAGATTCACACTGGATTAGTGCCCTGTCACTCGCGATACGTTTTCACTCGCGGAACAAAGACGCTGCCGACCGTGCAACCGTATACCGAATTACCCTCCCCCTGCCCATGAATCTAAATCACTTCGTCCCTCTATCGTCTGTCCCCGAGTAATGCTAATTAGTAGAAACGAGGAGACATTGCTCGAAGTAGATCAGCCTAAGCGGAGGACTCTTAGCGCAGGGTGAGGCCAAGCCAGAAATTCGGACGAGCGCAATTGAGTCGACGTAATATGGAAGAATTTCAACTGCTTTTATTCGGGTCCGCACTGGGAAGATCTTTCGGCGAGGACGATCGATCTGAGATGAAATTGCGAGAAGCTGGCCGGGCGCGAGTGATTGAGTGGAAGAAGAGAAATGGCCCGGCGGCGGCCGGACGGTGGAGAGGGGAGTGATGGTAAAAGATGGAATAGGAGGGCGAAGAAGGTGAAACGTACGGCGACCTCTCGGCTCGCACAGCCTTGGGAAACTGGGGCTTTGAACTGTCATGCACCATTTATCGATGCCTATTGCAGCCAGCATGAGAAGAGTCAGGGGTAGGGGCTACAAGCGCATGTAGAGAGTCAGCCCGTATGACGTCAGTGAGGTAGCGGCCAATCCTGTGCCCGCATTCTACCGACGTCATCACCTCCCCACGAGGTGACGTGCATTCCAAGGAAAATGTGGGGGGGTGCAGAGGGTCGGGGCAACAGGATTGTCGAGGGACAAAGGGGGTTGTTGGAAGGTGCAGGATGACGAGGATAAGTAGTGCAGCATATTTTCATCGAATAAACGAGGCTAAACGGCCGACGTGAAAGTTGCTCGTTCCTTTAACCGTTTCAAATAACGCGCGCTCTTCTCGACGGCTACACGGGGGTTGCTTTAATCCTATTATCACTCTGCACGGTAGCTTTGACTCTGGGATTAAATAAGAACTCCCTGTGGTCCGATGTCCAGCTCATTCGAAGCTCCAAATATTGGACTCTTTACTTTATTGAAAGTTCAAGGTCTTAATGGGGCAATTTAAAGTCGATTGCTCTCGTCACTTGGTAATTCGAAAACGACGCGAATCCATCGGCTAACCCCTCCCGCCCCCCCCCCTTTTTAATACGCAAATCTCGAGAAGTTTACGTGGCGCTATGAAAATGTCAGTTCGCTGAATCGAATGCACCCGGCTGTAAACTAGGACAATGACGGCACCTGCTGGAGGTGCGTCACGCTTGCGGGGCCGTTGGATTTTTTTTTATGAATAATTAAAGTTAACTGGCTAATCGACCATCGAGGAGCGTGTAACGAACCGCCCCCGATGCGGAGCCTCCCTGTGAAAAAGTTATAAGGGACGTGTTTACCGATGAAAATGACCTTTGCATTTTCGATGGGAGAAAGTGCTGCAAGTTCTGGCTGAAGAGCGCTGGGGGAAAGGAAGGACAGGTCGGCGGGCGTGTGGAGATATATTTATCAACGGCGAAGCAAACGAAACGATGTCCTTGACATTTATTTTCGCGTTATCATCCGCGGATCCTCCGGGGGAGGGGGCGAGAAAAAAGTCGCTGCGTCCCAAGTAAAAGCGAAAACTATGCGTGATATTCTAGCCTGTCTATCGAGAATTTTGCGTGGGCGTGTGTTTGGGTTCTCACTACCCACGTGCTTGTTTGCCAGGCCACTCGCGTATGCATACCGAAATGATTTCCTTTGATCGTTCGTAAAACAATGCGGCGTAATAAGCAAACACTTTTCTCGGTCCACTGACTGCTCCTCCTAACTCTAAATCTATACGCGTCGATTTATTGGTTGGTAAGTATAAATATTCTCCGTTAAACTGACAGTACGGACACTTAAATCGTCTCGGAATCAATTATTTAATAATCACAAGAAACTTGGTGGACATGCTCGACCGATTCTAAAACAAGTGCCATCTATTACTATTTACTTGTCCGCAAATAAAAAAACCCGTCGACTTTTCACGCACGAACCGCACTACATTCTACTTACGATCTTCTACTACCGATGAAGCCAACCGCACAGTAGACAGCATCTAGGTATCCCCACCAGTGGCAGGGCTTTCGAACAGTGTGCACTCTGGACCATTAAATCCTTTTACTAGAATTCTTCGAATCTTCCATTCTGCTTTCTGAATCGCCACCGGTGTCTGTCTATCGAGGTACCAAATCTCTAATCTGCCTCTAAGATGTCGCGTTGCCTCTGTCTCCTTAAGGGCTCGTACCTCTGAGGATCTAGAAGCGAGAATTTCCACGGTGCTTCTCCACTACTGGCTCTCAGAGACGTGCAGGAGGCTATTCCCAAGGATCTCTGAACGAAACTCGGAGGTTCCCTGTGATAAATATGCTTGACTGTCGGCGAGAGCGAGGAGTTGGAAGGAGCGGGTCCCAGCCTCGAATTCGCGCGTCTCAGTGATCGAGGCCGAACTGCAGTCAGACCAAAGTCCGATGGAACTCGACGAGTTTCCACTCGGAGGCCGAGGCTGCCAGGTTTGAATGGAGCTGTCTCGCGATTGGTCGGTCGGACAGTGACGTCACTGCATTGATTGTCCCGCGCACGCCGCACCACGTGGCCCTTCCAACGTTTCCCTCTACCCCTCTCTTTCCCTCCTTTTCCCACCATTTCCCCCACACCCTCCCCGTTCCTTTTTTCGTGCCCCCTTGCAGCCTCCCCTCGGTCGCTCGGTTGAAAACTGCTTAGAAGAGGGTTGCTTTGCCAAGGGGATGGACGAGATACATACTTGCTTGAATCTGTCTTACGTCTGGCCCCCGACACCGACCACTTAAGGTCTGCCTTAAGTCTTCCTATTTTCCGTAGGGTTACTTGTTCCGAGCGCACGAAGTCTATCTTCGGGATTCTCTGAAGGGATGTCCCGAGCGCCGGTTCCGCTTGTTCCACATTCTTTTTTTTTTTTTTTTCAAGCGGATTAGTAGTTGCCTGGGCGATTCGGGGGTGAAGATAAGGGAGTTCCTCGGACCACTTCGCTCCGGCGGTGTCTTCAACTGAATTGTTGATCACGGGATACGCGTCTCAAGGTTCAAATTTCTGAATGAGCGAATCGATTAGACCGTGCGGCGCGATTTAGCGTGATCAGCGGAGGGTTCGCGGGAAGGAAAGGGCGGCCATCATCCATTTTCGTGGAAAGATACCCTCGGATGAAGGTCAGCGACGCCGGTGACCTTCCTAAATATTTTCCAATCGATAATCGGTCACCTTGTAACCGTCCCCTTTTAGCTCGGCCACGGATTAATGTCGCGTCGATCCCTATCGCGACTCGATCGCGGGCATTCCTTACGCGAGAGGATCTCCTCGTGACGGAGCCCGTACACCTAGCTGATGCTTGCCCTGAATGCCTAATTCGACGACTCCAAAAATAACTCGCCGGAGGAGCAGCCACGGTGGCGGCGGCGACACAACCCACCACCACTCGCCGATGCTCTTCTCCAGCAACCTCATTCACCCAGTTTTCTCCGTTGCTGCGCTCTGCTGTGGCACCCTTCCTGCCGCGGGAGTTTGGCGCGCACCACCGCTACTCTAATACCAATCGTCTCGGCAGACCCTCCCCACTTTTCTCCGACATCCTCGCCGATGCTCTTTCTTTTGCCATCGATCTGGCATCGATCTCTTATCGAGCTCCTCTGGCGAGTGACACATGCACTTGATGGAAGATAGATCGATGAAAGAGGATAGCTGCCGTATCTTTGACGATTGACATTTTCGGGTGTCCTCCGCCTGAGCGGAGCGCGCGTCCTTCTCCAGCTAGGTCGAGGATGCTGGGAGGTGCGGCGAGAGAGAATGGGATGGACAGATACCCAGCCAGGCAACTGGGGGTTTCAGGTCGATGCACCCCTTCGCTCGCTTGCCAACGAGGGTTCGACGCCCTGCGCCGTCCCCTGACGTCATTCGCGCGCCCTGGCCCTCCGCCACCCCTCGCCCCAGCAGCTTCGCCGGTACCTACCCGACGAAATGCCGAGAGCTCGGCGGACCAAGTTTTCGTCCTTCGGAAACTGGATCCTCGGCGGCTCCTTCCTTTCGCTCTGCGTCGCAGTTGCTTTTTTAGGTCAGACTTTAGGATCGGGTCGATGTGATTTTTAATTGCTCCCATCTCGCCCCCTCGCTTTCATTAGGGAGATCGTATCTCCTCCGCCTCGGTTCTTCTTCCCTGGGGCGGAGCGAAGCTAATTTTCTATCCGCGCTTCTCACATCTCATCGATTCCACCGACCGCGACGAAATTCCCTTTATCCCTCGTCTCCTACCTCGTTCGTTACCAATCCCTTGCTGGCGCACGGCGACGAGTGCAGCCGACGAATAATCCAAGAATGCATTTAGCACGCCCGAACGCACGGAATTGCGCGGCAGGGTGCACGGCGGGGTAACAAGATATCCTGGGCCTCGAACGGCGGGGTAAATTATCGCGACGTTTCCCTTGATCGCGATCAGAAGCTTCGTTGGCTGGGTCGTTGGAAGTGCGATCGCCGCGTCACCATTCCAATTCGCTGGAACTGTACCGCAGCCTAATATTCTCGTTGCGGTTTGCGGCACGACCGTCGACTTGTCGAGACCCAACAACGATGGATCGGCGATTCATCGCGTTATTACCTTCGATAAGTATCTGTAAAGACCTCGTTCCCTCGAAACTTCCCTGAAATTCTGACGTTTAGCCAGCTTTTCTTTCACCGAACCAGAAGTTTCCCTGTCGTATAATCTGTTCCGCCGATTTCCTCAAAATCAGAAGGAATCCTGGTATTCACCTCTCATCATTTATGAATCAATGATCCTGCGCGGTCTCCTTAAATTGTGTGAGAGTTCGTGGTAGCGTCTTGACCGTTAATTCAACTGCGGCCACAAGATCGACGTGCGTTTATCGCTCGAATTTTCAATCGATGTCGCGAATTAATATTCTCGGCGGTGCAGTCGATAACCTGTCCCTGACGTAACGTCCACGCGGTGCAGTGGTGGGAATCGACGGGGGGTGGGGAGGGGGGAGTTGGTCGAAGGGTGGAAAACGGCTACCGGGGATGGAGGGGCGGTTAACGAAACTGGGTCACTGGAGCTTCATTCACATTACGCGGCCATTCATGAGATTTGCCAACCGTTCGTTCGGCTTTCATGCTTCCGACGTATTTTCTTGACTTTTTCGGTAATTTTCCCACCCTTGTCCGCCGTGTCGAACAGGGACACGTCCCTCTTCTGTCTCCCGGTCTATCAATTCGCGGGCCGCCGTTCAATTTTCCTCGCGTTTTCTAGGGTAAGCGAATGCATCGCGACGATGGCACCGCTGGGACACGTAGACGGTTCTACCTTCCTCTTTCCATTCCTCGCCCTCGACGCGTTAATTAATCGTTGGCCAGCGTTTGCCGCTCAAGGATTCCATGTTCATTCAAAATCTCTGCATTCCCTGACTTCGTTAACTGTGCCCAGTAATCGTAGCCAGCGAGAAATGTGACTACCACAAGGTATCTCGCGTGCAAGGCAGCCAGAAGAGTGACGATTGAGTAGCGTGGGGTAGCGCGCCTCCCTCCGTGTGAATTTGGGGATCCTTGAGGTAGGTCAATGACGAGCGCGCGAGACCGCAGGGTAACCCAGAAGCCCGTCACTGGTCTTGTCGCTCGGATGCTGGCGATAGTGGTCGAAATCGAGGCCCGTTACATCGACAAGAAAGTCCGCGCCGGGGGAGGCGTGAATAGGTTCCAGCCCCGACCGGGGAATTTCTCAATAAACTTTCGGAAGCGTCTTCTGAAGCGGTCCGGCTGGGTCCGCCCGACCTACTTTCGCCCGGGCAATGACGTCGGGGATGATGTCACGGGAGCGCAAAGTGGGTCGCAGGGTCGAAGCACCCCCGTCGATTTCCCGTGGATACTTGCCCCCTTGCTTGATGGCTCGATTCATTGAAAAAAAAAAAAAAATAGGGGAGGGATTTAATACGGTTATCCCCATACAGGGTAGCCATCGCTGGCCATTTTTGTGCCCTGCTTCGTTATTACACCCTCTCCCTCCCCCATTTCTTTTCGTCTGCATTAATGACGCTGATATTTGTCCTTCTCCTCCCCCGGTGGTATCGTTCGAGGACGCTGGAGAAGCATTCAGGGCTGGCGCCGTCGTCGCGAGTTCTTCTTATCGTTACCCCAAGGGCCTCGGGTTTTTATTGGAATTGTAAAGCTGGTTGGTGTTCCTCGTCGTCAACGAGACGACTTATAAGAAATTAATGCGCAGGAAGTGGCTCGAGTAGCGGATAAAGAAATAAGGCCACGGGTTCCTCGAAGGCTGTAACTGGCGATAGGTATCGTCTACGAAACTACACAGCGTTAAGTCGCGCGATGCATTGACAATCGCCATGGCTACCCCCGAAAGACGTAACGTACTTCCGCGATACTCCGCTGGAATTGCGAGGAAAGCTGGCGCTCAGACGAGAATATAAAGAAACATTTGCCTCATCTGTTAGAATCATGGAAGAGGGGGGGCATTTTCTATTTCACGGTATATTTGGATGCATCCACGCAAGGATAAACCGCGACGAAGATGTACGAGAGCGGCTGGGATTCGGACCGAAGAAAGACTGGACCGCGAGCGTATAATTCCCCGGCGAAAGGAACTCTGGCAATAAGGATAATGCGATTCCTCCCTGTCCTAAGCGATGTAACGATTTTTTCACCTATTTACAGACCGGTTAATGCGTTTATCAGAAAAACCGAAGGGTCTAGAGGCGACCTCGTTTGACTTGCAGAAACGCGATGCAACGCGCCGTGCCTGTATCGATGTTCCCACGTCGAAATTTATCGGATCACCGCATTGCGGCCTCGTCGCGAGTCAAAATTCCTTTCGAGCTTCCCCTCTGGCTGATTTTTCACTGCAGGCACTCTTTATCCCGGCGAAATTTATGGCCGATAAAAAAAGAGTATCGTTAGACCTTCGTTAGTCACGAAACCTCCCTCCTATAAACAATGACAGTATGTACGAGTGCTCGTCCATCGATCGATTGCCAATACCGTTGTGTGCCCCGTCTCCCAAACTCGAGGCGTCCTAGCTGCATGAATTAGCATGACAGAGGCTATCCAGCGGTTTCCACGAAACCATGAAAAAAAGGGGATACCTGAATTAACAGTGCAGGCTTTAAGAGGATCGAGTAAATATTGATGGCTGTGTGCACTAGGAGCGCGCATTTGTGTTTCCATGGGGCGAACGAAGTGTGTCGCTCGGACCTGCGTCAGATAGAGGGAAAAAACAAGGAACGAGCCAGTATGGCAGGATACAGGGGGGGGGGGGAGGGAGAAGGGGTGAGTCGACTCGGCGAGACTCGAAGGGGGTAGGGCACGACGGCGGGGTCGGTGGTTCAGCGGGCGACAGTGCTTGGGGTAGGAGGAAGAGGCGGTAAAAGCGGCGAGGAGAGAGGGTGGTGGTAGATCGGCGATGGCTATTTTTAGAATGTGGGTCACCCATAAACCCCGGCTTGTCCCGTGACGTCACGGGATCGTCGTCGTGGCAACAGGGACGCCAGGTTAATCACCCTTGGTTCAGAGCTACCCCACCACTCTCTCGCACCTATTCCTCCCCGCGAACAGCCGAGCCATCCCCCCTCCCCAGCCGGGGCACATACCTGCGCTGCCGCTGCTGGACGGGGTAGTGTGCGCGACGCTGTCCGTGTCGAACAAGCTGCTGTATTATCGAGTACGAAAAAAAAAAAATGGAATGCGAAATCACTGCTGGAAAATAAAAAACTTTTTTTATGCATGCCCCGCACCACCAATATATTGGAACTGAAATCTGGATGCCAGGTTTGGATGAAGTTCGATTGACCATGAATCAGATTTCAAGTTATTCGATATTCCTCTTTTCTTCTGTAAAGAGGATTTATGTTTTAGGGCAAAACGGTATGTTGCGCTTCCTCCCTTATCTTTAAATTAACAATTTTTGCCACAATCAGCTTCTGCCATCTTTCGTAGAGGCTTCGCACCGATTGTTATCGCTTTACTAGTGAAATGGCTCTGCCAGAGTTCTGCGTTATCAGCGCGGCTCGTCCGACCAAGCGTCGATACGTACCACGTGTCTGTGGAATAGGGACCATTCTACTTGTCCCACCGTTCTCTACTTTAGCCGTGTGGCTTTAACCCCGAGGAATAACGTCGCTCCCTCGCGTCTGCGATGGTACATGGTGAGAAGTACCTTCCTCAAATAGATCGGTCACTTTTTATAGACTCCGAAGTGTTTCCCTCGAATTTCGCAGTTGAATTTTCATTTGAATCTCTCATCGTTCGGAATGATATTTAGTAGAAGGTTTTACTTCGACAGAGCTGAAGGCGCTTTTCAGAGATCTGCTTTGTTGCGAGAAATGGGATTAAGTGCAATTCTCGATGGTATATCGAAACGAGCTGCGAGTTTACTGCAAAATGTATAATTACCTGGCTACGTTACGGGTCAGAGGTCTGATTAAAATTCAGAGAAGACATTATATCGGGTGGGATCGTAAGTGTTACGTTTAGACGGCGATGTTTCCGTCAGCGTTACCGCGTTTAGTGCCAAACAGCTGCCGCATACGAAATCCAGAACGATACGTTAATAATATCTTCGTTCCGCCTCGACGCGATTCTTGATACTCCTACGATCTCCGTGACTTCCAAGTTTCAACCCTACACTCTATTCGATCCACCTAGCTGCGCCTCGACACTAGATATCTTTTCCAATTTTTTTTTCTTTTCCATAGTCGAAATATCTAATGAAGTGTGAACCTCGTTTCTCTTTACTCCCTTTACCGACAAAGCGTCGAGAAGCACGGCGAACGCCTACGGTTCTACCGTTTCAATGTGAAACGCTCCAAACGCGACCCTTCCACTATATAAGAACGGTGCCAATTAAATGGCACCGTGCCTCGTTCGGCTGGCCGATTGATCTTCATTACTCGAACGAAAGGGAAACGTGGAAGCCTGCTTTCTTCTCGGCACGCACAGGCGGCCAGATTAACACACGTAATCGCGTGTGTTGGACGGGAACCGAGAGATTGAGCTTTGCAGGCGAGCAGAGCAACGAAGCAGGCTCGGCTCCGTTTTCAGTTTCCGATTATTTTTGGCAGCAGGCAGAGCGGGCAGAGCTCTCGCCTAAAAATGCTTACGACCAATGGCGAGCGGCCATTGGTCGGCTACTACCACGTGAACAGCCCGCGACGGAGGTTCACGACGTCGACCAGGGATCCACGATGGCACAGTCAGCTGCCTAAGGTCCGGTTGGCCAGTCGCAGCCAGCAAAAGTTCTTCTCAAGGTAAGCCCACGATAAAACGAAATCGTCGTCGCCCTCGAACGGAGCAGCTCCTGGAAAAACGCGTACGCCGTGGCTCCTCCAGGACCCCGGGGTCCCGGACAACTCGAAGGCTCCCGCCTTCGAACTACCGCTTCCCGCGGCACTTCCTCCCCTTCCGTCGTATCGAGTGTCAGTGAGAGAGGTGCTTTAACGGGGGGACTCTTTTCAAGGTCACGAGTGTTCCTCGACGTATGTACATACGAAGCCTCTCCAGGAATCGTGACGTTCCTCGCGGGGAAAACGGCACCGTTCGAGTGAGAGATCCTGCTGGTGACGCGAGCCTCTAAGTGACAGACACCGAGTCCTCGTGTTCCCCGTTTTCCCCTAGTCTCTTCCGAGTTCGACGTCCCCCTTACGTCTACGGACATTGAGCTGAAAACCGGTGCACCTCGCTTCCGTTACGTCTGCTTCTCTTCGCACTCGAATCGATTTCCTCGGGCTAGGGACGAGCCCCGATGTCCCGCTCTTCTTCGACAGCCCGTTTGATAGAATTAACAGTGGCTGCCTCGTTACGCTTCAATCGCAACGCGAAGTCTACGCGGATGTTATTCATACACAGCTTCTTCAGACGCTTCTGTATCGCCCGTCTGTTCTAAGAGAGGCTACTCCTCTGCTCTTCGTTCGAGCTTGACGTCGTTCATTCGCCCCCCCCCCCCCCCCCCCGAGCTGTATCCTTCAGTTTCGGCCGAGAAAAGACAGAAAATGTCCCTACGCTGCCTCGGATAAGGCGCGTTGCTGGGTTTTAGGAGGATAGTGTAGAGTAGATCGAAAGATCACGATTCCCATCCGCGATGTATCGTGGACGATACGTGGCAGACTCTACGTGTTTTCTATTTTTACGGTGCCGGGATCTTCTTTGACATCGGAGACGAGACACACATCGGAGTCTCGGTGGGACGTGTCTTGGAATGGCTCGAGCGAGAGGGAATCTATACTTAGCGAAGGCGATCGTCCATTACAAATATAAAGAGCGACGCGTCACGCTGCTCGCCAGTGATCGAATGAAATTCCTGCGGACGTACACTTTCCAATTTTCTGTAGACAGACATTTCCCGGAATAATTCTCGTAATCGGAGGAGATCAGAGGAGATCGCAGCTCTTCGTACCAAACACCGTAGAATCCGGGAATAAAGGCCGCAGTAAGGATTCAAGATATTCCAGGATCGATTCTCCGCCTCACCCAGTTTTACCGCAATTTCGAAGCGGAGCTGCGCCCATCGCCCTTTCATAGAACCGAGTGTCACTCTAGGCCGTGATTAACGGTGCACACAAACACGGTTACACAATCCGCCGGCGCAGTAAATTTCCAAGCTATTTTGAAACATTGTTCCTGACTCATTGCCGCCGTCTCCACGTCGGCACGTAAGACCGTCGCCAAGGAAATGAATTGCTCGCAGCTCCGAGTGCAACCTCGTTTACCAGTCGAGTGACGGGCTCCCTGATACTTCGTAATCCCGTTTCATTATTTCTATTTCGCGCCTGAACTCGTGTTATCCCCCGAGTCTATCCCCCTGTCGCGCATGATTACTGTTTTCAATTCGACAAATAACGGCATCCCGGTTTCTATATTTAAGTGCTTATTTATATTCCCCGACGCGGGGCGTCTCAACAACTCCTCCTTTCATGGTTCCGAGGATTCCGATCTGTCTTCACTCGGCTCGATAATACAACATCTACCATTTCGTCGAATACAGTAATTAGGCGTGTTCCTGGAAACGGCTGTCTCCGAGGACCAGAACGGAGCTTAGCATCAGCGTAAAATATCCTTCTACGCAATCCGCACCGCCCACCGTCCTCCATATCTCTCAACTTCTTAGAGCTAGCCTCGAGAATAGCGCGACCTATTCTTCATAGTTGCCGCAAGACCATTGGAATATGGTAAATTGCCTCGAATTGAATGGAAGGCCCGTCGGCGTTTCCGTCGGTTCGATCTGGCTTTCCCCGTTTTCGACGTGGAATCGAGTCGCGGCCGGAGGAGACGCTGCTTCTACCTACCGGGTCGTTGCATCCAAATTTGGATCGTCGACGTACCGACGTGTCGGCCGCGGCAGGGAAAGTGGGGACGGTGTGCCCCCGCGCGCCTGTCTATTTTCGAGCACCGGATATTCTATACGGCCCGCCGCGCCGCTCCGCGAGCGGGGAAAATTTACGCGCAGGACGCACGATTTATCGCGCGGATCCGCAGCAACGGCTGTCACTGACCGTCGGGAGAAAAAAATTTATCCGATGACGCAATCGGTAGATCCTCCGCCCCCGCGGTTACCAACCCTCCCCCTCCTCATCCCCCGCCCCTTTCGCGGGCGTTTATATTTAAACCGTGCAATGTTTGCATGCCGCTCGCCTATCCGTGTCACCGAGAAACCAGCGGTACTCCCGCCTAATGACGTAACGCGGCGTTATTGTTATTTCGCCACGGATACGTGAAGCAGCCCCTTCTGTGCTTCATTTCCAGGTAGACGCGTGTAGCAGCCAGGTAGCACGATGGCGGACGATGAGGTCAGGTGGGTACTGGTAGCATCCCCTGCGACGGGGTAGCTTGTGCTATTTTTTTTTTTCTTTTCTTTTTTTTCATGATCCTGCTAGCGACGAGCCAGGCGTTCTAATGTTTATCTTTCTCTCCCTTTCATGCCTCGCTCACTCGTGGACACTCGATGCACTCGAATCATCTTGATTTCACACGAAAATGGCGAACAATGGGGATCTTCTGCTTCGGATCGTGCAGTAACGTTAATCTCGTTGAAAGGTACGCATCGCTTGTGCTCCATGTGCTTGCCAGCACCGTTTCTCCGCCACAGACGTAGAATCTTACACCGAGAACCATTTTGATTCAAGCGAAAACATAATTAATATACGCAGGCAAACCTTCGTCTGTGCGCATGTTTCCATCGAAACATCGAAACGATTTTTCTAGTCGTATCCTTTCTCCTGGAACTTTTGCATTTTGCTGCGGATCACGTAGATTTTTGCTCGGGCAGAAAGGACTCCCACTAATGGGGAGGCCTTCGATCGAATCAGTGCTCTGAACCGACCGAGCCCGGCGCAGTTTTTGGTACTTTTTTTGTTGTAGAACGTTGATGTGACTAGATGAAACGTGGTAGACAGTGATCCACACGGTTTGACAGTCGTAGGTAGTATGTTTTTCTGCCCCCCCCCCCCCCACAGAATAACAAGGGGATCGCAGTGTATCCCTCGTTGTAGCCATCCCTCACCAATTTTTCCGTTTTACAGGGAACTACGCGAAATCCCTGCGCGCAGTCCTCGTTCACGGTTTCTCTATTTTCTTCTCGCCTCTCCTTATCTCCTCGTTCTTTATGGAACGCCGGATTACCGTAATAGCGGCCCATCCCCGTGGAGGGAGGGCGGGCAACTAAATCCTTCGATGCCGTTTTACATTCACTTTATCTTGATGTTTCGCTGGAATAATGTCCCTTTCTTATCTGTCTAATTGAACGCGAGTTTAGCTTCTCGCGGATCCTTCGCTGTCATTCGGGGCAGAAGTTGATGGGAGCTTGTTCGAATTAGAAGAAACGGGAACAATTTTGGCAGTATTTCAGTAGAAAGTCCCACCCTCCCGCGTGCTCGGACGTATGTTCCTCGGAGCATGACGCGAAATTCCGTCCACCCCCAGAGAGCACGAGACAGATCCGGAAGTATCACGACCGACGTGTCGGTTGCCTCCGTGGGGTGGACTCCATCTGATTTATCGCCACACCCTAGCCCTTATTTCAACATTATTTACCACCGTGACCTGTATTCCTCCTGGTACACTCTGTTCCATCTTCCCCTTTTATTTCACAGCTGTAAATTCGCCTCCCCGCACTTCGCTCCATCATTACAGAAATATTTACCAATACTTCTACAGTTTATATTCTCCAACTCGAAGAACAGCCTGTCTCTTCCACTTTGCTCCTCCCCCATCCCCCCTTCATCCCCCCCCCCATCTTTGCATTTGAATTGGCACAGAAGACACAGCTCTCCGGATAAGGAGATATTAAAATTCTATCAGGCTTCTTCCAAGCAAATCTCGCCGGGAGTTCCTTTTAAACGAGAAAGTTTTATTCCTTCGAAGATAAAGAACACCTTCTGCGCCAGTCTGCCCTCCGCCCCTGTAGAGGAGTTTAACAATCGTTACCCTCCCGTTAATGCGACCAAGAACGGTCTGTAGCGAGACTCCGTAGCGATAGAATAGAACTCCAAGCACGAGCAACGTAGATAACCAGACACCTTGGGTAATGTAGATACACTATGGTCGCATGAAAGGCAGAATATTTCTGAGTCCTGCGACGCGTGACGTTCATTTACGTCCGCAGCATGCCACACCACGCTTCTCCTTTCTATCCGATTTAACGTTAAACATAACTCGCCTCGATTATTCTCCCGTTCAGTGTGTCCACCCTTATTGACACACATACACACACACACAGCACGAATGTTTCTAATTCACCCGAGATTGTGACACATTGCACACGTTCCCGTATCGCTGCACACCACGCAAACAGTATCGCTTTCGCAACGCTTTGCACCGTTCCGAAGGGCGGAGCACGAAACACGCTGCCTGACAGAATTCTCTCAGCGGCGTCTGCGAGACATTATTTATACGTTGTACAGGTTTAAAACAGCCGTGTTTCGTTTTCCGTCCGCGCAGAGGTGACAGCAAAGTTTCGCTCTAACGATCCGTCTCTCTCTTTTTCTTTGCAGAGGAAACGTCTCGAGGATGTACGTAAGAGGGGGAAATATCGGTGAACCTTAAAGTCAAGCAGAAAAGGACGATCGCTCGCGAAACTTTTTCAATAACTTGTCGGGGGGGGGGGGGGGCCCACCGCTAATCAAACGGCTTTTGTGGCACCGCCCCCCGTATTAAGGGCTGCTCCGGAGCCACGTCCAAACTTTCGTATACATTTAGAGTTCGCTTCTTTCCGCGGAGATTCGCTAACGAGTAACGATTTGCCGCGCGCCTCCCCTTTTTATTTCTCTCTGTACCTGTACCCCCGTCGTGAGAATATTAAGTATCTTTCCGGCTCTCTAGACGAGTATCCCCCTCGGGTTTCTCCATTTAACGTTGCTTCGAGGCATTGTCGGACGAGATATTTTAAGGGAGTTTCACACGGAAAATGTAGGAAAAGAAGAGGAAACAGGCGGAGACCGACAGAAAGAGGGCGGAGGTCCGCGCCCGCCTCGAAGAGGCTTCCAAAGCCAAGAAGGCGAAGAAGGGTTTCATGACCCCTGACAGGAAGAAGAAGCTTAGGGTGAGTTTACACACCAGTACTTTCGTAATTCCTCCTTGCATTACGGACTTTTAATTATTACCCGGGCGAAGTCCCCCGCGGGCGAACCCCTCTTCAGAAACATGCACACTTTTGTCATCGAGAAATGAACGATTTCAGTCGTACTACCTGCATTTCCGTTACCACCGTTTCCCCACGACACGTTTCCCTATCGCGATATTTTCCCCGTGTACTTCGCGCTCATTTTATCCCCTTACTATCGATGCCGTAAACCGGCAACTTCCCACACGAACTTAACTTCGCAGTTCGTTCTTCATCGCGGCCCTACGTCTTCGCTCCTGCTCCCCGGCACTTGTCACGCTTCAACGCATAAAGTTTCCCCTGTATTCAACTATTTTACCAGCGTCCCTTCGGCCGTTACAGACGCCGAAAGCATTGCGAACTTTACCTACCTTCTCTCCGCGAGAGAATTCCCGCCCAAAGCATATCTCACGGCTTATTCCGTAGCATCCTCCGAAGCCCGCCTCGAGGTCCCTTCCCCGAAATTCTATCTTCTATTGGATCGTATTCGTGTGTACAGTTGTTGCTGCGTAAGAAAGCCGCCGAGGAATTGAAGAAGGAACAGGAGAGAAAGGCCGCGGAAAGGAGGCGCATCATCGAGGAGCGCTGCGGAAAGCCGAAGAACGTCGACGACGCCAGCGAAGGTACATTAAAGCTTTCCCCCCCCCCCCCCCCCCTCCCCCATACTCTCACCGAGAAACACGTAATCGCGTTTTCCTCTCGGCACGCCGTACTTATCAGGCATAATAACGTGGACTAAGTCAGGGTCGTATGGTTGCCAGTGGACTTTCGGTGTATAGAGGGACACTCGAGAAAGCAGCTCGATTCTCAATATTCGTCGTAAGAAGCTCGTTCGGACTTCCGTGTTTTCCGCTCGTTTCCGTCCACTTCTCAGCAGGCGGGGTCACTCGTCACACGCATCTCGTAGACCGTGGATGCCACGACAGTTCTCTCGAGATCCGATCGTTCGCACGAGTTACAGCCCCATGTACACACCGGCCAGGATAGGCCGCACCGAGTTCTCTGCGACAGTAGCTTCGTGACACCGCGTGACCGAGGCTCGATAACAAATGCTGTTCAGCTCCGTAGGGAGGGAGGGGGGTGGGGGGTGGTTGGGACGTAGGGGCGAGGGGGGTGTTGCGGGGGCGGACGGTAGAGAACGTTCGTTACCCACCCCCCGCCCGAGTGCTCCGAATGCGTATGATGAATTTTGTCCGATGTTTTTCACCTTGACCCACACAGAGACCGTGAAGCGCGTGCTGCGCGAGTACCACAATAGGATCACGGCATTGGAGGATCAGAAATTCGACTTCGAATATGTCGTTAAGAAGAAGGACTACGAGGTACCTACTTGAGAAAGAACACGAGTCGCGAGACCATTACGCGACGCGCAAATAACGAGCCGTTCACAATGCATACAGTAACCGTTGCTCTCGATGTTGTTGCACTTTAGTAATGTTCGACGCGCTTGCCCGTTTGCAAGTTCACTCTCGATGACGAGCAGACCGCGTATCCTCGAGCCGCGCTTTGGCAAAGAGCTCGTTACGCAACGGTAACATTGCGATTATTTATAAGCGCCGCGCCCCGCCCCGCGTATTTATACCGCCGCGACGACATCGCGCACCTTTATCGGGTATTCTCGACCTTACCTTCCCGCGAGGAGAGCTCTTTGCTGGGGCGCTCTCCGCAACACGGGGCAAGTTGCCACTAAATAGCTTCGCATTTCGTCTCTCCGTTTTTCTTTTCATATCTCTTTTTATTTTGTTCACTCTCTTTCTATCTCTCTCTATCTATCTATCTATCTCTCTCTCTCTCTCTTTCTATCACCATAACACGGCTATTCGCTCTGTCTCTCTCTCTCTCTCTCTTTCCGCACAGTTTTCTGTTCGCATTACGTTTTGTGCGCGCGATCTACGTCTTTGCTCTTCGTTTAATGCTATCACGTCGTATTTTACTGGTGATCTGACAAAGCCGTGGAGCCTCCACCGTATTTATTAACCGTTGTGTTCTCACAAGTTGTCGCATCACGCTACACTTTTATATTGGAACAGTACTTAACGGCATTAATCGGTAACCGATTGGTTAACAAGGGAAAGCTGGTCTCGGGGTACCCGGTAATCTCACGTTGCTTTCTATGTTCATGCATCTATTCCCCCCTGGTTCGAGTTTCAACTTGTGTCCAGGTCTCGCGTTATCGTTCGTCCTGGGATCGACGGACACCCCCGCACGATCCACAGGGGCACTTACACCGTTTCGACGACGTTCAAGCTCTTCGTTCTAGCTTCTTCACACCACACTTGTCCCTGCTTTCGCGCGTTGCCGCTAGACCCGGTTCGTAGGGAGATGTAAACGAGCGTTTCCACCTGTAATACGCTCCGAACACGCGTACTCACCGTTTCGAATATAGTTACGGGGGTGCGGGGAAATAATAATTTAGAGTAACATCGGCTGACAAATATCGACCGCGTCGCCCGAAAGACGAGTATTTTTCAAGGTGACTTGGAATTTTGACAGCTAGCGTGAAGTCCGTTCTGACCCAGTATCATAAGAGGATCATCGTTCTCGAGGGGCAGAAGTACGACCTTGAGTACGAAGTCGTCAAGAAGGATTTCGAGGTCGAAAAGTTTTCGATGCAAAAGCGAACAGTTCGGCAAAGGCTGCAATTAACAAACAGAACGGAACTCCATTTTTGTCTTTTTTGGTTCCGTCTTTCTTTATTTTCTCACACCGTTTTTTTTTTTCTCTCCCTCTGAGCAACCATTTCTTTTTCTTCTCATTAGAGCGCAAGGGATTTGCTGGCGCAGCGCTGAGTAATACATTTTTTTGGGTTTCCTCTTTTTTTCTGGCGAGAATTAAAAAGTTTACGGCTGTTACTTAACGACGTTGAACTATTAGGCATCGAGGCTGAACGCACCTAATTGCATCAACTCTAACGTAGTACTCGCCAATATCTCGCTAGTCTTAGAACAACTATCGTAGAGCGTACGTAATTAGAGAGAGAAATAAAAAAATCACGACACAGACACACACACACACACATGAAAAGCAGGCACGCGCGAATCGTAGAATCGCAGCAAGTAGATGTTGTCAAATAATAATCGCAACGCTGATACCTACATCCCTCCGCGAGCGGTTTGAAGTAGAACAAACCATTCTGTTCTTTCTTTAATTCCGTTTTATTGCGCGTAGGCGTGTAAATCCTTTTCCCCCTGTTCCTTCCGGATTTCCCTGATCGTGTCAGGTTAACGTTCACGCAGTTGTCAGCTTCGTGCTTCTTGCTTCCAACACGGGAATCTCATTCTCTCTTATTTCCCCCTCGATTCTTCCCCCCCCCCCCCCGTCCGCGATCGACCCTCAACTACGGTGTGTCTCACAAATAGTCAGAAGACCGCCGACGGCTGTGAGAATCCGTCGATCGAGCGGCCGAGTGGCATCACTGGGAACGAGACGGACCGTTTTGGTTTTTGGCCGAAAGGAGCGAGAATATTTTTGTCCACGGGTAGCTCGCGCAACGACGCGACAGCTTCTCTAAGGGTAGAATTTCACGCAACGGCGAGAAGGATGGTTAAAAGCATACTCAGTCCTTTTTATTTTTCAGTTTTTTACTCTCTGCTGTTCTGTGAAACTTTTGTTCTTTTAGCCGAGCTCCAGACGATCTGCTCGGCATATTGGAACAGGCTAAACGCGCTCGAGGGCGATAAAATTGACCTCGAGAGGCAAATTAGGTTGAAAGAATTCGAGGTAAATACGATCGGCTCGCCCGAAGAAAGCCTAACGAGCCTACTGCAACAGATTATTTTTATCTGGCCTCCCACGTGATTCGTTTTGGATTTAATTTAGCTTTGTCTACGTCTTCGGTGTTCGATGCGATTGGTCGATGGTCCCTCGGACGCTCCTGGTCGATGCACCCTCGAAATTTCGCTACCTCTCCCGCGGCCAACGATATTTCGCCACTGTCCTTTCGGGCAGCTTCTATTCAGCCTTTCGTGCATGCAACCAGCCACGGTGCTGCAATCGGTTTGTCGTTGTAGATCGATGAGGATTGAAGTTTCGAAGGAGCATCGGCCCTGCTGTGCCGCTTCGATGCAGACGGAGGCCGATAGGACGATTTCCATTTCATCGAAAAGGAGAGATTTCAGAGCAGGTCACATTCGCGTCAGTTTCTCGAGGAGAATACCAGGATTAGGGATTCACGTTACATCTTATAATCGATCGAGCAGAGCGGAAGAGCGGGATCTCCTAAAACGAAAGTCACCGTCTCTCTATTTCTAAAGAGCGGACGACATTTTTATCTATTTATCAGAAGCAATCCAGTTGAATGCTCTCTCTTCCACTCTCCTTGCCTCCTGGCTATTTAGAGAAAAAAAAAAAAAAAAAACGCGACGTATCGTGAATGGAAGATATCTGAGAGACACTCCATGTTCTTTGTAGACGATTTGAAGGAGATTTGCCAAATGTATTACGACCGCGTCTACCTTTGTGAGGGTCAGAAGTGGGATTTGGAGCGTGAAGTTCGGAAAAGGGACTATGAGGTACAGGAGAAAATAAGAAACAAAAAAAGAAGGAATGACGAGAGCAGCGAACAAAAAAAAAAACAAGAACGTCGAACAATGCCAGGAGAAAGAGAGCGACCGTCAGTCGCACGTTTCTTTTGCGCACAACCCCGCAGCTGACTTCTCTCTCTTCGCGTTGTCTCTCGTTGTTCCGCCCCCCTTTTCTGTACATACGTCCCTCTTTGAGTTCTTTCTCTCTTTCACGATGTTTCTCTTGGAGAACACGTCGGGTGGCTTTTTCAGCAACCAGAAATCGCGGCGTAAACAAGAAGACCGCTTTTTGTGCCGCGAGAAATGGGGAACACGATCTCTCATTCGTCGCTTGGACGACGCTTGTTCGATCACATTCTGTATAATCTTGGTCAGTCCTGTCTCGGTGATTCTACCCCACCATCACAACTCCCTATTTCAATTCGTGTCAATGTTTTTTTTTTCTTCTTTCAAACTTTATCTTCGGATCGAGGAGTCCTAGCTCTGCGAGGAATACGCCAGCGGCCTAACCGATTTTTTTCTTTTTTTCGCGTGGATATGAAGTGCCGCAATGATATCTATTTTTTTGCTCGTCGCTCGCCAAAATCGCTCATTTTTTTTTCTCCTTATCTTTTTGCATTACAATTTTTTTTTTCGTCGACGTGCCGTCGAACACTTTTGCTCGCCTTCTATCTTCTTCTTCCCGTCTTTCTCTTTCTCTCTTCTCTACAGACGCATAGACGCATCTTTCTCTCTATAAAATATCTCTTCTGTTTCTCTCTCTCTCTCTCTCTCTCTCTCTCTCTCTCTCTCTCTCTCTAACATTAATGCAGATTATATTAGGCTTTCTGAGCTTTCTACTAACTCGCCAACGAGAAATAAAGCAAGAGCTTCCCGCGAGATTCGAATCAGGGCTGGGCAAGCTTATGGAGGAGACGTTTTCCATCGTGTCGAATCGATTCACCATCGATGCCACATCGTGCGCCGTTCGTCCGTCGACGATCGCTTCTTTTTTGCCACGAGCATCATTTCGCCGCGATCGGCGATCGCAAATGGGGGCGAATTTTTTCTCCGCCGCATTCGCGCGTTCTCGCCGAGAAGAAGAATCGTGAAATGAGAAGGGCGCGACGTCCCAACGAATAGACGAGCTACCCTCGACTATTTTTTTTTTTCTCTCTTTTTCCTATCTTTTTTTTATTTTTGGTCATCTGTGGAAAAAGAAAACGAAAGTGACACAGACACAGTCTTGGGAGAAGAGCACACCAAGAAAGGGACCGGGGTGCCCCCCCCTTTTTTTTTTGTAATTGATCTCACGCGAGAATCAAGCGTGTGCGTGAGACTACGCGCGTGTGTGTGCGCGTGTGCGTGCGTGGGTGTGCGGTGCAAAATCGGAACAAAAGGTGGACAAGGCATAGACAAAAGGGAAAAAAGAGGATGCCGAGGAAGAATCGTATCGAATCGATCGCTACTCGGCTGCTACCTGTACATTTCACGTCTTCTTCGTGTTTTTTTTTCTGCTCGTCTCACCGCCTATCTCTTTCTCTATGCCTGCTATCTCTCTCTCTCTCTCTCTCTCTCTTTATCTGTCTCTCTTTCCTCCTCCAGCGCATTGCGAGCTTGATTGTAAGGGTATTGCTAAAACGACCACTGTTTCCCTCGCTTAACACACCGTGCCTGGCTTGTAACGCCTACTAACACCGTTAGAAAGTATTAGAACGTTCTCTTTCTATGAAAATCTCGACCGATTAACTTGTCACGGATCTTTACTACGATCGCGTGTCGAAAGGATCGATAAGAGTCACAGTTTGATTTAACGCGCGCGCGCGGAAACTCGCCAGTATCTCTGCGATGTTTCGAAGGAAATCGTTGGAACGTTCATGATCACAGTAGTTTAACCAATACATGAACCGTTCAATTATTTATCAGAGAGTTTCGAGTCCTGCTCACCGCCACGATACGGTGTTCTTTCCAGCAGCAGGGTATTTAAATTAACAGCATGAAGGAACGTTTCACGCTACAGCGCCGCCACCGCAAGCATTTCTATTAACTTCGTCCCGGCCGATCGCGACGAGAATCGACGCGGGTTCGATCGATCGCTGATAATAAAAGCGGCACGTTATCTCGTGCTCTCTGTTTGCATAAGCTGTTGCGATTTTAATTGCCGCTGCATCGCGAGAGGGAAGTATGGCACTTCATATTCCCCGCGGGGGGAAGAAAAACGAACGTAACGATACGCTCTGCAAACGTTTCGCTATCCCGTAGAATCTCTCAGCAACGACGATGAACGCGTTACGTTCGAGAGTCCAATTTAATTAATAAGAACGCCACGAATTTCACTATCTCGAGGTAGAATTTTTGGTGGCCAAAGTAAGGTACACGTAGAACGAGAAACCCGCCTTTAGAACTGTTGCTGCCCTCCCCCCCCCCCCCCCGCCCCATTCTCAGACTGCCCCACCCCCCTGCCCACCCTAGAATTTTCATCACTTGTTTGAAACGATCTCACTCGTTTACCACATCGTGTTTCCCCCTGGAAGTGTAACTGGTTGTCTGTCACCCCCGTTTTCCACGCTTTTCTATCTCTACTCCACTGGTTTGTTAACTCTCACGAAGGTGGACTCGTCTCGAGACCGGATTTAGAGATCACGAGACCGAAGTGCCATGCTGTGAAATTCTCCGAGTCACCCCTCCCTCGTCACCCTCGTCTTTTGTTTTTTTGTTTTTCTGTTTATGTCTGACAAAAGCGACCCTTGTAAATTACACCCATCGCCCCCTGTAAATTACCCTCCCTCTTCCCTCGCTGGTCGCTGCGACGCGCAACGACAAAAGAAACGATACTCTTTCTCTCTCTGCCCCGCCCCCTCCCCCTGCACCTCCCCCCCCCCCCGTACTGACTTCCCCATTTTATCCCTTGTGAAAGAGACGTGAAAGTGAACACGTACACGCGTCTACGATGTCGAAATGGGAACGAGCGAAATTGATTTTGCACCGATTCGCACGCACCACCGACTGTCAGTGTCCTCTTGTCATGGTGTTCAATTGGGCCTGTAAATAGCGGATCCTTTCTGGCGGAAATCTGCTCCCCCCCCCCTCCCCCTCCCCCGTCGCCTGGTTTACACCCGCTGTTCGACGGTCCATCGTATTCTTTGTCGCGCCACGCGAGTCGACCTGTACGGGCATAAATTCCCTCCCCTGGAAATATCATTTTCAGGCGTGGACAGGGAGCTCGACTTCGTTACGCCCGATAACGGGCAGTCGTTCAATCACGACAGGTCCGGATATCGCGGCCGGGGATACAGACGGACCCGATTAAATTTCCAATCTAAAGAATTAGAGATCCGTGGAACAGCGAGAGGAGCAGAATTCCATCGGTCCAGGAAAGGGATTGTAGTGGACGTTTTAATTCTTTTTTTCTCTCTCTCTCTCTCTCTCTCTCTCTCTCTCTCTCTTCACCCTCTGTGGACAAAGAGCTGATCGTGACCAGCCCTCCCTCTGATTGGCCAGAATGAAATTCACATCCTATCATCGCTGATCCCCTCTTTCCTCTCTCATCCCCCCGTCCCCTCGCCTCTTTGTTTCGTTCCATGTGGAATACGTACGCCTGTCTCTCTTCCTCTACCGCTCTTTTCCCCTTTCTCTCTGTCGCATTCTCTCTCTCCCCCCCCTCTCTCTCTCTCTCTCTCTCTCTCTCTCTTTCTGAGCCGCGAGGAAGTCCGAGAGGGAGGAACGAAACGGGCAAAGGAAAGGCTACAGCGTCTCTCCGAGAGGGAGGAGAGAATCCGACAAGTGGCTTCCGGAGGAAGTTTTACGTCTGAGGAAGCTATCCGAAGACACTAGAGAATCAATTTCTTTGAAAGACCCGTAGAGAAAGCGGGCACGTTTCCGAAGACGAAGGGAGACCTTCGCTGTACGATGCTACCGGTCGGAACGATTGACCGGGAGAAGAATAGACGTGACGTATCGTTGAACGTTAACCAATCTTTTACAACCGCGGGCTCACTGTCTTTCCACGTGCTCGACACGTCTGTTCTATGCTCGGTCAACGTGTCACGAAAGTGCATCGCTCTTACGAGCTTAAGAACGTGGCTTTCAATTGCTTTGAAGACTTCGCGGAGAATAATATCTTAACAGAGGATACATTCATGTGCAGCAGCCGATCTCCTTTAGCCAGTAGCTTACTCTTTGCCATGTGTTTGCTCAGACCGTGTTTGTGGGGGGACGTTGAGGAGGCAATATGTGTATAAGTTTGATCCAGCCGTTGGTACAGTTTGATTTTCTTTTTCCTTTTTTTCTCTCTCTCTCTCTCTCTCTCTCTCTCTCTCTCTCTGTTTCTCTCTGTGCATTCAACCTCGTCTATATTCTACCTCCGCCAATTTTTTCCCATCCGCCCCACCGCCGTTACCTGGCATTGCAGTTAATCAGCAAGCCAATTCACTGTCAATCTCGACTCGTCGAGTGGCTCGCTAACCGAATATCTCTGTTCTCGCTGCGAATCCGTGTGCGACCCTCATCTCCCGCCCTGCTTCTGGCACGCAGGTAGCATGCTAATTTCCGCCCGTGCTCTATCGTTCTTTCGTCCGCTAATCGATTGCTGCTCGTACGTTTTCGTGCACGTTCGTTACAATTGCGCTTTCGGGTGTCTGTGTTTCGCGGCTGTTCCGCGGTGATTTAAGAAGAGACACCGACGCTTTGTGTGGTATTGCCATTCAACATCCGAGATTCTGCTTGTTAGACCGAAAGGGAGTAGCTTCCCTTCCGCGAGCACGAGTCGTCCTCCCGTTTATGTCTCCGAGGGACGACTGGCCCCCTGGGAACGCGACGGCTGACTCGAAAATTCTGACTGATCCAATTCACTTAAGCGTTTCCTATCCGGCCAATGTATCCAGTGGGCGTCGTCCCTCGGACTTCCTAGTTTGCCGCGTCGAAGGATCAATGATAGATTCGCATGATTATACGACGAGAGATCGGCCCGAGCGTAAAACTAATGGTAACTTCGATTCGCTGCAGATCTCGGACTTGAACAGCCAAGTGAACGACCTCCGAGGTAAATTGTAAGTAACCGTTTCACGCGATCCACTTGCCCGTTTCACTTTCCCGCCGCTTCTGTCCCGTCGGTTGGGAGAATAGAATTCGTCACGGGTGTACTAATGATTCGTGGATATTGTTAGCATGAAACCGACGCTGAAGAAGGTCTCCAAGTACGAGAACAAGTTCGCCAAGCTCCAGAAGAAGGCAGCCGAGTTCAACTTCCGCAACCAGCTTAAGCAGGTGAAGAAGAAGGAGTTCACCCTCGAAGAGGAGGACAAGGAGGTAAGGACGATCGTTTTCGATAAGGCCGAGTCGATGCTCTAATTTTTTCACGTAGATCTTTTCCCCCTCCCGTCGATGGCGCGCCCCGTTTTGCATTTTTTTTTTTTGGGGCTCGACGAATTACCCGCGTTTGTCGGACAAGATTCGCGGGAATACAAGATTCTATTTCGAAATATTGTACGATCTTTTTCTCCGAGGAATATGTATTCTCTGCGGATCATTTTGACGTCTCCGAAGCATTTTGAATTTTTGCCATACGACGGGCGGGCCTGTACTCACGTTTTTTCCAGCCATTGAGAAAGACAGTTTTTGTGGCTCTGGTTTTCTTTCCGTGTAAATAAAACCCAGTCGGCAGGTTTTCTCCCCTGTATCAGTAGCATTTTGTTCAGTGTTGTCCTTTCATGGAGATCGATCGACTCGCTCGAGGCCCTCCCCCTTCTAATTCAATTTATACGAAATCTCTGCTATCGGCAACGTTCAACGCATTGAGACGCCCCGGTAAATTGACGGTGGAATTTTCATGTCACGTAGATCTCCTTGAAGGGACCGTATTTTTTTTTTCTTTATCCGTTTTTCGTACATGTACAGTCCCCTGTAGTAGCGATAGTTGACTAGGCAATTGTGTTGTTCTCCACAGCCCAAGAAGTCCGAGAAGGCAGAGTGGCAGACGAAGAAGTAGATTTAAAATAAAAAGGAGAAAAACCAAACGATAAATACAAAAAAGGAAACACAAAGCAAAGCAAACACACGCGTGAACAGAGTAAAACATGATATATAAGATATAATGTTGAAAGAGCTTTAATACGGAGTATAAAATTAATATCCGCGTGACCCCGTGTTCGTTGCAGCCGAGCCGAAACGCGGAGCGCGATGCTCGGATAAGCAAAGTAATCACGGCGATTACTCCTCGGAGGAACCTTCCCGTTCCTTTGCTAATTCGATGATTATTTCACGTTGATCAGCGTGGCTTGTTCCATCGCTTCTCCTCGAGCCGTTTGTAAAATCGTAGACTCGACCAGCGCTCGCTTAGGTTGCAAGCGAGGCTTCATTCTCGACCCGGTTCATCGATTCACGGCGATTAGATAGCGAGCTTTCGCGCGTCACGATAAACCAGAGAGAAAAGAACAGAAGCTGCGTGAATAAACGATCGATGAAAATGCTTGTCAAAAGGAGTCGGTTTGTCTTCCTTCGAGTATCGATTACTTACTCTTCCACACCCTCTCAACGTCAGGTCGTCTCCCTCGATTATGTTTTCTTTCGTCTCGTAAGAGTTCTTTTTTTTTTTTATCAATCATTTATTTTGCACACGGTACCATACTCGAGATCCTCGATCGCGACGATTCTCGGCCGGCCGGTACGAAATGTATGAAATCGAAGCGAACGAGTCGCCTCGTCGTTCCGGCGATTACTTCCAGCATCCGATAAGGGAAGGGTCGAGGGTTATCGAGCATCGTTCCGTTCAGCTCCACTAATTTTTTTTCTGTAAGCTCTGCTTACTTTCCTTTTTCTCTCTCTCTCTTTCTCTCTCTCTCTCTCTCTCTCCTCCGCCGTTATTACGCTCCTCGACGACACCGCGGGTCATCGGAGATGGTGCCTAAGTAATTTGCTTTTAACGCCTCTCTACTTTTCGTTTCATCCTTTCTCTTCTCTTTCACTTCTAACGCCATTCGTCGCAATGACTTCGGTAATCGGCGCGACCGAGGGGCGATACTGGGTTAAAAGTATACGGTTAAAGAGAGAATAATAATAATAAAAATGAAAGAAGCGAAAAAAGGTGAGAATGGCTTACAAATGTATATTTAAGACTCACAGACTTTCTTCCTCATTTCGTACGTAATAGCAGAAGCGCTTCACTCACAAGTGCCTTTTCTTTTTCACACTCTTCTCTATCTGTCTTTCTTTCTTTCTCTCTGTCTGTCTCTCACTGTTTTCTCTACTTCCGCCAACTGTCTCTAATTATCGACTTGCGTCTGCATACATTTCGTTTATCTTCCGTCTGCGCTGCTGGGTTGATCGCGAAAGGCTCCGTTAGGGAATGATTGTCGCGCGCTACGCAACAGGATCTGGGAGGACACGTTAAAAGGACATTTCTACTTAGAGTCTCTTTTCCAAGATGCGATAAGCTCTTTTGCGGCTTGCCTTTACTGCAACATCGTTCGGCTGCCATGCTTCCAGGCTGTAAATGTGTAGGATTGTTACCCCGTCTGAATTTATTTTCTTTCGATTCCGAACCATGCGTCGATCGTCGATTCGATAATTCTCACGCGAAATGCAACTCTCGACAGACACGATGCGAAAGTGCTTTCTACGATCGATGGGTGGTTCTGTCGTGCCCACCAATCGTCGATCGTGATTCATGGCAGAAAGCGAGGGAGGCCCCGGTCGCTCATGAATCACGAGCGACAAGCTGTCCATCGTTAAGTTTATTAATTAGTACGTACGCTCTAATAATTGTCCACGTCTTATCCGTTGACTAATGATGTTGCTCTTGCATTATGTTCGCAGAATGCGTCAAAAGATAAGGTAAAGCTTTAACGATCAACACCGTAGATCGGCATGCTTCTTTAGGGGAGAGTGTGTGCGTGTTAGAGAAAGATGTTAGAGCAGAGGGATGGTGTGAAGGAACGAAGTAAAAGAAAACGATAGGATAGATAGAAAACGCTTACTTTCCTTAACGATGCGACACGCGATAATCGGCCTGGCGATCAGATTACACATTATTTTTGTCAAATAATTCCGTGTCTCGCCGTGCTTTTCCCGCGGCGGCAAACTTTTTGCGCGACACTTTTTTGCGAGCGAACGTGTCCCGTCGTTGAAGGGCTCCACGGATCTGTCCGTTTTTCTTCCTATTTTTTTTTCCCCCGCTCGTACTCTTCTCTCGCCACTTTTTTTTTTCACTAACAGTTTGCACGGCTTTTGAATGACGACGAAGAGAGAAGATCGATGGGTCGTCGACGAAACGATCGGGGGGGCGAGGCTTCCCAATATTTTTGAGAGGAAATTTGAAATTCAAGGGCACGACCGAAGATACAAGCGGTTTTTTTTTTAATAATTCAGTACACGCAATTTTTCGCGCGCCCCCACACAGAATATTCCCCCGACGCGTGGCCCTGCTTCTGCGAAGGTTTACCCTGACGCTAACCCAGAGCCTGGCGTGTGCAAATTTCATCGAGTTACGCTCGCGAAACGCGGGCTGCTAACACGTTCTCTCTGAATTTTGCAGAAGAAACCGGACTGGTCGAAGAAGGGCGAGGAAAAGAAGGTAAAGGAAGAAGAGGTGGAGGCATGAGAGAAATAGAAACTCACTCTCGACGTTTTCGAGAAGGGATCGTCCATCCGTCTACCCGATAACATCTTCGACGCAAGAACTCAAAACTTCCTCATTATTATTTACTCTCTCTTCTATTCTTCTTCTTTTTTTTTTTAATCGTCAATTAATCGAACGTCTGCCGTTCCCGAACTGCACGCAGAAATGTCACGTTGTCTCTGTCATTTGTCCAACGATAGTTCCTCGTTAATTATCACTCTTCTTTGAGAATGCCGAACCAGAATTTCAGAAGTGTCGTGACTGACCAGTTTTATCGTCCACGAGATACATGTATGTACATATTCATCGGAAAGGGAGGAACAAAACCCCGCACCGTTCGTTTCCGTTTGCCAATGTTCTGTTTCTTTTCTTTTTCTTTTCTTTTTTACACGTGAGCCCCGTAAATGTTACGTAATTAATTCTGTGAACTGGATGAAGGGAGAAATGAAGCGCAATTATAGCAGGCAAGGGAATCGTTATTTAAGGTTTATTGTAAAGCAAAATATTTAACGACAATGAAAACAAACAGTGTCACCTGTGTGTTCACTCTCCCCTATTCCACGATCCCGTTCTTCATCTGTGACCATTTTGTTCTACGATCGAAGGCGACGCCGACGCTTCGGGAACTTCAAGTAAAGACTTTGAAGGGTCTAACAGCTGTGATTCCAGTGGAAGCCTGTCCGTGTAATTTGTCCCCGAATGTCACGAGCCCCGTGTACCCCGCACTTTCGTTTTTAACCGACGAACGAAGTTGTCTTACGTTGACGCAAGTTCTATGGCATTATCGTGGAGCTGACTAGCTTCACCTCAGAACCCACTGTCTTCGACTCCGATCCGATCACGGAGAGAAGGTAATAGCACCCCTGTCGCTCTCGACTCAATGCCCCAAGCGCGGAGCGTCTTAATGCCGCTGTTAATTCCGCGAACGGCTCAATTTACAACGCGATTATCAGCCTCCGCGCAAGAAGCCAGACTTTTTACCGTGCTCGAACCTTTGCTCCTTGAGAAGACCACGATCCGCGTCGAACGCTCAATGAGCCGTATAAAATGGTAGAGCGTACGGCCGGCCGTGTACGATCTACCGAGAAATTTTACGCCACGTCCTATAAATATCGACGACGCTTTAAGGAGCTGAATCGCTCCATTAAATTCCCCGTGGCGATCGACACGTTTCAAGCGAAATCTATCATTCGATCCACGGTTTTATGTTTCGCTGCGAGCTCGGCGCAATTATCGAAATAAATTCAATTTTCCAGCAGGCAGCAAACACGGTAGGTGCGTCGTTAATTGGCTTCCGCTTAATTACGATTCGCTACGGAGTGGCGTTTTTATTGCAAACGCTCTTTTTTGTACGCTCGCCCATGGTCGCTGGTATTGTTTACGCTTCGGACATCGCGCGTCCAGCGGGGATCATTTTATTACAAAAGCTTACGGTGTTTATCGAAGCTGCGGCACTGTTTACAATACCGTCGCCGATTGACCGGCGAGTTTTTCATTTCGACGTTACACACCGCTGTTCCATCGACGAGAATCGCTGTGAGAATTATTCGCGGGGGTGGCAGGGGGCAGCGACGGCCACGATCATCATTCGGTCGACACGCGTAGAAATTAGCTCGCCCGGTGTTTATTATCTCGGCGCCATTGTTTAATTATCTTGACAATATTCGGGCTCGCGGATGACCGTTGATTTAGGTTGTCGAACCGAGCCGAGAGGAGCGCATCCGCGGGCACTTGAACGTTACATAAAACGTTATTATCACGCGGTGGGACAAATGATGTATCTATAAACGCCGGGCTTAACGCGAGTACATCCGCGAAATCCTCGGCCGCGGCTGTAAATCACGTAATTTAACGCCGCGCAGCTGTGGGCGCAATTTTATCCTGGCCGCGTTTACCCAGTTCCGGCGAAGTAAACAGGGGAAAAATAAACGTTATTTCATTCGCCGAGAGAGAGAGAGAGAAAAGAAAAACAGCTTCTCGACACGTTGCTGTGCTTCGATTACCAAATTGGTGAGATTTTCGAATGTCCACGAGCGACGTCAGAACGTCAGAACGTAAACGATACTAGCACTGTTTTATATAATAACGCAAGGTCCCACTAAGGAAGGTCCCCTTTTTGGAAGAGAAAGTTTCGGGCTCCGTGACTGGTATTTCAGGCATATTCATGTATCTTCTATCTTTTCGTATCCGTTTTAACACATCGCTGGTTCTGCCGAGCGCGCATACCGGAAATACCAGTTTGCCAGAGAACAGAAGCGTCTCTTCTGAAGATGTCCTAAGAGATTATCAAATCCTTGTGGAAGCATACGTTGCCAAGTGGCGTTAAACCAATCGGTGTTGTAATGTGATCGTTGTACATGTCTTCGGGATTAGGGTAGCATGCAAATGGTTTGATATATCGCTGCTACATAGGAGGAACCACCAGCAGAAGTCCCCCCGACGCCCGAACCCGCGAAAGCGCCAACACCTGAGCCTGCGCCACCGGCTGCACCAGCTCCAGCACCAGCGGCCGCCCCAGCACCAGAACCAGCGCCAACACCAGCGCCAGCGCCGACGCCAGAACCAGCTCCAGCACCTCCAGCCGAGGGAGCTCCTCCTGCAGCTCCATCGGAAGGTGCTCCACCTGCGGAAGGAGCACCAGCGGCACCCCCCGCGGAGGGCGCGCCACCGGCTGGTCAGTAAATCGGTTCCAAACGTCGCGCTCAATTCGTTTCATCGCTAGTCGTGGTGTCTCTTACTGTACAGAGTCTCCCACTTGAAATGTGCCCTGCACTTTCTGGTTTTAAAAGGAAATATTCTCAGGGACGGGTTCGGAGATTTGGCGCCCCTAAGATGACAAACGTCCGCAGCTCTTTCTATGAAATATCATCAAATATTTTAATTCAAAAGAGCTGAGACAATTTTGAAATTACTTCAATATGACAACTCAGATATGAATTATTGCGAATTTGCTATATGAAAACAAAGTTAATTGGTTTTAAAGTTGTCTCAAGCCTTCGTGGTTAAAGTTTTTTCAATTTCTTTCGCCCAAAATTTGTCGCTTCCGAAAATCTGGCGCCTCCGAAAATTTCGCGCCCCTTAAAATTTGCCGCCCCCGAAAATTTGGCGCTCCCTAAAATTTGTCGCCCCGGAAAATTTGCCGCCCCCGAAAATTTGCCGCTCCCGAAAATTTACCGTCTCCGAAAATTTGCCACCCACGAAAATTATCCACCTCCGAAAATTTGCCGCTCTAGGCGTACTTATTCACATACAAATCCGCCCCTGAATATTCTCAATTGAAATATCACAAATAGGCGACGAGTAGCATACGAGAACACTGTGGGAGACCCTGTAAATCACGATAACACTACTTACTTAGTACTTTCATCGCCGTCGCTTATTATCTTTAATGCTCTTCGTGTGTTTCAATATTCGTGACGATAACAACGCGAGCGAGTCGCTCGCTCGAGAAGCTGCGCCCAACGGACGAAACGAAAAATGGCGTTCGTCGCGGTCCGTCCTTTCCACGGTAGATATAGAGTAGACCTAGAGAATTTGTCAGGTGCATGTACTTGTTCAGAGGGTGCGCCAGCGGCTGCACCTGCAGAAGGTGCGGCACCACCACCAGCGGAAGGTGAAGCGCCAGCTGCAGCTCCTCCTGCGGATGGAACAGCACCGCCGCCAGCGGAAGGCGCGCCCGCCGCACCTCCTGCTGAAGGTGCACCTCCCGCTGAAGGTGCACCGCCAGCGGAAGGAGCGGCGCCCGCGGCTGCACCCGCAGCTGCGCCCGCGGAGGGTGCACCGCCCGCGGAGGGTGCACCACCCGCGGAGGGCGCGGCCCCAGCACCACCAGCAGAAGGTGATCTTTGCCAGAATTTTACCGATCACCCCTCCACTTCTCTGCCATCGTCGTCTGCTATCTGTCCTTCCGCTTATTGCCGGAATAACTGCCTGTTTTACCTGTTTGCCTGGGTCGTCTTTCGAGCAGGGACACCCTTAATGCACGTGAGATTGATTAAAGGGGAATTAACTCGTTTCCCTTAGGGTAATAGCCCACTATTACACTTTCGCAACGAGTTAATTCGTCTTCTCCAGTTAACAGGTTACAGGGTACTAATACTAACTCCAACAGTCGAGGCAAAAGTTGGCAGTGACTCTGAACAGCTAAAAATCCTTTGCCACGACTGTGGGATTTGTGACGAGCATTTGATAAGAAACTGTTCTGACTTCGTAAAGGCGCACCCGCACCTGCACCAACGGAAGGAGCACCAGCAGCACCACCGGCCGAAGGAGCCGCTCCCCCTGCAGAGGGAGCACCCGCTGCACCTGCACCAGCCGAAGCACCCCCAGCGGCACCCCCAGCAGAAGCTGCACCAGCGCCCGCGCCTGCTGACGGTAACCCTCTTTCACTCCCCCAGCTCTTAACGATCGCTTACATTACAGGAATCGTCATCTCTTCTCGCTATTAATCATAGAACTTACGCCACTTCCGCTTTCCATTTTTTTAATCACTACTCTGTTCCGTACCTTCGGCCGAACTTTGGCTGCAGTTACTTTTGAAGTAAGTCAGCCGAAAGGAATGGAAAGGCAACGTGCTAGTCCCCATCGTCCATCCATCGTCTCTTCTTTCACTCACCGACCACTTTCTCTGAATTAATCCCTTCTTTTCTCTTTCCAACCCAACTTCTAGGTAGGGTAGTTTTATTAGTGAGAGTTTCACTGACGGTCAGTCCCAATCGGCCAGTAAGAGGCTCAAAGTTCACCGTATATGGTATGTCAGCTTGAACGTCCACGATCTAGTAGAGGACTAAAAACCTAGTGGCTCTTCGCGTGTGATGTTTTCAACGAAATAATGAAAATGACTAATCGCAACATCGGTCACAAAGTTCATCGTACCCGCGGTGACATTTAACGTCATGGGAGTCAAGGAGAACTTCAACCATATACTCGTCACTCGCACAGTGACTTCATTTCAGCATCTTTACCACCACTCGGAGGATAACATTAACTTTTAGCCGAGTGTTTATAATTTTAGCTGAATAGTTAGAGATAGAATAATCCTAGCAGTAATAGCGATAGTACTAGTAGCGTTAATAATAATAGCCGGAGTAGGAGTCGTGGAATTCCTCGAAACTTCGATGAAAGCGCAAGAGGGTGAGAGGTATAAAGCAAATACCTCTCGGAGGAGCAACGACTCAAAGCTAAAAGGACTAATAATCGATTAATCTAAAGAATTCAATTTCCTCCGCTTTCCGAGGAGGATTTAACACTGTAACACAGATGCGTGCAGCTTTCCCCTTTATAAAGGAGTGTGCCTATTTTTTATTTGCAGCACCCGCGTCGTAACTTCGTCGAAGTTGGAACGGACGAAGGGCCACCTCGCTATGTAATTTCCACTGGTTGACGTCAGAATTTGCATAAAACGTACACGGAAAAGCATAGAGTGCGGCTGCAGATGCGTCGAGCCATATTACGTCTCGGGCGCGACGGCCCATTCGCGTTGCTGGCTGCCATCATCGTCGTTGCCGTCATCGCCATATCATCATCATCGTCATCGTAATCATTGTTTTCTTCGTCATGCACACGCGTCAGCTTTCAGCATTACTATTTATGCGTCACGCGCGCCCCGGGGCGCGCCAGCGAGAACAGAGCGGAAAGAAATAGAGAAAGGTCGCAAAGGGGGCGCTTTTCGTTTCACGTGTTCTTACCTGGCACCTTCGTGGATTTTACGACAGGCCGCCGCTCAAAGCAATCGCGGCCACCGTCGCCGAGTGCCGGTGTTCCCTCATTCTAGATAATTACAGAGGTGGACAACAATATAAGCCGCGCGTTTGCTCCAGCCCCCCGAGAGGTCCTCGTCGCCCGTGACTGTCGTCGCGCACGATAAAAGCGTTCATTAAACGATTCCACGGATATTTTTCTATCGAATGAAATCGAACGACCTACGGAATTGACACTACACTGTCACGTTTCTATGTATATAATTCGCGACGCGTTCTATCGAAGTTTAATGCTGATACTATCATCAACACTTCCTTAGATTAGAGAATTGGATTTCGTAATAAAAACTTTACTGCGATTACCGAAAATTTACCAAACGACGACTACCAGTCCCGCCCGATTTATTTCAACTTTAAACGCTTCCCGCCGAACCATTAACGTCCCCCATTTGGCCCTCCACCCGCCAGCGTGTCGATTAATATTCAAATCCCGCAGTGCTTTGATTTCCTCTGCGCCCTTATTCGGAAATGTCCATTGTTGGTCTACCACCGTGCCGCGGGGGTTGACAGGACTCATTCGTTTATGTTGCTCACCGTCCTGCCGCGTGTTTTGCTAATCCCTTTGTCGCTTTGTTTCGCTGCACCGGAACGTAGCTAACGTGGGGACAATAGGCGATCCTCCACAATGGAATTTACGTGGGTCAGTCTTATTCTGTACAGCCCCATCCCTGTACCATCCCCTTCCCCCGTGCGATTGATTCAATTACGTTGGATTACGCGAGAACGCTTTAAATTGTCTTTCAAGTTGACGTCCGGTAACTGAAAAAGAAGAACAACAGATAAAGGAGCTGCAATCTAACTGAAGGCCGTACGATGCTCTCATATTTACGATCCGTGCACACGGAAGCTGAGAAAACAGTCGCGTAATACTCGCGTATTCGTCTGGAGCGGTAAGGCTGACATGCAGAATGCTAGTATACGTCGTTAGGCAGCGCGTAATTCGAAACTCGAGGCCGCGCGCGTTGCGGTGAGCCGGCGGCGCCGCGCACGGCCAGTCAGTCGCGCTCCAGCCGTCGCGGTGGTAAGTGCTCGTCGCGCTCTCGCCGCTCCTTTAAATTTTACGGTGCTCCATCCCCGCCAAGCTCTACGCGCTCCCAAACAAGCGGATTGTTCTCCCTCGTGCTACGTGACACTTTGTGTAACCGAAACAGTGCGTAAACGTGTGCACGGCCGACAGAACCAGTGCATCTGCGGCGAAACCCGAGCACGTTGTGCGAACAAGTTGCCCGCGTTACACAACTCCATCCTCGACTCGTCCCGCGCGGGAAACGCTGCGAACTCCCGGTGCATCTCCGTCGCCTTCTTTTTCCCTCGCTGTCACGCGGTCGCTTGGAGGATCGCTCGGTAAGTCGACATTTATTGTTTCACTCGAAGGGTTCCCTTCGATCGAGGGGATTCGCACGGTGACTTCAGGAGGGGAACGCTGCGGTGATCGGAGACGCAGTAATGTGTCGAAAATGGCGTCGTTCTTTTCACGTGCATTCATTGTATTCTACGGTCGAGCTGGATTTAGAGACACTCGTACGTCGCGTGTTAGATTTTAATAAAGGGTTTAGAGAATATTCCATCGTATCAGGGCTGGATTAAGAGCTTTAGAGGCCCTAAGTACTTAAAACATTTTAATCACTTCAACTCAATGATTTCCTAGGCATTTCCGATAATTTCACTAAAAAGTGTTTCTAACAAAAGTTAGATTTTAAAATTTAGAAAATTTCTACGGTGCCCCTCTTTCTCCTGATGCCCTAAGCACGTGCTTGTTTTGTATATTGGTTGATCCAGCACTGCATCGTATGTTCGTCGACGAGTAGTTCCTTGCGAGTGTTTTACTCGTCGCGTCGAGCCTACCGTGACCTTCAGCCCGTTAGTAAATGTTTTCTTCAAGCTGCTCGCGGTCGAGTCTAGGGCGACGCGAGTCGCGAAAATAAACTGTTTCACTCTGGCCCAGTGATTCTCGTAGCTGTTCCAGAGAAACTGTTGAGCACGACTGGCGATACAATAGAGTGGGCGAGGGGAATGCGAGCGGTTTACGCGAGAGATTCTCAAGTGACTGACTTGATTCCTGCGACCGTAGTTTAGGGTGTATGGTTTCTCGCGCGGCTCCAACGGTCGGAGGCATGCAAACAGAGTGCACGGTGATCGATTACACGCTGGTGAGCCACGAGTTCGTTAAATCGCGGTCCGGGGGGATTTATTTCGACAATCCCAGAAAGAATTCCGCCGACTTCTTTCCGGTCACACCGGTTCGCATCGCGTGGTGCCTACGAAGGAGGAGTCGGATAGGACAGCGGGCGTGAGAGGGAGGGATATAGATGAGCGAAAAGGAGAACAACGGGGGATCCGAGCAAACGGGTCACTCCGCGACAAAAAATCTGACGAGCTGTCCTCGTGGCTGTCCCTCGAGACGAGCGTGCTATATTGGCTACGTACCATACCGAGCCAATTTCAGATTAATTCGTTTCCCTCCTTTTTTTAACTGCCTCGCAGAGGAGGTTAACTGTACCGCGTGGGTTGGCAGGGCGCTTCGTTATCAACTTGCGAATTTTCATTATATTCACCGTTCACTCTGTCAGAAAATAGAAGCGAACGGTAGTTTAAATCTGATTGAGTATATCCTATGGGTATATTAGAGGGCGCAAAAATTTTAAAAACGGCATCGACGCAAGCCCTCCCCCCCCCCCTCCCCCCGAGCATTTACAGAGCGAATCTAGTTTTCAGTTAAATCAATCTAAACGCGATTGCTGTGTACACTCAGGCCCGGGAAAATTTGTTTCGAGATTGGAACAGCAATCAACCACTGGGAATAACGTTTCACTCTTCCATTCGTGGTAACGTTATTTCGGATTAAATAAAATGTCGATTTGTTTGGAGTGGAAGCAATTCCGAACAGCGGAAATTTGTTTGACCGATCATTCGGAAACGAATGATTTCGAAAAAATATCCAAGCCTGCTTCCGTGGCACGAGCGCGATTGAACGTTGAGCTTTCCTCGTCGTTTCACCTCCGATTCGCAGCAAAATAAACACAGAAATATTTCGCCAGACGGCGATCCCCAAAGTACGGGGGCTACCTTATCATTTTCTACGTAACGGAAAGGAACCTTTATCGATCCCCCACGCGATTGTACAAAGCTATGCTAATATTTCACCTGATACGCTCGCGTTCCGAGCAACGCGGCTACGTAAATACGGCTATCTTCTGCCGGTGAAATATTCCCTTTCCGCGGGCTGGCAACTTGTGCGCGACGCGACATGTAACAGGACGGTTGGACGTGGCGAGAATTCGCCACGGTGGCGTGTGTAACTGGATCGTCTTTCCTCGGCCTCGCGGTAGAAATTTGGTAGCGACGAAGTCACGTTTCCGCGTGCCGTTTTCAATTTAGGATTAACCGTGTAGTCTCCGCCGGTGGCTTAGAGCCGGGGTCAGTTCCGACCGTTTCGAGGCTACGGCACGTAGACGGTGGGCCTCCAATTACCTGGGCCACGAGGGCGACTGTCTCCCTCCTTGAATATGTATGGCTCGTGTGCCAATAGACGGCAAGAATTGGAATCGATGAATATACATGCGATCAAAGGCGATCGCCTTCGACATTAATTGGGTACGCTGCCCGCCCCAATTCGCCGCTCCGGCATCTTATCGACAGTCTCTCTCAAATATTTCCCACTCGAAACGGCGAGGGTAACCGCGGACGTTTTGCAACGTTGTTCGCTAGACCTCCGTTGCGTGAACGCGACGCCAAGAGATCTGGCGTTACGTATGTATATGGGTTAACGATTTCTGCGAGTGCACGCACGGATGTTCCCATTCTGGGCGTCGAGTGCTTCGTTATCACCGTTATCGCCCGCTATAGGTATGCGTGCCCGCGCGTATATCTGCACGCCGTCGGCGTTTCTGCTCTGCATTCGGTGGCGCTCGTCTTGGGGAGGATATAAAAGTCCCTCGTAACTAAGGCGTCCGTAGAATACGAAGCAGCGGGGCTCATAATATGCACCTGCGATAATAATAATCATTATCGTGAGGGTCAATCGCTATGATACGACGCTTCGAAGCGTCATCGGTGATGAGCGAATGAATACGATCACAGGGGAAAGAGTGTTATAAAAATGGCAATTATGAAGGTATCGGAAAGCGAAGGAATGATGGTCTAATCGACCCTGGCAATCCGATCCTTTGTATCCAACCGAACGCGTGACTAAATGCCTCATTGTCCCCGGCGATGACTAGGCGAGAAGGGCCCCGCATCGGTGCCGGCTCGTCGTCGAAACCTCGAGGGTCAATAAACACGGGTCGACCCCGTGACTCTTGAAGGCGCAAAGTATTGCGACGTCAGGCAGCGTCGGGACACGTTTCTACCTGTTAACTGGGCCATTTCTCAATCAGAAACGACTGCAGTTGCAATCATTTGAGAGTGATTAACTCAATACCGTCACAATGACTGCTGCGCGCGGCCTCGCGCTGCACTTACTTCGTCTCTGCGAGTGGGATTGTTAAGCTTTCACCCAGTTAACAAGTTGAATCGTTAGCGTCCACGATTTTATTTTAACAGAGGCGGGAATCGGAGGACCAGGAAACTCGTTCCCCGCTGCTGTTTATTATTTTTGTGGAGAGTGGAAAATTCAGGGTCAGCCGAGACCTGGAGGATCGCGATTTTCTCGCGAGAAGGGAGAAGAAAAGCGATCCAGGGGAGGCTCCTTAATGAAAGCATTAAAATTAAAAACGCCACCATTCTCGGCACGACGCGCCCCTGTTTGCACAGCGGGATTGCGACGCCCGCGTTCATTCTCGCGCAACTGCCGGAACTTTCCGTTCGGCTTGCTCGCCGATTTCACGATTTTCCGCGTTATTAAGTCGCTCGTTTAACCGCGAGATACAATGTCGACTTGCTGCTCGCCGTAGGAAGTCGGCCGACGGCGATTCATGCTCGACGCTCGGCACGCGTGTAACGTCGAGCAGTGATGTAATCTTCGATTGGTCGCGGTCAAAGGAAGAAAAACCGGCACCGGGACTGTTTATCAACGAGCACTGGACTTTGCCGCGTTCTTTCGTGCCGTACGTGGACGCCTCTCAGCGTTATGGATGATCATTGCTCGTGGATCTTCGAAAATTGTCGAGTCCTTGTAGAAAGGCACTGTAAGTGTGAAAATAAAAAAAGAAACATTTCTCCAAAAATGTTCTACGTGCCAATAGTGGCACTATAGTATGGAATTAATAGATTAAGCATATTTAGCAATCGAAACAAATCAAATTTCGTAAATAATTTAAAGTCACCGAAGCGTTTTCTCTTTCCTGAAAAATTTGATTTCTGGCACTTAGTGTTTTCTACGAGGACCCTTCAATTCTGTTTCTACTTTGCGCGTGGGTGTTAAAAGTGTCCAGTGCTGAATATTCGACCTTGGATCTTGCGTTCAGAGCTATGAAAAATCCTCGAATTCTATTTCCCTAAGTCCTCGCATCGTTATCGTAGCGCTGTTATAATCCGATCACTGTTCTATCACCTCGAAATGGTCAAGAATACAGCGACATTGGGCTCCCCTACGAGGCGATTGCAGCGTGCACTTGGCTGCACGTTGGAATTACGTCGCAAGGACGTTGCAATCACGCAGGCACTCAGGCGAGAAGTAATTAAAAAGAATCACGTGCAGCAAGAGCGTTGGTAACAATGTCCCCGCGCTCTCCCAAGCCGAAAGCGGCCCACGCGCGGGTGGAGACGGGACGTCCGAGCGCGTGCACGCGTTTTCGCGCTTCGACGACCCGAGGCATTCGATTGTCCACGGCCCAGGGATGATTTATAGCCCGCGGAAGCGTCGCCGGTCGGACGTTTCACTCTCCCGCACGCCACGAACAAGTAGCACCCGCGCTCGCCGATTAAACCGTTCGCCGCCAAGGTCCCAAAGAGGCGTGTCGCTTCGGAGAAAGCGGAATCGGCGAGTAATTTCAAAATCAATAGCAATATCAATTAAACGGTCAGTTTACTGCCGGCTGAAACGGCGGACGAGGGCGAATCGTCCGTTTCTTTCGAGGTAGTCAATATCAATTCGTAATAACAGCCGCGGATCCTCCATCTGCCACAGTAATTAATTCAATTACACCGGCGTTCATGCGCCATGAAACCTGTCATTTCTCGAATATCAAGCGAACGGTGTGACGACGAGCCGAACGAACGCCACCGCGGCCCCGTTAAATTACGCTAATAAGTCTCTACATCGAGCGCGGCCGCGAGACGTTTCGCCTTAAATCCCGCCGATTCAACCGAAGCGCATTGCCTTAAAAAGCTTTTGCTCTTGCACTCCCCTCCCCGCCCCCCCCCCCTTTTCTCTCTTTCCGCGTCCCTTTTGCCGGCAGTCTCGCCTTTTTCCTGAATGCAAATTTGCCGCACGAACGGAGCGGCGGACCAGTTCCCTCTGCCTACTATGCCGCCAATTAAAACGCTCCTTTCCGAGCGGAGGCCCGGTCAGTAGTCGGGTTTCGGCGTGCACGCAGAAACCACCCGGGCCTGGTTTTGCGCGCGGGCAAAATAAAAAGGTGGGGCGAGGGAGGGGGAGGGGGGGGGGAAACGCCCGACGGAATGTTGCCTTTTTAAATCGAGCGCCCTCGAGCATCGAGCGAGCTCCCCCGAAACGCTGGAACGCCCGTTTGACGAGAATTAGAGAGACTTCGCGGAATAAATACCTGGGCGAATAAGCTGTTTAGCGGCGGGGAAGGGAAAAAGACGCGCGCGGTCTACTTTTCCTGTGCGCGGGAGAAAAAGGAGAACTCTCGACGGGGAACGTTAACGGGCGAGATACGCGTCCCGTTATCATCCTCGCGCAAACTTCTCGCTGTTTGCTGGTTCGTATGTAAAGGGCCGGGTGTCCCACGAACGTTGACACTAAGGATAGTTTCTGCGGAGATTAGTTCTATTTTCGTTGGTGGGCGAGGATGATGATGCGGAACTGTTTGAGGACGTGGCGAAGCTTTGGGTATAAAATTAAACGAAAGATTGGAATTATAATAGTAGAGTGGAATGAAAGTGAATCACGAAGGAGTGCTGGAATCGGATCAGATTAGTGACGAGCTGGGCGAGAAAGGTTCCCGAGGGTTTTCGGAGCAGGGGGTCAGGGGTCAAAGGTTTCGGGAATTGTTTTCCAATGGATGAGTCAGACCCCGGGACGCAGAGGCCTGGTAAATACCCGGTAAGCACATATTCGGATGACGCGGGCTTTGGGTAATGTAGATTCTGGAGTTGACGGGGCGGATTTGTTTTAGAGGACAGTATTTAGTCAGCACAGGGGTGGGTGCAAATAGAGTAAAGCGTGTTTGGATCGCAGATTTCGCGTGGCTCGCATGCCACGCTCGTGTTTGCTCGCCGGCGATACGCAACGAAATAACCACCCCTTTATTCCCATCCTCCCCTGCGCTCTTCTCTCGTATAAGCATTCTTCCCCGTGTCCGCGGCTCTGTTAGGAGGTTCTGGCGGCGTGTTTGGTAAACTTATTTCGTCGAACGAGCCGTTTTTTATAGCGGGAGGGACTCTAAAGTCTCTGTAATTAACTGACCCCTCTGGAGCTAAAATTAATTGTTCGCGAGGGAGGAGGATGTTGAAGGAAATCCCAGTCAGGAAAGATGAGTGCTCCAGGGATTCTTGCAAGAAATATCTTTATTACTCGTGTATTATTTCGATGGCTTAGTGCAAAAATAGTTGTACCTACGTCCACTTTTAACGTTTTCGGGAAAGACATGTTTAAACATGCAATGGTACCGTAAACTGGGGGAACATTGGCAGCTAATTAACATATATTAAAGGAGGAAAAGGATAAAAATTTGAAATGCATGAGATGCAATATTATGATAGGATACTTAAAGCAAGTGTAGAAATGTTAATTTTTATATTATATAAGAAAATGTTCCAAAAACATGCCAAAGAAGAAAAATATCATTTTTGACAAATTGATGAAGTAGATATACCTAAATGTGATTTTTATACAGCACGAAGAAACAGCCAAGAACTATTTGTTGCATATAAATACTCAAATTTCACAAAAAGTCCACGTAGGTAAAATATTTGTGCACTGAGCCATCGATATACTTAATTCCAACATTCCCACAGTGTAACGAGTATATAGGGAAAAAAATCAAAAATCAATTTTCCGTTAAGATACAGTTATTTACATGTACTTGATATGTTAATAATATTTATACCCCAAAAATTAATTTTTAACATAAAATAATTCATTAAAATATATTTTTGAACATAATAAAAGTAAAGCAAATAAAATATATATATTTTTAAATACATTTAAATACAAATTAATAACAAACATATGAAACAATTGTAAAAAAAATAAAATCAAGTTTTTTAAATAATTCGTATTGATAGTAAATTTTAAATTATTCATTCTTATTGTACATCTTCATCACTATCAGTTGAATCTGAAGGAATTCAAAGGTCAGTGTCTTTTAAAAATAAACATTCGAGCACAGATTTGTCTAGTTTTTTCGTTTTATTTTGTGTATTTTTTTTTATGTGGGAGCAGATAAAATTTACACCAAATTGAAGGGAATAAAAAGAACTAATTATAGTCAAAAAAATGGAAGAACCGATATGTTTCTTTTTTTTTTTAAATTCTCTCCAGAATTTATAAGATGTGACAAAAAAGAAAGTAATAACTCGAGCCACTGGTACTTATCCATATCTTTAAATGTAAGAATTTTTAATTAATAAAACGAAAAAAGGATATATTTTGCTTATTTAGAAAAAAAAGAAAGAAAAGAACTTATAAATACAACAAAAATGCAGTGGGTAAATGGGCACTGTTTACTATCAATTCCATGAAATGAAATACAAAATTTCAAAACTCAAATTTCTGCTTTTTGAACACGTGCCGCGGCACTGTGATTCCCTCTGAAACTACTAAGTAGTGTCGTACAAGATCCAGTCTTATCGCATTTTGCGCAAGAAATTCTGAAGGTTTCACGACGTTAGATAACAGAACTTCAAAGAATCTTTGCAATGGCCCGGCACGGAACGAGTCGCGTGCCCCGACCTAATATTCCCGGTCCCTCCGGGCCGAAAACTTCGTAAATAATTCCACTGAATAATTCAAAGCGCGTGGGGGGGGGGCGGGGGCGGGGGCGGACGAGGGAAGGCAGTGCGTAGGCGAGCACACGCGCTCGCGAGTTAAACGAAAGCAAAGGCCACGCTCTCATTCGCCGAGGAAACAAGGAACGCCGTTGTAATTGATTCGCTTGATAGATGTGACATCGGCGATCGTTGCGGCCCGTGGTCGCGCAACTGGTCCACGCTTATCCTTCCTCTAAAAATAATTATTTAACAAGCTCGATCCCGTTTCTGTTGCGCGCAAATCCCCGATGAAAACAAATCGCGTTACAGCTTGCGAATGACACTTATCGCGAAGCTTCCACAGCTGTTGCGCCCCTCGAAACACGTAGCCCGCCATGTGGGATTATTGGCGCTCTCGATATCGAACGTGATGCAATTTTTGACGACCCATCCAATGGGAATAATACTTGATGATCAGTCGCCGGCGTTAATCTCCTTTCACTCCTCCACTGTTCATACTCGTTTTCAAAATTCAAATTATCAGAGAGTGGTTCCCGATGGAGAAATTAGCCGTTCAAGGCAGTGATTCCCAATCTGTGGATCGCAAAGTGTTTTCTGGGGAAAATTGTTATGCGCAAAATTTTTTAGCACTTATTTATTTTAATATGGTTACATTGCCATATCTTATTAACGATGCAACATTGATATTTCTTAAATGAAGGGAGGAAATATTTATCTTATCTTATATGAGAGGGCGGGGTCGCAGGTTATTTGAATATTATAAAAAGAGATGACGACTCAAAAAAGGTTGGGAAACACTGATTTAAGGGTTGAAGCCTGTCAGGCCTTCCAAACAACATAAACTCTGGTACGATCTCCGTCCCAGGAGAGGCTGGACATTCCTCCCCGGACGTCTTTCATCGCGAGCAAAGGGACGAAAGAATTCGTTGCGCTGGAATCAGAGATCTCGTAGCTGGTAGACACGCACGTGCGTGGGCGCGTGCCTGTGCACCTTTTAAGGTGCTCGTAGAAGCTCGGCTCCGATCCACTGGCAGCGAGGCAGACCCGCCTCGAAAAACTAAGGTTGCTTCACACGGTCGGGCTGTTGCGTAACTTCGTGGAAATGCATTCCCGGAAACGTGAACCGAAAGGTGTCGGTGCTTGAGGGGGTGGAGCTCTTGCGACAAAGACTCAATTCCTTCTGCTCTTTCCGTTTCACCGGGCTTCTGCGTACGTACAATTACGACGGGAGGGTGAAGCAAACAGGGGAATACCTACGCGAATGTGTTTTTATTCAAGTTCCGCCCGATGCTCGCTTGTATGAGCTCGCAATTTCATTCAGGCATTTCGCGGAAACCTAGAAATTATTAGTAACGAAGATACGTAATCGAAAGATGTCGACAGCTGTCTCAAGGAGTTAGAGAATTCTCCAGTTTACTTCGTAAAGGTGCGGAGCGTGATGAGATTTTACTCGAGAGTTTTCTATCGTGTGGCAAAAATCTCAGCAACAACTGAATGTAAAATAATGGGAACAGTGGCGAGAGATGAGCTTTTTGAAAATGTATCATGAAACTTGTCACATTGAGAGTCTTAGTTTCATTAAACTAATGACAAAATAATTAAAAAAAAATAATAAAGTAATTGTCTCGCGAGATTAAATTCTCACGCGAGACACGATATTTTTGTCTCGTCGTGGATTCCCACCTTAACGAAAGGCTTTTCATTCGCGGCACAGAGTTTCCCCACACCTCCCACCGCAATCTCAACGGCGGTTGCAAGGCGGTTACTAGTATTGCGTCAGAGAAAGCTCGGGAGCTCGCGTTTTACACCTGCGCGGCCGTATTCCCGTCAGGGTTGCATCGTTAATGGGTGTACGTCGATCGTAGCCGAGTCCCAGCCACGTATGAATGCGGGAGCACGCGTGCTGGTGGCGCGTGCGACGATATCTCGACATCCTCCACCTGCCTGACGAGAGACATTAATCCGGACGTTCTCAGCTGGGCGCAGAAACGTCGACGGCTGTCCCCGATCGCTCCGACACTTGTCCTCATCGTCGGCTCGAGGGATCGAAAGATTCTTCCAGCGCGCGAAATTAACGGGGAATATTTATTTCCAACAGCAAATGACCAATAATCCTCGGCAGCTTGACATTGCAATTAATCCGACCTGGAAATTTTCACATCACCGATATCCAATAAATTGCAGCGAATGAAACTCCGAGGCTACATTCCGCTCGGAGGCTCGCCCTTTTACACGTTAACGATCGCTTGTTATTCCCCAATCGATGCCGGCTGTTGTCGGCGAAGGGCGTAGAATCGCCCGCAATAAAGTGCATTCGAAAGCCCTCGGTTTCAGTGACCGAAGGAACTTTTCGTTTTCTAAAAACTGTTATCCGTCCGCACAAATATCGTATTATTTATGATCATTGCGAGGCGACGTGGATGCGACAGAGTATTCGGAGGGAATTGTTCGTAGGGGTTATAGGCGGAACGCGATTCTCTGGTAGGAAGTATGCGCACCGGCGGACGGTTTGTACCTGCCCTGGAAATAAAACCTGCTGAGATTTCTCTGGAAGGACAGAGAATTACGTGCTCCGGAGGTGGGCCGCGCCGTGTCCCATAATCTGCAGGTACGAGAGCAAGGGGACAGCAGCGGTGAGCGGCCGTGAGAATACAGCTCGGGAGGTGCCAGTAAAAATTCAAGCGAACCTGGGGAAAAATGGTCTGCTAAAACGGCGAGCGGTGACAAGAATCCCGACGTTTTTAATTACCATAAAACTTTTCCTGCCGCTCGGAGTTTGTCACGGCACGCGGGGAACACTTGTTCGAGGAAACCATCCGATCCTCCTCAGCGAAGCGTGCTGTACGACAAGAAAGAATTACCCGTTACCTTCTTCAGTCTCGAGGGACATCCACTCCGGCTCGATCGAAGGTCCACCATCTCCGCCGCCGCGCCTCAAAATATCTAGCTCCACCTAAACGGCGGATTTCTAAAGTCGCTGATTAAGTTCACCGCCGTGCGCGGAGTTCTACCGATCGCCCGTGTCGAGTCAAACTTCCTCCTTGGAAACAATTTTAATCATAACTTCGATCCTAGTAACCAACGCGCCTGATGTTGGGACCGATCGGAGCTTCTAAGCGTAACTGCCGGGAGAAGTTTGAAAAACCTTTCTCAACTATTTCTACTTCGCTGAAATTAATACAGCCCCCGCAGTTGTTGCGCTACCATGCCGAGTCTCTTGTACCGAACCATGTTCGGTATCGCGGCATAATAGAGCCCATTTAATTAGCGGCCAGCGTTTGCCGGCGGCATCTGCAGGGCGCCCGATATGTAATCGGCGATCTCCAAGCGTCAGAGGTGAAAATTACAGAGGACCGGGCGCGATCCCCGCGTGTTAACGCGTTAAAACGCAATCGGAATGCGTGTAAATTGAATTCTCGCTCCGCCGTTGGACAAGCATGAATAGTCGCATGTCCCGGCGAGTGATCCAGTTACACAATGATCCGGCTCGTGAGAGCGGCGTAGATCAGCCGTGAAAGTAGCTCGTTAAAAGGCCGAATCACGTACGAGCCGGGGCGATTTTTATCATCGACCCGACACTTCCATTCAGCGACAGAGCGCGCCGGTACGCGTCGCGTGACGACTGTCGTCGCCGGCAGCCGCCGAGGACACGCCAGGCAGGAAGCCGTTTCTCATCTTTCGAGGGAAGAGAAAACCGACTCTGGTCTCTGCCGGTTGCCGTTTATGGACGCACACGGGGGCCCCGGTCGTTGGCTTCATTAGCTCCCGTGCATACGTTAAATCCTAATTAGCCTCGTTTACCTTGGACCCCCGCGATTAAGATCTCTCCCTGCTGAAAGTCCACGGCCTCGGCTGAACTGTGCTTCCTCGGGGGTTGAGGAATCGCTTTAATAACGCTCGAGCCGTGCCTCCGCCCCCGTTGTTCCCTTGGAAACGTTGTTCCCGGCGAGCCTCTCTCGGAACAGCGAGCATTTAGCGGCGCATCCTTGCGACCCGCGGAGCAACTTCTCGTTTCTCCATTTTCCATGCTTTTCAGCCGCGCTGATTTTTCCTGCTTCAACTACCGTCGTCGCCCGTTAGGAGAGCCTTTCCGCTCCAGAAACCGGCACTCTCGTGGAGTCGATTCAGATAGGTAGTCGATCGTCGCGGAGCGAGATAAATTTTTCACCGGCGACACGCTCATCCGCGATACGTCGGCCGCGACCGAGAGAGGCTTTCCTGTCGCTAATTAGTGTAACGAGGCGGCATACCAGGCGAAAACGTCGAGCAACGGAGCCGACAAGCATCTTGCGCCATTTCTGCGACGCTGGCAACGGGATTGGTACCTGTTAGCGGGTCGTATTAAGTGCGCCGATCTTGAGGAATTAATTTAATCCACGATCCGTTCCCTGCTCGTTCTCCAGCTACTGGTTTGCGAATACTCGCGCGCTAAATAAACAAAATATTGGCCTCGATAGACATCGTGAACTGCCTGGAGACTGCAGTGGATGCGTGTATCGGTAGGCTGGCCCATTATTTATCCGTGACGATTCTTTTTTTCGCAAAAGAAATCGCGTGCTGAAAATAACGGCCAGCCTAGTGTATCAGGCGAATTTTCAGATTCGGCCGCGGTTTGCCTCGGAACGAGGGTATCTGTTCGACTCCGCGCTCCTTCCGCGAAAACAATTTGAGGTGCAGGCCCAGCGATCCCCGAAGGACAAAGAAACGGCATTTCGCCGGGGACGTTTACGGCCCCGCGATCCGAGCGATCGACGGCTGGATCCCTTCGATCCGAGCGGAAGATAAAATAGCGCTTCCGCCTACGCGGCGATACCGGAGAGACGGCGACTGATCATTTGTTGCCGGCGGAGGCAGCCCGATGCCGGTTCTAATATTTTACAAGCCGCTCCGCGAGCCGGACGAAGGAGAGCCGCCGCGTGGGTGCGGGCGAGAAAGGGAAAGGGAAAGGGTGCGCGCTGGATCGACGAGGAGAGGAGAGAGACGCCGTGGACTAGGATATTCGAGGTTATGTCACGGTTCACGTCGTGACTCACGACGTGTTATTAGTCACCGTTCCTTCTCGTGACTTCCAGGACGAGTAGAAAACGGCTTCCAATTGGCCTCCGCTCCCGCCGTTGCTTCACCGGAGAACCAGGTCCGCTCCGCGGAGATACAAGATGTTCTCGCTGAAAAATTTGTCGAGCCAGCTCGCTTACAAGGGAACTCGTTGCGAGCTTGCCCCTGGTTCGCCCAGCCAGTCGTTCTTCTTAATGAAGACGCTAATCCAGGAAGCCCTTCCGGGGGGAAATAACCGGGACGAAAGAAAATGCCAGTCTCCTCGCTCGGCCAGGTCTTTGAGTAATCTCCCGTGGCCGTCTAACGAACGGTAAATCACGGGCGCCGGTCCCACGGCGACGAATCGCGAGCCCGAGGGTGGTGACGTTTCAATTGAAATAATCGCGCTTCCCTCCCGGGGGGGGGGGGGGGCTGTCTAGGGCGATTGATTTCTCCGTCGCGCGTCGCGGCACCTCGACGATCATCCCTTATTGGAGAATGGTACGGTTCGTTGCCCCGCGGCGCGGGATGCGTCGCTTGTTGGTTTATTCAACCGGATCGGAACTAACGATAGCGATGATTGTTAAGAATCTTTCACCGGGCTCGATCACACGGCCAATAGAGGCGACCCTGATGGCAACGGCCGGGCGCGGGACGTTGCTCGCCGGGCGAATTCATGAGTCGTCGTTGAAGGCGGACGTGCACGCGGGTAGAATTGCAACAGGAAATCTAATCCATTCGCCCCACTTCGCAAATGGTTCGTGGCCTTTGCTCTTATTTAATAAACGGGTCGTGAACGTCGGTGCCCGGCGGGGACACTCGCCTGGCAAAGTGACTGCGATTAGGCCAATTGAAGCGCCGTTTACGGCCGTCTCGCTCCGCGAATCTGTCGCGCAATCTGCGATAATTGTGCCGCCTCACTGATTCAGCCCGCCCGGCAAAGAATCTGGCGGGGCAGAAGGTGCTGCGAGCACCGCGTCCCTCCAATCCTTGGCAAATTAATCGCGAGTACCTCGGCTTCCCTCCGCTACTGGACAGGGGTCGAATGTAATCAGTCGCGACACGTGTAGGGGAAGTTCTCGAGCGAGGGATCGGGGGGAAGTCGTTAGTAAGTTGGATATCGGATGGTTGCGTGTCTGGGACCAAGTTGCTCGAGACTTTTCAGGCGAGTATCCTGCGGGGGGTTGTAGCTGATAAGATGGCCTAGCGTTCCTTAATAGAATCCCTTTCCTGTTGGCGTTCGGCTGACGGGCTGGGTATTAGCTATGTAAGTGGATTGCGCCCTAGAGACCGCTCGCGCTACCCTGCTGAAATTTCCCTCCACGGGGTGGGGGGTGGGGAGAGGTTGAAATCCCTTGTAACGCGGTTATCTGCCTGCCGTTGGCCAGTCGAATTACGCTCCAGTGGCCGCCTGTATTGTTGTACGCCCCCCCCCCCCCCCCGACTGTGCAGCGGCAGTTTTCAAAATTCACTTAGTCCGCGCTGCCAGGGGAGATTATTCTTGGGATTGACGCGCTCCTGTCCCCGGGACGAAGCGCGGTCTCGTCACCCCGTGGCCATCAAACTTGCGGGTTTTGTCGATCGTGGGCTTTGTAAATCATTCGCGAGGGATCCAGCGACGCCGAAGTGTCCGTAAGTCCGGGAGTTTCGCGAAGCGGGGGTGGCTCGCATTCCTCGGGCGGCGGTTAGTATCGATGGAGGAAAGTCTCCAGACGACAGTCGCCGGTCAATATTCCGGGACGGTACCTTTTCGTTTCCGAGGCAAGGAGTCGGAAAGCCATTGGTTATAAAAAGCCTTAGGAGCGCGGCGGCGTAAGCACCGCGATGCGTACCGTCGCGGAAAAATTGGAAACGGTCCACGGAAGTTCCCCTTGGGACGGGCGCAGAGAAACCGTAGGGACCCCTCGCCCGGGGTATGTATTTTTAAGGTAGCTTTAAATCGTAGGCTCGAGATCCTTGGACGCATGGAAGATTCCACGGGATAATTCCGCTGAGAAATTGTAATTTGTCGGAGATGCTTGCGCAACGCAGTCCTGCCGAGGGATGAACGTCTATTGTCTGAGCGTGGGTTCCGCTGTTCTCTGTAAAAACCACTGACGTAGTCGGTGGGAGACGGCGGCTGCCGCTCCCGCGGTTTAAAACGATGGGGGATTGTCCTCGCGATCGGGGACTGTCGTTTCCAGAGTGGCTCTCTCTGTTCAGGCACCAACAGTTGTCGCAGCAGGAGTTACGCGCGGCGCGTTTTAATTCGATTAATGAAATCCGCAGTATTTGAGAGCCAACAAATTTATCCTCTCCTTTCGTTCCCTGCGTTAATTACGTTAGTCGAGGTACTTGGAGTGTCTCGGCCTTGGAGAATGAAATTGGCTGGGTTAATATAGGGCGTTGTTGGTTGGAAGTGCACGCGGGAGGTGCAGAAGAGTTTAATTTCCATTTTCTGTCTCGTAACTGCGAAGGAACGGCACCGTTAACCGTGTTCGATGTAGTTACAGAGTCTCTCTCGCCGAGGGTCTACGTTATCGCGCAGTTTCTCGAAGAACTACATTTAGAACATCGTCGAATCTCCCCGATGATGCCATTTCCGACGGAATCGCTGGCGGCGCGAAGTGTAATTTCAATTGTGAGACCGATAAAGCGTGGTTCAATTGATTGCCCCGGCGATAAACCGCGGGACGTTTGATTAATTAATATAATGCCGCCAGTAAATTTATCGCCCCTCCATACTGCTGACGACAAAAGTTTCATTCATAAATATTCATGCCCCTTGTAAGCGAATGTCCTATCGCGCGAGCAAACAGCTAATTAATGTTCTCCCGCAAATGTTTATTTAACAATTACCCGCGCTGACGTATAATATTCGTGTTTAATGTATAACTGCTGCGTTTTACACGAACGGTTTCCTAGCAACCCGCCCACTGTTCCGGTTGCAAAATGCATGTTCCATCGGTCCTATGTTATTTTTAAAAAGTACCCCCACCCCCCCCCCCTCCCCGCCCCGCGTATTCAGATTCGCTGGATATGCACAAATGTTTATCTGCCGGTGGCACACGTTCCTCGGAAAGCGTCATGGAAATGGCGAAATTGGTTTTCAGTAATTGGAGGATTGAATTAAAACGGGGAACGTTTCGGTGGAAATTTACTTTGGCGCGCGAAAATGAAGCAGCGTCACCGGAGGAAGGAAGCTGAAAATTGGGGTGGGGATATAATTTCTTTTGTCTCGGGGGAGTTGTACAATTTCCTTTGCGCGCTCTCGCGACCTCCTAATTTTCGGAGAGCGAGAGCAGCGAATTATGCAGCTGGCTCGCTAATGAAAGGCGACTTAGCGACTTTAAATGGAGGGCCTCTTAGAACCTCACTCGTGCCAGTGATCTTTCCTCAGAAATGTAGTTTCTTGGGAAATCTAAAGTACGATTGAATAGGTACTCGGGCCGAGAAAGTACGACGTAAAACAATGAAGCATTTATATAACACGGAGGAAAATAATGTGTGCTTTAGTAAATATCTGCACGCGTGTTTTTTAAATCGAACGTAGAAATTCCTTTAATGGAAACGTCGAGTATCGTGGACGATTAATATATACGAGAAAAGTTGCGGAGCTTCACAGCATCGGAGGAAAAGAAATTTCCTATTCTCCCCTTTGCTTCAGCTTCTTTTATCTTCTTTGACGCACTCCGTGTTTTTTTTTCTCTGTTTAAGCTGCATTCCCGTAACTTTCGCCAGCTTTGCGTAAATACCGTGGCTAAAAGTGCATCGTTTGCAGCAACGTTGATCGCGAAACAGCAGTTTTTAAGCAGTTTTTGTTCGGTGCTACTTTGGAATCGAATTTATGCGGGCGAAGACGCTGGCCACCCTCGACGATCGAAGCAAGACTTCTTTTATTAGCACGAAACTTCCCTGCCTCCGTTTACCTCCTCCCAATGGGGAGAAATTTTATCGCCGTTCCAGTTTTTCGGTGAAAAAAAAAAAGTTATTCCCAGACCGTGGCTTGAATATTCCAAGGCGTGGATTCGGGCTTGCAAGACGAGCCAAGTGACTCAGGAGTGTGGCCTGGGTTAGATCTCAGGCCGAAGTCACTTTAAACCTTCGAAATCGCGTTTCAGTTCCCACTGGCGGCTACTGTTGGTAGCCCAAAGTTCGCTTCAATTCAAAGATAACGAGCATTAAGGTGTTATCGTATAGAAATGGGTTTACAGTTGCGATTGGTATCGTATGTAATCTGCATTGATAACACTATACTGTATACCAGTATAACGGTACTGAAAAAAAGCTTCAAGTACGTGACTCGAAAAATCACTCCTCTTGAAAATCGCTGAGACATTCAGAGGTTCAGGTATTTCATCACGCTTGATGTGTAAGTAGTAAGGGTGAGTAGGGGAATTGCGAACGCGGGGTAATAGCGAATTCGAAAATTAATCATGTTAAAAAAGCATGAACAATTCCTCCTCTTGCCACGAGACACCTCGCGTGTAATGCTAGGTCGTAAGTGCAAAACAGTTGACACGCACGCTACTCAAAGTAACCACTGTTGCTGATTTTTGTCTATTTTCATATAACTTTTGGACAAATTAAAGTAGGCGTAGCTTTTGTATTTATAATTATCTCAATACCAATGTGTAGGAACACAAAAAGTACAAATCAAGGATTAATTTAACACCAACGTTTTTCCTATTTGATGTTTCTAACCTAAATTTTTTTTCTACTGTTTTTGTTTTTCACCTTATGGGGCATTGACGAACGGCTTGTGTCGGTCAATCTCGAACGTTCGACTTTACCCCCTATCGTTTGTCATTACCCCGTGTTTCGAACTAAAGAGTATTATAATTATCCATTTTGATTTCATTTGTTACGATGTTTAGATGCCACACAATTACAAGTGAAAAATAGAAACGACGTATAGTATGGAGAGTTTGCAAAAGGCTATAGAAAATATCAGGAACAACAAATTAACTTTTGGCAACTCAGCAGCAGTTCATTCGGTTCCTAAAACGACAATATTTGATCATATGAAAAAAAAATCCATTATAAGACAACCCAAATGTGGTAGAGAAACATTATTCAGAGAACATCAAGAAATGGAATTAGAGGAGTATATTTTGAAATGTAGCAAGTTTTATGGGCTGACTATTAAAATGTGAAAAATTCCATTCCAATTTGCGGAACAAAATAAATTGGCACACGAAAAATGCAGTGATGGACAGATAGTGTCAGCTTTGAAAAGGTCCAACAGAGGCGCTACGCCTCAGAGTTTCCTCTATAGTAGCATTTAAGCTTAGCAAGATGGAGCGAGCTTGATACACCTCCAGTTAGCCACTGTGCAGGCCACAGGGCGGCCGGATTACGGGGGAAGTCGAAGTACCACGCTTGACTCTTTGCTGGGCATCGTAAGGAATTTTTCTGTTCGACCTTTCTTTAGGTCACGAACTAGAGATCGTTCGTGATCGACACAAAAGGTCGAAAGCAGTGATGGACAGAGTACATCTAGAGGCTATTTATGTGATTTTTGTAAAAAGTAAGTCGTGTTCGTGATTGCCCCCCTCTCTGTGTTCTTGATTACCCGCCACTAGATGGGAAATTACAAACAGGAATGGTCTTGTTTTTTTTATTCGAAACTGATTTTATTTTCAAATTTTATTAAAGTCGATTACAGAAATATATAAACACATAATATGTTTTTGAATATGAGCAATAAAGACATTATTACCTTTCTAATATTTTGTTTCATTCAACTTTTTCCTTAGGTGTTCGTAATTCCCCTACTCTCCCTTGTATCAATGGTTTGTAGCTTTCTTGCAACCTTAAATCCAACTGTACCGAGGCAAAAGGTTGAGACGCCCCTTGAGACGCACTCATCCCACCCTAAGAATAAATGAATCGTTAAGAAATCGCTGAATATCCTCGGGTACCCGGTTCTCTGGTGCAGCCGCGGAAAAGTTTTGCGTCGGCGAACGTGTGGCGTGCTTAACGCTGAATCCGCTCGCGCCAGCAGACGGTTCGCATTAGTGGGCCGTGGCTTATCGCGGTTAAATGCCGTGGCCGTAAATCTGATCGCGTTTACACGCCGCGCCCAGCGCGGAGTTTACGCTGTTCCGGGCGTCGTTTGTAGCCCGGGTCGCGTCTACCTCGAGCAGCCCCGTTCACGAAACCCGACGGCGATTCGCGGCGAGAGTAGCTTATCGCGCGTGTTGACACCCCGCAGAGAGACCCCTTTGAGCGTTAATCCAAGCCTTGGAGCCCGACGATCGCTTCGAATCTCGGCGAGAAACGGGGAGATTTATGGTGCCCGCCTCTCTTCTCCTTTTTCATAGCTCTCTCGATGGTTTATCGTAGCTGCGCTCCCATGCTCCTCCGCTACGTTTATCTTCCCCCCGACTTACAGCGTTGTTTGTCGCTAACTACTTTTCGACTAGGTTCATTGTCTCGGAAGCGCGATCCATCTTGCCTGGCTGTAGGAGCGTCGTGCAATTTAACGGGCCAGGCAGTCAAACACTGGTATTTCAGGGGGGGGGGGGGGCGGGAAGGCAGCCCGCTGCTAGGCGCCCCTGTCTTTTGCATAGAAATTGCCGTAGAAAGCGTGTTCAATTACGCGATAAGGCCCGACGCCGTAACGAGAGTGTGAAGAATAATTCGTAGGAACGGGCGCTTGGGATCCGGGGCATCTGCGTTAAATTCAATCATTTGGAAAGGAAAGGGAAAACACTGCGCTGGTGTAACGAGCATAAATCCTAGCGTCTGCTTCTCCAGGATCTAGTTTTGCTAATAGTATTCCCAAGTGAAGCGAATCAGAAATCGAGCATCGACGGTGCTGGGAGATTCTATCGAAATTTAAATAGAACTCTGGTTCGCTGAACCGTCGACAGCTACGACACTCTGTCAATCTCATTTCCACGCCTCGGCGATAAAGATTTCATCACAGAAGCGCGGTGCCTCGCGCGAGAAATCAAAGATTCCTCTCAGCTCCGCGCCCGACGGGGCGGCCAAAGATATCTCTCACGTAGTTTCGTCGGCAGGCGGGAAATTCTATTACATCGAGTCGTTCGATCGCGGGGACGCTCGTTCTTGTCCCGTTTAAAGCGCGGCGGCTGCGTGGCCCTACTTCATTTCTTTCGAACGGGCCGAGCCGTCTGGTAATTGCGGGGCCATTCTCCTGTTCGGCGAGAAATAGTGGTAAATATGAGAGGTAGGAACACGTGCCTGGAGGTGTCGAAAAAGAAGGACCGCGCTTCTACCTCGCACTCGACGACTCCGATAAAGTGGATAAGAGAAGAATCTCCAAGACAGAGAGACTATTTCCTCCCATAATCGAATTCAATCAACCCCTCTAACCAACTGCCTCTTTTCTGTGTTCCAGGTGCACGAGATCTCGGCTAAGTAGCAAGGATCGAAAATTCTAAAGTGGACATGCGTGTCGAAGATCGGCCTGAAGCTTCACGCCGATGACGCAGGGTGAGTGTGCACAGCACCCTCTTCGGCCTGGTGAACGAGGAAGGGTCGGCGGAAATCGTCGCGCGAGCCTCGACAGGCGTTACCATAAATGGTGCGTGGCACGGGCCAACGAGCACGTTCCTCAAACCATTAGGTGAAAGGCCCTCCTCTTCGCGTGTCTCCTTTTCGCCCTCCTCCTCGAATCGTTTCTCCCTTGCTCGTTAAGTTGATTGCCCGATACTTGGCGGTAACAAACCTCTCGCGCTCGCCGCCTTCCTTCGCCCCGTACGCCGCGACGCGTCCTCCACGTCCGCTGGGAACATGAAAAATGGCCCAATTAATTCCCCCCTCTCCCCGCGCCGTGATCATTGCACCGTTAATTGCTTCCATGACCTCGAGTCGAGTGGTATTGTAAATTTTAATTACCCTCGCCCGGCGAACGCGTTCGGTCCAGACACTAGTAAATGGGGGCGAGTTAAAGCAGCGATGAGAGTTTGGAGGCACCATCGAGGTCTCTGTGCGCGAGGGATCGTTTCGCGGTTTTTCCACCCGCGATCTGCTTCGTGCTTCTATTTCCCTGGCTGTTAAATTATATTGCCAGCACGTTTTCCCGTAGCAGGAACATTCGAAAGCTCGAATGGTCCCTTCTCGCGGCGATATCGGAAGCGCGCGGTGGCTTTATCGTGGTCGTTGAACCATGTTCCCCGTTTTCGGAGTCCTCCGAGCTGTGCGCCAGTCCGGAAACTAAGGCCTGCGTTTCGACGGTCGGGCATTCGGCCTTTGAATATTCAAATAAACGTCGAGTTTTCCGAACGAGCGGCCGGTTTATTCCGTAATGGAACATAGGAGTCCGATGGGAAAGTTTGACTAGCACGAGCCAGTATATTGCGCATTTATTGACTTCGCTACCCCCGTTCCCGACTGCGAACCGTCGCGATATGAACGTTAAATGAAAAATGTTGGCTTGTTTTTTAGTCGGACGAACTTTTAACTTTTAAACCGCATCATGATATGAAAATAATTGGAGCTCGAGGGGGGAGCAGCGTTGTTTGCGTTGAAAAATTCATCGAGCACATTCGCGCGCGGCCCACAGGAATGACTAATGAAAAAGTTTGCGCGGAGGGCTTTGAAGTTAAACTTGCACAAGCATCAGTGGCGAGTCGGAGGCAGATTCCCCGTAATTCTGCGTAATTACGAAAAAAAATCTCGGTGGAAATGCTCCGCTCGGCGCCACTATCTTTTGAAGCTGCACGATAAACGAGCCGCAATAGGCAAACTTTCAATGTTTAACGTCGCTTTTCAGCAGCCAGGAGATCGCTGGCCCTTTAGCGGATCGTTTTATTGTTTAACAGAAGTGAAAAAATAGCCTCCTTAAGCGGAGAGAGTGTCGTTACGCGAGAGAGATTCATCAGTCCGCGGCTTCCTTTGTTTCCCCTCGACTGTCTTCCTGAGAAAAACCGTTGCCTTCCCTCGGAACCGCGGCGGCCCGTGGAATGCAATAAAACGAGCCAGCCCTTTCCCCCTTTAATCGGCCGCATGAAAATTCGCATTCACGTTCGTCACGCGCGAAATTAAATTGGCGCGAACTCGCTGGGCGAAACGAGAATTTCATCAACTTCGGGCCAGCGATTTTTTCCTGCCCTCCTCTGAAATTCCATTTATTCGCGAACGCGCGAAACTACGCGCCCCGTTACCAGTAATTCGAACCTTCAATTTTCGCTTTTTCGTTCTCCTACCTTCGCGCCCCCTTCGCGCTGATAACGCATTCCACCGCGAAATTCCTCCGCGAAAATTCCCTCCCGCTCTTCGCGGAGGATGCAGTACGAGTCCCACGGTTTACGATCGCGTCGATCATCTTCCACGCGTTTTACGATCGCGTGGATAATTTTCCACCCGCGTGAATTTAATGGGGAACGCGACGAGGGAAGGCAAACGCGTGGAGGGTGATTAAAAGGATTTCATAACAGTGTCGAGTCTATTATTACGAACTTCCGCTTGAGCTGCGATCAGTCGCACCCTTTCTCGATTTTGACACGCTCCTCTGTACCCCGGGCGTCTCGAGGGTGTCTCTTTGAAGCGCGAACGCGTGGCAGACACCTCGAATGGTGCTCGAAACGGGCACCTCGGCAGGTTGCGCCGTGTATTATCGCGCGACAGTCGGTAACAAAGTCAGCTTTGAAACACGACTTCAATAACTCGCGGGGTTTCGTGGGTGCAAGAACCCGCGAGGAAGAGGCGTCGCAGGCAGCCTGCGCACGGTGGCCTGTCGCGTTGAACCGTGTGGAAAAGAGGAGAGGGAGGAGTGTTGTTTGGCGCGAAACGCGGCACGAAATTCCAGCTCGAGTCGGAGCTGGGGGGGATTGGTCTCTGGCGAAGGTATATTGGAAACGGCGGAATTCGGATCGGTATTTTCAAAGGGATGCGACAAATTACTCGCGGAACACCTGGAGAACCGTATCCACGTTGGAAGAAAATTGGGGATATTCTTTCACACCTGGGATCAGCGCCGCGGCCCAAATGAATGGAGCGCCCCTCAGATCTCTTAGAACCTCCTCTCCACTTTGCAGAACGAAATGAAACGGCGAAAGGAGTCGCGGGAGGGAAGCGTTCCGGAGAAGAGAATTCGGCGAGGAAGAATTAAGAAGCTGGCGAGACCAGCTTTCTCGCAGTTCTGCGCGTGATAGGTGAATAGTTAACGGTTAACGCCAAAGCAGCGATCAGGAAACAAATTGAATCGTTCCACCGCTGCTGGGAGTGGAGACGTTACCCCATTGCAATCTTGTGACTCCTTACACACCTACCCGTTTCTCGAAACGTTCAAAGGAACTCTCCGAGTAATTAGTATGAGTATTATGCACCTGTTCTTCAGCCAAGCGAGGAAAGGCTTCGCTGATCTCTGTTGTCCCTGAAGCAAGGGCCGCTCTATTAGGTGTCGAGCTCCCTCATTGGCTATCAAGCTCGACGGGGGACGAGAAGAAGAACGAAGGGACAGGCTGCAGGAAAGGGAGGGTACCATCTCCCTGGAAGGGAAACACGTCCCGATCTTTCCTCCACCCCCTGTTCCTGGCTTTTTCACTCCCCCGGAATCTTCCCCAGAAGAATGGAGGGAAGTTTCGAGCTTTTGTCCACGCTAGTCGACGCCTTTGTTTAGCGTGGGCGTAAATCGGCTTGTCCGTAAACTTTAAATGCCCTTTCATCGCTTCCCCTATTCAGGCGGATGAATTTCCCCGGCCTTCGCTTCTTTCGCGGCGCGATTAAACATTAGGACCCCTTCTACCGTTAGTCTTGGTGCGTTTACAGAGCTAACGGAAACGGAAGAGCTGGGGACACGATTGCTACTCACGAATCATATTCTAATCGCGATTTCAACGCGCGTTTGCAGGCATCGGACGCGTTCAATCTCGAAACGGCAAGCTCGACGCTCTGTTGGCCGTTGCGTCGTAGATATGATCAGGAATGAATGGCTGGTTTCAGAATTGGAATCTAATGTATGACTCGTGCATGCGTGATTCTTCTTGCTAACGCAAATTTTTTTTCTCCGCCTGCGAAAGCCGAAAGAGACAGTCGATTCCACGTACAATTCGTGTCGTCGACGGCCAGAGGTTCGATTCGCGTTCGTTTGGCAGCAGCGTTGTTAGCTTAAACCGAGATTGGCCAGCGCGTCAAAGCACTGTTGTTGACGCTCTGGTTCATCACCGATCGGCTTTGAGACAGTGTCGATCGTACACGGTGTACAGTGAGACGGGTTATTCGATTGCTTTCAAAACGTGGGGCTCTGCGAACCCCGTAGTTTAATGAAACGGTGACAGAAGTAAATCGAATCTCGGACAGAGGCCACGTAACTCGTAACCCTGTATCAGTGCCATTCCGCCTTTGGATTCTTATCGAAGCTATACGCCGCGGGAATAACGCGGAGGCATTTTTCAAGAGGATAACTGCAGCGAAGAGAAGAGAATCGTACAGCAACGCGAATCTATTACCATTCTAAAAAAAGGCCAGCTGAAATCGAGCCATTCTGTGCCTGGGAGCAGGTAGGGACAACTCTATCTGAGAGCTGCCGGGTCGTATTGAAACGGTAGAGAAAGAGGGACGAAGAGAATGGAGAGGTGGAGAGCATTCCGAGTTCAATGAATATCCACGTGCACCGATGATCCTCTTCCGCGGCGTACAGATGAATGCCGAGGCGTGATGGCTCCGAAGTAGGAAGGCATTTCTTTTAGAATCGAGGGGATTATTTTCTTAACGTTTATTCCGGCTCGCGCGCGAGAGAGAATGTACCCTTTATCCGCTGCTCGCCCAGTGGGTCAACCCCGACGTATTTCTTTTCAAATTGAAGAGCCTTCGCCCCCCCCCCTCTCCCCCCCCCCCCCCCCCGCGCCTATTCACGATCGTCGTTCCGGGGAAGACAGTTTAAGAGCTTCCGATAGCTTCTCAGCAGCAGCGAGACTTAAAATTCTGCCGCGGCGAATCGCCACAGGCTGTCGCAATTTACGCGACCCTGCTCAAAGGACGCCACTGTTTCGCTTGAAATCTTAATCCACCTCGCCGTTCACCGGGAACATTGTAGAAATTGAAAGTCAACGGGTCGACCTGTAGGCACAAAGCACCCGGTGGGTTATTTTCTCGGGGTTCTCTTCGCGGCGGTACGCTCCCTGTCCTTCACGTTTTGTGGCCTCCTTCTCTCAAGCGACAGCGTTAAAGCGTAATTTTCCCCGTTGTCGATCAAGGGAAGCTACTATCGACCTGCACAACCATGGCGGGAGTCACCTTCTTCCTCGTCGATTAACATCCTTGTTAATACCTTCCCCTGTAATCTAGGAATATATCGTCTTCATAGGCGTGCTCTCCCGACAAAAGGGTGTCTTTGGTTCGAATATTTTAAAGGTGATAAATATTAAACTTCGATTTTCTTCAATGAGTTGCCATCGCAAGATTTAGATACGGTGACAATTTTGCGCGAGGCCCGCCAACTCTCCCATAATTACGTACTAAGTTTCGTCGTTCATCATCGATCTGCGAAGAAGACCTATATACCTGATTTCTACGGGACGTAAGTTATTATTGCTATCAGGGCGGCGCGCTGCGATGAGAGCAGGGAGCCTCGGAGACGTTCCTCAGCGTTAGTCTCTTCCCGCCGACATGGACCATTTAGTTTTTTTTTTTTTTTTTTTTCTGCCGGCGACTCCCGCGACTCATCTGTCACCAAGCGAACGCGAGGTTTGTCGTTTCTTCTCGCAGAGGCGAGTCGAACAAATTGTACCTGACAGGCGGGACACGTCCGCGTGAGTAATGGCCCTCGGAGGGGTGGTTCTCGGGCTGTTGTTGCGCGCGGAAAGTCAACGCTAGATCGCTCTTCCGTTTCCCTAGCAGCGGGGCATGCGCCGCTCGGCACGCCACTTCGATGAATATACATATAGGTACGCACTCCTGTCGCGGCGCGTTTTATCCCGGCCCATTGTACGCCGCGGCGGAGTCGAATGGAAATATCGCCATTTGAATAGAGGGATGGACAGGTTATTTATTTTCCCCCCCTAATGGTCGGCGGGGGGCGAGTCCTACGGAATGACGGGGCAAAAGCGTGCGCGATGTTTTGATTAGAACCAGCCGGCCCGTTTCAAACAGCCCGTAACAAATGTGCGCCCCCGTGGCAGCGCGATATGAAATATCATTTCTGTTTGTTTTCCGACGGATGGGCAGTGGACAAGAATCAGTAGCGAGGATAAATTGCGAAGATAATCTGTATTTTAATGGGCACGAAGCTCTTGAAGCAAGAGCGCTAGATTCTTTTTAATTGCTTTGTCACAAAAATGTCAAAAATAATCCGTTGATTAAAAGTCGGAAGAATAACCATCCATTCCTCCCCTCGAAGCAGAAGCGAATTTCCACAGGGTTTGTGGCTAGAATGGGAAAAAGGTGGACGAGGGAAACTCAGGACCGTTATCCCCGATTACACCCCCAATCGGATTTCCATTCTTTCGTCTGGAGCCGCGCGTAATCCTGCGCCCCCTGTCGGTATCTTCCACGGGGAGAGCCGATAGTTAACTAGTTTCCAGCTCACAAGCAGGCTAATTATCTGAGCATTAATACGCAATTAAAGTTTCCCTCGTTAAAGACAGCTTTGTTTCCGCGAAGTGACAATGGGCGCGTTGATACGCTTTGCTCCTCTTTTCACCGCGCTGATTTCCCCGGCAACTGTTTCCCACAATTGCACCGTTCCCAGCAACGCTGCCGAAGGATATAGATTCCGTTAATTAGCTCGTGTCACAACGGGACCACGCGGCTTCGCCATTCGACCATCGCGTGCTGGAAAATGAGAAAATCTTTTTAACAGCTGCGAGGGGAAATCGTGAGATTGCCTGCGACCTTGTCAGAAATGTCTACGCAATGGGCGCTATCGTTCCGACGTGAAAACGCCACAAAGTTCCTTCCCGTTTAATTCCATCTTTAACGCCCTTAATCCGACAAGTTTCGAGATAACTCGTTCCATCGAGTTTCGTATTCGCGTAGCAGGGAAATAGACGTCGGAGGAGCGGAGGGTGCGCTCCCCGGCTCGTCAAACTTTGCATGCAAAGCCGGAAACGGAATTTTAAGCGCGACGAAACGAGACTGATCCTCTTACCAGCTCCGAGAAGCGGTCCTAAAGATTTTAATTCCTCTTCCTCGACACCCCTTATTGTCGGCAGAGCGACGAAATCGCGACACGCAAGCCGGGCGTGGCATGTACTCCGCACTTATTCCCATCTTAGGACGTACGTCACTCGACAGCGCCAGATTTCCAGCCCGCGAATCAAGGAAATGCGCTTCGACGATGATGAAATGGACGCTCCAAACGGGAAGCATAAATACCACGCCGAAGAACAGGAAATCTGCAGGTTTTTCTCTTAAGGAGTCTCCCTTGATGGCAGGGGGCCCGCGCGGAAGTGTGCTTTTTCTCTTGGTACGTTCCTCCGCGAACAGGGAAGCTCGTTTTAGTCCGATTGAATCGTTTCTGCTCGCACACCTTGGTTCATCTCCCTCCCCAACCCTCAGCCATGGGTGGAGGGAATCGGGAGACGTGTGTAGAATTCGTTAGCGAGGCTGGCAAAGTAATTGCCCCGCGATCGGGTGAAATTTGTCGGATGGTAAGTGACGTTGATTAGCGTTCTCCACTCTGCGGCCCGAAGGGGCACGGATATGTCTTCCTCTCTCTTCAATCGCGCCCATTGCAGGGAGGGAGGGGGGTGGGGCTCGTGCGCCGAGTACTGCGAAACGTGAATTATTTATTCTGTAATCTGGCGGGACATTTTTATTGGATAATTTGATTACCAGCGAGGAAGGAAGCTGAACGTGACATATTTCAAGGATTTGAATTTCAATCATTCGGTCGGGCTTCTGATTTGGTTTCTAATATCGAGCGTGTTGAGCCCAGGTCCCTAGGTGTGTCGTTTCCCGTTCCGTGCAAACAGGAATCGGGAAATTTTAAGCGTCTCGAGGAACAGAGCGATAAACTTGGCCCAGCTTCCGGAACGATCCATTCGAGGGCTCCGTACACTCTCGGGCATTTCGTACTCGGATGCTGTATAGGGGTATTCAAACTGCGGGGACTTAATGGATTCCGCGAACTCGGAGGCTGCCTTCAAGCAGCCGTCTCTCTCGATGCTGTTTTGTTTGCTCTGGCTGTCGTGCCTTCTTTCTCTCGCGGGGCTCCAACCCCGAAGGAGTTTCCCTCGTACGCTCCCCATTTCTGACTAAACAATTGCTATACCTACTTGGGTGTAAGATGGACGGAGTCTTAGAACAATTCCTCGGCAATCTTGGAGACTCCGGGAATCGATTCACCATATCTCTCTCCTCGGTAAACTAGGCCGTGAAGTTTAGAGGAGGGATTGTAAGCAAGCTTCCATACATTTCAGCTGCAAATTCGCAGGGGATCGCAGATTTTCGGATTCAGTGAAGGGATTCAGTGAAGTCCAAAGTGCGCGCGAAGAATGAGATGTGATATTCAGCAGCATCAGTGTGAGAATCCAACGCGTAGACGGGAAACGTGTGTCAGCTGGCCAGGTCAAATATTTGCGCAACGTGGCCATCAGCTGCTGCTAGCTGCTTATTGACCCCCGCGTTCGACAGTCACTTGAACGATCGATCGTACCGATCTTCGAGGAAACTCGTATGCCGTAAGTTGAGACACGTTCGATTGAGGGAAATGGTTTTCCTTCTGGTACTTGTATAGCACAGTGTATTGTAGAAGCGGATTTCCTTCTGGTACTTGTATAATAACACAGTATTGTAGAAATAATAGGTTTCGTGTTGCCTATATGTTCGGGAGTCACGAAAAAAACGGACCTCGGGCGGTGGGACTCGAACCCACGATCTTCGGATCCTCAGCGCTACTGGCCAGCCGCCTTACCAACGTCGCCAAAGCTGATCCTCCGAGATCTCTTATTCCGAACTCCCTCTTATGGGTGTTCCTGATTCCACGCTATTGTCTCGAACTAAGGTGAGCGCTATCCCCCCGTCGCCTTCTTTCGAGAGAAATCAGTGGACAAATCGTTGCGGCTAGATAACAACAGAGAATCCAACCTGTAGCAGGGGAAGTCAATTTGTGGATATTTATACACCGTTAGAAAATCTCGTTGGTTTGCCTTCTCTGATTCGCCCGGCTGCGTATCGACAACATGTCGTTTGTAACGCAGCCAGACAAGAGGGAACAGCGGCGCGACGCACGCGGGACCACGATTTTTCCTGGAATTTCCGTGCTCGTCAGCATTCGTTTATGCAAATAGGCGAACTGCGGCTCCCACCGAATATATCAGCGGTTTGTCCGGCACCAGCCGACCGTCACCTATCGCGGCGAATGTGTAGGGTACGCGGTAACAGCCGCTTTCGCGTTGCTGTTCGCGAGCAATGGTCGGAGCACGCTCGGGGCCTGGATGTTGCTGGAAGTCGTTACGCGGGAAGCAGGTTGTTCGGCAGCATCTGCGCAGCCGACGACGCAATGTCTCGTGTCCGTTCGCCATAATCTCTTCCCTCAACTTTCCCCGTTTCAGCGTCCCTCGCAGCGAGAGGGGAGAGAGAGAGAGAGAGAGAGAGAGAGAGAGAAGGGCGAGCCGGCGCGTGGGAGGGAGGAAGAAAGTGGCTGTATCCCCGAAGCAGAGATTGCCACTCGTCGGCCGCGTCGTTGCCCCGCGATTTGCCCCGGCGAGATTGCCCCGCGCTCGCTCCGAAGTCGCTTCAACTTTTAACCCCCGTCACAGCTGAGGTATCTCTGACATCCATCTCGCCCTTTTCCCGCAAGTTTCCCGCCGGTGCATCCTCCCAAGACGTCGCTGAGAATGTGATGGAAATCATGCGTGACGGGTTAAGGAACATATAGAATAACATCGATGAATAATTAGGAGGAGCAGTTTTGATCGGGGGGTCGTAATGATGGGAGGGAAGAGAATTAATCTTCCCAGTGCAGGGTTTAAATGAAATGAATGAAGTGTTGACCGGTTGGTGGGGAGGAAGTCGCAAGGACTCGGCTATTATTCTGATGGAACCGGTCGCCGCGAAGGAACCCAGCTCGGATGATTAAAACTCGAATGAGGGCTTACAAGTTTCCGCGCTAAAGCAAACGACTGTTTTCCTTCCGCGTGTAATTACGTAGTGGCAGTTATTTAACGAGTATTAGTAGCGGCCGGGACGTTTTAATTAAATTAGTACTCGCCACGGCCTGCGGCTTAAGCTTGCCCCCGGAGCACGCGATATTAGCAAACTCGAAATCCACCCCGCGGGCGGATGTTGTTTGCCGTTCCCCCCTCCCCCCCCTCCCCGCGATCTCTTCCTAGTCTCCTCCTGCTCCGTGTCGATTACTCTTTGCATTTAGACACCGCGGTAATTGCCTACGATCCGAAACTCTTATGGGACGGCACTGTTCTTCAGTTTCTTTGGGAGGATTTAATATTTAACGAGACGAGAAGCGTCAGCCTTGACGTTAAATTATTTCGTACGATCCAAGGATGATGGATTAGCGCCAGTCACCGTCATCCATCGTCCTTAATTGGTGGAAATACTGTCTGAGTCGACTCGTCGAAACTAAACGCGCACGCGGTGGGAAGAAAGGTCGCTTGACTCTCCGATCCGGTTTCCGTGTAATCAAGATATTCCTGCCGGCTAATCGCCAGGAGCAAGTCTTTCCCGTGTCATCGACACTTTTCATTCCCACCCACGCACACGTGCACCCGTGCACGCTTTGTACCTAGCGATGGTAGAAAACGAGAGTCTACAAGCAGCAGGATTTGTTCGCCGATCGCACTCAATAGCAATAAAAATTCATCCATCGACTTGGGATCGTGAAAACACCGATGGAGGGCCCGAAAAGGACCCGAAACGCTCGCCGCCAGGTATGGCCCATTCGCGAGAGAGGACACTCGAAGATGGCGGAGGATTTTCACCAGGGGGCAACGTGCGAGTAACTACCCCCGGGCCTCGTATTTCGAGGCGGCGACGTAAAGACGAAACGAGTGTCCTTTACGATCGCCAAAATGCCCCCGCGTGTTACTCGCAGGTGGCGGGCGATATTCAGCGCAATAACGTGATAAATAACGCGGCCGTAACTTCCGTACACCTACGGACGTGCCTGCATTCGGCCCGGGGGCACTTTATTCCGCGGGGCGGGGGGGGGGGGGGGCGACGACGGTTTATAAACGTTAATTACGCGTCCCCCTTGCTCGGCGTTGCAGGAAGCGACGCTAACCAAGTGTTCCCCGATTCCTCTGTTAAAAAGGGCGGGCGGCGTTAAAAAGAGGACGGTGAGAAATGGCGTCCTTAACTCTTCGCACATCCTGCAGCCCGGGGCGCGATTAAAAGAAGCAACTTCCACGGCGCACTTTGAATTTTAGAAGCTCCCGCACGACGGTAACTTATAGCACCGATGCTAACGAGTTATTAACGGGCACTTTGTTGCCTGCTCTGGCGACCATCGACTTCTTCCTCGCAGCACGGCCGTAAATTTCCAACCGGGGACGAAAGGGGCGCAGGGAAATCGAACGTTGCTCGCTCCTCGAGGAATTTCCTTTCCATATGTAAGTGGATGAACCGGGTAACCGGAAAGCGACGGAGAAGACGATTCTCATCGACGTAGGGGGGGGGGGGGAGGGGTATCGATGGAAATTCGAAAGGATCCTGCGGACCAGGAGATGGATGGAAGATATAGCCAGGCCGCGCGATAGCCGCTGATGGATTCCGTTTATTCCTGCACGGCCGCATTATCCAATTTTCCACGGTGCAGCGCGGTGCAATTGCACGGCAGAGGCGGATGGCGTGGGCCGACGTACTCGTTCGTCGGCCTGTCCCCCGTGCAGTTTTCCGTGGGCAACGGTGTGCACGCTGCTGCTCCAGCTGGTGCACGCTGGCAACCTGCGGTAGAGTCGCCGGCCGTAAATCGAACGCGGCAACGAGAAACCGATACCGCGTCGATCCGCTACTTCTTTCCTCCCCGTCCGGCGAACCGATCGATATGAATGATACGTACAAGGCGCAGCCGACGATAGCCGCGCATGTAATTGAATCGAGAAAAGTGTAATTAATGCACGGAGGTGAGCACGAGTGGGGGGAACGGGCCGAGACGCCTGAGGAGAATAGTCTTAAGGCGCGTGGGATCGAATACCGAAGGGAATGGATCTGACGCATAAAAAGTATATACAGGGTGATACGATAAAGCGCTACTTTTATAGCTCGGTATCTCCGATTGCGAGAGCTGGAATATCTCGCGAGATTTAAGAGGGCGGAATCCTATAGAGAGGATAGAGAGCCTTTTGTTCCCAAGGAAGAGGGCGACTCCCCGACCCCACCTCCCCAGCGACGAGCACCCTTTGTCTTCAGGGATTCCTTTTTTCTCAAAAGAATGTTCGACTGGCGATTTAACGACCGATCGCGTAAAACCAGCCAATCTGCTCCGCTACTCTTCCCGGCTATTCCGCCTTTATCGGCGGAATTTTACGGGGGTCGGAGGTCGCGGGACGAAGGGAACGGGGCGGGGCGGGGGGGGGGGGGAGGGCGAGCGTTCAGATTACGGTTCCGTTTTAAATCGACCGTACGAGCACCTTCCGCTTTACGTCCCCGTCGATACGTGACCCCACCGCCCGCATGATCTGCGACGCGTACGCGTACGCGTTCCTGCCTCAAGTATGCCATTCGCCGCGGCGCGGCCCTTGAGTCCGTTCGAAAGTCGTTCGTTTAAATAAAAGCTGCGGCCCGAGCGTGACCGGAATAAAGATATGCTCGCGCCTAAAGGGCTCGGTGAAAAGGTGGGGTTCGCTCGGCGCGTGGGAGGGGGGAACAGATGGTTTTTGCACCTTGGAGAACGGCGATGCCTCGCGAGCGCGAGACCGGTGTCGCCAGGAACCGTCCAATAAAACGGCCACCGGGGGCCTCTGAGTGGCCGGCAAGGTTAATGCGATTGGATGATTGGCTCGATTAGCAAATTGGCTGTCGACGTGTAGGACATTGGGATAAATGAGGATACGTCTATGCTGGGAACGCGGCACTGCGGCAAATTGATGGGAAGGGATCGAACGACAGCCGCGCTGTCCTCGCTGATATATTATGAGACATGGTTTTCGACAAGGGGTGGCGGCCACCCACGTGTCAACTGGACGATTAACGCAGCCCTCCAAGAATTATAGCGAGCCACCCCGACAAAAGGTCCGAGCGGAAATTCCAACCGGCCCCGTGGGACATTTTTCCCCAATGAAATCTCGCGGATCGCTCGCGACCGCGGCCACTTGGATGATGAAGTACTATTTGGGGCCAGGGAGCACGGGAGGTTCGAGCGGAATTAATCGACTGCGTCGTAAATCGAGCAAGCAGAGAGATCGCGGACGCGCGCAGTGCCTTGTCCGCGAGACGGACCGGCTCATCAATGCGGGTCGGTTTATTTCTTCTACCCCGTCTGTAAAAACAGTATTCGAGATGCATATCGATGCGTCATCGCGAACGTGGGTCGCCTGGTTCGCGCGCGTGGGCGTCCGGTGTGCCTATGTTCGTAGGCACGTGGGTCGAGTCGAAGCGCCTTATTCGGCGAGTGGCGCGTGGCGCGGCGGATTCTTTTTCCTGTCGCCGGTGTTGATTATTTTCGCGTCCATTATCATCGAGGCCCGTTCGCGTGCAACCAGTCGGGGGTGCAGCTATTTCGACGCAGTCGAAACCTTTGCCTCGCTCTGGAAGCTACTCCTCCTTTTCACGTCCCGAAAAGAGAAGGACGTTTGCTCGGTGGATAGAACGGGGATAATTCGTGGCACCGGGCCCGTTCCTTATCTCTGAACGCTACATTTAAATATTCCCCCCAGAAGCAATCCCTTGAGACAAAGCACACGGCCATCCCCGCAGCTACGCGTCAAGCGGAAGTAGTAAGTTTCTCTCCGCTCGTGATTCTCTTTCCTAGCTGTCTTGCCTCTCTTGATCTATTCGAGTTTTTCGTCTGGCAGAACCTACGTTGTTTACCACAATCGTCCGTGATCCATATCTGCGTTCTCCAGTCGAGACGTTTTGTCGTAATGGACGACACTTCTGCGGAACTTTGCTACGAGGCCCTTCTTTCTTCCCGCGAGCTCGTTGTAACTTAATGGCGCGAAAGTTGCCGTTTGTGAAATATCCAGGGTAAGATTCGTTGTACAGTATCTACTCTGCGGGCTGGAAGTGGACGAGGAACGTATAGCGGGAACATTCGATACGCTTTGTAGAACTAACGAGCGCAATTTCACGGTGGGAACGTGAAAGATTGGCACGAGCCACGAGTGGCCAGGGTTCTAGGCAGATGATCACTTCAATTTCGTCATGAGATTCCGAAAGTAGGCTGCGTAAACAATCGCAGGACTCGCGGGTTTCACTTTACCGAGTGTATTTGATCCTCCCCCTCCATCGTTAGCAGCAGAACTCAAAGATCTCGATTCATTTCTGTGAACTGTTCGAATCTCCGGAGGAGTGTTTGTAGAAGGAGGCAGTATGCGCTCCGGGGAACTCGTTCCCAAAGATAACTCGCTACTGGAGCGCGATAGGTGTTCGCCCGAGCGAGCGTGCGATCGTTTTCAAAGCCTGGTAACGGAGATCGACGCTGAAACGTGGGGAGAAGAGTCGAGAGGAGCATTTGCCGAGTGGTTTTCGGCCACTGTGGCGCGTCGGGATGTGTTCACCCCGCGCGCGGGAATAATAACCAATAACCATCCGGGGGCCAATAACCGGTGAACGTTATCCAGCCTACCGGCGCATTAAACGCTCCGGCCTCGCGCGGGGAGAAAAAAGATGCGCACACATCCGGGCGGGGAACTTTCCTTTATGCTCTCCTCGCGGTCGAAACTACTTCGCCCACACGAAAGAGACGGGTCACACCCATTTAATTTCGCGGTTTCTCTTCTTTCATCTTCTCTGCTCGGGTTTCTCGGCCGCGAACCCGCTGCAATCCCCTTCCTCTTTCTCCGCTCTCGACCGTCTCCAGCATCCGTGTCTGGCCCGTTCACCTCTCCACCCTTCCTTCTCATTAGCCCCCGGCATTTATCCTTTTGAATTCACCCCGCGGTTAACCGAAATCCGGCCCGCAACGATCAACGCCTTGGCCCCCGGCCGCGCTCGATTACTCCTTTATTCCAGGCTTCGTGGATACCTACTCGATCGCTGCAATTGCGGCACCACAATTAGCCAGCACCTAACCTCCTCCCTTGCCGTGCATTCTAATCGATCCCTCATTCTCCGTTATCGCGGGTGAACGATCGTTTCTTCGCTAAAATTTTGGCCCTGTTCGTGCGCCTTTTTATGCAACGGGGGTTGGGGAACAGGGGCTACTGCGTAGGTAGAAGGGAGGATAAAGGAAACGAGGGGGGTCAAGCGACCACAGCTCGTGCTAGGGCGGAGACTATTCGAATAATTTAATATTCGAATGCTACGAATAAACTTCGAATATTTGAGTATTCGAATGTTGTTATTCGAATATTTAAGTATTGTGTGAAGTATGGTGTGAATTACAAATCAAGTTCTTAGCTTCCAAGATCTCGCCGTGACAAAGTAACGAACTCACAACTGAAACTAAATAAAAGCTTGTAAGAAAAATGAACCTAAAGCACTTGATTTATAATTCACACCATACTATTCGAATACTTAAATATTCGAATAGTATTCGAATACTTGGATATTCGAATTATATTCGCCAAATAATTGAGCAACCGAAGTATTCGGATATATTCGAATGCCGAAAAATTCGACAAATAGTCCCAGCCCTAGTTCGTACACGGAAAGATCGACGGTCCTTGGCAAGGTGAAACGACGTTAGCAATGGTCCCGTGCCAAAGCTTCCCCTTTGAGCAGCGACCGAGTTACTTCCGGTTCCTTGGTCGCTGCTCCATCCCTCCCATCTGAAACCTGCCTCCCGATCTCATTCGATTTAGTGACTGCATGTCGCTACTACTTTATCCACTTCCGTTGCGCGCCACTTTCTTTCCGCATGACTGCACAAATTTCCACAAGTTTCAACGTGACCTGTGGGGCTCCGATTAGAAAGGACTCTCCGGGGAGCGAACCGAGCCATAATGATACTCGAATGCGATGCAAAGTGAAATCTCCTTACCTGCAGAGGACTGCACCCCTTGGCCGGAAGTGCAGCGGTGCGTGGTGTCCGCTGGCTGATCGCCAGGGAAACCCGAAAGCACGCTCGAAGATAGATTTACCGTTCGTTCGTCGTAGGGGACGCTCCCCCCCGAAGAATTCCGAGCACGAGGAGTCGGTCGGAGAAGCTAGGTCGCGGCGAGAAATGCAATTTCGTCGCAGCGGCGGGATCGAGTCCCGTCGGGCGGCTCGATCGTTCGGTCGCAATTCCCCCCCCCCCAGAGGGGACGACTGTTCCGCGGGATGATCCCTAATCCGGTTGAATTTCCTGTGCTTGCAGAGTCGGTGACGAGGTGACGACGACGACGACGACCAGCGCGGAGACACGCGAAGAAACGAATCGAGCAATCATGGCTAAAAGCGCTGAGAGGCTGCCCGGAACTTCCACCAGGCTGAGGACCAGAGACGACGGCTGCTGCTCCGTCAACTTCCTCAAATACGTCCTTCACATCTACAACGTGGTGTTGTTCGTAAGTACCGATGCACAGTTATATACCCAAGTACGCGGTACACTCGTCTCCCGCCGAGCGTTATCGGGCGAGAAACCAGCGAGGGAGAATTGCACCGTCATTCAGCCCGAGAGTAAACCATTCACGCGCTCCCGGGATGGCTTCCGCGGCCGTCGATGTCCTCCGTAACGACGTCGTTCCGCCCCCGTAAAGGCTCCCTTTTAATTGTTATTGCCACGATCTTGCGTCCTGCCGCTGCTCGGATGCGGCAGCTCTGATCATCCCACGAGAGTGTGCAGCAGGAAGCCTCTCCCCGTGCCATTCGCCCGCGAAACGTGCCCGCAGTGAGCTAGCAGATGGCCACGAAGTTCCGAGGAGCCGGGGGAGGTAGTCGCGGAACTCCAACTACTTAGCTACATACGCGATTTTCGCGCAGCTCCCCCATGGAGACTCTTAAACCGCCGCGACAAGCTTTCGCCTCTCGCCCCGCGATCTTGAACGGTGTAAGCAGCCGCTCGAACATCGTGACCCGCGCGACGATACATTCCATAAAATGCTAATGAAGCTCGCGTCGTAAGGCGCAGTAGCCGCGGGATAAAACCGCGCGGGGGGGAAGTAGAATGGCGTCGGGAGGGGGCGAGAAGGGGTCGCAAAAGGAGCAGGACGGTGCTGCAAATCGATCGGTAGCCGCGGTGCATCGCGATTTAATGCATAAAACGTCGACGCCTCGTTGAAAAGTAGCCCCGGCTGGTACGTCCTCGGGATTAAAAACCGAGCGGGTAACTTGTTCGTGGCTTGTACCCTGTTATTGCCGACGTCTTTCCCAGAAGCCTCATTTATCATCATTTCGACCCGTTCGACGTGTCCCCCCCTTCTACTCGTCATCAACCTCGTCGATCGCCTCGCGATCTTTCCTTTTCCAGGCATCCTCAAACTCTTGCGGATTCTCGGAACCCCCCCCCCCCCCCCCCCCAGTGCCGAGGTGTTTGCGAGCATCGAACACAGTTTATACAGTGTGCCTATCCCATTGCACCAACCGTCTCTGATCGATTCAGCCGCTCCGCGTGATTGCGAAATTGCCGCGCGCGATCGCCGTCGCATTCGACGTAAGCCGCTTTGAATGGCGGACTTGAAACGCGCCTGGTAATAAGGCTCGATAATGCGGGGGTAATGCAACAATCGCCTGGCTGGGAACAATGGCCGCGCAACAATGCCAGCTCGCTTAACGCGCGCGTTTACTCCCATTGATAGCGCTCGCTAGCGCAGTCACCCTGTCGAGGCCGAAGTCAACGGATTCAGCGTGTTATCCGCGGCATCGGGGAGGGGCAGGGGGAGCTGTCTCCTCGCCTGCGAGCACGTAATTACGGGATTCCTTGGCTGGGGCCTTTCTTGCTGGTCGAAGTTCGCGAATCTCGTCCGTAGTTCATCGTCGGTTGCGTTGGTAGCGCGGGATAGTCGTGCAATGAGAAACGGATGCGCGGGAGTATGAGAGGCGTGGGTCGTGGCTTACCTTGGATATCTTTAAATAACTTAGAAAGTGTTGGAAAACACTGTGGTAATTGTGTAGAATTTCGGTGAAAAGATTGAGGTTCGAATTGTAGCTTCATGCTGAGATTCTTAAATGGGAGGTGTAATTTCGATTTATTCTACTTGGCAAGAGGGTAAGGTCTAAGAGAAGCTTCCTCGGGAAAGATCGTCAAAGTTTCGCCCACTTACATCGCCAACGTGAGAAGATTAAAGGCCCAGACGTGGATCAACCCTTGTTGGACGAGCGCGTAGACTCCACGCCGTGGAGGATAAAAGGAAAGCTGGCAAAAAGAGGATCGAGTGGGAGAGGGAAATTAAGCAATTAGCAGGTGCTCTACGGCAGGTTATTACGCGAATTCGATTTATTAACAACCGGCGATTACAGGGCACAAAAAGCGACGCGACTCCTTCCTCCCTGGCCACGATCCCCCTCTGTATCGGTTAATTAATCGTTTTGTCGATGATTTAATTACTCGCCGAGACTGAGAGCACGGCGGATCGATCTCGACGCAACCAAAGGCTGATATGCACTCAAACTACATAGTCGTTTCTCTGATCTGGCGATCGTACCGTTAATCGTTGTTACTTTACCGTCATTCTGATTGCAACTTTCGCTACAACGCCTCTCGAATTATCCATGCCGGACACGCAACAAGCAGAGACCCGGGATCACTACAATTTGAGTTCCGACGCGAAAGTTTTCGCGAGAAATCGCTGGGCGCCCAGGACGGCTTAATTATACAGGGCGTCTGGCGAGCTACTAATTACTGATTAATAATGGAGTGGCGTGCTCGGGATCATCCCCGGGCCCAGTCGCTTTTCATTGTCACGTCCAGCTCTACTCAGAAATTTCGCGTTACACATTATTAACATCGGCACTCGAATCGCCGCCCACCGTTTTCTTCCTATTATACTCAACGAGACGTAATAATACGCGATTTAAATTTGGCCGAGCATGCAACGCGGACGGGGCTTTTCTGTTTCGTTCCCCATTGTCGATGCACCCCATGTATGGACGCGGATCTCTGTTCGCACAGAACACGGGAAAGCATCGCGAAAAGTTTGTTTGTCGAGGTTTTCGTGACGTTTCGCCGACCGGGATGAGATTAAACGTTTCAATGCGCCTTTTTGTTATTTTTCTCACGGCCCAATCGCGACCGTAATGGGCAAGTTTGTCGGAACGACGGAGGCACTTTTATCCCCCGTTAGTTAGGATCATAAATCTTTATTTTAATTTCGGCACTTGTTCTTCTTTCCCCGGGCAAGTTTGCTCGTTAGAGGAAGAATAACACTGTAACAGTTTGTCGAAGGAAATTAGCATTGTTCCGATCCTCTGGGCAGTTCCATAAGCCGGATTAATTTTAACGATCGCTAATAACGAATATCAAGGCACTTCCTTCGTGAGCGGCGGAGTGCTGCAGGGCGGTTCGCGTAATAAAATACGATTATCTCACCGCGTGGTCCAATCGTATTACCCGCCACTACCACCGGGGTCATTATAGTTATAATTCCCGCGTTCCGCGCGGCCTGTTTAAAGCCCATCATCGGAAGTTTCGTGCTGCTCGTCCCTGTCCCTAAATATCGCGCGATTAACGTCGCGTAATTTCTGCGCCGCTCCGCGCTACCGAAAACAGAACGACGAAACTGATCCGTAATCACCCGCATATCCCCGTTAATCCCTTGCAACGCCGTTACGCTTAAGCAGCCTCGCGTTAATTGGGGATTCGCGAGTATTAATATGCGACTGCGCCATCTCAACGCGACTGGAGTGAACGAATTTGAGGAGTTCAAACGAATCGGCGGGCTAAAGATTCGCATTGTATTTTCTAGCAAATAGTTGAATTCAGTAATTTATTCCCAATTTCATAGCGCAAAAATACGAGGAAAAGTAATCGAGTGTGAATTTATTACTCCACCTCAAATTTAAGAAACAATGCTACGTTGGCTTTCTCTTGAAAGGCGGAGACTTATATCTGATCTAATACTTAGGGTAAAGGCAGGTAATACGGAACATCTGATTTCAAAAGCTTGTCAAAAGTGGGGGACTTCGTTTTTTTTTTTTAATAAAACTAACACGAGGGGACGAAGGAACTAATGCATAATCATATTTACAAAGTCAAATGTAAAAAAATCCAATTATTTTGCAATTATAATAAAAAAAAAACTGAAAAGAGTGAAAATCGGCCGTTCGAAAAAATGGGTCCTAATATGGAACACCTAGAAAATTTGTAAAGAAAACTCAAAAATGTTTACTTTTTTTTTTACTAAAAATGAAGACTTATTAAGTAAAAGATACAAATAAATAAATATACATCATTTTTGGAATTTATTCCTGCTTTCTGCGTCTCCTACACTGAAAGCAGCGAATACATTGGGTCTACTTTTCATTGTCATTATTTTTATAACTACCATCGCAAAATAAACATTCCGCATCATCGTCGTCATCGTCATTTTCGACTTCATCTATGCTACTCGCTATGTTCCATATTACGTACACACATGTTCCGACAAAAAATTAAAAATTATACTAAGAAGAAAGTAACTTGATTGGTAAACTATTGTTGAATAATCAGGTCCACACATATTTAATGATAAATTATATCAAAATAATACTTCGTAACGTACCTTCACTAAAATATTTAACTGTTTGATGCACTTTTCAGAAACTTTTACACCCCACGAAAAATATAAACGTTTCTCTTTCAATGATGGATGCCCGACTGATGCTGAATTGTCAGTATCGTCGTCTATTGTGTCTAAGGATCTGGTATACACGATTGCCCGAAGAGTTCTTTATTTGTTTATCGAAATTTTACGAAGTTCCATATTACCTGCCTTTACCCTACTTTTAAAATTATAAATCACAATGTCAAGTGTCTGGAGCCCCGCTTACTTAAACTTAATGTTTAATTATTTGTCCTGCGTAAACATTCTACTATCTTTAACAGGAACAACTGATTTAATTGATTTCTTCTGGCATTCACTGTAGTGAAATGTATTTACTTTCATTGTATTTTATTCTTTTTTGCTTGTTTTCTATCTTGGTAATATTTATTTTTTCCTTGATTTTGTTCATTGTTGTGTTTCTACTTTTATCTATTAGTCTTCTACTGGTTTTCTCTTTTCTATATCTACCAAAGGGTTTTCCCGTATATATAAATAACTCAAGTAAATAAATAAAATTATCGGTACTCCCACGGACTTGAGCAATCTTCTCCACTTTATTCCGCCGCGGGAAAGGATCACCTGCAGTGTCATCATTCGATCCATAATCGAAACGACCCTCTAAAACTCTAAACGAACGAAATGACCGTCATCCGGCTGGATTGCCGAGAGCGAGCTAGCGTACCACGGGGGCACCTAGCGCATTCCCAGGGGCCACTTGCGTTTCCGTGCAGGCAGGATCGCCGCACGTAGGCGCGTGGACGCCGGTGCATCGGCTGGCGACAGATCGCACTTGACGCGTTTGTCGATCGTGAAACATCGACCCCGGGCAATGGAAACTCTCGCAACACTGTCCCCGCTATCCCTTTCACGAGCTCTGCCAGCGATCGTGCGTTGAATTAGCCGCCGCTGGTCGCGTCGCGTTTAATTATCCTCGATGCACTCCGCGACCCCTCGACACGGAACTACTTAGCGCCAAGAGAATTTCCCAGGTGCTCCACCGAATCATAAGCAGCCTCCGTTTTTTTTCTTTTTTTTTCTACTTACAACTCGCGCTTCTCCCTTCGCGTCCACTTTCGATCAACAAATGGCAGGCCCCTCGAATCCGTCCAGTTGATTTTCCACTCGAAAGTGGCGCGAACTGACTAATCGAGTGGCGGCGCCTCCGGTTTAATGCGCCACTCGTAAGTCTCTCTAAACGCGTCGCTCGGCACAGCCAGCTAACTCGCCCGGCCGCGGGATTTCCGCGCGCTGTAATCCCCGCTAATTCGCCAGCAGCAGCCAGGCGAATCCTTGTTCGCGCGTCGCGTGTCAAACGCAATTTTCCCGCCTCGACGTTGTATGTGCTTAAGGGGGGGAAAAAAAAAAACGGATTCTTGGCGGAGGGAAGCCAGACGTTCCGTGGAATCTTTCGAACGTCAGAGGAACGACGGAGCGGAGAAAAGAAGGGGCCCGCAGAGGCTGAGGAATGCCGCGGAGTTTCATCTGTGGAGGGCGCTCCAGACGAGACTTGGATCTTCTTAATAGCCAGGAGAGCAAGTAATACGTAATTATTCTAATTTCGCCCGGAGATGCAACCACTGTCTACAACCGTGCAGCCTCTCACTCTCTCTCTCCCCCTCTCTCTCTCTCTCTCTCTCTCTCTTTCTCGAGTGGCTGCGCAGGATTTACGTGCCGCCACGAGATTGCATCTCGGTGTATCCCAGGAGCGGGCTGAGGGGCCAGTTTCGCGCTCACAATCGCGGAATAATAATCTTTATGCGCTGACGGGTAGCGACGTCCCCGGGATAGAATCTTGTTCGCAGCAATGAGAACCGACGCTGCCTTTATCCTCCAGTGGAGCACCGTCGCAATGGCTTTATCGGCCCGTAACCCTTTAATGCAACGTGCTCCATACTAGACGACGCCCCGGCGCAAAGTTAGATAGAATGTGTAATCGCCTTTGGATCCATTGCTCCATTTCTGCGAGCAGTTAATTCGCCGTTGAATACGTTCTACCGCTGTTAGCCAGTTAAATTGGGTAAGACGAGCCGACTCGTCGCGAAAGTTTGCTAATTACACTGGTACAGAGGGTGCAAGTGTAGGGGGTCGCGGCCACGCCCCGGCGTTCGCCGCGGGCAAACTGAATTACTTCCCGCCTAATCGTTTTTTAGTAAGTGCACCGAGGGTGTCCGCGGTGGTGTTTTCATTGTTTCCGTCCAGTGGTGGCTGAAAGGGCACCAGGCCTGCGCTCGATCGGGCGCGCGGAGTAGAACCGCGAGCAGAATGATTATCCTTGACACGCTGTAAATAAGGTACCAGCTATCTTCGAGGGGAGATCTCCTCGGTTCTTATGCTAATGGATGCCCACCTTCGAACGCTCGAATAGAGGCTGCCTTTCTCGCCTAACCGCGCTGTCCACCGATTAATGCCGTCGCTGTACAGCAGGATGCACCGTGCAGCACGCGAGTGCACGTAGCCTCTGGATCGGCTGGCTACCAGCCCGCGATCGATGGATCCTCGGAGTCGATAAACCTGGACGGAATGTCACGCGTCCAGCGGAACTCCTCTGCCATTCCTGATTCGAAATTCCTCGCGCCCTTATCGATCCTCGACTGGATTGCAAGAACGAAGCTCGAGGTATTACGCGACTTAAAAGAATGAACCGTTCGGTTTAACGAGCCGAAGTTCCAACGGTTCCTGCGTGTTTAATCGGCGTGGTCGAGTCTAATTGAGTTGTCCTGGCTACGGACAACAGTTCTGGCGTGTAAATTTTCGGAGGGGCTTGAATCTTTGCAAGGTGGAAGTTAGCAGACTTGTAATCTTCGCGAGCTTAAGCCGCCGGCGAAGATTCGAAGCGAAGATTCGGTGGCAAAGCACCTCCCGGGGCCGCTGACGATTATCATAAAGCTAGCTCGCCGCAAACGATTCCGTTAAATTAGCCAGCGGGTCCAAGTTGCACCCGCGCTCGCGGTTAAGTCTCGGCACCGCGTACACGGGCACGCAGCTCCTCGAAAATGTTTATCATCAATGCTATTACGCGGCGGTGGCGGCGCCCCGGTGGCCTTAAAACGGCTGCTATAAATCATCCAAGCGCGCCGTTATATATGCATATATACCGCGCGAGTATTATGCCAAGGGAGTGGAACAAACACGATGGTGTGCCGATGATATCTCAGCGGCGGTCGCGGCAGCTGCAGCCAGAAAGTACCCCGACGACCGAACCTTGAGGAATCATTACTCGCCCACCGCCCTGCCTCTGTCTTCCTTTGGTCACACTTCTCTGCAAGCTGTTCTGCAACTCCACGATCATCGGCGAACGACAACAAGAATCTTGCGTCTAATCAGGGCGTGAGATTAGGAAATAAACGACGACGCAAGAACGTCGTTGGAAAATAATGAACGCTCGTAACAAAGTTTCCTCGGCTGCCAAGAAGCGGGCATTTCTGCCCACCGTTTGACCGACATTCGATGCATTCCCGTTTCTAATAGAGAAGCGCGTGTATATATATATATATATATATATATATATATATATATATATATATATATAGCGCCCATATGCAAGCGCGCGCGAATTCTTACGCGCGCGTAACTCGCGTGTGCAGAGGCGGGAATTTAAAATTAGACGCATCCCCGGCATAGTTTAACCCGGTACGTGATCGGACCTGAGAAGCGCGCGGGTTGCGTAGCCCCGAAAATTCTGCTTCAATTAAAATCTGCCGCTCCGGGGCGAGAGTAAAGAAACAACCTCGCGGCGCTCAACGGTCCGCGTAAACGCTGCAAAAACTGCTCGGATCCGTGCTCATTCCGCTGCAGGATGTGCAACGTCAGTTGTGGAAATAATTAACATGCTGTACCTTGCCCTGGCCCCTCTAAAGAGGCTGCAGCGAAAATAATTTCGCGAGCGCAACAGTGTAGGATCCGCTAAGCGGGCCGTGAAGTGCATGGGGGATCCACTCTGCTGCATTTAGAGCGAAAAAGGGGGAAGAGCTGTTACTCTGTCCGCGCTGGATATGGCGCGCGATAAAGATACCAGTTTGTTTGCGAGTGTACGATGGGATTGAGACCGCGCGCCGGTTGATCGAAGCGCCAACACGATCGAGGAAATATCTCATCTTCTTCGCGGACGTTACGCGGTGTCGTCGTGCTCCTTGCTTCTACGCTCGTAATCGTGCCCGGCACGAGTTAATACAGCTCGAGCCTCGTTACCGTTCCCATAAATCCTGGCAAAAATTCAAGAGAACGCCACGATTTATGGAATTAGTGGCGCGATATCTTACCGCGCGCCGGGCGAAAAGATTACCGCGGGCGCCCGTTTAAATCGCTAGGAATAACCGAACGGGAACCGATTGGTGCGATCGTTCGGCTTCCCCGTTGCCGTCGAATCGTCGCCAGGAGGACATGAATTTTCTGCCCCATCGGCTGTCAGCTGGCGCGTAAAACGCGGCAAAAGGAGGACCGTGGAGCACCGTTAGACACTCCGCTCTTTATTTGCTCTCTGAATTCATAAGCTTCGAGGCAGATAAGCCACGGCCGCGTATCCGGCAACGGGCTGAAGGAGGTGAAACGAAGGGCCAGGGAGAGGAGGGCTGGCGGGGGCGTTTCGAGTCCCTAGAATTCCAGAAAACCTGCTCCGAACGGTGCTTTGAGACTCTTCATTGGGACTAATGTCGCGCACCGGTACCTGCGGCTCTTACAAAGTCCACAGAGGGGCCAAATCCAGCGGGCCTAATTGAGGGGACTAGATAAAAACCACGCGCTCATTCGACTTTTATTTTCGGTTCGTCGACTGATGTCAAAGTGGCCCGATGTGGATCGATTTCCATCGATGACGACCCATTGTTCTGGACAGCCGAGACGCGGGCTCGGGCATTGTGCTCTGGAAAAATCGGTCGCGGGTGCCATTTCGCGATTCCTCGCGGTTCAAGGGACCACCCACGTTCCCCTGTTCGACGGAAACTATCGCATCTCGCAGAGAGCTGCAGCCGTGGCCACTAATCGTAAACACGAAGAGAAAGCGGAAGAGACTGGAAACAATTCGCAGACCGAGCGATTTGGTCAGACTCGCGGGGAAAGTTTAGCATTAAGCGGGTCGTAAATAATATTCGACCACCCGTGATATAAATGCTCCCTGGCGAGTGGCGACCATAAATCCCTGCCTCGTTCTCCCTCCACCGTGAGGAAAGGAGCGTTCGGTCGCCGAAAAGGAAGGATCGACACAAACGGGGTCCCACTTTCGTTTCCTTTCCCCCGCAACCAGTCCCGCCATAACCCCTTGGTGTATCTGCCTTTACTCGCCACACGAAGTGACCAAAGCTCCGCTGAGAAACGGCGGAGCGATAAAGAAGGAGCGCCGGGTGGCTGTCGACTTTCATCCCCCTCGTTTCACAGCGGATACAGACGCTGGACGAAGACTCTCCGGGGACTTGTAACGGCGGCGTGAAATATCACGTCGTCCCGTGAGTAATACCTACCCTCCGCGCGCGCGCGCGTGTGTGTATATAACTTTAATACGCTAATGGCAGAACTCGATGGCCCGGACGAGACGCAGGTATCGCAGTAGATTCATAAACTGCGACGCGCGTTTGTTCGTGGATGCCGGATAGGGATCGATATTGCTAGCGGAGACGCGCCGACCGGAGCATCGACGCCGATCCCCGTGATTTATGGGCGTCCTAGCGGCGATACGTGGCCGCCTTCGGCATCTCGGGACAATGATAAAATAATAAATTGCTGCCCTCGTCCAGCGACCGTGTGCAGCCTCCCCGCAGGGAGTTGGGTATCGAGGTCCTTCCTACGGCGGCCGCGGCACGATCCGCTTGGATTCGACCGCGCTGAGAAATATATAGTAAACGCGCTGTCGCGTCCACTCGGCCTCTGAGAATTCCTCGCCGGGATTCTTTCCCGCGGGTATACGGCGCAAAGCGTGGGTGCGGTCCCGTTGTATCCGCCCCGAAAGAATCAGCGAAACGGTCGCTGGTGCGCCCTTTATCAGCGACGATGATAAAGGAATATCGATCAGCTGGCCCCCGCGAATCTCTCCTCCGCCGCTCTTGGAATTTACTGCACGGGCTATGGAAGAATAATAGCGGCGGCTTTCGGAGGTAAATCCAAGCAACTGGATCGATAGAGATTCGTTCACCTCCCGCTCGGTCAAACTCCATCCTCATCTTGAAAAAAGGTCAGACGCTTCTCCCTTTCTTTCCCATATGTATACACCTCGAGGTGACAGTGTTTCATAATTCCCGGCATGTCCGTTCGCCTGACGTTCGAACGAATGGGAGTGGAGGCATGTTCGATTCTGGGGAGGATTACTTCTGTTCACTTCGACGCGGACAAAGTGAATACCGTATCGCATACCTGCGCCTGTCGAGGGAAAACGGAATTAGTTGCGCGGGGATTAGAAGGCTGGGTATTTTCTGGTCGTTCTGTGACAACTGGGTGAATCAGAGATTCCATAAGCCCGAGATCTGGCCTTCGAAATGGAAAACAAGCAGACTGATATTATACCTACGTGTTCTGGAGACAACTGCGGGGCCCGATTTGGGGGCCCAAGCAGTGCAACTGCCCCAAAGCGGCAAATTTGGTAGAAAGAGAAAATTAAAATCAATAAAAACCTATAAAGAAGTAAATCTTTAAAAAAAGCGACAAAAGAATAGGTAATTGTTTAATGAAAGGTGCGTACCTATGTCAAAGATCTTGGATTTTTCACCCTTTTTATATTTTATTTCATTCGTTAAATGCTTTTTTTAGATTTAAAAAATAGACACCTACCTCCTATACCTACATATTTTATTTTGCCCTGTTTCTGCTTTTTTTTTTATGAAAATTAAATGTTTGATAAAGTAAAAGGTTTTTGTTATTCAACAAATATGTACAAACAAAAATTCACTCACCGTTAAAAATAATATTTTAAAATAATCATTTGCAATGACATATAAAGGGTTGGCAAAAATCATTTTTGCCCAGAGCGACGGAAGAGCTAGATCGGGCCCTGGGTAACTGCTAGATAGAACTTACAGAGCCGGGCTAAAGATCAGTGACGGAAGGCTAGCAGCTGTCCGTCGATTAAAACCCCAGCACATAGGTACCATTTAACCTGTAAAAAGTGTATAAACGCCGCAATTAGTACCAGTCACGGCCAACTACCCTCCGTGGACGCGTCTGACGCAGGCAATACCCCGAGTATTTTGTTGCCGGAGCGCGCGTGCCTAGAAGCCTGACCATTGTGTGCCCAGAGACACCAGTGTACGCGCCGCCCACGTACCACCGCGCATTCCTCGATACCGTAAATATCGCGGGTCGACCGATATTTACGTCGGCGTAGCTCGTATATTTCCCCGCTGCCTTGCACCGCTCCCGCGGGATCCGCTCGGGAGTCGCGACCCGATGTCACGGACGAACGGGGGGGAAATGGGGGAAATCTGCGAGGGGAAAAAGAGATAGATAAATCACGCTGGGTGACGATAGCGTAATACGTTTGACACGCGCATAGTTATCAAGCACCGTTGGTCCCGCGTGTCCCGCCGTGGGCGGCTACGATGTCTGGCGTGATTCTTCGTCGCGGGATTCACCGGGATTAGAGCCTCGGTATCGCGCCGAATAAAAGCGTTCTGTCCGAGGAGATCGTATCGAGGACAACCGAGCGGGCAGATTACAGCGCGGTTGGTCTGTTCCGCGTCTGTTCTCGGTAAGCCGCGCGTGCAGCTCGAGAGGCACCGCGTGTGTTCGTCTTCGGATCGAGTAATTGGCACGAAACGGCATTGTGAGATTTCTTTACTCCGACGTGTAGGTATTGATTAGATGCGTGGTCGTTTGCTATATAGTAATTCAGGGCCCGCGCGAAGCCTCCCCCAGTTAATGATCAGTATCGATCGGCGCCAATTAACACCGAGATGCAATGAAACAGGCACGAGGTGTGTATACGCGTCGGAGTGAATTTTATCCTTGTCGACGTGGACGAGCAAGGGAGCAATTGAGGGTTAACAGGGCGCAGAGCTTGACGGTGGACGGTTTTATTTCTGTTACAGCTGTCTGGACTGGTGGTGGGCGGGATCGGTATCTGGACGGTGATTTCGAAGCACAGCTACGTGTCCCTGATGACGACGTCGACGTATCCGACTCTGGCCTACGCCTTGATCGTCGCAGGTGTCCTGGCTGTGGTCGGCAGCTGGCTCGGATGCGGCGGCGTAACTTCTGAAAATAGATGCGTCCTTCTCATAGTGAGTAGCCGAGCAGATTCATCCGACGTACAAACTTTTCTGTAGCCTCTACAAAGTAGAATTCTTATCCCATCCCATTTCCATCGAACCTCCCCCCTCGTCAGCTGGGTAATAAAAAAAAAAAAATTCACCTCGCACGGAAAAGAATCAATCGACCTTTGAATCTGAACGTGCCGGAGAGATATTTCACGGTGTTCCCCATTTGCTCGTTACGCGACCAATAATCCCCAGGGCGGTCGATGAAAGAGAAAACGCCGGTGCCATCCGTTCCCGCGGATTCATCGTATTGTCAGGAGCGTATAGCACCGCGGACGGTAGCACGGTGTGTCTCTTATCGATCATGCACCTCCGTGCCGGCCATTTATCAGGGCGCCGCTATTGTCTGATTAATTAATTCCCCCGGTCGGGCGGACGCCCGTAGCCGAGAGGGGCGTAGAGGGAGATAGAGCCGGGGTTAAAGGAGGCTAGAACGTCAACGGTGCGACGGAGTACAGAGAAACGAGCCACTCGAGCAACCAGAGCTATCGCTTTTGAAATTACCTGTAGCCCCGACACCAGATGCGCTCCAAACCGTCCGCGGAACTTTCGCGGATCCCATTCAACGGGGTGGGGGGTACGATTTTGGCGACGAATGTCGTTCGTTGCGAAGCGGAACGTCGCTCTTAGAACCTGACTCGATCGCAATAGCAGTGTCCAATTCATCTCCTGCTACTTTCGTGGGAGAATTCTATTTACGAGTTGGAGCAGGTGAGCAGGGGTTTAATGTGCTTGGAGATTTTTTTTGTAATGGTAATTAAATGGGCAAGCGAGCGTGGAAGGTTCTCGTTGGAACGTGTAAAGTAAGATCTCGCAAGGTTCCGTTTCCGGGCACAGTTTCAACGCGAAGCTACCTACGGTCTCGTTTCTTCCTCGGTCGGGGGTGAAATTCCCTTTGACTCGCTTGGTTGCCCGCATCATCGCCCCGAGGCTTACAGATCTTCGTCGGCAGTGTCGTGGACACTTTGACGACGAGAAGGAAGTTTTAAAAAGGTGTTCGCCGCCTGAGAAAATATTGGCCACCTGTCTAGACGGTCTAGAATCTTCAAGTAGCGTTTCGAATCGAACATATTTCGATGTGCTCTTCCTAATCAGCGGTAGATGGGCCATTTTTGTCCCGATTACCAGACCGCTGGTTGGTACGCGCTGACCAGGCCAGCTTCACCTTGAAGACACAGTCGATTGCCCTGAACATTAGCGCCTGAACACCCACCCAGCAAAGTCGCCGCCCCCTGTTACTTGCGACCGAATAGCAGGTTCAAAGCAAGCCAGGTAAAGAGACAAACAACGGACAGGGGGTGTACTTTTAAAAATACCCCGATTCACAATGGGGACGAGATTAGCCACTGCAAAGGAACGGTTTTCCTTTTACGCTCTCAACGAGATTGTTTCAAAGGAAGCATTTTCGGTGGGCGAACAGTTTGACCACCGTTTTCTTCTTAGAAAGAGGAGAACACTGGCCCGACAGGGAGAATAGAAAGAGGCGCGCTTGAAAGCCGCTTTACTCAGGTACACCTTAGAGGATATTTACTCGCGAAAAGGGGACGGTAGGTACGCTCGTGCAGCAGCAGCAGTTTAATGGACATCGATACGAACTTACGGAAACAGGTAGAACAAATAGGATGAAGATAATTTTTAATAGGGTAGACCGGGGGCGGTAGTAACACTTTGACTTTGGAATACGATTATGCAAAAACTATTAAAGTTACAACAAAAGTTTTTATACGAAAATGTTACTTACTTATCTGACACTTATCGAGCCACAACAGCTTTGCTGTTTGTCAAGTAATATCCAGGTTATTAATAAAGAAATGAGAAGCGGACAAAGTGTTACAACCGTCCCTGACCCTGGGTCGGTTGTAACACTGCACGAAGTCGATAGTAGCATAAATTTAAATTTACAAAATTAAAATATTGGTTGATTTTAATTACAATAGTAAATGAAAAAACGTAAAATCGGTATCGCAATTGTGGCGGAAATAGAAAACGTTTTGGCTGGTACATTCTTCGTGTGATCAATCCTTACATTCGGTACATTGCACCCATTTTTCATATGTTTGCTTATGATGTGCCATATTATTCCATGCAAACAAGACAATATTATTCATGTTCTTTGTCACTATTCGGTTCTGTCACGGTACAACCGACCCCGACTGCCGATGTTACAATCGACCCCAGCAAGGCTTTTGAACTTAAATTATAAATTTTGATTAACGAGACACTTAAAAGTGATAACTAACGATCACTATTACTTTAAAAATGGCTACATTAAATATGAAAAAAAAAAAAAAAAAAAAAAGAATAAACACGTACTTGCAAAGGGAGTATTTATATTACAATTTGAAATCGGTAAGAAAAAGTTACTTTAGGGTATCTGCTTGGACATGGATGTGTGTATTCCAAATGTCATTCTTCATCGTATATACAAAATTTGTGTTAATATCTATCATATTTCCTAAGATATTTAACGTGTTGCAATTGTCCTCCTGTTACTATCGCCCCCGGTCTACCCTACCCTTGCTCCGCGAAACGTTGATCCAGTAATGCTGTAGTTGAGGGGAAAGTACTCTTAAGACCCCGGCGCTTTGGAAGGTATAGGACCTTTTCCGACAGACATACCTAGTTACCATTTCCGACTTTCCCGTCTGTCCCACGTTTCTCTGTCTGAAAACTATCCTCTTAAACTATAAATCGGACTTAATCGAGAATTAGCGCGGCACCGTGTCTGGTATCTAGCGCTCCCATTGAGGCTGCAACGTTGCTGGACTGGCTTACGTTTAATTCCACATAAATGATAGTTAAATTCCGGTAACAGCCTCTGCAAACCGCGGAGTCCCCGTCGCGCAGATCCCTTCTTAATTTAGGGGTTCGCTCGTTGCTTGAATTGTATTCGATCGCACGATACGGGGGTTTAAATGTAGTATCGTCGCTTCTTCTCCTCCGATCGGTCCCCATTCACCGTTTAGCAATTCTCGCGATTATTTCTCACGAATAATAGCGCCAGTTAACAGTTATCCGACCGATGGAGCTTGAATTCCCGACAAAGGACACCTTTGATATAAAAGCCACGGTAAATTCGCGAACGTTGCGCAACAATGCCCGAACAAACGTCCCTCAGGCCACGGATATTAACATTTTCCATTGCGCGCAACGTTAACGAACAATGTCGGCGCGATGTCGGCGGCCATTATGCCTGCAGCACGCGTAATGCATACTTCAAATGCTGGCGCAATATTAACGACGACGCCGCGCACTGCGATCCAATTAGTTTTCATAGCGCGGAGGAACACTGGGCCCTGTCCGTTGCTCGCCGACTTTTTCTCCGCTTGAATGACGTATCGCGGGGCTGGAATCGCTGGACAGGTCTCGACGCCTCGGACTGGTTTCGAACCCGTTTCAGCGGTCCAAATGCTCCGGGCGAGACCGCATTACATCCTAAGTATCCGACGGACGATCGCGGCGCTTACGGCCAATTTATGCCTGGATACGGAGGCGGAGGTGGGACGCGACCGCGGAGGCTGCAATCACCCGCGATTCCACCATTCCAAACAACCCCAGAACGTATTCGGCTGCAACTGTCCACGATGTTTAGCTCGTAGATGTACATTGGTGGTCATAAGTGTTAGGAATTAGGAAACCTACTCTGTGTGGAAAAATTTAGGACCTTTCAGCAAGGGGGGTGCAGCTCCATCTTTAGCAATTTCGAGTAAATTAGAAAAAACTGTTTATAAAATTATTGCTTTGACTTAACATTGAATTAAAAAATTAAAGTAGTAGTTATTGCGTTGATAAGTTTTTATTTCTATTTTTGGCGAAAAATATTCTATAATAAAAAAAAATTAATATTAATAATGATATTTATAATGATAAAAATATGAATATGAATATTTATTATAATAAAAATATTAATATTTCTATTAATAAAAATGTTAATATTAATATTTCTCGTAATAAAATATTATCTTAACATTCCTAATAATAAAAATATTAATATTAATATTTTTCATATTAAAATATTAATCCTAATATTCCTAATAATAAAAATATTAATATTTATAACTAAGTAGGTAATAATGGCAAAGAAAGTCGCGAACGTATAGGAAAATCGGACCTGTACTTACCTAAGTAGACTTATCTACAGAAGTTTGAATGCAGAATTTCTGAAAAACAGTAATCAATCTCTAACAAATATAATATTTTCTATCCGAATACTAATGAACGACAGTGCACGCTTTGCTTCACTTTTGGATCTTCCTTTCGGTCTAACGGGTTAACGAGACGCGAGCTCCTCGATCGTTTGAAAAAGCCCAGCTGGAACGAGCCCCTGTCTGTCAGCTTATCTCAACGAGAAGATTACGATAGTCGATGGTCTACGAGACGCGACGCGACAGACGTACCAGACCCAAACGCTCCAGAGTCTCTTAAGGGGGCTATAAAATGATTTGCACGTTCCACTTGACGAATCGAGCCGCGCGCGGCAAGAAAGCCTCGAGTGCGACGGAACGCCACGTCCAGTCTGGGAGCGCGCAATTATGAAGACATTAAATCCAAAGTGTTTGAACCCTCGACGACAGGCGTGCTCGCAAAAAGAGGCCAGCGCTCCAGCTGGCCCGACTGCGCCCACAGCCTCCCGGATACATCGGGGACGTAGGTACCCGCGCGTTTCAAATACGCCAGAGCACGATGTTATCTCGAGGAAATGAAATATCGCGAGGGTGAGACGTAGAAGAGGCACCCCCGATTCACCACGCTCCTGTCCTAGCCCCGGGGGCCATCCCATCGACGTTCTTGAGTCTGAGCACAGTGGTGGTGTGATAAATGTCACCGAATTCTATACCGAACCTTTGAGCGCCGGGGCTGTCGGCTCCCTCGAACCGTTTCAATTACCTTCATCGAAACTATAAGCTCGCTTTGGGAGCCGCTTTACCCTCGCAGCGAACAAGGCCAGCGTCGAAAGTATCGGCGCGAGAGGCGCGACTGTTAAGTCGACGCGGGATTGTCAATTTCCCGCAGATAGTTGGGCAACTTCCCTACCGTTTACCATTATCGACGAGCGGTCTGTACGTGGATACGATGCCCTCCGCGGTGGATGGCGCGTACTCGCGCGGATATCGGTAACGAGGCCTCTCGATCCTGAAGAAGTGTGTATACCCCTCCGCCTTTGTTGGGCGCAGCGCGTGCTGGCGCGCGAGCGAAACGGCCCGGCGCATTTATCTTCCCTCCGAGGGGCCGTATTTCATGGGAATAAATATAAAAGGCAGGATAACGCGGCCGATATACCAAGAGCATAGTTCCTGGCCATATACGGCCGTTAGTTTATGCGCCGTTACCGTGATCAGGATATCGTCGTTCCGTGCGTCTAGAAGGTAAATGGAGCGACGAACGATCCCGAGATTCGCTATCGAGCCGGCTCGTTACTCCCCGACGTGGACACGTTTTAACAAGGAGATATCGCCCCGATGATCCTCCGAGGGATCTCCTTTTACGTCCGCTCAGCCACCGGCCGCTTTAACGAGCCCCGCCGCGGTTCCTACGCCAGCCAACTGGGTCCCAAGATTCTTTCCAATTTCAATATTGATTAGAGCGGGAATACCGGTAATTAGCGTGCAAAGCGATATAATGTAACGGACGGCTGTCCCCCGGGTGGAACTGCGACAGGAACGGGACAGTTGCTTTCGAAGCCAGGGACGGAGAGGCAAGCGGAGAGAAGCTAAGTAGTTATATCGAGAGGGGAACCTGGTGTAATCGACAGATAGCGAGGTTCTTCTTGGGAATTTTTTTGTGAGAAAACTGTACGTGCAATGGTTTGAAAACTTTCAGTGTATGTTATTATGCGTAGTTCAAGAAGTGAACGAACATTTTTTTTATATAAAAATAACGCGGTAATTTCAAGTGGCGCCAAGTGTTTCGGAGCATCCTCGGTGCGGAAGTCGTTCAATTGCGTGCAGTCCGTTGTAGTAACCTGAAACCCAAAACCTAAATAGTTTTGCGTTTTTAATGAAATTACGCTATGGATGGACCTCAATTCGGATTAATATTATTAAACTTAATATGATTTATTGCACAATTAACGTGAATTTTTTTAGTAAAAAGGCAACTGTATTTTCATTTTTCAAGCACTCACCATTAGCGTAATTTTCACCTCGTTATTTTTGCATAAAAAAATATTTCTTTACTTCTTGAAATACATAGTAACATATCTTGGAAGTTCTAAAAACATTGCGTGTACAGTTTCCTTACAAAAAATTCCCCAAAAGAACCTTGATTTCTGCCGATTGCATCTTACTAATTAAATGGAGTATAGACGATCGAAGGCAGTATGGAACCTAGCTCATCTCGCCATGAATTCAAAAAGAAGCTTGCCAATGTGTCGCCCCGGTTCTCTGGTTAATAACAGTAGTTACAAGAGGACAGAGAAGAATAGCTTCGCGGCGTTTGTATCGAGCGGAACGCTCCGATTTCTCCTCTCGCCGTAATGAATTCATCGGCTGGTTATCGAACGCTCGCGAATACAGTAATAGGGGTAAAGAGTACAGTGGTTGGCCACCTGACAGTGATTGGCCATATTTTGAGAAATAAATGAATATAAAGAAATACGAGTGTTACACCTTTTTTTAATGAACATATTCATATTCCTTGTACTTTCTTGCTTCGGATGTAATCAGTATTTCTCCACTCATTAGATACTGTGATTATATATAAAAGCAAATAGGGTGACTCGGCTTTGAAGCTTGGAAATTACAGCGATTTAATCAAAAAACCATAAGAGTACGGTTGAAAGTTTGCGAATAGTTTAATGTATTTATGATATGTATATTTCTTATATTCGGTATATATCGATAAATAAAAGTTGAAACTTTATAAAAGAATTATTTATTTGTTAAAATTATACGTATATTATGAAAAATACAGGGGGCCAACAACTGTCATATGAATAATGTTGAATTATAGTAATTGGCCGGGCGGCGAGTGACTGTTTTTTAACCATGTTAATGATGAAACAGTAATTAGCCCCCTGTTAAAAACAGAAACAAACACAACAAATACATACATAATAAAATATATCCATTTTTATCGAATAATTTTAATCTTGTTTCTATCACCAAATCAGGTAACATTTTCTTTTAGGTTATATTATCTATCAAATAGCGGCCAATCACTGTCGAACCGATTGGACAATTACTGTCTTGGCCATGCCAATAATGATAGTAATTAGCCAGGCGGTCAGTGACTGTTTTTTTAACCATGTTAATGGTGAAACAGTAATTAGCCCCCTGTTAAAAACAGAAACAAATACATACATAATAAAATATATCCATTTTTATTGAATAATTTTAATCTTATTTCTATCACCAAATCAGGCAACATTTTCTTTTATGTTATATTATGTGTCAAATAGCGGCCAATCACTGTCGAACCGATTGGACAATTACTGTCTTGACTATGCCACTAACTATATTTCTTCGTAGGAAACACATTTTTTGTATATTTTTATACATTCTTGATTTTTTTTTATAAACTCTATTTATTTTTAGATTATTAGGGATTTTTCGTACTTATTTGTATTGCTTTCCATTTCAAATTTACTAAATTCACATTCATAATTCATTATTTATGTGACACTCTTGCTTAAGTGGCCAACCATTGTACTCCTTCCCTCGAATCCGGTCCCCGTCGCCCAATTACCCGGCACTTTTCACTTTATTTCAGTCGCACTCGATATTTCAGGATCGCGAGTCTGATAAGAAGTATCACTGCCGCAACGCGAACTGAAATCGGATTGTTGATTCCGCTCCACTGGGGAATCCTTATTTCTGCCAACCCCTTTCAACGTTTATCATCGCGTCCACTTCAACCCGCCTCCATTCCTGTCGAACCGACGAACCACAGCTGCTTTTTCCTATTATAATCTCGAATGTCAATTATCCCTCCGTTTGTACGTCTTTCAATTAGGGCCAGGCGAAGACGTGCCGTCGCGTTTGGAGATTAATTTACAGCGGTTGTCCAGCGAGGAAAAACGGTTTGAGATTCGAGGAACTTTATCGAGGATTCCGCGAGCAATTTGCTGCTCGACGGCGAGACTATCGGGGATCTTGGGCGCAAAAGGTTCCCGCCGCCTCTTTCGGCCAACCTTCTGCCTCTCCTTTCCCATAGGTCTTTTGCTCCCTTTCACCACCTGCGCGCACGATGGCACGAGCGAATCGTCTCATTAGCTCGGGCCATATACGGCGGTCAATTAAAATTTTTGCTCGCGGTGGGTAGGTAAATCCGGATAATGAACAGGCCGCGGATTTTTAACGAAAAAGCAGACGCCGCGTAACCACTCGGAGAAAGTAATGGCGAAATAAACGCCTGGATCGGGAATCCTTCGATAGTTTCTAATCCGGGGAAACTCTCGCAGAGAAATCGACTTCACTTTTTCTTAACTGTGATCCATCCATCCCGACGATCAAGGGCTCGTTCCGCCGACGTTTTATCCGCGAAGAACGCTGTTGAAGATGAAATCCCGAAGTACCTAAGTAAGTATCCTCCAATCGCCTTCACTGTTTCGACGAATTTATTCGTCGATTTTCAGACTAGGTGCATAGGGAAACTTTCCAGCGACACCGAAAAGCCCGCTCAAATTTCCGTGCTCGTTTCTGGCATCCATCGGCGCGAATTTCTGCCAGCGGAATCGACGTACCTATTTGGATTGTCGACGGATATCGGCTGTGATCGCGGCGACCGCAGTCAGTGTTCATGATCGACCGTCTATTCGCTGTCAGCGGTTCCGTCCAATTCTAAACTGTCAATTGCCGTGGCTGGTCGGATGCTGTGGCTAGTGTAATGTACATATCACGCGCGTCTGCATTCAGTTTAAATTGGTAGCCAGGTGTGCCCGCGTGCGGGCGTTGTAATTCCGCCGTCGTCTCGTCCGACCCGTCCTGTTCGCGTCCAATCGAGTTCTCGTAAAATCTCTCTCGTCCTCTCCCCTGGATCGCGTTATCACTTTCACCCAGAAGAAATCCTAACGCCGTGCAAGGAAAAAAAAGACAGCTTTAAAGCTTTAAACCGTAGGGTATGCTTTCTTCTTTTTAGCTTTCCTTTTTTTTTTGCCACCACGAGCGACAGAATGCGAAAAAGCCTAGACCTTATCGGGGTGAACGTTACAGGATATCGTTACATCATTTCGTGACATCGAGTCGTTACACAAAATCGGCCGGTCGAGCCGTTTAACGTACCCTATGTTGAAACGCGAGCAACATCTTCACTTTAAAATCATCATCGGGGAGAAAGTCTGCCACCGCGGTAAGGGCCGGAGGACTTTCCTCCAAACGCGACTCGAGCAGAATTCTATGCATGGAAGAAAGTTAGCCAGGTTTCTTCCCCGGCACCAGCGGGGGCTCCTCTTCGAGGCAGAGCGATTTGCTGGAAAGTTTTCGCCGAAACGATCGCCCGTGCCCGGCTCGCCGGCTTGAATATTCATGGAGGCAGGTTGCCGACGCGTTCGGGATTTATATTCATGAAAATTCCGAAACGCTTCTCGCAGCGTTTTGCAGCTTTAACGCGCGGGGCAGGGCGGGCTTTCTCTTGCAAGAAATCGCTGATCATTCCGCGGTGCACTTTTGCCAGCGGGACACGCCTGGATCCGAGCGTCTTCCATCGGTAGCCATTCCAAACTCACTTGTTCGCCGGATTCACCTGATCCTTCAAACTGCCGCGAGGAGCTGCCGAGTGCCTGGAAGCTGTCCGTCGGAAATCAATGGGCAGGCGCCTTGAGTTTTCCAAGTTTATCGCCCGAGGTGGCGGGACGTTGCCGCGCGTCAACAGTCTGGCAGAATTGCACGAGCCTGCGCTTGTTTGCCGGGGAATTAGGGGAACTCGATTTACCCGTCGCGGTGTCGACGAGCCCGGGCATAATTGAACGCGACGCGTGGTGAAAAGGAAACAGGTTGCCGGGCCCGTTTATCGAGCTGGCCGGCCGACGAGGTCCTCGCGAATAACGCGGTCTTTATTAATCGATCGTTTAAATTACGAAGCTTAAATTACGCCAGGACCTCGGCGAAGGATTATTAACAGATCCCGCGAAGTAGCTGGTGCTTTAAAGCGCAGAAGCCGATGACACGGGTGCTCGCGTTAACACGGCTTCGGTGCAAAAGTAGGCAACTCCCCTGTGGACGATTTACGAGCGCTCTCACCGGGCCAGCTTCGGCCGCGATCTTGCGATTTCGGGGCGGGGGAGTCGTTAGCGATCGTGCTCGCGACCGCGATCCAGGGATTACGCGCGCTCCATTTGGAGAAGGAATTTATCGATGCTGTCGCCGCTTCTTTCTTGGGGCATTGAACATTGCAGGCGAAATTCTGATCACTGGGATCGGAGTATCTCACAACAGTATGAATGATAGCAACTGCCTTCGGAATTAGCATAGCAAAGTGAAGGCGCAGGGTGTCTCGAGTTAATAAAGTCTTTGAAGCCGATGGAGTGAACGAGCGTTAACGATGGCCACCTCTGGGCTATGACAGCCTGAAGATGATCGATTCGAGGCAATTAATTTGGAGCGAGACAAGGTAGTCGCCCTGGAGAAAGCCGCTATAGCGATCAGTTAAAAACTGTAATTTACTCCAAAATGTTTAACGTCGATCCCCGCGTTCAGTGCTCGTGCCAGTGAGCGTCAAAGAGAGTCGATAGGAGTGTACCTACTTCCCCTTTGGCACTACTACTAGTCTCCGCGGTATATTCACACTCTTTGCTTCCAGAGAAACTTTCGCATTACCCATAGAGGTGATATACATTACGTATTCATCGATCTTTCCTGTCGAAACTGCCCAGACCCGTCAATAAGTCAATACACTGTGGACGCGTAAAGTTGCACGAAGGAGATCAACCTCTTAACTGGGTCATTTCTCTTTCACGAACGCACAGTGGGGAAATTCTGCGATTTTATGGCTTAAAACCATAAAAAGAAATTTTTGAATTCGACAAAATAAATGCAAATGTCGATTGAAGAACTAATATGAGCATCAAACGCCTCCAATTTTAATACAAAGCTATACCAATTTTTTACTATATTTTTTCAAATTTGATGCAAACATTAAATAAATAATAAAAACTAGTGTTAAGAAACAGTTGTTTTTTTTCTATATTTCTCCATTTTATGCAAGAATGTCCTGCGAGGGCTATACTTAAAATTAATTTCACTGATTAATTTATTACGCAATTACGATTATAATAATGCAACTACAAAGGAGATGTATCAAATTTTTAAATATTATAGACACATTTACAACCACTTAACTATGTATAAAAGATATCTGACTTCGTAATGTTTTTCTCGAAACTGACTTTTGGCACTGAGGCCCTTCTGGCATCCAACAGTGCGATTCATTTTACTCGTGGCATACTCCGCCCACCCCATTTGCGTGGTGAAAACCGCGAAGGGTATTTCGCGAAAGGATCGACGGAGATTGACGAGGGCGACAGGCCGTTCCCGCGACGATCGATTTTCCCTATTTCCGCTAATCTTGCATTCATTTTCCGCGCAGTACGTGTTCGTGGTGATGCTGGTGTTCGTGCTGGAGGCGGGCGTCGGCGCTCTGGCGCGGCTCTACGAGGAGCAGGTCGGTCCTGAATTGAAGATGAACCTTAATCGCACCTTCCTCGAGAACTATTCCGTGAGGAGCAGGGAAACTACCGCGATCGACCAGATGCAGATAGAGGTGAGTACAGCTGGAACAAGAGGTGCCGGAAGAAGGATTTCCCGTTCGAGAATAAGGGACCCCAACACTGGCCCAGCCATAAAGAGCCAACCACCCGCTTCTGTTTGGTTATTTACAAGCAATCGCGCGCTTCCTGGGACTCCTTTATCACGACTGCCTCGCGCCTCTTCGATTGCCCCGCTGCTCGATCAGTCGCGAATGCATCGCGTACCAGACGCTTCTCCAATGAAACAGTTTAAGGGGACATTTATACGCGACAGGACTTTATCAGAGCAGTTTGCCCCGTTTTTCTTTCCTCCTCTTTTTTCTTTTCGCGGTATCTGCGAGGTAGAGGGGAAGAGCGAGACGGTCGTTAAATTTCGTTCCGCGCGAAATAGCTGCGGGCTGGCTCGCGTGGCCGCGATATCGCCAAACCATTTTTCTTCAACGCCTCCGACCAACGCGCGAGTACTTTACGACGGCGAATCATCGTTATCGCGCCGGGAAATGGTCCCACTTCGTCCTCCGGGAATCGATTAACGCTCCTCGCCCCATCGATCCGTTTCCTTCTCTCCTTGCTCGTTGCCCGCGTTGCCTGCTCGAGGAAACTCGACGGCCTCCCTCGAGCCCCGTCGAGTGCATTCGAACGCGGTTCCTATCCGCGTTCGCGGAACCCTCGGCTCCCTTCTTCGACCATTTAGCGCAAGCGTTAACGATCGCTTTAGCGTTCCTTTTGTTTATTCGAGCGGCGGCAATCATCAGGTTCTGGAGAGTCGTTAGCGAGCGAATGCACTCGGCTGAGGCTGTTCATTAGTCCACTGATATTCTTCCCTGTACAATGGTATCGCCGGGGTAAATGGGGGATACTTGTTAAGTGTTTCTCCGCCCTCGAGGCGGAATTCTCGCGACCGGAGGACTCGCGACGCGGAGGAACGCTCGCGTAGGATACGTGGAGTCTAGTGGGACCCTTAGGAAAGCGTAATTCCTCGTTAAAATTTCAGTTCAAATGCTGCGGAGCCCTGAGATTCGAGGACTGGTTGGTGAGCGAATGGCACAAGGACGAGGACGTCCTCAAGGATGGAAGTCTCGTTCCCGATAGCTGCTGCAAAACCTCGACGCACCTTTGCGGAAGGAGGGACCACCCCTCGAACATCCATTACACGGTACACGCGGATTTTAATCCATTTTCCTTTGAGAAAAAAGAAGTTCTTAACATTTTACTCGACGGCCGTTTATCGAGCCCCCGTTTGAGCCTGAGACGCGAGCTTGCTGCTTCCGATTTAATTCCCTGGGGGCCACAGAAGATACAACCGTGCATTTCAATGGGTACATAAATTCGATAGAAGAAACCTGAGAAAAGAAGCTCGTGATCGAGGCCCTCTTGATTCCTTCGTGTAAAAATACTACTTAGGCAGAAGTCGATGCGGCCTGGGCTAATCGCAGGCGCGCCGCAATTGCACACTTGAGGATATATGTGCGCATGGGTTCCATTAACTGATTGACGCGTGCCTCCGTTGCGCGGAATCAGAACTACGCTCTTGGGATTCTTCCGCGAGTTGGATTCGCGACGAGTAATTCCGAGCCCGAATGCTTCTGTTGCAGGGTTGCATCTACAAGTTCCTGGAGACGACCAAGGACCACTTGATCATCCTGGGCGCGGTGGGCCTGGGCCTGTCGGTGCTGGAGCTGTTCGGCATCGTGCTGGGCTCGTGCCTCTACATAAAGCTCCGGCACGACTTCGACGACTGAGGATTGCTTCAAGTCCGCGAGAACAACAACAACGGCCATTCGTGGTGCAGGTACATGCACCGCGACGCGGGGGCCGTTTGATCGTCGACGCGGAAGGGGGAGCAGGAACGGGGGGACGGTCGAAAGGAGGGGATCCGTCTCCAGTCGTCGTTCGCCATTCAGGATTTCCTTCGCTCCTGACTCTTCCTCCGCGCCTCAAAGACCCGTCGTCCCCGAATCTCTCCCTTTCCTCGGACGGGGCCGCACAAAGGGTTCGCGGTGGGAAAAAGCGGGCGGAAAAGGAGGGCAGGGGAGAGAGATCGTGCGTGCACTCGGGGGGAGGCCACCGCCCGCGATCGTCCTTGCGACGACGGGAGTCTTCAAAGAGCCTCCCCCTGGCTCCCTGCGAAAAGCACGGGGGCAAAAAGAGAGACGGACTAGCTGTAGCGTGTCGTCCAAGTGCCAGCAAACGATGGGGAACGAGCACGAGCCGTTGTCCCGTCTCCCTTTCGACTCGCTGGTCGGTCGAGGAGAAGCTAAAGGCTAATCCTGGCGAAAAGGGAACTATTCAGCTCCGACCAGCACGCCCCGGCGCACTATTGTCCTCGATAACTCGAACCATGACGATTTTAAAAGAATGCTTTTTAACCGTCTGACCCCTAAGAACGTGTTCACCTCGATACTTTATGGGCTCGCGACCCTATCGCGCAGAGATCAACGATATGATGCAACTTTAACCCCGCTTCTTCCCCCGGGGATGAAAGGGAAGCGTTTTTCTAAATGGTCGTTCGCGATATTCGGTTATTCGACAAGCGAATTCTACCGGATATTCGGTCCCCTGTTAGGAATCTTTGCACAGAAGGTGTTAAAGGCAGTGGTCATGGTTTTGACAAAGAGTTTTGAAGCTAAAGATCATCTACACTTAAACTAAAGAAAGTTGCCAGGCCCCTCACGATGGTTCCCTATTGTGAGCACGTATACGGGGCACATTTTTATATCTTTTTATCCTCTTGTCGAGCGAAGCACACAGAAACGTAGAACCAAAATTCTCGGCAAGCTTCCTTAACGGGGTAGGTTACCCTCGATGGCTCTAAAACAGGCCTTTTTCAAACGCAAATTGTAAAGTGATAAATAACAGTAGAGAGAACGATTTTTTTTCTAGTTTCAATCGTTATTCTATGAGCTTTAACACAAAAAAAGAAAAGTCTAAATATCTCTATGTACATAAAAGTTGCGAGTAAAAACGTTAAATGCGTGTACGCGGTGCACCGTTTGATGGTGAACATAAAATCTCGAAAACCGCTCCAACGATTTCGATGAAAATTTAATGAGAGATGCAGAAAAGCATTCCCTACGATGTGTTGGGAGCAGATTTTCGAGATGAATTCTTAAAAAAAAAAGATAAAAAATATTTTTCATACAAGAAATCGATAAAATCGTATTTTTCAACATAAAAATTGTATTATTTTTTTCCGCCGAAAATCTGCTCTCGACACATCGTAGGGAATGCTTTTCTGCATCTCTCATTAAATTTTCATCCAAATCGTTGGAGCGGTTTTCGAGATTTTATGTTCACCATGAAACGGTGCACCGCGTACACGCATTTACGTTTTTACTCACAACTTTTATGTACATAGAGATATTTAGACTTTTCTTTTTTTGTGTTAAAGCTCATAGAATAACGATTAAAACTAGAAAAAAACGTTCTCTCTACTGTTATTTATCACTTTACAATTTGCGTTTGAAAAAAGGCCTGTTTTACAGCTATCGAGGGTAACCTACCCCCTTAAGCTGCCTGGATTCACCCCCGAGAACCGTGACCATCGCCTTTTCTCGCACCCTGCTCGAATTACGCTGTCTATTCGTATACTGCCGCCACGAATCCGCACAAACGTTTCTAAAGTTTTACGTAGGAGGAAGAAATTAAAGTTTCAGCCACTAAGGTCGCGACCGAGACACGGCGCTGTTCCTCGGGGACTCGCGGTCCCCACTTGTCGATGAAACGGACCACTAAATCGTCCTGCTGTTTTTTTTTTTTCACGAAGAAAAACCAAAAGAGATCTGATCGGTCGAGCGAGCAACGATGCGATCGCCAATCGCCCGCGACCGTCGCCCGCGTCCACGAGTTTCGTTTAATTCGCCGATTGGCCCGTCCGGGTCCCCTTAATGTATTCCATGAGAGACGGGGCCAATCTCAAGGATCGCTTGCCTCGAGGGCGCGTATCGACCCCGCGGCCGATAAGACGACTCGAATTAATTCGTCGACCTCGGACAGAACTGTTAACAGTGCCTTGAGTAGCGTTGCTAAGTCCAGAGATATTTTAAATGATCGTCGATGTAAATTCGAGGAGAGAAGAGATGTACGTTAGCGTTGTAAATGTACGTACAGTATTTATATATTTATCTGTTGCTTCGCAGATTAATACGAGCCTCCGCGCATTATTTATAAAGAGTGCTACGTTTGTCGCGCAACGAGCGGTTGCATCCACGATTGTGTCCCGAGGATCGCCTTCCCCTGTCCTTACCCAGCGAACAGTTCGACGAGTTTACATCGCTTTCTTTCGCCCCCGACAATGTCCTTTCACTTTTCTATCGGAAGCTCCACTAAAAATGAGCGATTCCCCTGGCAATCGTCGATCCAACTGCGCGCCGCGCTCGCGACAAAGTCTACGAACATATTTTACTATTGTACGAATCACGCCATATGTTATTTTATTCTTAACGTTATTGTCTTCATTGGTATTACATGTACACGTGTATTATCTGTTAGTGATTAGGAGAAACTTTATAAATATTGTACATATCAGACCCTATTCTGTTACGAATAAACATTGAAACCGTACGCCCGACGCGCCTTCCTTGCTTGGATGGAGAAAATATGAAAGAACGGCGCAGTTGCGTTCTCTTCAAATGAATTTATTGTCGGGCAGAGTTTACGTCGTTCGTATACTTCTCCATGGATTGTAAGTGAATTAGAAACGCGTCGTCCTTGGTCCCCAGTGAGACGAACAGCCAAGCAAACACCGCGAGGATGTCCTTCGACAGCGTCATCTTCTGCCAGCTGTTCAAATCGCTCAAAAGTGTTTGCACCTCCGTAGCCTGGAACAGAACAAGTAGAGAGCTTCGGTCCCGAAGCTGGACGCTCCGCTCGCTCTTACATTCTCCCACAAGCTGTCGTTTAAGTTGTAGTAGTGCACCAGCGCCAGGCGATTGTCTGTGTTCAAGCAGGCTTGGTGGAGGCAGAAGGCGACCAGGTACAGGGGAATCGCTATCACAGTTTTGTTGTAATCGAAGTAGATCTCGCGCAAGTGCTCCATGTCGAATCGAGCCAAATCGAACCTAGAGACACACACAGGCGAAAGCTTGAATCAGAACAAGTATCAGTGATATAGATTCGAAGATTGGGAAACGTGAAGCATACTTATCAAAGGTCGAGACGATGCAGACGGCGATAAGAAAGGAAAAGAAGCTCGTGTAGATCTCGCAGATCACCGAGTGCTCTGCCACGAATTCCATGGACGCGTTGAAGAACACGTATAGCTAAGGAATAATTGCGTAATCGTTATAGAATCGAATAAGTTTTGTGCAGAGCAAAGACATACCATGATAAAGTGCATGAGAGCCATGCCACCCAGAAGGCCTTGAAACACCAGGCCAGTGCTCTTCCACAATTTCTGAACCGCGATGGCCAACCTAATGGGCGGAGAACTCGCGTTCTCAATGATATCGCTGGTTCCTTCTGGTTCCGCTTTGCTTTCTCCTCGAGGACCTCTTAGCCGATGAATCTTCATCGCGCTGAAGCCGCCTCTGTGTTGCACGTAAACTTTATCTGTCGTTAATTCTGGGAGAGGCAGCTGATGCTCGTACTTGGTGCGCGTACTCTCTTGGCTCCTCTTCAGGATCTCCGTGATTGGCAATTCGTCTTCCCCTTCGCAACAGAATATTCAAAAGGTCGAGCATAAATTTAACTCGCGCCATAATTCGTACATTTTACTCCTGTCAGTGGACGCGCGTTTACCTCGAAAGCTTCGGCTCTTCCTCTTGGAACGCTCAGCGTCGCCTCCACCGTAACGTTTCCCGGAATCTTCCGAGCCTGAAACTACCTTGCTCTTTCCATTCTCAGACTCGTCAGAGCGTCTGTCGGGTCTTCGTTTCCCACGACGACTGTGTCTTCCTTTCTGCCTCCGATCAATCCTTTCGTGGTCGTCCTGATGCCTTCCTCGGCTAGTTTGCGGTAGCTCCTTCTGTTCCTGAAATCTTGCAGCTCCCTCGGAGGAGGAGGAGGACTCATCTTCTGGCTCTTCTGAATCCCCTTGACCACGACGATTCAACGGGGACCTGTTGATCTTCTCCAACTCCCACCTGCTTCTCAAAGGAGTACTGGTGGTCTTGGCGTACAGCGAAGCCTTGTTGCTCCCAGTGGCCGACGAGGACTCCTCGCTGCTGCTCGAATCCTTCCTCTGAGAAGCTTTCAACCTCCACCTTCGCGGAACCCTTTCCTTCGGCCGACTCATTTAATCGTTTCGCCAATTGCGTAGAAACGTTCGACCTCTCCGCCGCTGTAATTAGACCACTTCATGTCTGATAGTTTCTTAACACAACACGCGAGAAACGGGAATAGAGATTTCTAGCTCGTGGGCGGCACCTTTCCTCGTCACAAGTATCCATAGAAACGGTTTGTTGTCGTTGGTGAACCAACGTGAGTGGTGCTCCGGCAAAATCGATAATCCAAGGGAACCGGCGACTAGCGACTGGTCATTAAACTTGTAGTGGCGAAAGGATCGTGAGGTGGCTGTGTTAAAATCACGACGCAATCAGGTACACTATATTCGAACCTATTTATTTTATTTCTCTTTTTTCGTCCACCAATGTAGACATGTGTAGGTACTATCTCTATATAAATAACGTCATAAATACGACCCGTTGCGCCACAAAATATTATTACACAGTATTTACATCAGAACTTATATCGTGTATGTATATTTTATTTTTATATCCTATGGTAAAAGCGTTTAAAGAATTTCTAGGTCACAGTGTCGGATTTCTGGATATTTCTTCTGCAAATAATACGAAACACGAGATACGTTAAACAGTAGAAATACTAATTAGGAGATTAGCAATATAGCTTCGGAACAGAATATTTTCTACGATACCTTCAATTTCAATTCCATTCTGTCTATCTCTCCACCAACCATATCCACGATACCTTCACCGTGCTTTAAAAAGAATGTCTCCAGTTCGTCAATGTTTTTCATAGCTTGCACCTCCTGCGAATAGAATTATTCCAATGGTAACATATCGCAGCGTTACGCTTCATAAACACCTTACAAGAGCCTCGAACCTTCAACATCGCGGTGAGATCGTTTTTGTCCAAATAAGACCTCGTCAATTCCCTTCCATCGAAATCTATTTCAGCCTTGTATCGGACTAAGTTATTGCCCATATCGATACCTTTAACATCATAAATTGCTCGAACCTAATACGCGATCAATTGATATAAAAACATCTATCCACGTAATCTCGACGAACTGGGCAAGAAAACATTACCATTATATCCGATTCTAATTCCGCGTTGATCTTATCAAGATCGTCTTGGGATATACTTCTGCCGATCAAAGCCGCGGTATTCGTGTTAATTATAAAGGTCGCGACTCCGCCGAGAAGGAAACCGCCCAGGATGGACCCAGCAGCGTCGTACATCGGGTTCCCTGTGTAGGAAGTCAAACTCATGCAAATAGTTGCAGTAGTGATACCAACCACCTGTTTAAAACGACCGTTTTTAGCGAGTTGGTTGTCGACGTCGGAACAACTGTTCGGACATAGTTCACTTGTAGGATACTTGCAGATGCAAAGTCCTCCAGGAGCACGACATTCACGGATGGATCTTGCCCACCCAGTACGTAATCTTTAAACGACTTTCGCTTTTCCTCGGCTCCCTTCTTAATCGACTGTATCGCGACTAGGAGTGTCGCTCCCTCGGACACTAAAGAACCGCCTAGGACATAGTATGCCCAATAGAACGGTTCCACTGGGGACGGATTAAAAAGGCCGTGAATCCCGTGGTAAATCGACAGACCAGCGCCAACGCAGAAGATGCCAACGCCGGATATCAAAGAGGAAACGTACTTCATGTTAGTGTATCCGTACGGATGATCAGGATTAGGATTCTGAAATATTTCGTAAATCAAAGCACCGGGGTACTTACACCAGTCGCGCGCAATACAAATTTATATTTACCTGCACCGATTTGTGAATACCGAATGCCAATATTAATTGATTACAAGTGTCCGCAGCAGAGTGCACGCACTCTGCGAACATACTGTGCGAACCGGTAAATATGCAAGCGCACAGTTTGCACAAGAAATTACTAGCGTTGCTGTACAAAAGAGGAAAAGTGAATGTATTATATAAGTGACAAGATATCATTGAGAGTAATTAAGACGCGACTTACATTACGATTGCGGTCAGAACTACTTTACCGGATCTTCCAAACAGACCTTCCCTTTCGTGGACGAATTCGGTGGTCTTGCTGCCCATTTCGCGCCTGTAGTCTCTCAGTCTTCGTTTGACAGTGAATATATCTACGGAGAAACGTGCGATGGAATGTTTATACTTATTATTTTACAATGCTAACCAACTTTCTGTCGAAATACTTCGTAGAAGCTTGGATCAGAATAGGTCATACTTTTTTACTAGAATAAACGTCCTTACTTTGCTGGTAAGCTTTCTGTTCAAGTTCTTTCATGAGAAGTTCCTTCATTAAGGCTTCTCTCGATCCCCAAACTTCCAATGCTCTAAGAGTAAACGAAACTCCCTGAATATCATTGCAAATATTTTACAGCCTCGGTGATCACCTCGACAGATCGTAATTAAAATCTACATTCTTACTTAGCCTCGACGTCTTTCCTCCAGTAGACAGTGATCGGTGGTTCGAATTCGTACGGCGATCTTCTTTTGGTTTTAGGCAAATTTTCAAGGTCAGACGGCTTCAGTAAAAAGTCGGACATAGCTCTGACCGGGGTAATGAAATTGCGTTCTAAAGACGAAGTGCTCTTTTCCACTTTTGTCTTCTTTTTAGCTAAACGCAACAGCCGTACAAATACAAAGAATGGTATGAAAACGTTAATAGGAATCGCAGAGAACTAAAAATTCTATAAGACAAAAAACAAAACCTTTTATTGTCCCAACACCCTCTGTACCTTCTGTTTTGAGATCTTGCTGCTTCACTTTTTTGTTCTGATCGTCACTGGTAGATATAGGTTCGCCGTCTAATTTTCTCTCCTTTAATTGCCCTAAATTCTCTTCTTTCAGTTCTGTGATCCTTTGCTGCAGGTTCTCTTCCTGCTTGCTGTTCAACATTCCGGTCTCTTCCTTTCCCATTTTCACGCCAGTGGAAACTGGCCTAGACACTGGAATGAGTATCCATCGCCATGCCTCTGGGTGCCCTACTTTTTTGTTAGCAAAAACCTTCTGAGAGCTCGTAACGAAGTGTAACTTGTATCTTGTGTTATGGTTGCATGTTATCACAGTACTGGCGTGTCTTCTTACATATCCCACTTGAAAGACGTACAAACAATCGTGATTGTAACGGCTAATGTTGTGAAGCAGTCTCAGAAGCTTGGAAGATCGCTGTAACATCGTTCCAATACTGGTCGCTACCAAGTAGAAGTTTGAAAGAACCCGTACCACCTAACCTATCTGGAAATAAATAATACTTCGTTGCATATGCAAATGGCCATTGGTTTCGCTTATGTCATCGCGATAAATCATATTTCTTCGCTAGATACAGAAAAACGAGGCTTTGAAGCTTGCATGCGTTTGAAAAAAAAACATATGTGCTAAACCAGATACGAATTTTAAAAACCTTCTTACCTCGGTCCAAGATCAGTTATTTTATACAATCGGATACATTGTTGATAGCGTTGAGGGAAAATACTGGCTGGTATCAACCTGTGCTTAAGAAATACGTAATTCGGTGAGTGTTGTTCGAACTGTCAAAAAGCTGAACTGTGCGATATACTATTCAGTAATGTTCTAAACCATCTGTGACCGTCGGTAAAAACATTGGCTTACTATCGTCACAGCAAAATCAGAGGTTTTGACGCGCACTCTATATTTGAGAACGGTGATTCTGGCAACTAATACAACACAATCACCGAAGTCGGTAAAATTATAACCGCTGGGGGAGATGTCCCGATTACCGTGCCCTAAATAAATAAGGAAAGAAATTTTTTTAATTAAGCAATTAAGCATAGTAAAAAAATTTCAAAAATGCATATGAAGATTTTGATGGATTCACCTAAATCCTTTCCGGAAACGGTAAGGAACACGTATTTTACAGAATAAATTGATAATTATCATGATTTGCACTTATGTAAAGTGTTTATTATATCATAAAAGGTTCAAATTTTATGAAAAAATAGCAAAAAAGGAATTTAACCATATGTCCATCCTATACCTCGTCTGTGACTCTATCCATTTTTCTGTCCTTGTCGGATAACTCCTCGGTCATCATATTGTGTTCCTGCTACGGGGAGTGAAAATTTGAAACCAAAACCCAACTAATTCTTGTCACCGATAGATGGCATTAGTGTTCTTTAGTCGATAAAGAAGGACATCACACATATCTGTTGTTATTATATGCGAAAGTTGTGCACAATAGAAGAGTGGAAAGTAATTAATTATGGACGGGAATCAAGCGAACGCCAATGATCAGCAATTCATCTCCTTCCAAGATTTTCCCTCGATAAACCATGATGGGGATATCGGTCAAGCACAATTGAATGTCAATACTTCCACTCATCAAGGTTTTACTAACCTACCAAATGACAGCACGGGAATCGGTATTATCGAGGATCTTCAGGGGATGCCTGATAAAGACGAAGGTTCATGCTCTTGCAAGCTTTCCTCCAACCCTGTATGACTGTTCGATCTATACTATCAGCTTAACAATGAACTAATATTACGATCGACGGTGCCGAGTATTCGCGTACTTCCTCAAAGCCATATTTCTATTCCAGCCACGTCACCGCGCAATTTCTTGACGATAGAGTACTATCAGAAGTTCTTCAACGTAAACACGAACGATGTAGTGGAACGAGTTAAACGCTCCATGGTTCCACACGGCAGCGAGAACTATTTGATATCCCACATAAGACCGAATCCAGATCTCTACGGCCCGTTCTGGATCTGCGTCACATTGGTATTTTCTATAGCCATCAGTGGAAACTTGGCTGACTATCTGCAAACGGCCAATTCCAGCAAGTACCACTGGAAGTACGAGTTTCACGTAGTATCTTATGCCGCTACATGTATATTCTTGTACGCATGGTTATTGCCGATCACCTTATGGGGTGCCCTGAAATGGACCACCAGTATGAGGGAGACGGACGAGGAATTAATCGAGGTTCGAGGGTGTTCTATACTATCGCTGGACGATACTGTACAATGGTACACAGGGGAGCACTTTTATTTCAGACTATCGCAACACCTGGCCTGTTGGAACTCCTGTGTCTTTACGGTTACTCTCTAGCCATCTATATCCCAGTGGCTTTCCTTTGGACAATACAGATTGGGTGGCTACAATGGGGTCTAGCTATAGTAGCCACTTTCTTGTCCGGTGGAGTTCTATTAAGATCTCTGTTGCCTGTAATAGCAGGTACATGTTGAAACATAAAGCTTCGTAGGTTTGATATATTAAGCTAATGAGCAGGCCCAGCTCGTCCCTATAGGTAAAATTAGGCAGCTGTCTAGGGCGTAAAGTCGAAAAGGGGCGCAAAATGGTCTTTCATTGTGGGCATTTTTTAAAATAAAATTTTAAATGAAATATTACAAGTTGCACTCTAAATGTTTTAAACTACGAACTAAAGTTCATAGTAAGCTCATGAAAAAGCCTCAATTGGGGTGAAATTTCGCAAGTTTGCCTAAGCCGCAAAAAAGGCTCGAGCCGGGCCTGCTAACGAGGCCAAATAGTCATAGAGTCAATCGATTTTCAGGAAGGTATAGGATAATATACATCGTGGCAATTCTTGGAATGCATCTCCTGCTGGCAGCAGGATTTATGTCGTATTTCTTTCACGGCTCATCGTTGAAAGTGGCTGCCGCGTCTGTTGTGGAGCATGTGGCTACTACGATGCGCGCGAAAGAACTTGCACAGGGAATTGTACATACCACCGCCGCGGCGTAATGATACTTGGAACCGATTGGTCATGACTTATCCAACTACCGTGGAAACGAATAGCCGGGAAAGTCGGCGAGTGTAATCATTTCAGTAAAGACCGACTGATAGAATGAAATCTCACGTGTCCACTGATTGTTAATTCCGTCTTCGTGCAACTAAAAGTAGTATTTATATCTGTGAACGAAAAATAAATGAAGATAACTTAAAACCGTGAAATCTGAGGCATTAGTGTTTATTATAAAAAGCATCGTTCAGTCACTCGTATATCAAGTATTTCTCTATATATATAATATTCCTGTGTGTCAGGGCAATACAGAAGGCCAACAAAGTGTCTGGTTGATTTATTTTCACAGCCCCCGCGTTAAAACAGGGACGCTTTACATACCAACTCAACACATATCATTTACAATCGTACGAATCTCCACGTTGTACACAGTTAATTAGTACTCGTAAATACAGTAGATAGTAATCGTTATTAGTCATCGTTAATACAATCGTACAATCGTAATTCATCGACATTTGTTATCTCCTTCTTCTCATTATTCACAATTAACCAATATGACAAAAGGCAACATTCACTTTGTAGTAGTATCGTTATGTTATTATCGTCGATCTATCAATATACGTATATATATATATATATATATATATTCGTTCGCCGTTCAAACTAATTGCTACATATACAAAGAACGCGACACTGGCGCGTCAGCGAATGAGTTTCCAATATAGTCGAAAAATCATTTCCCTCGAAATCTGTTTTGGAGCGTCGCGGAAACGCTCCGCGATCGTCCTAGGCGGTATCTGTACCAGACAAACGAAATACAAGTGCTTTGAAATTAACTATCGCTACGAAAGTTCAATCCCCCTAATTGCAATTTTACTACTTTCCAAAAACCGGCCCAACCCGACGATCTTACTAAAATTCAATTAAGCGGTTCGCGAGAGGTAACGGATAGTAAAATCTAGCAAACGTTTCGACGTCCACGTAGACTTCTGTTTCGCAAGCCTTGCCGATGTGAGCGTCGCGTGCACGTAACATGCTTCCGTAGCCTGTATTCCTGTTCAATCTATCCGATCGTTGAAAAATTAGCTTTACCAAATAAGCTGTACCTCTTCTGTAATCGTGATCGCAGCATTTCTCTGCGCGATCGTCCAAAGAGCGTGTACTTCTGTCGATTGTACAAAACTGTGTCTTTAATGCGACAAAGCAGTGAATATTTATCTCGATACAGGCTACCAGAGCTCGGACTAAATCTGGTACGCGTGCCGACGACGACGGCGAAACTTGGGGCTGAAGGGTTGTCTCTAATTTACGACTAGTGCTCACAACGACTTGGTCCAACGTGTTTATACAAGATATTACAGTCAAAGATTGCGAAATAGGCAGGAGCAGTAACGAGTAATAAAATCTACGACAGTCTACGAGTCACTTGCTTTCTTTTTCTCTTCTCTTTCTGTGTATTTTTTCCCACGTCACACGCAACGCTACTACGTTTTTCCCGCTCGCACTTCTTTAGTCTTGATTCTCTCCACGCATTCACGCGAACGCACTCGAGCGTGAATAGTAATTATAACCGTTATGTACAATAAGATGCATCGCCGCGCGTCTCTATCGTTATCACTGCTATCGTGTAATGTACATTCTCAGTTTAATCTGTTAAGTCCGAACACGCATCGCTATTACAACGTACACGTGGGGGTTTTTGGGGGGGGATTCTTGCTCGGCTATTACACACAGACGATAGTAGTGATCGTTTACCCTGGTTTTATCAATTGTTACAAGTATACATGTACATGGATCTCTATATATAACAATGCTCTTTATACAATCGTTCGCTATCGAATTCCGTCTACCGTGTTACGCGATATTGTAATAATTTCAGGTTGATTATTCAGTCGCATGCTTAGAACCTTGCGTGATCCGTTTTTTGATCCCGAACCAAAGGTATTTTAGATATCGTTCGTCGAAGGAATCCGCTCGAGATCACGCGCTGTTTGACGATAGCGTCGATGGACGAGGAACGAACGAAGAAAAAGTTTCAGCGAGACGCGGGTAACAGATACCCACCTTTTAAAGGTCTATTTCGTTTCCCGGACACTGCAACTGTATTCTAATTATCGCGGCCTCGAAGCCTCCCGCACTTATCCGCGTATTTCAATAAATATCCAGCTAGCTACCGTGAAATTCTTTCCAATTGCTTCGCGCGTATCGCTACTTCTATTAATCGGTTAACTTCGCTGAGCCACTTAGGATGCGCGTTTTACGATTGAAAAAAAACCAGTCCCGCTACTTTTGACGCGCTTGCGAGGAACTTCTACTCTTGTTGTACTATCTAGGTGAACGGGTATACTTCGGAGGAATCGAGAACAAGCGCAAACGAAAGGTAAGGAACGACGCCGCGTTTGATCCTCGAGCCGCGACCCTTCGCATTCCTTTTTCTTTAAGAATCTTCCAGAATGCAAGCGCGACCGTCTCGATCTTCCATTCGCGGCCGCAACGTTGATATGTTTCTTTATTTTCACGGCGGAATATTCATTCCCCCAAATTGTCGCGCAGAACTCGAGACACGCTCTAGTGGTTCTGCCCATAAAGGGCCACGTTCTTGATCGCTTATCAGTCGGAATGTGCGTTTAGGAGAGAAAAAGAAACTCGGGCCGCGTCGCGCGCATTTCCTTGCTTCGAACTGAAAGCTGGCGGTGGATCGCCTTACCATCGCGAGCTTCTTGGAAGATAACACGTTAGTCCATTTGGTCGGTTACTTAGGACAGAGGAATTAGCCTTAGCGTCTAACGATCAAGAACCTACGGCGAAGGACTTAGGTCGAGGGATACAGTTTTATCGTACAAGTCGCAGCGTTTCCGCCCTACGAATCCTTTGCTCTATCGACGCAGTTGCGGAAATCCCACCTTCACGGTCGCCCCCGTTCGACAGAACAAATTCGTACAGCGTGCTTGCTCGCTAAAAGTAGATTCGCATAGATTATAAAAAAAAAAAAGGGACGTATCGTTCTTTTGTTTGCTGTATTTCTAACGTGGTCTGGTCTATCGGCTTGCAAACGGCGAGGCTCTTTTGATCAAATGTTCCGCGTCGATCGATGCCGGTGCTCGATCGGGCTTCGGTCGCTTTGATTGCGGGCTTAAAGTAGTGTAATACAACAGGTACGCAATTGCACGTAGTGAACTCTTTCGAAAGCTTCTCCCCCGGGATCCTGCGCGCTTGGAACGGTTCGGTTTAGACTCCAACGACCGAATCGAGACGTCGTAGCGTTTTTCAGAACGCGACCTCGCGGCCTGGACGAGCGTTTTAATTTCAATGAAATCGGGTCGATTAACAACGATGACTTGCTTTAGTATTATCCGCTAATGGTTGACCATTAGCGGGGAATACTTTAGAAATGATCGGCACCCATTGTCTCCTTAGCGTCTAAAAGTTACTCGTCCAGATCCCAGTCACCTCTTCTAAGCCTCCGCTATCTCTTTCTGCTGTAACGCCGAGATATATCGATATCGTGGGAGAGAATCGCGACAGAAAGCAGGAAGTGGAATTTACAAAATCTGTTGAGAACGGATGCGTCGGCGGAAAGGTACGACAGACGTTGGATGATGGGACGCGTGGTGCGCGCTTGAAGCGACCAAAAAGGGCAACGTTTGATAAAAGAATACAGCCGTAACACAGCGAACTCAGTTCAAAAAGTGTCCGAGCGAAATACACGGACATCTGCATTTATTAACCATTTAAAACACAGTGACGCCTGTACCGCTGCGTGTACCTTTCTCTCTTTCTTTCGCTCTTTCGTTCTCTCGCTCGTTCGCGCGCGCACTCTCTCTCTCTCTCTCTCTCTCTCTCAAACTTTCTGTCATGTCGTCCAAACATTTTAATTACACATTCATAATTCATCGCATTCGTAGTCGCCCTTTCTTTCAGGTTGCGCATAGTAATATCTCAAATACACTTACGCGGCTTCGAAGAGCTCCCGTCGAAGCTCTCATCGATCACCTTAAGCATTAGTCTTTAGTGTTTGATTATTATACTACAGTAATATACAGAAAATCGTGGTTCTTGACGCGCCGCTGGTCTGCTCGTCCATCGACCGCCGCGCCTCTCCTCCCCCACCGTCTCTACCATATCTTCACTGGTCACCGTGATCAATCCAGGTCGTCGGACCAGCAGTCCACGGCGCTATCGATTAGTATTCGATAATTACAATACGCTAAATATAATCGGCCCGTGTATATTAAAATATAAATATCAAATAGACTTCTTGCCCCCAAGGATATATGCACCTAAATGCCGGTGCGCGACTTAAAAATTGAGAGACGTTTCGTTTTTTTCCTTTTTCTTTTTCTTTCTTTTAAGTAAGTCGTCACCGATTAGTTAAGACCCCTGTTGTCGGAAGAGCGGGCGGCTCGCCACTGCCCAAAACCCCGCGGGAACGGAAAGGAAAAGCCGTTCTCCGTAATCCGGGGGCCCTCGAACCGTCGACGCTCTCGCGACGACTCGCGGATCAAGAGCCCCTCTGGATCTTCGTGGATCGTTTGCGGTAGTAGCGAGCTGCGCCGCGATGAGATTAGAATTTTTTGGTTGCCTAGACGTTAAACGCGTGTTCCGTGTATGTGTATGCGAGAGCGCTTCGTCGGGTAAAGGACGTTCCGTGGACCGGAGCGACGGGCCGTGGTGTATCGATTGTATTTCGGGATCGGCGGCTGGATCGAGCGCGAGGGCTCGGTTCAGCCGCTCCGTCGCGGTGCGATTTAAGCCTAAGTACTTTTGATTTGTCTGATAATTGATTCGCGACGGTCGTCGAGGGGGTTGACGCTCCTCGATGACTGCTCTGCTCTATCTCCATCGTCCTCTCCTCCACTCGCATCGACGCGTTTCTGCAGTTTTATTGTCGGATACAAAAGAAGCCAAACGACGGGCACTCGACGCATCTCCCCGGTTCGACGTAACGTCTAGAACGTAACGCAGCGCTCTCGGGTACTTTAAAACGCTACTAATTCGCCATTATCGTTAGCGCAGCTCTCTCTCTCTCTCTCTCTCTCTCTCTCTCTCTCTCTCTCTCTCGCCTGCTCTCGTTACGCATAATTTCGATCGGTTTTCTAACGCTCGACGACGACGACGTTCGATTACGAGTTTGTTGCGTGCGCGAACTATTTCCGAGACCAAACTAAACCTACGCTTTGTACTCTGGTCGGCCCCTGAAATAATTCGTCGCACGCGGCGACCTATGGATATTCTCAATTGTTTCTTCCCCGTTTTTATTACATAATAGTATTTTGTATATGTATATGCGCGTATGTATGTATCTACGCATAGATGTACATACGTATGTTCGTATTTATAGTTATATTTATATTTATATAGAGGCGGTGTCCAATGGGATAAACGGGCGAGAGCGCGCGGACGCGCGAGGCTTGCTTTGGAGGAAAGGGAACGATTAGTCCGGTCGAAACGAAATCCCAGAAGAAGTGATCCCCGCGAGGATCCTCGATATAAGGCACGCTCTACTGTTAAACGAACTGATAAATCTCGCCTGCTGGCCACTTCCGGCGATTCGTCGCGAGGCTGCGAAACCCGCGAGAGAACTCGCGCCGCTCGAAATCATACGAGAAGGGAACCCCGCCCGGGCTTCTGTCCCCCTGCGTGGTTAACTCGGGGGGGAATCGGCCGCGGGTCCCTTCCACCAGAAGGAAACGGAAAGCTAGCGGTGAAGTCGCGCCCGCGGGGCGGACTCGTCGCCCGGATATCACTGGTGGACACCATTTCTTTATTCGACGACTCCGCGCGACTGTGCGGCTAAGACAATCGGCGCAGCCTGAGAGTTTTAATACTTTGAGACAGACTTCCTGCGAAAGCTTAAAAAACAGTTTTCCTTTCCCTCTCTTCTTAGTTTCGCCCTCTTCGCCCTTTCGTTTTTGTCCTCGTTTTTTCTTTTTTTTTACACTAAATACCGCCTTTTAGAAACTTTATTTCGCTCGCCTCGCTGGCGATCGGTCGGGGTTACTATGTTGCTAGATGCGTGTGGTCGTACGAATCGTCCGCCTGCACTCGAGTTTAGAGGATTTAAAAACGTCTTTATTAGTTATAACCGCTGTACAAAATGGCAACTAAGGTCCGAGGGTAAAAAAAGCGAGATCGGCGATCTCTGGTAATTGTTTAAAAGACGATGGTCAATGGTTTTCGTACAGCTACGGTCGCTAAAGGTGGTAAGAACTGCAATTGTTAAGTATTAGAAGTGATGGGCTAAGCTTATCCATTCGCCAAAATCGATAAAAGAACCGTCCGATCGAAAGGAATCGTTGAAATCTTTTAAACACCGTGTACCATTCCCGGTTATACTTATTCGACGTCGTTAAACATCCCTAAACTCGATGGCACGCGGGAATTACAATTTATACATTTATACAGCTGTATCCGTACGTTAAATGGGGTAAAGAGGTTTGGCAAACAGTATATTAATCGACGGCACGAAGGATTTCTCCACTCGACGTGTGTCACGTGTGCTGTGTGTGAACGTGTGTGTGTGTGTACGCGTGTAATTATTATACATATCGATAGTAATACAACCCGGTAAGGCAATGCTACGAGAATTCTTCGCAGAAAGACATTTGGAAACTCAGCAGAAGAAAAGAAATCGAAAGAACGGGACACGTTTAATTGAGCGTCGTCGCGCGTGACGAACGAAAAGATCTGCTTCAGCTGGCCTGGAAACACGGCTCTGTGATTGCGAGACGCCGCGGTCGACCGATTTCGATTTAACAGACGCAAGAAAAATCGAACGTGCGCAACTAAGTGAACGTATTAGATTGAGAAACACGCGATGATACAATAGCCCGTACGATGTCGACGAGAAACAATATTATTCGTAAACCACAACGGTGTTAGAACGATTATTAATAATAGTATAAATGGCGCTACTACTATCATAGTATAATTAAAATACACAAAAGACGAACATTCATATATGATACAAATATATAGTATAGCCATACAGCGATAGTTTAGTCACTTTAGTCTGTATATAGCAAGTTCGGCTTATTCGTACAATCGTATAAACTTCTCTAAATTACAAGTTGTTAGGTAGACCTGTGGTTAGCTTCGTTACGATTTTTCTCTATCTTTCACCGACTACGTTCAACGACCGACGCAAAGAAACACGCGGAGCCCAGGTGAAATTAAATATCTCTATTCAAAGACTTTCGAAATTCCTCTGAACTGTAACTACACCCCCCCCCCCTCCCTCCCTCCCTCCCCATTAAGTGAACAAACGACCAACTATTCCTAGAACGACGATATAGAAAAACCTGCTACTCGATTGCATCGCCCAAGAGTTGATCGACCCTACGAATATGACAGTCCAAAGTAGGATACTACGTGGCACGAACGAAACGATCGAAACGTCTGCGCCAGGACCAAGAAGAAAGAAAAGCAATACTATCGTAAATCGTACGAACGTTGAAAAACACGAAATTTCCTACAGTTCTTCCGCAGCGAAGACTACGTCCAGCTATGCCAAGGCGTGACTAATTTATCCATCTAAATAATCCATCACCCAGTAAAGATGAAAACTGTTAACGATTCAACAACGTCTAAGCAGTGATGTGTTTTATCATTTTATTACACGAGTGTCCTCTCCCACCGTAGTTATATTTTTCCCTCCCCACCGTCTCGTTTAAATCTATAGTTAATTACCTTAGTCGTATAGCATTATGCGTAAGTCGACGAGAACGTATAATACAAGTACCACCGTTAATATTAGTTTGCGATATTACCATAGTGTAATAGTGAACATTAAGAACATCGAAGAACAGTCAAATAGGTGAATCGTCGATTCTAACCTAATTACCCGCGCGATCTATAGTTCGACCCTCTTGCCTCCCCCTAATCGGACATCATTTACCCACCTGTTATGTACAAACGAGGAATACTTAACAATCCAGCCGTATTACACGCGGGCCTCAATTTCCAGCCGTTGGAGAGAAGTTGCGGTTCGAATAAAAACTACGGACTATTGTTAATTTGTCTCGTGCTAGCGCAACTGTCAGTTAATCTACGTGAGCAAAGTTCTACCGACGTGACGGGGCCGAAATTCATGGGCAACGAACTACTTAGTCGTCGTGGCTACGGTGCCGGTGGGCCCGGCTGATTCGTTTCATTCCTCCCCGACTTTCCCTGCGCGGTGTAAATGTGGTCCGATACGCGATGAGCAACGGCGCGACGATTGAAGACCGCGAACGCAAGAAGACAGACGTTTTTCTTTTTTAAGAACTCACAGAGCACAATACAATATCAATTCTCTAGTAGTAACTCCAAAAATATGTTATTCTCTCCTATATTTATAACTAAATTATCTATTCCTCGCAAAAAGTCTGTTACTTTGTTTACAGTGATAATAGAATTTCCATACCAACTATCCGTACAACGCGATCCAAACGTTAAACCCTAACCTCCACGAGCAAACGTCATCCTTGTCCGCGGATGTCCCTTTGATTCCATTCTCCCTCCGCCTCTGTCGTTCCCTTCTCTCCCTCGTTTCTGGCCATTTCTATCAAACACGGGGTAACTGCGTTCCAACAGTACCGCGATCGTTCACCGAACGTCCGTTTTGCGTTTCCGCGTGCCCGTACAAGAAAGGCCCGATCCACGAAGGGACCTTTCCGCCCACCTGTTCCTCGATTAGCCTCCCGGTTTCGTTCGAAACTCATACTCAAAATCAAGCGAGGCTTTCTTGTACGAGCACCTCCCCCTCCCCACCTCTAGAGATTCCGCGCTAAATAAACTCACTATTGGACACAATCTCATAACATTTTAGGCACTACACCTAGTAGACTAATAAATCACTCCCCCCCCCCCCTCCCAGCCATGATGCGATAAGAAACGTATGTACAAATTTAAAAACGATTAAAATAATTGTATCTCTATAGCTTTCAGTGTATAGGTATGCATGTACATGGGTGTGTCTCCTGTGCACCACCGCGGGCACGAGGCGTCTAAGTGTGTAAGAACTTGCCGCCCGAAAGGAAAGAGGAAAGTTGTTACGCTCGCGGCTCGTCAACGCTTGGGATCATAGATCATTTGAAACGGCATGTGGAAGTAATGGGGGCCTATCACAAACGGGCAGAGAAGCCACGAACAAACGTTTAATTCGAGGACACAAGGGGACTAAAGCCACGTTGACGGGGATGTGTGTGTGTGTGTGTGTGATCGTGCAGACGTGACGAGCAGATGGAGCAACGATCGTATCTTCCAGTCGGGGACGGCAAGTTTACGGATGACGTATAACCTTCTGGATTGTAACGCCAAATAATTATATGATGTGTGTATAATGTGTGTGTGTGTGTATATATATATTGTTTCATACGCGTATGGTACACGTCAGCCTTCCGATAAGCCTGACCAAAATAACGCCGTGCAAATATCGACACTATACAATTAATAAAATATCACAACTAGAACCATCGATACAAGTTACGGGTTACTTTTTTACTCAACATTTTTTCCTCCCTTTTCGTTCCGTCTAATAGCTTCTAAACACTTTGCTGTTTAATAGATACTCCCGCGTACGGTGACGCGCTGCTTACCACTAAAAAAAAAAAATCCGTAAAACACAGCGAAACTATGCAGTGCGTTAAAGTAACTGATGACTGGAGTTAAACGTGACTGTTGAGCTTGTACTGACTGACGATCGCTACATCTAAGAGAGAAACTATATAACATAGGACCACGCGCGATGCGGCGTATACACGGTTTTTTTTTTAAAACCCAAAGCCGTGATTAGTAATTAGCTTTAACATCGACCACGACGATCATTACTTTACGTTCTACTTGTTAGAGAGTAATCGACACCCGACTCCAGAAACACCGAAACACCAATCTCTATGTAAAAAAATCTACACCCACGGACACATCGTGTCCGACGCTATGAACAACGTGTACGTTAATAGAAAAGAAGAATAAAGAAGAATAATAGCGTGTCGTCAAACGGTTAGTCCGAATCCACGATCGGCTCAGCGATCGGTTAATTGCCTTACGCCTAGCGTTACGAGTTACGATATAATCGTCAGTCAAGACTTGCTCTTTGGATATGAAAACGAAAACCTGACTGTAATGTGCCCCTCCCTCCCCCGACTATGCATCTACTGACAACGTATGTACACCGCGTCTAAATACATTCCGACGCGTGTTTCGTTCACGAGGGTGATGATGAAGCGTGGTATGACTAATGTGTACGACTGTCGCGTGTACAGAGCGTGTATATGATCGTGTTTGCGCATGCAATCGATTCGCGAACGAAAGAAATGTTCTCTATACGTACACCCGCGCGTATATATTACATTAACAACGGTTCCCTTTAGTAATAGAATGTGTGAAATCTAAAGATATGACTTTGTTTCCCCCGCGATTTACAAGAGAAGGGTAAGTAGACTTTCTCTACGCGATACAACCCCCTACGCTCTATGTGGAAGCATACATATATAATATATATAAACACATGTAGGCGCGCAAACGTGCTTGTGTAATTATAATTGTTTGCTCGTACCGCGTGGTCGTCATGACACGCAACACTTATGTTGATTGTAAATTTTTTCTTTTCTTTCTCTCTCCCCCTCCCCCTGTTTACTGCAACACCTCTATGACGCACCGACGAAAGCCACTTCCGTCTTGTTTAGTCGCCACCCTCTATTTCCTGTTTTCCCTCGTTTGCAGTAAATATAAACGTTAAATATGATTAATAGTTAAACAGGCACATCGACTTGGTTACATGTAGTTTTGTTCGCTTCTATATTTTATAACGTGTGCGCGTGTAAGTGTGTAAAGGAAGAGAAACGTCGAAGAAGCCAATATGTGTAGGCGCGCTGCGGGGAATTTGGAACACTGAGACAGAAAAGAGAATTCAGTATTTTAAGAAATTGTCTATAGAACAGTGATCTAGATCTACGTGTATCGATCGAAAGTAGAGGATTGGCAGCGTCGCCGTGTCGTGTTTTCTTTATCTGAAATAACGAAAGTTCTCCTTTCTTTCGTGGTAACATGTCTAAAATTTCTTCTGTCTCGCGCCCTTTCTCTCCCCCTCATTCACTCACACTCTCGCTCTACGTGTAAAATACTTCTAATTAAACTCTGGACGTGGAGCACTCTAATCGACGTACCACAACTACTGTCTCGTACACGTTACCGTACGGCTATGTATATAAAATAATTAGCAAAACAATGCCTAAGCGTCATTCCATTAAAAACCACGAGATACAACGTCAGCACGCGGAAAAAAGGCTTCCCTCCCCTTTGGAAGTGTCGCGTGTCGAAGAATGGCGTGCGTGACGCCATCCTTTGAGCTGCTTCAGCATCGAAAGTAGGAAGAGAGCCTTCGTAATAATTATATACAAATTCGACGTTAGAGCATGCCACGTGCATGTACACCGAAGTCCCATCAACGCTACCATTATCCATTTTCTTTTTACAAAGAGACGTTAGAAATCGCTTTCTTTATACTGACGTGGAAAAGTGCCAGAAGGAAGAACATGATTCGACGAAGAGAAGAACGAATATAAACACAGAAATTGCTAAAAAAAAAAAAGAAATGAAGAGAAAGAAAAAGGTTGCACCATTGACACGTTTCACGGTAAGAGAGAAAGCATCGAATGTACGCTAAAGAAAGTGTGTGTATGCCTGTGCAATCCGACATTGCGACGAAGAGTTACCGTCCCGATCATGTCTCTCCTGAAACGTTAACTTTGCCTACTAATTGTGTACTGCAGATTTGTGCCACGTACCTCGTATACGTACATTCTTAAGCTATAACCCCTCTTAAGAACGGATGACACGCGATGAAGAAGTGTTGTGTTAACGCCGTAAGCACGAAATCTAATATTCTCCAACGAAAGCTAATGCAACGTTCTGATTAGAACGCGTTACCTATGGAAGAAGAAAGAATTGCGAACTGCTGGTAATTATCTTAAAGACGGCGATGCCTAATTGCAGTCATAATAATAATAATAGTGAGAATAATAACCATAATAGCAATAATAAGAGTAATAGTTACAACGATCAGACGATAAGACTAATACAGAATAGAAATAAATAGTGAAGACCGCTGCGAGGAGGCACAGCTTTTGTCAGATACAAGTAACCGTGCACGATTCAAGTTCGCCGATTGCAAGCTCGAATCAAGAACAGAAGATTTCGATTTTGAACCCCCTCCAAACAAAGAAAAGAAGAACACGCGCTACCGCGTATAGCATCCTCCTCCGGAAGGGTGCCTAACTTATTACACATCGGAGTACTTGGGACAGCACGAAATAAATCTTACCGATAAAACTCCGAACACATTTTACAAACTAATCCATGTGTCGCGTATGATTGTGTGGGTGAGTGTGTGTATGCGTGTATAATTGATTAAACTCCCTTTACACTACAAGAAATAGAACGGGAATCGCCATCGACGCCGATAGCGCCGTTTGAAAACGAGAACGCTTAAAAAGTATCGAAGCGTCGTGTCACGACAACAAAAGATCTTGGCCAAGTCGGGATTCGACCGTCGAAATCAACGTGATTCGTCGCGCTCGGTGGCCGTGAATCTTGCCGGGCTAAGATAACTTTGTCGAGGAGCATTAAAAACAACGTGCATGATATGCGCCCGACATATCACATTAAAAGAAATGCAAACTTATCCCCGTTACAACACCAAAGTTCAATAAAATATATACCCGCCAACTGTCCCGGCGCTAGTGTTGGAACAGTTCTCCCAAAATCACCGACATCGATGGTCTTCTCTCTAGTTAAACCGCGCGCAATCTCTTTTCTCAACTCTGCATGCCCAAACAAATAGTTTGACGATACCGTCTCCGGTCTTTTTCATGCGTCCCCATAAAATTCTCTTTGGCGCAACAACATTCTCTCTCCATTTCTCCCTCTCTCTCTCTCTCTCTCGCTCGCTCGCTCGCTCTCATTGAAAACTTGCTAAACATCGAGTATATAATATATATACCGTCACGTATATAAACATATGCGCCGTCTAAATCGGACAAAATTGTACGTCGACCGTGTAATACCAAGTAACGATTGGAAAATCAATATAAACAATACAAATCATCAGAAGCAAATGGTTCACTGAGGAAACACTGTTGCGCGACGGGAGTCGAAAGCCTTCCCCCGTCACAGTTTTCCTCTATCGTACTTTCATCAATTTTGCGTATTCGACGCGACTTCTCCCATCGAACGAAATGAAAAAGACAACGCTCGTTCATTATCGAAAATTCTCTTCCCCCCCCCCCCCCCCCCACCCTCTCCGCCTCGTGCGTCTGCCTCTGTGCTTCGCAAGTTCCATACAGACGGGGCAGTTAGAAAGGAGCAATCGCTGCTTAGGACGGATTGTCAGAAAGTGAAACGTTGAAGAGCGACTTCTGTCTTACCTCGGGACTCCGTCGAGTCATTTTCAGTCATGATTATTATCCGTTCCGTAACAATATAAGCCTAGTGTTCCATTGCGCCTTCGTAGTCGATAAACAAGCATCGCGAGAGGCCCCCTTTTTCGTTCTCTAGTAAAAAGCCACGCCCAAGAGGAGGATGAACGCATTAGGATCCGGCCGGTTCTCTTTTCCTTTTCGTTCGATCGTCTTCTTCTGTATAAATGTCTAACGCACGCACGATCTCGTAAATTTCGCAGACGGCGAAGTGAACTTCGTACGCCGCTTTCGAATCTCTTCTCGAGCCAGATAGATACAGAGGGGAATAGAATTTACTCGGTGAACCACAAACCAGAAGGTTGGTACTGATGTTTGGCCGGTGAAAGCGGGGCCAATCCGTAAACCGCCGTCGGCTGCATATGCGCAGGCAGTGGATGCGCTGCATGACTCGCCAGCAACGGTCTGGCCGAGCTGTGATGTGCTGGTGGTGGCAACGCTCGACTAGAATCATACAACGTTAATGGAGACGAGCTGTAAAAAACGGGATAACGAACGTTAGAAACTCTCCATAAAGCTCTAAAAAAAAGGAAATGAAACATATTGATTTTGTTTTCTTATAAAGATAAATTCCTTCGTCCTACACGCACGCGGCTTTACGAAAGACGAGTATGTCGTACATTGGATGACTCTAGTAATCGACAGTTACGCAGTTTTCTTTATACGCATAGTATAGGTTCAGGTACGATTACGAGACGTTGATGCAATTGTCTGATACGGCGAGGTCATGACCTGGACGAGAGCTTCCTGAATAAATCTGCTAGCCTTTAGAATGAAGGAGAGAGCTACCGAGTACCGATAACTCCTAGAGTATGTTCTACGAGTTATTGATACTCGATTTCATTGAAAAACAAAAGAAAAAAGAGAGAAAAAAAACGCTCACCCACGTCGTGACCTCTCCTCGTAAGCAGGCAATAAACGTTCTATACAACCGTTGTAACGGCGACGTGAGTTAAGGGATCATTCTGGTTAGACGGTTTGAAAAAATCAATTATTTTTTTAAACATTTTTCGAAAGTACGTATCCTCAAGAATATATTGTTAAATTTTAATGGAAAAATTCCAAATATTTTAGCTTCTACATAGGCATTTTGTAGGGAGCGCAAAGGCTCGGCCTCTATAGATGAAAATTTTGAACGCGTTTTTCTCGAAACGTCATTTATTCACATGGTGCGAGTAAAATCTCAAAATCTATCGAACCGATTGCTTTATAACTTGCACTGCTTATTCTGCACACCTATGACTCTGGCAGGGACTACAAACCAAGTATTTTTATTGAGTCTAACCTACTTTTAAAATCGAAAATAGCACAGAAACCAAAGATGAAATAGATTGATTCTTGCATTTTTCCCGCCATTTTGTTAATTTTAAAGATAAATCATTAATTCTAGTTTGGGCGATAGCGACAGTCATACTGATCAAGAATCTGTTTGTATTTTGGTTTCAGATAAGTCCAACAGCTGAAATCGCCTGCACGAGCGAGGCATGAATTTTTAACCATGTCATCAAAATTGCCTTCAAAAGCATTTTAAGAGCAATAATTTTATTACTTTTATATTTACTATAGAAATGTAGTTTAATCAATAGAAAAAAGTTTTATTCCATTACTATAATTCGTTTCTTCGCAATAAATTCTTGAAAGTCGCTGAATTTATCGGCGCGCTAACCAGAATGACCCCTTAAATCAATGGAAAAGCGACACCGTGTCTCTTGAATAAGAGTATCGATAATCGGATCGAATACGTTGCGAACGGTTCTCGTTGCATGCCATAGGGATAGAACGAGTAGAACAGTTGCACGGGAACAGTTGCACTATGTCGATGCTAACATATCTCTACGTACGATCACAAGTAACAACAATACCGAACGTAACACACTATCGCTAGAACGAAAATATAATAAATGGTACACACATGCATGCATCAACTAGGTGTCTAGGTACCCACCCGGGTGTGAATCCCTGATAGGTGGGCACTTGTTGCTGCTGGATAGCAGTGGGAGCCTGAGAAGGCGCAGCGGTAACGTACACCGGGGGTGGTACGGCATGGGCTCTTGGACGCACATGGGCGTACTCCTGGTACAGGGGTTGTCCCAGATGCTGGGCACTTCCTATTACAGGCCCCCCCGCAGGACTTCGGCCCCCGCCGCCGCCCCCAGGACTCAGGTGGGCCGGATGCCCATGATGACTGTGAGTATGACCCGGATGGGCTGCCGAACCCACCACCTGGCTCTGCCTACAAAACCCAAAACAAAATCCAACCCGTCGTTATGCAATTCCCATGCGTCCTTTTACTTACTGTAAGAAGTCTCTCTACAAACAGAGGACCAGAGACCAAACCGACAGTACCAACGCTCTCGACTCCCGGCCCTTTCGTTTCGCTTTTTCCCTATTCGTTTCGTTTCTGATTTTTTTCTTTTCTTTCCTTTTTTCCGTTTTGGATATAACATAGAAGTTCATGCAGTTTACCTGCCCGGGTATACTTAGCCAGTCTCGACAGCGTACAACACGAGCAGCTCGTCATCGGTTTGGTCATATCTCATTCGAGTAGAAAACCTGCATGCATTCGATAACTACGTGCATACAGAACTCACTCGGTATCTAGTCTATTCTTTGTCATCTAACTTGTTCTGGATCTATGTGTATGCACTACATGCGTCTGATATTGGTACGCGCGCGTGTGTCAAACGTGATCATGCGATATACACGATGCTCACCTATACTGATGCACAGTGTTGGCCACCGCCCACTTCTGGTGGTCTCTCGAATGAGCAGCTGGCGGTTGAACGTACTCGTGCTTGTACTCCGCTCTCTTTCCAGGCCATGAGACCCGCTTGTCCGTGCCGGTCGTGTACACGATATGCTGCTCTTGGAGGTGCGGATGCGCGCTACTCGTGGTCACATACTGCAAGAAGTAGTCATGCATGTCATAGGCATCGTCCTAGAAAAACATTTCCAAAAGAAAGATTACTAAAGATCGGTGGGAACGGGTTATAAGCCAATAAGTGCAGGATCGTCGTCGTTGTTTCTTCAACACGGCCAGAAGTGGAGCAGTCGCTCGTTGTAACCAACGACAGTAAAAGAAAAAAGGAAAATAGAGAGCCAAGGAGTATATGGAGCGGCGTAATGGAAACAAGAACGAAAGGAAATGACGTAGTTGGAAGAAAAACGAATGGAGATTTAAATGTAAAATTAACCTGATAGGTCGGTGGCTCTTTGCAGGCTGGCGCGTGGCACGGATGCGGAGCTAGGTACTCTACACCGGGCTCTGGCTTCGTCGCAACATTTACCATATTGCACTCGGACTGTACTTTCGCCAGTAATCGTTTCTTTTGCGACTGAGAGGAATATCCGGAGCTACTGCTGCAACGAACAATAGATCGACGTCATACGATGCACGTGTCTGCAATGGTATTATAAACGTTAAGCCTCCGAGGTGATTACTACCTGCTGACGTGATGTTGTTGCTGGGGTTCGTGTTTAATTAACTGCGCGGTTTGTTGATGCTGAGGATGCTGCGGTAAATGTTGGTAGAGATGAGTATGCGCTCGGCCAGGGCTAGCTTCGCCATCGCTGTCGCCGACTGTCACGCAACTGATGATGTTCTTCCGTTGCGCCCTCTGCGAAGCACTGCTATGCGTTGTTACGTGCCCGTTGATATGGGACTGACTACTCGAATGGGTTTGCTGCATCGGTTGGACCACGCGCGGCGTCGACTGCGTACTGAAATTGAAAACAGGTAACGTTAGTTCCACGCAAACTAGCTGCTGTGTTGTATACCCGGGCAGAATTCGTGTGGCAGGTTACGTCGAGTATGAGAGAATGACATTAAACGCTAGAATTGTAAGATGTAGTGTGTTGTTAGCTCGCAGTCGGGACAATCGATACGCCAAGCTCCCACAACCGTATTTATGAATTTGCCCGTATGTCATATTGTGCGGGATTATATGCCCTGCAAGACTGATTCGCAACTCGAAGCGCGCGGCGTTAATGCATAAAATGTCGACTCCACAATTATTTAAAAGCTTCGTGTGTTACGCCATGAGGTTCTTAGGGATTGGTTAGTCGATACTATTGTGTGGTGATTGCGTTGTGATTATTACATTACGGTGATGTACCTTCGGATGACTTCCTCGCGGACTGGACGCCCATCGCCAGACAGGCGAGTTGCCAAATTTTGACAGGCTCCGCATTGGCGATCTCCACAGCTGTCAATGATATCCATGCATGATTCCACTACTTTCTATTCTACTAATAACATACTAAATAAATATATTCGACGCTCGGTTGCAATCTATAGACGGATCTCTTACGTGACTCGATACGCACAGAATAATTATACTTTGTACATGGTCTGGCGAATAATTTCTAGTTGACAGAGTCGTATTGACAGAGCTGTGCAGAGAAACTTTCAGAGAAGCAAAACAACAGCGAACTGATGGAATTGCTCGGCTGGATGTAACGGTCGCGTTACGTTCGCGGCAAATACGAAGCCGCCTTCTCGATCAATTTTATGATAACGGGCTACGTTTCCTTCTAACTACGTTCTAACGGTCTACCCTAGTTAGATGAATAAGTGGCAGGCTCACCATTTGCCAGGCGTTTCGTCCTCGCTATCACTGATCGTGATAACGGAGACCGCCGGCGACGGTGTATCGTGGATCGTGATGGTTTGCTGCCGACCGGAAGTCACTTGATGGTGCTCTACGTTGTGACTACTGCTGTGCTTGCTGCTGTGGTGATGTTGCTGCATAGGCTGCTGTTGCCAGTGGCCACCGGCAGGCGAATGACGTCTCATATTGCTCGGCGGCGTGCTCTCTTTCACCCTCTTCTTCACAGGACTCAACTGTTGCGTCTCTTTCTTATGCTCATGCCTGTGCTGGGACTGCTGAGGGACCGTCACGTGGTGTTGATGATGCTTCGTCACGCTACGCTTGCCCCAACTTTGAGACGGATGTTCCACGAGGGCACTGGTGTTGTAGACTTCCGTGACAGGAAATACTGGCCGCTGATCCGTCCCCAAAACAAGGGAGATTCAGTTAAAAGATTGCTCGGTCCGTGCGGTGCAACAGATTTCTTTCACCAGGCCTACCTGCAGGATAGCAGAACTGTCGACGATAAGAGGCCTTCCCCAATCCCCAGCGTCGCTCAGTAATGGCTGCTGTATGGCTGCGTGTTGCGGCGGCAACTGCTGCCACGATGGCACGATAGCAGCCATCTGGCGACTTCCACCCGGCCAAGAAGTCTGCACAGCATTCTGTGGTCAAACCGACATGGATTTTTATTCGATACTTTGGGAAAACGTTACCGTGCTTGATCATTTGTACGCACACTCACCGTCAGTAACATTTGCCGCCCGGTTTCCACCATAGACACAGGGACCGCCGCGTACTGTTGCTGTGCAGCCGCGGCCGCGGCAGCAACAGCCTGCTGCGATATGATCGACGGTTGAATCTGTAGTGGACCTTGTTGCGCTTGCGGAGGCTATGTAAAGCATGGGGCACGATTAAATAACCAGGAATAAAGGAGCGAGAGCACGTTGAACGGCAATGAAAATCAGTATCACATTTACTTGGGCAACAACTACGTGTTTTGCGGGACTTGGCATCGTTTGATAGCTGGGTGGATGGCAAAGTAGACCAGGCACCAATTGATGCGGAAAATCGTGCACCCCGCTTCGCCCGCTGTTCGATCCACTGGACGAGCTACTATACTGAGTCGCGCGACGACTACTGTTACTGTATATTTGATACTAAAAAAAAGAGAACACGTAGTGAAGAAGAGTTGCGACGGATCGTTGGGCGGTAAAGGTGAGATGTTTGTCACGAACCAGATTGTCGTATCCTGTTTGCGCGGTCCGATGCTCCCTGACCAATCGCTGTACTTGATTGGTCAGCTGGTTGTTAAAGGTGAAAGTGACAGCGCTGCCGTTCGTCGTCGGCACAAAGTTGGCTACCAATGACGCCGGCGGAGGCGGTTGCGGCGCTGGAGGAGCTTGATGATGCGCCGCGCTCGCCGTGAAATCGCCTGCTCGTCGGCAAACCTCCATCATTTGGACGGAAGCTTTGACGTTGTTACAGTGCGCGTAGTCGACTAAATGGGCCAGAGTAACAAAGGCATGGTTCAGAGCCTCCCCGGGTGTTATTCGGCGCTCCTGTAAAACCGAGCATAGGCAGTGCATAAAGTGTACCCTACTCTACATACCGACGAGCTCGAATCATCGCATGTAATTTCAAAGCATGAACTAGATATTACTACCTGGTCCATTGTGAGCATCCTCTTCAAGAGGTCAATGAACTCCCTCCTATCTGCCTTTTCAGCCAGAAGTTGACCGCCCTCCAAATCAGTCGGAACATTAACTTGACCGATATCGTCCAGGCAGTTAAAAATATACTTTCTTGCCTCCTTAGATTTGATGCCAGTTTCAGCCTCGTGCTCCTCCGGTGTCTTTAATCGCCAAAAGGGATATGTGCCTGCAAGAGAGAGATTCGATCCTGAGTAAAGATACAACAGAGCGTGGTTGAAAATCGCCCTGTTAAACGCGCTACTTACTGTCCATGTCTCTGTAAAAGAATTTAGTTGTTTTGCTGGCATTGTTCAACATGTGCTCCGTCGGTAGGCCTTGCGTCTGACTAATGTATCGAATCTGATCGTATTCCGAGCTACCAGGGTATAGAGGCCATCCTAAAAACAGTTCCGCAACCACACAGCCGAGCGACCACATATCTATCGCTTCACAATACGGAAGTCCAAGTATAATTTCGGGTGCGCGGTAGTATCGCGATTGCAAATATGTGTTGCAGACAGCTTTGGACACGTGGGAGGCGGACCCAAAATCGATAACTTTCACACGATAGGGCTGACGTACTGGATCCACCAGCATGATGTTCTCTGGTTTCAGATCCGCGTGAATCAACCCCAATTGCTGCGAACGTGCATACGCATAATTAATCGAGGATTTCTCGCGAGTCACCTACCGTTGTATCATTGGAGATGTATATATAACTGGACTCACCTTGAGCTTCAGAAGAGCAGTGAGTACTTGTTGGAGGATCGGTCGGATGTATTTGAGCGGCAACGGTGAAAATTTGTTCTGCTTGAGGAAATCATACAGGTTCTGCTCTAGCATTTCAAAGACCAAGCAGGTGTGGGATTTGTGCTGGAAGCACTCGTAAGCGCGCACAAAGTTGAACTCGTCCGCGTTTTCCTGACTGAGTCGAGACAGGATGGAGACCTGTTCAGGAACGAGAGACGGCGGCGTTTAAACGTGGGCCACGAATAAACCGCTCGTAAATCAATATAATGCTCGCATAACTCACCTCAATCTGACCTTGGCGCGCGTACGAGGGATGGTTCTTTAAAATTTTGATGGCCACTATTTCATTGGTTCCCTTTTTCCAGCATTTTACGACCTGGGCAAGAAGAAGCACACCGTGAAACCTTGGAAACAAACCTATCACCGAGCGTCGCGCCTATACGAAATAATGCTCGTACCTGTCCAAAAGTACCTCTGCCCAGAAACTCGAGGACCTCGTACTGATTCGTCATTGAGTAGAGGACCTCGTGCTGGACCAACTGGTAATCTCCGTCGCCCTGGGGGTTGCTGCCACCACCGCCTCCTCCGTTGGCGGCGTTGGTCACTTGCTTGCTGTGCGCCGTCATCCCTGTCTGCTTGTGCTGCTGCTGCTGTTGTTGTTGCTGCTGCTGCTGCTGTTGTTGCTGCAGCTGCTGTTGCTGTTGCGTATGGTGCTGCGACACTACAGTACTGCCCACTGCGTTCGTCGCGTTGGCGGAGTGGACTGCCAAGCCGTCACCATTACCGTCTCTCGACCAAGTCTTTCTCTGTAGGAGGAACAGACCTTATGCAAAAAAAATTTCGGACGTTAACAGAGCGATCATACGTGGCAGCCACCAGCTATTGTTTGGGAAGGGACGACGGGCGACGACTATACGGAGGGAACACGATCCCCGAAGCAGACATCGACAAACAAGCCACGCCACACACGCAAATCCATGGATTCGAAAAGCGTGACACACCAACGAGGGACGCGATACGATCTCGTCGACTGGACGAGGGCGACGTTACAGGTCGTAGCACGGGGAGGGAGCGGGGTAGAAGACGCTTCATCGATATCGATCGCCGTTCAGACGGGAATCGGTGGTCGCCGGGAAAGCGCCCGGCCGGCGGAAGTGCGATCACGACGGACCAGCATGAAATATGAAATGGGAGGCCTCGAAGGCAATCGATAACGCAACTACGCCGCGCGGAAAAGTCGCCTGGCGAACCGATCGTTCATCCGTGTCCGCGATACCTTCGACCGATTGCCTCGGCTGGTAATTACTCCTTCGGGATGATGAACGCGAGCGCACGCGGCCGTTAATAAGGTAGCTGGCCACGGAACAAAAGACGGGGGGTGCTTCGCGACTTTGCGGAACAAGGCTGCCTCCGTGAAAGTTGGTCCACCGACGATGCTAATCCCCGGCCGCCGGATGGCAACGATTATCGTCCTGCAGATACGTCCTCGATCGTCGTGCATTCTCCAAGTCGAGCGACTTCTTGACCGGCAGGGGGGGGGGAGGGGGGATCGGGGCTCTTTCTTCTCTGAACAGGGCCGACGATATCGAAACTCGCCGTTCTTGCGAGGGAACGGTCAACTCTCGTAATAAAAGGATTGCGGCGCTGAGTTTTCATCGACGGGAGAAAGGAAAGACGGCGGACGACTGTGTGTCAGCGGAAGCAAAAAGCACGCTGTATTTTTAGCGACCAGAACGTCGCACTGGGGCGAGAGCGGAAACGGCCGATGGAAACGAGGAAAACACCGCGGTGAACGTGGACAATACAGTGGAAGATTTGCGAAATGAAATGCACCGGCGCGAGAATCGACGGTGCCTTCTTGTTAACCGATTGCGGGACTGAATTCGCGAGGAAGACGACAGGCGCATGGGGAACACGAAACATCTAAAAGAATGGCCCCTAGGGTTTGGAGTTCAACGTATCTCGATGTGAATCCTCAAATTACTCATAAACTAATTAATCCTAACAGAACTACCATATTATATTCCTTTCCTTGGACACGTCTCGTTCAGAGTTGCTCGGTCAACTTCGATCGGGGCATGTCGAACGGTCGAGCGCGACAACAGAGACTCGTGGAAGAAAGTCTGCAGCGGACATGTTTTTCGATCGTGGAGAACGGGGCTTCGTCGTTAACGCTTATTTATAGACGTTTCGAGCGGTACCATCGAGCGTATCGATACCCAATAGAGTGGATCGAGCAGATCCAGCAGATCGAGGCGATCGGCCACGAATACGTGATATACATCCCCCGATTATGAAGTTCTAATCGGCGCGGGAGCGTATCTTGAACGTGGCATCTCTACTGGATGGGGGGAGAGGAAGCGTTAACGTTCGGGGGGGGGGGCGGGGGGAGAGGCTAGGACGAGGAGGGCACGGGTCGAGCGTACCCTCGACACGATCCGGCGCGCTCGCGCGAGTCAGACGGAGACGAAGAAAAAGTTAGCGAGCGTTTATCGGCGCGATGAGATCGCAGGAAGTGGCACCAACCTTCTGGCCACAGCGTTGGTACGTGTCTAAGAGCTTGATCGTCGAGGCTCGTACCAGGGTCTGTTGGTTCGGGCTACTCTTCTGCAGCGCATTATTGTTGTGCAGCGTGCTAAACGCGGTATTAGCACCGTTCACGGAGTACCGTTGCTGCAGCCCGGTATTGTCTAATTGGTAGTCGCCGGTCGATTGGACCAATGCGTGCTGGATCACCGGCTGGCTCACGTTGTACTCCAACTTGCGTTTCTTGCTGTGGTGGTGAACGGTGTTGTTACTGCTGCTGCTGCTGCTGCTGCCGTTGACGCTACTCGTCTGCTGTGTTTGGATGAACATGTCACACATTCCCTGCAATCACAAACGGGACACGCCATTTATACTCGTGGCCCTGTCGCTCGGGCGAGGTCGTCGATTCTCGCCGCGAAATTCCTAGCAAACAAAAGTCATAAACTCTTTCTTCCATGGACGGGATTATTTCAGAATCTGCCGCCTGAGTCGGGACGGTGCCATTTATCACTCTCGAGCGGAATGACTGTGCGCCTATAATTCTACTCCTACGTCATCTAATTGTAAGAATCGGCGATACCAGTGGGAGGAATTGGAGTACGCAAGAACGGAGAGACAGGCGCCAACTATCGTAAGAAACTGAATAAAATAGGTATAAATAGAGGGAGAAGGGAGAAAGGAGAAATGGGCATCGCTATATTTCAGAAGGCTTTTTATTGGACGCGATTGTTGCGAGCAGCGGGAGATTCGACGGTCGAAATGGGAGCTGGGCGAGGGAGGGAACACGGATCCGTGTTATTCTGATTCGGGGAGGACCCACGGGGCTGGGCTATTGCCGCCAAGCATCGCGGTGCGGGATATATAAAAAGTACGCAGCTAAGACCAACGACGACTATGAATATTTTAGTGTCTCCTTCACATGCCTCTGTATGGTTCCGCGCTGTTTCGGGCCGGCTCTCAAAAGTAGAACTCCCTCGGGCCGTCGAAATCCGAGACGCGTAAACCTCGTTCCACTCGCTCACTGCCATCTTTACTTTCTCAATCTTATCTATCTAATTTGTTTTCGAGCCATTGTAAGAGCCCGAGTATTCCACTCGGCTCGACTGGGTGGAACCAATTTCAGCCTCGCTGAAAAGTCACTACAGAATATCAAGCTTCTGCGTGGTAACGACCTGGACGGTCACATTATAGTGAAATACATTTTCCCTCTTTCCCATCGAATAAATTCTTGGAAGCCCTCTAACGCATTTGGTATCTCCGTCGCCTGGTTCCGACAGATCCCCTCCACAGGTTCCGGAAATTTACGACACTTTGTGTGCCCCGACGGGACTTAATCTCTGGAAAGTTTAACGAGGCGATACCGCGTTTACGAAATTAAATGTTCGATAAGATAACGGCTGTGTCTTCGCCCTTATCGATCGCGAAAAAAAAAACACTGCTAGTGCCCGGGAATCGACGCACCGTAAAGTTTGCCCGATCGGCGTCTGCAAACAGGAACGCGACGGAACGGGGGATCGATCCGAGTGTTTTGGAAACTTTCGATAGCTGCGATCCAGTCCCGCTCCCGCTGCACCTCGTCCCATCTGCCTCTTTCTCTCCCTTTCTTCCTCCACGCGGCTTCGTTCATCCGCACACACGACGTGCTCTAATTATAGTGCCGCTTGTCAGAAATAGTGTTGCTCGGTATTATGAACGATCTACGGTACCGCGAAGTACAGTTACGTTTATGTTAACCGTCTCGACGCGTGCAGAAAGAGAGATAGTGAGTGAGAGAGAGAGAAGGGGGGGGGGGGGGCTGCTAAACTGGTACACGCGGATAACCCGATATCCTTCTAATGGATCTGAAATTATTCTACGGGGGATCAGCGGGGAGGAGCGGGCAAAGTCGGCCGCTCGAGGAATTCGCCTCAGAATGCACGAGTTTGCGATTCGTTCGAGGCGAAGCACGAAGCGGCCAGGTCCAACAGCTTCGTCATTGTCGCGTCGTCGTCGTCGGTGTGCCAAGCTATTCCTCGTACACCTTCGACGATCGCGGGACTCCCCTAGAGGGATTAGACACGAGCTACATCGTCGCTGGTAAAGATAAAACGTTTCGGCGAAACGTTTGCATGCCCCAATTGGGCTCAAAGGAATTTGTGGCTCGATGGGCGGACGATATACTGTTGGACACTATTTTTTGACCAGTATATGATTATTTATACATTAATTGAAACGTAAATGCCCAAGAAAAGGCATATACAATTTTCTTAAAAATCATGTAAGAAGTAGGTCAGAGAAAAGACTCTGAATACACGAAATTTACACACAACTTTAGAAAACTTATAACGAGGGCTAATTTATTGCGACACATTTTTGTGACGGTAAAGTTTTGAATAGTCGCTTGTTTGATCTTCTTCCAACTAATAATTGATAATTTAAAACAATACACCATCTATGTATCAGATGATAAACTATTTATGTTACATGAATGTCGTTTAACTTTTCGCGTGGCAGATCGGCAAAAAAGTTGTGTCCACGAGTCTTAGATCAAGGTGGTGGAAGAATAAAGTGTAACATTTGAGTCAACCTACGCCTGCTATTCGTCGATGCTTGGAGATATGGCTGTATTACACCTAAGCTCGAGGTCTGACAATTACGCACCTGTACTGCCGATCAAATGTAAAATGGGATTGAGTTTCTAGGCGCGCACGGCGATAGATCGCGGCCGTAAACCCATGCATACGTGAGAGGCTAAAACTCGAAAAACTCGCTCAACTCTCTGAAGTAACTGTACTCTCCCGAGGCTCTCTAAAGAAGACAGACTGAAAAGCCACACTTTCGACACACGTTGGCCATCCTTAGCAACCCTCCCCACACGCGCAAACATATATCCCTCTTCCAGTGGCGCACTCAGGATTTAATCTTGGGTGGAGCCGAGTTGAAGGGATAAAAATATTTTTACTGCAATTTCAATAAAATTCTTTAAGTGATTATAAAAATTTATTTAAAGAATAAAACCCAGTTTTCTTTTCTTTTTACAAAGCCCCTTCTTGGGGGGGGGGGGGGGGCAGGGTCCCTCTAGATGCGCCACTGCCCTCGAAATTACCCACACCTTCTCCTTTTAAACACTCCGATCACTCGTCTCTAGAAAACTCTCCCACGGTGTTAATACTCTCAATTTCTCCCCCAATACCCACGAGCCTACTTAAACGAGACGCTGGATACTCCGTCCAGATACCTGCGGACAGCCTTGGCGTCCCGATAAAAGAGCAGCTCGGCAAAAAAGCAATTATTTACAGTCGCCCAGTCACAGCCAATTACCTTGCGGCGTGTTTGCAAGCAAGGGGAGTAACGCCATTTATAAATAAATAAAATGTAGGTCGTAGGAGTTTCCACCGGCCGGCCTCCGCTCGGCTCAACTTGAAACTTGTCTCGGGACAATTGGAAGGCGCGTCGCGTACCTACCTCGCGCCAAACGACGCCGGCGGAAAGCGACGAAAAAGTGGGATGCGCGCGAGGCGTCTCTCCAACGCTGGGCCGTCCGAGGCGTGCGTGCGTACGTACGTCGTAATAAAAAAGAGCAACTTTACGTAATAGGTCCTGCGCGTCGAAGATAGAGGATCGAACAAGATGTTTCAGTTTGCCGGAGCAACGGGGCAGCCGCTGGCAGCGGGCGTTTAGAAACGAGCATCCGAACCAATAGACAACTTCGCCGGCCATTATTTAACACGCATTCACACGTTTCCCAGCTTCTGCTGCTCGCTCGCTCGCTGTTTCGCGTTCCGGTCTCGTCTGGTGGACACAGTTGTGAGCGTCTCTAACGCTGGAAGGAGAGATCACGAATGGAATACAGTGGCCTACATCTAACTACAGCGGTGTGCCATTGATGGTAGCTTGTATAGAATGAAAAGGATAATTACGGGCAATTGAGCCTGGAATTTATATCGACTTTAACGTTAAAGAAGAAAAAAAGGACACCACTGCTTGGGCGTTTAAAACGCGCCCTTGCCAGCAGTCGTGGGCCATTGCGATGGAAAGTCACTTGCAAAGGTATACGAAGTCTCAGCTCGGCGACCGGTATGATCGTTACAAAGGCAGCAATAACATCCGAGCGGCAAACAACGCGCGTCGCCTGCAAATCATCCGCGACTATTTACGGCTGGCTCCGCCAACAACCACCGCAGCGCGACGCTACTCCCCGCCGCTGTGACTTTCTAAACATGGATAGCAATTGTTTCCATTGCGATAGCACCGGCTAAAAGAGAGACTTGCTCGGCCGGCGTCACGGTGACTCATCCCATCCCGGCGATGTCGCGCGAAGGGAGCAAGGAAAGTTCGCCCCCGCGACAGCTTGCGGGGCGCTTCCGATCCATCGAGCTCTAAGCTGACCTCGCGGCGCGCTCGGCATAATCGCATGCAGGCGGCCTATGCCTACAACCGGGCCGGCGGTGAGTCAAGCTGATCGCTTGATAAACGGGAAAGCCCGAAAGCGGCGGCGGTTTACCTGGAAAATCGCGTTTCCAGGAACGTGACCGAAGGGAACAATGGAACGACGATGAATCACGGCGGAGTTGCGCGGGCTAGACGACCTCTCCAACGGGGGGAGATAAAAATTACGGAGACCCGCAGTATGGACGCCTGGAGAACTGTAAAATCCCGCTGATTCCTTGCAGAGTAAATATGCGGTGCAGGACTAGATAAAAGTGACGTTGCTTCAGCAGTGGTTGTTGGGGATTTATTTCCGCAGGCTGACCGAGGAGCATCGATCACAGCAATTTCGTTGCTTTAACGCTGGAGGTACGAGTAGTGCGCTGGCAAATTTATTAGAAGCAGCGAATTTGTGACATTAACCAGCCTCGGGTCGGGTCACTGCGTTACAGTTCTAGAGAATAGAGGCTTGACAGATAACCTGTGATTATGCTGCGTTACAGGTGGCGAACGTTCTGAGTGGCCCATTTGGGGGGGGGGGGGGGGAAGGTAGTTTACTAAAAACGGGCTGAATGTAGAGTACAGAAAGAGAATATAGTTTGGATAAAATCATAATTTTTGCGGGACGATCGGCGGCGTATCGAGTTCTGCAAAGAGGATGGAATCGCACGCGGCGCGGACATTGCGGAGCGTCGTGTTGCTTCAAAGTGAAACGAGCCTATCGAGGGCTGGCGAGCCAGTCCGTTGTAAATTAAGCGTCTAGTATCGCGATCATAAACGTCTGCTGTTACGTGCCGTATTTATAACCTGCAATCGCGCGCATAAAAGTTCGCCGACAAATTGGATGATCGCGCGTTGGGCTTCATTTGCGCGGTGACCCGCGCCGCTAACAATCGAAGGAGCAGGATAATCGTAAGCAAACACGACCGTCGACCCTGGATCAAGTACGGAACATCCCGAGGCACACGACAGACCTTAGTAGCTACGTGATTCCCCTAAAGATAACGAATCTCGAGTAAAAACTCCGCGCCCTCGCAGGGAGTCACCTCTGCACCGAGTTCCAGCGTGTGCTTCGGAGCGTTCCGGGGGGGGATTGAGGCCCTCTTGCTTCGCAACTCGACGCGAAAATGGACCGACCGGCATTCACGCAATTCTCTCCCCGTTCGCGAAAGTTCTCTCGAACGAAAATCACGATATCTGCTTATGCATTTTCCATGGCACGTTCGCGTTTCGCGCTGCGTTCCAATTGGGCGCCCTGGAACTCGCCGATACGAGGTATCGCCGCCGTCGGGAGTCTAATTACAATTTTTGCGCGAATACGGCGCCGTAACGAATAATCAACGGAGCGTGCGTAAGAAACGCGTTACTCAATATTATGTAAGAAGAGTTCATGAGAGCAGCGTGCCGAGGGTTTTCGCGGAATCGTGCAAACCGAGTTATAAAGTTCTTGAGATTACTGAGCGGTAAATATATTATGCGATTCTCCGACTTACCCCCCTGTAATATTCCACGTTCTTTCCTGTAGAACACAATAACATTCCCGCAGGTACAGAATTTTCCAATCAACGCTCTCTAAATCGGCCCTCTGCTCTTTGGGACTCGTTTCTTTTGAATCGCCACATAGGAGCCAAGATATAGTGTTTGTCGAGGGTAAATTCACGTGTCTAAAAGGCTACCAGAATCACTCCGCCGCGACGAACATTCGCAATGAGACTTTAATGTGCGCTTCGAGAAGAAAAGCGCCTTCGAACCCTATTCTAACGATAAGGATCTGGGCAGTGAAGAATCGGAGGGACTCGCTGGGACTGTGGATAAAGAGGATTTAATAATACTTGCCGTAGATCCTGGACAAATCGGCGGAGAAGTTATAAGACGATCTGGCCCGAAAGTCGATCACTGCTCGCAGGCATTCGAGGGAAATTGGCAGAGTCAAGGAACCCGCGGGGCAAATTCCTCGCTAGTTGGACCAAGTATAAAGTCCACGGCCCCAGATACTCCCGTTTCATTTCAAAGAAACAAACTTCCCGAGGTATGGAACGGCGTGGCGTCAACGAGGAGTATTATCAATCGTCATAGCTCGTCTCCCTCGTTTGTACGCCTCGAAGAAACAGGCTAACGAGATCCCACAGTATTCCTATCGATCAAACAACGTTACGCGCGTCTGACGTGCCTCGTGTTTTGTTCCGTCCACGTCGCGCGGCCCTCGTAATAACGCGCATTCACGCGGAGGTCGACCCGAGGAGCGGCTCCGAAAAGCATGCTCTAGGAATCCTTTGCAGAAACGAGGATCCAAGGGGATGAACGATGGACGAGCCGGTAAATGAATAGCAGAGGGAGAGCCCATAGCCAGGCTTTCACCGGAAATACAACTATTCTCTCTTGACAGGGACAGCTTATTCCTTAAATGGAACGTTGCGAAGCGTGGAAAGTTCAGGCGGAGGAAAAATTTCGTGAGCGCGTCGCGAACCCCGTATTTTCCCCAGCAAACGCAATCCCTGCGTGCAGTACGAAACACAACGGAAATTCACTATTCCCTACCTTCATAGACCTTTCGCAGGAACCGTAGAGAACCAGGGACTTTGATAAAGATCGTGAAATGTAGCCACTCCTTAAAAGTTGCTTCGAGACACGGGAACCATTTGATTCGATACACGAGAGATATTCAATTTGAGACAGTGTTCCCCATTCTTTTTTAAGTCGCGGTCCCCTTTTTATAATATTCAAATAATCTCCCCCCCCCCCCCCCAAATATAAAGTAAGGTACATTTTATAAGGGAAATAAAACACATTAAAAATAGGTATTTTAGAATATAATTCTATGTTAATATTTATAACAAAAAAAACGGTTGGGAATCACTGATTTAGGATTTGGCCCCAGAAATTCGATTAGTTGATCCTTTCCCTTTACCTACAGTTTTCGGAAAGGCGATTTTCCCTACTTCAGCAGCGAAATTCTTTGGAACTCCATGAATCCTCGGTAAGAACGTATTTTTTTTTAATCGAGGCCAGCTAAAGGCCAGCCTATCGCATTTGGAGGAGTTGCTGTCTTTGTGGCTGCGGAACAGTGGCTCGAAAAAACAGGGTGTCTCGGGAATAAGCGACCAAACATTGGGGGACAGATTTGGATGACATACTTTCGGCGCCTGGTTGGTAGCAAGAGATACAGGCGCGTGTACCAGCGCGCAGAGGAGAGCGGGAAGAAAGAGGTGTTTAAAAATGCGCCAACGGGCATACGACGGCGTGTCCTTCTGAAGAAGTGCGCACGTGTCGAGTCATGAAACAAGGCTCCGGCCGAAAGGCCAGTCGGAAGGCCACGCGCGTTTCAGAAAAGCCAGTCGGAACAGAGAGATATAACCGTTTCCTCGATCGCGACAGCCGTCTATGATTATTCCGGGCTTAACGGGCTGCCAGGCGTAAATTAGAAAACGATAATCAGACGGCGAAAATATAGAGCGCCGATCGATCCAGGGTGGAAGGGAACGGATGAAGCTAATTGGATTTCGAATCGGAGTTCCGCGAAAAAACCGTTCGATTCCACGATTACTTTTCTCTTCCTCGAAATCGCGTTTGTCCGCTTCCTCCTCCCTTCTGGTCCCGCAAAAAGAAAACGCTCCGCGAGCTGTTTTGTTACCTACACTTTCGACTGGCACGTAACGTGCTCCCAAGTCTCCCCGTTATTGCTTCTTCTTTCTATCGGTTTGTCCGTTGAAATATATTTTCTCTTCGGATGGTGTGTATGCTGTATAAGGGATGAAATTTCCCTCGATCTCGTGAAGACCGTTGGGTAACGATCGAATTACACTTCGAACCCCTAGCAGTCGCTACAATACAATCCCCGAATGTGGGAACAAACTGGGCGCACGAACGAATTTCATTCCTATGAAATATCGCTCGCATTCGTGACGATACCTTTTAGCGGAAAAAAGCGTGATGTATTGATAAATGGCCACTGCGAACGAACTTGCGAGACCTCGATGTGGAATAATACGAGCTGAAACGTGGCCCTCCTCCCGTCCGATATCTTTCCATTTTTTCATCGAGCATGCAGGCTTTTACGCGTGAAATGCAGCGAGGCAAAAAGTTATTGGCACAGAGAGAGAAACTTGATACGGAAGCTTGAAATCGAGACTTAACGGGAATGCTATGCTCGGGTATTTTTCTGATAAAGGCCGTTCCCGATGAAGTAGCGTGGAGAGTGCTTCGAAATTACACCCCTATCAATCTGCCAAACAATAACCGTACGTTCAAAGCGCTGGTAATCGAAGATATTGATTAGAAACTGCAGCGGAATGCCTACAACAGCCCGCGGACTTCCGATTCAACCTAGCATTCTATCATGAATGGGAATTTACTGCCACGAGAACAGACGGTTGCGCAAAATTGCGTAGCAGAGGTAGATAAAGAGTTGAGCCTAAAAACTGCGCCAGTGGCAAGAATTTAGCGACTCATTGTACGTTAAATACGAGACAAACGTGGTCACGTTGATTAGTGGTTAGGTATACGTTTGAAACGCGATGGGAAACGAACACGTCGACGCTCCGGATGGAAAGTTTCCACGCGAGCTTACGCGCGCATTAATCGTCAACGAAGCCAACGAGAATCCAACAACAGTACAATCTCCACATACGTATCGCGTACGTACGTACACTGTAAACGAACGTGTTGTACTGGCATACACGCAGAAATCACGATCCAGTGATAGAACGTTTCCGCGTCGCTTCTCGCAAGCTACGTCGATACGACGCAGCCCGACGGACGTGTTCCTCGTCACGTCTTTAAAAACGTCGAAACTTCTCCCCTACGATAAACTATAGTCTGTAGACTAGGAAAGTTTCTCGGCCGCGTGGCGGAATTGCGTTTGCAAGTTTGCCGACGCAACACGTTTCTCCGCGACGGTGTTCATCCCGCGAGAACCACGCTCGAAACGATCCCACGGTACGATTAGAAAAGTTTACGATGAAAATTGTTCATTAGGTTCAAACGCACGCGCGTGCACGCACGTACGCCGACGGCCGAGGCTCGTCGATGAGAAACACAGACGAGGGGCACCGCGCAGCTACGCGAAGCGATACGTTTCGAGGTTATGTTCGACGTTTCCAGCCTTTCGGCAACAGATGTTCCCGATTTGGTTGCCCGTCGGGCAGGATCTCGTGGACGGCTGTTCGGTCGACGGGACAGGACTTGCCGCAGAGGAATAAATTTACGCTGACATGCTGTTACGTGGACGAATGTTATGTATAAACGAGCGGACAGAGGCACGCACGCATGGACAGCACGTAGAATATCGTTGCGACGAAAAATGTCAGGATCGAGATGAGCGTGGAGACCTCGAGACTGATACCGGGGAGGTTAGAATTTCGACTTGTTTACGTTTGCCGCGGCTGAAACGTGCGTATGTGGAAGTACGTGTCGCGACATGGTACCGTCCACGCATCCTTTCGAGAGCGACAGGAACGCGCGAGACACGCGAATCGCGGTAGGTTCTGGCGACCTGTCAACCACACAACAGCCTCGAGGAAAGCACAGGGGTTTTCCGTCGCGCGCGATGGGGATGGAAAGGCGATCAGTGTTGTCGGGTGGGAAAAGGTGCGTGAAACGGAAACAAAGCGAGAACGGCGACGCAACGAAGGGAGGTTGAAAAGTATGAAAATAGGTACTCACCTCTCGCTTCTTGGCCAGTGTCTCTCTGTTCAGGGACGGGCCCGACGATCACGTAGCAGCATGTTCCGTTTATCCCCGGGTTGCCTTTTCCCCGTCTGGTTTGTCGGCCTCTCGTTAGCGACACACAGCCATCTTGCGTAGTGGCTGGCCTGGCTCGGTCGCTTTCGGTACGATGGCCTCCGTGCGTGCGACAAAGAGGTGGATAGCCGTCGCGGTGAATAGAGGGGAAATGGAGAGAGAGGCGACGAGAGGACGGACCGGGGGACAGAGGGAGATAGAGGGAGCGCGAACGCGAACGCGAGTACCACGGCCCCGGCGAAGTGCGTGTCCCACCAATACACACGCGCATACACACACCGAGGTAGCACCAGTAACGCCACACCGCCGCGCCACCACACACCACCACTACTAACACCACCGCCACTGCCACCGACGTGGAGGCACCGCTGCGCCTCTCTCACAGTCTTCGCCACTTTTTCGCACGGCCCTCGCCCACCACCGTCGCGTACATATTCCGTGGAGCAGCCAGCGTTCGCCTCCAGATCACCTCTCGGTCTCGGTCTCGTCCCCGCCGGTTTACGCCGCGACGGTCCCCGGGGTAAACACGGCCAGACGACGTTATTTACCCGTGCGACGATGTATCCCGTGGCCGATCACTCGAGCGATCATTCCACCTCCTCTTTCTCTTCCGTTTCGTGTGCTAGCGTTGCTGCGACACCGTCACTGCTACTCCCTTTGCCGCTAATCCACTACTGACTGCCCGTACCTGCGGCACCACCACGCACGACCGCGATCGGGGGATCGCTCGGGCTCGACTGCCGCACGACGGCCTCCCTTCGGCCATCTTCGGCTCTGCTCGCCAGTTTACGCTCACTTTCCGCGCAGGGGCGACGATATCGTGGGCGCATCAGGCGCCCCGTCCCCGTTTCCTCCCGAGTGACTCATGTATGCCAGACAACTCGCGTACATACACCTATGCATATACGCCACACGGCCCGAAACGTCGGCCAAGCTTGAGAAACCGTCACCGGCCCGTTTATCGCTCCAATCTAAGGGGCATACAGAAATATTCGACATATGAAAAGCCTGCAACATTTCGTTTCCCATTCGTTCATTAAGTTACATGCATCGAATGGTAGATGGGATAGGATTATTGCATGTCGATAGAGCTTGCACGGGCAAATAAATATATGAATGAATGGGTAGGGTTAGCACGTGGGCGATACCTGACTCCAATTTATTTATAAAGCAATAACGGGACGATCAAGGTTTTAAGCGCTCCCGTTTCACCTCGACTGTCGATATCGAATTTGACCAAGAGATTATAATTTCTTCTGTTTTAACTTTACTCCCAAATATGCTACAATTTCGAAAGAAGAAAAGAGGCGATACTATTTAAGAGGCAATTGCCGCGCTGAACGCTTCATTTTCGAAATTGAATCGCTCAGCCAGGTCTTGCCACGACTCGGGCATTTCCAGGAGCGTGCCACGCGTTTCTTCGCTCCGCTTCGCGTCTGCTTGCCCCGTCCAAGAGGAATCGCGCTGACGTCGACGCGTGACGCGGCCACTAATACTCTTTCGGTGTTACACCAGCCATCCGAAGATTTGTATTCCGCTTAAAGGAGGGAGATCCTTCGCGAAAGCTCTGACGTATCCCGGTGCCTGTTGGTCGGTTAATTTTGCAACTTACGCTACGCACCGAACGTTTCACGCAATCGTTTTCACCATCGATTTCTCAGGCTACCGTTTTGCCACGGTACGCCAGTTTCCGACGAAAAAAAAAAAACGACAAGGCAACGGTCTATACGGGTGGCGGGGCCCGGCGATTTGTAACCATAGCGGCGAGACCACGGAAACGGGTAAAATTCCAAACGACCGAAGCACTTTCACGGCCGCGCCGCGATCGACACAGACAAGAACGGGGCGGCCGTTACGATTAATCCTTAATCTAATCGAGCTACGACGAATGGAAGGTCGGCCGTCTCTTTTTCGAGCGAAGTCTCGATCGTTTCCAGCGACAACGACGGGGCGAAACAATAAAGTCGTCGATGGAACGACGCCGTGCCAGCCGCGGCTTATCGAACTTGAACTTTGTTGTGTTCGAAGGCGACTTTACCTTTTTAGAGCGCGCGCAGGGAGCCGAGCGTGCGCCGGAGAGGGCGATATCTTTACGACTATCTTCGTTCGAGTGACGGAGTATTAATAACAGTGGCGGCGGTAGTCGTTTTGTGAATTATAAAAATAACCGTCCGCCTCGCGTATTGCTGATCCGCCCGTATCCGGGAGCTGCGCCCATTCGTGGCCGCGACTTTCTTGCGAGGATCCACGGGATCGTTTCGCCCGGCCGATCGAAAGCTTATAAGGTCTGCTTTCATAGCGATACCCGCGAAAGTAGGCGATAAAGCGGCGAGAAATTTCGGCCCCTAGATTACAAGAGAATCCCGTTGCGTTCGAGCCAAGTGAAACCGGATCTTTCTGCGTCGAGCGCGGTCTAAAGTTACAGCCGCGCTTTTTCTCGTATTTATACGAAACGGCGCGCGATCGCGTCGTCGCGGTTACAGCTCGATAATTACAATATCGGCGGAAAGCTGGGTAAACACGTTCTCGGAAAACGAGGATGTTTTCAACATCGAAATAGGGACACTCACTTCTCGCGATCGTCTATTGCCCCCAAATTATATAGGTACATACTTTCCGCTATTCTTTGCTACTATTTCGTTTTGGTACACAGCAGCCCACCTCCGCTATCAATGTGTCGTAACGCGACTCTCGTTTCTTCGCCCGTACGCTCTATTCTGTATTACCGATGTTACCAGACGCGCCTGTTTTACATGGGACAGACCTGGATTCGGTGTACCCGTCCTCCACCAGCGATCCTGCCACGAGAATATCACGGATTCTATACTGTTCCAAAGGCAAACTTAATAAAAATCAACGGTACATCGATAACGGGTTTCCTATTTAGTACTTCTCCCGCCGGAGAGAGGGGCTCCGAGGATGGGAGGAGGTACGTTGCAGTTCCTGCTGACCTGCATCGGAGTACCGCGAATTCGGTTGCATTGCATGCGAGCCCGAAATGTGCGCGCGTTAAAGGGATCGGCTCGTTCGTAATAACCACGATAATGACTGTAATGATAGTAATAAAGCCAGCTGAACGTGGAGCGTCACGATCCCATTAGAGTCGGCCGGTTCTAATCGCGTACCTGGCGGCACGGTACGTCACCGGCCATTAAAGGACAGGCGGTTCGCGGTCGTCTCTGAATTTTATAATACAAATTCCGAAAATCCCCCGGCGACAATGCGTGACGGTAACGTCGCCCGGAGTCCTCGGGTCCTCGAATTGGGTCCACAGCGGCGACTCAGACGAGGGTGCAATAAAGAGAACCAAACCGTTCGCGTTGTGCGCCCCACTCGTGCCCGCGCTCTCTGTGCACCCTACTTAAAATCCCTCAATGGTTTCACGGGAAGTGCTTTCGAAAATGGCCAGAGAAAAGGAGGGAGAGAGAGCGGGAGAGAGGGAGTGGGGTCCAGGAGCCTGGGGCAGCCGTTTTTCGTACGAAAATTCACGCTCTCCCTGGTCTGGCCTGGAAACCAAATAAACGAGCCTCTATCCGTTACTTTATTGTTATTATTATTTATATTCAGCAGCGTGGATCGCGCTTCTCCATGCCCGCGCAACGGATAAAATTATAGTTACTTTAACTTTAGATTAGTTGGCAAATAAAGTGCATTTTTTCATTCGGTAATATTTTTTTCAACTTCTATTCGTTATTCGAATTATTTATTTAAGTCAAATTCTTGCCCGTCTCTGCTATAGACCCGTGCCGTGTCCTTCCTCGCCCCCATTTCGACCGCTTGTTCGTACTTCGATTTCAATTCATTTACCGTTCGCGTTGTGCCGTTCTCTCGTCACTTCGGCCCGTTATTCTCTTTCCCCGCGGTGACGTTCTCGCGCATTCTGAGAAAACTGCAGCGGTGGATCGCGCGAGAAAAATCGGCATCGACCACGAGCGAGCTTCTTTTCGATCGCAGGGAAGCTGCGTCGAAGAGGGGGGCCGCTCGGATTGGAAAGTCGAGCGGGCGAAACGAAGCCGAAGTCGCGCGAGCGTGCGGGCGAGCACGCGCGCGTCTGGCAGGTGCGATGAGAATTAAAATCGTGGCTATTTGCGCGACGCTCGTGGCGCCTATCGACCACGGCCACGGAGCTTTTTTTCTCTCCTTGGCAAACGAGCTACGCTATACGTGCCTCCGGGACGGCCGTCATCGTCGATATTAGCCACGCTCGAGCCGAGAGATTTTCCACGTGTCACTGGGTCACTGCACTTGCTGTCCCGCGCGAGAACGTGAATACAGATCGCTCTCTAAATATCAGAGTGCCGCGGCTACGTGTTCAACGGCCGCCTCGAAAGTTCAGCCGGGAACGCGCGAGGCCGCCGCGAAACTCGGTGACGGCCATCCTCGAGGTATCGAACGATTCCCCGCGGAACGGTTTCTCTCCGATCGAGCCTCGCCACGGGGTTGGCGCGGGCGGGATCTGCGCCGTGACGGTGAACGTCGACGGGTGCAACCGTTCCGTTCGAAACGAAGCGCCGATACCAGCCGGCTAGGTATTTTCGTGAGAAAGCCCACGGACAGCCCCTGTTCATCGTTGCGAAAAATCATTCCCGCCGACGGACGATTCTGACCCTCTCTCTCTCTCGTCGCCTGTACCGCCGATCCTTTTCCTACCCGCGATGCGAAACGAGTTTCCAACGATTCAATGCCTCGGTCTTGCAAATGTGAAAGTACATTACTGCGGGGCTCTGAAAGTCGTTTTGCTCGAAGGTTCGCCCGCCGAGCGGCGTCGTCCCTGGACCGTTCACCGAGAAAAGAATCTCGAGTGAGGACGAGGCGCGCGCGCGCGCGCGCGAGCCGCCGAGAAAAATCGCCGGGGAATACCGAAACGCGTGGAACTTAACAGCTGGTAAGGAGACCCATGGCTGCGCTTCGAATAAAACCGCGTTGCATTTGCCTGTGTCTGCCTGGCCAGGGCCGCTCTTTCTTCGAGCAGGCCACCGGCCAGGTGAATCCCGACCGTAAGACCCGATTTCCCTTCGGAGCAGGTAAAAACCCTTCCCGGCTATTGGGCACCGAATTTATTGAACCCATATAAAAATACGGGGCCCCCTGACAAGGGGTGTATTGGACACCGGGGTCGACTTTCCAATGCCTTTGTCTGTTATATTGCGGACCCTCCCTTTCTGCAAATGGCGGCCTGAATTATCGTTGACCGTGTTACTGAACCGATCGAGTACGCGGCTACCTGCTTTCTTAACCCCTCATCAGTCGCGTATCTCCTTGTATCAACGCTCATTCTACGGATTTCTCTATAGTTTAGACCCCACGTAAGTATAGCACACCGAGAGTCGCGTGCTTCCTTCCAGCGGCATTGAAATTCGCAGCTTCTCCCGAGGAGGAAATCGAAATTCGACTATCCGAGGGAAATGACGAGCCGTATCGAAGCCACTATCGTGGGAGTCCGGCGGGGGGTGGTAGGCGTCTCGTCTGAGCGCGATCTAATTTCGATTAGCTGGCCGTCGATCTCGGTGGATATTTACGCCGCCGCCACAGCTCGCGCGGAAAAATACTGGCGCGCTGAAAATGCGGGAGGGGTGGGCGGTATAAGCGAAACGGGCGGGAAATGTCGAGAAGAAGGGCTCGAAGTCGCGCGTCATCCGGCTGGGAAAAAATATATGCGTCGCCCTCTTGCTGCGTAAATAGAAATTTCGTCCGTATCGAGATTAACGTCGCTCCTTCCGGCGAATGAGGCGAGCCACGAAAATCCGATTGGACCGAGCGACGGCGACGTCTCGGAAGTGTTCCCGTTCTTCGCGCCACGCTTTCTCGCCGATCGCTGAGGGATTCGATTAGAAATGGATCGATCGACTCGTGGCGTACAGAAAAACGTTTCCATTTGAAAATTAACGAATTTCAGAGTTAAAACTGATTCGGCCGAATTAGTTTACACTGGAGCAGTTCTGCTGCAGATTTTCTCGCGCCTCGATGGAGTTTCGCGGGGTGCCCGAGAGCTATTGGGTGGTGAACGCGCCGCAATGGCGAATTAATGCCGCAATTGATAACAATTTGTTATCCCCGTGCCCTCCATAGACACGGGGCCAGTGAACCGTGGACGCTGACGTCGGCCGGCGTCACGGCGAGCCAGATTTCGTCCTGGAAGCGCGTTTCAGGGGGTGGAAACGGTGCACGAAACGGGAAGACCTATTTTATATCGTTTCGTTTCGAAGATACACGCGCGGGCAAACGCGGTCGTGCACGCTCCACGCACACCCACGATCGATACCAAGCTAATCGCGTTACCTGCCGGAGGAGCATATAATTTTATTATGGATAAAACCGACGCCAATTCGTTGGCCGGATTCTTCTGGATCGGCCGTCGGATTTGCGACGGCTGCCAATCTACCAGCCTGTCGGCTTCCTACGGAAACGGACCTTATCAATTTCCTCGAGACGTTGATATCCCGCGCGCAATTTCGCAGCGCGCTACATTACGCTGCACTGCGAGAAAAGCGGGCACTGTTCAACTGGTGCATTACGAGAAACCTGAAAATTACCACGATATCTGTCCATGAAACTTCTTCGAAACTATCAGATCAACGATACAACTCGTCCTGATCTTTAGTAGGTATATATACTACCGTAAAGCTGGGAATCCATCTGAAAGCTAAGCTAAGCTATGCTATGATAAGTTTAAAAAAAAAATTACCAAAAGCTAAGCTAAGCTGTGCTATGTTTTTGTACGTTTTATAGCATCGCATAAGTTTGCTTAGCTTGCCGGTGGACCCCCGTCTTAAATAGGAATATCCGGCATTTAAAAATCCAAAATCAACTACTTAACAATTACCCCAGTAGTCGAATTCGATTCACTCTACGCTCCACCGTCACCTAAACACCTCCAACGTAACGCTAACATTTCCGAACGCGGACAATATACCGAAAAGAATCGCGATAATTATGGAATGGCCTAATAATAAACGAAAGCTTGTAAACACCTATCCATCCCCGTCAGATACACGAACAAAACAGTCTCACGCTGTTGACAGACAAAAAAGACAATGTCCTCGCCTCCCGCTTATACGTACGTATTATGCAGCAATCGGAGCGGCAACAGTCCTTCGAATTAAATCAGCAGGGAGACGCGATCGGGCGGCCGTATAGGTATACGAATGAAATTCCAAATGATCCGAGTCAAGCGGGTTGATCGTGAATAACGAACGACCCCGCGCGTACGCTCGCTTATCATCAAAGCCACATATATATATATATATATATATACACGGTCACGTCGGCGATACGAGTGCGCCAGGAGGCTACGGCCACGATCGCGCGTAGGACGGTCGCGGAAGCGGTGACCCTGCTTGACCGAGTCGACCGCGATCTCAAAGTCGGCCGTCGGCTCACCGCGCACTACTTATCTGTCGTTTTAGGACCAGCGACTATAGGACCATTGCTTGCCAATGGACAATGAACAGAACTAGATACCCGGCCCATTCGTTTGGGCAGCGGCGGAAGGGCAAGAGGAAGCAGGCTCCACTAGCACGTAGCGACGGATGGTCACTGAATCGACCAACAACTAGGCATATTAGGTACGAATGACGAAACGGTGGAGGAAGCTTGCTTACGCATGCCTAACCCAAGAATTTTCTTCTCCAAGATCTATTCCCCTTCACCCCCCCCCCCCCTAAGTTCCTTTCCCGCTTACGCAAGAACGCCACCTGGAATAGCACGAGTCCTGTTAATTGTCCGGGGAACGATAACAATTCGCCACCCGGGTGTTTACAGCGGACAGAGAGCCTGCCGAGGCAAACGAGAGTATTAGGAACAGGGGCACTGGAAATCCCAGGGCCCAACGTTCCTGTAATCTCAGTTTTCCTGCCTCACGTGTCGCCTCAGCTTTGCTAATCCCCCTCCCCGCGGCTGGGCCGTCGAGGCTGGCTAAAAAAGGCACGGGGAAATTCTCGGCTCCGTGGGACGGGTCGAAAGGAAAGCGGGCCGAACTCGTTCGTGCCGCGAACGAGAAGAAACGGACGGCACGAGGAACGTGGAAGGCCGCGGGGAGGGGCGAAGGAGGGCGGAGGTCAAAGGGCGAGGGGGTTTTTCGTGAGGTCGTGGGACGGGCGCGTGGGGAATGATAAGAATCCTTCGGATGACGACACCTGGTGGCCTCGTGACGAGAACCGGTGCGTCGGAGGAGGGAGGACTCTTGTAATTTGAATAAAATTGCTTGAATAACGTTTTCGGACAAAAGATCGGTTTCGTAAGATCCCCTATGTTCGTACACGAGCCGTTGCAACTACCTCCAATTGTCCAATTATCCGAGGTCCCCTATTCAATCGGAACTATTTCCAACGGAAACTGGCAAAAGATTCGAGCGCGATAAAGTGTCTCGAATCCTTGGAGAAACACGCGTGCTGCACGAACGGAAGCAGCAGCGGGTGTGGGCGTGCATGTGCATAGCATGTGCACTTCGCTGAAAGGTGCGCCCAGAGGCATCGATTATCGATTCGCATGTAAATAGACGAGAATGATAAATTTATCGGAGCCGGAGATCGCGGCGGCGTCGTCACGTCGTTTCCCGGCTTTCCAGACATCCGGATTTTCGTGAATAAGTTTGCCGTGCTCGGCTCGAGACAGAGTAGCATTCGTTTATCGGTGGGGCGCGTAAACGTGGTTCGAACGCACGACTCGTCTCGGCCGTATTGATCAAACGCCGCCGATATTTCGCCGGTGTTTTTCCCCGGACGCGACGTCACGTCACGGACGAATGTTGTTGCCTGTTTCGTGCGATTGTTTCTTTAACGGCGATCCTTGAATCTTTTTATAAAGCAATCGATATTGGTTAAACGTATCGCTAACGGAACGGGGGTCCTTGAAGGGCGCTATAGCGATTCGTGTGCGCGTCTCCCGGGGGAAGTGAAACTTCGTTACGCCGAATGCGTTTTTTTTTTAATGGAACTGTCCCGCACAAACGCACTTGTTGCATTTCTTTGTACGACTAAGGCTGTGACGAATACGGTGTAACGAGCTTGCGCGATGATATCGGTTCTACGTGAGATACCAAGGTTTCGCGATTAAACTTGATAATTGCGTATTGTTACCTTTAAATTGCGGGAGAAAGTCACTACGTCACGCACCACCACTGGGAATGACACTTAATGGCGGCAATAGTTTGCTGTTTCTTTTCTCGCGGAAAATCGCATGCTAGCGCCACCTGGTGGATCGACGCCTAACTAGTGGGAAGGTAATATACCGGTCGACTCAGTTTTTTAAGTCATGCAAGGGTGGTAGAAGTCTGTGTTATCCTCCGATGGGAATAGAGATGTTATCCATTGCCAATAAGGCGGTATTTGTAACTTAGGAAGCTTCATCTCTTGTAACTAACTTACCTTTATGTTAACATTATGAAAAGTCGTTTGTTTTACGTTGCTTTAGAAATTAAATATATGCTGCGTTTTGTATAGTCTTCAATCGAAAGATGTAGACAAGTATGGCTATTATGTAATTAAACTCACTTCTGTAATTACGGAGGTGATAAATTATTGCAAATATTGGTAGAATAATACCAGGTACATAAAAAAAACACCTGCGTTTCCACAGTTGAAGGTTGAAAGTGAAACACTCCATTGGCGAGTAGGTGGCTCGTAACGAATGTGCACTTGCCACCCGTCAACAGTTTTTATTGCACACGGTGCACGCGTGAAAGTACAGAAAAGCACAGGTGAAGCATGTACACGGGGGAGTTCTTCCGCTTTTAGCAATCGTAAAGCGCAGGTGCGCGTCGTTGCACAATGAACAATGCACGGAACGCCTCGAACGATTCCCGCTCCCGTAACGGTCGGAGTCGTCCACAGGCTCGGCCATGAAATCTTTTCATCGTTGCAAAAAAGGAGCAGTCCCAGAATTTAAACTTGGAAGTTGGAATACGATAGCGTGTGTTCAACGATAGCTAATTGTTAACTCCTATACCCAGCCCTATAGAACAAAGAATTCCTTGGAACGCGTGTACGTTAGTCCTCTCAAAAAAAGTGATCTCTAAAAATTTCCAAATTTTCATTAAACTTGATTTCTAAAGTTTCTAAATTTTTATTAAACTTGATCTCTAAAGGTTCTAAATTTTTATTAAACTTGATCTCTAAAATGTCCAAATTTTCATTAAACTTGAGGTTTAAGATTTCCAAATTTTCATTAAACTCGATCTGTAAAATTTCCAAATTTTCATTAAACTTGATCTCTAAAATTTCCAATTTTTCATTAAACTTGATCCCTAAAATTTCCAAATTGTCTTAACCTTGATCTCTAGAATTTCGAAATTTTCGTTAAACTTGATCTCTAAAATTTCGAAATTTTCGTTAAACTTGATCTGTAAAATTTCCAAATTTTCATTAAACTTGATCTGTAAAATTTCCACATTTTCATTAAACTTGATCCCTAAAATTTCCAAATTTTCTGAACCTTGATCTCTAGAATTTCGTAATCTTCGTTAAACTTGATCTCTAAAATTTCGAAATTTTCGATAAACTTGGTCTCTAAAATTTCCAAATTTTCATTAAACTTGAGGTTTAAGATTTCCAAATTTTCATTAAACTTGATCTCTAAAATTTCCAAATTTTCTTAACCTTGATCTCTAGAATTTCCAAATTTTCGTTAAACTAAAAGAAAAAAGTCAGTAAATGAACGGGAAGAGGGTAAGAAATTCGCGTGGATCATCAGATAGCAGCGACCAAAACCGAGTGGAACCTCTCGAACCAGCAAAGCCCGATGCACATTAATATTTAACGCCACGGGTTGCTGAACCCCCGAGCTAATTGCCATGCGTCCACGGCTAGAACACGGTGTATATTAAATTGCGCGAAACAATCGTGACACGATTTGAATAATAATCGCCGGCTCGATCGGATGCAAAATCGCCGGGGCTTGGGCGCCGCGGGCCTGAAACCCGACTTTTTTTCGCGCAAGGGTTGAGGGTGGAGGGAGCGAATAAAAAGGGAAAAATGTGGCGCGCAGAGACACGAGACGGCCACCGTTGTTTCCCATGAAGCCAGCGAAGCGCGTCTACGGGGAACTGATCGCGCGTGCAAAGTTTGAATTTCGTGAATTCGATAGGTCGATCGGGTATCGAGAGCGCGTGCATCGTCGGTCACGTGGACCATATGGTTCACGTGCCCCCAGCATGGAAGTAATGGGTCACGGTTACAGAAAGAAGACCCTGTCGAAAGGATGGGCGCGTTTTACGGCCGTGCCCGTAACGAGCCGCGCAAAATATTTTCTGTCCACTTCGGTGGATCGAGGAATGATCGACCTTGATGCCGGCAATCGGCGATGCAAGCGGTGTCGTTAAGTAATTTACGATATTAGATACGCGAACGATTTAGATAACATTCACGGAGATAAAGACTGTTTCGAAATAGTAGGTGTAGATATTCTGGAACGATGCAAGCAGCGTTCTTCAAATGCCGGTTCGAACGAAGAGAACTTAAGGAATTCTTTCAGAGAAGAATTTGCTGGCTAGAGAATGGCATTGTCAAGAGTAGTGCAGTGATTCCCATCCTATGGGTCGCAAAGTGTTTTCTAGGGGGTCGCCACGGTTTTTTCGATTTTGTTTTAACATTAATTAAGTTAGAATTATATTCTCAAATAGTTATTATTAATGTGTTCGTTTTACCTTATTTCGGAGGAGGGTCGCAGGTTATTTGAATATTATAAGAGGGGATCGCGACTAATAAACGGTTGGGAAACACTGGGGTAGTGATCCCAACTTCCCCAAAAATGAGTATCCGAAACCTTTTGGCGGACAGAAGAGACACGTGCCCATCGATCGTCCTTTAATCCGGAAGCGAATGCCAGAGGAAGCGACTCAAAGGATTCCCTCTGCCGTTTCCTGCCCGGCGGCCGCGATATTTTCAATTATAAATGCAAAACGGAACGTTGCACGTGGAGACGTTGACGCTCTGTAATTCCCGGCCGAACAGGAAATAAAGAATAGGTATAAACGATCGTCGCGGGTCGTTTTCACACGGCAGTGGCCAAAGGAAAAAGTTCTGCAAGGGTGCTCCTTTCACGGAACATAAATTACGCGGGACTTGAACGACGTCGTTGGTCTCGCGTCTTCGCAGGTGTCTCCCGCGAGCGAGCGAAAACTTTCGCACAATTTGCTCCTTGGCTGGCCACCGCCCTATGCTAATCCACCGCGTTACGACCAGGGGACGGTGAAATTTAGTTAACGCCAGAGTTAATGTCCGCGTAATTGCCCGTGGCCCAAGAGGAATTAACCTCCTCTACCCTCCGGTTGCGCGCGCAGAAATGATTTCGTTGTAATAACAACGGTGCGAAGAATAGCGGCAGAGTTCCAGGAGCAGTTGAAGTTCCGAAACGGGGTGGGTAGGTAGGTACTAAAATGAAATGGATAGGGAGGCATGGAAAATAGTAGAAGAGTGGCTTCTATTAATTCGATACGGTCAACTCAACCCCCTCCACCCCCACCCCGCCCCTCTCAACAGTTATGGCCGCCAATAACATAGCTCTACATGCACGAAAGGGTGTTTAGAACACGATTCCGTGAACATCGAAGTAATTGCCGAGGATGGTTGGAGAGCCAATACGGACTCGTTGTGCCGCGAAAGAAAAATAGAGGGTATAATGTAATAGCGTTATCTGATGCAGCTTTCGTTCCGGTAAATTTCACCGACCACCCTGCGCCGGGGTTCCGCGCGCGGTAATACGCGGGCGTAAAGCGTTATTACGGATTTGCATATCCCAGATACCGCTCGCTTCAGCCGCTTCCCTCCTGCGACCAGCTCCGTGTCTTCCCTCGTTAATCTGACTTCCTCTCGCGTTCCCGTGGATAAAGTACGCGTGCACGTACACCCCGTCCTACCGGCGCGCCGGCACGTACGCGCGGGACAAACGTATCGCGACGGCCAGCAATCATCGCGATTAAACGATACCATCCTCGACCCTGCTCTTCCTGAAACAGGAGCCAAGCAAGTTGCGTGATGCAACCGCCAGCGTCCGTCGAACGCCATCGATACTTCCGTTATTTCTCGGATGTCTCATCTAGAGCACTTCGCTACGTTCCTTCCACCGAGAGTTGCCATCCGTACGTTAAAATAAAGTATCTTACGTTATCTTAACATATAAAGCAGAAAGCTATGTTTGCGCGTTTGTCCGTCGTCTAAAAACTTTCGAACGATAAACTCTGGGATCATGGAACGTGCCTGAGCTCATTATACCTGACTAATCCAGACGAATGTGACCATTTTCACAAAAAAAAGAACTAAAAAAAAAACATTTTTCTTTTACGAAATCAGAATCTAAATTTCGGGCGAAGCCGAATAGTAAAGCTAGTTACACGTAAATGTACTTTAATACTTTCGAGTAACAATGAAGTATGCGAAAATACTTTATTTAATGAAATGACATTACGTGTAATTATTGTACGTAGTTCCAAAACGAACGTAACTTTGATCATCTCAAAGTAATTTCTTATCATTTGTCTATTCCTGCCACCTCAGCATACATTCAGAAAGTTTTCTCTGCCGTGAATGTGAAGTGGCGGGATGAGAGGAACAAGGCCTCTCTTAATTTAATGAGCAACGAATTATTTATATATTTTAATATGAATATTCAGTGCAATAATGCCATTGAGTTATTTAAAAATGATGAAAAGTTGCTCTGTAATGCTAAAAGCGAAATAAAAGCTACTAAGATTAAAATGTACTTTTAGCTTTCTCGAGCGGACGTTTTTTTTATATTCCACGAAAGCAAATTCACGATACTTTCCCGTCAATAGGTGGCAACCCTACTTCCACCAGCAATCGGTCAGCAGGAAGGGTATTTAGTGTGTTTTGCAGGAAGCGACACTGATCCATGACAATTCACGTCATTGAATGATCGATATGATCGATGTGTGGGTCGAATTGTAGGACGCGGGAGGATTAGTTGATTGACGATGAGCTTCGGCTTGCGGAACAGAGCCCGAATTTTTTGATAATATTAATTCGTCGTTTATGTTTGACCATCGATTAAATCGGCAGATATTGGCGAGGTCAGAATTATTCACCGCTTCTCACGAGTCACGCTACCGATGACCGATGCATGACCAGTACGACTACTTCTTTCAACGAAAGCACTTGTTTCCCTCGGGAGCTTATTCGCACAGTAGAATCGAGGGGCTAAAGCGAGCGCGCAGCATCGTGCTCGGCTAGAACGGCGCTCACGGTAAATTCGGACGCGGCGATAATTTACGCGATGTCTGCGAACGATACGGCCGCTATCTCGCGGTAATATCAGATAATGCAGGAAGTCATGAGCGGGATGTTCGTATGTCTCTCTCCCTTGTCTTTTTGGCATTGTCTTTCGCGACGGAAGGTTGGAAAAGTATGGTCACGGTTCACGTGAGGCGAGCACGGCCGAGGACCCTTTGTTCAACGCCAGCCAGAAAGGGGATGAATCCGGCGGCGGTGGTCCAGTGTCCGACGAAATTCATAATTATTCGATCGATTCGGCCACGTCACCGATATCGTCGATCGCCTCGCGTCAAATTCCGTGCTGTTACATTTCTCTTTCCGTTTCGGAACTCGAGCTCGAATTACCGCCTTCGCGTGGCTGGTCCTCCCCGAAGGAGCAGGACGGACGTGCCGATACACAGGAAGTCCGTTGTCAGGCGTCGAACAATCGGCGTATCCGTTCACCCCCCTCGCTCGTCTACCTTCCGCGGCGTATTGTGGCTAACCGCTCGTCCGTGAAAGTCCGCCGGAGGTCCGCGAAGGGGTTGGCAACCCTTGGGAAGTGTCTCTGGCAGATGGTCGATCGAGCAATGTCGATCGGGAGGATCGATCTGCCGAAATCACCGCGCGCGGATGCGACTCGACGGGAGCGGGCGATTGCCATCGTTGGAAACGTCGCCAGATGACGATCGGCAGATAAATAGCGAAGGGGTAGCCGCGCCGTCGAGCAGATGCATCGACATCGCCCGGCAGCGCCCCAATGTTTCACACATTCGATATTCCGCGCGTGCTTTTCTCATTTTCTCTCCTTTCTCTTGCACGCGACAGGCGGGCGCGCGCCGATGCACGCTCGAGGAAGAAATAAAGGGCCATTGAAGGTCGTTAACGAATGGTCGGCTGGTGGCTGAGGACTCGACGCGCGTCTGTTGCGCCTCAGCTTTTCACCTTCGCGCACCGCCGCCAATTACAGACATCCCGCATCATGATGTATGCGATCCGGGGCCCGTTGCAGCTTGCGGGGGAGCACGCGGCACTCGTTGTTCGGCGAGCCACACTGAGAGCTGCAAAGCGACTTCGAAACACCCGGGCCCGATTGTCGGCCGCGTAACGAGCACCCCCGCGACGAGGCGGTTTCTCGACGAATTTGTCAAATCGCCGCAACGAAAATTACGGTCACGGCACAATGGCAAGGGTCACGCTTAAGGATTCGACAACGAGACCGTTCTGTTCGCCGGTCCCCGCGGCATTATTTCCAAACGGTCGGTGCCGCTTATTGGAGGACAAACATATCGAGCCGTCGAAAGGGCTCGCGGTGATTCATCGTCCAAGGATAAAGACGAAATTAGTTAGGAGTCTCCTAAAAGGGACGAGCAACATCTGGGTCCTCCCAAACGAGAAACACGATAATTCTTTCTGCAGATTCACGTCAAACTGCCGAATTTAGGGATCACTTCAGCCAGCACAAACGGGCGGGGCGCAATGTTGATAATGAGTCAAGCAACGGGCCATCGGCATCGGACATGCTTATCAACTATGTACTCTAAATTAATGCGCTACAAGTGTTCCCGAAATTGATAATATCTACTTGGGAATTTTATGCCATTTTAGTCCAGTCAGCGAGGTTCGGCGGCACAAGTTGGCGTTCGGCGCAAACTGGTAGCCAACGGAGAATGAAGAAAATCGGGCGAAACCGTGAATTAGGCAGCTGCCAGGAACAATGCCGGCGAAAAAGGAGAGCGAAGGGTTGCATTCGTTTAATACACGGTTAATGTCGATTTTCGTGGGCGCGTGCAACCACATCCTGTGCAATTTTTGTCACGCTCTTTTTCCTTCGCCCTTCGGTTCTTACGCCCACGTCCGATCCGCGTATTAATCGAAATGGCAACCACCCACGAGCGGACAAAAATCAGAGGGGAGCTGGCCAACGAGCGATTATACGTTGCCGTAACCGCTGCGCCCGACGAATCGTTAACAAAAGCCGCGACGTGATAGAGCAGAAATGAAGAATTGCGCCCAAAAGGGGCGACGCTGATGATCGCGATCGATAAGCCCGGAAACGATGTGTTCGATCGCCAGACCGTTATCTTAATATGTACGCTATCAGCAGGTAGCAACGCTTCACCTTCGTATCCAGGGCGAAAGTAAATTGCTTTTTACCGATCCAGGCCAAGATGGCCAAATATTAGTCCCACTGATTTAGGCTTATCGCACCACGTGGTAAGGAACGAGACCATTTTTGCCACAGTATCGATCGGATGGTGTCCAGGAACGCTGAACGTAAGTTTAGCCTTGTGTGATTGATTAAATTTGGCGCTTGAGTCGCGTGAGACCACAAGAACGTTCAATTTCCTGATTTCGAGAATTTCCGCGATTTTCGCCCTTATTCTGCGATCTTTAAACGTTTGTAGCTCAGAGCAACGTTAACCGATTTTGATGAAATTTTCAGCATGTATACAACTTACTTAAATCTACAAACGGGTTTTTTGAATTTTCATTACAGGCTCAGAAAAAAAAGTTGAAAAAACGATCTTTACTATTTTTTTTTCTATATCGACCAGTTGCAATTTTTTACAAAACGACGAAACCCGTCACTTGGCAAACTAATCCTTCTAGCTTCTTAAAAAAACTCAAGTCGTTTCGATTAATTTTAAAAAAGTTATGCGATTTTAAAAAGTGTCCGATTATGGCTTTGAGCCACTGTATGTCTACGCGTTGCTATTAATTATTAGTGCATTTCTATTGTTCATAGTTTTTTTTTGCGATGAACACCGAGAAGGGTGTTGCCACGAGAACAGGTACAATTGAGCTTATGAAACTTACGTTCCGCGCTCAACATTCAACAAACTGCGCAATCTTTCAGAGGAAAACTGCGTCTTTGGAACCGAATCTGCAATTACCCCATTAACCCCACCTGATCCATCTGTCACTGAGTTCAATTACTATGTAAGGGATCCAGAAGCAAAGGTGGCTTGTATTTTGGCAAACATGTCGATATCCATAAAAGCAAATTATATATCAACGGATGGTGATGTAAGTACCCGCGGAACTTGATCCGTTATACTATACATATTGCACTATTCGTTACCTACTTAGGTACCGTGAATACGAATCATCTCATCCCTTTTCATGCATTAGCTCGTGACAACAGTTTTGACGATTCCACCCACAGCCGAAGTAAGGGGTACATGCAGGGGCGCCGACCCTACAATGGTATTGATTTGGGCGGAAGACCCAACATTAGAAGGGACGCAGAACGGAATTGCGCTTATGTTCCACAGCACGAATACCACATTTTTCCTCCAAGACATAGTTTTAGAACTATACATCGAAGGGAAAAACTTCCCTGACGCGATGCAAGAGGGTTCGTAATGCAATTGTAAATGAGCCTCCTGGCTTTACGATAACGAACAGCGTGGAAACTGTATGCACAATTTTGAATACAAGGAAAAGATTCGGAATCGGACTGCAGAGAATTAATAAATTCTCCGCTTCCAAGAATGATGGGGTCTACAGATGCGACTCCGAAACTACGACGAGTACTGTGGACGTTGATATAAACATTCCCGGCTTCGCTTTAGCCGCACTCAGCACCGAGGAGAGTGTTGCCACGAGAACAGGTAAGTACAATTGAGCATAAGCTTACGAAACTTAAGTTCTGCGTTCAACATTCAACAAATTGTGCAATCTTTCAGCGGAATACTGCGTCTCTGGGGCGGACGTGGCACAGTGGTCTGTACAATAGTTACAATAGCCAAAATTAAAAACATCTTTATATCGATTTTTTCCAATGCAAATTCATTTTCTATATAATGAGCACCTAATTAAAACAATTAGAATCACATAAAATTTCATGATTTTGTCTTCAGAATATTATATCCAATCAAAGAATCATCTGAGAAAAGGAAAGGTATGCGGATTTAGAAGCTCTGGAGGCGTTGTCAATTCATACAAAAAAAATTATCATCGTGAAGTTGAAGTTGAGAAATTGAATTTTGGTCACTCTCCAGATCACTGTGCGTGGGGGTGATCGTGGGAGGCGTTATCGGAGGTGTTGCTCTGATCGCTATAATCCTAATCGTGATCGTGGTATGGAGGAAGAAATGTAGGTATGTAGTAAATAGGCGAAATTGAATTTGTACTACTATTGTATGTAGGAAAATAAAACACTTTTGTGTACTAAAACGCATTTGACACTTATTGGCAATATTTATTTTATGTATGTTGCGACAGGTAAATTTATTTCAAGGTACTGGCAGTGACTCACTGCCTATCTATCGAATAATAAAGCATGTAGTTATTTTTACACAATGATATGACTATCAGTGTAATAACAAGGATTTCAGGAAATTCTAAACTTCAAGTGCGCCCTCTTGCCCCACTCTACTCTAATCCCTTCCCTTTATACTGATAATTCAGACAAGCAGTGAAACCCATTTGTAGAATTCAGTTGTTGCTGTCAAGTGATGGTATCTGGTCGAACAGGAGGATACAGTTCTGAAGTGGACATGGGCCGAAAACGTGTGCAGTTGCTGGTGTTATTGACTTTCGTGGTAGCAGGTAAGTTAACCTTGGGGGGAACCGAGTTGAACGGATAAAAATATTTTTAATGCAAATTCGATCAAATTCAATAGGTGATTATTAAAATTTATTTAAAGAATAAAATCCAATTTTCTTTTCTATTTACAAAGCTCTTGAATTATTTTAGTCGTGGGTACATTAATCTCCTATTTCCTCTCCCTTTTCTTTAGGGGGTGCCAGGGCTCCTAAAAGAGTTTATACATAAACGAACTTTTGAAAAAACCGGTTTTCGAATAAAATTGCAGTATCCCCCCAAAAAACCGGTTACACCAGTCTTTGAATTTTTACAAAAAAAAATATATATAATTAAAACAATAAAAAATATTTATACTTATTTTAAAATATTCTCGGTTATTTAATATTTTTGGAATTACTGTATAAAAATATACTCTATCTATACAAAACCAAATAAATAAATAAAACAACTCATATTACTAAAATCCGAACAATTCTTTAGATCATTTAATATTTATGAAACTACAGAAATATAACAGAATAAAAACCAAATAAAAAGGAACTAAAATAACTAAAGTCCGTACAAAATATAAATTATATATCTTCATTTCATTTAGTATTTTCCTTCAGCAAATATGAACTTATTCAGATTAGTTTGACAGTAAAATTTTACTACAATATGCTTGTGCCCAGGGCGATTTCAACTAAAAATGTTAGCGTTTTTAATTAAATAATTAATCAATTTTTACACATTCATTCTAGTATCTGTCTAAAACCGGTTTTTTAAATTTAAAACCCGGTCTTCGAATTTTATACATTTATATAAAAAAAGGTTTTTAAACCCTAGCTCTTTACCCCCCCCCCCCCCCCCTCTCTCTGGGTGAGCCAGTGTCTGACAATAGCAGATATGCAATCACGATGAGTAAGTGATTTCGATTTTACAGTAACCAACTGTGCTGACCCAAACACCACAGTTAAAAGTACCACTGCAAATACAACTACAAGCAGAAATGCAACCAATCCTGCAAGTACAACTACAACCGACCTTGCAATCTCTGAAAATCCTGCCACGTTACCCCCACCTGATCCTTCTGTCACTATCTTTAATTACTTTGTGAGGGATCCAGAAACAGGGGTGGCTTGTATGTTGGTAGTCATGTCGATTTCCATAAAAGCAAATTATACATCAACGGATGGTGATGTAAGTATTCGAGGAACTTGATACGATATAGATATATTACACTCTTAGTTACCGTGCGCACTCACCCCTTTTTATGCTTTAGATGAAGAAAGCATTTTTGAAGATTCCACCCACAGCCAAAATAAGGGGCACATGCAGGGGCGACGCCCCTACAATGGAGTTGATTTGGTCGGAAGACCCAACATTAGAAGGGACGCTGAACCGGATTACGCTTATGATCGGCAGCAGGCATATCAAATTTTCCTTACATGTCATAGCTTTCGAACTATACATCGACGGGAGAAACTTCCCTGACGCGATACAGGAGGGTTCGTATTGCAATAGTAAATGAGCCTCCTGGCGTTGCGATAATAAACAGTGCGAAAAGTGTATGCGCAATTTTGAATGCAGGGAAGAGATTTAAATGCGAGCTGCTCGAACTTGATGAACTCTCCGCGTCCAAGAATTGCGAGCCCGAAACTACGGCGAGTACTGTGGACGTTGATATAAACATGCCTGGCTTTGCTTTATTCGCACCCGGCACCAAGGAGAGTGTTGCCACGAGAACAGGTAAGTACAATTGAGCATAAGCTTACGGAACTTACGTTCCGCGTTCAACATTCAACAAATTTCGCAATCTTTCAGAGGGAAATGGCGTCTCTGGAGCGGACATGACACAGTGGTCTGGATACCTACTCCTAGCGGCCAAAATTTTGATCTTTCTGAAACTTGGTCATCAAAGAATCTGACACCAAAAATTCGAAATTCACAGATGGCGGATTTATATTTATAGCTAAAATTAAAAACATCTTTATATCGATATTTTCCAATGCAAATTCATTTTCTATTATATAATTCGACTATTTATCGTAAATTATTGAAAAAAAACACTATTATTATTAATAAAAAAATCTTCGTGGCGAACACTGAATATCAATTTTTCCGCACAAATTATTTTATCACAGCATTCAATTAAATAGTACTTATATTTGCTGTTATATTTTTGTAAAAAGCATACCTGTACTAGAGAGGAAAATCACACAAAATTTCATGATTTTGTCTTCAGAATATTATATCATATCAAAGAATCATCTGAAAAAGGAAATGTGTGCGGATTTAGAAGTTCTGGAGGGTTATAAATTCATACAAAAAAAAAAATTACATCGTAAAGTTGAAGTTGAGAAATTGAATTTTGGCCACTCTCCAGACCACTGTGCGTGGGGGCGATCGTGAGTGGCGTTATCGGAAGTGTTGCTCTGATCGCTATAGGGTAAATCCGGGAGACGCGGTCGGGCCGGAGAGTTGGTCGAGTCACTATATTTCAGACTCTATACGTAAAAATGCGTTAAAGTGCAGACCAATTACTTCCCTAGAAGCCAAACAATTGAATAAATAGCGTCATTTCGCTTCCTTCTGTGTTTTTCTGGATTTATAGGCTATAAAAGGTAAATTGAGGTTACATTTAACCTGTTTTGTCAAACAGCGGTGTACAGAATCGTATTTAAAATATACTTCTAAGTTTATTTTCGTTTAATGTTTGGGATAATAAGATAGTAGAGATATTGAGGGACAATGCAGCCAAAGTATTTGGCCATATTAACTCTTCCTCTCAAAGCTAACGAGAAGACCATCTCTCGCTGCAGAAAGGTGAGACGGTCGAGTTATGATTTTTATATTATTTTTGTTTATTTTTTATTTTTTATTATTATTTTATTATTATTTTTGTTTATTTAGTTTATTTATTTACTTTTGTATTCATTTGCCTTGCTAATCGCCAGTAGGTAGTTCACTTTTTCTTTGATGTGTTCTTTACTTTTTTAGCGTAAACAAATTAAATATCAATGAATCTGTAGTTGTATTCACTCATAAATAATTTTGTTTTATCCTTTGTTAATTTTCCATGATTAATTATGTGAGTGGTCTCTGCCAACGACGAAAACCATTTCTCCCGGCACCTCGGGAGAGGTGGTCAGATGTCATGACTTCAGTTTTCAACCCGATTTATATTAAATATTGTGTTAAAGCAAATATCGACCAGTTTTTCTGAATCAGCATAAAATTCTGAACATGCAGGTTTGTTCTAATAAAATAAGTAATGTCTATATTAGTTTTAATAGCCATTTTATATTAGGTCGTCCGCGTCTCCCGGATTTACCCTAATTACAATTGTGATCGTAGTATGGAGGATGAAATTTATGTGGTAAATAGGCGAAACTGAATGTGTACATAGTCGATACACCGTATGATAGAATAATAAATTTATTTAATATGCAATGGGTCGTAATCGAAGCCCCCCTCGTTGCCAGAAATGGGCGCACGATCTCGCCCGATGCGTAGCAACACGGTTGCATATGGCGCTGGGAAACTACATTCGTTAATGATCCCGTTTTAGGAAACAATTCGATGCATCGGCCACCCTTCCACGTTCCGTCACGGTTACGCCCGCCCCCAATTATCTTGTTACTTGCCGGGCACCGATACCGTATTGCGTTATGCACGCGACCGTGCGAACGGAAATCGATCTGAATGCGAAATCGCGAAACCGAGCGACCGGCCTGCACGCTCGTGATCGAGCAACGATCCAATTAGAACTACACTGTGCATCACTTGAAAGTGAGTGTGAAGTAAAGCGCAGCGGACCATTCTCTGTGAAAGTACGCTCCCCCGATATTCCACAGCGCGTAGACTGTAGATATTCATCTAGGAATAGGCGACGGAAAATGTACCTGGACGCGAACTCGTTTCCTAAGTTCGCTCGCCACCGGAAAACGATCGTATTTCATAGCGATTCCGAGTGAAATAGTATCAAACGCCGGACACACCCCCCATTTAGCACCTGGATATCGTATCATGGATGGCAGATGCCGCGGTGAAATCCACGATTATCAGCCTGTTAATTACCGCGGAAGAATGTTTACGATCGTCGGGCGAAGCTGCACGTCGGACGTAATTCCCGTTCCCCGTGGGAACTGGAATTAGAAAGAATCTATTGCACCGCTCGAGCTGCCCACCCTCGCAGAAATATCGACAGCGATTTCCGCTTTCCCACGTCTGGGCAATTAGCTCTGGATCATCGATCCCCCGTGGTTCCGCAGATATCACGTATTCCGCCGTTTTTATAACGGGTAGGTGCCTACTCCACTTTCCGTTCTGCATGAGTCAGCGGAGTGTGCTGGTTAAAAGGAATTTAAATGCCCCGTAGATGCTGGCGAGCGAGGAGATACGAAGGGCGGCCGTTATCCGTGCAATAAAATTTAAACACCCCAGAGTCGCGACTGCCTGGGTATCACAGATCCTCGGAAACTAAATAAGCTAAGCTCAGCCGGCCCGGCAATGGAGAGATTTACGAGGCCGTAGGATTCGAGTGGAAGAATCGTAGGTAGGGATGTTTGAATTTAATGGGAGACGCTTTAAGTACTCCCCCGATTTTTGGCAATAGTACCTACCTATTTGGGCTTCGAGAATCGGCAACGGTCGAAGCGTAGCGGGAACGCGCTTTCCCGCCTTTTCCAGCCATTTCCCGCGGGGGCCATTTCTCACTGGCTGCGTTTCAAATCTTTTGAATGTGTCGAGAATTTATCGGAGGGAGTACCTGGCCACCTAAGGACGCGTCAGCTGTTCGAGGGTTGTCTCTTTAAAGTTTAAAGGTCCTGGAAACCCTATTATGCACCTCGTTCTTCGAGCAGGGTTCCCTTTTACGATGTCCTGCGGATCGTAAGCTGCGGAAAATACCTAGGCACCACCTTTTTTTCTAAGACGGCAAGTTCATGGGAAAACGGGGAGGGGCGAATTTACCGAGGCCCTTCGTGGCCCCGGCAAGTGTTCCTTTCATTGCATTGCGCCCTGCGTATGGTGCACGGGGCGCGCAGGGCGTATGGTGCACGCTTCGGTTATTATCGCCGAATCTGTTGAGAACTTTATGCAAATATTCCGCTGGTTTCACCGTGAGAAAGACCAATAACTGTCGGTTTTTACATAAATGAATCATTTAATAAGTAATTAAGAATCGCGAGGAATCTGCTTGTCTCACTAATTGTACGTAGATTCGTTGTAACACTGAAGGTACAAATGCATTCGAAAAGTTCTGTTGTCCACGTTGGATAATTACCAGAAAAAAGGTCTGGAAACCGGTGTCGATAATGGTCTAATTTGGATCGTATCCTATTTCGTTGTTGGTCGGTAGACAGCATCCCAATATCAATAAATCTTGGAGGGCCGAAGGACCGGGCACGCGTGCCACAAGGATCAGCCACGTGGCTGCGTCTTCCTTCTAAGAAACGATTTGTGCTTTAACCGAGGCTGCTCCGAGGCTAGGGTTTCCTTGGGCGTTGAAACACCGTCGCAGAGTTTCGAGTTAGAACGTCCAACTTTTCTAGAGCTTTCAACAGTCTGCTGTATCTATCAACAATTCTCGTGATGCGATGTTTTGGAATAGTTTGCGGATTGTAAAGTGTTGGCTCAATTTCGGTACTTTCTCCTTGAAATTACGATGAGTACCTACATGAAAATTGTTCGGGACACGAGCTACGCCCGCTTCCGTAAAAGAAGAAAAAAGCCGGAGCGCGTTAACCGCCAGTTTTGGAGCTTCCAGGCTTCCTGTTCCTCCTCTCCTTTCTTCGTCCCGAGGAGCAGCGTCGGCCACAAGACGTTTTGGAAGTATGAGGGCGCAGATGGGATTGTGTTTAATGAAGTTTGGCCCGAGTTGCACCTGCCACTTTCCAGGCATCTCGGACCAACGGCCGTTACACTGCCTCGAGCAGACTTTAAGAAATTGGCGGGAACCTTGTTCCCAAGCCTCTCCCAGATTCGACCAGGCCTTCTGCTTCCAATTACGTTTCCTACAAACGCCAACTATCCGCGAATTCTTTCGTTAACGATGACTTTCAACAACATTCAAAGTATCCTATCATTGATATCAGTCATCTAATTCTACTATTCCCTTGATAAAAAAAAGAGCCAGTCCAACGTTTGAAAGATCAAATTTCCTGATATCGACGAGTGCCTTTCGAGTTTCGACCTGTAGCTTTTCCTTCCGCCTAACGGATGTGTCCTTCCTGCTCCTCGTTGGCCCAAAGAAATACGAGAGGCCGCCTGATCCAAGACCGAAAGATCAGCCAGCGATTTAATTGCCATCGACATCTGGCTCTGACACAATATTTAACAGTCATCATCCACGGTATATATCATACGAAAGTGTAAAACAAAAAACGGGGCTGGGAATACTCGACGCTGTAGTCGAGCCGAGAACGTGCAGTGGTGGCGAAGGATTAAAAGCCAAGCGAATCTCGTTTCCATTGCGCTGAGATCGGATTCAAACTACAAGCTAACGGCCACGAATTTCCGTTCTCCTCTGGTTTGCGTGCTGTAGGACGCGCAGGATCTGGTTTTCGATGATGGCAGCAGCCTCGAGGGCTGCCATCCGTCAAGCAACGTGAAAGGTCCTGCTCCTGTTTGCGGCGATTTAATTACCCTCGGCATCTGGCGATCCTGCGTTTCCTGAGCCAGCTTTTTCTCCTCCCCCCCCCCCCTCCTACACTCCCGTATCCACCCACAGCCACCAACGCGACCGCAGCGCTTCGGAACTAGACTGACAGATTTCCCCGGACGTTTACGACCGGGTGCCCTAATAGATGGCAACTCACGTGCTGCCCGAAATCCGCGATTTTTTAAATCCTCACGAACCGTCGGAACAGCTGCGTTGGAGAGCATTAAATTAATGGGGCCCCTGAAAGGCGCGGGGCGCGTAAAAGTTGGACGATCTTTAAATGATAATGCTGATGATGTTACGAGGTAGGCGAGGAATCGCGAAAGCATCACGGGTCGATACACGCGAAGGCTCTGTTTCTAAGCGGGGAACAGCTGTTCCACCCCCTCCGGGGCGTCTCTTCGGGAGATCTGCTGGTATTCGGTCTATCTGAAGAAACTATCGTGCGGAGGAGGTTTCGAGAGGGCAACGGCGAAGGTAGGTACCTACGGGCAGCTGGATCTGGCGAAGCCTCGAAAGACACTCCGTCACGCCTTGTCCCGGAATTGTTCGTATCTAACGCTCTTCCCTTTCGCCTCTAAAAAAGATTTCTCCACGATCGAGAGTCTCCCATTTCGCCCCCAAAACGTGCTGTCTTTGAAGCTTAATTACAAGAGATCCCTATAGGTACATACCTACGTTCTTTACGCCAAGTCCACACAGGGCTCTACTTTACCTTGAATACCAAGCTGAAAGGGATACCCACAGTTGTAGCTTTCGTGTGACGCATCACGATCAGAACGTACCTTTATATCGCGTGGATTCGATAGAGGATGGTGGGATACGTGTCCAAGTAAGAGGTCACGAAATCCTTTCATGGAACGGAGACGAACGTCCATCAGACCTGGCCTTTCTTCCTACCATCCTTTAACTTTATCGCACGGACGGTTGAAGACGGGAAATAAACGGAGCACGGCGTTGCACGCACGGCTACAAAGTGGAGAGGAGCATCCTGTGTTAATCGCCCCCCCCCCCCCACACACACCCCCGTGGTTCTGTTGCACGCACGAATTTTATGCCGTGGATAAACTAGCTCAATTACTCGCAACAGTTCGTGAATGCGCCTACCTAGACGATGTTATTTATATTAAACGTTGGCTGGAGGGATAAGAGTTCTGCCGTTGACAGACTCTGTCCTCCGTGTCTCGAGCACGAGTCACCGGAATCAAGAGGAAATCTCCGCCGGTCCCTGCGACGACATTTTCACTCGACAGTTTACTTAATACTTCCCCCCCCCCCCCCCCCCAGTTGGCGTGTGCCGTTTACGCTGTCCTCGAAATTCCACGGCTCCGAGAGCATCTGCATCCAGAGCAGCTGGCCCACCCCCTTCGTCGCTTATCCTCTGGGACACGCGCGATACACAAACGAGAAATTTCCATCTGGCGAGGGAAAATGGCCGTTCCTGCGCTTAACGGAACCGTGAGTGGGAGGGTTGCAAGATGAACGTGTTTCCTGGGTCCAGGTAGTCAAATGAGAAAGGATTGTGCCCTGCGAGCATTAAAGTAAGGAAAAATCGTGGTCGTGCGCGACGAGTTTCACCGGGAGGACCAAGAGGACCGAGTGTTTCGTGGCAGGCGGGTGATCGAACCGCGTCCGAGTGGATCGAGTTTCCCCGGAACGGTGCACTTATACACGGGCGAGGATTCTGTTTGTTTTCGGCTTCCTCGTGGCGAGCCCGCACGTGGAAAGCCAGCTTTGTTTTCCTACGCGCGCCCCGGGATACCTGAGCGCACAGGTGATCGCCAACACGTCTTCCTTTGTTCGCCCTCCCTCTATTACCCTCTTCATCTCCGTCCTTCTCCGCTCCGAGGCCCCAATCCTTCCAATTTGATAACACCCCAAACAGCTTCCGGGAGATACTCATCTGATAATTAAACGCGACGCTCTTTGTGGAAAGAGAGCGCTGTAGGAACATCGAAACACTTTGTTGAGGAATAATCGGATCGTTTTCGTTGGCTGAATATTAGACGACGATGCCAAGCAACGTCTCTCGATCAGGGAGAATTCAGTAGAAAAGGATAGGACAACGCTGGTCAGGCTATTCTCTGCGGCAAACTGCTTCGTTTCTTTATCTCGCTCGGAGCATATGCTGCCAGCTGCTCGGACCGCTGGCCAAAGGGTTGAGTCTCGATTTTTCAAAGTACATTCTTCGTCGCTTCTCTCTGCGCTCATTTCCCATCTTCCTCCGGGGTTGATCCTACGTGTACGTCAACCGTTGATCGTTTTCCCCGCGAGTCTGGTGTATTCAAATTCGCCATTCGTCGATGCAACGGTCGAAATTCGTTACGGGTGAATGGCACTCCGCAAGAATTGCCTGTCTTGCCGTTAAACGTTATTATCTATTACGGTGCTCAGGCGCGTGGAAAATGATCGGGCCGGTAATCGTCTTCGGGCCGAGTTATAGTCGCGGGCATTAACTACATCCTGAGGCAGAACCCCTGCGGATCGGTTTCTCTCTAATTTTCGACGATGCACTGATCGCATTGACGTCACCGCGTTCCCCGTGTGTTCCGGTCTGGGTGCCCGGGGACCGGAAGCAACGAGCTCGTTGGGGAGCCTTCGAACTAAAAATCCCCCACGGATATCGATGTTCCCGCGCTTAAACGAGGAACGAGGAGGAAGTAGCTGTTCCCCCGAGGACCCCAACGGCCTCGCTCTTTGGAAGCGAGGGTGAATCGAAATCAGAAAACCGACCGCCCAATTCGTCGAAGGAGTTTATTGAATATTCTTTGTTTAGCGCTCACCATCTGCACTGCCATTCCACGCGCTTCTTTTGGAAATATGATAAAAGGGCCAGCGACGATAGTACGCGATAGGCGATAGTGGGAATCTGGGTGCCCAAGCGTGACAAAGAAATCTCCAAAAAAACAATCGCAAACCTCGGTAATAATCGTTACGGCGGCTGACCATCGTGGTCACGATGTTCACCTGTCCGTGGTACGCATACAGTGGAAGCCGCGCTGCACGTACACGGCGCACACCAGCCTGCTTGCCCGCATGATCTACAGTGCACGGCGTTTTTCAGCTCGCTTTCTGTAACGGTCGAATTTACCCCCATCGCTCGAATACCGTGATACAACCAAGCACGAGTCCTTGGGCCGCGATCGATCTACGAAATGGTGTCTCTTTCGTGGCAGCCTGCTCGAAATCGCAACATTGCCCTGCCGTGATTATAGTCACACGCACATGCACGATGCCCTCAAAAACGGTTACGAACAATTTCCACCCGTATGCTCGCTGCTACAGCTTGTACTTCAATGCCTTACAAAAGAGGCGCGGTGCTTTTTAAAATGGATGGTGTAGCTGCGAAGATGATAACACTGATCTTCCACTGCTCGAGAGAGTAGCATAGAATTCATGGCGAATTCGAATTAAGGATTGATGATGGGGGGAGGGGGGGGGGATTTGAAAAGTATCGATTTTTCGAGAATTATTCTCACGCAGTTTTGTAGATATAAAAGAAAGATGCAATTTTTGTTTAAAATTCTTTTCGATATCTCTTACCGCTCTCGAGATATTCCACGAAAAAGGAAATTCTGCAGGTTCTCCAAGGGGTGATTTCACCCCCTAAAATCGCGCTATGGCACCAAGAAAAATTAGGTTTGTGTTACGGATCAACTACTCTACCTGCACACAAAGTTGCGTAATTCTCTGATATTTCCGAGTTGCCTACCCTTGTCAATACAGATCCATTGCATTTCTATGAAACGATCGTGGATAGTTGCAAGTATCTTTGGGGCGCAATGGGGGGAAAAACCGATTCGCAACCGTCCACTTCATTGGGGTATCAAGCGCAAGACCTTGTACTAAAATTAAACCTTGACCTTGGAGGCTTTCGCTGGCTGACATTCACAATGCCCCATAGAAAACACGAACCCCTATCGTGTTGCGGATCGCGACGTAGCGCAAGCACCGAAAGTCGCCGGGCAATAATGATCGCGCGCAAAAACAAGAAGAGAATTGCGAATCTTGTCCGGGGCCGGCCTAAACGATCCGGCCGCGTATCGCGTTTCATCGTAACAAAGCAATTTCGTCGTCATTGTTGCGAGGATGCCCAGCGATGCTGCAAAAAGAATCGCAATGACGCGATGGTCAATTTTCAGCGCGAAACTCGTTCCGACCTCGTCCCTCCTCCCTCTTTTTCTGCCCGGTCCACCTGCTCCCGAACGATCGTTCTTTTTTTCTCTCGTCGCCGAATGCAGGTCTTCCCGCGAAAATATACGTGCCGTGTATTCGTGACAATCGACCGAACCACCCCCCTCCTCCGTGGCTCGGTAATTCAAAGTGATCGGGACCCTCGAGCGCCCGTAACCTGACGCATCCTTCGAGAATCCCCCGAAATTCTATTTCCCCAAATCGCCTCTCGGTGACGTCCTACTCCTCGAGCGCTTCTTCAGAAACGCGCGGGGAAAAGAGGTGGGACGTTGGAATTTAGCGAAAAGCGCGCGTAGGTGCTCTTATCTGCGGCTTAGATTTTCGTAATCAGTTCCTATGGAGTGATACCACGCGCGGTGGGGCAACTCGTGTAGATAAAATCGAGCGGGAAATTCTGATTTTTACCACTGCGAACGGCATCGAATGATTCGGAGAATAGGAACCACAGAGCACCGTCTCGTAGGAGAGGAACGCTCGCGCGATCGTGATCGCTGTATACGCGGTGCTACTTAGAGAAAAATAAAAGGTAGGCTTTATGGCGCGAGCCTCTTCCCTTCCCTAACCAAAATCGCTTAGCATAATCCGTTGGACGGTTCGTGGCGCAATAGAGGGAAAGAGACGGTGCGGGGAGCGTGGAGAGTGGCGCTGCCAGTCAGCCAGAAGAGGCGAGCTCACCTTGAACAGGCAGGGACAGAGCGACGACGAGTGCGCGCCATTTTTACTGCGCAGCAACGGCCGCGCACCAATCAGATTTGAATTCGTGAGGTCGGTGGAAGGGCCAGATCGGACCTCGTGGCTACGACGAAACCGTGGACACGAAACCGTGCCTGGTCGTCTTCAAGATCCGACCAGAAGGAGTCTGGCCGTCGAGCGGTGAAGACCACGCTTCCTTGCCGGTTATCTAGTCCGGTTCTGGTGACTACGTGACCATCGTCAGACGGATTCTTGAGAGAAGCCGTCAGAGAAGTCGACGGGGCTCCATCGAGATAGTTGAAGAGCGACTCACCTTCCATCTCTCGTCATCGGCGTTCTCATACGAGGGCACGGGCGCAGTGAAACGTTTCCGTGGAGCGAACAGCGCGGATATTTGACCGCGAATCGCCGTCTCTGCCACGGTTGCTCGCCCCGAAACGCGTCGAAACATAAGAATTCATCGAGATGCTGGCAGCTTCGATCTGTCGCGAAGTTCACTTCACGGTGTTGTCCAGCACGACCATGGCCTCCCGCGTACCACGCTGCCTGTTCGGCAAGCCCAACTCCAGGGATACCGTGGAGATGCTTCAGGAGGCCCTGGACGCGGAGAGGAGCAAGTTCGCGAAACGGTGGGGCGTCGATCCTCGGAGCGAGGATAAGGAGAACCATTACCAGAGGAAGCACCACGACAAGCACGAGCCGTCGCCTAAGAAACGAAGCAACCCGTACTCCAAGCAGACGAGTATTCACGGTGAGTCCGCAAATCTCGATTCTACGCCATCATTTCGCGGTAGATTTCCATTAAAGTCTCCGAAATTCGAGTACTGTGACTCGGAACTGCACCAAAAGCATGGGATTCTATAGCCTTCTATGAACGCTATAAAGTTAGCCTGCTTCAATTAACCACTCCCTTTTGTTACATATTTCTGAAAAGGGATTCGTTCCGTGGCTACAATATGGGCACAGAAAATGTTCACAATTGTCTATGCTTAGCGAGAAGATGGTAAAGAATTTTGGATTACAAAGGAGAATACAGCAGCGTGACTATAGTAATGGCCGCTGTCGGAAATCTGGGCGGGGAGATGGGATTTGAAGGAGTGCACGGTGTATAAATAAATTAATTTGATAAGCGTAGCGTCTCGTGGTGAAGAGCAGCACAGGTTTTTGGCGGGAAAGCGACGGTGTTACGCTGAGGAAAGGGAAGGTGGGCAGGGGCGCAGGCGCAGAGCGCAGGCCGGTCGCGTGGCTCCGACCTGTTTTCTTATAGTCTAGCCTCGCTCCTCCTCGCCTCTTCCGCCTTCTCCCCTTCTGCCTCTACCCCTGTCGTTCCCTGCTTCTGGTTTTACGCCGCTATCCAGAAACATTAAGCCAGCTCCTCGGCCCTGGCCACTATCGTTTTCCAAAATTACAAACCGAACAGGCAGTCGGGCCGTCCCCGTCTCTTCGCAAAGTCACGATTCGTATCGATCCCTTTGTTAACGATCTAAGCAACATTCGTCATAAGCGAAGCGGAGGCATGCTTTTTTTTCAGCCGCATATCTGTGGCTTGACGCAGGAGTTCGGATGACGAATCGCTGGAAGTACGAAGACGTTATGCACCGAGCTGGAAGGTCTAGAAAGTATCCCGATAGGTCGCCGGGTGAATCACGCCGATGAGTCAGGCGCGTTTGAAAGCGGACGAAATACCTGAAGGGTCCTCTGACTCATCCGCAGGGCCCCAGTTTTCAAGGAGTAAAAGACGAACTTACGATCGCATTCCTTGGATTCCGAAGGTCCCACTTGCCTGCACGCTTAACCCTACCCTCAACGGTCGCACGCCGCACAATGGACATCACATGTTATCGACCAAGTGCACGGTTTGCATGCGACCGTTCGCGGAACAATACCTCAATTACCGCTAACGTCTTCGTTAGCCCGCGATAGAGCTCTAATCGGAGGATCAACATCGCTCCGGTTGTCTTTCCGCGTAAAGTACTCGTGGTCGGCTCGGCGGTAGAACGAAGCTTCTGCTGTCGGACGTTTCATAAGAGCGGCGATTCGCCGTGATAGCGCGCTGCTTGGGTAGTTCCTTTGGGCAGAAGACCAACGGAGGCCCGCGGAAACTCATCGGAGCGAGACATCGCAACGAGCCCTTTTCCAGCAACACCTGTTATCCCCCGCCACGGAACTATGACGACTCCGGTGCCTTTTCCCACGATTAAATCAGGCTCGCGAACACGCGATACCAGCAACGGGACCTTCCGAAGGTCGTGCACCACCTGTCGCAATAGGCGCTTTCTTACGACTGCATTTGCAAACACTCTAGCCACCAGGTTCCTTTTATTCCCCTTCTACCGGCTATTGTTTCGCCACACTGGCGACCCGCATGTCTCTCTTCGGGGAAATGTAGATTCAGGTCGCGCAAATGGTTTCCTCGTACAGGTGGACAGAAGCTGAGAATAAATAGCACCCGATGGGAAATTCATTCCAGGCATCTACCTGCTCCAAAAGGAGACATACTTCCCTCTAGTGGACAGCTATTTCGTGTCTTAATTAATTTTAATCCTTGTCCTTTCCTCGCACGGCGAGTTCAATTTTACTCTTTTAAGAATAATAAAAAGAAACAGTACACCTCATCGCTTTCCTTTCACGGCACCAATCACCCAAGAATCTAGATCCCCTATGGTCGTGGAAAGTTTTAGAGCGTTCGAAATAGGAGGTCTTTGTAGAGGATCGAGAAGAAACTGACCTCCTTACAGACTCCTCGGGTGGAAATCCCTCGTTTGATTGAAAAACGCTGGAGAAGGTAAGACGGGTCCGTGGCGTTCCACGGACAAAGGTAATCTCGATCTTTGTGCCGGAATATCTGGCTCGGAGCATATGGACAGGTAGACGTTTCGCCCCCTCCGGGATACGACGTGTTAGGATACTTGGTGGCTGCGCGTGGAAACAGATGTTGACAGACGGAATCCTCGACGGAATCCGAGGCAGAGGAGAAACCAGAGGACGCGTTAGTTAATGAAGCTTGTTTTCGCGCACCATATGGCGAACCAGTGCGAAACGGGAGGAGCAAGGGAGAGAAAGGATCACCGTGTCCTCGACATATGGCCACTGCTTCTCGCCGCTTCTGTTCCGTCTTCGATTTTTCTAACCCCGCGCGCACTTGCTATTATCGACGGACAATAAATGGCCCCATCGTTCTTATCGACGAACGCGCCTCGATATCTTACGCGACGCTGTACGTATGGTCAAGCCCCGATAGCTACTTTCAGTCTCGACCCGAGCAGCCCGAACAATGTAAACAAGAAGTTGCCAGCGTGATACCATTAACGCGAAATCGCACCTGCCGGCCAGAGAAAGGACGAGAGATCGAGTAAAAAGGAAAGCAGCGAGCAGGGCGCGCTCAGGTGGCTACCTGATCGAAAATAGGGTGCCCGCAAGACGTTTTGTTCGCCCCTGTGGCTTTTGTTGTGGAAATTTCGTGTTTCTCGCGTGGTGCGTTCCCCCATACAGGTTAAAACTACGTCGCAACAAACCGACCCCTCCGACTTTTGCAAGTGTGCCTTCACTCTTGCCCGATCGAAGCCCCCACGACCCCGTTCTGCGAGAGCCAGCGTTTCGCAACGGTTTTCCTTGGAATCTCGTCTCCTCTTTTATGCCTGTCCCGTAGAAAAAGGCCAACGCCGGTCACTCGCGCGAATTTTCGATGGCTCGAAATTGCTATGCGCCGGGCGCCGCCGAGGTCGCAATTTAAATTTTAATTCACCGACAAATGTGCATACTAATCTGAACGTTGGCCCGTTTCTGTTGCTTGTTGCAGATTACTGGCGGGCGCGGAAAGTGTGCGAGGTGAATAAGAAGCCCCTCGCAGCATCGGTGGACGCCGCGAAGCAGCAGAGCGAAGTGTCGAAAGCTACCAAGTCGTCGAAGAAACCGGTGCAGAATTGAGGATACAACGGGACCTATTTATTACGACTGCCCCGTTCGCGATACGCGAACTCTGTATATTTATTGTCGCCGCTCTTCCGTGATAATACGTCGCCGGTGCCAGCTGGCCAACCATCGCCGCGTCCTCGTTAGCGTTAATTTCGAATTGTTAGCTATATCATTCCTGTAAATACCGCGTCAAGTGATTCGTGGAGGTTTGGACGAGCTCGCTGTCCCGCCAGGCGCAATTAACGGTCAGTTCTTACGATCAGCCGAGCGGAAAAAGGACGAAGCGTTTTGACCTCGATGAGAGACAGAGGAATCCTTTCGCCCTGGTCGAATACCGAAGTCGCCGTTTACGGGCCTGAATACTGTTTTGCGCTTGGCGAACGCGCTTTGGAGTACGGCGAGCGGTCGAAAGCCTGAATCGGTTGGTTCCTCGATGGAGCAACAATGCAGCGCCTCCAAAGAATAACTGAATACGAAGATGAAGCTACGCGCTCCAAGGTCTCGTGCTATGAGACACCGGAGCAAGTCCTATGTATATCAAACGACTTAGGATTATGGAAAACTCTAGTCACCTAGTTATTTAAGCGAAGTCGAATAATAAACGATCGTGCTTTCATACATAATCACCCTGTCTCTAATTACTCCCTCTTCCATAACCTATTCGGTGAACTTTCTGTGACTGACTTAAAGCTAGAAATATAATCCCAGCGTAATATAATTTCAGGTCCTTGCAATAATATGGGTGCAGCTCCATTTTTGACAGTTTTCAAGTTCGACGTGTAATATATGTAAAAAAAATTCTACATCGTTTGATGCAAATCCGATAACAAATTAGCGATTTATTGCAAATTTTGAATCTGCACCCATTACTGCTTTTCGCAGTGCAAATGCTCCAGATTTGAAAAATTTGGCAAAAATAAAAATACAAACTTATCGACTCAATTACCTCTACTTATTGCGTGAAAATATATAGTTGTCTATTAGTGTTCTCGTTTTAATGTTAAGTCAAAGCAACAATTATAAAATTATGGCTTTGACTTGACAAAAATTATTGCTTTGACATTTTTTTTTCTAATTTACTTGAAGTAAAGGTGGGGCTGCACCCCTCTTGCTGCAAGGTCCTCAATTATCAAAGAAGGTAATGGGAAAGTAACCCAGTAATGGGAAAGTAAACGTGGCGCACAGTTGATTTAGGAACACACCGATGTTGTTTTCGACCTTTGACACGCGATGTGCCCGGGTAGAATCAACGTGAACTAGGCAGCTGAGGAACACGGATGGCATTTTGTAACGAACATTTTGTATTATCCACCTGGACTCGAGTCATGGTGGTCTCTAGCACACGTGTGGGGTAAACGATAGGGTGAGCCAGAGCGACGAGAACTCCCGCGTCTAATGTTTCCCTGTTTCCTTATTTCATCAAACACACCCATGGAGGAAGGTGGATATATTGTATCGATCGACGACGGAGCTACGCAGAGGGCGCTTAAAGAAATGGCAACAAGAAACGACGCGGCGGGAGCTGGTAGATTTTTGTGGGCACACCCTGTGTAGACGCGTGTCTGAGCATTTACTTATCTGCGACGCGGTAGGGACATGGGGGTGGCTGAACACGGTATATACACGGTTAATTATAATGCGTGATGCACCGTAGGGTCTTCTGCCATGGGGGAGCCGTACGAAGGGAAGCAGCTGGTTCATGCTTTTAATGGCTGTCATCCTAGCTGGTCATTTCGATAATGGTAACCAATACGGCTGGTTCCCGAGGCCTGTACGGCTCGTGTTAAATCGAATATCGACTAAACGACCCCCACCCACGTTAATGATTTTTCGACCGTTACAAGGAACAACCGACCGGCTCGGTTTTTCACACTGAAACGTCATCGTACAAGAAAGAGCACGGTGATATCGAGAGGCGGTAGAATTCGAATCTTTCGTTGCAAGTTCGGAGTATAATTGGAAACCTAAAACAGGATGTGAGCTCATCGCGTTATTGCTATCCAAGATCGTTAAGGTCCTCGGACGTTGCGATATCCAATTACTCGGGAAAAGAGAGAAGGCCCGAGTATAAGGCGAAAAGAACGACCGCGCATTATGGCGAGGACGAGAAGCGAATTATAGGAAAAAGGAGGAGGAAGCGACTTTTCGACTTTCGCGGATCAAATTTTCAATTTTTCAGAAATCCCGTCGGTGGAGGCGAGATCCAGGTGCGCCACTGAACGCGCGGTTAATGAGTATTTATCGAGGGAACACGCGTACGTCGAGCCCCGGCGCAAGCTTAATTGATTGAATTAGTCGTGAAACGGGGCTACATCGAAATTACACCTGACCCCAGCGGACTTCCGATGCATCGATTTTGATGGATCGTCGTGCCCCGGTCGATCGATCAAACTTCCTTTCTTTACTGAAACCAAAGTCAATCGATCACTTTTTATACGCCAACGGTTTCATTAGCGATCATTTGATGCAGGCTTCTTCTACCTTCTTCTTTTTATTTTTAAGGGCGGCATTTTTATATACCACGTGATGGACTATTTTTCCCATTCAATAAAAGGTGTTCTCCGTTCTTAATCGAATAAAGTCTCTGTGATTACCATTTCCAGATTAAGGATGTATCGGACGTACAATATTAGACAAAATTAGGTATATGAAATTTGAAATACTTGAATATCTACGTCTTGCGCATAGTAAATCTGGATATATGGAACTCGAACGACAGTTGGAGTCTTATTTTTACTCCTAGAAAGGTATTTCTCACTTCACAAATGCTTCTTCAAGCATTATTTGCGGTTTTCTTCATTTACGAGCCTGAACATTTGGCAGTGAAGATGCCCTGAATTCACAAATTTCTCAAGTTATAATTTATTTCTTTAAAACGGTGTAGTGAAAACAATTGAAACTCGGCAGATATGTTCATCTATCCATATACTGAATGTACAAAAAAATTGAAAACATTGGTACCATTTCTTCAACATTGTTTCAGCTGTTTTATCGGTCAAGATCGTCTCTTTCCATAAGAGTACGCGTAAAATCAGTGAAAAATTAACCGTTTAGTGAATTCGTTTAAAATTTTTGGAGCACATCAGGAAGATTAAAAAGAGCAATCTCACAAATTTTCATCAGCTTGGTACCATTTTGAAGATAGGTCCGATACATCCTTAAACTAGCTGCTAACCGTTATCTAAGATAAAAAAAAAATTGACTTTGAAAGAAACTCGCCGCGAGGTAACGTCTGCAGCAGACAGTCCAGTTGTTCGTTGAAAGAAGTGTCTGAGTATTTAAAAGAAAAAAATTGTGCCACTCGCGTCTGGCTGTCGAAAGTTCAACCGACAACTGGGTCCCAGTGGGGCGGCAGAAAAAGCGGCGTAACCGGAGCGGCGATAAATTACGATCTTTCCAGCGGATCGAAGAATGGTAAATGAGAGGGGTGATGTCCGATCGAGGGCCTAGCAAATGATGTCCACAATGGCCTAACGAACTTGCCGAGTGGCATTTCACTTTCCAACGGTAGCACGCGCCCGTTCGTTGCCCTTGCTCCACGGGCCCCATCAGTCCCCGGTATATTAACTAATGCCCTGTAAACACGAGCTTCAAGGGGAACCAACCGGCCACTCTAATTAAAGGACATTCATATCGAGTGGCCGCCGTACGTTCGTCCTTCGACCCCTTTCATCCAGGTTCGCGAAAACTGGTCCTGATGACCGTTTCGACACGCGAGGACCATTCGCCTTTTTCTGTCCCCCTTTCATTTTGTTCCTGCGCGACTGGTCATCGTGCAACGTCACGGCCTCGGAAGCCGTAACAGTCGGGACCGGCAAATTCTCGTAAATTTGGCGAGCCTCCATGGAGCAGAGAGACTGTCTTACACTAAGCATTCCCTCGCGCACGAATCCGTGCAACCCTCGCCGGAGGCTAACCGGAGGCGAGCCTAAAATTAGCTCCTTTTAAGGGACGCGAGCGCACGTTCGACCGACCGTGGCCGGATACGCGTACGAGAAGGTACACGTGTCGAAGGGAAGTCGAAATTGCGCGGAGGAAAAACAAGGGGAAGAAGGGCGACAAAAAGATGTCGCAGCGGGCACGAATCGTCTACGTGTCGATACCGTAAATCGCCGCTGAAACGGAGCAGATGGTGCACCAATATGGCTGCCACTCGAAGTGCGCCATTACGATTTACGGTAACACTGTTGCGAGGCAACATAAATCGGTCGGCGAGGGGTCTGAACGGGGGCCGGGAGTTAAACAAGCGGGATGCACGGACAGAGGAATCATTGAACGGTTGAAAAAGGCGTTGCACTGTCTGCAGCCGGGTCGAGGTGAATTTTGCGATCGAACGTTGCTTCTCTCGGAGAGGAAGAAGCACGGCGACGGAAGTGGGGAGGGTGGCCGAAGGAGAGGGCAGAAAAATCCTTTGCGGAGGAGAGCCGCGTCTCGTCCCGATGAAATTTCAACCGGGCCAGTTTTCCCCCGCCCACGAAGTTTCGCGCGGATCGATACGACCGGTAAGTTCTAGTTACGAGACGCAAGTACGTTTGCAAATAGGTAAGTGCAGGCCTCGAGGAGCAAATGTCCCACGGGCTGGCTCCTCTCCTCCGATTGCTCTGCTCGCTGGACCAAGACTCACCGCAAAAACTCACCGGCCGTATTGAACCGCGCGGGGTTATGTCCACCGAGCATCGTCCTTCGCCCTATATCTCACGCGGCAGAGTGCCTTCCTGTGAGAATCGCCGTCTCGAACCGGCGATCGCGCCGCTGACCACAGAAACGTCAAAATCCCTATGTTCCCATGCTTTGCTCGGTAACGCGCTGGCTGGCTTCGTCTGCGCCGGCGATCACACGGCCGTTCACGCCGCGCGTAAATTGCCACGGGAAAGCAAGCGAGGAAAATGAGGCGGAAAAGAAAGAAATAGAAACATCATCGCGGTTAACGCCTGGCCAGGAGGCTCGCCCCTCGGAGGGAGGCTCGCTGACAGGATGCCTCGCCTAGATCCTGTCTGGAGGCCGCACAGAGGTCCTTCGAACCGTGAAATCACTTCCAGTCTGAATATAAAGAGCGAAAAAAAAAAGCGAGTGTCCGTTTGTGTTTCGGTCGTTCCGTACCACCGCCTCCGGCACTGCCTTGGAGATCGTTAAGCGCCTGCCGGCCGTCTTCCCCTTGTACGCGGAGGTCTCGAGTCGTGCATCGTGACCGCCGCGAAGGCGACTCCTCCGTTCAGCGAATCGAGGGCTTCCAGCGATCAGTGTTTCGTTTCTATCGCGAGAAATCGCTGCAGGAATATCGCGCTGTTCTATGGAATTTTACAGCGCACCTCCCACTGGCGAGCGCCTAGAAAGCTAGTCGCGCGGCGGACTTGCGACACAAGTCAGACGATCCAGCCGGCACTTAAAATTCCAAGTCCACCGCGACGCGAACTCCATTACCACTCGAAAGCGGCGGGTCTCCGTGAATTTTCGAGCGCTCAGCCGAAAGTGCAGCCCACTTTCAGATAACTTTCAAATTTATCGCGAAACGGCGAGACGTCCTTTTCCGCCACTCCGGCTAATGTGCATACGTCTCGAGCTCTCAGCGCCCGATACGCGACGTGCCGCCTCCCCACCCCTCCCCCCCCCGCCCCCCGCGCGGTGAGCAGTTAAGGGTGTACTCCGAAATTTTCCATTAAAAGATACACGGAATCGTTGCACTTCCCTTATCGAACGCTCTCTGCAACCGAGCAGACTATTTTTATCGAAATTTCGGCTCGCCGACGCGACCACCCCTTTGATGGCACAACAGACCCCCCGAGTGTTCCTCTCGCCACCCCTCGCTCCACAGCTCGACTTGCTCCCTTCTTTTCCGGAAATAGACTTCCTTCCCCAGTGAAACCGACCGCCTGCGCGTATATCCGCGCGGCGTGTGCGAGCTTCCGAGCACGGTCCGCGGCACCCATACGTCCGCGGATGGGAGTGCCGGAGCACGCGGGCGTACTTGGGGGAATAGAGGGCCATACACGCTTCTCACTTATAAATAGACACACGTAGATGGATTAAGAGCGCGGAATGCAGTTCGATGCACGGGAGGCTTGAAAACTTGGAAGCGCTGGGCGGCGGTTCCGCGCGTCGGGTCGCCGCCGGGCCGAAGCGTCCGTCAGTTCGCGCGGCAAAGTTGCGCGGAGCGGGCTCAACTCGCGAAACGCCTCGACCACCAGGGGACCTTCGTCAACATGCTGGCGGCGGGACACAGGTGAGGCGATAACGGTGCACGGTCATGTCGCGAATGCTTGAAACGCTTTGCTAACCGACACTCGTGTCGAGAAAGTGTACGGCTCGCCGCCACGCTACAGCTTTTCGCTACCCACGGCCCCTCTCCATCGTGCCGTTATAACGAGAAAGCTCACGAACGCTTCGTCCCGGAATAGACCATCCGACCTTTGAGCGGGTCTAGACGCATGCAATTACCTACATACCTACCTTTCACGCTCCAAGTGGGTCTTGGACGCTGCACGCCGGCTCTCCCCCGTGATAAGGGCGCATCCCTCCGGGCACCGCGGATCCTGCCGTGCTGCGGTCGTTCCTCCATCCGGTAACTCACGGGCGGAGAGGCGAGGGAATGAGCGGCACCGGTGACTAGCGTTACATACGGGATTTAACAGTGTAACGTTACATCGTTGGTTTGGCCTTTCCTGCGCTCCTCGAGTTCACCGGCGGAGTCTTGGATTTCTCTGCGTACGAACGGAGAGGTTATTGTGCAGGGGGGTTTTAAATTCCGGCCAGGTTGAATGCACCCACAGCGTTCACGAGACACCTTTCTCTTTATTATAACGATCGCGGCGAAAAACAGTATCCAAACGGGCTTTGTCACTGCGGGGTAGAACAATGGCAACGGGGAGGGGCGCGAGGACCCTCCCCTTATCGAATTTCTTCATCGAGCCTCGGCAACGCGTCTTCATTACTGAAATTCGCGGTGCATCGAGAGAGAGTGTGTGAGAGAGAGAGAGAGAGAGAGAGAGAGAGAGAGAGAGAGAGAAAGAAAGGAAATGGAACACAGCGATTGCAAGCGAGCATATCACAGGACAGTCTGGTAGGTCAAGAGTGGACTGTTCGTGCGGTGCTTTCGCTTTCTTCTCCCGTGTCAAACGATCGCTTCTCTTCGAGCTAAAGTTTTGCGACCGAGGTGCGTACGCGTGTAGACGCGACAACAATTCTGTTAGGACTGAGGACACTGGGCAGACGAATGTTTACGCCGCTCGTCCCCGTCGACGTTCGACCAGAGGCAAATGTGTGGCAAGCCAAGGGCATGGTGGCAAAAAAAAAAATCGGCAATAGGCCGTCGCGGTCGTAAAATTCATCGAGGCGTCGCCATCGAGTGTTTGTATTTCAACGAAGAAAACTCATGGGAGAGTGGCCTTTTGTTGGCCGATACGTGGGTCGGGCGACGTCACTGACCTGCCGCAACTGGGGAACGCTCCGTGAAACACGAAATAAATTCTCGATAGAAATCCGCAGCTGCGCCCGCGACCTACGTGAATCTATTCTCGTCCAGGGAAACGATGGAAAAGCCGAGGAGGCGTGCAGATCCGCGTCGAGGAGTGGGTGGCTCTAACCTATTTCCGAGGAAACATTCCGTTGTCATGGATTTACGATTGGAACGCCGGTAAACAGCTCCGAAAGCATCCAAGAAACTAACCAAAAGCGTACGGGGATCTCGTCACCGTGACCTACGTAAAAGTTTAGTTACAATCACGACAATTGTCCCGGGAGTAACGTAGGGGAAAGTGGGGCAAAACCGGGTGCCTAATATATTGTTCCTGCTAGCAGAAAGTCAGATGGTAAAATAAACTTCGAACAGAATCAGAACATGAGAGTCCTTCTTTGAATAAACTACACAGGAAACCAAGATTTCTCGGAAGTATGAAAGTACCCGGTTTTACCCTATAGGTGTGGGTAATATCGGGCGCTTAAAACGAGTAAAATATAATATAATTATTAAACCTTTATTACTATCTTTTCAGAAGTCACAAAGAAAGTTACTTTAACAAATATTACCTTGTACATGAATATATTTTAATTTATCTACTTGGTAAACAAAAATCACAAATAAAGGTCTCGCGCCCTCAACACTGGAACTTTTCAACTTGAAATTATTAAACTTCTCTGGTTGAGAAACTACGACGGTCATTGCTCTGCGATTAATCTCACACCGCCGCGAGGTCCATCCGAATGTGACACCACGCGTTTGCTGCGATATCGCAGCTCTTGTCTTAGAAAAACAATGACACCCGATCTGACCCACGTTATACCCCACTTTCCCCTACCTGTGAATGCAGAAGACACAGCGTGTATAATAAGCAAGCACGCATCGCGACTCCGCGTTACACGCGGAATTCAAAACTAATTAAGTCGATAAAGATCATCGACGTTGCCGCGGGTAGGGTGGGCCCTGCCGCAAGGAGTGGTGCCCGATTCCTCCTTGTTATTACAAAAGGAATGCGAGGCCCGCGCGGTTAACGAACTTTCCACGACTCTGTTTACGGAACAGGGCAGCGTGGCTTTCCCATGCGCGTTTCCAGCCGGCTATGAAAACTCTTCCGCTAACGAAGCGCGCGTAATTACGGCCGGCAATCTCGGGCCGTTGATTTGCAAAACTAACAGGGCCATTATTCATCGCGCAGTTCGAGGCGGTATCAACGTCCGAAGCCGTCGAACCGTTTAGTATAACAGGTGCGAGGCCGATTAGCGGGTTCTGCATTGGGGAACCGGATCCTTCATTTTTCTCCTCGTGCCCGGCCGTGGGGGCTAATTAATTTCAACGATTTCAACGGCTTCAAACGGATTCGCACTGATTCGCTTTTTGCGCGCATTCCCGGTATTCTTTCTTGCCCCGGCTCGTCTTCTGCCGACCCGTTTCTATAAATGTCTGTCTGCCCCGACGCCGCGGAGACAGATTGGCCGCACGTGAGACGCCGCGCCGCTTTTCTCGCGCGGCTTTCCGCCCCTGGAAACACGTCTGCCGGATGAAAACGACAGGAAGCGTACCCGGGGGTGTTCCGAATCGGACGGGGCCCTCTATAACGGTCCAGACACCGTTTAAAAAGCGCACACGCGTCTGTGGAAGGGAGTGGACTGGAAGGGTGTCGCCGAGTCGAACAGTCCGGTCCCTAATGGATGGGGTTAGTTGGATTTATTTATTTCTTTTTTCTTTCGAGGCTACACTGGGCCAGATATTCATACGCCGAAACGAGCAAACGTGTTCCGATTGATCGCGTTAGCTTGGTAAGTGTCACAGGGTTTGAGATTCGTGGAAGTGGATCGCGGTCTGCGGTTCTCCTCCTCGTGTATCATTAGGAGCGTTCCGCAGGAAGCGCCAAGACGCACTGCCCCCTTTGAAGAAAGGGAGAGAATTCGGGCTGACCGCCACTGGTTTCCCTTCTATGGCCCGGCGACCACTTTCTTTGAGCGCGCTTCCTCGTCGAACGGAGCGTGACCGAGGTGATTCCTTCTCGCGGGAATACATTTCAGGGTCCGTGGGTACATGCAGGAAGCGACAGTTGGCGCGAAAGATTTTAGCATATGTCGGGATCCGCGGCGAGGAACACGTGCATACGGCGACGATACCGTGAAGCAATGAATGAATATGCATTCCATTCACTGGAATCGGCACGGGGTTGCCTGTCTGCGGGCATTCGACGGAGAGGTGGACGGGGCACGAGTTTGTTAGAAAGCGTGCGCGACTCTGATGATCGTCGGTTGAAATGCCCCGTTGCCGGAAGGGCGTAATAAGCGTGCCCGAAGAGAGACCGAGATCCCGACGCTCTCGCTCCCGATCGCGGAGCTGGTACGCGTTCGAAAGGATATTATCGGCTTCTCGGCGTTTAATTATTTTTATCGTGCAACGATAATTCATGCTCGCGCCGCTGATTCAAGGCAAATTTGCCGTGCCCGTCCGATTATTGATAACGGCGGCCAAAGTCGAACGCTTTCAGTGCGATGTTTGATCAACTGACTCCGAGAAGATGTGAAACGCCTGTCAGAGTTAATTCGCGCTGTTGACGGGAACATCGGAGGTGCAACTCGTCCCGCGTGGTCCCGCTACTCCGAGGGACGGCGATATTTTCTAGTAGATCGGGGAAAGCCCACCAGGCTCGATACCGATTGCGTATCAAAACACATCGACGATAAGGAGCGAATGGTGAGCGGAGAAACTATGCAATTTTCATGACGGCGATAACGAACCGAGTCAAGGACGCGCTCAAGGTAACGCAAGCAGTTTAATATCGGTCAGCCTCGTTAGCTTTCGCGTTTCGACGCGTTACGAAATCTGCATGGTTACGGAACGTCGGATCGGCACGCTCGTAAAAATTACGCGCACGAATCTGGCCGTCAAAGCGAGAACGTTTTGCGTGAAAATTCGCCGGCCACCCGCTGTTAATTCGAGTGCCGAGGCACGGGCGAAAAGAACGATCGAACGATTTACAGTTGTGCTTCTTTTTGGTTAGTAACGGTTCGGTTCCGTAGCATTAATATTAATCAGGCAGGCTCGCTCGCGTGAACACTCGACGCGTTCATGCTGGTCACACGCGTCCTACGATTAACTGATCGCGAGCGCTGCAAACTTCAACCTGGACGCTTTCCAATGGTCAACTTCCTCTGTCCAGCGATAGAGGATTATTTTCGTGTTCCGGCCGCCGTGACTCGATAACTGCGGGACCGAAGCGATCCATAATCAAAGTCCGCGAGCAACGATGAGTGAAAAATGCAAATGATCTGCGTCGTGTCAGGAGTCGAGGCGAATGAGTTCCTCCGGAGAGGGCTCCTGTCGAGCGTTAAGCGGCCACCCGTTTGTCGGCTAATTCGAGCGGAATAATTACTGGATAGCAACACGCTCGAGTTCTTACTATTTCGTAGCCTCCTCGGAGGTAGGGGCCAGCGAATTCGCTCGAGGAATTACCTTCCCCGGAGGTGTCACGCGTGGCTGCACGGAACCGATCAAAGAGTCTCGCGATTTCCTTCCAAACATTGCTTTTGATACAGTTTTCGAGAAGAAAACTCGAGTAGTAGACGATCCAGCCTCGCCCAGTATGTCTCCCCTTCCCCTTCTCGTCGAAAGGTTACTGTCGAAATTCGAGATCCGAGGTCGACAGAAAAATTTCGAACATGTCAGCTGTCGCCGGGAGCGCGAAAAATTGATGGCACCGGTTGAGAGCGACGATCGTGGGTGATGGCTGAAGCCTTTCGAGGCTCGCTGGCCGACGATGATCGACAGCCGCGTGGGTTGCTAGGAAACGAATGATCCAGCGCGAGAATGATTTAGGCGCAGAGAGGAAGAGACGAAATTATGGAGGAACCTAGGTACTGCAATTCCCTTGGAAGTTACGGCGCGGAACGGCAAGAAGCGACGGGTCGCTTCGGAGCCGTTAAGGGGGTCGACGCGACGATGGAAGTCTACGGAAAAGCAGAAAGAAGACGTTCGAGGGGCTACCTAGCCGCTGGAAAGTTTCTCCCAGCTGCCGCCTTTTTTACAGGCTAACGAAGGATCCTCGAGAGAATAACGTGTATCTAGAATATGTGAGAATTTCCTACCGTTCTACTTCCCGCCATTCTACCAGCCACACTCTCACGGAAACGTGTCAGTTTTTCTCCCCTGGCAACGCGACCGACCGTCTTACCTTTCCGCGGCTAGGAGAGCTCGCTCGCCGTCTACGTCATTCCACCTTGTAAATATTGATCGACAGCTTTCAGGCGATCAGTTTATCGCTCGGCAACGACAATACGCGACGTGGCAATGGTGACACCGATACGATGCCATATCGAACAATCGATCCACGCCGATTGTGCGCGACGATTCCTCGAAGATAGATATTATTATTCGCGGACGAGGGAGGGCATGGTCGATAAGTTCGCAACGGAGTTTCTCGCTAACCGCTCTACGTCGCCGTTTTCGTCGAACGAGATCGATTCGCGGAAGGAGAGGCGGATTCTTTCGCGGAAGGATATCGTACTGACGATAAATGACGGCGCACTGGTCCATATGACGTCTCCGGTGCAGGAGAAGGAGAACACTTCAAGGGAAACAGTTCGTGCCAAGTGACGTCATATATATGCCAGCACGCATACCGTATTGCCCGGCATCCCTGGGTCCGAGACGAACGCCAGCACAATGGTTAGTGGAATGAGCAATGCGCATGCGTCCCCGTTGCACAATGCGCTCGTGACTAATAGTCTCCAAAGAGAATCTAGGCTAGTCAGCTGCACCTGGGATGCAAGTGACTATTCTGACTTTCCGCCAGTCGCACTTTAAGCCTTGCACCGGCTGCAGCCTCGCCTCTCTCCGCCGGTTCGCCGCGGATCCCGCGGTCCGCGACCTCTTCCGCCCGGTCGGGGCTTCCGAGTGGACAATCCCGCGCGCCAGTGTCGGGCTTCAAAGTCGACGGCGAAGTGTGTTGTGGAGAATCGGGATAGAATTAGATTATGCTCGAGTATCCGTACGGCGGGGATCGAGACTCGCGGTTGGTGTTACGTAACGCTCGCGCTGCCCGTCGATTAGATTTAAAGTTTTCTTCCCTGACCTAGCCGCGCGTTCACCGACGCTCCGCAAATAATCGGCTTGGGCCGCGTGAAACTTCGGCAGCGATACAACATTGGTAAGAGCTCGTGTATCTGCAGCGCGATAATATGGTAAGGCGCGTCAAGTGTGTTAAAAATAAGAGACCCGACAGTCGAATGGTCTCGGCCGCGGTGGCGCAGTGATACAGTTGCACGTCGGTGTGCACGTCGAAAGTGTCAAATATCGATATCCGTGCGAATGCGCACTGACGGAGTATCTCTCGTTGCAACGTGCGCGCGCAATAAAGAACCCCCTCGTGCCTTAGTACCAGTCCACACCCCCGACGAAAACGATGGGATTATCGATCGCGTTGCTATTCAAGCAATGAACTTTTCGCCAGCTAACAGTGAACCGTAGGGACGCGTTTTCATGGAAGGAAAAGCACGGCGCGGCCCGTTACCACGATGAGGCAACAGTGAACGGTGTTATGTGCTTACGTCCGCTGTGATCTTGTGATAGAACGGTTTACCGATTAGTCTCCGGCGACTCTACACACCAGCCACTGGCAAAATGAAAGTCACGCCGAAGATGTGAGTGTTGCGACAGCAGCTCGGTACCCTCGAGCGTTCTGCTTAGATTAGTACACCGTTTTGTGAACATTACCGTCTGAATCTAACGAAAGAATCATGGGAGAGACTGTGTACTTGTTCGATACATACTTAACCCTGGAACGACACTGAGGGGTCGCCGAGGACCGCAAAAAATTTGAATGCTCTCTAAGAACGTGTCAATAGACGCTAGAATATCAAGCTTTCGCTTCCCATTTCGATTTAGGTACTTATTTTAAATGAAAACCATATGTTATGAACGGGGATCGAATGACACTGTTAACTTTTATAGATAAAAGTTAAATATCGAACTATTAACTTTTAAATCATTACTTTTCTGTTTTAAGTTAACTTTGTACATTAACACCTTTAACTCTGTTGCAGGAGTTCAGTTTTAATAGTTATTTTATGCTCGATTAATACAAGTTCTGGAGGATCATATAGTTTTGAGCAGATATTTAAGGATAAAATATAAAAGTTAGGAATATTCTTTTAATTAGTATTATTTAAGGAATTACAAGCAGGATAAACATAGAAGTGAAAGTACATTGTGATGTTTATCTAGAGACGCAGTAGCTTCTCGACGCCAAATACAGGAAAGACACCCTGTATATGTCGACAGTCGCTACCGGGTTATTCCATGCGAAATCGGACACTTTTCGGAGTAACATTTCCAATTTTCGTGCAACTTGGATATGTTGCAGTCTTCAGGGATATATAAACATATCTCGACGGATTTTTCGAAATTTTGAATAATGTCGATTTTACAGCTGTTTGAACTGAAGTGCTAACTTTATTTCAATACATTATAGCTATGGAAGTAGTACACGGATGGAGACGAGCTTTACGGTGCTTATAGAGAAGACATTGAACTTTTAAGAAAAAATTGTTTCAGTTTAAAAAAAGAAAAATTTGAACCATTTTTGTGCAATTATTTTAAACAAATGCAGGTTTTTAACATCGGGCGCGATTTCAAAAATCTGAAAAAAGGGAGAATATAGTTCTATCCATCCCCTTGATGGACAAATTTTCAAAAATATGGATGCTTTAAAATTGGCGAAATGAAAATTACTTGAATGTAACGCTGCGTCAAATCACACCGGCTCGACTGGCTGAGCCGTGCGGTACTCGCAGCGGCCAAGCGGCTATATCTGCTATTTTTATACAGTGTTCTCTAATATAGTAAGTATTTGTAAAAAATTGAAGAAGAAAAACTTTTACTGTTTTTTATACACAACATAATACGGTATCTTAATTTTTGGTGTTCGCAATATTTTCCTTGAAACGATGGTGACCTACAGTTTTTTAAATGGAATGCTATATATTTGATTATCCTACATGAAAGTGACTGTCAAGACAAATTCAACCATATGGTATACTGTGACTTTCAAGGCTACACAAGGTTAGGAATGAAATAAATATATCGAACTATTTTTCTAAGGTGTAGATTGAATTTCTTCTTTCATTCCTAACGATGTGTGGTCTTGAAGGTCACAGTATACCATACGGTTGAATTTGTTTTGACAGTCGCTTTCATATTGGATAATCAAATATATAGCATTCCATTTAAAAAACTGTAGGTCACCCTCGTTTCAAGGAAAATATTGCGAACACCAAAAATTAAGATACCGTATTATGTTGTGTATAAAAAACAGTAAAAGTTTTCCTTCTTTAGTTTCTTACAAATACTTACCATATTAGAGAACACTGTATAAGAATAGCAGATATAGGCTTGGCCTGGTGTGATTTGACGCAGCGTTACATTCAAGTAATTTTCATTTCGCCAATTTTAAGGTGTCCACATTTTTGAAAATTTGTCCATCAAGGGGAGGGATAGAACTATATTCTCCTTTTTTTTCAGATTTTTAAAATCGCGCCCGATGTTAAAAACTTGCATTTGTTTAAAATAATTGCACAAAAATGGTTCAAATTTTTCTTTTTTTAAACTGAAACAATTTTTTCTTAAAAGTTCAATGTCTTCTCTATAAGCACCGTAAAGCTCATCTCCATCCGTGCACTACTTCCATAGCTATAATGTATTGAAAAAAAGTTAGCACTTCATTTCGAACAGCTGTAAAATCGACATTTTTCAAAATTTCGAAAAATCCTTCGAGATATGTTTATATATCCCTAAAGACTGCAACATATCCAAGTTGCACTACCGCTATCATTTACTCGTCGCCCGGCTATTCTAACCTAACCTGAAACTTATTTCATTAATATCTTCATCACGCCTACGATATTTCCTAAATTTAATGGCATTTTTCTTATGTAAACCGCGTGTAAGCTTTCGAATAAGACTAAATTCAATAAAATCGGTCCACGCATGACAGAGATATCGTAATATCGTCTCATAGATCTGTCGGAAACGGTAAGATTTTCTTCCCCTTCTCCAAGAAAATTTTCGTCACTATAATACGTATATACGCGTTACACGCACACCTTCAGCTAAAAGAAACTAACACATGTTTCGTTCGTCAAACGCTACCTTCACTATGCAATCCACTCTAAATTTTGACAGCTTACATTCAGGTTATAACCTGGCGAGTGTTAAATAAGGTAAGTTTCCAAAATTTGACATGCCACGTGTTTTTACAAATATGCATCGTTGTACCATTGAATTGCAACCAAAATGCTGGCAATTTCACAGGATGAAAAAATCTGAAAGATCCTTGCACTAATTGTGATAATTTAAATTCAAACACAATGAAGAAAATCGATATAATTGCTTGCAAACAAATTCTTATTGCAAAATTACATTTGTTCGATCATGATAGTGGTGGAACAACAGCGAAAGTGGAAAATCTCTACATCAAAGCAATACCTACTACTAAAATACAAATGGGGGATCATTGTTATAAACTTAAGGCAGCGATTCTCCACCACGGTAAAAGTATTGCCGATGGTCATTACACGAGTATGGTAAGGGGTAAGGGCACAACGTGGGTATCCGTTGATGATTTACGAGTAGAAAAACAAGCTTGGCCACGAAATGCTAAAAATGCATACATATTTTTCTTCGAAAGGTGTTAATTGTGGTTGAAGTTCAATGTTAAATACGTTCAGCGCCAAAGGCTGTATTCGCACATTCCGTGTGAATTTCGATTTCGTGTACTTGGCGTAATTTTTTTACTTTTCAAAGTTTTTTTATGGGGTATAATTATTTTCGCCGAATTTTAAGGTTTCAACTTCAGATCTATCTACCCCACAGCATTTTCAGGAAATCTGCTTGTCAAAACTTTCTTATTTACACAGAAATGTATGGAATAAAAGCTTCAGTTAATACACTACATTTTATAACAGTTTTCTCGGAACAGACAAGATAATAGCAATAAAATTGCAGTTATTTTCATAATTAATTGAAGATTTTAACAGTTTCATTCGAACCCTGGTTGTGAATATTTTCTGTAGAGGTACCCAAAGAGAAATAATGCATTCCGAAACACAGTGTTGTTCTAGGGAAAAAGGACTTGCATGATAATGTTCGGCGAAACGCGGTGCTAGCATTGCAAAAAGGACGTGTTTGCGTAATAAAAAGCAGCATGATTACATTGCTGTTCGAGCAGCAGCTCGGAAAAACGATGACACGATATCAAGAATTACTGGGGCTATAAACGGCGGATGTGAGGCTCAAGCTGGTGCACGCTCCTCTGCGCGGACTCTTTGTTTCGCGCAAGGTGGTTCAATCTTACGCAACCACTGATTATGCACCCTGACGAAATTACGCTCCCTTCCGATTTACACGTGATCGTTTCACGCGCTGCACTGTCGCTGGGCGTTCGTGAAAAATCTCGAAGGCGCTCATTTTCCAAGAAACCGCGGGGTAAACCAGTTTGCTCGGTACTGTCGGGGAAAGTGAAGGATATACATTTTTGACAATGGACAGCGTGGCAATTGCGATTAACGACGCTCAAGAATAATTGAACCTTAAACGAGTCAGCTGACGCGAGACGCTCCGATTAAATTAAGCATAATTTCAACAATTATCGCACGCTTTATGTCTTCCCTCGCGCAACTGGCCTGACGAAAAAATCGCAGCGAGAAACGTTGGAGCCACCTTGGCAGGTGCGGAATAAAAATTCAGTCCCACTTGTCTAGCCTCGTAATTATATCAGGTCCCTCGATTAAGGCGAGGTTTATTCGATAGCGGCGAAAATTCCAATACGAAACCAGTTCGCCACCGAATAAAGAAACAAAATAGCAAGGGAACCTGGAACCTCTAGCTTTCGCGTAGGGGGAACGTCGAGGATCAACTTTGCTAGTTAATATCGACGAGAGATTAAGAAACGGAGCTTTCATTCGAATTTTGAAAGCCCCCGAGTCGAAAATAGCATCCGTCGCGTGTGCGTCGATTGTAATTTCACTGGAATTTCAAAGCTGAAAAGTAGAATCGTCATGATAAATCACGAGACTCGTAATTACCTACAATTAGAAGAATCAAAGGAAACGTTCGCGTGAGCGGAGTCGTCGGCGGAGGATTTAGCTCTGCACGTGAAAGTTTATCTCGCCTCTATGTAGAATAATAACTATTATCCGGTATGCGAGCGTACACGTTCATGCAGGAAGTGAAATGCATTCCGATACATCCGTTGAACGGCACATTGGCCGAGAGTGCTACGGGTTTCTCTGCTGTTCTGTCTTTCTCTTTTGCCAATGCACGCGTAGCGACTCCGAGCTCCCTGCAATGCGACGAGTCACTCGATGCATATACACATTGTTTACAAACCACAAAGCAGCACTGTCTACGATCCACCGTGCATTATCACAGGAAACTCTTTTATCTACTTGCGCTCCGCACGCTCGCGTTTAATCGGTTTTAAGGTGCAAATCCACGACGAGAGAAAGATATGTTTTTGTTTCATTTCAAAAAATTCTTTCAATATTTTATCATTTTTTTTTTTAATTATTTTGCCATTAGTTTCATGAAATTGGACTCTCACGAGACAAGTTTCATGATATATTTTCAAAAATCTCATCTCTCGCGACTATTTCCATCAATTACGTTTAGTTGTTGGTGAGATTTTTATCTCGCGATAGAAAAGTCTCTTGTAACGCGTAGGAGCGTTAACGTGTCCGGGAGAGGGGGGGGGGTGGGGTGGTGGTGGGGGTGGGGGATGAACGGTTCCTTGACGCAACCTTGATTTCAATCCGTCAGGGTCACGCTCACGATGCAGCGTCGAAACGTCCGGGGACAAGTGGGTGGAAATGTTCGCAGCGCGCGGAGGAGTATTTTCCAGGACGAAGACGATGACAACGAAAATTCCGGAATGGAGGACAACCTGGTGAACTGTTTCTTCGAAGAGGCACGGAAGAACCGGGAGAACGTGAGTAGCCAAATAAATCGTTAACTTGCTCTGGCAGTGAGTAGGAGGAAGCACGTTCGAACCACCGTCCCGTATCGCGCGTTAATTATGCTGGATGCTTTTGCTTGAGCGTAGGCTAAGGCGAGGTGGAACTTCGATTTTGAGAGAGAAGAACCGCTACCTGGCCGCTACGTGTGGGTGAAGATCGATCATCACGGAAACGAGATTAGCAATGCATCGGTGACGAGCAATGGGGTGCATGATTTGCAGGACATGCAGGACGAGAGCGCGCAGGACGATGATGATGTTACGATGCAGGAGGATAAGGGCGACGACAAAATGACTGACAGTACATGAAACGAGACTCCTCCGTTGAAAAGTAATTACTAGGAACTTGGACCGATAAAATTGATATAGTGAAATTCGCCGAGCAATGGATCGGAAATTTTTATGTAGAACCTATGATTTATAATAGCGAATTCGGTACCTCGCACTGACTCTGCACTGGTGCCAGAAAATAACTTGGATTGGTTGTTTCTGATAGAAACGAAGAAGCTCTATAAAAATCAACCAATCCAAGTCATTTTCTGGCACCCTTGCAGCGGCAGTGCAAGGTACCGAATTCGCTATAAATGATCGTTAATCGAACGGGAAGATTGATTAGACCTCTAGTCAAAATGGGCTTCGCTTGAGCCCCCCTCCAAGAGCTAGTAAACCAAAGTTACACTTCCTTTTTGTTTCTGCCAACATAAACGAAGAGATAATTCAACTCAAAGAGGCAATTCGAAAAATCCCAAGTCGTTTGTCGTGATATTTGTTATTGCATTATTTATACGGACTTTACACTATCTTATACAAGTATTTAAATGGGTATTTATTGAAACGGCGTGCAATACGCGTGATCAGCGAACGAATGATATTACATTGTGTGACTAGATTATACGAGATGACTTTGTACTTTTTATTTATGGATGAACGTAATAATATATTTCCCTATAAATTTGTAAATCAACGTTCGATTGCGTGCCGAAATCCTCGCCCTCCTCCTTTTCTTATTAACGAAGGAAACCCAGCTGTAATACGAGACTGATGCCGAAGGATCGGCTGCTCCCGAGCATATGGCGCGCTAAGTTATGCGCGACCTAATTTCTAGCCACGAGAATGAGATGACACATCTGCATAATGGATCTCCGGAGGAGGCACAAACATTTCGCTTCTGGAAGGATGACTTCATGCAAATAAGCGCAAGTACATAAGTCAAGAGTTTATTGTCGGCAATAAACGTCAGAATTATGCAAATTTCCCTGATCTCACGTTACGATCATTCCTGGAGAAATCCTCGGCGACTTGCAGCCGCAAGTGCAATCGCGCCGCGGGGCCGTTTTATTCTTTCCCCTCCAAGCGCAACCGGCGCGACGCATCTCGATTCCACGAGTATCCGGATTTCTTAAAATTAATCTCGAATTCTCGTGAGAAGGCGGCCGGTGCACCTGGCATCGCCTCTTAAGAATCGCCTCTTTTTTTTTTTTTCACGTTGCCCGCGCGCCATGGAAGCTGGCCACGACGGTGGTGGTGTACCCATTGCCAGAAATTGCACTTCCGTTCCGCGAATTCCCACGGAAGCGGGCACAATCCCGAACACGACAAAAGATATTCGTGTATAACGCGCGCCACCTTCATTGTCCCGGGGCACCATTGAACGCATCCACGCTGAAGGATTTCTAGCGCACATCGCTAATGAACGATGTCAACCCGAGTGAGAGAGAGAGAGAGAGAGAGAGAGAGAGAGAGAGAGAGAGACCGAGCGACGACGGTGTCTCAGGATTCCAGCGATCGCGATCGATGCCGCGGAGAAGATCGACCTGTTTAGGTATCAATCGTTGTGGTATCGCGGCGAAAACATTACCCTTGTTCTCGAGCGCGATCTCGATCCACCACCTTGAGCCCGATAAGGATAATTTATCGCAGGCACATTTTCATTCTGTATAGCGGCGCGCGCGACGAGATAACGCGCAAGGACGGTAAACTCGGATTTGATAGCGAAATTCTCCTACTGATGAAACAGGTGACTCCTCTCTTGATAGTAAACACGCGATGCAGATGCGGCCACGCGTCTTCCGGCCGTCTCCATTCAGGATGTGTAAACAGGCCCTTCCTCGAGAAATAATCTAGGACAGCCCTGTCGTCTGGTGGATACGCGGAGGAAGACGTTAGAACGGCGAGAGGGGGAGCAGACGCGGTGTTTATTTTCCATCCTTCGTCTACGGCGAGCCATGAGAGAACACCTGTGCAACGAAATACCTTGCTAAACGAGTATACCCCACCTAACCGCGGATGAAAGAGAGACGGCAGTCTCGGTGAAACGCAAAAAGGATTGTTTTACGCGACTCATTCGCTCCGTTCTCCCCTCATTGAGATGCATCCGGTGCCACCCTCACCACTTCCTGGATGTTGCGTGGGATTTTCATTTCCAACGACACGCGTTACGATCCTCCCATGAGAATTTGCTCCCCCGCCGATCATCTCGCGCGTCCTTTATTCGACCCTTCTCTTTTCTATTAGTGGTAAAAGGAGTGTGTGTTTCGGGGGATAGTATACATTTTGGAACGATAAAGGAGACGCTAACGAAATTATGTGGAAAATATTCGTCGATAGAATTATTAGATGAAATATTGAGGATGAACGATGAAAATGTCATGATCCTGACACGAAATATTATTATAGACAGAGCTGTCGTGGCTTTGCTACGTTTGAATGGTTCGAAGTTTCCCGCGAGTGTACGGTAGCGCCACCAGGTCGGCCATATTGGACTGAGCGGATACGCACCAACACACTACCGAACGCTACGTGGCAAACAAACACTCTGATTGGCCGTCGCGATCGCTTGTGTACGGTCCGCTCGACGCGAGTTGCATGTCGTGCGAGATAGAAACGTTTCCCCGTTGCCTTCTGCGGAAGATATAAATGATTCAGGCCACGAGAACAGCAACGAGGTAAATTGACAATTATCAATGAAAAGTGTCGATTCACCTCGTTGAACTCCTGCCTTTCCTAGCGGCACGGCAATAAGCATCTGTTCCCCAACAAGCACCAGCGCAAAAGAAATATAAATTTCACGAAAGCTGGCCCTACTGCGTTTGCAATAATATCAATAAATAAATTTGTATATTTACGCTGACATATATTAAATTTAATATAATATTTGAATTAGAACGAAATGTTCGAATTAAACATAATTCGAGCTTGCGCGGTGAAGATGAGAATAACAGTAGATTTAAATATCTAAAATGCATGTAGATTCAAAGACACAGAAATAGAAACCCGTTTAGCTCCCGCCAGTTTGCGTCGCCCGAGGGTGCAAATTTAAGATAAGATTTTACTTTTTAACATTTTGCTCAAACATGGTGTTCTCGTTCTCCCCATAGTGTTCGCGCTACGGTAGCTTCTATCACTCGAAATAAAACGTGGACGATAATCTGGGCGTTATGCAAATAAATTCACTGTGCGTAACGTATTGCCGTGCAAACATGGAAATCCGCCGAATAAACGTACGTACGAGTGCCGGTGATAAGATTACGACCGTTGTTTTGAAAGTTGGACTTGTTTATTTTTCGCCCCTTCGTCAATACGCGGTGCGCTTCACTTTCTTTTTCTCTCGATCGGCCAGTGCCTGGCATTGTTGCGTGCGAAGCACAAGTCGTTCGACAACACGTTACAAAACGTATTCCTTTTGCAATTCAGACGCGATAAATACGAGATTAGTCTGATGCGAGATGCAATCCTCCCGAAGCTCGAATCTATCCTGATACAAACATTTCGAACTTTCCTTAAACTCTGACTACGCATAATCGCGAATGGGATCGCGCGTAAAATCGCGGTTCAAGCACAATTGTGCCTTTCTGCTGAAAAAGGGAGTGGTTAAGTGAGCAACCATGGCCTATCGGGCCTCCTCGAGCTTTTCACCCATAGTACCCCCCGACGCAGAAAAATAAAGTTAGAGGTTATTTACCATAGGGCTTGGCATACTGGGACACGTCCAATGACTATGGATCAGCATTCTGCTCGTTTGCGTCTCTGTGGAAGGGGCCAATAACTGTACAACCTTCTCGTGCGTATTTTCAAAGGCACGAAGCTTGGCGCTCAGGTCGAAGGTACTATACTCTGCAAATGGCGGTTATTTCGTTTCTTCCTTGACGCGCGCCGGTCGCGGAGAGGGAAAGGGTACGGGACGGCGCGGAACCCGCCGAGGATGGCCGGGAACGGCCGAGCTGTATTTTAGAGGCTTGGCCGCTTGCAACTGGAGGCGCGTGCTTCAGTCGCTAGAGAGCGCTTTACACGTGTTGGACGTGTCCTCGCGCAACTCCGTGAGCCGCAGAGCGCGCACGCACGCACATCGCCGAGGCGTCAACATAACTGCGCAATCGTGTACGACCTTCCGCCGAACTTGGAACCACGCGCCGCGTGTCTTGACAGTCGTGTGTTTGGCGGGAAGCACAGTACCGTTCTGTATTGGATTTTAGCCGGCTTTGGTGTGGATCCGGTGCTTCCCTACCGTACCAGCGGACAGCATATTGGTGCTTTCGGGCCGTGTGCAATAACGTTTTCCGCGAAAATTTCCTGTGCGGTTAAATGAGCCGCGAGTGATACCGCTCCTGCCCGTTATCACGCGTGCACGCGAACATTGCGAAATCTGCATAACGGAGTACGCGGCCGATGTCAGATTCGAGACAACGTCGTCGTCGTCGTAATCTTCGCGGGAACACGTCGAAACACGTTCTCGCCGTCTCTTCGGGAGGCTCGCGCGCAAGTGCGTGCAACGTTGCCGGCTCGTTCTTCCCGCGGGCTATGAGCGATGAATTCGTGAGAAGAGGACCGAATAAAAAGTCGAATCCGATTCCATGATCGTCTCTGGGATATCATTTCGATTGGTATCGAACTGTGCACCGAACTCTGGGAGAATACGAAATACAGGAGTGTGTTGCTGTTTTGATATCTTGCCGCTCTCCCTCTCTCTCCTCATACGCCGTGGTGCGCAATAGTGTGTTTACCGCGTTGCCAAACTTTCTAGTCGCCGGTCCACGCATCCACGATTGACGATACGCACTACTATCCACTGTTTATCCATTAATTCGCGGATGTGCACCATCGAGAATCGCTTTGGCGAATATTTCAGTGGAATCGCTAGCGAGCCAACGATCAGCGCAGTGCCGAGGCGACGCTGAGAAGCACGGCCATTATTCGAAATTCGGTGAGTCGCGCCACGACGCGACGTTGCCACGTCCTCGCGGACCGCGAGTATTTCAACGTTTCGTGAACAATTCCTGGAAGGAATCATCTTCATAAATGGGACGCGTGTGAAAACCACCTATCGAGAATCCATGAGAAATTGGACGATCTTGAATCTCGTGCTGTGCATGTGTTGAGGCAGTGGTGGACTATTGTGCCCGGAGCCCGCGTTCTGAAAACGAGGAAAGCGACGAACAAAGACAGAGAGGCATAGCGGCGAGAGAGATACACCGCCGGCGTGCGAGAGGAACAGAGAAGAGCTGTTTCTTGGTGAAAACATCGGTAGTGGTGTTGGATATTGGTAACTGCGCGTAAGGGGAACGGCGACGTTACCGTTGCGCGAAAAGACCGACGAAATATGAGCGCACGAGTGTTGAATCCGGTGATGATGACGGAAATGAGTAGGAATCTGGGTGGAGGACGAACGGTGCCTAGCAGAGCAGCTCTAGCCCGCGTCCGAAGGGATCTGTTCGGGCCCGTGGATCACGCGGCGGCCCGCGCGTTGGCGGAGCGCGAGCTACGCGCCCAATCGATCCTCGACGCCGAGAGATGGGGATTCGACTTTCACTTGGAGATACCGAGGGCGAACTCGAGGTACGAGTGGGAGTTGCTCACGCCGCAGGACGTGGTGCCCGAGCCCTATGCCCTGCGCGGTATGCCCTACTTAAGGAAACACGCGCCCGGCACGCCGAGAAAGGCACGAGACTCCTCGCCCACCACCCGGTTGCTTCGCAAAGAGTCCCCGACGACGCCGATCCTTCAAACGACGGAGAGGACGCCGCCGCAGGAGCCCAGGGTCCCGCAGATCGGCGAGCTCACCATGAGCGAAATGTTCGACTTCGAGGCGGACAAGAAAATGTACATCGTCGAACCCACTACCCCCGTTCTCTCGACTTCCGCCGCGAGGAAACAGTCCTCCATAACCGGTAAGCGATAACCCACAGCTTTTTCCTCCTATCCGTCTGCCTCTGATTGCTCGTCATTGTATACTTAATACTACATGCATGCTGGCCGACCGGCCGGCGTCAACACGTGTGCTTCTTCGCGGAATTCTTTCGCTTTACCCTAGGTTATTTGCAATCTGTCTCGAAGTAACGATAAGCAAAGATTCTAATTCATCTCGAAACTCGACACGCGAGGAGTACATTTTGGGCTGATTGATATAAAGTGATTGTTGCCCTCTTCGAGTAACCTTTATGCTATGTAACTGGGAATGACGTAAATTTACGCGGTACTTGGAAATCTTTAAAGCTAGCCTTGGAAGCTGAGCCCCGTATTTGTATGCCCAGATTAGCTTGATTATGCATTCACGTAGTATCGCCTTGGAATTGATTGGTAATCTTGATTTGGGTCTGAGTAATCTGAGCCAGTTCATCAGGCGACTGCTTTTCATCCTTTCTTTCAAAAGCAGCCCATGCCTAGTAACTGTTCCTTCTCTGAATGAACCGCTTGTTTTGATTGGGCTGTTGGCTCGGTGCTGATAAGCGTTAATTATTTCAGTAACACGAGGTGACTCTTCTACGCACTGCGAAGGATTTCTTTCTTGTGGTATTTCCTAGCAGGGGTACTCAAATTTTGTTATGATTTAACTCGATTGGAAATTCAAATTGGAGATCCCTGCTGGAATGTAAATAGTTTCTCACGTCTCCTTTTAAATTCACCGTCAGAATAACAAGTATCGAGTGCGCATAAGTTGCATGTTTTGCACGCACTACCGTCTTTGTCACTGCTTCAACCCTTCCCCATATTCTTTTTCACAACTACTTGAACACCCATAAGCGTTCATCGCCAGGGGTCACTCTCTGAATTTATAAGCTTACAACTTTGCTGTATTAAATCGTATGTACTTTCTTCCTTCTGACAAGAAAGAAGGAAACGCCAGCTTACCGTATTTTTGGGGTCGCATAATAATCTCCGTTACGCTGCAAGAAATGTTGTATAATTGGTTGACGAATCGGCAAGATTTCCTGAATTATTCCTTTCGATTAACACGCGTTATCGGAGGTAATTGACTGGCATTATTTATACGGGAAGCGCGTACAGCCTAGGTCAATCTAATTCGTCGACCGTCGGGCAAGGTCGTCGCAATTTACGTAATTACGTAAGCACCTGATAAAAAGAACGAACTGCAACCGCCGCGACACGCTTCACCGTGCATACCGTATTGCGCGTGCATATTCAGATCCACCATTGCTTACCGAATTTCTGCGTCTCGTAAAATTCGTGGCGCTGCACATGGGTCGATTAATCATTAACATACCACGGATCGACACCCTTATCGAACAATAAGAAATATTCCTACAGACGGGAATAGTAGATAAATTATCATACTCGTCATAGTTAGTGATAAGCTTCGGAACAAAATCCGAGCAAATATATTTTTGCACCGTGGATAAGGATCGTGCGATAATTGTATGCTCCAGACCGTAAACAGGGATGACATAACGATAAATATTATTACGAAGTAAATCCTCTAATCGATTATCTTAAAGACTGAGGGAGATATTTTCTCCTTTCGCGGATCGTCGAACGCTTTTGGCTCTTAAACGATGCTGTTAGCTTTCGTACACGGTGTTTCAAAATACGCGGCGCGATTACAAGGGGGCCGATTTCGCGACAGGGTTTTTTTTTCTCACGTGGGATCGTCATGGAGGCTCGAGTTGCGCAAATTATCTTGTGCTGCAGCACGGACGCGTTCTTCCTTCACGTGAGGCCTTCCGTATTGTGTTTGTATCTCGCACGCGGCCATCTTTGCTCGTCCCCGCTACCTCACGGTCTAGTTCCCCTTTTTTCGCCTATTTATTATTCGGGCGTGCACACCACCACCCACGCGACGCGACTATTTCTGGACGTGACTCGTCATCTGTCTCGCATCCATGCATCTAACACGCGTGTAAACACATTTCGCGCCGCAGCAGCACGCGACCCTCTTTTGTTTATGCATCACATTGTGTCCCCCGACGAGCAAGTCGCTCGTTCGATATAGATCTACATACCAAAAAGCAGGAAAAAAAAGAGGAAAACAGTCTGGCCAACAGACAGCGCCTGTTCGAGACAGTAACTACTGCTGCACTGCATAGGGGTGCTTAAAGTCTGATGGCAGGGGCAAAACCGATTTTTCATTAGCAATTTAATTTGGAGCACGGGGAAGGGCGTCCTAAGAGTATTCGCATAGAACAGTCGATGCACTTGAAGCCCACCCCTGTTCGAAGCTCTTCAAAGCATTCGTTAAGCAGGCTGAACCATATCACCCGGACACTTTGATTAGTCGCTTCTTCGATCTTCATCCTGAAATCCTGCTATTTTTTATCGCCCAGCGGAGTGGAATTTTGGTGCTGAGACGTGCCCGTTGATCCGTTAATTGCACGCGATTACACGTAATTGGGCTTACCTTTAAATGTCCGTGACGCTGAGTCGGCTTTCAGCGGACGCGCGCGACGCGTGACAGCGACCGTTATTATTTTTTTTAACGATAATATCGCTCGCGACACGGTCTCTCTGTTCGATTAACCGGATCGATACACACCGCGGCGCGCTCTGATCTCTCGATACGAGCCGTCCCGACTAGTCCACCCTGCCTCCCCCGTTTTCGGGCATTACGCACGGGGGGGACGAGCGTGCTCGTAACGTTCGTTCTCGTCGTAAGCGCGAATAGGGGCGCGCGACTGATTTTCCTAACGTACGTTATTAATGAGCCGTGCGCGGTCAGCTGTGCCCGTCCATATGGGGTTGCTGCCCCCTGCGCGCACACCCCCGTTCTCCGCCTCCCTTTCCGCGCACCACCCCCCGGTCATCGAGCCTTTGTCGAGGCGCGCGACCTTCGTGCGGGAGCGTGCGCCCCCTGCGCGCATGGGGGTATCAGCTGTGCTCACAGTCGCGCATCCCTGACAAACTTGGGGTGGATGGCCCTACGCCCTAGTCGATTGCTGTTTTTAAATCACGATCGCCAGACGCGACCGTTTCGACCCGCATGCGTCACCCTTCAGCCATTTAAATTGCGCACAGGGGGCGCGTCTGCGCCCGATGAAATCGCGTGGAACTCTGGGTAGGTGTCGGTAGACGAAGGGATGGTACCGACAGTAGGACGAAGGGTAAAGCTACTTAGCACTCTTATGCCTTGGATACGGGGTGGCGCACTCCACGGTGCGAGTCCAAAAGCAGCGATTCCCATTTTGGAATTGCCTGGCACAAAGGAACGGAGGGTTGGGCTCGAATATGCGTGAGTAGAGATTGTTAAGCCTCATCGTCGGTTGCAGTTATTAATTTTCACGTTGCCGATTAACGTCGCGGAGAGATTAGAAGGAGGGGGAGGGGGGGGGGGACATTGACACAGCTGTCCCACGATCTCTATAATTTCTGTCGCGTGCCGTCGCAGTCGAGCTTAGAAAGGGCACGCGGGGGGCCTGGGGGAAAATCGAACAGATGCGTCGACTTTTCCCCGTGGAAATTCGCCAAATGTTCCGTAGGAATCGGTCGGCCAGAGGGGGCGCGGGTTTTTGTGGTTGATTCAGAGGCGAATACAACGGGACATGAGTCACGATCACGAGTATCAGCCTGGTGCTGGATGTTTTTTTTTTTGTCCAGACCTTCCCGTATCGTGACTCATTAAAGGTTAGCAAAGAACGTTTCACGCAGAGGAGAAACAAAATTGCATGGATTTTATTATCCCCGAGCGGTTGCACGCTGCTCGTAATGTACGCCTGCCTCTCACGAGCTATTCCCGATCTATACCACGCTTCAATTTCTCCCAAGCTTCGCAGAGATTCGCGTCTATCTTATCTGCCACCGATATACAATTAACAGGCACGGTGGGGCGATATTCCAGAGGTTATCGCGTATCCATGCACTGGCCAAGTTTAAATCGTACGCGAAATCGAAGTTTATGTTGCACGCGATAGCAGATAGAGTTGTCGATTTAATAACTCCCTCGGATCTCTGACTCCCGCTATATTTTCTGCATGCGCCACGTTTCGCCGGCTTTTTCATCCTCTGGAAATATTGTGCTTTATCTGCCGGGTCTCTCGGGGCTCGCGTATCATACATGCCTGGTCGTTTTCTGCTTTCAGACTTCATGAAGAGCCGTAAACGTAGCCTAAACGGTAGCGCGAAGAGCATGATAGAGCCGCCGGAGAAGATCGCCCGCAACGCGGGCCAGATACGCAGCTAAAGAGCCTTCCAGCTTCCTCCTTCAGCCTCGCTGTCCTCTTCCATGTTGGCGCGCGCCAGAGAGGGACCGGAAGCACGAAGCGACCGAGCAAGCAAAAGCATCACTGTCGGGAGGAACGAGAAAGGCAGGAGCTCTGGCAGGAGGCGCGAGGTCCGTTGGCTGTGCCATTCACGTAGATTTATCCGCCATGAATGTAGGCGAAAACGGCGAGTAGACAGGACACGCAGAGCTGCCGTCTTTTCGTCACTTCGGTATATACATGTATACACACACACGCACGCGCGCACGTACACGGAAATCACAAAGTAGCGACAACACACACGGACAAAGACGACGACCGCACACGTACGAAGGACCCAGGGACAGAGGTAGAACCGATTTTGCCACGTTTGTTGCTATTTTCTTTATTTCTTGTGTCGTTATCTTTTCTTTTCTTTTTTTTTTTGTATTAGGCTAGAGACAGAGTAATGATTAGGATATATGTATATTATAGACAGAGAGATAGAGAGAGCAGCGGTTTCACGAAACTAATTAATGTAATATATATTCATTCGATTTCCCGAGGAACGAAGTAAGGGGAGGTGCGAGTGATATGGTCGTTGCACACGTACACTTTAAAGCGCGAGGGAGACAAAAAGATTCTATAAATATTTTTTAGGATACGACAGCGTAGATTTTAAGCGATATCCGTAGCTGCTAAGCGGAGAGTGTGTGGCACTTCGCGTTTCTTATCGGAATCTTGGGCGAATAGTCAGCCCGCTTGAGCCTGGTCCACGAGATCTTTCAGGGAGAAAGAGAGGCCGCTTCCGGCCCTTCAGGTTCCGCGGGTCGTCATCGAGCTTCAGCCTCGATGGAGACCCGCGGATGTTCCGATCGCGCGTGTACCAGCTGCTCCCGATCGTTGCCGAATCTCGCGGTAGTTTCGATCGACCGAGTCCTTGAAACGATCGCGAGGATTCGCCGCCGGTCGCTGGTTTTCCGTCTTCGAGTATCTGTAATTCAACGACGAAATCCTGATAAACGTGTTTCTTTTATACGACTGGAGCATCGCGACAGGGAACGCCCAGCGGTCGTTTCCGTGGCCGGAAGGGGACCAGTCTCGAGGACAATAAAATGGGGAGAAAGATACGATGATTTAGATACATAGCTCGTTACCCATGTTTAAGCATTGATCTCCTGTACGATTTTAAGAAAGTACAGCCGATGCCAAATCACCCCCGCGATTTCTTTTCTCTTATACACGCCTCTTCGAAGATCGAACCTTCATTGCGTTCTCGGTCCCACCTTTCCCCCTCCACCTTCTCCTCTTTCGCCTCGTTGCCCCCCCCCCGCCCCTCCCCTCCACCCCCCGAGTGGTGTTAAGTTCCAGGCGCCCTCTGGAATACCGAAGCTTCCGCGAAGATTGCAATTAAATTCTGAAATCACAATCACAGCTTCGATCTGGATGGTCGGTCGCGCGCGGCGCAATCTTCGTTCAGCTTTGCCGATGAGTTTGCATTCTCTTATACAAATTATCGCGAAGGAACCCCGCTGCCCCCCCCCCCCGCCCCTGTTTTTTTTAACATTTTATACGATCGGACACAAAAAAGGTGTTACAAAAAAGGATACAAAAAGAACCGTTAAAAGTTCTCCACGGGCTAACGAGAAATCCTCATCTTTCGTTTAGGTATGTATTTACTTATGTTGAAATTGGCGCGATTCCCATCGTGCGAGGGGAACGGACGTAGATCGTTTCGGAGTACAAAAATCGGCTAGCTTCTGGAGGCCTTTGAACGGTTCGTTAAATTATGCACGAGTGCATCTGTATCTGAATGGTTTTTCTTTTATGTCGTGTTAACGAGAGTACGTGGCTCAAAGGTACGCGCGCATACACGCGTATTTAAAACCGAGACTTTGGAACTAACCAAACCCTCCTTCGTCAACTGGATTCATCGCGGATGAATTTACGCAAGAAATGAAAAAGAAACGTAACATTAATGTAAATGTAATTGTATATCTTTAAATGGTATATTGATTTTATAATGGTAGCTGTTTATTACAAGTCTTTTTTTTTTTTTTGTTTATAATTGGTTAAAGCCATCCTCTGAAACACGCACACACACAACTCCCCTCCAACCTTCCACACCTTTCTTAATCTCGTACCCCGCTCCCGGTACGCTCACTTTCTTACCGTTCATTTGTTCCCCCTCTTTGAGATTATAGTTCAAAAATACGACTGGTGGTTACAAAGCTATTTTTCTCGTAATCGACACTCGCTCGAAGTGCGCTGCGAGTGGGAAGAATCGTTTCGTTGAGGAATTCTAATGATCGTTTTCATTTTTCTGTCCCAGTGCCGCCGGTCGCGTTGCGCTCGCGGCCGGTGAATCTAATTGCAATGAGAAAAATATCGTGCGGAGCGTGTTGAATTTTTTTCCCTTATTTTTTACCTATCCAATGGATTATTTTAATTCCACGACTAAACGCGCGCCGCACGTTCGTCAGAACTTTTGGCATTAATCGGAGGCACGCGGCAGACTGGTCAAAATTATACTTTTCACCTGCCAGTATGAGAGACCAAAAAGAGAGAGAGAGAGATTGAGAAACAGAAAGAGTAGCAGTACAGGAAAAAAAGAACACGTGGAATCTCGTCAGATCTGAAAAGGTCACGACACACACACACACACACACACACTTGGAAAGGAGTCTGCCGTCGGGATATAAACGAAGAAAAAAATATAGTGAAAAATGAAAGAGAATAATCTTATGTCTATGTAACCCTGTGATGTATTAGTATGATCTCAGTAAACATAACTTAGCGCGTACTTCTTATTTGTAATAAGTAGATGTATATGTGCGTCCGAAACGTGACGTAAAGCCCCCAGTGAAGTGTGTGAAAGGTTTTTGCATATGGCTGAGCACGTGTGAATGGTGTTTGTTTGCGCGGGTGGATGTGGTAGAGAGAAAGTAAGAAAATAAAAAAATAACAGATAAAGGGAGAGCAGAAGTACCCAGTGCCTCACTTCCAGTTGGTATTCGCGTAAGAATTATATGTGTAACGACAATATATTATTATATAAACCGTAAACGTAAGAGAGTCTAAAAGAACTAACCTACATAAGTGAATGCCTATGTTTATTAAAAAAAGAATTATCTACAAAACAGCCTGCATCTACGTTTCTATTTTCTTTTTTGTGTGAGCTCCTGGTGCCCGAAAACCTGTGTACTTTCCCACGTACGTGTGTATGTAATTGGTAGGTGTGACCGTAGAGTATCGAAAAGTATGGGTATTTTTTTGTTGAGAGTGATGTTCGACGTGCCGTCCGTGATCTTACCCTCGTTCACTTTATTGTTCTTTAACTAACTATCCTTTGCAATCCACCGTAAAGCGTGTCGTCGTCTCGTTGTTACAGCAGAAAACCACGCGACTGTCCGTCCTAAGTACTCCTTGAATCCTAGTGCACTCTCCTTGTGCCGATCCAGAAGCATAGAGAATTTCATTCGTTGAGAAAAATTGAGACAGGTGCAGTGGAAGCTGCATACGCGAGAGAGTACTCGAGGCCGAGGAGAAGCAGGTGTTCATGGACCAGCGAGTATTTACCTTTGGTGAGTCGCATTTCGATTTTACTTCCCCGTTCCTTTTTCCTCTTACACCGCAGCGCAACCACTCGCGGTCGCTGCGGTGAAACCTTCCCCGCTGGGGGATACGTACAAACGGTTCAGGTTCGAAACGAGGATGCATCGATCTTGAAATGTAAAGATGGGTTTCTCGAAGCGTCGAAACCCAAGGAAATAATCGAGTTTCGATAATTCGAAAGTTCGCGCTTTCTTCGGGATTCCGATACTCTCGAGATATAGATAAGAAAAAGTATAAAATTAGTGAATAGAGAAATGTTTGTTTGTAATTTAGTTCTTAAGGCTAAATCTTACAAAACAGAATCGGCACTTCATGTTTCGAGAGTTTCGAAGCCTTACAAATTTCCGGATTTGAATTTCGAGAGTTTCGAAGTCCTACAAACTTTTGTGTTCGAGTCTCGGAAAATTTAAAAATGAGCTTCGAATCCACCCCCAGTGAAAAGCGTCGATTTTAACAGCAAACTGAAGTCAATTTGCATATAATTTGAAAAGCATATACGCCTCTCGAGGTAGAATTGAATATGTCACGTTTCCTAAATGTTTAACGTCTACTCGTTGGTCTAGACTCGACGATTATAAGCGCGAAGTGCAAGCAAAGTCGGCGCTTAGCGCGGTCAAATTTGCAAGTAAATTATCACTGCCTGCAGGATGTCGATACAAAGCTTTGCAGCTTGAATACAAAGTGGCAGGTTCTCTGCAAGCGTTGTTTTGAAGAAAGAGGCGCGTGTTTTCTTTGGGTCAAAACGATACGCTGGCTTCTTTTCAATTTGAATTATTGTATCTCCACGTGAATATGAAATCGAGGTCAGGCAATTATGAAAGAATTTCCTTGGTGAATGAGTCCTTTAATGTAGACGGGGACAATCGGGGGGAAAGATCAGATATCTTCCTCTGAGCAACCAGGGGGAGATACACATATTTTCTATCTTTATAAGAATGGAATGAGGGAAAATGTAGAGGAAGAATGTCGTTTTCATTCAGAGAGCCACGTGGCCCTCTCAAACAGCTCCTTCGAACAGCGGTGCACGTGTCCCTCTGCAATCTGTGCTCTTTTGAATGTTTATCGGTATGCGCGCTCTCAGGCCCCGAACCTCGAGAAGTACGCATAAAACGCCTTCTGTTTTCTGTCGCACAATATGCTTTTGTGCATCTATCACCGGGAAAAATACCAATTTTCGTTAGGGAAATCGTTGACCTTAAATTTCTCATTACGATCTTCGAGCCACTGACATTTTGCCAAAGAACAACATTTAGAATTATTTTCTCTTGTGTTAACCAGCAGTTTTTCTTTCTCCATTAAGTGTAATTATTCAACGTCATAGATCCCGTTGTTCAGGTAGATATTAATATCGGGGTTGAAAAACAAGAAAATCGGTAGAATTTAATAAATCGATTAAAAGTTTCATAGCTGATGGAACTCTGTTTATTTTTTGTCGCGATCTGTAAAATCGTTTAAAGCCAAAGCAACGCGTTCGTTCAGTCAGAGGCTCCTTTTTTTCCGTGGCTCGTGTCCTCGTTGTGCCTCGACGTATAAACACGCCCGTTCACTATAGTTATGCTTCTATGCAATCTCTGTTGCTAGGCGCACCTCGGCCCACCGACCAGTATTTTTAGACTATACGCTCACATTTCGACGTTCATTCTTGAATGAGAGTGCTGCGCCTGTCCGTGGCCTGGTCGAATATGATCGTAAGTATTCCTCGGATTTCGGTACCGATTTGCATAAAAAAAAAAACAAAAAAGTTACGCAGCCAGAATCTATGATAATAATACGGGGCACGCTCCCTATCAGAACGGCCCCAAATACACGCGTTTGCTTTTAGATTTTTTCAAAGCCCCTCACATTTTGAAGGTACACATTCATCGTTGCAAAAATTACACGCGAAAGATAAAAGCGGTCGAGAAAATATGGAACACAGGAAGCACCTTGTATTAGCATTGAGAGCCGTTCATTATTCACCAATAGAATGGCGGATACAAAACGCATTCGTAAGTAGAATGACAATTCGTGACAAGAAGAACATTAGTCACTGCTCGTTCGTACAATTACACCTTGTATTTAAGGAGGCCTCTGCGATGAAAACCGGAAGTGACCCCGATTTTGTTATCTGCTTATTACCGTGAGAATCGGTATATAAAAACGCGAGGAGCCGAGTCGGAGGATGTTTGTGATTTCAATGTTATCGTACTGCTCTTTCAATAAACAGAATTTGTTTTTATCGTCGAAATGCTCGGTATATCGCTGGTAGATGCTTTAGACGTTACTTTACGATCCTTGGAGCAACCCGAGGATGTAATCCTGCGATAATTTACCTACGGTTAGTCTCGGGGAAAGTAGATCCGAGATAGCCGGTTTGTGTTTTGAAATTAAAAGAAAAATAGGCGATTGCTGTTAAAATAGAAAGGTTTCTTGGGAAGTCTGCGATGCTAGCGACAGTTAGTGGTCGAGGAGGGAACTGGGAATGTCGGTAACTAGGCCCATTGGTCGAGATATCGATTCACAACAAACCGAGATTCGAATTTACATAAAATTGCGTAAACCGGCGTTGATTTATTTTCAAGCAGCGTGTCGAAACATCATGTTCCGAAGCTATTTTAGGAACCGAAAAGGTTAGCACGCGTCAGTCGTGCGATGTTACAAAAGAGATTCCACTCTGGCCGCTATTCCTTCCGAATTTACAGATTACAAAATTCTAGCTTTGTTGTAATAAACTCCGAGATGGATCTTTCAATACCCATGGTCGTGGAACGTTTTCCCACGATATGCACGAGCTTTCCACTAGCTCGAAACAATCGTCGACGGTCGAGGCAAGAGAATTTGTAATTATCCCATGGATAACGGGAAATATTACGGAATCTCGTAAAAGGAGCGTTGAGGTTCGATCGTGTGGCTCCAGCTGCCTTCGCAAACCGGAAGTCGACGATGCTGTGCTATCCAGATACCATTTGCCTGCGATTAGAACCGATAGCCCACTTCCTCGTTAGGGAACATCAAACGTACGCCACGAAAACGGGAAACGGTGTCGATATCGTTCAACTAATCGTCCTCCGAATCAATTCCACGACAGTTCCGAGTCTCCTGCTCGCCAACCAAAGCCAACGTGGAAGTTCTGTGATTTTCATAATTTTATTTCCTTCTTCTCGGAACCACTGGACGTTGCCCTGCCGCGATTCCGTGCAATTCTGAATTGCCAATACGATGTTTCGAGGTTTTCAGTCGATTACACCGACGAGAAAAAGAAAGCGAACGGTAGGGGGGAGGGGGGAATGGCCGTTACTCGAAGTGGTCTTAAGTATTATTTTCGGACGACGGCTTCCTGAGGAAGAAGAAGTCTTCTTCGGATTCGCCTCTTACAAATTGCTCCACGGGTGCAACGTACCTGTTGTTTACCACATAGCGGGTTCAAAGCCCGGTCAGTGCAACGGTCCTCCACCTTCCCTACCTTCCTACCCTGCCCATCTTTCTTGCCCCCCACCATCGGCGAGGAGATCATCCCATCCCCTACCGTCGTCGGCTTCTTCAAGTAAGGACAAAGCGGTAGTTGCCCGTGCGCCCGAGCCTCCTCGCGGATGCGCAAGACGAGGAGCTCACCTGTGTCTCTCTTCGTAAAATACACACGGCGCCCCGTCCGGCTCCATTCGAGCTCCTCCGAGGCTTCTGCCCTGCGCGTCCCGACACCCTAACGCCGCGGGAGAATTTTTTATTCCCCGCAATCGCTTCTATCTGCCACTTTATCATCTCTCCGCGCACCTCGACGGGCTTCAGAGAAGTCCACGGTCGATTATATCGGTACTTTCACCGTATCATTTTTTCCTCGACCAAACGTCCCAATTTCTTCTGCATCATAATCACTTCCAGCCTTCCTCTTACTGTACCGTGCTATATCTCGAGCGTACCATAGAAAAATCGGCGATTAACCGCCGATACTCGCCTTATCTCTCCGATGCAAGGCTCGTATGCGCTCTACCGTTAATTCCGACGACAGCTGGCTAAGATTCCTCGGGCGTAGGCGAACTGTTTGTAAACATTTGCAGTCGTCCGCGAAGAACGGATCGTAGCGCACGGCGCCTAGTGATCTATGCGGTATCTATGATACCCTTAGAGAGGCTTGGTAACGCGTAGAAATGACCCACGGTCGGAGTGTATCGGGAGAGACGGGTTGTTGCTGATGCAGGCACGAAATAGGGGTTGCAGGGGAGGCTGTGGGGTTGATAGTGTGGTAAACCAAGAAGAGAGTGGACCAACCAATCCGGACGGAGGCCGTACTACGGCGTAGTACTCCAGTGGGATCAGGGTTCAAAGCCCGGTCAACACCATGCCCATGTTTCTCTCTCCCACTCTCTTGCTCCCTCTCTCCCTGTCTCTCCACGACGCTTCCCCTCTTTTCTCCTCCCTCCCTCCTTCTGTCCACCCTCCCCTCGAGGCTGTCCCAACGTGTATATACCTCGGTTGCTTCATGCCCACCACAGCACGCACACACGCACCCGTGTTAAGCATCACCGTGGACCTCTTCCACCCCCCTCTCCTCCCCTCTCCCACACCACTCTCCGCTCAATCCGTCCGTTTCTTTCTCTCTTGGGGCATCGTGTTGGCCACGGTGATTCACCAATGCTCGGAGATAAGGGGCCAATGAAAGGAAACCGTAGAGGGCAGCACCAAAGGACGACGAGTAGGTACGTGCTCCACTTGCCCGGGGGAAAGGTGATACAACCGGGTAACGATGACGAAAAATCGACGATCGCTACCCCGACGCTCCAGTTTATCCCGTTCCACGGTAGTCCGTGACGATCCCGTCCAGGATAGAAAAGGGGGAAATAACGTTCCCCGCATGTCGCGGGAAGATCGTGACCGAGGAAAATCGACGTGACTCCGCGGAACGCGTTTACAGTTCACGGCTTTCTCGCAAACGGATGGGTGATTTCAGATCTCCTCCAAGATAGTAGGATCCCCAGCGTGTTCGAGGAGGTAATTGCACGCACGACGCGTGAGTCGTATCTGCTGCACGGTATTCGCCAAAATAAACACGAGGATATTACTAATCACAGAATTATATAGTGGAAACAAAGGGTAATATTCCCCGTTCTTTAATCCGTCGAGGAAGAGTGTCCGCGATTCGCGCGAGCGATTTAAAAATACCCGGTAAATTCGGCGGAGCGAGAAATGATAGCCGCCGCAAAGTTCGCGTACGAAACTGGGCAGGGAACCGGTTACACGAACTTCAATTAAGAGATCACGGTTCCTCCTTCGGAAATTACGCGGCCATTGACAAACCTGACATTATTTTCCCCGTGTGGAGCATCGTTGATGGTATCTACCACGTCTCGGGGGGGGGGGGGGGGGGGGGCAAATATCAAGCACGAAGAACGCCCGTAACGTACGCTGTCATCTTCTGTACAAAGAGACCATTGGCCGAGGTGGCGATGCAATTTCGCCTGTTCCGAGAATTGTTGCCGGGAAGTATGTAAAAGTGGCGGATCGCTGTGCCTCGCGAAACACTCTCGTGCCAGGACTCGTCGGAGGTGGCACGAAGCCCTTTGCAATAGGTGGCAACGGTCCCGCGTACGAGAAGTACCGAGAATTTATTGTCGTTAAATTCGGATCGCGGTAACGGTGATTAGTCGCTGGCGTAATTGGTACGTGCCGGTGCAACTTATCTTCCACGTACGAACGATCATCGAGGGTCAAGCCTCACCCTCCTGACGATCGTCTGATAATGGAGTAACGACGGTCATTAGCATTTTCCGCGTGAAGCTTATCGCGGCCATCTTTGTTCATCGCCCATATAAACGCGTATAATGTCCCGGAGTCGGCATAGATTTAGTAGGTCATTAATTTCCCCCAGCGTTTATTATTCCGCGATATCTATACGCCCAAGTAGCGATCATAAAACGGTGCTCCCCACTAGTATCCTGAAACGAGGACCTTGCAGCAGGAGGGGTGCAGCTCCATTTTTTTTTTTTACAGTTTTCGAGTTACGACGTGTAATATTTATCGCGATAGATTTACCTATTGCTGAATCTGCATCCGTTACTGCTTTGCCCAACACGAATGTTCCAGATTTGAAAAATTTCCCAAAAGTAGAAATAAAAGCTTAGCAGCTTTGAAACTTATCTCGTTATAATTTTAAGTCAAGGTAATAATTTTATAAACAGCTTTTTCTAATTTACTCGAAGTTGGTAAAGATGGAGCTGCACCCCTCTTGCTGCAAGGCCCTCAAATGGAACTTCGATGAGACATTACGGAATATTCGCAGCTTGGTGCGTCGAATCATCAGGGTTGCGCCAAAATCAATCGACGCCAATTCGAGGGACTGGCTCGCCGAATTATATCGCTGCTGTTGTCTGCCAGTGATAATCGCACGCGAATACTGCGCGTAGTGTACTATACCAACGGCCTTGAGCGTAAGCGATCTGTTTACGAAAGGGACGTCGACCCCTTTGGTGTTCACATCCATTGTGAAGCTTGTCGAAGGGGAAGAGGAACCCGAACGATGTTGCACTGATCACTGCACCCATTAAAAAACTTGCTTCGAAAGAGGAAACTTAGTACAGAACTGCAAGAGCACAAACACTTTGCATTCTTTGAAGGAATCGAAGCTCTGTGCTCGACAAATGGCTACATGGTATAAATGGCACTGTTCGGTTGCAAGAAGCTGGAAAAATGGATGATTGCTGGGTCAGAAGGAAGTGCAAAGTGACCCCTGAGAAACGAAGACCCCCTCGGTTTCTCTGAAGCGTTTACTCGAGGTTTTATTAATGCAGAAAGCGAGCATCTCGGCTGGTTGCACCGCGGTCAAGAGCAATTGTAGTGTCTTTCGAGAGTTGCATTCCGAGAAGCAATTTCGATACTCGCCCCGTGAATTTTCTTCCTTCAATTCGCTCTGCCCTTCGTTTTCTGTCTCGCGAACTCTGTTGCGAGAACGAATTCGAGAGCAGCTGAACACCGCGTTGGTAAATTATTAATGGTGTTCGACATTAGCGGCCTGTTTTTCGACACAACTTGTTGCGTAACCCCGTGCATCGGATTTCAGGATAGAAATTGTAGGCTCGGCTGGCGGATACGGGCGTGTAATCTGTAATAATTTGGTCAGCTTCGGAAGAGAACGGTCCGCCATATCTACTATGTTGGGCACCAAGCAACCCGTCCCTCTTCATTCTCGTCAACGTATCCTCCACGTTTTCTCCCCCGACGTTAGAACAGAACTGGAACTTAGGTTCCAAAACCGGATTGGTCGGGTAGCAATACGGAAATTCTTTGGTATAAGAATTTCCAGCGAACCGCTCCTCCGAGGGATCATATGTCTATCCGACCCCCGGCCAGTAAAACATCCTCCACGTTACTTCTACATTGTTACGTTGCTCCGAAGCCTGCTGCCCCCCCCCCCCCTGCACTCTGGGTATCCATCAGTTTCAGCAACATTATCTGACGGGCACACGCTGCACAACGAAGCAGAGACGATACCGTATCAGTCTCTACATTTGTCTACTGAAATGGAACGAAGAAAAGACGTTGCCAACGTCGAGTGAAGGACGACCTTTGTCTCAGAGCCACTCAAGTCTCAACTTTAAGTGAACACTAGAGAATTCCTCGCGCTCTTAAGGGCTTCACGGCCCCTTTTAAACGCGAGCGGTGGGACCGACAACACTTTGCCCGGCCGGCGTGAAGCGCACAGCCACTTTGTTGTCCATGGTAGCTCGAAAAGTTTTTTGTTCCCTGCTACCCTGTGTCGGTGGGTCGACGACCGAGAAATGACCTGCATCGTTGTTAGCCGATGTTCACGGGTAGCCTCGAGGGGCCACGAAGTTACCACTTACAGCAATAAAACTCTTCGATGTATCCTGGTCTGGGTACCCATGCTCGGGGAAAGCCGGGGAACATTTCTGGAGGTGCCTGGCGGTCAACACTTTCAGCAGCCTGGTAAAGGACGCCGCGAGAGACGACGCGGGGAGAAAGAATTGGCAGAAGATCCCGCGAACGCGTTGCTGAAGATATTACATAAAGATCGTAAAGCCGTCAGTAGGTAATAAAAGGAAAGCGTTTCGCGGACGAGCTTCCGGAGGCAGGAACACCTCCGGCGTTTATACGGAGGCAGGAATAGGTAAAGAAGAAGGGAGGAGGGCAGAGTGGCCTAGGGGCCTCCGGTAAGAAACCGTAATTAACAGGCAGTGACTTTTGTTGCTGAAATTGCCCCGTACGCGGCGTGGAAACGCGGGTCCGAGGAGCGTGCAGCAATCCGCGAACGCCCTCCAGGGAGGAGAGCCGGGCGATTGGCGGTACAACACCGTGGAACTCGAACAAGAAATCATGGAACTGACCTTTGAATTGGCCCTATGCCCCATAACGGAAATGATTCGATCTTACGGGCCCATACGCTCCGATTCCTCCAGCTCCAACTCGAACGTGCCTTGTGAAACTCCAGAGAGGCTGCTTCGTAGATCGTCGCGACGATTCTGAACGTTCCCCTGCGCCAGAGAAGGGGAACGACGGAGGTGGACAACGTAGCGGCGTAAAGTAGTATCTTGGCCGGAGTCGCCTAGTTTATTAAAGTAATTGTGAGGCGCTGGTTTACAGCCGGCGACTTGATTGTAAATTATGAGAGCCGAGTGAGTCGTAATGCGCGGACGTAATCAAGGAAACGCGACTATCCGCGGCGGATTCGTTACGAGGAGCCGCCGCAACGTGCAGGGGATAATTAAAATATTAAAGCAGTCAGTAGAACGTCTCGTCGTTATGCTACCGACGTGACTCAGGGGACGGCATTAAAGTCTTTCCCTTAATTTAGCGACTGTGGTTGTAGATAACGCGCCGTAAATATACGCGTTCCATATCGCGCTCTATTGCCACTCTCAGCGTTATATAGGACATCCATAATTTCGCCAGGGAGATTGCAATGTATTTTTCACGTTGGTGCGAATGAACGCGCACCACAGGGAGGACGTTTCGGCCTTCACTGTGAACGCGCACACAAGCGCAGCGAGTCCACTGCTGCTCTCGTTATCTCAGCGCAAAGTGAAAAAATGTTTTTCATGGCAAAGTTAATAACGTATCCGAGACTCGATGCACCTGTGGTGCATGCAGTTCGCGGTCGAGTTGCAGCGCGCATTAAACCTACGTACATCAGCCTCGGGGGCTGCGTCCTCCTCGTCCCTCTCCTTCGAATCGACGATCTGGATAATCACGGGGTTTATCGGGGAGTATTGTTCGAGCAAGAAACATCGCTTGGGGAGTTTCACGAATTGCGAATGGTAGGTAGACTGTTTTTGGTTTTCTCATTGATAAAGGATATCTAGGAAGGTTTTTTTTTCTGAAAGAGATATTATCGTCTCGACCGTTAGTCTGGGATAAGTTTCTCGAGGAATATCCTTGGGCCCTCCGTCTGCGCTACTGTTTTGGATAGATGATTAGGTGGTCAGCCTCCAAACCAGATTCTCCGTCGACATTCGTCCGCCCTTCTACGGAAATAGCATCATAAAACCTTGGACGGAGTATCTGGTACATCCTTGCTACTTCCTAAGGGGAATCCTATTTTTTTGGGGGCTGAAGACATAGCAAAATTTGGGAATTTTTTTTTATGAAACTAGCGATTCGATTCATCTGAAATTTTGACCATGTTTTTATCCATCTTTGAAGAAGTTGCAGTTTTTTTTTTATTAATCTTTCTCCACCAACACTTCGCGCTACGTTCGTCGTGTGCTTCCAGGTAATCTGAAACAGAAAAATAAAACGGCGTTTTATTTATGAAACGGCTGGTTTCTAAAAAAAATATTCCCAAATTTTGCTATGTTTCTAGCCCCAAAAATAGGATTACCCCCTTAAGGAGGTTGCACTTGAATCCTCAGGATAGTTTTTCAAAGAGGGTCAAATCGCAAGTGCCCCAGGGAGAACTGAATTCTTGCAACTGGATAATAAAATTGCAGTAAACCAGCGAACGACCGCAGAACAATCGCTGGTAGCGGCGTTTCAATGTTTCTTACGACGGACCGCGACGATAGCGTACCTACTATCGACATTGCAAGAATGATCCATGTGCGTGCGGTGCTCGTCGATCAGATCTATCTGTACGACCGTGAAAACGAGCGCAGCTGATGATCCGCGGGTTTCGATCTCGATCTGCCCTCGGCAAGAGGCTCGACCTGCATCGCCATTTTTAGTCACGATCCGGGCTTGGCCCCCGTCCCCTCGGTGCACGAACGCTTCTTCTCGGAGCAAGGCCATTTTAATAGCGGAGACATTTGTCATGCAAGCTGAAACAACGTCGGATGTCAAAGTCGGAGGGGTGGACACGGTGGGCCGAACAATTTTGACGGTAGAGGTCCGTGTTCCTTTTCCGTCGCTTTGTTCGATGTCAGGAGAGCCGAGTTGAAAGACGGACACTACCGTAGCAGACAGATTCGAAGAGCTTTGTACGTAGCTGCCAGGGAGAAGGCACCCAAGGAATTCCTAAAAGAAGTCATAACGCGTAGAACGCTTTTCGTGGGAGCAATTGTCGCCGGATTTTCTAGGAACGTTGCTTCCCCTTCGTCGTGTAAACTCTAGGACAGAGCCCTCTCCCGCCTTCCATCCGTCGTCGCACTTGATCGCCGCAAAAACATGCGCTTCCTCCTCGCGCGAACACTTTAATCGTAGATCTTCCTGTACGACCAGTCGCGTCGGTCGGACCGCGTCGTTTCCTTTCGCAGGATAACAGGCCGAGATGGCAATCGTCTAATGACAGTGGCCATTACCCGTCGCGACCGTGCTTTTTTTTGGCGGATGATGAAAAACGTGGAAAAATCCCCGAGGGACATTCGGGAGAAGGGAGGGGTGGTGAAAAGTGTCGCGGGCGATCGGAGGAAATAGAGATAAGAGAGCTCGAGGTCCCGCGGTAGGGAAAGGAAGGGGCATTGAAATGTTCCAACGAAGGCATTGAATCTCGCGAAACGTGACGCGGCTAGATCATCCGCGCGGAGATAGCCATCGCGTCGTCTTGTCATTCGACACCCTCTGTGCGCTGAGGCACCGACGTCTAGCTTTACCTCCGGCGACAGTGTTGTTGCTAGGGGGAATCCGATTACGTTTTTCTCATAATCGTGATCGTTACGATCCTCGCGGCCGCGCCGCACACGACACCTTGTTATCTCTGCCCATGCACGGTGCTCTCGGGCTACTCGCCTCTATCCCTTTGTCGTCCGAACTACAGTTAAACGCGCACAGTGGAGCAGCGCCGCCGTTTCGGGCAAATGTAGCGTAAACGCAATCGGTCGCCGCGGCGGGAACAGATTGCGGCAAAAACCGCGTAATTGATGTGGGGGGGGGGGGGGGATACCGTTTTCTGTCGTTGTGCACGGTGTGGAATACACTCGCGATACGTGGCTGAATGAATTGGCAGCGATGGCGTCCGGCTCGAATCGATTTTCCGTAGCCCGTTAAAAACGTTAAGTTCGGCCCGCGTGTTGGCATGAAATTGCGCCTTGATAGAGGCGGGGGAAAAAGCGGCCAAGAGAAGGGAAGATTCGGCGGAGAAAAAGTTTGAAGGATACGAGGAACGGAAGAAGGTTCAAAAGAGCTGATCGAAGTACCCGGAACTTTGCGTTTCGCATGCTGGCTTGTCAGATGCATCGTTTTCACCTGTCACATTCTTCCTTCTATTATTCCCAATGAACCGTTACGCGTTTCACCGAGAGGAAGCGGTCGCGGAGGTCCTCCGCCGTCGTTACGATTACTATAGCTGGTTACAGGCTGCGGTCGACGCGATTCTTTCGCGCCGTGGACCAGATCGAGGTGCACATTACCTCCGTGCTCTGATTGCGGGACCATCTGTTCCCTCCGGAGCGCTGCGCCTCTCGTCGCGCGAGAAATTTATTCGTTTCCTCGCGGCCGTTGAATCGCTGCCAACACGGCATTTAATGAATCTTAACCGCCTGTCAGCTGTCGGCGGGATTACTGGCCCGTGATAAACCGGTCGGAATCCTCGTGAAAATAGACGTGGATCGCTTTGAACATCGCTTTCTAGCTGTACGCTTAGGTATCCGCTTCTTCTATCGATCCGCATTCACGACACTCCGATAATTGTTACGGGCCTGGCTTCCTTTCGTCGCCACGGGGCCCTGCAGCCCTCGCGCAGAAAATAAGGAAAAAAAAAGGGCGGCGACGGGGAAGGGATAATGGCGGCGGAGACGGAGGCAGGGAATATTCTTTTCGATCAGCTTAACATCCAGCGCCACTTCGCGTATTTAAAATGCAAATCCCTGCCCCAATAAATCTTTCGAGCGTGATCCGAGCGGTTTGATAGGGTGGGCCTCTTTCCATTCGTTTTGCGAACATCCACCCTCGGCACCTTTATTATTTCCTCGCGCACGCGCGTTACGCGTGAAAACCTTCCGAGCTGTCGGAGATTAATATTACGCCGGGTCTCAGCTTCAACACGGTGCCATAAACTATAACCTAACTGAAGCGCGCTGGGAATTCGCGGCAAACGGGAATGTTTAGGGAGGATAATGGGGTTGGTCGACAGTAGAGGAAGGAAAGAGAGATCGCCACGTTTGGCCCGGAGGGTCGGGCGAGAAAGGCAGGTCCCCGCGTCTCTCGAATAGTTCCCTTCGGCTCTCGACGACCTTTCCGCAAGGGCACGGCACCAGTGACGTCATCGCCCTTGCACACCGCTCGCCTACAACCTACAACGCGAACAGGTCGAACAGCATCGACGAGGGTACGGGCATGTAGCGCGTAAGCACACAATCAGTCGCGCCAAATCTGGACGCGAGAGGCGGACGTACGTACACGCACGGGCAAGCCGCGCGTCTCTGCTCGTAGCCTTTACGACGTGTAAATCACAAACGCGAGACGCCAAGGATCCCCCCCTGTCGCATACGGCCGAGCTATTAAAGTGTCCCCGAAGGTTTTACGACGGCCTGGGGAATTCATTTCGGAGCTCCGAGAACATTGAATCGAACGAGCCGCGTCCCGTTTAATTTTTCCAACGCCGAGGCTCCGGGAACAGCCGAATTCGACGGGCGCCTCTATCGCGGTCGAGCGATAAAATCGACGGAACGATCCTGATCGCGGCTACAATCGGAATCCTGTTGGCGATAGCGGCGGATAAGCGGCGCGTACACCGCGCTGAACAAAGAGCAACGATCCCCTCGAGGATACCGAGACGCGAACATCTGAATGCGAGGAGGAGTAAGGGACGATATGGGACGTAATAACGTAAAGTTTACAGCGAGGATTCCTCGGGCTCGTGCGCTTCGATCCTGACGGTGGTGGTGGTGGGGGATCGAATACGGTTTCTCCGGAGTTTCCTCGGTCCGCTTAGCATAACCGAGAGGAAGAAGGCAGGCGGTGGATGCCCCGACTGTTTTGCAGAAGCCTGGGCGATGTTTGTGATTTTAAATTAATGACGCTGTAATGGACGGCGTATATCAGTCTCCTCGTTGCCGGTTTACAAATGGTAATGCGCGCGGATATTTATTTAAGCGTCGGGTTAATTCGACGCCTGTGCGTTATGCAGCTCGCGCGAGCCGCGGCTCGTAGGTGTTGATGGGAACGAAATGGCCCCGAAGGGGACGGAGAAACCGCGGCGGAATCGACGCGGTCGGGGGGTGGTTGTAATTTCGATGGGCGAGGCCCCTAGATGGAGGAAGATACGACGATTTTAATCTGTTCTGATGTATTATACCCCCTCGTAAGCCTCTCCCGTCTCCCTGATGCGTCGATCTCCTTTTTTTATTCTTCTTTCTCTCCCCCCCCCCACCCCCCCTCGATTCGTTTCTCTCTCTCCCTCTCTTGCTCGTCGCGCTCCTTTTTCGTCTGTCGTTTCTCCGCTCCTTTTGCTCCTGCCTTCCTTCCGAATGCTATTACGTGCAACGGCTACCGCGGGGAACACAACTACCGATCGACTCCACCCAGCGGACGACGAACGGGAGGAACTTACAATTAGGCAATTTAAATCAACCCGTTTCGAACCCTCCTCGCTCCCCCCCCCCCGCTCCCCTCTCTCGCTCCCCCAGGCCCTCGATAAGCACGCTGCGTATTAATTTCGCGGAAAGCGTATGGATGCACGAACGCGTCGCCAAACTTCATCTGCATATTTCGTGAAGTTCGTGGTAACTGCGGCCGAAACTTTTCAAACGAATCGCGCCGCGCAATGATCGCTCCATTAAACCGCCAGGCTTCGTCGGAGCTGAGTCGATCGATGCGCGAGTAACCGCGGGGGGTGCAATGCGTGCTCGATTAACGCGAGCGTTCGACAGAATGGGCATCGTTATCCGCGCGTGTCGGTGTCTTTTTGGGCGAGACGCTGGGCGGCCGGCAATTGGTGGTCTTGGAAGTATTCATCCAGCAGCCACCGTTCAGATGTCCGCGCCATTGACGTCAGAGCAACTCGTTTTCATCTTTTAGTTACCCGTTGCGTAACGCCATAGAACTGCTTTCTGCTCCGACTGTAAAGGGGAAAGTTGCCCGCGAAGCATACAGTGACCAATCGCGCAGGGATCTTAAAGCAGAGTTTGACCGTTCAAAATTTCCGCCGGCGGCACCCCCCCCCCCCCGCGTTGGCGCAGCTTCTCGATACGTATCTCGAGGTTGGATCGAGGCAATAATTGGCACGGATCAGCGAATACGCGAACCGTTGCCAATGGAGATTCGGCTACCGGCGCAGGGAGAACCTTGACATCCGGCGATTACCAGGTTGTCTCGATGCCTGGGTGCCTCTCGGTGTGCCCGTGAGGAGGATGATGGTAAAGTGGTACAGGCGCAGGTACACGGCCGCACACAAGACGGGCCCCGGGCCCCGGCGCGCATTATGCCCCTCGACACACGTGCACGTGCACGCTGAAAAGTCGAATGCGCGCACCGTGGCGCTGTGTCTTGCCGTTGCTGCACGTTACTACGTTATGTACGGTATAGACGACGGCCACGGCTAACCAAAGAGGCCAGAAGAAGGAGGAGAGAGAGAGAGAGAGAGAGAGAGGGCAGGAGTGCGCGTGGTTTTGCCCCTTTTGCCAGTTCTCCCTTTTTTTTCGTCCTCTCTTCTTTCCTCTTCCACCTCCTTTATCTCTTCTGCCACGGTCCAGGGACGTAGCGACCGAATATCGGCTCTCCCGAGGGTCGTTTACAATTGTTTCGGTTCACCGACTTCCTTGCGTTTGGCTTCCCCCCCCCCCCCCCGCTCTTGCCTTTTCCTCTGGCTCCATTGCCGATTGACGAGGCGCATTCGACTTTTCTCAGCGGCTACGCGTGCCTGTAGATAGCCTTCGGAGGCGAGCTGCTTAATGACTGGGTTAACTGGTCGGGGATTTCCGGAGGAGGAATAGCAGTACATGTATCTCCTCGGAATAAAAGTCCCAGGTCGGGGGACATCTGGCAGCTGATCGATCGAATTACTCGGAAGTCGGCGCGGGTATATTGCGGTTGCGCGACCGTAGGGACAAAACGAGACTCGTGGTCAATCTGTGTTCCCGACATGCAACGCGAATGGGCCTCACTGTTTCCTGGTTACGAGATGCTCTGTGATCCCGAAAAGGCCCCGCCGCGTATCGAACATTCGATCTTGGAAATATCGCGAGCGTAATGTAGCAGGGTCAGCCTCCGATTTGTCAGAAATAGTTTGGGTGTTGACGTGTAGCTGCCCAGCTTCCAATTCCCACTGGGCGATCGATCTAATCCATGGCAAACCGCGTATGAGGCACGAAAGTCTCCACCTTACATCCCTGAGGTCCCCTCTTCGTTTGCCCGGTCTCTTCTTCTTCTTGGTCTTCCTCCCCTCCCTTCCCGCCCTTCTGCGTTGCCGCGAAGGGCCGCTTTTTTCGTCTTTTTCCTCCACGGCTGTCCGCTCGGTTTGCTCGCTTTGCACGGCGTCACGGCTACTTTTGTTGCGCCTCTCTTTCCTTCCTCTTTCTCCCTCGTTCTCTCCTTCTCTTTTCCACCCTCTATCCCTCTGTCCTCGCCCCGGTCGCGTCTCCTCGTCCCACCGTCGAACCCGCTGCCGCTCAACGATTCCCCTCCATCGGCAGAGGTAGAGATCGCCGGAGAGAGTGAGGGAGAGAGAGAGAGAGAGAGAAAGAGAGAGAGAGAGAGAATGATGAGGTGGGTGGGGATCATTCTCACTCTTTCTTTTTCCCTCCAATCCAGCCTCCATTTCATTCCTCTTGCAGCCCACACCAGTTGCTCCTTTTGTTTCCAGCCGAGTAAGTGAGTCGGCGAGCGGCAAGAGAGACGGGGAGAGATGAGAGGGATGATGATCGGCGCGAGAGGGGCAGGGGGAGTTCCGAGAGATGCTCGGCGAGAGAGGAGAGACAGCGAAGCGTGTCTCGACACGCGAGATGCAGGATCGAATTCGACCCTCGGATCCGGATCCACAAAACTCTCGATCTCTTGGATCATTCTCGGCCCAACGTTCCTCCTCCTCCTTTTCCTAACGATTTCACTCGAAGGGAAAAGGCTTCCAGAACCGTCCCCTGCGTTCCCAATATCGTAAAAGAGGCTAATATATATTTGCCTGGACGTTCCTCCTCGATGGAGTAAAAATTAATTCGTCTCAAGGGTAAACCGAAACTACGTGGGACGAATAAATTGCTTTCGCGTCATTCTGGTCTGAATGGCGCAAAGTGCGCACAGACGTGGCGCGCGAACGTTTCAATCTGCATCTTGCAGTCTTCCCTGATCGTAGTAGATACGGGATTCGGTATATGGAAATACTTAACCCTTCGTATCGAACCCCAGGCAATCTTTTTTTCTTCTCCAATATTTCTGCACATTTGTAGACTTCAATATTAAAATTTAAAAATTTGGTGAATTTTAACAAAAAAAAATCACTTTTATTCACAACTTTTTTCAAATACAAATTTCAACATATCAAATTTTACATTTCTAGAAAAAGACTATTAGAGCATGACTAGGTAGAATTATCATTGAAAAGTTAAAAAATTCAAAAATCCGAAATTGGTGACTCAAAAATTACGCTGGGGTGCAGTGAACCCCCCTATGACGAATTTGTGATTATAAGGTGTGATCACGAACGGTTAATGAAACAGTTTCGACGCGTATCGATCGCGTCATCACTTGGGGGATGTTTCATCAGCCTTATTTCCAAAAATATTTCTAAATTCAACTGACAGCACCCTCTCTGTACATCCTCACCGCCGTAAAGGAAGCTGAAATCGTTACGTGGAAAGAATCGTCTCTTGTCTCGCGTTAAGGTGAAGCAGAATAAATTTGACGGAGAGGACGCGATAGGGATGGCGGTCCAGTAAGTCCTCGAGGAAGCTATTTAGGTGGATTCCTATGGATCGTGACGAGGGTATCGGTGTTAGGATTCATGTAAAACAGCCCCGATATGAGAAAGGACTAGATCGTTAGCTCGTTAGTAGCAGGCACTTGCCGAGCACCGCGAAGCCACCCTCTTAATACGGATAGTGGCTCGTGCGAAGTAAGCTCGATGAAGCTGTAAGCCGGCTGGATAGACTCGTAGATAGCGTCGCGGAGAAGCGTAGGAAGAAAAAGGATGATCCCTCGGTACCCCGGCGAGGGTCCCGCTTATTGAGCGGGTTGCGAACGCCGCGATTTCCACCAGCGAGCCCTTCCACGCGGACTCACCTTGAACAGAACGCACTCGTAATTCTGCTGGCCCCATTAGCGTCATCGGCGCCGGCGCGTAAAGCAGAAGCGGACGATCTTCTGGCATCGGCAACAATACTGTCAAAGAACCCCAGCCTCTCCTCAAGTCATTCATTACGAAATTAACCCCCCTGCTGCTTGCCTCGAACGACGTACACCGCCGAGCCGCAAAGTATATACCTACTATTCGCGTAATTGATCCCTGAAAGAGTGAAGCAAGGCTCGAACGACGAAAGCTGTAATGGAGCAAAGAAGTAACGCGGAGGATTAGGTCGCAAGGGATCAAAGTTAAGGGCCTGTTGACGGGCAAGGTGACCCATAGAACCGGAACTGGAACACGCGCAAATAAACCCGAGCATACCTGGGATAAAGTCCTCTAGCTGTCCCCTAAACAGTAAAAGGGGAGCATTCAGTGGTGTGTCTCGAGTGGGTCCGCATAGTTCCCAAGGGTTTTGTGGGGGATTTTTTCTTCTAGACTATGCTTGCTGAACATGATCGATTGTTGTACAGCAATTACACAGTTTTCAACGGCTTCGGGGAAGGGAAGAGATACATAGTTTTGTGCCATTCTCCGTTGCTTCTCTGTACGCGTATGGGGGTAAGCAACTTCCGTTCTTACGCGTTCTCCTCAATTTTTACGCAATCAAGGAGGCCACCCGTTTCTTATCCCCCTTTGTCGGCGTTCGCCTCCATTCAGGCACACGAATAACAAGCGTGCAAGAAAGAATATTTGAATCAATGTAATTAAGTATTAAGTGGCACCTTCCCCTCATCGAAGGATGAATATTTCACTCTTGCGGGCCACGCATTCGTACGTTCGCCTTTGCGAGAAAAAGAAAGGGGGCGTAAAGTAACAACGATCGCCTTATAATTGTGTTTTCTTCCAATGGACCCGTTTAAATTGAGTACGATTGCCATTTTCTTTCCTTTTCGTCGCCCGTACCTTGCCGGGCGATCTTGTTCCTTTTCTCTCGCCCAACAGTTTCGAACATTCGAACAGCTGCTCCGGCGCGACTAACATATATACCCGAAACGAAAAAGAATCGCGTAATAATCGCAAATACGCCGATCTCGATCAGCATTCCCTTCGTTCCTCTCTTTTTACTCGCTTCTCAATTCCACGTAAGTGGCCTCGGTATCGCGAGTGTAGATCAAAAGTGCTCGATACCCTTGCAACGTAAATTGCGCTGCCAATTTCGCTGTCAATTTATGATCCAAGGCGATACTTGGCACTGATTGGATACGTAAGTAACGACACAGGTGCGCGGGGATGAATGGAGCTTACCAAATAAAATCAGAGAGCTAACGCTGTCGCTTTCCACGCGGGGCTCGGAGGTTACAAAAGGACTCTTATCCTGGTCATTCTCTGCTGTCTATTTAGGATGAAAATGAATCGCGTAGCATAAAAGCCTGCAGCAACTAGCAACTTGTTCCTCCGCCCTAATCTCCTGCCTTTTTCGAACAATACACGAGATAGCTCTGCTTTTGGCTCATTCCTGACGACGGTTGCGTATCGTTTCAGGCAAACTGTACGCTGCAAGCGTGACGCAGCGGGGTCAACACTCAATCGGTGGAACGGGAGCTGAACGTGCACCAGGGAACACAAAAGAGAGACAGAAGGCAGCGGGAAAGAGAGACGATACAACAGTGCTACTGGTGCTCCGTGCAGCGGGAGAAAGAGAGGAGAGCGATGACGAAGGAGGACGGAGGCAAAGTGGCCTGGAATATTTTTACGGTGCGAGGGGAAAATTGATGGCACGGCCGCGAACGCTTCTGTTGCTCTTGTGAGTCGAAAGCTACCCCGGCCGGCCGAACACTTCTTTTCCTTTTAGCTAACGCAGCTACGTGAGATTTTGAAAATGGCTGTACAGAGAAAAGAGGGCTACGCGACAGGAAATTGATTATAACTGACCCGAAATTATATCACGCGTAACTTCTATCAAGATCTAAGACGCCCAAAGACATGTTAATACGAAAGCAAGGCATACATTCTTTCTGTCACGACTCACGGATTGAATTCTGGACGAGGGCTAATCACAATAACTCTCTACGAATGCCGGTCCAATCTGGCGAGCGTCGCCTATGAAGGTCTAGCCTCTCAATAGGCTTATTCCTGCATGGCTGCTATAAAATCGTGACCCATATATTGACCAGGAGCCTTAAATCTTGGCTGATAAGTCCGTAGAAAAATCTCTATTGTGACCTTAGTCGCGGTTCGTGTTCGACCTTGTCGTTCACCCCAAATTCTCGGCTAATTTGAATTTCTAAACTAGTCGGGGTCCACGTTCGTAGATCCAGATATAGGTCCGCGTTTCCCGATCGGTTTCGGGCATTGGTCATTTCGTGTCTTCCATAGAGAGCCTCTCCGCCGAGCGTTCGGCGATGTCTTATCAGGTCGTATCTTGTACAAACACGTTCCACCTGGTCTCGGCCCGTCACGACCCACGCCAATTTCTACTGTCGCTGCCCACGTTGTTTCGTAACTTTCCACGAGACCACTTTATCATGTACGGTTCGTCCCTCTCGTTGTTCTCGGCTCGCGATAGACGGGCGAGGATCGCCCGGTTCACTACGAGCATGTTCCTTCCACTAGAATATGTAATTCTAACAGGTTACAGATCGCCGGGTGCTGCACCCGTCACCGGTGCCTCTCAAAAGTCGAAACTATAGAAATCATGTGACCCCTCGACTATCTATTTACATTTACAGATGAAAATTTGAAAGGGAATTTTATCGAAGAACGACGCGACACCGTCGAGCCAATTGCAAAAACGAAAGACAGAATCGGTGTGCGGAGATAGCGATGGGGTGGCGATTAGCAGGACTTTTAGGGGCGATCGAATTACCCGGTGCACGGAATTCCCCGTACGGGACGATTTGTAGGAGTAATCCGGGCTTATGGTCCCTGGTGCCTGGACGCGCTTTAATATGATTTAAACCTACCACCGTGTTGGCTACCGTGTTACGATCGCGGAGCCTCTTACTGGCCTGGCTACCACGGGGCCTTCCGAGCGGAGTCCTTGAGGAGGAGACGCCGGGAGGAGCGCGATGAAGCGAGACAGTACGTACACGCGTGCGTACACGCAAGAAAGTGGCGTAAAATACGTAGGCGAGGTATATACCGGTTTTTTTCCGGGCCCACTACCCCCCCCCCCCCTCTGAATTTTAAATCCTCCTCGCTACCGAATGCAATTAAGCCGGGCGCGTCCACCGCGCCGGGACACAAAAAATTGAATTCGTGCGACGCGTACGCGATTGAATTGCATCGAACGCGCCGTGGGTGCCTTCGACACCTAGCCGTATAATTATGCTCCGAGACGCGCGACTCCTTGAGTGCCATTCGTGTCCAGGCTGCTTTCATTCCACACCCCCCCCCCCCCCCCTTCCCCGGCTTCGGGCATCCCCTTTCGAGCGGATCCAAGCAAATTCGTCCACTGCCGTGTGTAGCTTGCGATCATTTCACTGTTTTAGTGTCTATTAAAGAGTAATAACCCTTTCGAAAATTGGGAATAGTGGAATATGCAAGTGGCAATGGCGGGGTGTTGTTTCGCGATACGTTTCGTACGGTAGAGCCCAGAAAGTAACGGATGACGCGTTTATCTCTGCACGTGTATGCGCTCCGCAAATTCAGCGGCTCACGTGCCACGGCCGACGACAATTCCGTGGCGCGAGTGCCTTGAACACCGGCTCGGAAGTTGCCCCGTTGCCTTTGTTTTCTCTGTCCACGGCCTCTAGTCCCCTCCTTCCCCGCTTGCTCCGCGTCCTCGCCGAGCTAGAGACGCGACCGCTTTGAGACGGCAGCCCCAGCTCAAGTCGCGGGGCGACGCGCCAACGAGATACTTCACTGTGGCAAAAGTGACAAGGCCCCGGCAATTATAACGGGTGGCGCAAAAAAAAACGGCGCCTCGTCCGCTTCTTTGGTGCCTCCTCTCTTTCTCTCTCTCTCTCTCTCTCTCTCATTCCCTCTCTGTCCCCTCGCCGCTTACTCACCCGCTCTCTCCCACTGCTCGTCCAGTACGCGCTGGAACACGCAACGTTACCCGCGAAGCCTTTCTCTGCGGCGATCTCGTCAGCTCTTCACGCGATCTCGATAAAATACACGAGCCACGGTAGTCCCAATTGAATCTTCATCTTGGATCAATTTCCATATAGAATCATCGTCTATGCACACTTCCAACGTGAAATCTTATTGTTAAATGAGACTCCGTTAGGTAATGAAATGCGTAGAACCGTTCCTTGTATCTCGAAGTCTTGAACGTGGATCGATTACACGCGGGAATGATAGATGGAACTCGAGTCCGCAATTCTGTAGAGTAATATGATTGCTAAGCCTCTAATTACGAAATTGCAATAAGCAGTTGCGTGGTAGGATCGACGCAATCGATCTTCGATTTCTGGGGAAGCTTCGATGGATTATTGGCAATCAGGAGCGGTTCTATAACGCAGCGTGGTGGCTCATAGATATCATTAGGAATGAAAAATGATGTTGCGTGAGAAAAAGTGTGATACTAAATATGTTTTCGCTGGAACTTGGACTCGTGCATACATGTGAAATTTCTCTTCGATATCGGCCTGGTGGCGACGTCTAGAGACATTATTCAAAAGTTCCGAGGTTCCGTCGTCCATCCGCAAATGGCGCTGGAGCGGTATACACAGTGCTCGGTCGCGGGTATGTTTTGCGTTACGAAATCGGTCACGGGGACAAAGTTTTTGTAGGCAGATTGTTTAAAAAAACACGTGAGCAAGGTGAAACCGTTAAATTGTACCTTTAGTAATTAGTATACCGTACGTCAGTGTGATCTTTGAGGTTCGAGGTGGCAGACGAGTTTTTCGTATTACATATTCTAACTTCGAAGGCTGCTGGTCAGGTAACTCCAAAAGCATCTTATACAAATTTTAATATGTACATTTATATGTTAATAAGGCTATAAACTGTGCCAATCTCGTTTGCTCCACTATAGTGAGACAGGTAAACTTTTAATTAAAATTTAGGCAAACAGATGCTATAAAGTATTTAAAATAATTAAATCTTCTGTACGTTATCTCTTGTGTGCGCGCGTTGCTTTACTTCTCGATCATGGCCGACTGATTTCAATATTTTCGCGCCATTCTGTGTTACACACGTTTCTTGACTAAACCGACGGTTCCAGTTGATTTAAACCGTTTTTAAGTGCTTTCGTGTGTTAGGAAAAATATTCAAGTCTAAATCGTAATCTCGTTGCCATAGAGCAATTACATAAACGTTCGAAAATTACGAAAGAATCGATGGTTGACGACATAGCATCGTCTATTCGTAAGTGAATCGAATTATCTTGTAATTACTTTTATGCATTGGTAACTATTTTCTTGTGGTTACTTAAAGTAGTCTGCAATTTAAGCGCTACGCTTTCGAATACGTTACGTTACAAATGAAAGTGAGGTTATGTAGCCAGGTTAGTACCATGAACTTCTTTTGGGGACGTCAGCTAGTTTGTTGTCATTTAAAAGCGAAGTGTGTTGCGTAACGCAGTATGAACTTTTAGGAGATATATCTATATCGATCACGTCCATAAGCGAGAGTAACAGGACGCTCTTAAAGGCCAATAAAGCAGTGGTTTTGTATTGTCAAAGTGTTGAGAAACGCCGGAGAAAGACAACTTTAGACCAATTGCAAATTGACTTGGAGCAAATGAGAATAGAGCAAAAATAATGGCTGCCAACGGGATACATATACTTTGTTAAAATGGCACTGTTTTATACCACGTGTAACTTAGTCATAAATCTTCGTTCAGCACCTAGAAGGGTAGTCGAATGTATGCATGTTGAAGCACTCCTCTTAGATTATTATTATTCTCTTAAATGCGTAACGGTAACTTGGATACTAGCATTACAGAATATAATACACATGTTGTATTGTAATTATAATTGTATTTCTTTATATCACAAAGATTTTCCATATGTAAAAATATATTAACTTACAAGCCCGCGATATTGAATTAATACTATCTTACAGATACTATGGTTGCATGTTTTGTGGTGTAATAAAATGGCACGAGGGTGGAGGTTCGAGTTACAAGCGTGCTCCATTAAATAACTGTCTTGCGAGTCTTGTGTTCAGTAGTTTGGGAGAAGGCAGTTGCCCTTTCCCTTAATAGGCGTCGTATTTTTTCCGTTCACAGCTGCACTTGTTTTGGTCGAAATAGAACCCTGTGGAGCACTACTGCTGTTCCATGGGGAGGCAGGTACACAGCTCTGGATTCCAAATCTTTGTATCATTGTTCTTGATGCACTTCTCTCTTCCTCGCCGTTGTTTCACTTGCAACTGCACTCTTCCTGCACGTACGATTGTGTGTTGTTGCAATCCTGGAAAAGCAACACGGCGATTAAGGACATAACAAATAAAACATTAGTCAAAGTCAGCATTATTTGGATTTTGAGTCACGAATCACGTCGTAAAAGCTTGAGAACGCGTAGATACTGCTGATAGCACGCAGAAAAGTGCGTCACATTGCGAAAGCGTTAGCGAAGCGCGATAATAAGACCGCGAACCGCGCTGTACCGGTTTAAGGAGGGAGGCCTACCTAGAACGGTCAGAACAACATGCTTCTTTGGGATTTTTTTCTAGAAAAACCGAGAAACGTTTATTATTAAATATTAGTCTATTGGAAAGAGTACATCTTACGAATATTTCAGTATTTTTTGTGGCAAATAGTATTGAAAGGTTTGTGAGTTACAGGCGATGCCCGAGACGTCCTTTTTTTTTTAGGCGGTTTACGGTGACAACCGTAGTTCGGTGCAGGATTATTCAAAATTTGAAAATTCGATTTTTTTTTATAGATAATATATGAAATCATCTAAGCGCTATCGGGCCCGATTTTGGAAAAATTATTTTGAGACAAAATGGCGGCTGTGCAAAGTTGAAGCATCAATATTTGGCAAAAAATCGCTCGTTTTTCGAGTGTAAAAAAAATCCAGGCAAAAACGAAGGAAAAGCTCCCGATGGCGCTTAGATTTTTAACCCTAAAATAAGCCTGCAAAGCCTCAAGTAAATCGGTCCATTAATTTTTTAGTTATGTCTGTCACCGACTTTGAAAACATGATTTTAAGAAAGTTGCGTTTAAAGTTTTCGGTCTGAGCGCTACACGGAGGAACAGCTATCTACGTACACACGTATAACTTTGTCAATTTGGGTCGGATGAACTCGACACTTTCAGGGAATATTTGCAAGATGTTGTACACCAAGAAAATATAAAAATCGAAAAATCGATGTTTCGAAAATTTCTAGGTAGGCTTCCCCGACTTAAGAAGGAATATCCCAATTATCGGCTGTCACCAAATTACCTTCGCCTTAATTATACAGTCGCACATGCATTTCGTGTGCTCCTCCAGCGACACGATCTGTTTGCTCCTGTAGTTGAATTCGTCAGAATCATCACTGGACACCACCAGCACCTTGAATTATTGGTGGATGTTTTATTCACTGGCGACTCGATTATCGCCGACCAGTTTCCCTGTTGACTTACCTCGAAATTTCGAACTTCCGACGCCGTCGGCTGGCAGGAGAGCAACGAGTGGCTGCAACAGCCTCCGCACCTCTTGACGCGCGTGCACGAGGGGTAGTAGATGCTGGATGGATCGGTTTCCAGTTTCAAGGAAACCACCTGTAACTCCGGCATACATCTCGCTGGAGTCGGCCGTTCCGCGTTCGAGCGTTCCTCGTTCTCTGCCATTCTACCTGAAAATTAGTCGTTTCGTAAGCCACCGTGAAAGTCGTAGCATTAGTCAGTGGATTTCCTTTCATCCCGTTTCCTTCCGAAAATCCCTTGACGTCTGGCCTGGTGTGGTTTCTGTAGTCTCGTGTTATACATATTCCGTATATGTGTAGGTATATAAAATAGAAGTCGCCGATTGAATAGCCGCCACCGTCAACGTTGCCTCGTTTTATAAATTTTAGAGAGCTAGGCGAACCGAACGATGGACGAGCACAGGCAAGCGATTTCGTTGGCGAACAGCTATTTCGCGCTGGTCGACGGCCTCGCTTCCGGTTTAGAGAGCCACCTCTCGGAGGACGTGGTCCTCGATTGGTTCGGCAGGAAGATCGTAGGCAGAAGGCGCGTGATTGCATTCATCCAGGCGCACAAAGTGAACAGCAGGCACATGTTTGCGGATATCGTTCCGACCGCTGGCATCGGTTACAAAAAGAAGCACTCGAGTCGGTGAGAATCGCGCGGTCGCGGTAATCGTCCGGGATTCCGTTTTCGTTTTAGGGGTAACCTCCCATCAGATCACTTAAAAAATAAGACATTTTCAGGATTTTATTTTAAAAAAAGTAAACGTCATAGAGTTAAACTTTTTAGGCTGTATTTGGAGTTATCGATTCGCAGCCACCAACAGTTAGTACCTAGTATTAGATAAAATATGCAAAAAGTTTTTTTTATTAACTTGAATGATGTACAAATGTAGCTCAAAAAGTTTTTTAACTCTAGGACGTTCATTTTTTTTTTTTTTTTTTTTTTTTTTTAATGAAATCCTAAGAGTGACCTACTTGGGAAGTAGTTTGATGGGAAAGTACCCTTAAGGTGGGCTTCCCTATCATGGCTTTCCTGCTGCGGCCGATGGCAGATAGGAAATCCCGCCTTTAAGCTACTGGCCGTGCGAGGAGGGCGCGGCAATCGTAATCCCGGTTTTTACGCAGGAAAAGATCCATTTCGTATCGGAGCTGGAGCGCGCAAGAGTCCCGAAGCGTGGATATCGATAACGATAACGCCGACCATCAAATAAACAAGCAGACTTTCCAAGAATCATCGGAAGTGACGCGCGACGTCGCGATAGATTTTAATCAGAATGAAATCGACCCGAAGGGGATCACCGCGATGGACGAGGAAACGTTCTACGATCTGTGCGAGGGTGATCTCAGCAATCTTTTCAAGCTGAAGATCTCGTCGACCAACATAGAGAAGATCGAGCGGAGCATTAATAGGATAAAATTGGAAGAGGAAATGGCACCAACCGTCAAACCTATCAAGAGAGAGTGTGGTCAAGGGGATGGGCCTGTTATCGTCGAGACCAACACGGTTAAGTACGTCGAGGCTAACGGGCAGCTAGAGTTCTCGCGGAAATTTTGGAAACGAGGCAAGGGCTAAGTCTTACCCATTCGAGTTAGATCTCGCGGCTGGCATTCTATATAATAAGGCGCTCAAGGTATCTGTTCGTTTGTTAGAAAAGTCTGTTTCCAACAAAAATTGTGCTTACCTTAGACGTCTTAATATACAGAAGAGGATAGTAATACTTAGTACATAATGAAATATTCCCGTTTAATTCGATCGCAGATGCTTGGGACGCTTACTATTTGGCGACGTCGAACGTCCACACTTGGAGGCGTCCGTGCAAATTGCAGATCGCCTACTCCACGCTGACCGAGCCGCCGACCATAGAGCCGCATCACAAAAGTAAGAGCGTGACACGATTTGGCCAGTCGAAAGTGAGATTGCCCAGTTTGGGGGAGATCAACAAAATCAGTAACAGGCTGGTCCCCAATACCAGCGATTTCGGGGGTTTCCTCAAGCACGTGGACTTCTTCCAGGACCGCCAGAGCTTTCTACAGAATCTCGGAATCGAGATGGCGACCAAAGGCTCTCCTAAACCGACCTTCAATCCCAAATACGTGGAGAATAGGCTTGTTTTTGACAAACCGTGCGTCAACGCGGACGAGCGTGACGATATTAACAGGAAGAAGTTCGTTTTCAACTATCAGATCCATTGGATCATATACGAGGGTAGTAATAAGTGTAAGATGAATCTTTTAAGCGAGTTCGAGCAAACGAAAGCTTAACAACACAGGATCTTTCCATCGCGAGTCACGTTTCTTCTTTTTTTTTTATTTAGATAGTGTCAGTGATTCACTTTTTCTCAGATAATTTTTCAGGGAGAAATTATCGTTAGGATAATTTAGTTCTTAGGGTTTAGCATGCTTTTCTTTAGAAATCGCTCGCCTGTACCGATTTTGGGCTTGCAGAGCATTTTACGGTCCCAGTTTGTCGAGCATGGATTCTTTTACGTTTTAAGATCGCGTATACGGTTAATCGAATGATCTCACGATGTTTAAAGAATGGAATTTTTAGGCAATACCGCTCGGTTTAACTGGTTTATCTTGCCGAACAATGTTTGCTGCGGTTGCAGGCTGATTTATTTTCGATGGTTTGCTCGTTAAACATCGAGGGATTCACGGTGGCAGCTGGTACTGCATGATTTCCCGATCAGCATTAGAGTATTTTTTTCAGTATTATGCGATGTTATACTTATTACTTGGTTGCGAAGTAACAACTTTTAGTTCCCACTAGATCGAATAAAGTGCAATCTACGAGATCGCGTTGACTGTTTATGCTTTTCTCGCAGACTCGTACCCATCAACCGGTTTTCCTTACGGATATTAATTCCTACAGATTCATAATGAGAATTTCGCGTACTAATAAGTTACATGACTAACGTACTTACTACTGCGATAGAAGGGTGACTTCACGAAGCCGAGAAACTCGTTCATCGAGTCAACGGTGCTGATTTCTTTGGCCATTTGCACCTCTTTCTGTAAAAACAGTAGGGCATTCTTGATACAGGAAGTATGATCGATGGAAAGTTTTATTTCTTTGGTCAGTGATCTCCAGGGCATGGCACAAGATAGTTGCGTTATTTACCACGGGGAGAACGTGGGTGTGTTGCGAGCCTCCAGCACGTGGACAGAGACCCGACTCACGATTAACCCGCGCAACGTCGGAGATTCTCGCGCACTGGGATCGGTTGTCAGGTTTATCACGGAGCATCGATTTACCGATAACTGGCTGCTACGTACTACCCTCTTCGCCGGCGAAGGATTCGATCTCTCGTCGGCGGAGTCGGGAAACACCAAGCTGTCTGGGTCACCCTGGTATCCCGTGTACTTCTGGGCCACCACCAGTCCAGTGACCAGCATCATCACGATGATCACGGTGGCGAACGTTCTCTGTGTTGATTGCGGCATGTTGGCGCGGGGGGGGCGTGGTTCATCGACTGCCGTTCGATCTCCACTGAAACGTCAAAGAACGGACGATACCTGATAGAGATAGAGGGCGATAGAGCGGTGGAGATCGTCTGAAATCGAGGATAATCGTACGCACAGGTATCTCCCCTGGCGATTTGCTGGAACGAGGATTAGAACGTCGATACACACCTGTTTACGAGCCACTCGGACCCGCGGTTCGCATTCCACTCGACGCACCGGGAAAAGCACGAGAAAACACGCGCGCACCTGAGCAGGTTACTCTTGGTTCCTGTGCTCGCGTCGCGATCGACTGCCGAAGCGAAGAAGTTCTGGCGCGTATTTATGGCCACACACGTACGAATCGCAATAGGGACACACAGGCGCGCGTGGTACCGCCGCGATCTTTTGTTTCTTCCCTTTTGTTTACGCGCCCGCTGTTGCGGCCTTACCAGAACGAAAGTGTTGGTGTACGGGCTATTCCCCGTTGTGCACGTAGATAAATGCCATTTTTAACCGGAATTTTTAACCGGATTTTTAACCAAACAGGAGGAGGTTATAGATTCAACCCGTTTGTAATTTTTTCTTCTTTTTTTTTAATGTTTGTCCCCGTATAACTCCTCAGCATATGGGCCGATTTTGATGATCTTTTTTTTTATTTGAAAGAGAGCGATGCCCCGGTGGTCCCATCCTACACCGCATCAACATTGGCCCAATATTTTGCCAGTTCTGGTTAATAATATAGGCTATTCTTACCTAATTATTATTACGTACGCGCATATCTCCTTAGCATGTTGTGTCACTATATATAAAACCAAAAAGTTAAAAATATTTTTTTTTTAAATTAAAACCGACATCAAAAAAATAAAATTGCACTAAAAAGTAAAAAATAATTTTTTGCCTTATTTAATCTACTACTCTCATATTTTTTAAGTCGGTGCCTCATCATTTGCGCTGTATAAATCTGTCACCGACTTAAAAAATACGAGAGTCGTAGATTAAATAAGGGAAAAAATTATTTTTTACTTTTTAGTGCAATCTTATTTTTTTAAAGTCGGTTTTAATTTTTTTTTAAATTTTTTTATAATATGTACATTTATATGTTAATAAGGCTATGAACTGTGCCAATCTCGTTTGCTCCACTACAGTGAGACATGTAAACTTTTAATTAAAATTTAGGCAAACAAATTCTATAATGTATTTAAAATAATTAAGTCTCTTCTGTGCGTTCTTTTGTGTGCGCGCGTTGCTTTACCTCTCGATCATGGCCGAATGATTTCAATATTTCGCGCCATTTTATGTTACACACGTTTCTGAACTAAACCGACGGTTCCAATTGATTTAAACCGTTTTTAAGTGCTTTCGTGTGTCAGGAAAAATATTCAAGTCTAAATCGTAATCTCGTTGCGATGGAGCAATTACATAAACGTTCGAAAATTACGAAAGAATCGATGGTTGACGACATAGCATCATCTATTCGTAAGTGAATCGAATTAACTTGTAATTACTTTTATGCATCGATAACTATTTTCTTGTGTTCAGTTAAAAAGAGTCTATAATTTAAGTGTTACGTTTTCGAACACGTTGCGTGAAAAATGAAAGTGAGGTTATGTAGGCAGGCCAGTTCCATGAACTCCTGCTGGAGACGTCAGCTAGTTTGCTGTCATTTAAAAGCGAAGTGTGTTGCGTAACGCAGTATGAACTTTTAGGAGATATATCTACATCGCTCACGTCCATAAGCGAGAGTTACAGGACTCTCTTAAAGGCCAATAAAGCAGTGGTTTTGTATTGTCAACGCATTGAGAAACGCCAAAAAGAAACAACTTTAGGCCAATTACAAACTGACTTGGAGCAAACGAGAATAGAGCAGGAATAATGGCTACCAACAGGACACGTATGCTTTGTTAATATGGCATTGTTTTATACTACATGTACCTTATTCATAAATCTTCGTTCAGCACCTGGAAGGATAGTCGAACGTATGCGTGTTGAAGCATTCCTCTTAGATTATTATTATTATTATCTTAATTACATAACGATAACTTAGATACTAGCATTACAGAATATAATACAGATGTTGTATTGTAACTATAATTGTATTTCTTTATATCACAAAGTCTTTTGATATGTAAAAATATATTGACTTACAAGCCCGCGTTATTGAATTAATACTATCTCACAAATACTATGGTTGCATGTTTCGTGGTGTAATAAAATGGCACGAGGGTGGAGGTTTGAGCTACAAGCGTGCTCCATTAAATAACTGTCTTGCGAGTCTTATGTTTAGTAGTTTCCCTATTTGTATTCCGGGTCCTCTTTGGGCTTTCTCCTGGGATCCGCCGCGTCCAAGGCAATTATTACAGGTGGCGCGTCTGGCTTCTGAGTTTGCTCAAACCTGTAATCTGCACCCTTCGTGGGTGGGAACCAAGTCCCAGGCAATCGTATTTGTCGACAGCTAAAAGACAGTTTTAAGTACTGAGGATTTAAAGAAACTCTGCCACTTCCAGAACTCAACCAACCGTTAGTACTTTCAAAGAAGCGTTAGAACTCTTGAAAGAAACACAGTGTGTACTGATTAGCCTATAAATTTGAAGAATGCGACGCATGCTTCCCTTGTTTTATACTTTTGACACTCTTGCCGTACCTTAAAGCGTTAGCGCATATGACGTGCGAAAGTTAATAAATTGAGCGTACGCGAGAACGGACGTAGAAGAGGGAAGGAGGAAAAGGATCGTTAGTTTTGCGACTAAAGTGAACAACCTAGGTATCAGAGGAAAATTGAAGAGAAGACGAGGTCCGTCGCGTGTGGCTTACAAGAGATGTGAGAGAGTGGAGCGTATTGGGAGAAGGCAGTTGCCTTTTCCCTTAATAGGCGTCGTATTCTTTCCGTTCACACCTGCACGTGTTTTGGTCGAAATAGAACCCCGTGGAGCATTCCTGCTGTTCTCTGCAGAAGCAGGTACACTGCTCTGGATTCCAAATCTTTGTATCATTGTTCTTGATGCACTTCTTCTGTTCGTCGACGTTGTTGCACATGCACCTGCACTCTTCCTGCACGTACGATTGTTTGTTGTTGCAATGCTGAAAAAGTAAAGCGAGGCTTAAGGACATAAAAAAAGCAAACATCAGCGTTAATCGGGGTTGCGAGTGATGAATCGCGTCGTAAAAGCTTGCGAACGCGCAACTGCTGCTGATGGCACGCAGAAAAGTGCGTCACATTGCGAAAGCGTCGGCGAGGCGCGATACTTAGGCCGCGAACCGCGCTGTACCGGCTTAAGAAGGAAGATCCCAATTATCGGCTGTCCTCAAATTACCTCCTCCTTAATCCTACAGTCGCACATGCATTTCGTGTGCTCCTCCAGCGGCACGATCTGTTTGCTCCTGTAGTTGAATCCGTCAGACTGATCCACCGACACCACCAGCACCTTGAATCATTAGTGGATTTTTTAATCACTGGCGAGTCGACTATCGCCGACCGGTTCTCCTGTTGACTCACCTCGAAATTTCGAAATTCCGACGCCGTCGGCTGGCAGGAGAGCAACGAGTGGCTGCAACAGCCTCCGCACCTCTTGACGCGCGTGCACGAGGGGTAGTAGATGCTGGATGGATCGGTTTCCAGTTTCAAGGAAACCGGCTGTAACTCCGGCATACATTTCGCTGGAGTCGGCCGTTCCGCGTTCGAGCGTTCCTCGTTCTCTCCCATTCTACCTGAAAATTCGTCGTTTCGTAAGCCATCGTGAAAGTCGTAGTATTAGTCAGAGGATTTCTTTTCGACCCGTTTGCTTCTGAAAATCCCTTGACGTCTGGCCTGGTATGGTTTCTGTGGTCTCGCGTTATACATATTTTGAATATGTGCAGCTATATAAAATAGAAGTCGTCATAGTATTAATAATATTAGATCGTTATAGTATCAGACAAAATGTGAAAAAAGATTTTTCTTATCATCTTCAATGATGTACAAATGCAGCCCAAAAAGTTTTTTAATTCTAGGACGTTTACTTTTTTTTTTAAATAAAGTCCTAAGAATTACCTATATACTTTTGAAGCGATTTGATGGGAAAATACCCTTCAGCTACTGGTTGTGCGAGGAGAGCGCGGCGATGGTAATTCCGATTTTTACGCAGGAAAAGATCTGGAGCGCGCAAGGGTTCCGAAGCGTGGATATCGATAACGATAACGCCGACGATCAAATAAACAAGCAGTCTTTCCAAGAATCAACAGAAGTGACGCGCGACGTCGCGACGGATTTTAATCAGAATGAAATCGACCCGAAGGGGATCTGTGTCAGAGTGATCTCAGCAATCTTTTCAAGCTGGAGATCTCGTCGACCAACATAGAGGAGATCGAGCGGAGCATTAATAGGATAAAATTGGAAGAGGAAATGGCACCTAACCGTCAAAAGCTATCAAGAGATAGTGTGGTCAAGGGGATGGGCCTGTTATCGTCGAGACCAGCACGGTTAAGTACGTCGAGGCTAACGGGCAGCTAGAGTTCTCGCGGAAATTTTGGAAACGAGGCAAGGGTTAAGTCTTATTCATTCGAGTTAGTTTTCGCAACCGGCATCCTACATAATAAGACGGTCAAGGTATCCGTTCGTTTGTTAGAAAAATCTGTTTACAACAAAAATTGTGCTTACCTTAGGCGTCTTATTATACATAGGTAAAAGATAGTAATGCCTGGCAGGGTAGAAAACTACTTAGTACATAATGCAATATCCCCGTTTAATTGGATCGCACATGCTTGGGACGCTTTCTATGTGGCGACGTCGAGCGTCCACTAGGGTGGAACGAAATATAGGGGCAAAATATTTTTCTATTATTCGTGACTTCTAAGAAGAGTGGGCAAAAGTTGCCTTTTATAATGGTATTTAAGCTGCCGAAGTTTGAACGTGATCAACAAATTTTTTCAGGTGCCGCAAACCTTTCAAAAATTAATATTTCAGTAAATATTAATATTTGAAGAGCTTGCGGCACCTCAAAAAATTTTTTGATCACGTTCAAACTCTGGCAGCTTAAATACCATTATAAAAGGCAACTTTTACCCACTATTAGAAGTCACGAATAATAAAAAAATATTTTGTCCCTATATTTCGTTCCACCCTAGCGTCCACACTTGGAGACGTCCGTGCAAATTGCAAATCGCCTATTCCACGTTGATCGAGCCGTCGAGCATGGAGCCGCATCGCAAAAGTGAGAGTGCGAGACGATTTGGCCAGTCAAAAGTGTGGCCAACGAAATCAGTAAGAGACTGGTGCCCAATACCAGCGATTTCGGGGTTTCCTCAAGCACGTGGACTTCTTCCAGGACCGCCAGAGCTTTCTGCAGAATCTCGGAATCGAGATGGCGACCAAAGGCTCTCCTAAACCGACCTTCAATCCCCAATACGTGGAGAATAGACTTGTTTCTAACAAGCCGTGCGTCAACGCGGACGATCGTGACGATCTTGACAGGAAGAAGTTCGTTTTCAACTATCAGATCCATTGGATCAGATACGAGGGTAGTAATAAGTGTAGGATGAATCTTTTAAGCGAGTTCGAGCAAACGAAAGCTTAACAACACAGGATCTTTCCATCGCGAGTCACGTTTTTTTTTTTTTTTATTTAGATAGTGTCAGTGATTCACTTTTTCTCAGATAATTTTTCAGGGAGAAATGGTTGTAAGGAAAAACGACCCATGTCACAATTTCAAAAAATTTGAGTTTATGCATTAATTCAACTGTAGAATATTGGATGTATTTATCAGAAAAAAATGCATGAAAACGAATTTTATACGTTGAAAAAAAATAATGCAATTTAACCGAAGTCCAATATTCAATTAATACGCATTTGGCAAAACAACGTAAGTCCACAAAATTTGGAGAATACGACGTATCTTTCCTTTGTGATCGCTTTTTATTTTCTATTTTTATTTATCTGCATATACTATAACGTATTTTGTGTAAGATAACATTGGAAAAACATAATTAAAAGTGTATTTAAAAAATTGTTTCGTATACTTAATAAGTAGACTAATAAATGAAAAAAAAGGTTGACATTGTTATCCATTGTATTCACTGAGAAAAAACCTGAATGCTGCCAAATTTTGCGGCGTGATTACAGGAATGACCCGTTAACTGCGACACGGTCAAGCAGAATAACACAAGTCCAGTGGACTTGTGTAATTCTGCTTAAAGTGTATGTAAATTATTACTATTTCGTTTATTATTATTTACGTTAATTATACGGATATTGAATATTATGCAAAGTGAAGGAAATATACGTTTATATCGTAAGAAGGAAACAAGGAAACATTGCTAATAAGATGAATTGGTGTTTAGAACTTTCAACGACAATATCTCGAAAGTGAAAACATGTGACATGGGTCGTTTTTCCTTACAACCATAGATTTAGTTCTTAAGGTTTAGCATGCTTTTCTTTAGAAATCGCTCGCCTGTACCGATTTTGGGCTTGCAGAGTATTTTACGGTCCCAGTTTGTCAAGCATGGATTCTTTTACGTTTTAAGATCGCGTATACGGTTTATCGAATGATCTCACGGTGTTTAAACAATGGAATTGTTAGGCGATACCGCTCGGTTTAACTGGTTTATCTTGCCGAACAATGTTTGCTGCGGTTGTAGGCTGATTTATTTCCGATGGTTTGCTCGTTAAACATCGAGGGATTCACGGTGGCAGATGGCACTGCACGGTTTCCCGATCAACATCGCAGTATTTTTTTTTTTCAATATTATGCGATGTTATACTTATTACTTAGTTGCGAAGTGACAACTTTTAGTTCCCCCTAGATCGAATAAAGTGCAGTCTACGAGATCGCGTTGACTATGTTTTTCTCTCGGACACGTACCAGTCAACCGGTTTTCCTTACGGATATTAATTCCTACAGATTCATAATGAGAATCTCGCGTACTAATAAGTTATTTAAGTAAAGTACTTACCAGCGAGGAAGGACGTCTTCGGCACACCCTTCACGAGGGTGAGAAACTCGTCCATCGAGTCTAGGGTGCTGATTTCTTTGGCCAATTGCAGCTCTTTCTGGAAAAAGAAACAATGGGGCATTCTTGATACAGGAAGCATGATCAGTGGAAAGTTCCAGTTCTTTCGAGCGTATCGCGGCATTGTCGATTAGATTGCCGACTGATCGAGATAGTGACAAATCGATAACGCGTGGATACTGAGTTTAGATCGTCACGGATAATTTTGACCGGGGAATACTCTCCGTGCTCGCGCATTATTGCAATCCGTCGCGCGTGTTTCGTAGTCAGTCTTCGGATAGAGGACACATTTTTTCTACGAAGAACGTGGTAATCGACTGCTTTTAAATCTGCTTTGCTTAAGAATTACCGTACCTAGTTTGTCATGCATGTCGCGAGCTACCGAGTTGCGCGAAGATTGGTTAGTTAGGTAAATATCCAGGCGCATGTGTTCCGGACAGTTCAACTTTTTGGGGAATCAGAAAGTAAGAGTTTGACGATTAAGAGAAAGGATTAAACGAAGCTTGTTTGATCGAAGAGAGAGGAATGTCCGAGCGAGATATGTCTCGATGAAATTATTGGGGTATTCCCCGATATCAATCTCGATCCGTGAATCAACGGCTCCCATTGCGGATGCTCGAGTGACTAAAGTTAAAGAACAGATTACCCAGCGGATCGCAGGTCAATTATCCGGGAAAGTTGAAAAATTTTGCACTTTCCCGGAGCCTATATTTAGAAGGCCATTAAATGCATGCAGAGCCACGGGCGCCTAACTCTTCAGCGTGCAAAGTCGTTTTTCCACATCTCGAACCTGCGTCCTTCGGCTTGGAACTGGTTTCTGAACAAGTCGCTATCACACTCGAAAAAGGAACGAACGGGCGAAGAACCGATTTCTAAGAAGCTATCCTGTCGGCGTTAATGTAGGTACCTCCCGATAAAAGTCCGATCGAAACGATTTTCCGGGTACCACGAGCCGCGGCTGTCCCACTTAGGCGAATGAAATTCTTTCGGGCGGGTTCAGTGTCAGCTTAAATAATTTCGACAGGCGTACAAGAAATCGGCAACGGTACGCCGAGTATTCTGATAGACAGATTACGCGGACCGTGATTTGCATAATCTCGAAATGTCTCGTCTCTAGTCATTATACTTTCTCGGAACAGGTAGCTGTTTATTGCTCCGTGGAAATTCAACCGCGGCTTTCAAAGGTCGCTCGTAATAACCGGCGCCAGCCGTGATTCTACAATCGCGTTACAACATTCAGGGTATATACGAGTATGCTCGATAAAAACAGGGTATAATTGCATTGTGATAGGAGCTACTTAAAACTCGGCGAAATGGAGGCTGCTGCGACCTTGCCGGAAGTGTAGGCTTCGAGTCGTGCGAGTGTTTTATTAATGGTAACCTAAATTTCTCTCGTCTTTCGGCTACGAATCCGTCGGTTCGATGGTTCCTCGATCGTTTCTTCTATTCGTTGCATATATTTCAATCAATGCCGCGCCTAGAGGGAGGGAGGGGGGGGGGGGGGACAAGGGTCCCTGGCACCCCCCAAAGAAGTGGCTTTGTAAAAAGGAAAGAAAACTGGGTTTCATTCTTTAAATAAATTTTCATAATTTTATAAATAATACTTTTATCCGTTCGACTCGTCTCCCCCAGATTAAATCCCGAGTGCGCCACTGAATACTGATTCCAATGCTATCCCGCAACTGTGCCCGACACCTTCGCTACCAACTCTTCCGTTATCGAATTACCGATTTCTCTGATTCACGCCCGAACGCCCCGCGAAACTCAATAGACGCTAGGTAATCGGCCAAGAATTCGCACAGACGCCAGCTGACGTATAATCGATTGGCCATCGAATCGCGGACATCGTGACCAGCGCTCTAAGCGAGCAGCTCACGGCGAGGTTTCCACCTCGATCTCGTTACATCCTTGACATTAGTGTCACCCGGCCTTCGACGTCACCCAGGTCTTTACGGGAAAACGAACTAGCTCTCGATAACAAGGATGTCGTAACACCGACGTCTGTCGCCGATCAAAAGGAATCGGCACCTGCCTTTCGATTGTTGCTCCCATTAACGAGCACCGGGACCGAGGAGGGGCAACGAAACTGACACGGATGACTGACTTCCCGCGTAATTTGCCGACCCGAGCGTATATACATACCGTGGGCCCCGTCTCGCAACGCGTAACGCACGATTTTCGCCTGCTTGCGAAACACCGCAGGCCAACGATTAAAAGTCCCGACGCGTGTCAACCGTGCGAATGACGCCACACTATCTTTCCTCCGCGACGCGGCGAGATCGGTTTTCAGGCTTATCCGCTTCCAAACGCATCCTGCACGCTCCTCAGCGATCTCCACGGCATGGCACAAGATAATTGCGCTATTTACCACGGGGAGAACGTGGGAGTGTTGCAAGCCTCGAGCTCGTGAACGGAGACCTGCCTCGCGATTAACCCGCGCAACGTCGGAGATTCTCGCGCACTGGGATCGCTTCTCAGGTTCATCAAGGTGCATCGATTTACCGACAACTGGCTGCCACGTGCTACCCTCGTCGTCGGCGAAGGATTCCATCCCTCGTCGTCGGAGTCCGGAAACACCAAGCTGTCTGGATCACCCTGGTATCCCGTGTACTTCTGGGCCACCACCAGTCCAGTGACCAGCATCATCACGATGATCACGGTGGCGAACGTTCTCTGTGTCGATTGCGGCATGTTGGCGCGGGGGGCCTGGTTCATCGGCTGCCGTTCGATCTCCACTGAAACGTCAAAGAACGGACGATGCCTGATTGAGATAGTGGGCGAAAGAGCGGCGGGGATCGTCAGAGGATCGAGGATAATCGTACGCACAGGTATCTCCGCTGGCGATTTGCTGGTACGAGGATTGGAACGTCGATATACCTACACCTGTTCACGAGCCACTGGGTCCCGCGGCTCTCATTGCACTCGACGCACCGGGAAAAGCGCGAAGAAAACACGCGCGCACCTGAGCAGGTTCCTCTGCTCGCGTCGCGATCGACTGCCGAAGCGAATACGTTCCGGCGCGTATTTCTGGCCACACACACGCGACCACACGGCACACTGGCTCACGTACGAATCGCAATAGAGGCACAGGCGCGTCGCGGGTACCGCCGGTGGTCGCCTGTGTTTTTCTTTTTCGCGCCCGCCGTTGCGGCCTTATCAGTACGAAAGTGTTCGTGTACATCGGCTGTTATCCGCCGTGCACGTAGATAAATGCCATTTTTCTTTGTTGCCCGACGGAACCGGCCCATTCGATCGCGCTGCGGTAATGGAACGGTGATAATGAACTTCGTTGCGCAATGAGTTCGGTACTCGGGACTATGATGCATCTGGTACATTTTTGGCGGGATTAAGAGGCAAGTTAGTCGCTGGACGAACGGATTTTCAGACACGAGGACGGGTCTAACGAGTGGCGTAGGTGTATTAATTTGCATGTAGAGAAACTATTCTCGGATTGCCCTCCATAGCGAGATTCCTCAAGGTAGCGATTTATTAAAAAAAAGTTGGACGTGATCGGTTAGATCGGACGGGAGTTCGCGGATGGAGCTGGTGGAATACCGATTGTGAAAGTGCTTGGGATACGATTGGGGGAGTTTCGTAAGCTCTCTTGGTTTATTAATTACCGTGATTTGATAGTACATTTCTCTTTGGTTTCTAGAAAATGTTATACAGTTTCAGGTAGTAACTCGGTGGAAAATTTTTCTTGAAACTTGAGCAAATATTTTAAGTCGATCTTCTGATACGATTTATAGATACTCGTGATTTGCGTTTCTGTAGATAGCTCGTCGCTTTGAAATGTTTCTAGGTGAAGCATGAACTGAATATTAAAGCATTTGTGCTTTAATTGGCTTTACAGTTAAGGGAATTGCTTAATGCCCATTCTAATTGTTTCCAAATTGCTCCACTCTCGCAGATCTCATTTTACTCTTAACATCATAAAGCACTTTGTGAATCATACCGTCGTGAATGATAGACATTCCGAGCATTATAACGCTGTCTCCGTCTACTGTGATATATTAAAGCGTGTTGGTCACCCAATTTTTTGCAGCGCATCCTAGAACACATAATCGCAATTTCATTCCTGGCGATGATTCAAATAAACTTTTGAAACTAATTCTGTCTTTTCACTTAACTCGGACATCCTATTAAAATTAATAACAGCTGTGTTTAAATACATACTTACTGGATTATGTGTCCTCCAACATACTTTTGTAATCAATATTATATAGGCATACATTTCATTGATAGTAATATCTAAACTGATATAGTTTCAGCTGATGTTTTTGTATTATTGTATTTGTTTCTTCAGTACAAATAGTATAATTTATATACTTCTTGTTAATCTTAATTTTAGCTTTAGTTTAGCTTTGTTTTTATTTTATTTACTTTTATTTTGTATTTATCTTTAGTTTTAGTTATAATTTATATGTGTTAATTGTGAAATAAATGAGTATATTTGGAACATAATATTTAAGTAATACATAGATAATACAAAATAGAAGCTTTTTGAACAATGCTTTGTGGCTCGATCGAGATCACGCGGCGACTGATTGCTAATCGATATAGACCGGGAGTCGACTACATAGCGCAGCCTATCGTCACGAATCTCTATCAATATGTAATCCTTCTTTTTTACTTCTTATCATTGTACCCTTTAGGGTACGATACCCGTGAAATAATAATAATAATAATAATAATAATATAATTTAAATAATTAATATATATATAATTTATAATAATATTTTATTATTGCAACTCCAACACTTGGAGGCAATACCAAACCGGCGATTTATTTGAATATTCAAATTTACCCGAATAATAATTATACTACTATGAGAACTTCGATCAATTATATTACGATTCTCCTATTAATCGAAAATGCACGGTTAAAGAAGGTATAAGTCACGATATTTGATTCGATATAAAATAATTTATTTTATATATACCAGGTCATGGACGTTCATGATTACAGTAAAGAAGTATACATATTAAATACAAGTATTGTGTTTGATCCTGAGTGAAGGTATCGAGTGATCAACGATGCACGAATGGTTTACTTCGAGTAAACGTAATTATCTCTACCAAGGAACTGCGTAGAATCTTCATACCCGAAGCTTACTGTAACGAGACGCAGATCGTGTATACAATGAGTAGACTTAGAATAATTTTCATAGGAGACTTCCGTTGTCAAACAATTGTTTACCATGTAATTGCTTCGTGCCGTTATGATCTTTCTGCATCCCACATTTGGCATCCACTTGTACCCCGATGGACAATGGGCCCTCCTTTTGGGAAACGATACGGGTTTCGATTCCCCTCCGACGATCAAAGCCACGAGCAGAAAAGCGAGGATAATTAGACGTAACGGCGCCATCGCGCGTGCAAGAGATGCAACCGGTTCTTAACGCAACCCTCTGTAACTTCGCGTTAGCCTAGATTTCGGCTTTCTACAAAACAAATTAACAACCGGCACGGGGGACAATGAAAACACGGGCGACATACCTCGCCTTTTAACGTAACTTCCCTCTCCCTTTCCTGCTGATTCCATCTAATTTGCGGTTACTGTTCATATCTTGCTCACGCACAATGCGGTTTCGATTTGATAATCGTGGCAAATATGATTTTTTTTTCTACGTCACCCACGATAAAACGGTCATTAACGACGCTGGAATTCTGCGAGTATGACGTTCGATTCTCGAAAGTCACTTGGTTTGTTCACTGAGCAACAGTTGGTGGGAAGTATCTCGTCGAATTATGATATTGTGTCTTAAATAGTACTTTTCTGTTCTGCAAAGTTAAGTCAAAGGTTGCAGCAGGCACGAGGTAGGTATAGGATAAACCACAGACCAGGTATAGGATAGACTTATCATCCAATGTAATTTTGTGTCACATGTAAGAGTCCCCTTACAATTTTCGTGTCACACCCGACGTTATCGACTCAGTCTAAAATAAGATACAATGCTACGAGTGGTAGAAATTAAAATTAAATCTTATAGTATTATGACTAATTTCAAGAAACATGTTGCACAATTCCATTCACTAACAGATTTTCATACATGAAATTATGTTGTAACATTTGTCCTATTTTGTATATGTAATAGACAAGTCAGGTTACTAAAACTATTTTTCTTGTTACTGGTGAAACTTGGGAATATTTCGACGTGGACAGGAACTTTATGTGGGCCAAATGAAGGAAACCTCAACAATGAACACAAGAAACTAATTATTTTATATAACTTATACTTTATTGTAACACTGTAAAGGCCTTTTACGCGAATATGTTGAGAGAAACTTGAAACAAACTGTATTATTATTCAGAAATACCTTTTACATATTCCTATCCAAATTCCAAACTTTCAATTTCAAATATCTATGGTATTTCCTTAAGAATACCATAGATTCCCTTTGTAAATAAGTCGATATTGAAGAAACTTCTGCAACTAGTGCCTATGGAATATTATCCAGAAATTACAAGCTTCGAGGTCGCAATACTGCAGAGCTATCTTAACACAGTATCTTTTGAAAGCAACATAGTAACGGAGAATTGTTTAACGCAGAGGCACAGAAGTTTCGAAAGGCCCTTGAAAAGTGCTGCTCTTGTTTGCTACTTTAAGGCGACGCCATCGAAGCTGAAATTTAGAATACCTCTTTCGGCTTCATGTCCTCCTGATATATTGGTCCAAAAACTGGCCAAAATTTTCAGAATGCTCTAAAATCAGGCTTCGTAACAGGATAACATGACATGGAAAGAGGCGGTGCAAAGTAACGTCTCTGGAGAGCGACTTAGAGACAGAGAACTGTTTGATGCAGAGCGAAGTAGAAGCCTCGTACGAAAGTCGATAGAGTTTGAGAGTATGGTATGTTTAAAATAGTGCATTTATGTGAAAATTTTTTAAAAGCAACTCAGTGTGGAAGGATCCTTTTAGGTATTCTTTTTAGTAGGTCTTTTATATATGATTTGGAACAGGAAGAAGTAAGTAGTAGATGAAAGGCTGATTAAATAATAATACTCTTTTATCACTTAGCTGCATTTTATTCAAATAAGTGAAATGCAATACAATGAAATCTTACAAGCGTAATTGGATAATTCGGATGAAGCAGTACCATGTGCAATTTTTATATCGATGAACACAGCCGAAAATGCAGCCAATGATTGCATTTAACGCGATTTATGTAAAAATTCCTTACCTGTAAAGCAGAAATATACATGATTAATAATCGCTCTAATTACAATACGTATGATTAGTAACATCGCATCGGCTCACTCTAAACAAGTCACACGTATACAGGCACGCACACCCTTCAGCATTTCAAGAGATTTCAGAGTAGTGGCTGAGTTGGACGCTGTTCATGAACAGAGGCCGCTGAATTCAGTCCTCAAATTTTGGGTCGGTAACACAGTTTGGGTGGTGACACGAAGTCCCGTAAGGTGTTAGGTCTATCCTATCACAGACGAGGTATAGGATAGACATATCACCTTATGGATGATTGTGTCGCCTCCCAAACTGTGTTACCGACCCATATTTTGAGGACTGAATGTAGTGGCATCTGCTCATGAACAGCGTCCAACTCAGCAACTACTTTGAAATGTGTTGAAATGCTGAAAGGTGTGTATGTGCTTGTATACGTGCGACTTGTTTAGAGTGAGAGAGTTTGACATAGAAGGCAGGCTTTTGTTACGCTATGCTTTAGCTCGGTTTGTCAACGACTCACGCGGATGTCTCTCCGAAAATCCATTTCGGGGATCAAGACACTATAGCGTTCAAAAATGATATTTCTTCAAAGCTCGTGCGAGCTATAAATTGCAAGATGACATTGTTTATTAGCACTTTGCGTGTAGTAGAACCCTTTCACGTATCGTACCCCGCAAAGTATTAAACATTGAAGCTGTTATTCACATTCCCGCAAATTTCTAATGCACTGTTTAATCAGTCTAGTGAAGTAATAATAATTGGATTCTATTTGTAATTCTTAAAAGCCTCGCAGAAAGTTGCATAATGCATGCATAACTGCAAATCGAGTTACTTTTCAAACACGCATTGTGAAATAAAATTTTGTCTAGCAATGGACATTGCTATATAATATTATTTCTGGCCTTGACGAATTTCAAGTTAGCTGGGAGTCGGCCGAGCGCGACAAAAACATCAACAACCTCTACCAAAGTCACTACATCGCCGAACGGTGTGCCTTAACAGTTCGACTTTGTCCGCGACGGTGATCAGATCACTAAATATCTGTGGATGTTACAGTGCATACTATTTCCTGATTTCTCGATTCCTACATCAATTCGTTCGACTACTGGACTAAATAGAACACCGTTTAACAAGATTTCACTAGAATATACATATCATCTAGTAGACTTTTTGACAGAGTTGCCTAGTGTTTGATTACATCTCGCAGTGATAAAAATACGTGTATAAGGTGCGGGGTGCACGACAGTAGTTGTGAAAAGTGAAAATTTTGCAATGGACATTGCTATATAATATTATTTCTGGCCTTGACGAATTTCACGTTAGCTGCGAGTCAGCCGAGCGCGACAAAAACATCAACAACCTCTACCAAAGTCACTACATCGCCGAACGGTGTGCCCTAACAGTTCGACTTTGTCCGCGACGGTGATCGGATCATTGAATATCTGTGCAGTTACAGTGGATATTATTTCGTCATTTTACGATTCCTGCATCAATTCCATCGATTACTGGACTATATGGAAGGCCCTTTAACAAGATTCTACTGCATTACACTCGGTATCTAGAGGACTGTGTTGGAAACACTTTACTCGAGTCCGAACACATCTTCCCACTGTTGAGAGATGTTTAAAAGCGTGAAGTGCTTTTGTAATCGTGTGCAATGCGATTGTAGAGTCAGTATTTATTTCGCGATAAAGTATTTCGTAGTGCACAGTGGCCCTGCGTGTTAGTAACGTGAACGCGACCGTAGAATCAGTGCTTCTTCATCGCGAAATTAATGCGACATATTTGTGAGTGTGACACGTTCTATTTGGTACTGACCCTGCAGCTGCGGGACATTGGCCTGCAGATCGAATAGCTACTACTGAAGGGGGATGCTTGTCTGCATGGATAGCAGTGATACTGTTGCAACGAACGGTGAGTGATACCTACTTTTTCATTCTTTCAATCTTTCTGCATGCCATCGAACAAAATTATTGCTGTAGCGAGCGTAGTGACCACGAATACATACTTAACCCTTGTGTACGCAACCGGATACCCGGGTACTCATTTCTGTTTCCTTTAACAATTTTTAATGTTCTTGTAAAAATATCGACAAACCGCTTCGGCTCCCCATTCTGTAGACATTTTTACGTCGATTTACGTTTTGAAAATAAAAATTTATTCATAAAATTTTAAATAGTAAAACTTCAAACTTATATACACGCTTGTTGGATAACCGGGGTACCCGGGTACCCATATAAGACAAGCTTGGAGTTAGCTGAATTGAGGGCTCGGATGCAATAAGGGGACTAGCGCTCGAAAATGCGAAAAAGAATTGTCCAAACGCGAAGAAATATTGGAAAATTAAATGTTGTTAAACTGTATTTTAAAAAATATAGTGTTGTAAAGTACGTCACGACACACATTTTTTCTACAAGTTACACTTCTCAAGTTTAATTAAATTCGAGTCATTAGATTCTCTTAATAAAACGTGAATGGAAAGCATTAATTTATTACGGATTTTCAATTATATAAGTTAAAGTTCTTTCTCATACAAATAATAATAACTAAGATTGACAGTTGATATTTGTACTACTTGGTCACTATGCTCGCTACTTCTACTTTTCTCTCTCCGTACAATATTAAAATCATAATGCACCGACATTAAAAACACTAGTGGCAATGTTACGAGAAATAAAAAATGACACTATTACCTCCTCGTATCTGGACCTCACATGGTGCCTTTATAAAATAATAGTATAATAATAAATGACAGCTGCCAAAGTGGCTGGTGTTTAAACTTAACTTTCTTTCTCCCAAGCATTAAAATGACTTTATGCTACTAAACCTAAAGTTTTATACATCGCGGAAGAACATGTCCGCGTGCTTAGGTTCAACTAGCCATAGTTCTAGCAATAAGTCTTAGCTTAAGAACTTTAGTCGTAAGACTTTTTCCAAATTTTCAAAAATGCGCAAATCAGTGGTCGAACATGGACCAGAAATATATTTCGTAGAAATGGGTCACTTTCGTAGGTACCTCCATGTTGGTGTGCTCGGACAATTGGTAACGTTTCCCAAGCATTGCGACTTGCGAAACGGAATCAAAGACTGAAGCCTACGATCTAGGTTAAGGGCCCAGATCGAGCCAAACTTACGTTCAGTGACTTTGGTTCGGTCTCGGTAGCTAATCAGAATTTTATTCTGTTTCGGGTAGGTATTTCTTCGATGGTTTTGTATGACTCGGTGCCCTTGTCATGCATCTCATCGATCTGTTTCCATTCCCTGCTCTTATTTATGTATCTCGACGATGGTTTTGCATGCTCGTGCGTGCTCATCTATAGGTCGAAATTATCTCGATTGGCACCAACTCACTAAGTGTTTTCTTAATTTTCTTCCAGGCCGACCACATCATTACAAACATAACGTAGTTGATTGTTTGAGCTTTTCTGGTTCAGCCCTTCGCTGGGAAGAGACTTAATAAAATAACACATTTAAAAAAAAACTAGTGAAAAGTAATATTAATAGTGAAAAATGATAGTGATAGACGCTCAAAGGGGCCACTCCTTTCTTCTATCAATCTTGAGAATCATTAAGCGCCCAATGTGGCTGCTCGAAATTTTTCTTAATGTCTGAATTGCGTGGCGCTCCATACGGCTGCCTGGAATTTAGAGGAAATTTTTTGGAACTTGTTTAAATACAAATTGTTTGTTTCAGTAATAGTGTTTGTGATCGCCCGTAATGCGATCGTAGAGTCAGTGCTTTCGCGCAAGTAAAACTAGTCGAGAGCTCCGGTGCTCTAATAGCCTTTTCACCGCGAAAGTAGATTCATGCACGAGTCCAACTAGAGCTGCTGGGCTGAGGGCTAAAGGGGTGCTGGTCAGAAGGGTGCTGGTCTCGGTGTTGCTGGTCAGGGCTTATGAGTTTGCAGAGATGCAGTAGTCTTGATGACAGCGAACGGTTCGTCACTTTATAATTCTTTGAATGCGGGTGCACGCAATAGAACAAAATGGTTTCTGTAGAAAATGTAGCGTAGCCAGCTCTTTCGATTCTGGCCATTCCAACACAAATACGCGACAAACAGGAGCCCATTTCACATGGTCGGTATTCGTTTCGGGAGCTCTTATGTAATATTTCGCGAATATGGTCTAGGGCGTCTAGGCAGTAGCCTCATGACGTGGCTCTTTTCTAAACCACATTCACGAAATATTGCAGAAATGTTCCTAAAACGAATGCCAATTATATGAAATGAGCCATTAACCGCTGCACATACGTGTTGGAAAGAGCAGTATCCAATGAGCCGACCATACAAGGTACTCGTAGATAGTGACATGCATGTGTCTGTCTTAAAATCAGAAAATTAAATCAATACAACAGTTGCTCGCGATTTTTACAATTCCGATTAATAATTCGCAAAATAATCGAATCGATCGAGTCGAGTAGAGTCACGTTGAAAAATTTGAAAAGGTTCCAAGTGAAACCAATCTTCCTAGCAATCTTGCAGTCTAGCAAGATCCTTTGTGATCGCGCGTAATGCGATCGTAGAGTCCCCGCTTTTTTCGCGTCCATCTACGTATTTTGCAGAGCACCGCGGCTCTTAATTAGAGTAGTACTACCGTGAATTTGGAGTCAAATTTTTGCGTATCTGTGACTTGTCCAGAGCACCGAAGCTCCAGTTGAAATTTCTTCGCGAAAGTAGAGCCACTTTTTTGCGCGTGTAAAGTTCGTCCAGAGCACCGGCGCTCTAATTGTTTTTTTATCGCGGAAGTAGAGTTAAATTTTCGCTTAGCTTCAATTTTCAGCGTAGACTTACCAATGAGATTCTAGGCCCTAGAGAGGGCCTGTCGTGGGCCCTGAAGAAGACCCAAGACATGGGCCCTAGAGAGAGCCTAGCGCGTGGGCTCTAGAGAGGGTCCAAACGGGGGGTCCTAGAGAGAGCCTAGCGCGTGGGCTCTAGAGAGGGTCCAAACGGGGGGCCCTAGAGATTGGGCCCAAAGCATGGGCCTTAGAGAAGACCTGCAGCATAGGCCCTAGAGAGGGTCTAGGGTCACCACGCTAGCTTGGAAGATAGCGATGATGACTGGGTGGACCGTATTCGCTGACCGGTGAGTCATATTTTGTACTTGCATACGATAGTAGACACGAGTACCTTGTATTCCTGGATAGCAATCTTTGTGCGTGCAATTTTGGAAGGGTAAGCATCCTTCCTAATTGCACGCAAAAAGATTTTGCCCAACGAGTCCATTCCGAGAGCAAGAAATGTAAAATAATTGAAATGGCGCGTTTAAAATACAAGAGCGCCAAGTATTTTGAATAAAATATTTATTCGTATTAAAATATTTATTTGTATAAAGTTATATCTGCTTAATATTATTTAATACATTTTTCTCTTTGATGGGTTAATTAAAATGTCCGCGATATGAGTAATGGAATGTATGAACACAGCATTTTAGCTGTGTATATGTAGTTGTGTCATCTTAAGCACAGTTGGAAAGCACCTTTATGTACTTGCAGCTTATATTGATTTCACATCTTTTTTTTATTTTGTAATTATTATTATCTTCTATTTTTTGTGATTTATTTGATTTCATGTACTTGGCGTAATTTTTTTACTTTTTTGAAGTTTTTTATGGGGATCTCACTTCTTTTTACAAAGATAATTTGCATTGGGAATGACCTCAGATAATTTTTAATATTATATTTACTATTATCTTCTATTTTTTGTGATTTTTTATTTGTTCTTCTATTTTTTATGATTTATTATTATTATCTTCTATTTTTTGTGATTTATTTTTTCATGTACTTGGCGTAATTTTTTTACTTTTTTGACTCGTGCAGCAGGGTTACTTTCTCTTTCAGCTGTTGAAATAATTCTCTTCGTCTGCATCGTTAACTGAAAAATAGGACACATTTACTAATTATATAAATTATCACACGTGCTCATTGTCAAGATCATTGAATGAATAATTGCGTATGCAAAACCCTACCTGCAAATTTGTGCGTACATAGTCTGACGTAGATCATACTGCATCATCTTCTGCTTAGGTTATCTGTAAATATATATAAAAGCCACATTTTAGTTATATACAACTTAACGTAGTAGAACTTACTTATATAGAAATAGAGTAGCCTTTTCCTATAGTGAGTGTAGAGACTACATAATGTGTCCGAAGGAGGTAAGAGCGTATGACAGAAAGTCTTATTGCAGAAAATTTAAATAAATGCTTATGGTAATAATTCAGCGAACATGAACAAAGAGATCCAATATTTTCAACACACAATTTATTGGTGTTGGAATAAAATTAATTTACTATGTTTATTGGTGAATTGAAATATTGTTAATGGGAATCTAAAAAATTAATGAATTAATGAATAGCGTGGCAACTGCTGTGTATTTTATTAAAGTATTACGAATGTTTTTCACAAATGATTGAAAAGCATTAAGGGAGATGTGTTTTCAGCGTATTTTCTTCACTAATGTGACTTGCTCTACATTGCAAGCAGTCCACCATAATCTATTTTCTTAATAATTCTTAATGCTATGTCTTGACAAATTTTGTCGATTTACCTGATTTGACAAATTTCCAGAAACTTGTACGAAACAAGATGCTCTGTCTATCTATCTAATCTTCTCCGGAGAACCTCCAAACTTGTGCATCCCCTTCATATCTATCCATCCAAGCCTGTGCGTCCCCTTCAATTCTATATCCAAGCCTGTGCGTCCCCTTCATTTTTATCCAAGTCCTGGGCGTCCCCTTCATTTCTATAATATTAAGCTTTACATAAAAACTCTAAATTGCTGGTATAAAAATATCTGGCAATTTAAATGCAATGCAATTTGTTACAATATATATATATTATTTTGTACATGCGTGGTATTATTTTGTACATGCATGGTACAAATTTCCAGAAACTTATGCGAAAGCTTATATGCGGTTTACATAAGAAAAATGCCTTTAAATTTAGAAAATATTGCAGGCGTGATGAGATATTAATGAAATAAGTTTCAGGTTAGGTTGGAATAGCCGTTTCTCGAGTAAATGATAGCGGTAGCGACAGTCGACATATACAGGGTGTCTTTCCTGTACTTGGCGTCGAGACGCTACCGCGTCTCTAGATATTGATAGTGATAGTGAAAAGTGATAGTGACAAAAGACATCTAAGGAAGCCTAAGCCTAATAAATTAGCCAATTTATTATAGTTGAAGTATTTAAGGCCCCATGTAAAATCGCCCAGTAGTCACTGAATTTTATTAGCTTTGTTGCTCGTTTGCTGGCTCCTCATCTCCGGTGAGGAGGTGGCCGCTGCTTCCGTTTCCGGAAGCAAGTGACTGAGCATGGAATTAGTGTGGGTGGATCAGTTTTTGATCCCCTGGTGTTCTGGTCGAAAGGGAAAAGTTTCGGGCGTAGGGGGTGTACCTTTTGGTACACTGCCTGCGTAAGTCACCCGGACCGATTACCCAATCTCGGCGTAAAACGGCTTGAGTCAGGTCAAGTGTTTGCTCCTGTCGAGACGCATCGGAGCAAGAGGAATCGTATGGGAGACGCCAAGCGCTTTTCCGTGAGTAGTGTTATTATTGTCACAGACGAGGTATAGATAAATAAACCGGAATAGGACAGAAAGGTTAAAAGGCGAATGTGACATCGTTTTATTTTCATCCTCTTTTGTGTTCATACGACGATCTTTAAATTGTTACTTTAACAGAAACATTTGTAAATCGCGGGCTCCGACTCTCAAAAAATTACCTACTTTTACCTGTGCTGAATTCTAGTTCCTACCACGCGTAGCGTTACAATCTTATTTTAGACTCAATCGATAACGTTGGGTGTGACATAAAAATGGTAAAGGGGCTCGCGAGCCCCCCGAGCGTGTGACATAAAATTACATTGCGTGATGGGTCTATCCTATACCTGGTCTGTGCTTTCAGTACACTTTATTATCGACAAACTACTTTATTTTGAAAAGAAAAGTTTACCTGCTGTAGATTACTTAACCTCAGGTGTTAAGCTAGGTCCTCACATTTTCTGCTGATGGTAAACCTTCGTTATATTGCATAATTACTACAGTATTTAAACTCATGATGGGTACGATTCATATCAAGCAAAACAAAAACACTACTTTATATCTAACATATTTCATAATATCTTTTTATTTATTCGCGACGATCGGGAAGTTGCGAACAATCGATAACGTAATTTCCTTTAGACAATATCTCGCAGCTGGCCAATCTCAGTTTCCTAAGCTCAAACGATTGTTTGTCGTATCAGCTGCGTCTAATCTTCATTTACATAAGCTTCTTATCGGATTCCGCGTTTATATTGCTACTTGGCTCGTTGGATCATCGTGTAAACGTCCTTACCGACGCTACATCGTGGGAAGAAGTATCCATGGATTCGTTATCAGCACCAGCCGCAAGGATCGAATGGTGGGGATAAGCGTTCGGAGAATACGCATCTGAAACAGAAACGCGAGCATCTTGAGAGTCCCCCATTATTGCTTCGTTAATCCGTATTGCGCGACCGATTTCTATCGTTTGACCGTAGAATTTCAACTATCAGCAGTCTCTTATCGTACATTTTTTCTCACAACGGTCTTGAACAGTCGCTTCGCCTTTCGTAACAAGGCTACAAAAATTAAACGAAACTGCGTCATATTCTGCCCGGAGGAACTCACAAGAGCGGAGACGAAAGAATCCCAAATACCGCCCGGCGTGAACTTTGCGGGGCCGAGTTCCAAAATTGTGCGGGGCTCGAAAAACACGTTTCCATGTTTCTAAATTTTCTAATCATAAATATCTACGCATGGGGCCCCGCAAAATTTATTATTAGCTTTTCGTGGGATCGGCTTCGGGGAACGCGCTGGAGCCGCCTCGCACCGGCCCTGTACTTACATCGTGAACGTGTTAAGATAGGAGAGCTTGTAAACAAAGCGTGTATCGAGGAATTTGGATGAATCGTTTCAAAGTACTCACTTAGAAGACAGCCCTGCACCGACTGCCGATCTTTATTTTGTCCGGCGGGCAGTTTACCGGGACGTTGATGAACGATGCACCGTCGATCCATCCAGGGCTGATCTTGGCGGGCTGGAAGGACAAGAACCGTTTTTCCTCCTTATTCGGCGCGGAGCTGACGACTGTTGTCGCGCACATGGGCAGAATCAAGAGAAACGCCACCGTCAGTGCTACGATCCACGATAGTCTCATGTTGCGTGCGAGCTGGCGGACCGACTCGCTCTCTTCTGGCTCGTCGAGGTCGCACAACGCCGTTCCGTGGAAATGTTGCGCTGAAGAGGGAGTCGAAGTGTTGGTCGAGCGTCGTTACTCAACTGGCATCGACCAGCGGGACTTTGCCAAGCGGATTCAGAGGGACGAAGGCGTGACAGGCTGGTGTCATCCCTATCGATCAAGAACTTTTATGATTCCCCGCTGGCCGTCGCGGTGGAACGTGCTTTATCACTGTCGAGTTTTCACTGGGCCGTCGCTCGCTTTCCTATTACCACTGATAGTCGGGAAGGCACGATTTCACAGAAGCGGGAATCGCGTGGATCATGAGAGGACTTGCTCGGCGGGAGCGGCTCGAGAGATTGTCTTATCGGAGAAACGATGCTAATAAAAACGGCGTTATCGCGCGATACGGCACGGCGCGTCGCGTGGACTCGAGAGATCCATGTCATGTCACTGTTTCAGCGGCTAGGGATTCTAACTGGTGCTTAACCCGAACCGAAACAGGGGGGCGCAACATTGGTTAATTGGTAATTTAAGAATATTGAATTTTTTTGTGAAACAAAAGGCTTTCGTTATTCAACAAATAGCTACAGAAAATTTCACACCCTGTCGAAAATTATATTTTAAAATAAGTATCTATAATTAAATGCAAAGGGTGGGAAAAATCATTTTTGACAATAGCGGCGGAAGAGTTAGATCGGGCCCTGCCGAAACTCCGGTTACCAAGGGAAGGTTACTGTAACCTTTAGTAACCACGAAGGAGCGAGTCTACTATTTATTTACACTCTACATCCAAATATCCGATTATGGCTGCCCTTCCACCCCCGCGTTGCACGCGAACTGTAATTTCACCAAGAAACCACTTGCATCCAGTGGCGTCAATCACTTCTGTTCCTCGGCCTAATGTTCAATCTCTCAAGGAAAAATTCGGCCAACTTCCTGGAGTTGTACCCACGACGTTACAATTTACACGCAAGTTGTTTCTTGGTTAAATTGCAGTTGCATCGCGGCGGTGGACGAACGGCCTATAACACAAGTATGTCGCAGCAATTATTCTGTATATTTTCGGAAGGTAATATATTTATTTATAACGCAACTAATATACAGTACGCCCGGTTTGTTCGTCCACGCGCTATTGTTTTTCTAACTATTGAAAAAATGAGAAAATGTTTCATATGAAAGTTGCTTGATTTGATGGAGGAAACTCAATGGAATATTAGGATTTCCGTTCAAGCTTTTATTTAAAGAGATTTCAATATCAATGTAACTTTTGTAAGTCGTACTATATATTTTTATTATCGCCACTTTATCACGCATTGCAAGACGCGTTCAACGATGTGCATGAAGCTTAGGTTTCAACAATAATTTACCGGATATCTTGTGGCAAATTACAAGCCCGGTTAGTGCCTTTTATTCATACTACAGACGGTAGATACCCATCCGTCAGTTCCATCAGTTCATACAATAATAAAAATATATGTTTCCATTTAAAAAAAAAATAGGTACATTGATTCTACTCCGAGGGTCTCTGCCGATCAGGCTTACCGTCTCTATGCGAGTTCCCGATACTAAAAACTGAACCTGCTTCGAGTTACTGTGACGATCCCAACTTGGGCCACGCAATTGTGGAATCGGTCACCAAATTTCCCTGCAGGAGCCACCTCGGTCCCGTTTCTGGCCCACTGGGCATGGCGTCATTTTCCTGTAAGGGGCCGTTATTATCACGTTCAGAACTCGAACAGTGTCATTGCTGACTTGAGCCGAATAATCGGCCGATTTATCGAAAGAGCGGTAGGTAGTAGCCAGAACTACGTAAAGAGACACCAGCAGTGCAAAGATTGTGCTCCAATGCCGCATCGTTGATCCGTCACCACCGAATTACTCGCGCACCTTTCCCGTCGCGTGCTACGCCGACGAATCTCTGTTGGCCACTAAAAGTCAGACCGTTCGCACGCGGCTGTGCCTCCTTATCGCGCCACGATAACCTTCCAGAGACATTTTTCAATGGCTATTCTGGGTTCAGCAACGTTTTTCTTATTAAGTCGAGAAAGAATCGAATTTCACGGTTCGTTCTGCGAAAGGAACATCTAAGTCTTCTTCGGAATGGCACCCTTTATCGAGACGCTCTGTCATCTTCCACCTACCTTTGACCCTGTCCGGGGAAAATTTTGGAAAATAACTCTCTGGACTGTTGGAATCTTGCAGTGGACAGTGGGCTCGAGTGAACTTTCCATTATCGGTGTTTGTCGCAACGTTCGAATTATGCGCGTCGCTCGGGAAGGAAAGGAATTCTACGCTCTTCGGAGGTAGATAAGCTTCCGTGACGACAGTGGCTGCGAATTTTTATTCACTTAAGCAGCCTTATTTCTGCCGCGCACTTTTTAAAGTGCCTCGGGCAACGCAATGCTGCTTAATTATTCGCCTTGGAATGTATTTCGCGGCGTGGCGCAATTTTTAAACAAAGACCGACTGGCTTGTTAAACAAAATATGTTGAAACAGCTCGTGGCGCCATCCCGCGATCGAAGTTTGCAGAAGCAATAAAATGATCGCGGCGTAGTGTCACGCGATAAGCGACTCTCGCTCGTGGAGACATTAGACCGTGACAAATGATTCGCCGGCCCAGAGGCTGTGCCGTGCTAGAAATTTTTCTTCTTATCGCTCCTCGAACGGCGAACACCGTTCTATGAGGATTTCCACCCTCCTCTCGCAAACCCTTCGACCCTAGCTCGCGATTAATTATACGAGCGACTGATATCAACGTGCAGCTTGATTCCTCTAACTGGCAAACCATATTACCTAAATATTGGAGGCGGCGAATTTTTGAAGAAATTGGAAAAAGGTAGCAAAGTGATTTGATTTTGCCTGCTCCGACCGGGTGATCTTTAAACACAGAAGCTCTTTCACTTTCAGCGGAATTGAATTAATTTTAATCGAAGTCATATTGAATTAATTTTAAAATCCTCTCAACTCTTTTAAATTAAAACATTTGATGAGATTTCACGAAAAGGGTGGCAGACGCTTGTTATCCCAGGGTCGCCAGATCCCCAAATTCAATTTGAATTTGATCAACAGGAACGAGCATTTCTTCCCAACAAGAGAATTCTCCTCGCGAAACTTTGAATGACTCTCGAACCGATGCGTGACGGCTGCCAGCCCCGATTTAACGCTCCCCCTGGATTTCCCGTCAAACGTCAAGCGCGAAACGGACGGAAAATGGAATTTGCCGGGGAAATCAGGCTAAGCCGGGTTAGCGTGAGCGCAGAAAAAAAAAAAGGAGAATTGCTGTTATCTTGCCAACAGATCTGGAGCGTTTGTTACGCCTATCCTGTATTCAGCGAAGGGTTGAGTTTTCCCCGCAGGGGGGCATGGATGTTGCGCGGAGAGACGGTTTACGTGCGGCTCGTGTAGAGGCAATTTCTCATAGCCTACGCGCCGCGCTGCACGGTCAGATTTTATCCGCGATATTCGTTTCGCATGAGCGGTATTTCTGGGGCGCCGATGATCGATTTTACTAGACGTTCGAATCGCGTTTAAACATCCACGACGATTCTTCAAGCGTCGCGCGTACTACGCTTATCGGCCGATCCTTGAGGGAGGTTCAGCCGCTAACAGCGTCGATCCGAATCGAGCCATCCTCGCGAAGAGATGAGCCGCGGCGAGGGCATGCCGGCAGCTTCCTCTTTTGTGCGCGAGACACAGGGTTCCCACGAGCGGTGGCACGCTCTCGATCTAGAATGCCAGTAACAAGGGACGATTAAGATATACCTAGTCTAAGTAGTCAGTTTGCTTCTCGCGCTCCCTCTTCCTGGACACTCGCCTTTGCCGTGCACGAAGCGCGAACGCAACGACCGTCCCCGACCGTGCAATTATTCGTCATTGGTACCTTCGATTCAGCCAGGAATACCGTCCTCGTCTCGCGACCCGCGAAGTAGGTAAAAGCGGCCGCGCCGCCGCTCGCTAGTTTCCTCTGGGGAGAACGGGCGGAACGCTCTGTGCAATTAACGCGCGCGCGCGCGCGCGCGGCGCGGTGGCGCGGGTAGAGCGCGCTGCGATTCGGAGCCGAGTGATCGATTCGGAGCGCGGCGAGGAGGCAATCCTCGAACCGTTATTACTCGGAGGACGCTGGAATAATTTTCGGCCAGAGGAGGCCGGGCGGAGCGTTTTCGAGGAGGAAGATGCTTATCGGGCGGGATCGCGGCTTGAACGTTGGGAAATTCAGCGCGGCACGAAGCCGTGTGTGCCCGAGCACACGCGCGTACGGGCAGCGAGTCAGTCCGTCAGGCAGCCGGGCAGGTAGAGGTAGGTTGGCTCGATTTAAAAAAGTAAATGACTGACGGACTGAGGTCGCCTACCAGGCAATTCCAGTAGCGGGCAATTGCGTGCAAGAAATTACTTGCCAATGCTGACTGGCACGCAAGCTCGGAGCGAACGCGAACGCTGAAGGCTGATGGGCCGAGCGCAGGCCCGCCACGGGAGAGGAGAGGAGAGTTGTAAGGCGGCTTCGTCGGCGCTGCCTTCTCTTCTCCTTTCAAGCATCGACGATCCCGTCATCGTGCATGCGAGCGCCGGTGCCGCGAATCGCCAGGACGATATTCATGTCGAACGCGGGACAAAATCTTCTCTAGATCCATCATACCATAAACGATCGTGTTGCGCGCCTATCTCGGGCGAAGCTTGCCGATCAATCGTCAGTCTGTTCATTCCGGTTAAACATTGTCGCTGGTCTCTCACGCGTCAGAGCCAACTGCGATCTTGATGTTCGTTTCCTTCTTCTCCCCCCCACCCCCCCTACGATTCTCTCCCTAGTGATTCTCTACGAGAGATCTCACCGATTTCTGTCTCACCGCGAGTCCCATCGGCGCGGAACAGTCAAGCGGAGCAGTCCCTTTCGATTACCTACCCAGAGAGAGTCCCCCGTGGACCTTTTCTTCCCGCTCGTTCTTTAGAACGGAGGAGCTTGATTGACGCTCGCGGAGCGGTTGCGCGCGGCCGCGAACCAAACGATTCTCGCGCGGGGAACGTTTACTCGAAACACACAAACGGGCCCGCGGCGATGGCCACGGATAGAAGTTAGATCCGTGGACGGATAAGGGGAAGGATCGGGACGATGAGCCCGAGTCCGAGCAGAAGCGTCGTGTCGTATCTTCTGCATCTGACGGTGGCTACGCCTCTTGTCGGCATTATACGGAACGCGCACACCGATTATCAAAACTGTCGCTTCCTCCGTTACCATTTCACGGGCATCTGCGTCCTCTTCCTCCCGCGGTCCGATGGACCCGTCGCGTTCCCTTCGTAGGAACCGTGAAATATGATTCGCTTTCTGGCAGGCCCTCTATGGCGCCCGGGCTAAAGGATTCCCTGCAATTCGATCGCATTTAAATGTCATTCCGTTCATCTCAGCGCAGATGTTTAATGTCGCGAAACCCGGCCGGTTGCTAGAGCCGATTAACTTTTACGCTCCCTGCCTTCCACATCCAATTATACGGTCCTTTGGAGGAGCATCGAGCAGATATCCTTTTCGACGGTCCTTGCCGCCTTGTGGCAGCTACCGAGCAAGCTCGCGGCGACGCAGATTATGCAGCAAAAGTTTACTTTCTCGTAATCATACACGGTTAGGTGGCTACTTGACCAACTCCGCGTTCACCGCCCGCAGAAGAACACTACTTACTTAGAAGGGAACATCCGGAAATTCAAAAAAATTCTGAAACTTTGTGAACACGTAGGGAATTTCCTACTAATTTTAACACAATTTTTGCTTTGCTGCCCAAATTCACTCTAAGCGGGTGTAATTGACCCCTGGAAATCTGGTTATTTTCCAATTCTGTGTTATAACTCGTGAACTGTAAAATAACTTTTTCCCCAAATGATAAATCTAATTAAAAGAATTAGCTTTTGTCTCGAAACTTTTCTTCTGTCCCTTGTAGTTCGCGAGTTATAGCACAAAATCGGAAAATAGCCGAATTTTCAAGGGTTAATTTCACCCCCTTCGAGTGAAATTGGGCAGCAAACAAAAATTGCGTTGTAATCGGGAGAAAATCCCCTATATATTCACAATGTTTCGGAATTTTTTGAACTTACGTGGTCGGAATCTTCCCTTGTTAGTGAAAGCGAGGAATCGGGTGGAAATTGCTGGAAGAAGGGCGCGCGGTTTTCGCGTTTACGTAAACGTATTGTTCATCCCCCTTTCGCGGACGGGTCGCCACTCGTAACCGCAATAGCCTCGTGAATGGGAACATCTGCTCGCAACAATTACGTCCGGATAAGACGGGGCCCGGTTGTTCCTCTCCGTAGTTAAGCGCTCGCGAAATTCACAGCCCCGGGTTCGCCCGAAGAATTATGCCGCGGCACCGACACCGACTGATTTTACGACGCGCCGTTGAGCTGGTATCTAGCACGTCGCCGCCTTATTTTACGACGGTGCCCCTCTTAACGCCTCCTTAGCCCCGGAGATCGGCAACACGCGCGCGGCCCTCGCCCGTAAACGTAAACGGCCCGTGCATAGGTACATACGTACTCGTTCCGTGCTGGATTTCCAGGCGCTTCGCCGTCCACGATGATTCTCCCCGGCGTGGCTCTCCCTCGGTCGTTGAAAGGCCCGCGTGATTAAGAGAAACGAATGTCACGCTCGCCGGTACGTTATTGCGCGCACCGTGCGAACTACCAAGGGCCACGGTGTCCGCGCCGCAAACCTTCCACCGTGAATACCTGATCGCGCTGTCCTAGCGTGGCTGACGCCTCGGAACGATACTTACGATCTTCGCTCGGTGACCATTCAGGCCGTTCTTTACGGGGTTACCGTGAACATTTTCTTCCTCTCCTTCGAGGATCTATGATCCTGGCAAGCCTGTTTCTTCCGTTTAATCGCTAGGGGTATCCGCAACGCTTCGCTCGCGATTCCTTCTAACGGAGAAGCTACCGATTTCCTAATAGTATACACGCGACAACAGCGTCGGACAACGGGAAATTCTTGCCCATAAATAATTTCTCGACTTAACGTGTTAGCTACCCTTACCTGGTTTCCCCTCGAAAGGCCAGCGTGGCAATCGCAACGCGGGGCCCTCCTCGACGTCCCTCGCACGTTCTCGTTAAACTTGTCGCTCCGAGTTAGCGTTGTTACCGTTGCGTAAACGTCAGTCGTCGCGGCTCGCCATCGGTTGATCGGGCATACGCACTGGAACGGCGGAGCCGCGTGCCCAAACATGGCCGCGCTTATTGTCGAGCAAAGTGGATCGCGGGAGACGCGGTTGCGTATCGGCGGGTACCGTTTCGTCGGCCGTTGCGGCGCTCGAAAAGGCGAACGGAAGCGGCCTGGATCGTTTCGTGGCACGGTAGTCGCCGATAAAAAAAAAAGGGGCACCGTGCGCGCCGCGGCGATACGTTCACCCGGAAGGATCCGCGCGGAGGAACAGCGCGCGGCCGCTTTTCGCGCTTTATTGCCGCGATCGCGACACTCAATATTCCTTGATCCTCGCTCGCCGCTCTATTATCGTCAGCGGCCGGCTAAGGGACAATTCAGACGAGCGATGTGACAATACTGCCGCAAAAAATTCAGTCACCTGTAAATCTATCTAAGGTAAGGGGGGAAGTAAGGGGGAAGCTAAGGAAAAATGCATGAAAATATATAAAAAAAAAATTTATGTTAAACGATTTTATTAAAAATGCACTAGAAACTAAAAAATAATTCTTTTCTTGTACTACGATTTCGATGGTGTTTTTTTCACTTTAAATAAAATCGTGGGGTAGCATGTGCAACCAGAAGTTTAAGTATCGGTTGGCAAGTGGAACATCATCAACTACAGTTTATCAATTTTATGTGACATTAGAATCTGTATCCTGTAATAAAAATATTTGTTTTTCATTAATGCGAATGAAAACTTCCTCGCAACAAATTCATTTCGACCTTTGCTTCTGTATTAAAGTGATTCCGTGTTCCAATTTTTGGACATAATGTCGTTTGTGGAAGGCAATATTCTCGAGCAGCTTTCTTGTACCCCATTTCGTTGCTTAAAACTTCATCTACAGCTTTCTTCGTAACTTCTTCTGACCATTCTCCTCGTCTAGTTTTTTCCCTATACGTTCTTACCATTTTCAAATCCGAACTAAAATTAACGAAAATTCGACTTAAATGGTGATAGAGTATCCCATCATTCCCCGTATCAAGGACCCCATCTTGCCTGAAACCATCGTTCTCCAGAGACCGGTGTTACTTGTACAACAAATAAAAAATATTGCACTTTTTAACATTGCACGTTAAAGTAAATAGAAGGGAGATTATAATGTAACAAAAATAATTGACTTACCGTTTTAAATATGTATTTATAAGTGTTTGTAGTACACGAAATAAGGTCCACGCAGCACGTGGACGATTCCACGGCTCTAAACCCAAGACGCGTGCTCCCCCACTCATTTCTACCAACGACCAACTTTTGGTACATTCGTCAAATGTCTAGTATTTTTCGATACCCGCTTTTTACGATATCCCATCTTACCTGGATACCCCATCATGCCCCACCCACCCCCTTCCCCAACATATATGTACCGGTGCGAGATCGCAACGACGCTGCATCGCTCGTCTGAATTGACCCTAATGTCGTCGTTACCGCGGCTACCCGGCCGGGGATCGTTTCGCGCGATCGACTTGACTCCCGGCCGCTGGAATAAGTAATTTCTGCCATTAAAAGGAACGGGTGGAGACGCGCTCCGAGGGAACGACCGGGTTAGCTGGCCAACGGGCCCCGAGCTGCGCTGGGGCCTGGCGCGGTGGTGGGGTGGGGGGCGCAATGGCTCGGGCCCGAGGCCCCGAGAGAACAATGATCGACTACCCTGCCGAATTTTACGACGTGGACCCTTTCTTCGCGCCGCACGGGCCCCCTGCGTGCTAACCACCTTGACGGATGAACACACCATGCATAACGAATGTTACGGGTATCCCCGTGTTGTGGTAAATATCGTGCCGGACGGCTACTCGAATACGCGAGCCCGCGCACCGCCATGTTCCGCCGCGCCCGAGCCGTGCGCTCCCGCTCGGGCAAATTGCGCGGAAAATCGCGTAGTCGGTGTACGCCCCGTTTCCGCGACGGTCTGCACGCTCTTTCCTCGATTCGTATCGGGGCACGATTTCGCGCTGCGATCAGAGCAGACCTGCCAGGAGGATCTGCCAGTGTTTCTCTATTGGTCGGTGCGCTTTTTCATGGGTGTGGCGAGCGCGCGATGCGTCCAGGGGAGCAAGGGGAGTCGCGCGCTTTCCCCTTTGCAGCCACGCTCCGGCATCGCTGTCACTGATGAACCGTTGCGCGGGAAATGGGTATGCAAGCGGGCCCCGTGGTCCGAGGAATCGGCGGGTTTAATTGCGTGGCAAGATGGGAGGCTGCAATATCGCGGCCTCGAGGGGGCCCGGAGGAATCGGTAGCGGTCGAGGAACGCCTCGGGGGAGATACAATATCGCGGCGATATCCGTGGGTAGCGTCGAAGGAGCAGGCCTAGTCACCGCTACCGTACGATGGTATACCTATCCGTATCGATGATCTGGAATCAGCTCCCCGGATCTCCCTCTCTGCCCATCGGCCGGGGGAAAGTAATTAAAGAATTAATTAAACGGAGGCTTACTCAGCTAAGTTCAGCCATCGATCAAGGCTAACCATGGCAGGCTCTTGTTTGCCGCTGACAAAAAACACCGCTACCGAAATCATAGGGAGCCCATTGTGGCCCGCTTCGGCTCCTCTCTCGAGGCCCCCGATGGACGCGAACAGGCATAGCCGATGGGACGGACGGGATGGACGGACCGGGGAATAGTAGGCAGAGATGCTTCTCGAACCGATGCTCCCGATCTGGTCCGAGAGAGAGCGAGAGAGAGAGAGAGAGAGTGTGTGGCCTCTACCCTCCAGCAGGGACAAGTGGAGAAGGGTAGAGGATCGCGGCAGAGGGCTAGAGGAGGATCGAGAGAGTAGGAATGCGGCTCGCGTGCTCCGTTCCTGTCGTTACAAATTAGAGTAAAAATCATGAAGGAGAATCGTGGCAAATAACTTGCGCAGCGGGAGGGTTCTCCACCACGAACGCGCGTTCAGCCATCGAACAATGCCTTCTCCTCCTCCTCCTCCTTCTCCTTTCTGCCCCCGCCGCTCGCTCCCTCCACGCTCTCCCCCCCCCCACGGTTTCTCTCCTCTTTTTCTCTCCCTTTCTCCCTTTCGGTTTCTCGGTTTTCTACTCGCCTCTACACCCTTGCAGTCCGCTTACGCCCTCCCGCCGCCACCGCCGCGCCGCGGCCGATACCGCTCTCCTCTTCTTCTTGTTCTCGATGTTGCATTGGTCGGTCTTGTTCATGTTCTACCGACTAATAACGATCAACTCAGGCTTGAAGGGAGCCCGATGCGTCCAGCGCGGCGCAACCACCCGACTATCGTTGACCGTTCCACGGCCCCGGGACCGCTCCTCGCTCCGTGGGCCCGGGCTTTCGTGCACCCGCGCCGCTACTGTTTCCTCTCCTGCGCGCCCGAACGGGCCCCGGGTTCGTGTCGACACGTATCGGCCTGTCGATAACTCCGTGTCCAAGATTCCGGCTGGCGTAACAGGGGAAATGTTTAAAGACCAGGCTTGCCCGGTGTTGCCACCGCCGACAGGGGCCTTAGCCATCGGCTTTCGATTGTTTCCATCGCGGCGGACGGGCCCCGGCCTGAAAAGCACGCGATCATCGGCCCTTCCCTCTGCCCTCCTCCTACTCCTCCCCCCCCCCGCCCCGCGCCGGCCGTGCTCGTCAAGGGAGACACGACACCGTGTAACGACGTTAAGCCGCCGCACCGGCGACGCGAATCGCTGCCTCGATTGCGCCGCGAGATCGATCTCTTTTATTCAAATACCGGCGCAGCCTTACGGCGAAAGCACGACAGCGCGCGATGGCTAACCGGCCGACACTCCTTTCTTCTCGATCGATCGCGCTGGCATTCGCCTCTACGCTATGCGCGCATAGAGAAATATTTTCCACCGGTGCCACGGGGCAAGGGGGGCGCCGGGCAATTCCACGTGGTGTCGAGTGTCGGGCACATGAACTGGTAATCGGATAATAACTCACTTCGACGAGGCAACTTTTAGCGGATGCTGAGCGCAGATAGGTATATCCAGCGCAGGGGCGGATTTGGGATTTTCGGGAGGGGGATGGGGGCGCAGTGGCGAATCCGAGATTTTCTTGAGAGGGGCGGGGGGGGGGGCGTAGATCTGAGAAATAAACCAGCGACGTTTTCGATATCTTCCTGCTAAATGGAAAAGTGTTTTTTAGTATCAATTTATCATATTTTCCCTCGTATTGCTTAGTTAAACTAAGTATTTTGCTAATTAAAATAAGTATTTTCCACTTGAGGAAGGGGCGCCCCCCCCCCCTCCCCCTCTGAATCCGCCACTGATTCAGCGCGACGAAATCTTTGATCTACCATCAGAAGTCAGGATCGGTTTAAGAACCGCGATGCTTCAGCTGACGCCTGTATTTATACGCAACGGTGGAAGAGCCGAAACTGTCCCTCGCCGATGTTGGAGGAAACCTTGTAAGGTCAGAGCCGAAATAGCCGGCAGTGAATTGCGAAAGTCGGAGAGGCTGCCCGGCGTCTCGGGGCGAGAGAGTAGGCCGGCGAACAAATTGGCCGAGGCGTCTAGGCTGACCGGTAGCAGCCGACAGCTTCTCACTTCGGGGCCCTCGATCGTTTTCGTGCGGCCTGACGAGGCGAGGCGAAAGCCCGTCGGCCATTAATAATTGTTCGTAATAATGGGCCGAGAAGGGCGAGAGGGGGTTGGCGCAGTAGGCAGTGTGTTCGACAGGGGAGGTTGGATGGAAAATAAAACGAGGAGGAGGCCGGTAACGAGGCTGACCGATTCACGGCGTTGTAAGCTGTTGCTTGGTGTCGATCTTACCCGGAGGCCACCCCCGCTGCGTTCCTAATAAACCCACTTGCTGGCGGGATAATGGCTCCACGGTGACTACACAACTCTCCGAGAGAACGAGAGCGAGAGAGAGAGAGAGAGAGAGAGAGAGAGAGCCGAGTGACGATAGAGGGAGACGAAGAGCGACGGGGAAGGCGATGCGGGAGCAGCCTCGACGTCGCGATCCCGACTACCGCGACCACTTGCACGAGCAAAGAAAAAAACACGCTCCCCCCCGGCTTTGATTTTACATCGGGTATCAGCGTGCTTGGCTCTCCGTCGCGCTTTCCTCGCCTATCGTTCGCCATCCACGATCCTCCTCGGCGTGAGTAGAAGCCACCGGGGACTCTGTTCAGGTCCGCTCGATCCATCCGACGCGTTTCTTGCACGTTGAACGTTGCCCGCCGTCAGCGATCACCTCCACGCTCGGCCACTCTTCGAGATCGTTCGTTTGTCGTTCGCGACCGAGAGCCGCTCGCTCGGGCATTAGTTACCAATCACGGGGCGATCTCGCCGGGCGCGGTGGGATCCAATTTAGATGACTCGACGGATTCGTAAATCGACCGACGCGCGTCTCAATCTCTAATAGCCACTTTACTCCGTGCCCCGCTATAATTGGGTCTTTCTTCCGTCTTTGCCACACGAGAGCTTTAATTTCCTCTCTCGCAACCCGGGCCCCTTGTCTTCTCGCGCCTTCGGCTCGCCTCGCCGCGGCGGGATTAACGGTAGTTCGGGAGATCGTTGGCTAGCCCCGACCGATACCGATCTCCGTCGACGATTGCGCGATCGATCGGAAGGGAGGCGACCCGCCGGGCACCGACGACCGTTCGAGTAGAACGTTCGCGACAGTTGTACCGCGCTCCCGCGGTTAAAGCTTCCGCAGCCTCCAGTAGGAAAGATGTTGGATGGCGCGAGGGGCTGTTGGATTTCGCGTCACGAACGCGACCCAGGCATAATCCATCGAGCACGCGTACATATGACAGCAATCGATCAGCCCGAGCAGGGTGTGCGGTAGATCGCATATCGCCGTGCAATCGCGACACCCCGCGTGAGGGATCGCTCCGATTTGCATCGGCCGTGCGCCGAATAATGCATAGGAGCGTTTCTATCCGCCTGGATCGGAGCGCCGGTGTCGAACTAATTGCGGCAAACGCTCGCGGATCGATCGCTCGCCCCGTCGCTTCCAATCTGCCTCGCAATGCCGGGTCGAAACGAAAGTTTCGAAGGGCCAACGATAACAGAGAGCCACTAAAACTTCACGGAGAGAGATCTACGTCCTTACCTGCTTCGGATCGGGTCACGGGGGGGGGGGGGGGGTTCCAAGAACAGAATAAGAATAGCGATGTTGCAACACGTAGCAGCGTCGTTCGTAAACTTCCCTCCGATCGCCACCGAGCACGACAACGTTGAGAGAGGCCACGTCGCGGAAACAAAAGCCCCGCAGGCTTGAAAGCCCCGCTAATTTCCCGACGACGTTTCCCCAAACGCTCGGCACAGCCGCGCCCCATTGTGCGCCTTCAGCGCGGTTAGCTCAGGCGTTCCTTTAGAAAAGGAAACGCTGCCAGCGCCGGTCTTTCTGTTTCAAATCCCTGGCTAATTTTTTATTCATTCCGAAGCCGGGATCGGCATTGTGCGATCGTTGCGAGCCGGTGAAAAGGCGCGGCAATTAGCCGCAGCTAACAATGCGCTTTTCCCGCATTGTTGCGAGCAGCTCTGGATGCCTCCGAGGTCACGGTCCATCGCGGCGATTGCGCCCCGTCACGATGCAAATCATCCGTTCCAGGAAGCTTGGCCAGCTTTCGTCTCAACGGTGAGCATCGTGGTTCGTACGGTCGGACAGTTTGCCGGTCTCGACGAGGGAGGGAATAGGGATCACGAGTTGCCGCGACTGGGCGGGGGGGGGGAGGGGGGGGGACAAATTCATTAGCGTCGCCATTCGAGTGCCAACTGTCCCGATCGAGGCGAGTTTCGGCTTCTTAGAGAGCGAGTAACAGGACGCGGATAGGACTCGTGATGCCGCGAGCAGGGCCGAGCGGCCAGGTAGAAGGTGAATCCTATCGAGAATCGGCTCGGCTCGGAGATTGTATCGCTGTCATTAGGCAACCGACACTATCGCCGGCGGGATCGAAGAGTTTCTTTCGAGAACGCGGCACGGCACGTTCGTAGCTGCTCCATTGAATAACCGACGCATCGCTTTGGGGCCGGTTTCAGGCGAGGCCCGGGATCCGGGACATGCTCCTCTGTTTTCCATCCATTTTCCAAAGCATCCATTAAACATGCCCCGGCGGTCGCGCTCCGGTGTACCTATAACGTGCCGAAATGTGTAGCCCTAGGGTGTCCTCGGATCGCGTGGGACGTAAAGAGTTCGCTTGACGAACTGGCTGGAACCGCGGCGCTCGTTACAGCGCCGGCACCTATGTCCCCGGCCGCCGCGATAGCCCGTTGCCGGTGGTTCCCCGGGCCGAGCAACGTTCCCGGCTGATAACGCAATCATTTGTATGCCAGCCGCTGGAATCGCGGCGATAGCGATCGCGGGACGAAAAGCGCCAAGGAGGAAGGGCGACATTCCAGGGCTAGGCGTATCCCCAGAAGGTGTTGCGCCGCGCCGTTGGACACGGGGAGACGCCGTCTAATTGATCAGAAATACAAAAGAATCGAGCCTGGGCCCGGCCGGGCCGCACAGTGGGCCGGAGGATTCACTTATTTAGCGCCATTTGGGTCTTTTTTTAACATATCGGAATGAAATTTACGCCAAAAAATAGGAAAGAAATTATTCCTTTCTAACGATGTATAATTTAATTTATTTATTTATTTTTCAATTTTTCGAACTTATTTGTGATAAAAAAAAAATTAATTCGGTTTATTTGGTACCTTATTTAATGCCCTTTTCAGTGGTTTAAATGGAATGTTCGGGAAACTTTTCGTTTCCAAGTTATAAGGAAATATCGAATAATACATGAATGCAGCCAAATATCGTTTTGTTGAAATTAAAGACCAATCTTTTGCGCTAAATATCATCTTCTATTAGTAATTAATGTAAATAATGTATTGAAAAATAATTCTGAATATAGTGAGGAAATTTGCGATATTTTTTAAAATTGGCAAGGAATATCTTTCAAGTCCCAACGAGTCCCAACTTCTAAACAATTGGAATATTTTCAGTAGACCCTCCTCTACATGATTATGTAAAAACCACATCCTACTTCGTCCTACTTTACAAATTATTACTGTTTAAAGTTCGCGTCCGATCTCGGGACTCCGCGAGACACTCAGACACTCTCCTAAAGATTTGTTTAGGATCTAGTGGTTTAACTTTGTTTTTATATGATTTTATTAATGCCTATAATCTAAACAAATCCTTAGGAGAGTGTCTAAGTGTCTCGCAGAGTCCCGAGATCGGACGCGAACTTTAAACAGTAATAATTTGTAAAGTAGGACGAAGTAGGATGTGGTTTTTACATAATCATGTAGAGGAGGGTGTACTGAAAATATTCCAATTGGTTAGAAGTTGGGACTCGTTGGGACTCGAAAGATATTCCTTGTCAATTTTAAAAAATATCGCAAATTTCCTCACTATATTCAGAATTATATTTCAATACATTATTTACATTAATTACTAATAGAAGATGATATTTAGCGCAAAAGATTGGTCTTTAATTTCAACAAAACGATATTTGGCTGCATTCATTTATTATTCGATTTTTCCTTATAACTTGGAAGCGAAAAGTTTCCCGAACATTCCATTTAAACCACTGAAAAGGGCATTAAATAAGGTACCAAATAAACCGAGTTTAATTTTTTTTATCACAAATAAGTTAAAAAAATTGAAAAATAAATAAATAAATAAATAAAAAATTAAATTATACATCATTAGAAAGGAATAATTTTTTCCTATTTTTTGGCGTAAATTTCATTCCTATATGTTAAAAAAAATACCCAAATGGCGCTAAATAAGTGAATCCGGCCCACTGTGGGTCGGGCCGCGGCACGATCGCATGCGTGTCGAGCACAGTCGCTTCTATAAACATGCTAATGGCGGTTCCCGATAATAAGTTAGTGGTCCCCGGATAGGTCTCTCGGTCCTTCTGCTCGCGACACTCTGCCCCCTATATACAAATCTCCGTGTACGTACGTGGACGACGGACACGGGTACGCGAGATGTGAGGACGCAGGAAGACACAGAGAGAGAGAGAGCGAGTGAGAGGGGGGGGGGGGTGTGAGAGGGGTGGAGGATGGTCGCAGGACAGGGAAAAGTGAAAAGGGGAACGATTTGGAACGGGGCGGGGGGGGGGGGGAGAAGGAGAGGGTGGCAGCGGAAGGAGAAGCAGTGGTATCGAGTAGGGAGAGTGAGAGAGGAAGCGGGCGAGAGATAGGTAGACGTGGAGGGACTGTAAAACAGAGCAGGAGGATAATCGAGGGGGAGAGAGAGCGAGAGGGGGAGACGAAGAGAAAGAGGCCCGGTCTGACCACGAGAGCGTGCTTTACACGCTGATGCGTCCGAACACGTCTTGCCGAAGAAGCAGAAAGAGGCGAAAGTGGCGATGAACGTGGCGGAGGAAGAGGCGAGTGTGGCGGTGGTTGTTGCCAGCAGGGAGAACGTGGCGGAGAAAAGGGCGAGGATGGCCGCGGGGCGGGGGGGGGGGAGGGGAGGGGGCGGCAAGGGAGGAGGGTTAGTAGCTCTTGTAACGCTATCAACCCTGTCGCTGTACATCACGTCGACACCATCCTAGTCGACTCATTTCAGGCCGCCGAGAGTAGTAGGAGTCGGCTTCTGCGCCATTACTTCGCTCGCCGGCCCTACGTGCACAACTGCACACGCAACACACGGCCCGAGAGACTCCTGGAGAGGTCTGCGCGAGCCGGCCACGTACACGCAGCTTGCACGCGAGCTCGCCCATACCTACGGAGGAACGGATAGGAGGCCCGAGAGAAGGAGCCTACCCTCGAAAGAGCAGAGCGTGCGTCACGTCCTGGCGGCGTATTCCCCCCCCCCCCCCCCGGGGGACCGACTGATTGCGTAAAATAAAATCCGTGCACGCCGGTAATGCGAACGGAATTTATGTGGGGAACGGTGCTTTACGAACGGGTAATTGCGCTAGTTTCGCGCCAGAGGAAACGCTCTCCGATCGTCGGCATCGCTCCAGACCAACGGCACGCGGGGTTCCGCTCGGATCGATCGCGACGGAACACCTCCGTCGATCGCAATCTCTGTGCGCTTGATCCAAACTTCAGTGCCCGGGCTCGTCGTCCCATTCTGCCGCTCCACCGTGTCCAGTTCCGTGCAATCGCAAGGCAACCTCGCCGAGCCACCTAGCGAGATCATAAAAGATTCTCAGGGAAATGGCCGGGACAGGTCGCTGAAATTTTTCTAAAGTACAGGCGTGAAAAGCGGTGACTCGGTTTAAACTCGCGCCGCCGTCTAATACGGAGGGCGATCCTCGCTTTCGAGGTGTAGGTAGCACGTTCGTTCAATTAAATCGTCGAGGAGCAGTCGGTTTTCGCGGTTGGAGAGGAGCAGAGCTGCCTGGATCCTGGAGGAAGAAAAAGGCGTCGTCCTGTTCGAGGGGGGGGGGGGGGGGGGAAATTGTTGGACAGTGTTGGACAGCGAGCGTTGGGAAGCTGGTCGCGGCGGCCGGGCCGCTGCTGGCTCGAAACCGGCGGCCGTCTCGGGACGTGCGAGAACGTCTGTTTCTCGTGGGATATCTCCCGGCCATTTCCGTTTAATTGATCGTCCTGAAACGTTGGCACGTATATGTGCTCCGTGGATCGAAGACGATACCGGGACGGCGGTTTCAATGGTCAGTGGAGGAGCCAATTAGCTCCGTCCCAATGCTCAGGTACACTCTTCTCCCTCGCTCTGCCCCCTCCTACCCCCTGACACCCTCGCCCGGACAACCGTCTGCCTCTCTTTTTCTCGACCAGCCACGGATTCCCGGCCTATATGCGACCTGGAAGGCTTCCGGGCTGAAGCGGGACATTACGCTGCCCCCTCCCTCCACCACCCCTCCCCCTCCCCCGCCCTTTCCCACCCCTCGTTTCAGCACGAACGGAACACAGAAAACCGAGGTCCTATCTTATCCGCGAAGAAGTTTATAGCCCGGTCGACTCTAATTGGGCGAGAAATCATCGGCCACTCCTTTCCACTGTCCGCTCTCTCTCTCTCGCTCAAAAAGACGCTCACTAATTCACGATTTCTCGCGTATTATTGCCGGGGGACCCGTGCCACCCTTCTCACCCTCTCTACCCTTTCCACCCGGGACACCTTTTCGTTCGTTGCGAAACGCCTGTCGCGTTTGCCTTCTGACAAAAAACACCGGGTCTCTTTTATGGAATCTTCGAAGTCGGGGTTATCGGGGTGGTTGCCGAGGGGGCAAGGAACGATAAGGCCGTCCCCGTGCAAATTCTCGCTCCGTACGGGGTAACGGCGATCAACAACCCCTTGGGTGCAAAGTCGAAATTCAGATACGAGAAGGGGTGCTCGCGGAGGGGTTCACGACCGCGTCAAGGTTAGAAAACGTTCATCGAGGTCGTGACGCTTTGGGTTAGCTACTTAGGCCTGGAGACGTCCATGGATTATCGGGGGTATTTCTCTGGGAAAAGTAGGTACGTGCACGCGCGTATCGTGGAAGGCGAAAAGGACAAAGAGGAAAGGGAAACGCGCGGGATTTACCGCGCCGGAGAAGGTGCGCTACGCTGGCCAGGCAATATCTCATTGAGGAAAGGAGAAGGTGACTTTAACGTTGGCCCCTCGCTCTTCCCATGAGCAATCGCGGCTGAGACGGGCCCCGACGTGCCCGGTACGAGTAAGATCGTTAATCTTACCGCACCGATCGGTCTCAGATAGTAATTGTTACGTTCTCGTTTCTCGTGGCTGACTGCCTGAATGTGTCCGACGATCCCTCCTTCCGTTCCTCCTGCTCTCGCCACTTCTCCTTCCTCTCCTCATCGCCTCTCCTTTACCCGACTTCTCCCTTATCCACCCCGTTTCCCGCGTGCGCGCCCGGCTGCCCCGCTCCGCGACCCTTGTTCTTTCTTTTACGGTGGGAGTGCCGAACGATCCTCACCCACCACCGGTGTTAATGCCTTTGGCAAGTTTGTTCGCATTACAATAACGTCCACCCCCTTCCCTCCTCGCTCCTATCTTCCTCTCCGCGCGCGGGCCTATCCGCTGCCTTTTGTGACGTCCCCCCCTCAGCCACCCCCTTCTCGCCGCTCTATTGTGCGCCGATTTCACCGACGGGGATACCTACGATCCCTCGCGGTAATCTCCCTCCCGATGGGCCTCGGAGGCTGCCTTTTATCCCTTCACGCTTCCACGCGGGGCACGCTATTGTTTCAACAACGGGGCACCTTGAAATTGAACATTTAAATCCGTGGGAGGCTACCGCGTCCGAGCGGAATGGCACCGAGGGCGAAACACCCGGCGGCAACGATCAGCCCCGAATTTCGTTTATTTGCCGAGTTTCTTTCAATTACAAACGCGACCCAGTTCGTTTCCTCGCCCGGGGCCCGATCGGCCGTCCCGTTGGTCACGCGGGGGCCCCATTCCCCATCGGTTCGACGGCTCTACCGTGCGCGCATCCCTGGCCCCGGGGCGCGGTTATAAATTTGGTAGCCGCGTTAACCGGTGACGGGGACCGCGATATCCGAAATGTCGGTGGATCCGGTGTTTTCGTGCTCTCCGCCGAGCGATCCCACCGGTGCCCGGGACAGTGTCGCCGGAGAAACCAGTTTCGCGCGCGGATTCCTTATTTGCGAGCCCGGCGAAACCGTAGATTCGAGTTAATCGTCGATGAGCCTCACTCACCCGTACCCCGCTCGTCGCGGCCACTCGACCTGCTCCCTCGAAATTACGCATCACCTCGGGGACAGCCGTGGCCGGCGCGTGGAATTAGCGCCGAGCCTCTGCGAAACGAAAGTGACCGAGCCGAGGGATGATGGTCCTCGGGACGGCAGGATATCGGGTTGGATTTGGCGAAGGGTTGCGTGGATCCTCGAATGCGCGTCGAAGATTCGTCGAAGACGTCGTAGATTGTAAGGCAGTGTTCTAAAAGCTGTGTGGATATTTACAAACGAATTCATTTAAATAAAAGTCACTTTAACAGAGTTCGTTACAATGATTATCGTCCTCGACCTACGCTCTATCTACTGGTGGCGGTGACCACGCGGTACATCGTCCGCAGCATAATGATTCGCTAGGACACTTATCTAGCTCCCGAGCAGGCTCGGACGGCCGAGGTTTCGGGGCGCCGAGTCTGCTACCGGCGACCGAGGGAACGGAAGCGTCGGCCGCGTTGTAAAATTATAGATGCGCGCCGTCCACGAGCGTTGTGGCGCGCGACGCGTATCGGCCAAGCAATTAATTACCTATCTAAATCCTCCGGCGCAGCTCTGGTCGACAATAAACGAACGCCACGACGAGCACTGGCGGTATTACCCGCGCTTAAACGCAACGCGACGATGTTCGGTAGCACTTAGCGTAATCTTAACCGTAATAAATGGACCGTAATCGTAGCAAGTAGCTTTATAGGTGCTAGGGTGGTTTAGCCGATGGACGGGAGCGCTCGTCGATAAGAAATAAGTACGGAGACATTAAGGGTAGCGTTGTAGGACAGTCTGTGTCTTCAATGAGATTCCCAGCCGGTTGGGAAGAGGTCCCAGCCGCGTTCACGCTATTTTCACAGTCCGCCATCCGAAATTCCAGGCTCGCGGCGAGTTCGTTCATCCGCTCGGGTCTGGGGCTAGACGGTAACGACCGCTCGATGGAACGTTGCCGGGAGCTTACTCGATCACAACGGCGGATCTCTACACTTTCGCGTTCGGCATCACCGTTCGGCAATCCGTCCGATCGAACACGCGCGCGGCGTCGAGTCACAACGTTTCTTTAAAGTTCCCAATCCACTGCCGCAGAGTCTCGAATCGGGCACGATAACTGTCCACCCCGTGGGGAGGCTCGCGAGCCTTGAGAGGAATTTCAGCGATCGTGCTTGGTCAATTCCAGGGGCTGCTGGTCCGTCCAGTGGTCCCGCCAGGCAACGGGCGGCGAGGAAGGCAGGTCCTGGTCCGAGTCTTGGACGTCTATCTCCTCGTCCTCTTCCTCGTCCTCGGTGCGCTCAAAGTCGGCTTTGCTGGCGGACTCGCCGGCGACTATGCCAGGTCCGACGTTCGGTCCGTGCCTCTGCTGCTCGTACGTCGGGCTGGAGGGCCTCAGTGTGCTGGGCGAGTCGTCTCCGACCAACTGACTGATCATCCTGAAGGCGCTGGGCTTCCTCTCGGGCTGCTTCGCCACAGGCTCGAGCCTCTCCATCCTCTCGTTTCTTTCGTTACGCTCGTTTCGCTCGGCCGCCTCCCGGGACGAGGAGTTGGTGACAACCGCGCGAAACGCGCTACTTTCTCCTCCCATTCCGGCGATTGAGCAGCCCGACGCACGGGTTATTTCCATACCGGATGCGGAATGCGGTTGCGGCTGCGGCGCAGGCGGCGGAGGCGGCGGAGGTGGCGGTGGCGAACGCTTTAAGAGGTTCATTCGCTGGTGACGACGCCACTTTGCCCGTCTGTTGGAAAACCAAACCTAAGAGTCACGAGTTAGGTCGTTAGAAGGCTCGTGATCAAGTTTCCAAGGTTCGGGGCGGGTCGGGGGGAGAGGGGCGGGCTGCGCACGCGATGCAGGGCCTATTCTTCTACGTGCAGACTATTTTTTTTTTTTTTTGGAGGGGGTGGGCGTGTGGGGCGCGGACATTTCCGCTGGTAACGTTGCCCCGAAAGCGGGCGTCGCCGGCTCGACTAAGAAGGGTGAAAAAAATAAAGTCAAGTAGGAGAAGCAGCGAGATCGAGAACACGCCCTGCGAAACCAGCGCGCCAGCCCTCCCGACAAAGATATCTTGGGATGGAATTGATCCTCACCTGTACACGAGCCTCCGAGAGAGAGGTCTTGGAGGCTAGCCGTTCGCGCGTGGACACGCAAGGATAGTGGGACCTCTCGAACTCCTTCTCGAGCTCCTCGAGCTGCTCCGGGCTGAACGTGGTGCGATTTCGCCGGAACTTTGGCTGCTCCGATCCGTCCAGGCTCCCATCGTCCACGTCGCCGTCTGTACAGAGCAACAGCCAGGTTTTTCTACCGCCTTGCTTCCCATCGCGCCGGCATAACGCACATATATAGCTCGTCCTCGCTCGTCAGCGCGTCGGATTTCAGAGAAAACATACCGGACAAAGAGCGCGTGCAGCTAATCGGCCTCGAACGCAAGATCGTGACGCATCGCATCGCCGCGATAAACAATTATACCTAATCGAGAGGCTATCCACGACAATCGCGCAAGTACGCGCGGTAAATTAATAGAACATCGTGCCGCACGGCGCTAGCACACGGCTGCACGATGACACGTCCCCTTTCCCACTCCGATGACTCGCGGGTTATGCGAAAAACAGCGCTAATTAACCTAATGGGCGTACAAAGTCGGTGCATATGAAATGTCGTCTCTCTCGACATTAGGTACGATTCCAGAATCTAGAGGATTATTACATTAAGCGTGTGGAGCAGAGCGGGGTAAAAGTTCGCGGCGGGCAAAAGTTCGCCCTGTGTGAATTTCAGTGTTTCCGTTGTGGTACTTGGCTGTATTGATTGACAGTCAATTGTCACCAGCGTGGAATTGTGTAGCTGTACTTCGTTCTTTTTTTATCGTACAATGCCAGAGGGGTGGGGGGGGGGGGATCAATATTATCCCTATAAATTGATCCGCAAACATCTTATGTAACATATCGTTTGAAAGAGCTGAAATTCTTCTTCCCGCGAGTACTGGTAGAGTACATTTCAGGTCTACTCACAGACAGCAGAATTGGTCAAACGACGGAAAACTAGCTGTGGAGGCAAGAGTTCGCACAGTACAATGGGGCAAGAGCTCGAATGCAAACTCCCCATTTAAAAATCAGGTTAAAGTAAATGAAGCAATGCAAAGAAAAATCTGAATGTGAACGTGCAAAGAAATAATTGGACAGGCAAAAAGAAATCCACAAATTAACGTCTACTTCTGAGAAAATTTGAAAGGGACAAAACGAATCGGTTCCGAAAAGGGAATAGCCCAACCATCAACGTCCACGGAAAAAATAATTTGTCCTGCGTGTGAAGAAGAATACACTGATCCTCCAGGACACTGATGCCTGCGCGAACTACGAAGGTGGTGGTAATGTTATGCGCGATTACTGTTACCTTGATTAAAAAAAAATTAATTGAAAACTATTAGAGGTTTTGCTATATTACCGCAACTAGGTATTACGTGTAGGAAAATAAGACACTTTCGTGGAAATTTCTCGCTGCGTTCTTTTACCGCAGAGCATGCGAACTTTTGCCCCACGTATCGGGTAAAAGTTCGCATTCAACGCTGTTTGGAAATATTTATTTTAAATATGTTGTGACAGGTAAATTCGCAAGAAGTCACTGCCTATCGAATAATAAGGGATAGTAGTTATTTCTGGCGCGATGATATGTGCTATCAGTGTAATACCAAGGATTTTAGGGAGGACCAGACTTTAAGTGCGCACTCTTGCTCCACTCTACTCCGCGCCGCGCGCAATTGTTAATCCCGGCGTAAACGTAATTCCACTGAATTGACATTTCACATTTCAGCTACACCAACGGAAGCACCGAAGCCAATGATCACCTTGCAAGTATCCTCGGGCGATCGCGTCAGCGTGCAAGGAGTGGTCGGCGGTGCCAGCGGCCGACGCGGAGGCGGCTGCGGCCGCGGCCGCGGCTGCTCCCGGGCTTAGCGACGGGGGCAGCAGCAGAGCGGAAGCCGCTCCAGAGAGCCCAGTAGCCAGCGGGGGCAGCATCCAAGGGTGGCCGGCCGCCCCGGGCCCTGGCCAGCCCGCGGGCAAGTGGTGGCTGGTGGTTGGGTGCTGATGGGCGCTGTTGAAGTAAGGATGAGGGCCAGCAGCGTACAGCCCGTACCCGGCAGCCCTCGCGAACTCCGCCGCTGCGCGCTCCGCGGCGCGATTCCGCAGGATTCGATTGATGCTGCTGACGGAGGGGGCTGTCGCGTTGCTGCACACGCCTGCAAACAACAGAGGGTGCTTCTTCTGGAACACTCTGTTTACGTTCTCTTCCCCTTGCTTGTTCGTTGGAATCGGCTGCTAGGGAATTGGCGTTGATGAGGAAGCTTCAGGGTTTCGGAGTGCGGAATTGCTCGGGGAGACGAGGATTCATGCGTTGCAGGTGGGTTAGTGGTCTACGTTTCGTACCATCCTGAAATATTTAGTTTACACTGGTCTAATAGGGGCCTCGGACTCGTTCGCGTTCTACGGTGAACTTGAGTTATCGCGTTCGGGCCGATTCCTATCGTTCCACTGCTGAAAAGTAGGTCCCACGTCCCACGCGCGGATGTACGCGACCGTTTATTTCGAACGGACACCTTCGAGGCGTTTCCAGAATTCCGTCCTTTTGAAATCAACGACCGTGAGACTCATCCGGTTCTTTCTCGCGCTCCCGAATCCGCTTAATTTTCATGTAAATCGAGGGCGAGTGACGTTACCGGGTAGCGTTCAATGGAGAAACATCTTGGGCAAATTAATAGCCGAATATGGGGGGTGCGACGATGATCGTACAAAGGAATGTAAAACGGTGGGTGGCCGCGGCGGAGGTAGCTTTGAAAAGAATAAAGCGTGTCGGTGGACAAGGCCGTGGAAGAGGTTCTTGATTCCACCTTGCAATTGTACGTTGCTCGCAGACACGTACGACTATCATTACGGGACGATTTGCACCGTTGCACGGGGCACACGACTTGCCCGTAATTGAACGAGAAGTTTGCTCGCTAGTTTGCGTCGATTACTGTTGGTCCAAACCCGTAACCACATAGTTGCTCCTTTGTCCCGAACCGCGGCTCTATATTCCCCGACACTAGCAATTGAAAATCGCGGTGGTTCGTTGAGGCAAAGCTTCATTCACGAGTACCGTCTACCGATACCGCGCGTAATCGTGGAAATCCTGGAATATTTACGTTCCTCCTCTCGTACGGAGTTCTCCCATGACGCAACGTCGGATGGATTAGCGAACGTGGAAAGCGTGCTTACCTTCAGAGATCAGCCTCTCCCTTATCTCCCAGGCGAAGATGGTCGGGTTTTCCCTCTTGTACTGCTCGATCTTCGCGACGACGGCGGGCGTCGCTACTTTCGGCTTGCTGCCGCCGATTAAGCCCGGCGGGCGTAGCGTACCTGGAACACGTTAGAACGAGCTTCAAGGACGCGACGCTTCGGTAATGTTCCTGGTTCCCGATAGAATCGCTCGTGAACGCCGATCCGGAGCCGCGTTTATGTGTCTCGCGCCGCGCGTCTCTCAGCCGTCCAACGGAGACCGCATATAATTTCGGAAAATCACGCGACCGCCGGCTAATGACGACTCCTCAGGGTTGCCCGCTCTCCTTTCGACATCCACTGTCGAGCTCTGTTTAAAAATCTCCTCGAGGCATACGAATTTAATTTGCCCGCATTCTGGCGTGCACTCGCGACGCTCCGAGATTCCATTGACAAATTCGATTCAAGTGTTTAGCAAGGTTGTTAGCGGGCGAACAGGGACTGCGATTAGAGAATGCTTGCCTGTAACAGGAATCTAGGGATATTAATGGCAAGGCCTCGAAACAAGATCGCGAGCCTCGAAGCAGGATGATCCCCGATGGGAGGGGGGGGGGGGGGAACGTTTCGTGTTGACAAAATGGAGGCACCAAGGCGATACAGTTGATCCTACGTTGAAGTCTCGGGCGAGCATACGTTCTCGACATCGGATACTAATCCTCTCTCGTGTCTGGGCGGGCCCACGGCGCAGTCATTAGAAGCTTAGCACGTGAAACGATACCGGCATGCGATAGCCTGCGATAATCAGAGATATCTAATATGAGCCGATCGGCGAATAGACGCGCGTGTAACGTTTCCGATACGTGTAGGTACAGGCCTGCCATGCTGGCTTCGTTTCTCACCTCCTTGCTCGAGTCGGTCGAGGCGAGAGCAACGCCTCGGGCTCGCCTCGATTAGCTAATCGGCTCGGAAGCAAGCGTTGGGAGCTGAAAGCTCGCGCTGACTTAACGAGCTTCTTTTTCCACCATTACGCTGCAACGCTCATCTATCCCAGGTCTATACGAAACGCATATAAATTCTAATTTCCCGTCCAACTGCCTTGGTACTCTATTTACCGAGACATTCTTCGCGTGTACGTTCCGCTCGAGAGGATATTACTAGCTATCTATGACTCCCGTGAACCGTAACTTAATTTCATTCCCCCATTTCTACACACGAGGCAGCCTGAGTGGTATTAGATCGCAAAAAATTCCTGGTTTATCGTTCATCAACGCTTTCCTCGCCACTGTTAATTCACTTAGGAGGCGGTTTCGGGACCTCCGGCATCAAAGATTCTCGGGGCGATTATAATCCGTTTGAGACAGCGGGCGAGCCGTGGTCAGGCTTCGCTGTAACGCTCCTCCAGCGGCGGAGCTTCGCCGGTTATCATTGATTTTACTACTTCACCCTCGGCTCTAGGCTCCGCGGGCCGGCGGTCCCCGGGGAAAGCCGCCGCTCCAACTGGATGATTGAGCCTAGCTGCGTAACGCCGGTTGGAGGCGCAGCCAGACCCGAGTAATTATAGAACGTCCCGTGCTATCATTAGCGACAATGGCTATGGTAAGGCAGGCAGGTTATGCGCTCAGAAACGCGCAGGTGTTACGTGAATGACTAAATACCAAGACCAATAAACGGCGAGATAATGCGTCGCGATTCGATGCTTCGGCTGACGAGCCAGCTTCAAATCCGCGGTGCCTATTCAGCGGCGCGGCGCGGACGGAAAAGTCGAAAACGCGTCTTCGCAGTCTGAAAGAGTTGTGGCGGGAAGTTGGCGCGGGAGAGCTCGTTTTCTAGAGCTTGCTGGTGGCAACGTGACCTGGATAGTATTTCCCTTCTATCAATAATTTCCTGGGGAAGCCTTTCGCTTCACTTCAAGTACCATTTTCACGCGACGGAACTTCTGGGCGAGATATTTAGGGCGTTCAATGAAAATCCTGTTTTCCTAGAGTCTAGACATTCAAGGCTCCCCTAGGAATTTTCATTGCACTTAGAGTTATCGGTGCTTAACGTCAAAAGAATATTGGTGGAAAGGTCTACGAAACAGACGAGCGGGAGTCGCACGCGCGATACCCGTCGCAGAGTGTTGTTTAAGAGATCGACGATGAACGGTGCCTGCCACTGAAAACCGTCCGCGGGAGAGTCCTCGAAACGGCAAGGTAATGGAAACCAGAGGCGCAGTCAGACTTGAGCAATTATCGGTCGTTACGTACTATTATTAATAACAATAATGACGGTTAAAGCCGGCAGGATATCGCGTGCGCTCCCACGGGTGAAGTGCGTGCTGGGTATAAACGATGTATCCACCTAATAGGCATCCATGCCTCGAGCAAAATTCCTTGCCCCTTGTCTCTCTTCTTCCCCCTCCGTCCTTCTCCTCTTCCCTTCCTTTTTCTGTTTTTCATCCTCTGCCCCTCTGCACTTTGCTCCGCGTGCACGTGTGCGCGCGCGCGCGCCTCTCCTGCCCGCGTGCACATTTTCGAGGGAGGGCCACGTTTAATGAAAGTCAATCGCACGAAACGTCGATTCCTCTGTCTATCGGCTCACACACCTACCTACCCTCGCCGCGGCCAAGTGGACGTCGGTTACTCGAGGAGATCTGTAGCCGGCATTCTCGGGAAAGAGGCTCCCCCCGTTCCGGATTCATAATGGAAAATGAATGTAATCGCGGAGGAGCGAGCGGCCCATGGTCGCCTTCTCGCCGTTATCAGCGAATGTGTACCGCGACGCTCGTCGCCTCGCGTTCCGCGCGTTCCCTCGACCCTAACTTGGTATTTCCATCGGCGACCATCTCGGCGATCGATCTTCTTACGCACGGATAAGAAGACCGATAGCAGAGGCGGCTGAATTAATTATCGGAGCACAAGAACGCTAGGGAAATTAGACGATAACGTCGCCGTGGAAGAAATTTATTGCGCGCGGTTGCTGCACCGATATGACTCGCGGCATGACCACTTTTCTGTGGAGCTTCCAATGCTTACCCATATTCTTGGAAGCATTGCAACGTACCAGGTCCCGAGGGGTGTAAGTAGATTACCGTTACCGATTGGTCGTGGCACGTCACATATCGCGGATCCAGGACGCTGAACTCTGTAATCTCTACGTTCTCCAATAATAGTGTGGCCATTTGTCCAGGAAATCGAGAGATTGGCGAAGAAACTGTTCCTGGAATGACCGATGAGACCGGGCGTTTGCACGCGTTCCGCGGCCGTGAGAGGGGTGGGGGTTGTCTCCTTCGATCGTGGAGGAGAGATTGCAGCGTTGGCCGAGGAGGAATACGGCCGGCCGGGGACCACGTAGGAGCCGGGGGATTAATTGTTCGCCGCTGTTAAGTAATTGGCCGGTCGATTATGGTACATTATATTCACCTCGAGATGCCTAAGGAGTCCGTATCCGGTGGAGATGAAGACATTACCGGCGAGCCGGGAGAGCAGGCCGAACGGTATTTTTACGAGCGGCTCGTAAAGTTAACGAGGACCAAGGTAGCGGCCAGCCGAGGAAGAGAGAAACCGGCGTTCCACCGATTCTCGGTGGCTCGCCTCCATTTTTTTATTGCTCCCCTCGGCCACGTTCCGCGTCCCTCTTCCTACTCCTCCAACGATCCCGGGGGCTCCTGTCCGCGCCACGGCCGCCGCCGCTCGCGGTCCCGATCACATTTTCCCTGGATCCTCTCGCACCTGCGCGGCCAAACGCAATGCGCCCCTCTGCTCTTCGCCGTTCACCAAAACGTCGAGCTGGCATTTCGGTGGAATTCAGACACGGTGCTCAGGCTTGCTACCCTAACTCCCATTGCCGTTTACTTGCCCATGTTTCGCGTAGGCAGCGGTCGCGAATGGCTTCGAATCACATGCTTCATCAATGGAACACATTTTTTGCGGTGCTCGGAAGCAATACAAGTTGCACTAATTCGACGAAGGTACAGTTCCGGTAATTTGAGGAGGGCCCTTGTTGGCTGATGGGTGATTGAGAATTCCATCGATGGCACGCTCGCTGTTGGTTTAGCGATATTTAACGCAGACGGCTGTCGACACTTTCGCCCAAGGGGTTATGCCTACCTGCAAGGTCTGAAAACGCAAGTGTTTTTGGGATTTTTTTTAAAAGAAATTGAAGACTTTTTTAAATAAACCGTTTTATATTCGAAAGTATATATTTTAAAGTTCTTGTAGTATTTTCGAACAAATTTAGCTAGTATATTAGATTATCTTGTCCTTAATCGTGGCTTTTTCATTTCCGTTGCGTAGTTTTTATTTTACAGACAGAAAATGACGTCACATGAGCGCGATTCTGTGGTGAAAATCGATACTTCCGGTACGAGAAGCCGCCATTTTGCGGCAAATTAATATTTTAGGATAATGAACGATTAAGGACAAGATAATTCAATATACTAACTAAATTCCCGCGATTTTTTAATTTCAGAGGAACCAGGTCAGAATTAGAGTGGTCACCGCGAACTATTGAAAAAAAAATCGCTGCCGGAAGATCGCTGATATACTTTTTATTTATTTATATTTTCCATCGCAAAAATTACCACAATTAGTTTAACATGTACACTTTCGAATACGTAAAGGTTTATTTAAAAAAGTCTTCAAGTTTTTAAAAAAAAAATCCCGATGATAGGGGAGGGTTGCCTATATCGTACCACTTAAAACATTTTACGTTATATTTCATATTTGGTACTAATTTGAACGCAAATGACTATTGGATATTGTAGCTTGATCTTTTAGGCACCTACTATTATATGCTTAACCTTTTGTTCGGAACAAATTAATTTGTTATTAATCTTTTTGTCACATACTGTAAAAGGTACGATTTAGGCAACCGGTCTCCTAAATCGTACCCCTCGGTTTCCAAAATCGTACCTTCACTAAAAATAGTATCAATAACAAGTACAGAAGAAAATATTCAACATAAAGTAATGATTATTATATAGTTATATATAGTATATGGATTACACACAGGCTGCAAAAACCTATGTATATGATATATGTACATACACCTATATAACGTACGAGTTGTCAAATCCTACTTGTACGATTTAGGAAACGTGATCAATTTATTTATAAATATCAATTTAAACTTTATAATGAATGTAATATGTACTTAAAATGAATGTAAAATATTCTACATTAAACCCGCTTTTAGAAAAATACAAAAATACAGGACAAAATTGCATCGTTTGATTATTATCAGCTAAAATAAACTGGTAAAAAGTTACGTCAATCATACCTGATCCTTTTAAATGTTCATAGCACGCACAAAATAGAGTGTAAGCTCAAAAGGTTTTGTTTCTATTTCTTATTTCGCATTTACCTGATATTTTTATTATCAGACATCGTTTACGTTCATTAATTACTGAGAAATTGATGAGGTACGATTTAGGTGACCAGTACGATATTGGCAACTCTCCCCTACTTGTGTTTTCGGACCTTGCAGGTAGGCATAACCCCTTAACCTTCCCTACAGCTTCTTCGCACCGCTATCTACTAAATTCAGCGAGAAGATACCTCGCCTCGGAACACGGAAGGCCGAAAAGGCAATTATTGACAAATTATTCGAGGACGTTCCAGCGGCGTTCCGCTTGACATTTTACGGGCGCAAGAAGCAGCCGTTACAAGTTAATCTCCAGCGGCTAACGAGCCCGAAAGAGCAGCATTTCTTTGCGACGCTCGTTACAGCTCACTTTTCCTCGTGCCGAAGCGGGCTGCTCTTTCTTGCTTGCCCCCGTAAAATCTAGCGTGCCTGGAGTTACGTCGGGCAGCAACGAGCGCCGATTAACGTCAACACGTCCGTGCCCGGTGCACGAGAGAAACCGAAAATCGTTGGAAAATCGCCGGGCAAACGGGTTTGCCGAGCGTTCTGAATAGTCATCCTGAGCGACAGCGTCGGTTAACCGATATGCGGGCCGCGGTGACTTCGACGCCGGTGTCTCCGGCAATCAACGACATTTCCCCCCCCCCGCGATACTGTGCCCGTTTCGAGGCTGTCTCGGGTGGCACGCTTCCCGTCGATTCCGCGGCGTCACGTCTGAAACGCGCACCCGTCCGTCAACCGACCGATCTAGCCGATATCCTCCGATGGGCATTCTTCCCCGGCGAATAACGCTCCCGAGGTCTCAGGAAATACAGTAATTCCCGCTGGTTTACGGACAATTTAGAAGAGATCGCGAGGGAATCGCTCGCTTCCGTGTTACAAACCGTCAGATACCATCCTCTGGCTCTAACGAAGGTGCACGGAGGCAATTACGGGCAAATAATTGCTCGGCGTCGAGGGAAATAATAGCGATCGATAGCCGCCAGTCCCGGCCAGCCTCGCGGACTACTTGCTCCTCCGTTTCAGAGGCCCTTCTTCGGTTTGGTATCGCGGGGAGCACGAGACCGGCTGGCTGACTGATTTCGCGCGCCTCGGTTTCGCTCGGCTAAACGATCGCTATTCGAGCAGACCTGCGGATCCCCGGCCTCTGTTATTACCCAAAGACGGGCTTAGACTCGGCTGTGACTTCGTCGAGGAAGCGAGCTGCCGCTCGCGGATCACCGTCACGCATCGGCGCACGTAACGGTGAGGCCGTTTATCTCGGGACCGGGAGAATCGACAATGTGTCGGGACGATTGACAAGAGGGGGAATACCAGCGGCGCAGTGTTCGGAGAACTTACCCAGAAGTTTGGTGACGACCGCGCCCTGCTGGTTCAGCGACAGCACGTGGTTGGCCAGGTCGTTGTAGTGCCTGAGAGCTCCGAGTCCGTGAGACAGCTCCAGCAGTCGCTGTCGACTGGCTCCTCCGCCGTTGCCGCTTGCGAATGGGCCCGCGGTGCAATTTTGCAAGCTCACGCCTGAAAGTCAGACAACGTCGTCGATTAGTCGACGCGACAAGGACGCGACAAGGACGCGACAAGGACGGGACAAGTACGCGACAAGGATGCCACAGCACCGCCGACGATTCAGCTACAGAAGCTGCCGCCGCCCACTCGTGAAAAGGAACGTTGTGCTCCTCGGTCGATGGATAGGTAATAGATTGCGCGGTTGACGGTATTTTTCCCCGCGGACCGGGGCCCGTAATCGATCCCGCGGCGCGGTCCCTTTACGGTGTTTTCCCCTTGGAAAATGGTGGCGAGGCTGGGGAACGGCGCGTTTCATTAACAATACGGGGCATAATGAGCGTGTCGGGGAGCGACCGCGCGCGGACGTGCCGCGGTAATCGGGCGAATTAATTTAAATTACTCGCGGCGGCGTCGCGCGATCTCGTCGATGCGATCTTTCGGTGGCCCCTGGGCCGGGGCCCGGTCCCGCATCTGCCTGTTTAAATCGCGGCGATTAATCACACGGAGGCGCGAAGACCCTCGTAATTCCTCGAAGGACAGTTCGGAGCGGTTCGCGACTTCCTCGTGATTTTATAGGCGGCTAATCTCGGCGACGTTTTCGTTTCGTGCCACTCGGCCAAGAGGGGCGGGGGGTTCGGGGCACGATTTACGATCGAACGGGCCACGGTGCATCGAGAGCGATCCATTTTTCGAGCCTTACTTTTAAGCCTCGAACACCGATCGTATCTTTCCCTGAAGGGGTGCGGCGACGGCCGAGGGGAGGAGGGGGAGGAGGACAGGGAGGTGGGAGGTGGTTGAACACGAGAGGAGGCGATCGGAAAGGGTGTCGGCCGACAGTTCGCGTTTACGAGACGATCGGCCATTCTGTCTTCCTTTTTTCTACCCCCTCCCCCCTCCCCCCTCCCACGGTTTCTGCCACGACCGAAGCAGCTTTTCATAGCGCCCGTGAATCCGTAATTGCGCGAAATAATCACGCGACCGGGCCTCGTACGTTCCCCGTGTATATCTCGATTTAATTTCCGCGGGGAATCACGGGACCCGTGGAATAATTGTAATTAGCGTCCGGGTAGCGGACAGGCCCGCTGATTTTACGGGCGGATAATCTTAACGACGCTTCGTACGATCCACGGCGACGATAATTTACGATCGAACGACGATATTAAACAACCGTTCGCGCCGTCCGCGGCGGATCGTTCCGTTGGAGCCCGTGATCCGACGACGACGACGATCACGATCCTCGTTCCGAGGGTGTCGCGAACGGGAAATTAAATTCCAAACGGGGCAGATAGAAACGGCCTGCTCCCCCCCCCCCCCCCCCCACCCCCTACCCCTCTGCTCATTTGTAACGCGTTGTTTCCACTGGTTACGAGCCGGCCGGACGCGCGTACGTTTACACAGCGGCCGTTTAATTAATTAGTCTTTTATGGCTCGGTCGAATTGCCGATCACCGATGCGAATGGATTTTACGCGAGTCCCTGCCACTCGTTACCCGGCCTACCGTAATTTCTCTCCTCGATACACGACGCTGATATTCGACAAAGTAACTGGGCCCGTTGCAAAACCCCGCGCGATTTATAGCGTCGTCGTTCCGCGGATGAATAAATTGGCACACTATTAACCGCCGCCGATTTCGCGGTGCTGACGCGTTTACGCACTCGTGGCGTCCACGATATACTTCGGGGATGTAAACATCACTGGCGTCCTACTACTTAATTTCCATTCATTGTTGGTGTACTTGGAGGTAATGGCGACGTGGATTCTGCCGTTACGCGTCTCGTTCCAGTGCAAGTGCAAGTGGTTAGTAAAAGTGGTGTGAATAATAAACGTAGATATGCGAACTACTTAAGGGGGTATTCCACTTTGAACGGTCGAAGAATTAAGCTATTTTTAAAGATTTTTTTCTCAGTAAATAGGTACAATGAAATAAATCTTTTTGGTATCTATTAAGCTACTCTTATATTAATACCAAAAAAATTAAAAGGAATACTTTTAATTTGTTTTACTTGTTTTCTTACAGCGTCAATATGGCACCTTAACAAAAACAGTATGTTCGTGGTGCAGGTGATTCCCCGGCTTAGATTTATCTGAAATAAAAAATCCGAAAAGATTCTTAATCTGTATGAGTGTCGCTATCGTCCGTAGTTCAATTAACAATTTTTGTTGAGAAATAACAAAATGGCGCCGGTTCGAAAGAAAAAGTTCTCCAAAATGGTGCTTTCTCGAATGTTCCCTGAGAAAAATCTCGGTTATTTTTCGACAAAAATTGTTGATTGAGCTACGGGCGATAGCGACACTCGTACAGATTAAGAACCTCTTCGAATCTTTTGTTTTAGATAAGCCTAAGCCGGGAAATCACCTGCACCACGAACATACCATATTTGTTTAGGTGTCATATTAACGCTGTAAAAAAGAAACAAGTAACATAAATTAAAAATATTCTTTTCAATTTTTGTGGAATAATATAAGAGTAGCTTAATAAATACCAAAAAGATTTATTTCATTATACGTTGTATTTACTCAGTAAAAAATCTTTAAAAATAGCTTAATTTTTCGACCGTTCAAAGTGGAATACCCCCTTAATCAGTCCTGAACAGTGGCGCACTCAGGATTTAATCTTGGGGGGAACCGAGTTGAGGGGATAAAAGTAGTTTTAATGAAAATTCCATAAAATTCATTCGGTGATTATAAAAACTTGTTTAAAGAACAAAATCCAATTTTCTTCTCTTCCTACAAAGTCCCTTATTTGGATGGTGCTAGGGCCCATTGGCACACCATTTGGGTGCGCGACTGTAAATTCCTAGAAATTACACTGCGTTCCATGTAAGAGCGGACCAACGCACCTACCGATTTGCGACCGATCTGCGCAGCTCCCACGGTTCTGACGCACCCGATTGGTCGTAGCACTTCCGCGATTGGTCGTAGCACTTTTCCTGCCGGTTTACTACCAACCAACCAGTGTATCCCTGCGCGAAACGAGTCTGTTCTAAAGTGGAATGCAATGTGGAGTGTGGTTTATATTTCTATTGTTACAAAAAATGGACACTGAACACGATTTTCCTAAACAACCATAAATCCGTGTTCCTCGTTCGCCGCATGTTCCCATCTCGCACTGCATTTATCTTGCCGGATTGTATAAAAAGGCTGTAAACACGGCTCGCGGTGGGAAGAACTGACAAGGGAACACCGCGAACCCGGACTCGCCGATTGGAACGCAACTTTGTGGGTTTTTAGAGTGACTCGAAACAAGAACAACGGTGTGTTTCATTTGGGCCCTATCGCCCTTTAAGGGGGTGAAAACTAACCTCAAAGTCAAATTGGCACTTCCACTTTTTCCCGTATAACTCTCAAAGTAGGTACAACAGAGAGAAAAAAATGTTTCAAACAAAAGGTTAATGGTGCAATGAGCACTGCAAACTTGCGTTAACAAAATTTTGGAAAAAGGGAAGGGGAATGTTGAGTTGTTCTTCTTCTTCCAGCTTTGCGGATGTACGGGTTTTTTTTCTGTGACCTCTCTCTCTCTCCAAGCTGTTCCACAGTGGCTTGTGTCCCTGTGTGTGTACCTCATAGTTTATCCGTGTCTCGCTCCGACATTTCCATGCTTGTTGCTGTTTGTACTGCCTTCTCAAAGTCGATACTTTTCGACTCAAGGAGCCTGGACAGTATACGTTTGCTTTGGAGCCCAAACACGAACTGGTTACGTAACGCCGTTTTTAGGTAGGGTAGACCGGGGCGAATCGGATCACTTTGCGTTTGATGGTAAAAAAATAATAGTCAGACATTAAAAAACTAATTTTTTATCATATATTCGTGACCAGTACACCTTTGGCTTGAACATTAATATATGAAAATTAAAATTAAACATAAAAATCCTTCATTTATAAATAAAAAACGAAAAAGTGAGTAATATCCGATTCACCCCGAAACTTGGGGCGAATCGGATAACCCAAAAATCTCTGAAGAAACTGACATTTTCATAACAAAATCTTTAGAATCAACTTAAACAAATCTAATTTAATGACAGTGAAGTCAAGTAATACTACTTAGAACACAGATCGGAAGGATATTGCCGTTTTTTGCCGCCTCTATCAGCACAATTCTTGTGGCACCACTCTTCTCAGACAATCTTCTGAAAGTGGATGAATTCATTTTTTACCACAGTAAATACAATGCCATCTTCTTAAGACCATTAATTTATTTATTTTTTTCGTCATTTCTTTAGATTTAATTTTTATCACAGCTTCCTTTATTTTTTTTTTGGACACCATGATCCCTGATTGGTATTTTGTATGTACGTACGAACCATCTGTATATAAACAATTATCATATTTATAATCATAAAAATACTCAAATGAAAAAAAAGAGTGATCCGATTCGCCCCAAATTACGTGATCCGATTAGCCCCATATATAAGTATTTCAAAGGTTGTAGATTACATAAACATATTATGATATAAAAGTCTAAAATACATCAAATACGAAAGTTGGATACCGTGCAAACTAATAATAATATCACATTTGAATTTTCAAGCTTACTTTTTATTTTAAACACGAAATTGCTGATTACGTAGGTTAGATTCGGACCAAAATTGTAACGTTCACGCGCGTCCATTTCACTGAAACCGTATGCCAGCTGTAAGCAATGACTTAAAACAATTGAAGGGCTATTGCCGTAGGTGCGGGGGAGAGGGACGAGGTACTACGAACCATCGGAATGTTCATTTCTATCGCGATGTAAGAAATATGGACTAAATTCTTATTTTGATCCGATTCGCCCTGTGATCCGTTTCGCCCCGGTCTACCCTAGTCCCCAAACTTGCAATATACAGCTAATTTTTGGAGTTCTGTAACGTATTGCTGTATACTTTCCGTTTCTAGTTGCTTCCTTTGGTAAAATCTGTATTTTCAGCAATTTCGAGCGGCTCGGGTGAATAAAATTCTTCTAATTTTGTAACTAACGTTGCGTACGGTAACTGATATGGGTCCTTGGGTTCACATTTATTGCACAGAACCTCGAATGCTCCGATACCCATGTAATGTAATAAGCAAGGTCACTCTGTCGGCGTCTTTGACCTTGAATAATTTGAAAGCTCCTTCGAGCCGTTGTAGCCAACGTTTAATGTTTGTAACCGCCGCATCAAACGGCTCAATGTTTAACGTTCCACTCATCTGTACCTCCGCCATTTTTCGGTAATAATATAAATATGTAGTACTTAACGTGCCTGTACTTTGGTGTAAATGTACCGCCGTACGTAGACTTCCTTCGACACGTGGTCACTGAGCGATCCTCGCTCCAATTTTCGTCTCCAGTATTTCCTTCTTTCTGGCTATCCCATCCTCGTGGCCATTCTGTTAGGTATTGTAAGGAACCCACTATGCTCGTATGAATATACCCTACTATATATCTCTTTATTCTAAATACAATGGTTGATATGCTCCGTACTCAACGAGTGCCAAGTGCCGACTCCCGGACTCCCGTCCCGAACGTTCCCGTTCGGCGGCGCTAGTTTTCACCAAAACGTCACAGTAATCGTGACTTCCGCCCGCGCTGTTTAAATCTGTACGTATGTATCTAACAGGTTCCTTTCGTTCAGGTATGTTTTTTTAATCTCTTTTCAAAATTTTGTTAACGCAAGTTTGCAGTGCTCGTTGCACCATTGAACTTTCGTTTGAAACATTTCTTTCTGCCTGTCGTAGCTTGGGAGTTATACGCGAAAAAGTGGAAGCGCCGATTTGACTTTGAGGTTAGTTTTCACCCCCTTAAAGGGCGATAGGGCCCAAATGAAACACACCGTTGTTCTTGTTCCGAGTCACTCTAAAAACCCACAAAGTTGCGTTCCAACCGGTGCGTCCTGGTTCGCGGTGTTCCCTTGTGAGTGCCGCGAGAGCGATTAATCTGCCGTATCCTACACCGCGCGACGCTCCTCCTCATAAACTTTATCGAGCCAGTAAAATTTATACCCGCTAGCTGCCGGGGACAGCCTGCGCGCACTATCGACACCGTTATTGTTACCGTGCCAGAGTTATCCGGCCAGATAATCTCCTAATTAATTCGACAGGCGTACGCAGCCTCGCGCGGCGACAGGGCGAGAGAGATGATTCGCTTTTGGAAGCTGTGTATGGCCGGTCGGAACGTGTCGAGCGCAATTTCAGGGAAACGGCGATACGCGGGAAAGGGCGCGCGGGCGGGGCGGTGGGGGGGGGGGAGGGGGACACAGGAGCAAGCACTTTGCGCAGATGAGAGGCATCCGTTGGGAATGGTTTCGCGAGAGCCGGGCGAAACCTACGCGTCCTGCCTGCTCTGGAAGGCGCGTCGACGCGCATTCCGCGCTCGTTCCGTGTCAAAGCTATCGGGGATGTCGTGAAAACGAAAGTAGCCGATGCACAGAAAGAAATGCGTCGTGTCGTTGTGCATCGACGCCGGCCCTAGAACCGGTTCTGAACGAGTTCCTGCCATCGGGCTCCTCTATATTCTTTCGTATACTCGAAATTGCCCCGTGGAAAAGACCGATCGTTGCGCGCCAGGCGATAGATATAGTCGATACCGAAAAAATCCACGCGCAACTGGCTCGCTTCTCCTCCATCCGTGGAGGGGAAGGAGGGGAGGGGGAGGGGGAGGGGGGGGGGACGGCGGACGCGATCGATGGAAATCGTTCGATTGCACGAGATCATACGAGATCGTCGCGGCGATAAACGCGAGCCCCGGTGCCGGGCTCGCGGCCCCCGCGATCCGGCAGATTTCACGCTGTCGTGCCCGATCAATTTGATCGACGGATCGCGCGCGGATCCGCGCTCGAGCCGAAAATCCAACGGAACGGTGGAATCGTGGACGAAAGCTGGAGGCCCCGAGGTAGGTACCTGTTTCGAATGCGCGCAGGGTGTGGCCATAAATTCAGGCGGGATAGGAACGAGATACTTAGGTTATCCACGGCTCGCGGGGAATAAATCGCCGGGCTGGAGACGAATGGACACTAAGGGTCCAATTAGCCGCGCGTACTTCGATCCGAATATTGCCCCCGTTTAATTAGCCCGAACGGTTGCCCCGCGCAAATGTTTACGCGCTCGTATATTCCGCGCGGTCCGTCGTCCCCGCGGACGGTCTAGGGGCTGATCTATCGCCGCTTGCTGGCCGCTGACCGATTCTAATTAGTGGCCGACGGCGGACGAGCGGGGCCCGTGTTTCGTTACGCCACAATAGAGGGCACCGATTCGAAGGGGACGCCAGAAAGGGGGAAACAACAAAGTGGGCCCCTGCCCTGGACAGATGAAGATACCTGCCAACTACCGGCCCCGCGATAACCTGTCTCGGAATACCTGCTGGGTGTGGCACTAAAATCTGTCGGATAGAAGCGGCGGGTATCGGATCATTCCCGTAAGTGATGTTGTCCCTTATCAGGCCCGCATAAACGGGGCCGTCCTCTTCGCGTTCAACGTGTTTACGAATTCCCTATTGTGCGAACTGCCTCCCGTCGTCTTTCCGAGCCACTTGCAACTGACGATATAGCAGCAGGTTCCAGGGGGATCAAAGAACTGCCAGAAAGACGCGATGTGCTCGCGCTGCTTGCCGCTACAGGATGTTTCAACGAGCTTGGTCGAAGGTTTCGTAATAAGTTTCAGGTCTACAGATGCTTGTATCCCACGAAGCATACTACTTAGCTCGATGAATATTAATCATAATCGATCTATCCGAGCCCGCGAACACCTCGCCTCAAACCGCTAGTCGAGTTCAGCGTGAAGCAATCGGGGCACAGTTCGAATGTCCCCAGTTTGTATGACTTGCCTTCCTGTTTCCCACCTGGTCGCAAACACCTCGTACATTAATGACCAATGAACACGCTCGGTGTATACCCATGGGACGAGCCTCTAGCTAAAGAGACACGCATCCAGGAGGCCGAGGCTCTCCGCTGGGGAACATAGGTAAGTCGAGCGTACCGGACAGTACGGACAGATATTGAAAGGTTCAACGAGAGCAGCGGCTCCTCTCGCTAAACGACGTACTGTTGGCGACGCATTGAAACCGGTTCTGAACGAGTATGGCTGGTAGCCCAGCGGTCGTTTCATCCGGCAAGTGTAAACCACGGAAAGGATCCTCTGAATATACCAGTAGTTGGACACGTCGCGGGGCATCCGCTGCGATGGGCATTCTTCGGTCGTTGATTGCGCGCCACGTATCCCTTATCAGCGGCTTCTCCCGGAGGAGGGTCGACGGTCCGTTTAGAGGCCTCCTTGTCGTCCGGGGACACGGTGGATCGCCGCGAAAACAACCCCGTGGGCGTTCACAGGCGGACACTTTACGACGAGAGCCCGGACGTTTCGGCTCCGCTCAACTCCGCCGGTCATTCAATTAACGTTTGTCGATCGAAAAGGACCGAGAAGGATGCGTCGCGCCAACGAAAACTTATATTCCTCCCGTTTATATTACAAGCTCGTACGTGCCTCGGTCGAGGCTCCGTCCCATGCGCCTCGCATTATGGAAATATCGAAGCACGCTCCCCGGGGTAATTTTCATCGGTCCTCGGCTCTCTGCCACTCGATGACTTAACTGACGCGACGATAAACATCGTCGCTGTGTCGTGGCTGGTGCAGATGTTTATCTCCGGGGGAAAATATTCGTGCTGGATCCGCGATCTCGTTCGTTCCGAGGCAGCTCGACGCGCCCTTTTGCACGCACGCGGGCAGGTGCGCCGCTCCTGGTGTCTGCATTTATCGCGGACAATTAATTGACGCGTAACAAGTACACAATTTAACGCGAAATTACCGGTGATTTCTCGCGCATTAAGGATTTAAAGGGCCCCGGGCGACGATACGATCAAGGACAGGGGAAGATCGTATCATCCCTTGGGTGTAGTCTGCTCACCCAGGTCGGTCGACTTTGCTTCCGACACCTGGAGAGCCGCGGAACGTCGGTGTTACGCTCGTTTAACGCGATTCGACCGTCCCCCTTCTTTTTCTTCGGAAGCCGAAAACGCGATGCGCGAGAGATAAACGTCGCGCGCCTCCCCAGTTTAACGATTATCGCGGGTATATAATATATTCAGTGACTAAGCTATCGAACGCCCCTGTTACGTTTGAAGAAACAATCGAGAGCGTGCAATCAGTTCCACCGGTTTTTTTTTTGCGCGGCTCGTGGGCTTGTGCCAGTGGAAGCTTACAAAAGTAGAGGATGCGAGTGGTCGAGGGGGAGCAAAAACCGCGAGACGCCCCGTCGATTCCCGATTGTAGAGCAGAGCACGAACGGTCGGCCAATTAAATTTAATTGTGGCGATTTCGCCGCGGCCGAAAAACCGCTCTCGTCGCGGTTTCATTGCGTTTCGCGGAGCAATTTCTGGAGCTGAATGGGAGCCCGTAAGCGTCACGCGGATGTTTCATCGATTACTCCCCCGTTCCCCATTATCGCGACGGTGTGTACAAGTGTTCCGAGGCACGTCCGCCGATCGGCGAGTCCAACAGACACGGAGTTCCTCTAATAAAGGGAACCTGGTCGCGGAGTCGCGGACTTAATTGGCTCGTCTTTGTTTTCGCCACGCGTTTTATCTGGAATCTTCCGAACGGCCGCGAGAGTGGCTCGCAAAGTAGCCGCGTTTAAAAGCACTTTTGTCACGCGTGGCTGTTCGCTCGGGGCCATAATTCCCTTCGCAGTTATCCATCGACCAGGTCGCGCGATTGATTTCGAGGGGCGGGTGGGGGGGGGAAGGGGCGAGGGGTCGGCGAGATGGAGCGGCCCGCGTCGTTAAGCCGAGGAGTTGCTCGCGAATGGGATAGTTGGGAAGGATGTTTGCGCGCGGGACGAAATACCACTCGTCCATTATACGCGGGGGAGAAGAAGTCGGAGCGCGGAGTAGATGATGCGGAGGCAAACTCACCGTCGATCAAAGACACTGGCGGCACGGTGATCTGTTGATGGTGGTGCGCAGCTGGATGCTGATGAGGATGCGGCGGGTGGACCTGAAGCAGATGCGACCTCGTCTGCGAGAAGGTAGGCGAGGGTGGTTCCCAAGGCCGCGCGACCCCGGTGCTGACCGGTGCGTCGTCGTCGTGGCAGCAGAACTTGTCGGCGGTGCCTGTGGAGCCGCTGCTGCAGTTCACCACCTGGTGTACCTCGTTGTTGTTGTTGTTGTTGTTGTTGTTATTGTTATTATTGGCAACGTCCCCGTTATTGTTATTATTGCCGCCGGCGTTGTTGCCGCCGGTCAGACGCGTAGTAGTCGCGCCTGTCGCAGGGCTACCACTACCACTAGCACTGCCACTGACACTACCACTGCCAATGCCGTCGACCTGCACCATTTCGCTGTCGATCGCAGCCGCCGACTTGGCAGTACCAGGAGGGGTCGCGACGCCGCCACCGATCATCATCACCAGACGATCACCACCAGCCCCTCCACACACCGGCCACCAGCTCCTCCTCCTCCCCCTCCTCCCCCTCTGCCTCCACTTCTGCAGCTACCGGCGACCCTATGATTCTTTGAGTCGTTTCTCTTCCTGCTTTCACATCCGACGGATACTTACGGTGCCCGTTGCCTGACCCGATTCTCACCACCGTCGCAACCGCACACCCCTATCCTCTCGCTTGACGGGGTGCCGCCGGTTTCCAGCGTCCAAACTTCGCTCCTAGGCGGTGGCGGAGGTCACAGGCAAGGTCCCGGAGCGAGCACCAGCGTCTCGAAGAGTCTCGTAGCACGGCGAGCGTTGATTCAAAGGGGAACGGAGCACCGGGGAAGCGGTTTTTTCACCCCCACCCCCCTCCCGAACTTCGATGATGGTCCTGAGGGTGCGGGTCCCCGGCTCGGTGGTACTCGCGCTGCCAGCCGGTGGTCTGCTCCGTCGGCGTGGACGCGAACACAGGCACCACGGGGTGTCACAAGAGCTGGCCCGGTGTGTCGCGCTGGCGCGGGTGCGCGCGGGCGCAATCGACGCCACGGTCCGGCGTGGCTTCCTGCGTCCGATTAGCGAAGCAGAATGACATCCTGTCCGGCGGGCCGACGGCGAGCGCGATTCATCGTGGCCGCGAGCTTTCACGTCGGCTGTCGGTGGTCTCCTCGTCTACGTGGACGACGAGCGTGGTCGATGCGAGCGAGGCGACGGCGAGGAGTGCTCGCGAGCGCAGGCGCTTCGTCGAAGCTCCGTGACTACCTATAGACGTGTGTGCCCTTCTCTCTGTCCCTCTCTCCTACGACGCTCCCCTCCCTCCCCCCCCCCAGCCCCGCCGTGCCCAGGCTCTTTCCAACTGTCTCTTTTCCCCAGTCTTTCGCTTCGATTCCCGTTTCTTTCACGGCTTCGAGCGTCGTCCCTGTCTCTCCTTCCGGCCGCCCGAGCTCGCCGGTCCTCTCTCGGCTCCTCTCGCGCGCTACCTTCTCCAATAACCGGGCGACGAGGAACGCGCGCGCTCACCACGGGATAACCTGCTCGCGCTCCGCCGGATTCGAGCAGATTGCCTTCTCGTTCGGGGTTTCGAAGCGCGCCAACTACTAGAGCCTTACCCCCACCGCGACCTGCCTCGCGGAGAACAGTCCGCGGTCAGCTACTCCGAAGCGTTCTGCTCCGATCGAGATTTCGGGTGACCCGCGAGTCTCGTCCCTCCGATCGCCTCCCCTTACCTTCTATGGCCGTCCAAAGTCTCACCTACCCCGTCCGTCGGGGATCTTCCTTATAGTTCGTTCACCCCTCTCGTCCTCCTCGTTCGCGACACTTGACAACAGGCTGGTGTGCTCCAGCACGTGGCTCCTCGCGGAGCACTCTTCTTCTCTGTGCCCTTCCCGCCTGCCCCAAGTCCCGCGTACTTGCCGGTTCAAACCACCGGTACCGCGACCGTGAGACCCAACCACCCCCTTCGCCAGGTGGACGCGAGCGCGCGGACGAAGAAGCGGCTGAAGTGCGAATACGAGGAACGTAGGCTGCGCGCGAGTAACATGGGGTAACCTGCTCGCGGTCCGCCGGATTCGAGCAGATTGCCTCTTCCCCGTTCGGTGGCTCGAAGCGCGCCCAGACTAGCTTTACCCCCACCCTCCTGGCTGCTCAGTCGAGGTGAGATCAAGATTTAAGGCGCCGCGGCGCGGCGCGGCGCGGCGCGGCGCGGTGCGGCGCGCGGCGCTGACGAAGACGAACAGGAGGACGCGGATGTCGTGGACGAGGGAGGAAGAGGAGGATAGGATGCGCGATCGCGGGAGCGAGCTAGCTAGCGAGCCTAGGCCCGAAGACGGCAGGGCTCGCTCGCGTTGATTACGATCGCGCGCGCGGGCAGGCAGCCAGGCCGGATCATCGAAGGTGGAAGTGGCGGCGACCGGAGGGAGAGGTGGACGAACATCGGCGGCTTGGTCGAAGCGAGCGCGAAGCTAGCGACGGGGGGAAGCCGTGAAGCCGCGAGGATGCATGGAACAAGCCGGCTAAAGGCAGCCAAGTGCGCACTCCGTGCCGCGCATCTGAGCTTACCCGACGCCCACCGACCATTACCGGCTCGATCGACCAATTGGGCGAACCGGTGGACGCCCACCGATCTGTCCAACCTCGCGCTCGTCGTCGCCCACGCCGGCCACGAGATATACCAACGTGTGCCCTTCCGCCCGACTACTTCGCTCTTGCCCGTTTCCGCGAACCGGATCGATTAATCCCCGAATCGGATGTCGATGTCGGATGCCGGCTGCGCTCTCGAATCGCCGATCCCACCGATTAGCCTGCCCCGCGAGCTGGTCGCTTTGGTACACGCTGCCCTTCGGACCTACGGCGCCTCGAAATTCTTCGCAACCCCCCTGCCAGGGTGGAGCAAGGCGGGTTGCTTCAACCTTCGTGCCTGCTAAAGGTGTCCTCTGCAATAAGGTACATAAAAGCTGGAAGGACGTGACTGGGGATGAGGATTTGGGGTAGGTCCAGTGCCACTTACAAGGAGAGGTTCCCAGGTGTCCGCCTCCGATTGCTCTGAATTTTGGATATGTTTTAGAGGACCGAAAAATAAGAAATACGTGTTTTTTTATAGCGGCCCGTTTTCATATTTAGGGGGTGAAGCCACCCTCCAAAGTTCATACAGGGTACAAAATTGTGTTGAGTAAAACTTGATATAAATTTAATTTGTGTCATAACTTGCTGTATGGACGATGTTCTTGTCGTCAGTCACCGTTATTACGGGGTAACTATGAGGGGTGGTTTCACCCCCTAAATATGAAAACGGGCCAAAATAGAAAGACATGCATTTCCTATTTTTCGGTCTTCTAAAACATATCCAAGAACCAAAGCAACCGGGGATGAACACCTGAAAATCTTATAACTTTGGGGGTTGGTTTCACCCCCAAATATGAAAACCGGCCGCTATAAAAAAACACGTATTTCTTATTTTTCGGTCTTCTAAAACATATCCAAAAACCAAAGCAACCGGAGATGAACACCTGAAAATCTTATAACTTTGGGGGTTGGTTTCACCCCCTAAATATGAATACGGGCCGCTATAAAGAATCACATATATTATATTTAAAACAGTAGAACAATGAAGAATAATAAGGTCTCAATAAGTAGATAATATCAGTAAGCCGTTATGAAGATTTTTGGAAATGCGTGGGCTTTACGTGTTCAGACAAGTTGCGATTTGCAACTCGCGCGATTTCGAAATAGCGGAAAGTGAGAATATAATTATAAAAATAAATAGGGTAAACCAACCAGTAATTGACCGCATACCAGTGAATGACCATTAGGCAAAGAAATGTCAATTATAAATTTAAAAATTATTATATGTTTATAAATGGAATGTAGTTGCACTTTTAATATCCTATATTTTTAGTCACGCGTATTAAGCAAACATTAATAAGTACAATTCTTATTAAAAGTATGCGGTCATTCACTGGTTGGTTTACCCTATAGTTTAGTTAGTTATACGCGACTTAATATTATTATTTAAATAAATCATTATTATTATTATTCTTATTATTATGAAATGACTACTTAGGTTTATTTATTCTGTTGTTTTTTTATATCTGTCAAGTGTTCATAAAGTAATTCTCATTTTTAAAAAATCCCGAAATTCTTGGGATTAGTTATATCAAATCCCGAGATATTTGGAATCCAAAAAGCAGCCGGGATCGCGGGATTCCGGGATTGTATTCCCTAGCCCCAAAGTAATTATTTTTTTTATAAACTCAGAATCAAAATTCCGGGCGAAATCGAGTAGTAAAGCGAAGTAATTTCGTATAAAAAAAAAGGTGCTCCCTTCGTATAGATTCGATTGCTACACTCATTGGTCGCTTAAGTGATATCTTTTTCAACCTATTTGGGGGTGTCGCGCACCCCACAGAAGAAATCTAAACATTTCCTCCCGACGAAGTTGCCTATAATTTGCTTCCCCAGCTCTCCATCGGGCCACTTCAGTATTAGCACCTCGCGCACTGCCGCGTCGTTCCTTTTACCGGCAATGTACCGCTGCTTTCCTGTACGATCTGTCATAACATTTCCTATGCGCGGACCACTCCGCATTTTCTGCTCGTTCCTCGATGACTACAACCTGCCGGTGGAAGCATCGCGCGCAGTGCATCGACCCGTCTCTACACGCTCTTTATTTTTCGTTCCTACGGCGCGCAACCTGCGAGCACGTGAACCGATCGCCTTTCCCCGGTAATTAGCAATGGGAAGGAATACACTTGAGCCGGCGTCGTTCATGGGAAAATCGTGGCCAGCCAGCGGACCGGATACGGCAGAAACGCACAACCAAGATTGAGAACGCGTCGCGTGGCGAACGCCAGCGTTTCTTTCCGTTTTTCTTTTTTTCTTTCTTTTTTTTACCAACATTCGCGCGTGTAGAATTCCCGAGATAGCCGGACAAACGCTCCGAGATCGTAGGAAAAGCGCAGGGGTCGCGGCGAGGCCGGATGAGAGCAGAGAATCGATCGGATGGAAATCGTTTCGAGGAGGCTTTGCGCCCCGGGGCGCGAGACCAGATCTAATGGCCCGTGTAAAACGGGGAGAAACAATTTGCCAGCTCCTAAGTCATTGGCCAGGGATCTCACGCGAAGGTAGGTATCTCGGGGCAGTGTCCCTGGCAAAGCATGGATCATCAATTTCATCTGGTTGCGTGCACGCGGGCTACCGTCCACTTAAATTCCTCCCGAGTACCTACGCCGAGAAAAACGAAAACAATCGGTCGTGTCGCGGCTCTGATGGCTCGCGTTTCCATAATCACGCGGTGCTTTCCTACTGTTGCCGCAACCATTTCAGTGACACTAACAAGTGCTTCTGAGAATTCGGCCGGGCATGCCCTCGAGATCGCTGGCGTTTACAGTTGGTGGGAGAGAGAGAGAGAGAGAGAGATGGTGGATCAGGAGACTTTCAGCTTTCGGTGCAGGGGACGTTGTACGGGGAGAGCCACGATCGGGCAAGATCCGCCGCGGAAGCATCGCGCGTATGTACTTAAAATATTAGACAAAAGTATATGAAATTTGAAATACTTGAATATCTACGTCTTACGCATAGTAAATCTAGATGTAAGGAACTCGAACGACAGTTGGAGCCTTATTTTTAATCCTAGAAAGGTCTTTCTCACTCTACAAATGCTTTCTCAAGCATTATTTGCTAAACTTTTGCCAGTGGAAATGCCCAGAATTCACAATTTTCTCAAGTTATAATTTATTTCTTTAAAACGGTGTAGTGAAAACAATTGAAACTCGGCAGATATTTTCATCTAACCATATACTACATGTAAAAAAAAAATTGAAAACATTGGTACCATTTCTTCAACATTTTTTCAGCTGTTTTATCTGTCGAGATCGTCTCTTTTGCGTGTGAAATCAGTGAAAATTAAAATCGTTATAACTCAGCAACCGTTTAGTGAATTCGTCTAAAATTTTTGCAGCACATCAGGAAGATTAGAAAGAACAATCTCACAAATTTTCATCAACTTGGTAGCATTTTGAAAATAGTTTCCGATACATCCTTAAATCGAATTGGCGGGAGGGAAGAAGAATGGTAACGAGCGCGATTGCAAGTTCTTTCTTACGATAGAGTCACCTCGCGTGCCGGTCTGGCCGGCTACATACCTGCAGATCGATGGTAGCTACCTCTCAGGAAAAGGTTCTGTAGTATCGATCTCGGAACCACCGTGGTTTTCTGCTTCGACTACGCCGCGATTTAGCGAGCACAGCGTGGGTATTAATAGACAGAAGTTTCTTCCTATAGTTGACTAACAACGGGAGAAGCTGTTACCTAATTAAAATTCTCTCGAGGTCTGAAGCTTCGCGTCGCGTGGAATAAAAATGTCAATATCGTCGCGGACGAAGGGGGTATAAGTATAATCGTCCAAGTTTGGGTCTGGCAAGTACAATAGGAGGGTCGTGTGCACAGCCTTTAACGGTTAGCCAATCTGCATGGATAAATATTTTATAGGCTACTAGCGCTTGAGTGGCCTTTTCAGTCTACTGAATGTAGAATGCGAGGTGGACAATGGTAACGCGCGAGTTGACGGTGAGTCGACTCGCGGAAGTTCTTTGCAGCTAAAGGGGCAGCTGAGAGGGAGAAATATTCACTGGATATATCGGATAATCGGTGAAATTTAATTCACTAGTTTAATACTTTGCCGGAGAACTGCTGCGGGGATCGAAGCGATGGGCACGGGGTCCGGAGAATGGCTACTCTGGCAGAAGTGTCCTGTTAGGATTCGGTCGTGTGGCCCATTTCGTTCTCGGCCCCTTCGCTCCCGCCCTCCCGAATCTGCTAAACGATGTGGTCACAGTAATTTAGCCATCGACCGCGAACCTGCCTCTTTGCTTTCCTCCGGGGCTTAAAGTCGAACGACCCCCTCGGAACGCCGCAGCAGATTACCGGCCCTAAAACCAGTCTTCGTCTTCGGCACTAACGCGTTAATTTCTGCGGTCGCTGTGAGATATTTGCTCCGCGGTCTCGGAGCTCCGCTATCGTAACGAAAGCTGCGTCCCGCAGCTGATCGTATCCAGAGTTAATGCGTGATTAGAGATTACCGAAAGTCGAAACGTGGCGCACGGATGATCATCGCCTGGTTAAGGAGATTAGTCCATAGGCCTATTGGAACAGCTGAACAAAGCGCTCCTCGTATCTATCGGCTAGAATATAATGAAGTCGTTGACCCCGAGCAGACAACCAGCTCTCAGTGTACTCCACTCCTGTCCGCGTCTCAGAGTAGAATATTCATCAAAGGAGTCCATCTGAGTAACTGTCCGACTGCCAGTGGTAGCAGGATATAGCCGTTTCCCTAGAAAATTCTTTCCCCGCGAAGTCCATTCTCCGATCGCAGTGTCCGCGGTGTCTGGCCGCCTATAAAATCCCAAGCTTCCTCCATCGATCATCCTCCGTATCCCTTTAACCCGACAGAACTCACGCGACTCGTCGTTCCCCCTAAAAAATCCCCTCGAGCCGAGCAGGAGAGCTCGTGACTAATTCAATTAAGGACGCGTTCCTTTTTCACGCAATGCGCCACGCGACCTGCGCGCCGTGTCCTTCCTCCGTGCACGAGGAACACCGCGGGGCAGGACAGCCAGAGGGTGAGAGAGAGAGAGAGAGAGAGAGTCGGCTAAGAAAGAAGGGAAGAAATAAGGGTAGGTACGTATCGCTGCGATTACTCCGCGAGGGTAGCTAACCGAGGCCAAGCGGCCGCGCGTATCGCGGGGCGCAAAGATTTATCATGGACACTTTGCGTGGTCGTCCAGGCCGGCTCTGGCACACTTGCGGAAGGTCCACCGTCGCGCACTGCTATTACCACCATTACTAGGCGAGCCGCGGCTAGGTGGAAAGGGCGACGGCGATAAATCATGCGACAGGAATGATTCGGCTAAATTGCTGCTCGCACGTATCCGCGCTGGAAACTGCCCCTCGCTCGTTCCCCTTTACACGGGGCGGTGGGGGCGGAAGGGGGGGGGGTGAGCCGCCCTCCCTGCCGGCGGGAGCAACCCGCGCGCGACCGTTCGGGGAGAGAGGCAATGTCCGTCAACCGCGTTAAGTACGCACGCGTCCCAGTAGCCATTGGTCTATTGATTTTACCGGATCCCCCGGGGGCTGCTTCGCGGCGATTGTGTTAGCGCTCGGCCAGGGCCGCTTACCGCGGCCAGGGGACCTGTAGGGAAAGGCGTGCCACCGGGAGGCGGAGACCCACCCGGTCACCCTGGTGGGACAGAGCTTTCTACGATTGGCCGTGGAGAACGGGACGCGGTAGCCAGCCGCGACGACCACGCTATCCGCTCACGGCCCTACTCCCGCGCCCTCATCTACTCGCGCGCAGCCTCTTCATCTGCCGGCGATCCTTCCCTTGCAGCCGACCGACCCGCGAATGTTCGGCGATTCCGCCCTGCCGTGCCAGACGGGACCCAGGGATTCAGCAGTCCTCTTCGTCGTGGCCGAGCTACCTCTTCAATTCTCCTCGCCTCGCTCGGCGGCTCTGACCCGGTTGGCCGCAAACCTCCAGCATGGAAACAAGCACCCTCCGCCGCCGCCATCGAGCCACCGTCCATTTGTTTTTAGGGGTTGGCTCTGCCGAACGCTTGGACGGCTCTGTTGCATGGTAACTGCGGGGATAGTTTGATCCTAGCCTTGCTGGCCCGTGCACGTCGCCTGCGACCCTATGTCCTGTCGGGCTTGGCAGCCCAACGCGAAGTTCTGTGTTGGAGTAGACGTTCGTACGCTTGCCGGCGCGATGATAGATACTTCGGTGGAGAATCGGGGGTGCTTTGCAGAGCGGGAGAAACCGATTGGTTGATCGAATGATTCCGGAGAGGATGCATCCTCTCTGCAGTGGAAGCTTTGAGGTCCGCTGCGCGTCTACGAGACGTTTTCGCGAGAAACTCTAGGGTCCAAATGGTATATCCTCATGGGCCCACGTTCTCGAACGCAGTCGTAGAAGTAGAGCACACGTATCGTCGCTATTACATATCGTCGAACACAGAGAGAGAGAGAGAGAGCGACAGGGATACAGATGGGGCGAGCCAATGCAAGCAAAGAACCCCTCTTGCCCCTGTGCCATCCTGGGGACCACCTTCTCGTCGATACGCATTGTATCGTTTAAGGAGAAACTTGCGGTATTCGCGCCAGCCTTTGTATAAACACTGGTAGCGTACTCTGGTAGGTACCTATAGAATACCGATTAAAATCTTACGCCGCGGAGTTCATTCCGCCAGGTGCACCTTGAAGAATAGGAGCGGGTGAATTTAGTCGCTCGAGCGACTATCCGGCGGAGGAACAGGATCGCCGGTGTTCTAAGCGGAATTATGCGATCAGCAGGCCCGATAGTTCTACTCGGCAGCCATACCGTGAGTAATTTGCGGCGGTCGCGGGGGCCAGAGCTAATTGCTAGTTTCGCATAAGTTAGCCGTCCGCGGCGCTGTAAATACGTCGCCGGTAGCTACGAGAGCGTGAACCGCGGCTGTATATTTGCATGCGACGCGGGATATTCGGGGATTAATTGTTCTGTCGCGGCTCCTCTTCGCCCGTCGCTTCCACCCGCGAGAAGGCAAACGGGCGTGCATTATCGCCGGTGCAAACAGCGTGTAACCGGTGGTGGGACGCGTCTACGCCTTTCCCAGGAAGTGCCTCGAAGCGTTTATCGCCTCCTCCGTGCTTTCCCCGCTGGATACCTATTATTCTTCTATTTGCAAGCCGGGCGCCCGTTCGCCGGCGGTATTCGTGCGCGGGATAGGTATGCAAAAGTTCCTCGGGCACCGCTGTCGTTTACATTCTTGAAACGGCGCCAGGCGAGCCGAGCTCGAGCATCGCCGTTTGTTATGAATGTGATCCGCGACACGTGGAGGTCCTCTTCCGAGGCCCGAACGTTTTCACAGCTAGCCTCAATTTCCTTCAGCATCGCGAGAGTCCCTCTGCTCCGCCATTTTGTCGTTTGCACGCGGGCAAGCATGGCTACGATCCTGCCACGTTGCTTCGCGTCTCTTCCACAACCCCAGAGCCAGGTCGCGGGGCTTCGGACTTGGTCGCACGATCCGCGAGCATGTTCGTGATTGCGAGCAGAGGGCCGAAGGATGGGAGCGTGGAGTTGGTTAATGCAATTCGCTGGCAGGCCCGTTAACCCAGTTTCGCGCCGGGCCATCTGGCCGCGGCGGGCCCGAACAAAAGGTGGAAGACGATCGAGACCACTTTCCGAGCGTCTGCTGGTCTCGCCGGCTTCCCAGGGAAGAGAGTGTCCACGTACGCGCACGCAAAGATTAAAGGCTACACGGGCCACCGGGGCGAGAGGAACAAAAGGGAGAACCGACGGCGCTTTCATTGCAACTACGAGGACAGGCGAGCTGCACAAAGGAGCAGCCGAGGCCCGCCCTTCCGTTGCATCGCTTTCCCTCGACGAAGTGTATGGAAACGATACGCGCCACGAAAGTAGCCTCGCGCGTCGATCCCGCTATGCTCCGAGCGCCTGCCACCGGATGGAAACGCAGCTGAGGCCGATTTCTCAAGCCGGGAAACGGTCGAGCCTGAACGCAACCCGGCCGTATTGCTCCCAGTAATCCGCGAGTTTCTCTTCTCCCGTGGCTCTTGGCGCTGCGCCACGTAACAATGGCCCCGGCCGCTCTTCGCCACTCCTATTCCCGAGAGACACCTTAGCGATTCTTGGATACAATCGGTACACACTTAGAACGCCAGTGGTGGCAACCTTCGGCGAAAGGGAATATCTCGAAAAATTCACTATCTCCAGTTTGATGAAAGTGGTCGGATGTTTGTTAGCTGGTATCGCGGCGTGAATATTAAATCGAAGATGGCAGGCGTCTCGCGTGCAGCAACTTAGCAGCGGCAGATGCTCCGGGGATCAGAATACACGGTCGATCAACATGCTACCATTCCTAATCCTTTCTAGCAGGCCTATTGTTAGCCCGGAGGATCGTCAACGAGGCGACTGACGCGCGCCTAAATAATTGGAAGGCACCGTTGTCAGCTAATAATGACGCACGAGCGGCTCAGCCGTTCTCGGATCCATCCACAGATACAGAAGCGGCGGCAGCAGCCGCAGCTTCGCATACCTACTTAGGTGTTACATATTAAACGAGACGCCGTATCCGAGCTAGTCGAGGCAACCACCTGTGCGCATAGCTAATACCATATAATAAGGGCTCATGCATATGAATTCGGTGGGCCAGTCTACCGTCGCTTATCGCCACGAATCTATCGGGCCACCGCGCCGCGACCGTGCAACCCTTTCCGATATACCCTCCGTAGACCAGCACGATAATGTCTTTCACCGGTCCCGTCGTCAGCGCCACGCACGTTGCGCCGTTTCTTTCGACGATACGCGGCACCTACGCCAACGGTCTCGACGGCAGATTCGGGGACAGGGAAATACGCTTGTAGGCATTTGGCGTTTGGCCACGGCCGCCGGCTTGTGATTGGCACGTGGGTGGCGCACAGTGGAACAGACGGCACTTCTTTCTGTCGAAATCGTAGAACTTTTGATAGAAATAAGATAGTGGGATGAATCTTTCTCGAGGTTAAAGCTAAGATGTCGCGGAACTAGGGAAAAATATTGAAAAAGTGTGACAAACAAGTTTTGACTTTGAAAATCTGTGGAAAGAATACTTAAGGGCGAGACAAACTCTGCGGTTAGATTTGAATTCAGCGCGTGAAATTCTATAGGAAATGATGTATAAATGATATTCCCCTTCCGACTTTCAATGTATTCGCACAATCCGATTGCTCTGTACTACATTAGTTCGATCGTCTTCAGAGTATTGCTGCTTAAGGATGTATCGGACCTATTTTCAAAATGATACCAAGTTGATGAACATTTGTGAGATTGTTCTTTCGAATCTTCCTGATGCGCTGCAAAAATTTTAAACGAACTCACTAAACGGTTCCTGAGTTATAACGATTTTAATCTTCATTGATTTCACACGTATCTACTTTTATGGAAAGAGACGATCTTGACAGATAAAACAGCTGAAGAAATGTTGAAGAAATGGTACCAATGTTTTCAATTTTTTTTTACATGTAGTATATGGTTAGATGAAAATATCTGCCGAGTTGCAATTGTTTCCACTGCACGGTTTTAAAGAAATAAATTATGACTTGAGAAAATTGCGAATTCAGGACATTTTCACTGGCAAAAGTTTAGCAAATAATGCTTGATAAAGCATTTGTAAAGTGAAAAATACCTTTCTAGGAGTAAAAATGAGACTCCAACTGTCGTTCGAGTTCCTTACATATAGATTTACTATGCGTAAGACGTAGATATTTAAGTATTTCAATTTTCATATACTTTTGTCTAATATTGTACGCCCGATACATCCTTAATTTGATCTCCGATTCTTGAGAAAGACAAGCTACGATTATAACGGGAAAACCGCAATTTTCTTGGAAAATGTCAACTTTAACATAGACTTTCAACGTGAAAACTTGTTTGTCATTCTTTGAACATAAGATCTCGGTTTCGAGTCGCATCGCCTACACGCAGGAAGACGCCCCATAACGGGAGCGTTCTTCTAAAAAAAAAAAAAAAAATACCCTCGAATGGCCTCGATTACCCAATTTCCTTCAGTGGACACGAGGATGCGTGGCGTTTTCGAATTGTAGCAGGCAAGTTCAGAGCTCGATACAAAGCGCGATTGGGAGGTTCGCGGCCAAGTGGTAGCAGTCCGACTATAGACAGACTCCGAAGTGGCTGCGGTCGCTTATTGTCCGCCCTCCGAGCGGATACAAAGAATCCCAGCGCGCTGAAAGACCTTTTGCAGTGATGGTTACATGTCGCGACAGAAGTCTTTCATCACCTTGCGGAGCCTAAATCCCCCAGGTTCCTCGTGTAGCTAAATCGAGTGTCTTTCTATACAATCGATGATCCCGATGAATTAATTCATCGGTCTCTAATGTAAATCCCGGCGAAACTGTCGAGCCGGTCAGCTGTCTTGAAAGAGAGGACGCGTAAAAGGTGGGTTGCCTCGCGATTCCGCCAGCGACGCGTTCCGAGGCGCGTAGAGGGAGGCTGATGGACGGCTCGGAGCGTGTACGTGCGAGCAGCACCGTGACACGGGCCCGATGTTCTTTTGGCGTGCGTGCGCGCACCGTGAAGAAGAGATATGGCCGGGCTAATATCCGTGGGGAGACTTCTTGTGTTCTTGCGACGTAATAAAGACTGGCTGAAGGGGGACAGATGCGATCTTGTGGCAGACGCGGCGATAAATTCTTCCCGCAGTCGATTCCTCTTCTTCTTCTTCTTCCGCCCGTTGCGGCCGGCGGGCCGGCCCTCGGCGGCGCTGGCCGATCGGCGATTTCAAAGAAATCGTGTCCGCGAAAGAATGGTGGGCTGAATGGGAAATGGACTGGGGGCAGCAGTCTTGTTTCGCTTTCAGGTCGACTCTGTATAATATTGTTACTCGCGGCCGATCGATATCTCTTCACCGCTACCCCTGGCAGCTCGAGCTTCTCTAACTAGCGTTCAAATCATGCCGACGTCCCCTAAGTCGCCGCATCGAGTGGCCAGCGCGCGTCGACAGTGTACATACTCGAGAGGGCAGACAAGCTTTGGAAGAGTCGCCTGATGGGAGCGTGGACGCGGCTGGTCAGGCGACCCTGACAATTAATAAGCGTCTGTCACTTATCCCCGTTTTCCGTGGCGACGTCTGCGTCCAGACAGTGCAGAGGGACGCCAGCGCCGGCGTCCCACGGACAGATGCCAGCTCGCAGGCGGTCTCTTTATTCGCGTCGCGCGGTATACGCGATCCGCGCGTCCCGTCCATCTGTTTCTCCTCGCTTTTTCCAACATCTTCCCGCGTCGTCCACGAAAAGCCGTGCCTCGTCCTAATGGATTAGATTGTCTAGGATATACAGATATGGGTAGGTCCCCACGGCTGTGAACGTATATAATTCGTGACCTCAAGGACTACCCTATAGCAAAATTCCTTACAGTGATCCCATTGAGTCAAGCGTAGTCTTCACCTTCCCTCGACTGTTCCGTCACCCTGTGGCCTGCACGGTGGTTCTCGCTAGAAGTATCGAAGCTCACTCCATCTTGCAAGGTTTAAATGCTACTATAGAGGAGACTCTGAGGCGCAGCGCGTCAGTTGGACCTTACGAAAACCGACACTATCTGTCTAGGATATACGCAGAGCCCGGTGGCCGCGGCTCAGCGCGCGACTCCTAGATAAACGATACGTCGGCGTTACTAGAGCAACGCGTTAACGATAAATTCGTAATTCCGTTGTTACAGCCGGCCGCGACCGAACGCGTTCGACTTGCACGATGGACGGTTACAAGCATATCCACCCTTCCGTGGGTACCACGTGTTTATTCATACATCGATCTTCCTATCGATCTTACGTTGCCGCGCGCACGCCTCTAGCCACTTATCCGTCCGCCCGTGGCTGTCACTCCTTAACTCCTTAGCGATCCGTCATTTTCACCGCGGCCGTCCTCTTGCCGCACGGTGGACGCGCACTCTCGGTCCCGGTGGCGCTCCGTAATGAATAGGTGGCAGGAGAGGGAGCGAGGGGCCCGCTAACGAGCGGGACGGAGACAGGCTTGAAACAAAAAGAGCGCCGGGAGGGACGAGGAGGGGGAGAGAGAGAGAGAGAGAGAGAGAGAGAGAGCGAGGCGAAGTTGAAGGAACACCTGTGCCAACTGGGGCGCAACCGGGCCACAGACGGATGGACGAGCGAACGGGTGGACAAAACAGGTGGGCCGTCACGGGCCGGGATTCTTCGCTTGTCCTCCCGTGGGCCTCAGCCTGGGCCTGACGAGCCTTCGATTCATCGATTCTCGATGCGGCGCCAACGTCTCTCTCTGTACGCTGCGTGCACCCTTCTTGCTCGAGGACTGGCCCTAGGTGACTGGGAAATGACACTTTCTATGTAACTTTCTGCGAGCAATATTGAGGACCTTGCAGCGAGAGGGGTGCAGCTCTATTTTCACAGTTTTTCAGTTATGACGTGTAATGTATGTAAAAATGTTCTACATCGTTTAGTGCACGTTTCATGTAAATCCGATACAAACGAGTGTTTTAAGGGGTCCATGCCTAGTTGACAGACAAAAAAAAACGTCATTTTCGGGAATTTTTTGTGAAAAATATGATGTATGTTTCTTACAACTATTTCCTTATTTTAGAAGTACATATATTCAGCAACCCTCAGTAATTTTGTTACAGGAAAATATTAAGTAATGAAGGAATAACAGCCACTCTCGCGGAAGCTGTTTTTATAATCGCGCTGCGCGGTGAGCACAATTTCTTCGAATCGGAGCATCTGAAATTAGAAAGCGAAGAAGATTCTGTTAATATATGAGTTTATCTAAGTAGTTCGCGAACGAAGGATTTTCAAGAATAATGATTTCAGATCAAATGATGGCCGTTTAATGCAAAATCATGATTTTTCGATGTCTGAATTGTTCGTTTTTCGTGAATTAAAAATAGAATTTTCATCAAAAACAAATATCCTTCGTTCACGAACTAGATAAACTCATATACTGACAGAATCTTCTTCACTTTTCGATTTCAGATGATCCGGCTCGGAGACATCGTGCTCACCGCTAAAAAAAAATAGCTGCCGGCAGAGTGACTGTCATTCATTCATTATTTAATATTTTCTTATAACAAAATTACTGAGAGTTGCTGAATATATGTACTTTTAAAATAAGCAAATAGTTCCAAAAAATATACATTAGATTTTCCACAAAAAATTCCCGAAAATCACGTTTTTTTCGCTTGACAACTAGGCATGACCCCTTAAGGGGGAACACCACTGTGACGGCCGGAAAAGTAAGCCATTTTTAAGAATTTTTTTTTTGGAATAATTTACAGTATTCATAGAAAATTTTTATTACCTACCTTTAGCACGCTGTATTAAGAGACTATACAAAAAAAAAATAGAAAACATGCATAAATTTGAATATATTAATTAATCTTCTAGACCCCCCCCCCCCACGCGAGCTGGTCGAAATTGGTAACTATGGAACAGCAGATCCGAAATCAAATTTCATTTTTTTTTTATAATCTATATGTTGATTTGTTAAACAAATAATTTTTGTAAAAATGGTGCGCTTTAGAAGAAAAGTTTGGAAAATCCGCAAATAAGATGGACAGTTTTTCGAGCGTATTTCAAAAAATTTGTTTTCAATCAAAAAATCCATACGCACAACGAAAACTACACTCATATAGTCGATAAAAAAAAATGAAATTTGATTTCGGACCTGCTGTTCCATAGTTACCAATTCGACCAGCTCGCGTGAGGGGGTCTAGAAGATTAAATAATATATAAAAATTTATGCATGTTTTTCTATTTATTTTTTTTGTATAGTCTCTTAAGACAGCGTGCTAAAGGTAGGTAATAAAAATTTTCTATGGAAACTGTAAATTATTCCTGAAAAAAATTCTTAAAAATGGCTTACTTTTCCGGCCGTCACAGTGGTGTTCCCCCTTAAGCACCCAGTACTGTTTTGCGCAATACGAATGCTCCAGATTTGAAAAATTGGCCAGAAATAGAAATAAAATCTTACAAGTAAACATTCACTAATAGTGAACGGAGTTTCCCCGATTTGGAATATATTTTTTTTAATGTACTCGTAGTAACTAAGAAATCCTGAAAATTACATCTGCAATGGACCTATTTTACTCATGTTATTGAGGCGTACGCGAAACTCGGCAAAATCCTCTTATTTCAGAATAATTGGCTGAAGCCTGGCATCCGTATGTTTTTTTTTGTGGTGCTGAATCCGAATATGGTTAAGTTATTTTTTGTGTAAAAAAATTTCCTAAGGTAGTTCTCCTATTAAAAAATCGTTTCTTTGGAGATAACTCAAAAAGGAAAGGTCGGAGAATCATCTCTATCTTACGACAGTCCTAGAAACTAAAATAAATTATTCTAGCACTTGCATCCTTTACCATTTCAACTCCTGAAGATGCTGGATCACTGTTTCGTGCCTAGAAATTATAATGACACATGTGCAGCGACCAAAGGGTGCACCTTATCGGATATCCTCGCGACCTACCTCGATACTTGAAGATCTCGAGTGTCTGATTCGGAATAGATTACCAACTCTGTGGATATCCTAAGTAGAGCTCTTATTTTTTTACCCGTCGGGTACCCGTCTACCCGAAACAACTTCATGCCATTGAGTGTTGTATTGTTCGATCATTTTTGGCTAACATCAAACAATACCACAGACAATACAACATTCAATAGGTTGAAGTTGTTCCGGGTAGCCGGGTACCCGACGGGTCAAAAAGTAAGAGCTCTAATCCTGAGAGATTACCATCATATCCGTGTAGTCATTCTACGCCGAGCAGCAGATTCGCGTTAGCCCCCTCGGGCGTTCGCAACGCAATGTGTTGCCTCGCTCCTCGTGCGAAATCCCCCGCCGACGATTAAGACATCGGTAAACAGTGTAATAATATGATCGGATGTTGGTTCGTTAAAGACGGTTCGCGTATAATTAACCAATTACTTCTGGTTTTGCATATCGTCCTCTGCACTTAATCGCGCAACCTCGCCGGCCTCCGATCTGCACGTAAGCGCGCGATCGTTCTCGGGACCGCAGATCTGGTTTTATCTCGCCTGCGTGGAAACTATCTGTTCGAAGAAATGAAGAGAAATCGAGTTCCACGTGTCCGCCCATATCGTGGATGCACGCTCGATCGCCCGGTTCCTTCGCTTCTTGTTTCAGCGACTGTTTGTCCCACGGAAAATTTTCATTCGCGTGCTGAACGTCCGTCGTTATTTATGCAGCAGTGTATCTCGCGTGCAGCTCGCGGTAAACATCGAGTGGGAAGAAAAACTCGTGCGACCAGCAAAACGCGGGTAAAAATTTAATCGGGTGAATTGCAAGTTGACTGTAATGCGTATCTAGGCGCAGCGCGTGCGCCACGTAACGCCCAGGAATGAAAAATTCTCCACGTGAGCGCGGGTGTTCGCGGGGTGCAGGTACGTTAATTCGAGCGATCGATAGCCCACTTCTCCGTTCTGCCCCTTCGCGCTGGAGGTCTTGCCTCGAGACTAGAAGAAACTTTCGCCAAGCTACTTACGGGGCGTAATCCGTCCGCGTGGATTAAGCGGTCAAAGGATAATCCCAGGAAACGGCGGCGGTGTACCATTTCAATTAATCCTCAGCTGCGCCACTTCCTGCTCACCGTTCTACAAAAGCTGATCGTTTAAACTCGCTGTCGATGCGTCCAGCCAACTGTGATCTCCAGTAGCTTCACAGAAGCATCATACTTACAGTTAGTGTTCCTGATTTCTCGATACTTTTTCTTTCTCGAGAAATCAGAAATCAGATTACACTTCTTCAGAATTCTCGAGAAATTGAAGAAAATATTACAAAATTTATATTTTTGGAATAATGTTGACAATATTTATCACAAACACAAGAAAACTTTAACTGATTGTTCATTCCTGTCTAATTTGCACAAAACTTTTATAAATGAAAAAAAAACAGATATTAAATATCATTCAAAAATTTATTTATTTAATACAAAATTTGTGCAAAGCGAAACATTACTTTCTTGTTTCAAAATAGTTTCAAAATAGCATACAATTTTTCTAAACTGTTAAATAGGAATTTAAGAGCACCTTCACCAGTTAATAATGTCGAATCTTCTCTGCTGAGATTTTCTGTTGTAATTCATATAAGTTCTAACGTTACTAATAAGATTTATTATAAATTGTAGATGTGTTTATACGTTCGCGATTTCCTAGACTTAAGTTCCCCGAGAAAAGCAGTACCTATTTCTCGAGAAATAAGAAAATAAGTAATTATAAATTTTCTCGAGAATGGACACTACTTACAGTCACGAGTACGTATCATCTCTACGTTTAGCTACGTTTCCTATACCCTCCGCAAAATAACAGGGGAACCTACAGCTCCCATAGACACATTAAATCAAAAGGCCCCTCGAGGCGACGCAAACCGTTGTTCGGGTCTTCTACGGACAAAATCGCTTACACCGCGATGATCGCAACGTGCTCGAGAAACTCCGGGCGAAAGGCGAGCACGGAGATGCGGCTGGTGCACCGAAAGGTGCCTCGGAGCGAGCAGATTGAAGGCCGTCCTCGCGGTGCTCAAAGGGGAAAACCGGTGCTCCCGATAAATCATAACATCGATGATGTATCGTCGTGTCCAGAATCTCTCCACCTTCGCTTCCGGGCCGTAGGCTGGGAGTCGAGAGAGAGAGAGAGAGAGAGAGAGAGAGAGAGAGAGGGGGGGGGATGATATCACCTGCCGAATTGACTGCCTACCGTTGGCAAGCGGCACCGAACGCTCCTGCGGTCGTCGATGGTTAAGCGTCGAAACCGCGGCCAGATGTTGGCGCTGGGCCTTGGAGGTGGCGAAGATCGCGATCGTACATTACGCTCGTCCCCTTATCGCGGCGGAGGAACCGCGGACTACCAGCTGCGTATTCTCGGCTCCACCGACACGGCCGAATTTATCGGGCCCCGATCTCCCCGTATAATAAGCTAATCGGCCCTTGTATCGCTGTTGCCAACTTTTTTCGCCACGATCTTCGGGAGTCGCGTCACGGTGCGCCACTCGGCGGCGGGCCGTCGAGTTTTTCGCCGCCCTCGCGGTCAAACGGTTCCCCGAAACGAGCGCGGGGCGCGCGTGTCGGGGAGGATTAGACAGGGCGGTTCGTTAAGCGGGTATGTCGATAGGGCGACGGAGTTTTTGCGTAGAGAGTGGAGTCGATGCAGCCGGTCCGCTGAAGAAACGTTTCGTTACCTAAACGATCCGGAGCTGTCTGTCTAACGATGTCGTCGTTGTCGGTGTCCCGGGAACCGCGGCGACGCGGACGTCTGCGAGCCACCGTAAAATCGCGTAAAATAATCGTGCGTACTCGGCCCAGATCCGGCGTGTCGGATTTATCGATCCGTAGATCTCCGCATAATGAGCAAATCGGATGTTATATTGTTGCCCCGGCCGTACCGTTCTGAAAGTATACACGGCCGAGGAGAGCCGGGCGAATTAAGGCGAGCCGAGAAAGCCTTAAGGCGGCGCGAGGAGCGGGCGAGGGGCGGAAAAGAAAGAGGCACGGCCGAGCAGAAGGGGTGGGAAAGAGAGGGAGCGAGAATCGTGGCTCAGGGTGGAACAATGAGAGGAAGTGAAGGTCCAACGAGTGCGGCTTCTTTCCATTCCCGATTGCCATGGAACTTAGCCGAAGATATCATCCGTCCCTCCATTCTCTCATCAACGTGCCCGTTAAGTGTACATCCAACCGAGATATATCTGCCGGTGCGATGCCCCTCGCGTCGGCTATTATCTCGATCGGCTTCGCCTAGCCGATGCATCGCTGTGCCATTCTAAATTACGCCCCTCTTTTCCCCCGGGTAGGAGAAAATCGGTATTCCCTGCTTCCCGCTCATTCCTCGCCCCGGTCGCGCGATTTCGAAGGTATCGCGCGACAGGCTTGCGCGGCGATCGAGCCGCTTTCCCAGCAATGGGACACGGATGATTGAATTCGCGTGTGGCAGCGGCCCGACGGGCCACCCTGGTTGCTCGCGGATAAAAGGAAACGCCCGCGGTCGCGGGCCGATCGGAGCGGGATCGCCCGCGCCACAGTAGTTATCCCGCTGATAAGTCGGACGCTGGTAATTTGTGTAGTTTCTACGAGGCATGGAAGACGTACGTTTCCTCCGGGCCGTTTCCTCATCGTTTCGACACACCACTGGTTGATTTTAGTACACGGTGTTTGCGCTCGCCACAACGATGCCTCGCTGTTTGACTGGGTCAGCTCTCGAAGGAGGCCCGAAGGAGCTCAACGCGCATCCGGTGCGGCACAGTAATTCGCAGGTCGCGCTTCTCGTGTTCTGTGGGAGTTGCGCGATCGGTACGAGACCCAGGGGTATAATCAATTTTTCGAGGGAGCTCAGCTTTCCCTCGAGCCGCCGTTTCCCTCGCTGCGGCGCGGCGTCGCGTGAAATCAAGCGAGTCGGAGGTGCGCGGGAAACATATGGACAGGTAATTAGTACGCGGATCCACGGCACCGCCGTGCGCGTGCATCCCGTGGCGTCGCCCGGCTGGTAATAGCCAGGTAGGTGTCCAGCTCACGTGTGTACGCGACGTGGCTATGCGTGCCTGGCCGAGTGCGTGCGCGATAGTCGCGTCCAAGAGCGAGCGAACGAGTTCAAACGTTACCTGTAGGTAGGGTAAAGGCAGGCAATATGGAACATCTGATTTCAAAAGCTTGTCAAAAGTGGGGGAACGAAGGAACTAATGCATAATCATATTTACATAGTCAAATGTAAAAAAATCCATTTGTTTTGCAATTATAATAAAAAAACTGAAAAGAGTGAAAATCGGCCGTTCGAAAAAATGGGTCCTAATATGGAACACCTAGGAAATTTGTAAAGAAAACTCAAAAATCTTTACTTTTTTTTTCCTAAAAATGAAGACTTATTAAGTAGAAGATAGAAATAAATAAATATACATCATTCACGCGAATAATACGTCGGAAGTCCCACATTCTTCGTGTGCCCACTGAAAGCAGCGAATGCATTGAGTCTACTTTTTATTGTCATTATTTTTAGAATTACCATCGCAAAATAAACATTCCGCATTATGGTCGTCATCGTCATTATCGACTTCATCTATGCTACTCGGTATGTTCCATATTACGTACACACAGGTTCCGACAAGAAATTAAGAATTATACTAAGAAGAAAGTAACTTTATTGGTAAACTATTGTTGAATAATCAAGAACACACATATTTAATGATAAATTATATCAAAATAATACTTTGTAACGTACCTTCGCTACAATATTTAACTGTTTGATGCACTTTTCAGAAACTTTTACACCCCCACGAAAAATATAAACGTTTCTCTTTCAATGATGGATGCCCGACAGATGCTGAATTGTCAGTGTCGTCGTCTATTGTGTCTAAGGATCTAGCATACACGATTGCCTGAAGAGTTCTTTATTTCTTTATCGAAATTTTACGAAGTTCCATATTACGTGCCGTTCCATATTGCCTGCCTTTACCCTATTACCACGGCGCGACAAATAAATCACAATTTTGAATAAAACCTGACCCCTTACGCAATCCCCTGGAATCATAAGTTTGGAGGCTTTTAGGGCCAGTCGAGAGGTTCCAGAGAGCAAGATCAGGTAGGTGCTCGATGCGCAATTGCGCGGCGGAGTGGGTCGTGACATGTGCGCGGAACAGGGCAGCTCCGCGAGCTGCGATCGAGCGAAAGGAACGGGAAACAAAGCGATCGGAGGCGAGTGCTTACGAGCAAGAGACCAGCGAGCGTAAGTGTGCGTAAACGCGCGTAATAGGCGGGGAGGGGCACACCAGCTGGCGTCAGAGTGACAAGATCTAAAATTAGAGCGCTTGCGTTGCGTGTCGATCGTCGCATGCGCTTATCATACGCCCCCTTCCGGCTTCGCCTTATTTTCATAACATCTTTCGATTCTTCGCTCCGTCTTCCATCCGCCCTGTCTCCCTCGCTCCCTGGTCCCGCCTAATCTCTCCTCTCTGTCGCCTTCCCTTCCCCTATCGGCCGTCACCGTCCCGCCGTGGTTTCCTACTCCCGTTCTTTCCGTTCTATAGCGCGGTCCCTGTCCGCCGGAGAAACCGTGAGAAGGAGATCGATGATGCACGGAACCGGAGCGCAGACCGCGAGAGCTCGTCGACGCTGAATTGCAACGCGAAAGTCAGGAACTTCGCCGGCTCTGAAAGGATGTTTTCCAGGTACAATGACCAATGCCGTCGATGGTCAGGTGTGCAGCCGGGAGTCGTGTAAACGGTGCGAGCGGACCGGGCCGCGCATGCACGCGTGTATAACTTCTCGGGAGAGAGTGGCTCGGCTTTTGGTGCTGGGGGATGGGTCGAGTATTGTCCGAGGAGTCGTTGAAAGTTTCTTTAAACGCGAGCTTCCCTCGAAATTGCCCGGCGTCTCTGTTCCGCGTGGCATTGACGGTCGAACGGGACGCTCGATTACCGTTCAGGTACCGTTCGATTCGTCGATGGCATTCCCATTGTGCGATCAATGGGCGGGTATTCTGTGCACCCAAATGCTCTCGAGCGACGGCGCTGAGAGTAATGCACGGGGAAGAATTTCTGTGGAAACTGAATCAGACTGGGCGCTGCGGAGGGTAGGGTAACGCAGTGCTCGCGATGACGCAGGTTCAAGTTCCCGCTTTGATTGGAAATACCTGACTATAGCTGGCGGTAATCGGTGCGTAACACGTGAAACATTTAACAGGCGGCCGGCACGCGAGATGGTGGCAATCGATCCGAGGTCGGTGTGTTGTTCGGACCCTTTTCTTTATTCCTCCGCGCCCCCTCCCTCCTCCTCCCCCCCCCCCCGCCCCCTCGATTATCCATAAATCTATGAAATATCTGCGTCGTCCGCGCATGGACGATGCGAGCCGAAGGCAGGAGGGCAGAGACTAAGCGTGCATACGAGAGGAGAACTAATGGCCGGTGCACGTGCGTCTACCTGTAATTTAACATAAGTACGAGCCGGCGGGTGGTTGCAACCGCCGCCGTTTGCGCGCGCTGTGTAGATAAGTGCAGGCCGCCTATTTTATGCAGCCGCCCACGTCGTTTCGTGCGCCGGGTAAAAAATCCCCCGGGGATTTAGGAGCGTCGCCTGGCGTCCCCGTCACCGACGCTCTACCCCGCTGTCCCTCGCGCGCCCGGCCCGCGGAAAACGACGTGGAAATTCCTGGCGGATGTCGCCCGCGCGAATCACCCAACCGCTCGGCGGGATCGATCCTATGCTCGCGCGAACGCTTGGCACGTAATTTTCGCGATAATATAGCGGTCGTTACCGTCCGGATTTATGGACGGTCGAAGAGCCCTGGTAAATTTTAAACGCAACCTGTCGCCGCTGGGACACGCTCCCGGTGTTCCGAGAAGCTCGATCGTGAACAGAAGCGCCGCGGAAAATTTTGGGAAACACGGCCAGCGCAGGTGGCGGCGGAGCCGCTGTACGGCCCCGCGTGAAAGTGGCGTGAGACGTTTAGAGTGCGCGGAGCGAGTGAAACGGGGAAGTCATCCAGCGCCGCATACTGGGGTCGGGAGTAAAAAAAATCCTTAAAATGAAAATTGTATTTCTGTGTGTCCATCACTTTATACGGATAGCTAATGGACCAAAGTATCTAACCATGCAAACAGATATGTCATGTTCATGTTAATTACAAAGAAAAATTGATCTGAAATTGAACTTTCGTATTCTAACGGGGATACTGCCAATATTCTTACCAGAATGTCATTTTTCTTCTGAATTTCTGTGGACATGTATAATTTTGCACCTCATGTATTTCGAATGTATATAGTCGCAGCTTATTTGTGACATAAATACTTTTCGAAAACAATTCACCGTAATCCTACTATAAAAACTTACAATGGAGCTACGTAGTATTTCAAGTTTTCATTAACTGTTTTAGGTTTATAAAAAAAAAACTCCGCGTTCCTCCGAGCTCTAGATAGTAGTATTTGAAAGCAGATACCATATACTAACAGCTCTGTAAAAATAGACTGCGTCTCTTTGCAACTTTGGCTGTTATCTTAACATATAAAGAAGAAAGTGTTTGTGTGTTTGTCTGTCGTCTAAAAAGTTTCGAATCGTAAACTCTGGAGTCACGAAATGTGTCCCAGCTCATTATGCCTAGCGAATCCAGACGAATGTGACTATTTTCACAAAAAAATTAATCAAAATTTTTTTCTTTTATAAAATCAGAATCTAAATTTTGGGCGAAGCCGAGTAGTAGAGGGGTGAGCTGTGTATGCGATTTCGCAGAAACTCATAACATCGGCATTTCTCGCTATTTTTGCATACTTTCTATTTTAAATTACTTTTTAATAATTTTAGTTTGTATGATCAGTAATATTAACAACATGAAATAACAAAAAAAAATTATAAATAAAGTATTGTTACCACAATTGTTACAGAGAAAACATATTTCATAATTATTTACTAATACTTATATATTAAGATTTATAACTTATGCTTTATTTTACATAAACCCATATGATTGCTTAATGTTTATGAAATCTACACGTACAAATGGTGCCTACTATTTCAATACCGATTGCGTTTCTTCGTTAGGTGGCAATGATTTATTTTTCGGCTGTGGGTTTAAGTGACTGACTAATGAATAATTCTGCTGACGTGAAATATCATATTAACTACACCTTGATTTGATTCTTTGCTAAACGAGAACACTTTCTGATATGATGGTTTCTACTGATGATTAATTAGCGTATCGAATCCTTTTGACGTCTGTTGAACAAACATCTTCTTAAGGTTCTGAACGTGGACTAGGAGTTGTTTATGTAATATTACATACTTATTAGTACATAATTATCGTATATGTTTTTGTGTACCAAATGTTTACGGGGTTTGTTGCTATTTTCTTTGTTATAGATGGTTTAATTTTATTAGTATCCCTGCCCATATATCCCCCTGGCTATTAAGAAGTAATATAAAAAAAAAGTATAGAAAAATATTGAGAATCATCGAAGTTATGAGATTTTCTCCGCGATTCCTATGTAAAGTGCCCCACTGTGCACCGTTTCCCCCGGCGAGGTTCGCAATCCGAGGGCAATTTGGAGATGTCTCGATAGCGTAATTACTATTCCGTGGGAGCCGGAGAAACGACGAAATTATAGCCGCGTCTATCGTCGCGGGGACGAGCGATTCGGCTCGAGCGTGTGTACACGGGAAGCCCGGCGTGCCTTCACGCGTCGATGGGATCCGCCGCGGACGGCTACTGAAAAACTGACCGCAGACAAGCATGGCGAGGGACGGAAATAGGTAGATGCACGCCGTCTAGCTATTATCCTTTTATCGGCAGATCCGTGAGGTAATTAAGGATGCACGTATTCCGCCCCTTGGCGGAAGCTCTTGCCACTTTCCAAAGGAGTGCAAACAAGGAGCAGGAGGAGACGGTTATCGCGCGTCGATCGCACGCACCGCGCTCCATATCGTTTTATTCGATTGACGCCGCCTCATTGTTTCCCCGCTTTCCGCGTCTACGCGCGTAGATGTACCTACGCGGCGGAGGCGGCCGATATCGACGACGCCGCTCGCTCGGACATGAATATTTCTCGTCCCCGATTTCACGTTACGCAAGAAAGTTCGTCCGGTGGACGCGCGCGTGGACGAGGTCTCGCTTCCTGCCGGGGAGCAGCTGCCGTGAAATCGCGGATCACGGCCGCGGCGTGAAATCACGGCTGTGTCCCCTTCAGGCTGCTCCCGTTCGCAGCGGATTTCAGCCGGCGCTTCGATTCGCGAGCCACGTGCCCGCTTTTTACTCGCATCAGGCTTGTACGGAAACGGTGTCTCGGGACGAAAGGTGGTGCGAGACTGCTCCTCGAGCTCCTCCGTTCGCAAATTCAAGGGAAAAGGCTCGACAAACGTGCCACGGAGCACGCCGTTATTCCTTCCACTCGCCGTTCCCCGAACAATCAGAGCCGTTGCTCGAGAAATCGAGAAACGGTGGGCGAAGAGAGCGGTGGTCCCACTGAAGAAAGAGCTGTTTACGATGCAAAGGAGGGCCGTAAACGACGGCGTATCGGGCCAGTTAGCCGTATCTTTTTGCGTCCGTTCGGGTTGGCGCGATCGCCTCGGCATGCGAGGCGCAAGCAGTGCCGAGGAGCCGGGCACATCTGCGCCCGGCCACCGAAAAGACGGACGGGCGCGTGCATTTAGCGGCGTGCAGGTTCGCGTCGCGTCGTGCACCGGGTTAAAAGGAGGGTGCATATCGCGAGATAGGATCGGACGCGGTAGCCGCGCACGACCGGCTGGCCGAGATAGCGATCGGGCCAAACGAGAAGGAAGGGCAACCCCTTTCGGCTGACTTTTCAACCACCTTGCAACGATTCGCCGGCTATCGGCGCAGATCTATCTTCTCCCTCGCATTCGGCCCACCTTATGCTCTCTTACGAGCAGGGCCAACGATATATCGCCATCTGTGGCTCATTAGCTTAAGCGGTACAAAATAGAGTATAGCGTGGCCTCTCGCCTCGCTCCGTTGCTCTCCTTACCGCCCATGGCCCTCTCGCAGTCCTCTTCCCTCGAATCGCCCGCTTAACGGCCATTATACGGATTATTACCTTACTCCTCGAGTGGAAAAACCGACAACCGCCACTCGCCTTCGGTCCCCAATTCCAGCCGAAAGAAACATTTTAATGGAGTTTTCACGCTTCTAGTGTCTCACGGTTAACGAGGCAACGGTCTGGCCGTCGAAGCCTCCCGGCGAAACCCACCTCTCGCTTAATTCACACGTGTTGGAATTATACATGTGTTAAGTAGGTGCCGTTGATCAATCCTCGGCGATGTTCGCCCGGAGGTATCGAAGTCCGCTTTCGCGGTGCTCGGATTCCTGACGAGTTACGCGTCGTTTTAACCTTACCTGGACGGTATCTGCCGCGCGCGCGGATTACGGGCGGATAAGCACGCGCTGACGCAAATGCTGGCCCCGAGCTGAGCGTGTTCCGTTCACGCGTTTGAAATCATTATTAATAATCGTAGCTGTCAATCGCGGCGATTTTTTGACGGGGAACAGAATATCACTTCTGAGAAGTTCGATAACAGCGCGCGGGTACTTTAATCGGTGTCGCTGCTCCCAGGGCGAGAGAGAAACGCTCTTTTGTGGGGGCCAGATTCCCTCGCGGCGATGTCCACCGTGAACCATTCGAAATTTCGCGAGCCTTCTCATTTGCTTACAGAACCGGAGCCGAAAGGAAGCGTCCGAAGGCCGCGCGAAATGAGCGATTCTTGTAACGGAGACGCCTCATTACCGTGTTCGCCTCTGAAAAGTAAATTACCAGTCGAATCGTTCTTGGGAAGGAAGGCTTTCCAACTACCTACATTGGAATTATATTCTCGAGATATTGAGGCAATCGTTCTCAGGGTAAGCCTCGATTTGTCATCGACTCTGCTATAAGCAACAGAGGGTTTTACCTAGCAAAGGGCAATTAAGGTCCTCCCAAGCGATATCGACTCGCATTTGCTATCACCGACATTCAGGAAATCAATTCTAACTAAGCGCTTGAACGACTCAACATAATGTACATAGTTCAATAAACAACTTAATCCCTATTATTAACCTACGTTCCTTTTATCAACAAAACGTCTCGTTACACGCCAGAATTTAACAAGAGGAAATTAATCACAGTAATCACCCACCCAGTGGCGCACTCACGATTTAATATTGGCGGGAATATTTTGAATGTAAATTCAATAAAATTCATTAAGTAGGTGATTATGGAAATATATTTAAAGAATGAAACTTATTATCCTTTCCTTTTTACAAAACTCCTCTGGGTGCGCCACTGCACTCACCCTCTACGTTCCTCTGAAAAACTCGAACAAGCGAATTCATAGAACATAATTTTTTCCCGCCGTAATGCTCGTGCAGGAGCATTAGGTCTCCTAATTGCTCGATTGTCTTCCAGGTGGCGCTCCAGTCCACGGAAGTTCCGCGATCGCGACCGACGCAGTGCTCGTGTTCAGTCGAAATTGTGTGGCGAATTTTCAGGAAAATCGTGCGTGTCAAGTGGAAATGTGGCTGCTAGACGGTTCAGATGGCTTCGCGAAGACGACTTGTCCAGACAGGGCCGCCACCCACGCCGACAAGAACACGGTCGCACAGGTATGTAATAGACGTCGTACGTACGGTCGGGAACGACAATGGTCGCGTCGTTGTCACAATGACGAGAAGGGGGCCGTTTATTGAAAGGCAAATGAGAGGCCCCGCGAGGCTTCTCTTCCCTCGCCTTTTCGGCCCGTCCTATCTCCTTTTTCTGTCGCGCACCCACATCCGCCGCCTTTCAGCCGGCAGCCGAAAACACACCTTACGCAAATTAATGTCGCCACGGTAACAGGGGACAACGAAGCTGGTCCCTCCGGGGACAAGCCTGGTCCTACTCATCGTCTTTAATAATGATTCATCGGCATACGGCGCGACTAATTGTTTACCGGTCGTTCACAAGCAGCTTCTTCACCGTGAACGCTCCTTCTGTCGCGTCGAAACACGGGCCCACAAGCATGCATATGTAGCGGCCCTGGCTCTCTCCTTTGTTTTCTTTCTCTTCGGCCGCCTATTTAACGGATCGCCCCTGTTCTTCCGTCCCGTCCCCGGTTTCCTGCTCGGTTTTCCCCGCGGCCCGTTACTTTCTGGCAGGCTTCTCGATGCTCATCGACTTTTCCACTTGAAGCTTGTTTTGAGTGACTGAATAGACATTTGTCGAGGTTGAATTAACGTGGGTACTTTGCTTGCGGTTAATACATTGTTATTGTGTGTTTGGTGGTGTCTCTGAATGTTATTAGGGACGTGATAAGGTGGATTTTATTGTCATAGTTTGTGGTTAGTTACGCTCTGATGGGGGGGTGTGAATTGGGCGGGAAATAAGTTGCTGTATTGCCGACGAGAATAGTGTCTCTAAACGAGACGATCCTGCTACGCCATCTGTAGTTGGGTATTGGAGTTCAGGGTGTAAATGGAATAGAACCACAGACCAGGTATAGGATAGACCCATCACGCAATGAAATTTATGTCTCACGCTCGGGGCGAGGGGGGGGGGGGGGCTCGCGAGCGCCTTTACCATTTTCATGTCACACCCAACGTTATCGATTGAGTCTAAAATAAGATTGTAACGCTAAGCGTGGTAGGAATTAGAATTCAACACGGGTAAAACCACAGACGAGGTAGAGGATAGACCTATCAACCAATATATTTTTCTGTTACCGGTTTGGGGGGTCCTACGACCCCCTTACCATTTTAGTGTCGCATGCAACGTTACCGGTGAAGTCTGGAAACAGATTGTAACGCTACGCGTGGTAGGAATTAGAAGCTAAAAGTAGGTAATTTTTTAGAGTCGGAGCCCGCGATTTACAAATGTTTCTGTTAGAGTAACAATTTAAAGATCGTCTTATGAACATATTCCGTTCAACGAAAGAGAAAGGAGGATGAAAATAAAACGATATCACACTCGCCTTTTAACCTTTCCGTTCTATTCCGGCTTATTTATCAATACATCGTCTGTGACAATACTTACACTACTCACACACTGCTTCAACACCGTTCTTACATTTCAGACAACAAACAACACACAGCACACATAATAGTTGATAATTTTGCATACTGATTTTAAGCTTGCCGCGAAAACCCAACAAAGTTGCAAGGGCAATTTTTTTCAACAATGTTGCAAATAAAATTGGCTGTTCGCGAATCAAAGGCCTGCTTTGCAACATTGTTGCATTCCCGCGAGCCCCAACAAAGTTGCAAACCGAAATTTCGCTTCTCTTACAGCTGCAACAAAGTGGCAAACAGGAATTTTATGCCTCGAACACCCCAATTTCATTTGCAACATTGTTGAAAAAATTCACACGCACAGCCATGTCATATTTTTAAACACAAAACACTGCACGTTTTTAAATGTCCCTAAGCAGTGGTGGCCCGTGATAGGACCCGAGAAAAGTGTTGCCTCAAGAAATCTGCTAGATACTGGATGAATTATAGTAGAATCTTGTTAAGCGACCTCCCACATGGTTCAGTAATCGATGAAATTAATCCCCGAATCGAGATATCACGAAATAATATGCACACGCGTTCACTAAGATCCGATCACGACCGCGTAAACTAATACTCAGGGCAAATAGAATCCAATTATTATTACTTCACTAGAATGATTAAGCAATGCATTAGTAACTTGCGGGAATGTCAGTAACAGCGTGAATTTTTAATACTTTTCGGCGTACGATACGTAAAAGGATTCTACTACACGCGAAGTATTAAGAAACAATGGCATATTGCAATTTATATCTTACACGGGCTTTGAAGAAATACCATTTTTGAGCGGCATAGTGTCTTGTGTCCCCGAAATGGATTTTCGAAAAGAAATCCGCGTAAGTCGTTGACAAACCGAGCCAAAGCATAGCGTAGCAAAAGCCTGCCTTATATGTCAAACTCTCGCTCTAAGCAAGTCACACGTATACAAGCACGCATACACCTTTCAGCATTTCAACCCATTTCAGATTAGTTTCTGAGTTGGACGCTGGTCATGAGCAGATGCCACTACATTAGGGATGTGCGGGTAATCAAATGTGTCGGGTACCCGAGCGGTCGGGGCGGGTCGGGTAAAGTCGGGCGGGCTCGGACGGGGGCTCGGGAGAGACGAGCCTACGGGTAGTCCGATTGTGTCGTGTAGCCCGATTACTTCGGGTAGCGCAATTGTGTCGGGTAGCCCGATTGTGTCGGGTAGCTCGATTATTTCGGGTAATGCGGTGCTTTAATTTTGTATGTAAGGTGCATAAGTTGAATACGTATATCAACTTATCAAGCAAGGCATTACCCGAAATAATCGAGCTACTCGACACAATCGGGCTACACGACACAGTCGGACTACCCGTAGGCCCGTCTGTCTCGGGCCCCCGTCCGAGCTCGCCCGACTTTACCCGACCCGACCCGAGCCCGAAAAGTCGGGTACCCGCGCACACCTACACTACATTCAGTCCTCAAATTATGGGTCGGTAACACAGTTTGGGTGGCGACACGACATCCATAACGTGATACGCTTATTCTATACCTCATCTGTGACAGTAGTTACATGAGGTGGATCTGTTCTGTTGATTCATGGAGATGCACTCTTATCACATGTTGGACAGGAAATTGGGAGGGGGGGCGGGGCAATTAGAGCTATTGATTTGATCTGGGTATCCACAATACATACTCGGGTATATACATAGCTGTAGAAGCTACAAAAGCTACTGAGGAGTAGTTTTCTAATGATATTAAACCACACCATGATATCTGTTTTCAAAACATGGTAATATCTAGGATACTTCATCTTCTCCAGTACCCTGCGTACCCTGGTACCTTAGTATTTTGTGTATAAACAGCTCTAAGCTCAAAAAATATATTAGTTGTAACTACCATCAACTTGTTCGATTTTCTTTTAATAAATACTATCAAACATCATCAATGCTATCTGAACTGCCATGAATCGACTCGAGTCGTCGTCTCTTCAATACGTACCAAGTGGTCGCCCATTTCGACGACACGGTAGCTTCCGTTTTCTCCGCTGCTAGCCAAGATAGGAAATTGCATCGGCAAATTACATCTAGATAACTTTTATTAACCAATATAATCGTATATCGTTACAAATTACGGCGGCACCGTGCCATGCCGCCCCAACGGATTACAATGAAACGGCGTGTTAACGTTATACAATCAAAATGGGAATCGATGAATGAGCGAATTTACGAGTGTTACGGTCGTATCGTCGCTACTCGACTTCGAAGAACTGCTTACACGACAACATGTAAATTTGTAGAGTTTCTTTATTCCCTTGTCCTTGTGTCCTGCGATCCAGGAGCGCGTGGCCCTACGTTCGAAATCATGCGACGCGGGATCGCCCCTATAATTGCCGGCCCTCCCCCGTATCATCCCGTGTCTCTGACAGAGTCGTCATGTCATGTCGGTTGTGCGCGCGTGTTGTGTACGTGTACGAACTGTTAATTATGCTCGAAGACATCGAAAACTCACTACGTAATGTTAAATGACGACACGCAGTCGCGAATTTGCCTTGGATAAACGCTTGCGTATCCCGTCGTCGTCACGGGGAATAATTGCGACTCGCGAGCGCGTCAACTCTCGGTCGTCATTCCGATTTCTCTCGCGGACGCTCCGACGTATCTCGTTCGGGAAGCCTTTGCATGATTTTAGCGCGATTCCACTTGCGATTCCCGCCGATCGTCCAGCAAATCCGCGACCCATTTTGGTTAGGCTTACGGCTACTATCGAGATACTGATGTACAGATACAAGAACCATGATCCTCCTCCTGTTCTCTAGAACACGGCCAGAGTATACAAAGACGTTGTTCGCCGAATAAAAACGAACAATGCACGCGCACCGTTCCTCAGCCTCTCTCGCACTCACGCAGCTCCACGCATTAACACATGTACTCTGATAAATCGTGCGGAAGGGTACCGTCGTCTTACACTCTCTATCGTTCAACGTTTTGTTGGGAGATTGGCAGGGTATATTGGTTCCCTTGTTGCATTATCGCGCGCCTTGTCCTCCTCTGCATCGTTTCTCTTCTACGCATTGCTGGCTCCGTGGCTGCTACCGTTTCTCTCTGTTCGACAATTGTTGGTCCTGTGTGGCAGTGCCTTGTTAACTTAAGGGTTTTCGTTTGAACGTCGCGGTGGCTTCGGTCTCGTGTCCTCCCTTTCGTGAATCGAGCGGAGGAAAGGCTCTCTCTTCCAACTTGCCGTCTGTCTTGCTTTCGATTGAGATCAGTGGTCGCAGGCGTACGTACGGTTACGCGTTCCTCGCGGTTATTCCATTCGGTTACGAGGGGATCGGAGGCAAAGGGGGTGTTCTCGAATTAATTCGACCCTCTGGACCCCCTCGCGATACAGAGCTCGCAGCGTGATCGCTTTCATTTCCACAGTCACTCGGCTGAACAATAATTTACTGTGTATCGTTTATTTACATGTTCCCAGGCATCACTCCGCTCGCGCACATCGAAATTAATAAAACATCATCTCCGTAATCGCATTTATACATATATATCTATCTATATTTATATATTAATTTATATTTATATTTATATCGTGTTACTTTTTTTTCCCCCATTCTCGATAATATCGTCGTCGGATTACAATTATGTATAGTGTATAATCTTTATGTATAATCTTGTTTCACAAACTTCGCCAATCCCGTCCCCTGGCCCTGCCCCTCCCAGCTGCCCTCCTCCTCTATACATACGTCTAAGAATTAAAATATTTAGACTCGAAAAAAGCTAGATACGTACAATTCGACTCGGGGAGGTGGTGGTTCGTTTCCCCTCCCGTGCCTCACGGGGATCCGCGGAGGGATTTCACAACGTATAACCACTATGTAAACAACGGTTCTTTTTTTGTTTTTTCACTTGCATGTTGTGCTCAACGATCTACTCACGATATCCATAGCGAAGGTAAATGCGAAAGGTCGATTCTATCTCGTTCTGCCATTCGTTCCCGAGACAGGCTTAAACGCTAATCGATAATGGTAATAACAACTATTCTTCCGTGAATGGTGTATCGTGTGTTGTATGTAGGTGGGGGGGGGGGGGATGAGTGTTTTGCTGCGCGTGAGATCCTCTACCTGTGTACCAGCTATAATTTCGTCGTCTTTATAATCTTGTTGCGCCCCTCGTCTCTCCTCCAAACACCTCCCGCCGATATCTCTCTTTCCCTTACTCCTAGTGCCTCCCGATTAAATCTACATCCGTATCACCTATCATTGTGTCCCCCTCCGTCGCAGAGTGAGCATCCTCTGGGCGTTCGGGGTCGTTCGAAACCAAAACAAGAAAAAGAAGATAAAAAAAAAGAAGATTACTCTCTATACACGATGATCCGCGTCGTTCTCGTCACACGACAATCATCCCTCTGCTCATTCATCCCCTGGTCGTCGCTCGTCTCGTCTCACCTGACCCCTCTGTCCCTCTCCTTTATACACGTGGCTATACTCGGTGACAGAGACGCGGCTAGGTAAATTTCGAGCATCAGAAGCCAAGTGGATGTCGCGAAATCGGTAGTCGGACCGACGCAGTAGGCCACCAGAGCCGGTTACAGTGTTTCTCTTTAAGATTCCGTGGATCCGTCAATAGAAGGAACGAGAGCGAGCGAGAGGGCAAATGGAGCGAGACACAACACTCCTAACGACTTACGACTCCAAATGTATTATCCTATGTTTCTTTCAGACGTCCTTGCTTCGGTGCTCGGACTTGTTTACTTTAACACGTGGCCAGGCACCTCACCTACTCTTCTATTTCTGGCCGACTGGTTCTGGCGGTAAAGTAAACACGCCTCGGGCGCTGAGACAAGGACGTTGGAAAAGAACGAGGAGAAATAAGGAGCCGAGGCCTCTCATAATGTCGAAATAATAGTATTCCATTCGTTCCATCGAAGAATCCGCGGCACTATTGATGGCTCGCAGTTTTTCTGCCTCGATCGTTGACGTGCGCAATTTAATTGTCGAATTTACCGCTCGCCGCGTCTCCACCACCGCGTATGCGTTCATTCGCGAACGCCCCTCGGAGCGTGAATGTCGAAAACGGTGTGTCGATAAAAGATTCTAAAAGTTAGAAACGATTTTGTACTTTGCAGCACGCAACGAGAAAGAACGTCGGAATATCGTTGGCGTGTTTCCTCTGACTTCTCCCATCCCTCGATCCTACGACCGATGCGAGGGGAACGGCGGCTCCTAACTCGCGGGAACAAAAGTGATCGTTCGCGAGACCAAAGAAAACGCGTGCCCTTGCTTGAACGCGGCGCAACCGAAATCTCCGTACCCTGTCCCTGCATCGAGGCCCTTCTCTAGCCTACCCATCGTAGCTGTTTCTCCTCCCATTCGCCCGTGAGAAACAGATCGCGGCTTGTCGCCTAAAGCTATCCGGGACCGTGCTAACGAAGAACGTGTTTGTTCGCTAATGAGGTGACTCCTCGAGAAGCCCGTTCGCCCTTCGTCTTTCCCCGAGACATATTAAACGGAGGTGTAATCGTCGTCACCGAACCTCTTCGACGATTCGGCTCGACCGAATGACGTCGTTCGAGAATAATCCATCGAAAGGACGATCGAAGAGCGGACCGATTTCCACGATGATCTCGATGCACGATGGGGGGGGGGGGGCGAAGGTACATGTATAATACATATAAAAGTAGAAAATTTGGCGGCAGTATATAGAGGTCGTAAAATGGTGAGAAACGCGTGTGAAAGGAAATGGGCCCTGTATGCGTTCGTTTGTGTGCTGTGTCGCCGTGGCGAACGATCTCGGTGACGATCTGTCGTCGATCTGTTTCCTCCTGACCCATGCCTCCCTCTTCGTGTCTTGACGCTCTAAGCAAAGAGAACCGAGGAGAAAACGTAACGCGTGTAAAAGAACAAAACGACGCATCGCGATCCTCCGTGGGTCCGCGGCGTTGATCGCGAACCATCGACATCGAGGACCCTCGATTCTAACCGTCGATGGGCTTCCCCGTTCTCTCCTCGACGAACCATCGAGTCAACGGTGCTGCTACTTTCGGTGCTGATTTCACCTGGGTAGATTCGTCCAAGCCCCCTCCCCCCGCAGGTGGCTCTTACCTGGTGAAATGCACATCTTCCGTTTCGCGCTCGACGGAGATCGATCGGGTTCGATTCGAGCGACAAACGTCTCGATATTCAGCCAGGAATGTTTGAGCGATGAATAGACGCGCGCGACCTCGCCCCCTCAGAATTTCGCTTCAGCCATTTTCGATTCATCCCGCGAACGACCATCGCTCTCCGTGCCATTGATCCCGACGAGAGGTCCGCTCGAGGCGCCCTCCGTCTACTCGAGGCGCGCCTTGTAGCTGGTCTTCCATATCTCCGCGAACGTGACCGCGCTGTGGAACCTGTGGAAGATGCAGAGCGGCAGGGTGACCCTCTGCACGATGGCCCATGCCAGGAAGCCGTAGAAGTCGAGCTGCACCGGGTTCGCCATCACTTTCTGCGACTCGAACGTGTAGATCACCCACATGGTGAGGTTGCAGATCAGCAGGAAGGTGACCACCTGTCTGCCCGGCTTGCTGCGGTCGTGCTCGGGCAGATGGACCCTCCTGCGCGAGACGTCCGCGATGAACAGCATCTGGAGGATCACCTGGGCGACCGAGAGCAGGCCGGTCAGCATCACCAGCAGGTTAGGCTCGTGGGTGAACGCCGCCAGGGAGCCAGCGATCACGCTGAACACCGCGTAGACGAAGAGCCCGAAGGCCGACACGCGCAGGAGGATGTCGTTCAGGTCGCTCTGCTCCTCGGCCTTGAACTTGAGGCTCTGCACGCGTATGAAGCCGACGATGATGGCGACGATAGACAGGACCATCAGCACGCAGTGGGAGACGTCTGCTAGATAGATGGCGACGAGGCCGAAGTCCGGATGGTGGATGAGCACGAAGAACAGGATCAGGCAGATCAGGGAGCCAACCAGCAGCAGGAGGCCGAAGAACAGTCCCTTGCTCGCTCCTACACAGTCCACCCTTGTGTGACCTATATTTTTCGCGTCGAGGGGCGGTCGTGTCTTTAGTCGTCGCTTGTGATTAGCGCGCCGGGTGCTGCCTCAAGTGGCAATTAACCAAGCTGCAAGACTAACGGATGGAGGGAGTAGTTACCTGCGTGTGCCAGAGCAACGGCTCTTCGCGAGAGCATGGCCTCGAGGCGGCGCTCGAGGTCAGCCTCTACCTGATGTGGCCAACGGGGGTGTCGACCGATGTGCTTCCACATCACGTAGATCACCGCTGCCCCGATCAGGCTGTACTCGATGATGAACGGGAAGAGGTAGGGCTCCGCGTCCTGCACGATGGTGCCCATGATGTTTACTCGACCGCACGAATTGGACGCGATCTCTTCATCCGTCAGGGCCTCCGCGTAGATTCCGAAGTTCGGGCTCCAGTACTCGCTGCTGTTCGTCTGGTTGCTCGTCTCGATGGTCTGGTGTATCTGTATTATTATTTATTATTATATTATTGTATTATTCATCTGTCTTAGGCGGTGTTCCCCTAGTGCCGGATGCTTAAGGTTTTTCTTAAGTAAGGAGACAGAAATGATATTAAATCAGTCTCCTTAGCTATGCACACGCGACTGGAACGTGTCGAAACCTAATTACTGTTCTTCCTATCCCCTCTACGGTTTACGCGGAATAACGGCAGCGTTTCAAATATCACAGATATAGCTAATGCCCCCCCCCCCCTCCGAACTCCTCCAATTAACGTTGATTACGCAATGGATCTCGCACCTCTTGCTTACTGTCCGCCTGCGGTGCATCCAGCATCTCCATGAAGAAACTCGAGAAAGTTGTCAAAGGTGTGGTGGTTGTAGTGGTGCTAGGTGTGACGGTGACGATGGTCGTGGTGGGCGGAGTGGTCCTCTCTTCGGTGGTGGATTTCGGTGCGAGCGTAGTCAAGAGGGTGGACAGGGTGGTCGCGGTGGTGGTGGTTAAATTAGGCAAGGGTGCCGAGGTGGAGGCCGACGTCGAAGGCGGAGTGTTCCAACCCGTTGTAGTGGTGGTTGTCGGCGTCGTGACGGCCCTCGCGACCGCTCTGGCCGTCGTTCTCATCACTCGACCCAACGAGGCGACGGTCGAGCTGGCGACGGTCGATGTGACGGTCGACGACCTCGTGGCCGTCAAGGGTGCCTCGCGCAAAAGAGCAACTTCTCGAGGAGCCGTTCCTAATATCGCGCCGGCGTTTCGCATAGAGTGTTGCTTGATGCTCTCTGAAAACGTGCCCGCATCGATCACACTCCTGTTCCCCTCGAGCATTATACAGCCTGCTCCAAACACCCGTAAACAGAACTGACCAAGGATGCCCGCCTCGAACTGCCCCATCTTCTGGTGATGCTTGGTGATCTCCTTGATGCTCTCCAGCACCAGAGTGCGAATCCACACGCAAAGATTGGTGGCGACCACGTGCATCAGGCCAAAGCGAGCGATCACTTTGAAGCGATGAATGTTCAGCTAGGAAGAGGAATGGCGAAACGCTCGTTTAGAAAGCTACCACGATAAAGTAATCGTCCTCGACGCTCAAGTACCTACCCTCGAGTTCATGAAGATAAAGTACATCTGCATGAAAGTGAATATCATCTGCAGAACGGGGTTGATGCCTTGGAGTATCTGGTAACAGGGTGACGTGGGTGGCACCTCGAAGAAGGTGCCGAACTCTAAACCGTTGTAGACCATGGTACCCAAACCGAAAGCTGCGGATTAAAACATAAAATGGTACAAGATCTTGGAGATGTCTCTCGATAATCTCCAGTTTCCATTCCCTCACCGATTGCCCCGATTCTGAGGAAAAAGCTTCCGTGGCTCTGATCGTTCTGGGATGTCTTCCGCTTCCGTAAAGCTCGAGTGGCCACTCCAGCCTCGACGTCAGCCGCGTCCTGAATCAGTTTTTTTTTTTTCTCTCTCAAACGAGCATCGTCGTTAACTCCCACCCGTACGCCGTCGGACCGTCGAGTCTCGCGATTCGAACTAATCTCGTAATTACCGCCTCGACGACGAAAAGGCAGCGGACTCTAACGAGGTGGGAAATTGCCGAGCTTCACTTTGCAAGTGGATTCACGCGATACCGAATGAGGGAACCGTGGCGCGTGCCTTCTGCTGCACGGTCGATGATGACGGTTAATCCATTTGCGTCAGTACCGAAAATGACACTCTTAAAATGGCGTCATCGACTCGATGCTCGAAAACACGCTTCATGCGCGAGTTCTTTCACAGATCCGAGTGTACCACGGAATGCGCGTGATACAGACACGAGACGAGAGTAACTAATTGCCTAGAGTCTGGGTAATCTTCGATCTCGCCCAGGTGACGCTCGCGATCTAATTACCGCGTCCCTTTTCTTATCGCTGGTTAAGGTACGAGAGGCAAAGTACCTGGTACTCCTTTTTGTTCTTCGCGGCCTTCTGCTCCTTGTCCTTCTTCTCCTTCTTCTTGTTCTTCTCCTTGGGCTCCTTGGGCGGCTTGGGCGGCCTGGGTGGCGGGGGCGGTGTGTCGCTTCCTCTGGCGCAGCAGGCGCTTTCTTGGAGCAGGAAGCAGAACACGTACAGCAGGAATAAGATGCTAACACCGTACAGGTACGTGAAGAAGCCCTCGTAGTAGTAGAGCGGCAGCTTGTGCGTGACCACCTCGCTTATCACGTAAGCGATGCACACCACCACCAGCAGCTTCGCGTAGATGAAGCTCATGATAATGAACAGCGACGTCCTGCAACGGGAAAAGAATGGAAAACTCGCGGGTGCACGCCGACAGCGGCAATCAGCTCGCGCGCGCGCTATCTCCCAGACCGTCGTAACCGTTTGCAAAAATAAAGCTGCCAGCTCCTCACCGTGTCTTTCGTACTATCTGTACCCTACAAGCGTGTTTCGGCGCGCCCCCGACTTTCTTCAGGTTCTTCTCCACGATTGGCACGATTTCCACCTCCATCGCGTGCTCCACGTATAGGAAGCCTCACGCTTCCGCACTTTACCACCTGTTTTCTATCGAACCTCACGAGTCCGCGTCAAACTTCGTTTCACTCGATATATCGCGCGAGATCGAGCTCCGGCCAGCAATCCCGTAGATTCCTCCCAGTTCCCTCCACCCGTCAGCTCGCTAATTCTAATTGCAGAGCCGCGGGCATCGCGCGTTCCCTCCGCTCTCGATGCATATCCGCGCCGCTACCGGCGGTGCCGCGATGCCACCCCTTCAACAACCACCGATTCCCGAGCCGCGGAGAGCGCCGAGGCGACGATCGTTAACGCCTCGACGACTCGAGCGAACTCGTCTTCCGTTCGCCGGCTACGTTGGCTCTCTCGTTAAAGGCTAGGTCCCCGGAATCGATAATTTACGTGCGCGCGAAGGGGAGAGAGAGAGAGAGAGAGAGCGGCTTGTCGCCGGGCGATCGCGACGCGGCAATTAATCGCGCGTGCAGCCAGTATCCCTGTGTCAGCCGGCGAAAACGGGGGTCACGCAGGCGTTCAGAGGGGAATAAAAAATAAAAAAGAAAGGAAATCAGAAAGCTTGTGTGTATTTGGAAAGCAGGCGGCGTTGCGATTGCAGCGGCGTCGCGGCGTCTGCAGGGGTATACCGCGAGGGCGAGAGCTCGGTCGGCGTATGGTGCATCATCGTCAAGAAGGGCTTAACCACCCTTTGTCACGCTGGCATTTCAGGGGTTGGGGCGCAGACTTTATTGTGCTCCGCACGAGCCTGTACACTCTTGTCAGGCATTTTTTTCTTCGATGATCGTCAAGCTGGATAAAGGATCGTGATATTTAGCGAGCCACGCTCTTCCACGCGCATTGTACTTTTTATACCGTAACCGTTGGTATTTCCACTTCCTGCTGAAGCAGGACGAACTCACGCGGTCTGTTTTTTTTTGTTTTTTTTAAATGCCGAGGTCGCTGCGTTACGTAACAAGTGTGTATTACAGTTCCCTTGCTGCGCGGGAAGTGTGGGGGAAATTGATAGTTCCAATTTTACCATCGAGTTGCGCTACTTTTGTTTTGTACTCGTGGAGAAGTTTGAAACTGCGAAGGATAGGTGTTGGGGTCGATGTTTGGAAGAGGACGATCCGAGAATGGCACTTCGGGGGAGGGAAGTTCCGGCGAGTTCTCGGGGCGATAGGAAAAACGAAAGCTGCGTTGCCGCGCGGCCTTTTTCTCGACTTATCAAGGAGGAAAGCGACGAGAAGTGGAAACAGCGGGTGCCAGCACAGACTCCGAGCGAACCAGGCTGCCTGGTCGATATTTCGAAGTACCTACTTTCAGCCCGCTGGTCTTTCTCTCTGTACCTCGCCCTCTCGACTCACCCTCGCCTCATCCGTGGTCTCTCGTCGAATTTCGCTCTCCCCTTCGCGTCCAATCACGGCGTATTCTTTCATTCCCCAGCCGTCTCGATCCACGGTGGATCGTTTTCGCGTTTCTCGGTCGTTAATTCCGATTTTCTTTCTCCTCCGCTCCCAAGTCACGCGCTCCTCCTTTCATTGTTTCAATCTATTTTATCCGCTGGTGTTTCGCCGATTCACGAGGGGGCAACATCCCGGCGTTATTTTCGAGTCGCGCTGACTGTTCTCGCGAGCGTTTCGCGTTTCTCGATTTGGCCGGGCGAGGTATGGTGCAGTCGCGTTCGCGGGGCTCCGGACACTGTCTCGTCTCAGCGTCCAGTCCGACCGAGCTTCGCTTTCAGCCCATGTTAATGCAATTGCGACTGCGACTGCGTAATTCGAGAAGGTATTGCTCGGCCGTGCTGCGTGTATGCACCGCCGTATCACTGTCACCTTTTACCACTCGATCGATATTAATAAATTATAAATCCCGATGAAACTAGTTCGCGCCATTATCTCGCGCGATCGATGCTGCTCTCCGCGCGACCTCTTTTCTCCCGTTTGCCTTTGCGAGGGACGAGTCAGAATCATTTTCTATCAACTTCGCAATCACCTCTCTTCCGTTACGTTCCGCAAGAATCTCTTATCTCGCGATTGAATCGAGGGGATCGTGAAATTCGAAAGGAACGTGGGTCGCAGACGGGCCCCTCGCCCCCCATTTCACGCTCGCTTTCGCACGCGTTCATCGAATTTCCCTGAAAAAAAAAGGCGTCGCGTCCCAGGGTTAATGCTCGACGGCCTGTCGCCTCCTGCTCGCTCGATATATCCAAGATAAACCGCACGCCGTCCCTCCTCGACACGAAATCCGTTCGCGCTCCACTTCCTCGATTCTTTTCTCGAGAATGATTTCCATTCGTTCGTGGCCGCAACCTCGGTCGGTTAGTTATTCCTTTCAGCGTGGGGTAGTAGGTGGTGTACGTGCGCGAGTGCATAACTTGGGACCGCGTATAATGCACGCTAGACGACGCAATCCGCTCTGTAGAAGCAGCGCGCGACCGCTAACGAAGCGCATCGTAAATAGAAACGCAGACGAAAAACTTCCGTCCCTCGCTCTCCCGTTTCGAGTCGAGCATAAAGGACTCCTTCAGAAGAGAGTACGGTTAGAATGGGGACGATTCTGGGCGAGATAACGCATCGGGGACGTACAATAGGATCCTCTGAGCTACCCTCCCAATTTTCGTGGGAATCGCCTCGTTCTCCTTAGCGCGCGTAACGAAATATCTTGTATTCTTCACCCCCCCCCCCCCCCCCCTCCATATTGAAGCTATCCAAATGCTTCCCGTCTCGGGTAACATCGTACTGCATTTCGCATTGAAACGCGTCGCTAGGGTAAATTCAATCTCCGCTCTTATCTTAGAAAGAGCCAGGCTCCGCTCTCCCAGCAGAAGCCGTGCAACAGAACAGCACTTCCGCAATTCCAGGACCGAGTGGATGCGTCGGATGGCCGCATCCGGATTGCTCTCCACCGCGAAACACGTCACTCGTCCCAGTATTCGCTAATGCGTTATCGGGATTCCTTCCTCGATAGACAGTTCAACGATCCAGGGAATAACGACAGTTACGGTACTCTCTCCTGCGTTTCCTATAGCGCGCCCCGCGAATTCTATATCGCGATAGTGTGCGCGGCCTCGAGCGTGGAATTCGTAATGCAGTCGGCCTGATTACCAGGCAATTACCATGTTTGTCGTCTGTCGTTTCCTTAATTGCAGCTGAAGTGAACGCCGGTGCCGACTGCAGCTGGCGGCTCAAAGGCGAGAAAGTCGGGCGTCCTAGCGTTCCCTAAATAGCAAGTACTCGTTAGCGAGGGGATTACGTAGTTCCGGTCAAGTAGATTCTTGACCTACTCCCGTTCCCCCGGCGTAATTGCGCCCGAGGAAAGCGTAACGTTTCGTCTAATCACGCGTTAAAAGCGCACTGTCGTCGGGTGGCCGCGAGACGGTTCTCGAACGGCTGGGCAAGGGAAGCGAAGCGATTATGGGCGAGAGGGTGGTGTAGCGTTGTCGCGTTCCGTGCGACGACACGGCTGGGTAATGGTGGGGGGTTCGAGTCGTGGCCCGAGAGGGGAGAAAAGTCCCCGTTCTCTTTGGAATCTACGTCTACTGCCGCTCTTACTTTTTCGCTGGGGTGGATCGCACGTTCTTCAGCTCCATCTCTTTGTTCGCCGCGTTGTTCTTCTCGGCGTTGTCCTGCGCGTTCGGCGGCGTGCTTTGCGGATTCAGAGGCCTGGTCACGGGAAGCGTCGCCGTGTTGTCCGCGGCGGCTGCCTCCACCTCCACGGTGGCGACCTTGCAATCACCGCCGCCCACCATCGCGGATTCCTTCTCTCACCTCACAACGGGCCCTAACCACCGGCAAAACAGACACGGCTGGATCTCACCCGGGAAAAAGCACCGCGCGATTTCCTGCCGAGATCCACGTAACGACTGCCGACGACGGCTCCAGCCACGATTACGTCACGGCCGCCATTTTGGCGAACGCCTAGAACAGCCCTCGACCGTTCCCCCGAAATTCTATATAGCCAACTCGATCCCCTCGGTTTGCCCGACTACCCTCCGCGAGAGTAGGTGGTGATTAACGAGGAGAAGAATTCGGATGGATAGTTTGAAGATAGTCTTGATCGAAATGCGTGAGATGGGAGACGACGCGGAGGCGCCGTTTGTGGAAAGGAGGGCAGGAGGCGCGGAGTCAAAACTCTCTCCCGAATTGTTGCTCTCTGTTCATTCGATTCGGCGGATCACGCTTGCGCGTACGTTCCTCGGATTTTTTCCCACCAAGGCGCGCGCTCGGGGCGCTGCGTCTGCTGGGTTATGGATAACTATGAGATCAAAGGGGACTCCACTTTTAACGAGATTCCCTTGGCAAAGATGTTAAGAGGGGGACGAAGTGGGAGGCTACAGGGATCTTTGACTTTCTAGTAAACCATCCATCGACCCAAATACTATGTGAACTGCGTAACAAACGACACACCATGCTATTATATCGGTTCACCTGAAGCGCGCCCCGGGAGGACTTGCATCGAATCACTGAGAGTTCGTCCCGCCAGATCGCGATAGGAGGGGTCGAAGCCAGACTTCGGGGCCGGAGTTAGGGCGAGCGAACGTCGAGCCACGCCATCACGGCAGGACGCGAGAAGACGGAGCAAGAATGAGCGGCGGATAGGCGAGACGAGCTGAAGAGCACGCGACGAGATGCGACAGAGTTGGGAGAGGAGGACCGGCGGGAGGAACGTAGCCGGTCCACCCCCAAAGGTTTTCTCTCTGTGTGATCCCGCGCACTTGGTCGAACGAGCTAATGGAAAATCCCGTGCACACGACCGAACCTGAGTGCACTCTCGCTCCGATGACTGATGACGAGAGGCGACGGGCGACACGCGCGGCTACGATCACCAGCCGAGTGGGATGCACACCTCGACGAACGCCGGAGCAACGCACCAGCCCGCCAAACCAACGAAACCAACCAAACGGACCAACGAACTGACGAACCAGTGTCACCTCGTGCCGCCACCAAGGAGGCTCACCTGCTGGAGAGGTGGTTGCCTGAAGGTTCTCGCGGTGACTGCACCCAGGGTTCGGCGGAAAAGGGTGTGAAGCGTAGAGACGGAGAAGGGGTGGAGGACGGAAGGTCGGCGAGAGATGGAGGAAGTTGACGACACGGGGAGGAGAGGGGACCGAACGACGGGCAGAGAGGGAGAGGGACAGAGGACGCGTAGGCAGCGCGTGGAGATTAGAAGCAGGAGAGGGTAAAGAAGAGAGAGAGAAAGAGAGCGAAAGGGAGTCTACGGTCTTACGTTGCCGACCGTAGGCTGTGGGCACACACAGGCGAAAGAGGGTTAATCCGAGAGGATCGGAGCGACAGATGGACGGGCGGACGGAGCGACAGCGGCCGAGTGAGATGGACTATGTTATCGGAGCACGATGAAATGGGGGTAGAATCACGATCGCCGCCCCCAGCATCCCGGAGACTGAGGCTGGCCGGGAGGTCTCTTCCCGGGCAGCGGCAGCTTCTTGCACAAGCGCACTGCGTGCCACGGCTTTCACTCTATATCGTCCGCGGTCCTCTCTTCGCCTGTCCCTGTCCCGCTTCCGGGGCCCCCCTTTTTCTCTCGCCCTATCTTGCCTCTCCTTCTTACGATCCGTCCCCGCACCGTCTCGTCTTCTCCATCCACCTCCGCCCCCGCCCGTCCTGTCTCCTTCATTTTCACCCTCCCTCGACCCTCCCTCAACCGTCCCTCCGCGACCGCTGTGTGGTCGAGGCCCAACGAACGAGAATCCTCCACCGTGATTCCTCTCGACTGGTCTACCTCGGCTCCGGGACACCCTTTGTCCCATCGGAATCTCACCTCATGAATTTTTTCTCCCCGTGCTTTCCACGTCCCCGTTTTCGTTCCTTTTAATTCACCACGTAATCGCCGGGGGCTGGCCGCCCGGACGCTTGGACGGCCACCCCCCACGCTTCGAGTGGCGCCTCTCGTTTATCGCGCGCCGATCACGGGAACGCGGGGCCGCTCGATTTAATCCCCTCGTCCTGCTCGGCTGTTCGCTTTTCACCAGCGTCTAGGACCTCTCCGCGGTCTCCGGATCCCGGTCACTGGGCTTTCGATGTAGCCTCGCGAAATCCACCGGCTCCTCCTTTTCACCGGAATGCTTTTTCATTTTTGCCCGGCGCAACCACCGCGCGTTCACGGCGACGTCTCGGCTGCACCCCGGCGGCATGGATTTTTTCAATCTCTCCTCTAGAGTCTCTTTGTGCGTGTCGTGGAACCACGGCGGCGGAAGTCCCTGCCACGAGATTGTTCATTCGCAGAGGCACCGGTGCTCTCTGCCTGCTCTCGACCTCTCATTCACTGCCCCCGCCCCCGGCAGATAAACGGTGAATAAATATTCAGGCAACGTCCTCCTTTTCCATTTTTATCCCCACGATAGCGGGGGTTATTTAAATATTCCTTCATGTCTATTTTCAACGCTCCCGGGAACCGTGCGGATGCTGAAGACACGGCATCGATGCGTTCACCGGCCGCCTTTGTGCGGCTCCTCGTCGTTGGGGTGCAGTTTTACCGTCTACGCTTCGCGCGAACCGGTGAAGCACCCTTTGCCCCGGTCCTGCATCGTCTTTTGTCTCCGCCGATTTCTTTGCGGTAGAACCGTGCCCTATCGCGAGTCCTCCTCGTGACCGTCGCGAGATCCATTCTCTCGGGAGCTCCAAGCTACCGTGTAAGTTTTCAACGAATTCACGGTATTTAGGGGACAATACGTTATCCCCGTTACGTTCGTTTACGGATAACGCTAAGTACTTCCACCTTAGACTCGCTCTACAGATACTTCTCGACCGCCTTCAAGCAACCCCCCCTCCCTTCCACGTAGTTCCCATTGATTCCAGCCTCTCCCCCTGTCTGTCGAGCCGCGAGATCTCGTCCCCGGCTCCCTCGAGTTTTTAATTCCATCAAGAGGAAAAGTCTCCTCCGCGGGAAGTGTTCGGTGGAAGTTGGAGATTCGAAGAGTCTGGCGCGCACATTCGGCTGCGTTCCCACGGGAGGATCCGGAACTGCGCGAGGGTAGGGGGCTGGGATCGGGGTGCCGGGAGGGGGGGGAGAGAGGGGTGATATGCTCTGTGGTTCTGCGACCCACTGACCCGCTCGATAACGCTGGCACCGAGGTCAGTAACCTTACCCTACCACAAAATTCTGCGCTGCACGACCCTCTGCGAGCCGACTCGCCGCAATCGACCCTTCGTTACGATCGCGATCGGAGATTATCTCTCGCCCCGTCGAAGATTGCCGCGAGGCTTTGTATTCCTCGTGCCCGATACAAGGAATCCGCCAGCGGAATTAACGCCGCCGTTCCCTTTTTCCCACCCTCTGACGCGCTATCTTACTATCGGCTGGCTGAATCCGAGAGCCATGATTGTCATCGATTACCATCGGAAACAATTGCTACCAGCTCGCGAGCAACCCCTTTCGCGAGGCACGCGCTGGCGATCGATCCCCGTCGCGCGTATGGTAATGGATTTCCAGGGTTGTTTTCCCGACACGGGGGTCGGTGACCGGCTGGCAGCTCGATCATCGAGATACTTGGCAGGCATCCACGCCGAATCTACGGCGTCGAGCTTGATTATAGTTCCCCCGCTCATTTGTCTGCACCCTGTTCGGGGGGAGGCTTTTCGCCTCGTCGCAACATATCGGTCTCGAACGCGATGTGCCCCGAGCGAGATCACCCTCGATTATTCTCGCGATCTACTCGAATGATCGCGTGATGATTATAAGCGGCGCGGGGTGGTCACGCGATAACGGGAAAGGGTAGTTCCTTTTTCTTCGAATGTATTTCTCGACGCTTCGTTGGCTGGATAGGGGCAGAAGAGCGCGGATGATCGCTGGACGAGGGACAACGCGCGGCGATCACGTTCCCAGCGATGATGATCTGTATCGGGTCACCGATACTCGGCGAGATACCGGTGCTCCCAGCATTTTTCTGCGTGCTGTAATATCGCGTTGCGAGGATTGCGACAGGCCAGGCTCACGCACAGCGAGTATTGATTTCGAGACTAGCTGGCGGTGCTGCCACGATTCCGCGTCTCTAGAACTAAACCCTGGACGAGAGCTTGGGAAAAGATCAGTAAAATCGGCCTCGATTTTTCCAAATTCTGTTCGCCTATCGATTTCACGCGATCCTTTACTTAATTGGTTAATCGGGCCGTGACTCGGGCAGAAATGCCTCCGGAGTGATTAAAAATAATCGGGGAATCAAAAGTAACGGAGAAATTTAAAACTACCACTGTTGCTAATTAATAGAAATTGTTTTCTTTTCTCTATTTGAATATGAAATTCGTGCGGTTTCTTAACCCTGATCGAGTGTAAATCTCGAAGTGTTTGGGAAAGCTTCCATTTCTCCTCTTAAAATCTAAGGATCCCAATTCCAATTCGTTTCTCCCTTGAAAGAAATCATCTTCAGCCTCGTTATCTATGTCTTTGCATCGAGACTTCGAGACAGGTGCTCAGCCCTGCAATTTTGATGGACAATCTCTGCTGCTCCGATCTCCGCGATCCTTTTAAAGAAGTCGGACACTGTTGAGCGCCTTTTTTTGCTCGCGGTGCATCGCACGGTGCAGCTTACCTTCTTCGGATGCACGTTGCACCGCCGGTAGGGCTGCTTCAAGATGGCGTTCCTCTTTAACCGCGCATATTAACGAGGATAATTCTTCATGCCGGGAACGTCCCCGCGGTATATCACGGCACGTTCGATGATCCAGATAATGAAATTCCGTAACTTATACCCAGTACCCTATCTACCGCCATGTGTCTCCCAGGCGCGAAGTTCGCGCGTTAATCACCCGGCCCCGAAAAACGAACAGAAACCATAACGGTGGATCGCGGTTCCCATATTCCACAAACGTTAAAGACGTCCAACAAATCACAGAGACCTTAAGAAGAGGTGAAAGGCCGTTCGCGCATTTTGGCGAAGTGAGTCGAATCGAGGAAATTAATGATAATTAATTAATTGTCGCTCCTCCATGAGAATCAGCTGTTTATAAACTTTTCCCTTCGTATCGCCGCGCTTCGTCAAAATGCGCGACAGCCTTATGACGATCTCCGTCTCGAGCCGTCAATAAAGCCCTCTCAAGCACCCAGAATAAGCGACTCGCCGGGCGAGTCGTCATCGCTGAAACACCGCTAACGTCGGTCCACGCCACGTGACGTCGTAAAACGCCAAACCGCCAGCAGGCTAGAGTCTCGGATGGTTATTTTCGGTTGACCGAAGGGTGTACCAGGAACCGTTCCGCGATAGCGGAAGCTCTCGACTCCCTGGGCGTACCTACGCGTAACGATAGCTCGGCTCCACGTGGCGGCTGGGCCTTGTTCAGCCCATCGGTCGCCCCGCGGAATAACGCGTGTCGACTGCAAATTATATTTAACCTCTCCACGTATCGTTCGATTTCTTTTGCTTCTGCGAGCCCGGTCCCGTAACGTTCTATTTCCATCGACCTACGCGTCCCCGCGGGAGCGAGGGGAGCCACGGGGGAGGACAGAGGAGCGCGTGTTTATGGAAAGCCCGCGCGGCATTCAGCCGCGATTGCGGGCGTAAAAGCAATTAAACGACATCCGCCCGGAATGCCGTTGACGCTCGGCCCGCGGCGCGGAAAAGAGCCGCGATAAAAGGCCCGTGCGTCGGTCCGGCGGGATCTTAAGAATGCACTCGTAAGAATGTACTCACTTCGCGTTCTTTGGCTGCGTGCCAGTGCTCGGCCCCGAGTGCGTAGGGGTGAGGCAGAGGGGCGGATTATTCGCGTTTTGAGGCACCAGGGGCTGCCTCGCGTGCGCCGGCGACGTGTGCGACCCGTATCCGTCGGAATTCAGCTAGAAGCAATAAATTACAGGCTTCAGACTTATTCCCACTAGCGGGAGGGGGGGGGGGTGGGGAGGTTGTAGGCGATGGCACGGGATCCTCGGGGGGAGAAAAAAATTCGCCATTTATTCTACTCCGGATCGCTCCATTTCACTGGCGGAGCTCTTCTATCCAGCAAGATACCCGGCTTCGATTCGGTAAACTAATCGGGCGATTCTTTTCTCCCTGGGAGCTTGTCCCAACTTCGCAGAGGAAGTTATTGGGTTGACTCGTTGCCAAAACTTACGACCTATCCGTGGAGGACCGTGGGTTGAGGGAAACGTACAGTGGTAGCCAAAAGAAAGTTCGGAGTTGATATACTTCTGTCATAAATACTCTTAAATGCTCGGATCGTACATCTAGCTACTTTCACTGGTACCTCGTGTTCGATCCATGGAGCCTCTTGAAGGCTCAAACGTTCCTCCTACCACCACTGTATTTTTCTTAACCACGGAGGCTCGAGTTCAAGTGCAAAAACTATCCTCCACAGTCGAACACTTGCTGAACACTCGTTCCTAATAGATTTTAGCTCGTCAAGAGCCAAGAGGGGCAATTCGAGGGTCCACGTGGACGTACCTTGACGACCGTGCCGATCAGAGAGTCGGGCGGCATTTCTGGGGGGTCTGGTATCACTCCGGGGTTCGCGTGGGCTGGGTAATCGTTGTGCAGGTTCGGTTCCTTGACAGGAGTGCCGTCTAGCCGTTCCATGTCCAGGCTGTCGGTCGGCGTCGGTTGCGAGAGCAAGCGCTCCTTCATCTCGTGGAGATACGGGCACCGCTGCATCTCTTCAGGATTGTTCCCCGGTCGATCTGCAACACAAGGGACGGTCCCGTTAGCTAAGCACCGGAAGTCTCCGTTTGCCGTGGACAAACAGGGGCTGTTTCACTCGAAGTCGAGCAACTCGAACGACCAATTAAGCCGAGAGCACAGCCCTGTGTCGCGGTCGTCTTTCGCCAGCGATCAGTTTAATTACGGCTGGTGAATAAATAATGCATCCAACTCGACTCGTCCCCGTTCCACCCCCCCTCCCCCCGCGAGGAAGATTCAGCGCAATCGATGCGCCCGCGATCGAGTCGGCCACTTGGTCACCGTGTCCCGGGACAATCGAATCAAACGATGGAGGAAGGCTTCCAGCCCTCGTGCCTCCGCCCATCCCCTTTGCAACTCGGGCCTCTCGCCTCTCGTTAAGTTCCATCGAGCGTAGAGTGCTCACTGGTGTCACGTGCTCTTTCGTACGGTCGTCTCAGTTGTCGATCGCAGTTGCCATCCAAACTCACAGAAATATACAAATAGCAGCACCACCGCGGAAACAGGCAACTCGACATTGTACCCAAGAGGCTCACCCTCGGCGATGAACTTACTCGACATCGTGCTGTCCATGTTACCCATCGATAGAAAACCGGACGGTCTCGATCGCGCGGAGCAATCGAGCCGCGCAACGACAGCGTAAACGCGATCGGATCGCCGACTGATTCAACGGGGAAGTCTCTCATCCTCGTCGAGTGCTGGCCTCCTCTCTCCCCAGGACGGGGATCGCCAAACATGGCGCTACGGCTGGCGACGCGGACTCACCGCTAGTCACGTGCATTCATCTTGCCGCGTGCAATACGCGCTTCGAGGAACTCGACGAGCACGAGACAAGAAAGCGAACGAGGACCTCGAACACGCCGGGGATGCCTGATCGAGTTCTTTTTGCTAGACCAGCAGTGGCGCTCGCTGAGCGGCAGCAGGCTTTCCCGCGAAATCCGCGACGGAAACGGGAAATATTTGCATTACTAGCTTCGGGATGGAATGGGGATCAGCTGCGCCCTGCGGTACATCTTTTCTTCGTCCCGATACTTTAAGAATACCACTCAGGACGCAACTATGCGGTGGACGTTGCAAAACAGTCCTCTTTACGTCCTATCGGGACGTCACGGAGATGAAAACTGACCACCGAAGTCAGTCCACAATGAAAGCTTTACTGTATTGACATTGCGGTATCGGCTGGAGCGTCGCACATGTTCTGTCTGTCGACTGAACGCGCTCACTCTGACGTCTGAATCTACTGCGAGGCCTACGCGCGTTTCGTGTCCGTCTTGCACATCCGTCGAGGCTGAAACCACTGTCAACTCGTTCCCGTCCAGTCGCTTTTAAGGGGACCTTCCGGTCTAGAGACCAAAAAAATAGGTGATCTTTAGGAATTAATTAAAGGAAAACTACTATATATAATTTAATGGAACTTTTTGCATTGTATTAAGGATGTCTTAGATTATAGAAATATATTTTTTGTTTTATAATTGATCACTGCAGACGGCGCTGGGGAGTCGTTAAAGTCAAGGCGTCAAAAAATTGATCCAAATCGGTGGGAACTGTATCTCCAAAAATTATTATTATCCGATTCGACTAAAACTTTTTTTATTTTGAAAAATATACTTCTGGCTAAGGGGGAAACCAGAAAAATTACAAAAAATTGAAATTTTATAATTTTTAAAGGCGTTGAAAGGACGAAAAATATAGAGAAAAAGTGATTTCACACTTCAAGTGTCGTTATTTTCTCAACAAATGTCATTTTTGTAATTTTTGTGCCCCCCCCCCCCCTAGCCAGAAGTATATTCTTCAAAATAAAAAAGTTTCAGTCGATTCGGATAATAACTTTTGGAGATACAGGTCCTACCGATTTTGAGAACACTATTTCGGGAAAAACGCGTTTAAAGTTTTACGTGAGCGCCAAGTGGCCGATTGTGGCCCATCCATTTGCCGCTACTCAAATGCCTATAACGTCGGAAATTTTACGAATTTCAACAAATCCTTTTAAACACGTATTCCTAAAAGGTTGAACATTCGAAAAATGAAATAAAAAAAAAAATCGGCTTTTAGACCGGAAGGTCCCCTTAATTCATCGATAGACACCGAGTAAACACGAGCGCCCCGAAGATCGCCGGCTCTGAATCATGCACCAGATTATACCAGCTATTTATTCAAATCCCGCCGACGTTTCATCCGCCAGTCAATTAACGCGGAACGGCACGGAAAAGGGAATCGACGACGAGCTCCGCTCAGCGAACGTGCACGGTAAGCGGAAGAAAGTGAATATCGCTGGGGGAATAAATTTTTAATCTCAGCCCGCTGCTCGAATTACAATTTCACGGATATGTGGAACGGTTTCCCGTGGAAAAGCTATCGATTCTCGAACGCGGGGGCTAAATAGGTCACTCGACGCAGCGCGCGTAATTAGCGGGAGTTTACGTAAGAGCGACTTGTTGTACGTTTTGTCGTAACGGGCGTTCGCGCGACTCGAATCGGATTTCTCAGTTATCTCGTTTTCACGGAAAGGTGTCGATTGTCGCGGGGGGTATCGCGTGATTGCTAGACTCGCGCGCTGCCAGCACACTTGCAGGCATCTACCCAGCATTCGGCCGTAAATTCGATCGTGCCCCGCGCTTCCCAGGGACAACCTTCCACCCGCGATTTATCTGCTGAAAGAACTGTGAAGGAAGATTGAAAGCAGGATGGATAGCTTTTAAATAGCGCGTCAGCGGAGTCAGTGCACTTTCAATTCCCATTACTCTATATTTATCCCGCGGTTCACGCCGCAACGTTTTCCACGGGGAAAAAATTATTGATCATCGACCGCTGTTGTTGCGCGGGCAGTTCACGCAACGGTTATTTATAACGGCGAGGGGGACCGATGACACCGACGCGAATGATAAATAAACCTGCGACGTTGGCTCGTACAGATGCTTCCTTAACAAACGGTATCTTGTGTCAGTTGCTCCGAAAAATGAAACGGACTCGCGGCAAAAGTCAGACTGAACGTGGTTCTCCGGAGTGGCTTTTTTCTTCAGGAGATCACTTGAAACGAAACCATGACGGTATCCGTATTTTTAGATCGACACGTAGTCGCTGCTCGATTCGAATAGACGCTTGTTACGAGTCGAGGAAAATGAGAGAATCAGGTTGAGCTCTCCGTTGAAAAGAATAATTGCGACGCTGGGCGGCGAATGCCACGTGCGAATGTTTGCCAGCTGTCGTAAGCTTGGAATAAATTACGGCTTCGAGCTGGGCTTTAAATGCGTTTCGCGCGTGCCTTATTTTCCAAGCGATTTGCACCCGTTGCCGCGCGGATTTAACACCGTTTCGGAGAAACGACTGCGCCACCGTTGCTGGATACGGAACCGTGGCGATTTTGTCACGAGCAGTTGAGAATTCCTGGAAGTTTCGATTTCGGTTCGGCGACGTTGCGCCAGGGGCTGTTTCAACGGTAAATTTAGATCGACTGGAGCGTTGCTCGCCTCGCAGGAATATCGAAACGGAGGAGTTCTCCCGAAACGCAGGGAATCACCAGTGGTGGGAAGGGTGGAAGGACTGGAAGAGGAAGGCAGCATCATAAATTAAAGGGCGGAGAAAGCGAGGTCGCAGTTACTGACCTATCTCGGGTGCACGGTTACGAGTCACAGTCACGATGCAGCGAGAGGACGAAGAAAACAGTGGTACAGGGGTGGCAATGGTCAGCCGCGTCGTAAACAAGCGCGAAAGTCTTCGAACGGAGTAGAACGTCCGAGGGGAGGTTGAAGGGAAGGTCGCGAGGTGTACTATTCTTACGACGAGCAATCGGAGGAACGTTGGGATGGGTGGGAACTATTAAGGGAGGCAGCTAAATCACCTCGAGCGGTGATCGATCCGTTCGAGGAAAAGTTCAAGGGGTGGCGTCGTGACGTATATCGCGAGCGCGAACCGCTCTGAACGCAGTGGCGAGTCGTGCGAGGGGGAATTCAACAAGTGCAGGAACGGCTAAACGGAATAATCCGGGTTGTGAACGAGGAGGAGGGTCGGGGGGGGGGGGAGAATGAAACGAATGGAAGGAAACCAGGACGATCAACAGGACGCCCGATTGTCTCGCGTTGGCATTGTGGATGTAAGAAACAGGGGTTGCAGGTGGTGGTCTCGAGTGGCAGGCGTCGAGAGACCGGGAAGGACACAGGTGTCTCGGGCCTGTAGGACCCTCAACTATTTAGTAGCGAAAAACACAAAGGTATCTCTTTGCACAGCACTCGAAGCGTGCTTCACTGTATTCCTCCCAGTCAGAACACGTTATCGAGTGGAGGAGAACGGGACGGTTGGAGGAAGGAAGGGTGCTCGAGGGGTGACAGAGAACCGGGGAAGATGGTGTACACAGAAAGTAAGCCGAAAGTCCTTGGTTACCTGCGTGCGAGAAAGGCTGATACAGGATTCTAACGCGAACCCGCCGGCAAGTAGTTTGTTCGGCGGTAACTGACCTATCCGAACACGGGTCCGGGTGACGCCGCGGCGTCGCGGTGCCCACTGCGAGCTCACGTTCCATTCGCTCTCTCTCGAGACGCGCTCGCGACCCGTGCTGCTTGCCTCCTATTCTTGCACATCGCCGTCTATATATTTAGAAATCCGCGGTTCGCCGGCTTGGTCGCGGGCTTTAATCACGATCCTCCAGCCGACTATCACTGTCCCACCGGTGCGCGCCTCCGCATCCTACCTTCTTTTTCCCCCTTTCTATTCGCCGCGCGCACTATCCTCCTCCGCCCTGTTCCCTCCACAGGCTCGCTCCTTCCTTTCCTCCCTCTCTATGCCTCCGCGCGAATTCGCTTCGCGTGCTGGCTCGTTCTCGTTTCGGCCTCCCCCCGTTGGTCGTGTTCTATTCACGTGTCGCGCCGAACAGAACAGAACGGAACAGAACGGAACGGAACGGAACGGAACGAAGAAAACGGGGCACGTGCGCGCACGTGTGCGGGCCTGAGGCGTGTGACACGTGCGAGCCTGCTCGGCAAATGTGAAATTATTTCTGCCTTTTGCCGTGTACCCCCTACCTGCCTACTGCCTCTCTTCCCACGCTACCTTGCCGTTGCCCCTTCCTTCGCCGCCTGCCCTCGAACCACGCTTGCTCGCTTGCGAGCCCGACGACGGCGTCGACGCCGATACCGAGCGTGGCGCCCGGCCCGCTCACCACGACCATTCCGCCATATTCCCTCCGATTCGCCGATCGCTATTGCAGATCTCGCCTTGTCAGCGGACGCGGCGGCAAACCGTCCCTTCTGTCCCTTCCACCCCTCCCATCTCTTCCATACCCTATATCGATCGCGCAGGGCTAATGGAACCGGGATAGGGAACTTAATTTACTCCCCTGTCGCTTTTCAGGCCTACGAACAATTCTCGCGCGCGATGGATATCAGTTCTCCGCGCCCCTTTTGTCTCCCGACCGGGCGACTCCGTTCGATTCGTTTCTCCTTCCTTTTTTTTTTTTTTTTTTTGCCCGAGGATCGCCAGATTCCGGGGCTAACGAGAATTCTATTCGAGCCGAAGGATATGTGGCGCGTTCCTCTGGATCACATCTATTCTCCATTCTTCTCCATTCGATCGTCGCGAGGTCTGCGCGATAACGCATTAACAGATCTGAGGTGATCCCGATATCCGAACTCGAGTACTTCCTCTAATTTATCTCCCATTACGGCGCACAGATGTCAATTCATACTCTGCACACTATTGTAATTGCACCCAGATTAACGACCACCCCCGTCGATGTGAATTGAAAGACGAAAGGAGTCCCTCCCCCTTGGGGCACGTAAACGCTTTAATTGTGTACGCGCGCATCGCGCACAGATCAAAGATCCCCAATGCGCCCTGGAATACCGCTCCTTTCGGGCTGACTTCCGCGTTATTTCGGTCAGCGGCCGCGCTCTCCTCGGATCCACAACACCGCGAGGACGGAAGCTGTAATGGACCGAACCGTTGGGCTCGCTGTGGTAAGCCCTCAGACCGGAAGAAACCACCGGGCGCTATCGATCGATCGAACGGCGGCGCGCCGGCTAACGGATCCTCGATTGTCAGGCCACCATCGAGACAGCATTGTCGGGCCTCGATCCCCGTTCATTGTACTCCCGATGGAATTCTAGAAACGTCGCCAATTATCGTATTCCTCGATCGGCCAAAGAATTCCCCGATATCGCTAATATCGCGCTTTCCCCGGCGCCTAATTAATTTCTGCCTTCGTCGATTGCCCGATGTACCCCCACCACCTCGCCTCGCCCTAGAATTAGCATCTGAAATGCTGGCTGCTGCCCCGTGGAGCCTCTCCAGTCGATCTCGAGCACCCATTTTCTCTGCTGCTTATTAATATTCTCCCGGGTTCCGCGATTCGCCGCGATTCACCGCGATTCACCGCGATTTCTTTGCATGTTTTTGTCTCGAGCTCGAGTGCTTTCCACTTCCCGTTGCAGCCATCAGGCCGAAACAGGGACAAGTCGATTCAGTTTTGCAAATCGTGCACGGAGCCGTCCGCGGTTCTCCGCCTCTTAGCTTTGCTATCTCGTCTGGATGGAAATTCACGTTTCAAGCGGGCCGAGAGGACGCATCGGAGATCGTTGTCCCGGAATAAGCTCTCCCAGGCTTGAAGGCGAGCGACAGAGAAGCTTCCAGCGCGAGTAGCTTCCCGGCGACTACGAGATAACCGATTTCTAATGAACCGACGAGCCTGAAAGCCCGAGGGTCGGTCGTTTCCATCTGTGTCAGTGATTTTAATGCTCCGACCAACCTGCATCCGAGCCCATTCCCGTCCACCCCCGCGCTTTCTCGGCCCGCTTCTTTTTAATCCCCGATACGGCACGGTAACGAATCACGAGTGAAAGTTCGTTGTTCACTCTCGCCTGGCGTTGTAGGTACAACTCGGAGCGTGCAGCTCGTAATTGCGCGCGAAGTTGCTGGCTGGCGTGGAGGGGAGGAAAGTGGGCATGTAATTAAAAACGAAGCACGTCCTTCGGCGCGATAGAGCCGTGCTTGGAAGTCCTATCATTTGAGAGGCAGTTTTTACCCTACGTTCTTGAACGTCCATGGAAACCATATTCCCCAAAGCTCTCGTCTCGAAGCTACCAGTGCGCGAAGGAGAACACTGCGCCTCCCTCGAGGACAAATCATGGAACCTTCACGTTTATAAACTGTCGCAAGTCGAATTGAGCCTCGATTGCAAAGCTGTTTTGCATCGTGCAAGAAAGAAGGGCATAATGCTCGCTTGAAGCGAGATCTCGAGGAAAAGTTGGTGAATCGATTCGAGCATATTGGGATTCTCTTGTAGCAAGTGGAGTTCGTTCACTGAGTAAGATGTGTACATATAGGTAGACGATGTCAGGGGAGCAACACGTATGTAGGCCGGCGACGTAGGGGTAGGTCTCAATGAAAAGGGCCGGCGAGAACGTAGACTGACGGCTAAGTAGTACGAGCCTTCGTAAACGAAAACACGGCCGGGTTATGTATCGCGCCGGCTCCGCCCGCCATCGCTCCCTCGAACCTGATCGATATAGCCACTCTGTCGGTATTTTCCGCGAGTATCGAACGATTCCTGAATATTTCAATAGCGTGGGGGGGGGGGGGGGGGTGCTAGCTTATCCAAGTCTATCCCCTGACCTTCCTTACGCTACTGCAAGCCTGTCTTTCCTATCCTATTTCAGTAACACGTTCGCCACCTTAATATCCAGCACCCTGCTCCATTCACGGGCTGCTCGATAACGTTTCCATTGACGAAACGAAATAAACGTCACACTTCACTCTTCCTCGCGTGGGTATCTAAACTCCCAATTCTTCTAACTCCAATCATCGAAACGACTTTAAAACCAGTCCTTCTTGGTTAAACACAGCGTGCTACTTGGGTACTTGGTAGCGCGCAGGTTAGGATTGAGATAGGTTAGAACACCCCACAGCATCCCCTGAACCAGAGTGCCATTAAACACCAACCCACGAGCAACCTCTCGGGAATCCTCCAATCACAAAATCTGCCTACTAGAAATTCACTGGTGAACCTTGCTATCCTCGCCAGAGGGGCCTCCCCGTGGAACCATCTTCTCCCACCATCCACCCCGTTGAAATTGGGCGTCCAGGTTGTAACTACGAAGCCGAAGGGGCAGGAGGGGAGGGGGGAAGGAAGGTTGCCTGGGGTCGTAGCGAGGGAGGCTTACGATGGTCGTGTCCTGGTGGCGGCGTGCGTCGAGGACGAGGCCTGGAAGCCACGCAGGGCTCTTCCCGGCTTCAGCGGGGGTGGCACGCGGCGGCACAACAACAATCGGAAGCCGGAAGTGGCGGCGACGGATCGATTCGGCCGGCAGAGACCGGTCGTGGACCTCGAAAAAACGGCACGTCGAGGTGCTGCCGCGCGGCACTCGACACGAAACACGGCCAGACTGCATGGCGACCACCTGTGAGCTTCGTGCCGGCGCCGGCGTCGCGACGCCCATGTACCGTCCATCGACCCAGCCCGCGAACCTCTTGCACCGCGCCGCTTCTGAGACAACGCGTCCTCCCTCGCTCCAACAGATTTCTCAATGACCGCCTGCGAGCGTTGCGCGATTGCGAGATTTTCATGATGTCCAGGTAGATTCGTTCGAGAGGAGAATTATACAAAGATTGGAGATTTTGAAGGTAAAGCGTATTCCTCTAGGAAGAGACGAAACCGGGATTCAGCTTTTGCTCGCGAACGAAAGGAGTCGGAGAAAAATGAGCGCTGCCCCGCGTACCGCAAAAGCGAAACTCTCGAGCGTTCGACTTTCATCGGGGTCACGAGTTCACGAATCCCATCGACCTTTAGCCGCAAACGCTTAATCTTTCTTAATCGACTGATTCATCTCTGTAAAGAACGATCGGAGTGTCTACTTTCCGTGTATCCTGAGGATCGATTTTGTATTCGTGTTTTCGTTATTTTCATCCTCTTAATGGGAGAACCGTAGCAGCGTTAATGGCTGTATATTCAGGCCTGCTCCACGGCCCTTGTGGGAAGCCGATATTCTAACAGCAGCATCGAGCTCGGATAATAATCGCAGCAATTACGATGATTACAACCGCCATTGTTCCTCCCTGTCCGATATTATCCGCTTTTCGCGTTCCTCGGCGTTTCCAGGCATTCCACGGGAAGCAGCGAGCGCGCGGTGTGGTTTGGAAAAAAAAAAAAAAAAACGAGGAGAAAGAGCGGGGAGGAGTTTGAGAGTGAAACTGGGTCGTGGGGATGATATGCGCCGGAAACGGGAGGGAAAAAAACGCGACGAGTTCCCGCGTTCTCTTTTCATCGGTGTGTTCCGGCAGTCGAATGTTTAGACACCGTGGAAAACTGACGACGCTGAAACGGGAGACGCCGACCGATCGGATGGCGAAGTTGTCGCGAGAAAAACTCTGTGAAGAACGGATCCATTACCGTAATTTTATACCTCGTTAGGCACGGTCACCTCGCGTAGACGAATGCAATCCGCGCGAACTTTCACCTGACCGCGGAAAGCATCGCGATTGCCGAGTGCTACCAGAGAAATCGCTCTGCGAACGAAACTTATGCTAATTCCTATCCATTTCGAACCGACTCAAGCTACAGAGCAAATCAATTTTCGTATCCCAAGAGGGGATCTCGAAGATGGGGAGATACAATGACAAAGTTCTCGTAAATTTCAATGTTCATGAAATGGCGATGCCTTACCTCCATTATGGATCTTGAAACCCTACGACGGACAGGATAATTCACTAGCAGACCTTGCCCCGCAGAATCTACGCGACTTTACCCACGTTCACCAATGATCACGTACAGTAGGCAATTTCAATCAGATTTCTATCGACAGAAATTTAATTAATCGCCGCTCGCCTGTGCCTCCTATCGTCTTCCGCGCTTCTCAGGCAGCTTTATCGATTTAGTCACAATTTCTCCGCCTCACAGGGTGCGCAGAACTGTTTGGGAAGCTTCACTAAAGTGCACCGCGTGATTGTGAGCCGCGTGGCGAGGCACTCGCGCCGCGATTGTCGACTAGCGTGGAATAATCGTGGTTTTATGATGGGCAACCGATACCGTGCTCCTTTCTCTTCGCGAATCGTTGCTTCCCTGCGAACGCTGTCGCCCCTCGTTTCGCGCACCGTCGAAATTCGCGCCACCGATCGGCCGCGTGCTTTCCGCCCCGACTCTTCCGCGTTGCTTGCCCGATGTTTCTTCCACGAGCGATCTCTTCCCTCTGTGTGCTTTCACCACACCGTCCTACGATACTATATTAGCCGGGGGAACAGGATACATTGGCGGGCGACTCTGTCGCTTGAAGATTCGCGGCCTCGGAGAGGAAAGACGCGCCCTCGAGCCGCCCCAGAAATTCTCTGCCTTGGGTGGCTTTAATCTCGAACGGCCCAAAGCGTCCTTCTTTGCGGGCAACGTCTTTGATGTTCGGTCCGCGGCAACGAGCACTTTTGTCGCGCCAACCTTCCGCTGAAAATACGAAGAATGTTGCGCCGCACAGTGGGACGAAAATGCCTTATTTATTTGTACATAGGCCAAAATTTCAAGCGTTGAAATTCTGTTCCATAGCATCCTTTATTAAGTGTTAGTAGCATTAGAAATCACAAAGAAATAAACATTATTCACGTTAGGTTTGATCGAATTGTATACGAATCTGACCTGTATGAAAATTTCAGTGTTCTTGTCTTTCAGTCGTACCACTTTAAACAATTATTGCCTAAATCCTATTACGTCATAAGTTCTCAATATTTTACATATTACTGAGTATCTTATTATTAACGATTTTGTACAAAAAACATTCTGAATTAATTTGGATTTCATCACTAAACAACTGTATAAAATAAAAATGCCGTTGCACTCAATACTATAATGATTCAACTAGTGATTTAAAGTTTTGCTCAAAGTCGCCCAGGTCTAAAATACCTTAATTTAATCCTTTAATGGTAAAAGTTTACTTAACATGAATCGGAAGTATGCAAATGTTTACAATGAAAGTCCAAACCGTTTGGAAGTAATTGCCATGTCCAGTTATTGTCCTTACGTCGTTCCACTGTGCGCCGTGCCGCGTGGAGATCGATAGAAGTCGACCGCTCGAGCGGTCTCGCCGCGAATCAAAGAATGTCCCCAGCCGAATGTAATTATTTCGCCTTCCTGTCCGACAGAACCGGCGGGGGGGGGGGGGGGTGATCCCTCTAATTAAGACGGGGGATCGCGTAATTAATACAGATCCCACCTTTCCCCGTGCACGGCGACGTTTCGCGATCTCCGCGGCCAGGAAGAGCGGAACAAAGGAACAGGGGGTGCGTGATACGCGAAGGTCGAGCTTCCCTTTCCATCTCCCCGTTTTCAGCCCCCTTCGTCCACGTTCTTCTACCCCCCCCCCCCCTCCCCCCTCCGACCCCGACGGCGCGGTTCAATGCCACGGCCTGGTGAACGCAGACACCCGTTATATGCGCGCACGGGTCGCGGACTCTTGTGTCTGCCCCGATCCTGTCTCTGATTTTTATTTGCCCGGACCTTGACTCGATTTTTGGCTCGTGTCGCCGTAAATAGGTAGTGGTCGGTCGATAAGTTCCGCGTTCCCGCGGTCGATATGCTCCCGTTCGCCGTGTGGCGAATCGCTGGCAGTTTAATTCGAGCAACATGTTAATTGGACGGTATCGATTCCTCCCCCCAGCGACGCTTTCCACGAGGATCGTCCGCCAGGCGGGGACCAACCAAATATTTACCTTCGACGGGAGATTATTATTTTTTTTCAGCAGGATGTTGTTGCATTGAAACGCGCAGAGTAAACAGAAGTTTTTAGAGACAAATATGGAAGTTTTTATATTCTTCAACGCTTTGATACTCTCTTGGATACCTAGAGGTTATTATTTGCGAATTCTCGCGTAAGAAAAACAGAATTTTTTAGAGACAAATATGGAGGTTTTTATATTCTTCAACGCTTTGATACTCTCTTGGATACCTAGAGGTTATTATTTGACGAAGGAAGGGCGCGAATGCCTGTTCGTCGAATACCGTGTGTGTGTGTGCGGGGGGGGGGGCGGGGGGGAGGGGCGAGTGAAAAATCGACCGTTTAAGAAGCATCAGTGAGAGTGAATTGCCTGCATGGCCGGTGCTAATTAACGTCGATCTGTCTGTCACGCTCGCTTATCGATTAGCAGGCTGTTATCCTGTAATCGGGCGATGTGGCGCGAGTAAATAGCTTCCACCGCGGATGTTATTATCCCGGTTGTTACGTGTGGTACCTGATGCGTTCGTTACACGCGACCGGCCGTCTCGGGAATCGATAAAGCTCGCGTGGATATTGTTTTGCGGAAAAGTCATTGACCGCGAAAGCGTCGCCGACGAGACCGGCGATCGCCTTTGTGCCGTTGCTGTATCAGGCATTCGCGAGGCGTCAGCGAAAACCGATCGACGGCCAAGCCATGAATTCTCTAATTGGCCATGATCGCGTCCGCCATAAAGCGATCGTAGCGCGCGGCGAGCTCTTTTTTTCAAACTTCCCTCGATTTTCCCGATTTCCACGAACGCCTAGCGATCTCCTCGTTCACTTCCCGAGCGATCGCTTATGGACGGAGAACAATAAGAGAGCGAGCTCCGTTGGAATCTAAAGAGCGTTTCACTGGACACCATATAGGGTGCATCATTAGGCGGCACAGCGCGGGAAAAACTTCTGACCAAGTTCTTTACTACGAGGGATCTCAGGAATTTCGACTTTTCGTCGGTCGAGGAGCGTCTGAAGGGAGCGACCACGGTGCAACGTCGATCGTTACCCAATTTGCATGCCCTTGAACGGATCGCCTCGAACGCAGGACACCTCGAGGAATTTGCTTGTCTAGGAAAGTGGTTATCCATGGCCAAAGAAGAAGCGTGACGCGCGTGCTCTGGATGCGAGGCGAGGGAGAGGAAAAAGCCTAACCAAAAAAGCCACTCGACGTGCACTTAGGTGCGAAGCGTACTCACCCGTCCATTAAGCAACGACGATGCGTCCCTGGAACGCCCTGCGTCGCGGATCTTTCGCTCGAATTCTCAGTCCAAGTCCCTTGGTATTCCCGGCGGAAGCAGCCTCCTTTTTCGCGATATCTCTGTCGATTTGTGCCCCCTTTATCGTGTCCACCGTCACGCTGCCTCGTCCACGAAGCGGCTCGGTTATTTTCCTGGAGCAACGTGCTTCCTCAGCGGCGTTGGTCGAATGTAAACAAGGCGTTCGGAGCTTGCGCTCTGCTCGGAAGCTTCGCGGCGAGCCACGCAGACCTTTCTGGCCGTGCACGCGACTTCTACCGCCTGCCACTTTCGCCCTCTTTCTCCGTTCCACCGGGGGCTCGTTTTTTCCCTCCCTTTCCCACTGCCTTGCGGCCGGGGCTCGCCTGTCCCTGTCGCGCGCCCCCGATCGGCCGTGTCTCCCCGTTGAAAAGGAAAAGGAAAAGGCTGTCCCTTCAGCCCCTGTCTCGGTCCGTGGGCTCGGCGAGTTCGGCCGCTTTTACCGTCGCCGCCGCTTCGTCCCCGTACACCGATCCATGGCGCTGTAATGGCGACGCAACTGTTATGGGGGTTGCCGCGCGCGAAGCCACCCCCATGCACGATGGGGAAGCACGATCAATACCTAAACCCCCCCGCGGTACGCTTTTCCACTCTGTGACGCTCGCCTCGCACACTGTGCACCGTCGCTCGCCCGTTTCGTCTTTCGTCCCTCCACCACGTGTCTCCCTGTATCCAGTCGAATCGGCTGGCCGTCTGCTCGCCCTTTTGTCGTCGGCGAGCGGATCGCCGTCGAGCACCGCGCCACAGCATCCACGAGACAAATCGGTGCCTCTGCCTCTTTATCTTACACGATGGAATCGCGAGGGTGGCCTCGAGTGGCCCAAGTGACGGCTTAATCGCTGCACCGGGGAACCTTGAGGACGCCTCGCGTCCCCCAAGCGCCCGGGAATTTGCCAGCCTCCCTAGCTGAGACGATTTTAGCCTGTGTATCGAATGCTTCCTTTCTCAGAACTTCGAACGGAGAATCTGATTTTCGAGATCCGTGGGTCGACGATGTTTTTCGACGAATTTCTTCGCTCAGAGGTTTTATCGAAAGTTCAGAGACCCGGGCCACGAGCATTTGCATTTGTGTCGTGGTTTCGGGGGACGCGTTTGCCAGATATCCCTCGGCGTATATTGATTTTTCCCAATTATGATTTAAACGGGCTCGCGGTAACGATGGATACGAGAGCGCGTTACGGCGAGTTCGACGACTAAAGTACACCCTCGCTTCGGCGGCGGGAGCTCGACAACGCCCATCGGGGTTGAATTTAGCCCGTAATTACGGGGACGGGCTGACGAGCGATCAGGCTGTTTGGCTCGTTCGGCCGAGGGTAGCCTCTATCGCGTTTTACTAAGTGCTTGGGAGACACTGTAAGAAACGATCGTCCCCCTTGACTCTGGTTGCGCTGGGAGAAATGTTCCGAGGCCCTCGCTTCTTCGAAAACCTCTCTACCCCGAATCTAGCTCGGTGTAATTAAGGAGATATTAATTATTCTTTGGGCATTCGATAGCTCGCCGCTGTTCCCCCGACTGGCCCGAACGGTAATGGAAAGAAAATACCGGCGGAACGGCTGGAGAAAAGTAATCCCGTCGAAAGAAATTTACCGCGCAGCGAGTCAAAGGCAGCGGGGGAGAACAAAGCGCGCGAGACGGAGGCAGAAGGGGCGAGCGAGCGACGAAGAGAGCAAGATACACACCCATGTCGATCCACCTGCGAGAGAACATTATTACGGCCTGTATAAAGGGTCGTTCCGTTCGCACGCTCTCTTGCGCAACGCTCTCTTATCCTCCTCTCACGGGGCGCGATAAAAATGAGCTGCGTGAACACGCTGCTTCCAGGCAGATCCACCGATCCCCTCCAACACGCGATCCTCTGCCTCTGGACAACATTCGATCTCGTCTGTCTCCTGCGCAAGCAAAATCGTCAGGCCTTTAGTGAACTCTCGTGTGTATCGGAGTAGGGGAGAGTTGCCAATATCGTACTGGTCACCTAAATCGTACCTCATCAATTTCTCAGTAATTAATGAACGTAAACGACATCTGATAATAAAAATATCAAGTAAATGCGAAATAAGAAATAGAAACAAAACCTTTTGAGCTTACACACTATTTTGTGCGTGCTATAAACATTTAAAAAAATCAGGTATGATTGACGTAACTTTTTACCAGTTTATTTTAGCTGATAATAATCAAACAATGCAATTTTGTCCTGTATTTTTGTATTTTTCTAAAAGCGGGTTTAATGTAGAATATTTTACATTCATTTTAAGTACATATTACATTCATTATAAAGTTTAAATTGATATTTATAAATAAATTGATCATGTTTCCTAAATCGTACCACTACAATCGTACCAGTAGGATTTGACAACTCGTATGTTATATAGGTTATAGTGCTTGTGTGATCCATATACATATGTATATGTAACTATATAATAATCACTACTTTATGTTGAATATTTTCTTCTCTATTTGTTATTGATACTATTTTTAGTGGAGGTACGATTTAGGAGACTGGTTGCCTAAATCGTACCTTTCACAGTATGTGACAAAAAGATCAATAACATATTAATTTGTCCTGAATAAAAGGTTAAGCATATAATAGTAGGCTCCTAAAAGATCAAGCTACAATATCCCATAGTCATTTGCGTTCAAATTAGTACCAAATATTAAATATAACGTAAAATGTCTTAAGTGGTACGATATAGGGAACCCTCCTCTAGCTGAAAAATATCTGACAATGAATTCGAAACGATTTCAAGTACTTCGTTTAGAGAATCCGGCAGTTTGAACGTTTCTAACACGAAGAGCTTCCATTCGAAAGCCGATCTCGTCGATGCACGTAACGCCACTCCATTCTTGATTGCGTTACGCGTCGAGGTTGCATTACGAGACTTTGATGCTGGCATGCACGCGCTCTTAGACGTCAGGCGCACACGTGCTCCGCCGGAGCGTTTCATTAATCGCGTAATTAGAGGAGATTGCAGCACAGGTATCGACAGTGACGTAATTAGATCAGCTGATCTAGTTACCCAATAAGAAACTCAAAGTCAACGGTCACAATCAAGGAAGAACTGTAGGTTGAGAAATGTTTGGAGTACCATAGGTGGAAATCGAAGGTACGAGAAGGCTACTTACGGTGCCAGCGAGTAAGAAGACTTCCTTATCAAGAGATCCACGCACGTAACACGGACACGAGTCGCGTTCACAGTGCCACGGAGGTTGCACCGATGCGTGCATGTTAACGAGTGCCTCTTCAGCGGAGCGACCTTGGTGATTTTTAGTGCATGCACGCGACAAAGTAGCCTAATTAGCGAGGAATTAATTACAGGCGTCGCCAGCCACTGATCCCCGTGGAGCGTCTACCGTCACGCTTATATTCCGACCACACTGTCATTCTCGTTTCCGTAGAATCGCAGTTTCGTGAAGAGGGGAGAGGCTCCTCTTAGTCTTAATCGAGCTCTGGGAAATGATTTCCGCGAGAAACCGGCGCTCCAGAATGGTCGATTCGGGTTCGTTTTGCTCGGAGAAAGTCGATTTCCTTTCCCCTTGATTCAGTTTCGGCTTCTACCGCGGAATCACTGTGAACGCCTGCCTCAACGTCGCGAGATCACGGGCGCAGCTACGTCGAGTATGAAATCGAAGGTATTTAGGTCGGCGCGACCAGTTCGGCCGCGTTTCGTCGTCGGACTTTGTATCGCGTTGTTTCCATCGCTCTCCGGGGCAGGCGCGGATCTCTGAGAGGCTGTGAAACGCCGGTGGAATCGTCTGTGTCAAAGGAAACCGGTGGCTCGCGTATTGCGTTCGTTCTAACGTCGTCGCTCTCGATTGCCAGAGGTACCGTTCTCGATGACGAATCCGGAGCCGTTGGATTCATTACTTGGATTGCGTGCTCGAATCCAGAAATGCTCTGGCGACGACGACGACGATGGAAAACTAGAGCGAAGGTTTGATGAGGTTTTGAAGAAGAGGGGCCGGTTAGCTTTGAGGGAACCCATTGATGTTTGCGCAAGCATCGGCGCGCGGGTTTTGTAAAGGATAGATGAGGACTCCTGTGGAGGATGAGAGTTTCGTGGCAAAGGAACGCGCGGATATCGATCCGTGGATTGATAGTTGGACGAAGGTGGACGCTCAAGGGACGAATAACGAGGCCAGGTTATTATTGCGGACGAGTGTATTGCGATTCGTAAGGTACAAATAGTACAAAGGGTATAAGAGTACAAACATTGCGTAGGAACTAGAGTATGCGGACATAGAAAAAGTACAGTTTAGAGACGTGACATAGAAGGGTCCTCCTTTCCCACGGGCTCGCGAGCTCGAATTCAGCGCTCCGTGACTTACCACCGTGATTCTATCGTCGTGCTCGCTTCAATTTCGGCCAAGACTCGCGCCGAGATCGCGTCTACGGCGATATCATTGAGAATCAAGGGGGCTGATCGAACGGAAATTGAACGTTTCGTAGAACGTCTCTAACACAGAGGGCGATAAGTAGAGGAGAGAGAGAGAGAGAGAGAGAGGGGGGGGGGGGAATTGTGGAAGGGGCCGGAAGTGGAAGAAATAGAAGAGAAACGATGGATCTCGACGCGAGCCCCGATCAATAAACGTAACGTGTCGCGCGTAAATCCTATATCTGATAAATACAATAAATATTATAATAGAACAACGCAATAATAAATATATTTATATTTGTATATATATGTGTATATATATATATATTATATATATAATATAGGAAGAAACATGTGGACACAACTACTTAGCTCTAAACACCGAGAGTATCCGTTCTTTTCTCAATCGTGACTCAAATTCGCTCTATCGCGTATTTACAGCCGCCTCGCAGTCGTACTCGTATGTTACAAGACATAAAAATGATGGCGATCGGATCAGCAACGCGAATTAAATTCCGCGTCGCCGAGCGCGATCGCTATGAAAAAGAAGCGCCTTGCACTACACCACGCATCAGCTAGAAAGTTTTCTATGAAAACGTATCGCGTTTCGACGCTCTCCCCATTCTCTCCACCCCGTTTTCGTCGTTCGCTCCCAAGGGACACGCGGTGGTCGCGCAACGGGCGCAAAACCACGCACACACACGCTCACACACATTCCTATGGAACAGTAACTATCGCACTCCGATCGATTCGACTCTGATCCGAACTCCTCCAGAGACTGTCTCTTGAGCATAAAAAACGAAACGCATCCGAGTACATGTCGATGTTGTTTCCCTTTTCCTCCCCCTCCTTTTTTCTCTTTCTCTCCTTAATAATCGGAGCCTGGACAGCACACTCGACGGATTAAGGCTTAATGATATGACTCGCCGTTGTACACTGTACCTCCTTCGAACGTTATCTTCTTTTTCCACGTGTCTGCTCTCGTGCCCCAGCTCTTATCTACCACTCTTCAGCTCTACGAGTCTATGAGAATCTACAGGACGATGCTCCTGCGTGTCAACGTCCGCCACGGGCATTCCACTGTATTCCTGGACGACGAGCGGTCGGCCGTTACGCGCGGAGCATCGATTCGGTGCTATCTTTGCCGATCGTCGAATCTCGACTAGCGACGAGCGTGCAATTCCGGTGCGCTTCCACCGGGCTCGTGCAGGGAAATTGTGCTCGCGTGTCCGGCTATCGAGGGGCGTTCATTTCCCTCGAGACACGAAAGCGGATCGATCGCGGCACGTTGCCGCGCGAAATCGAGAGAAACGGACTCTATGGACTAACTTGACGGACGCGTTGGACGTTCGCTGGGCGTTCGTGCCTGTAACCCGCGAGGTTGCTCGTATTTTTATTGTACTATTAACGCTTGCTTTAGTATCCATCGTCTCTGATAATTTGCTGGATCGTTGGTGCAGGTTGCAGCGAGATTTTGAGAAGAATGCCTGCGCAACGATAATAAAATCTACACGGTGCGTCCGGGAATGGAGGCGTTTAGTCTGTTTCCCTCGACCGTTAATCTTTTTGAATTATCCACTTGGACGCGAGAGACGCTATTTAAGTTGCAGTTTGTACTAGGTGGAAGACGGATGTCCGTGAGAGTATTCGAGTAACATCGTAGGACAGATCGATCAGGGGATTCAGGGTAAACGCGGATCCAGGTCGACTCGCTTTCAGAAACGGAATCGCTCTTCGAGTAGCCTAAATCGTCCTCCCTAGGTTGCCTATTTAGATTTCAGTCTTACGAACGCTACGACCCAACAAAAAAGAACACCTCCCCCTCCCTCTCGTTCCCTAAACATTTTTGATCAGTAGAAAATGGCCCTATCGCTTACGTATCGAACGGAACATTATTGTTCCCTAGAGAATCGAAGGCCGTTGCTTCGACGATCCTAAACGTCTAATCGTCTAATCCCCGGCAAAGAATTGTGCGTCGTCGGATTCTGACTTGCTCTCTTGTTTCCCGTGCGCCGCGATCGCCTTCGAAACATCGCCGTGCGCGTTCTATCGCAGTCCGTTCCTGAATCTCGCCGTGGACGAACTATGTACATCGCGTGTCGGGATCGATTCGCCGCGGGAGCGATCGCTGGGAAGCTTCTTACAATCTAAACTCCGCGTCCGGCTCCTGTGGAGACGGGAGCGTGTAAATCGGTACGTGGCGGTGCGACTCGAGTCGCGTTCTAACCCGACGTGCGTCTAAAATCAAACTTTCGATCTACCTAGAACAAGAACGTTAGGATATACACTCGCGTGTATTCGTGAAAGTCACGAGCGAGCCGCGCGTGACGCGTTAGAGCGCGGACTCGAGACACGGTGCAGTATGGTGCTGGAATCTTTGGTGAATATGGCGAGGTGGGTGCGAGAAGGCCCGAGCCTTTAGCGAGCCACTGCTGGAGGATCCTTGCGGGGCTCACATGAAGTAAATAGGATCGTTCTCCGCAATGGCGTCCAGCTTGACCGGCAGGGTGTTGGGCCTTTGAGGAGCGGCGGTGCCGCAGACGACCTCACGGGACCCCTTGCGTCACATGTAGGTCGGCTTCACCTTGTACGCCCTTTTCCAGACCTCGCACAGGCACACGGTGCTGTGGAACCTGTAAAAGATCGCCAGCGGCATCGAGACGTGCGTGATGATCGTCCACGCCCACAGGCCGTAGAAGTGCAGCTGCACGGGGTGCGACTCCGCTCGCGATTTCTCCAGGGTGTTGATCGCCCACATCGCCAGATTCGTCACCAGCAGAAACGTCACGATCTCTCTGCCCGGCTTCCGTCTGATCTGCTTCGCGGTGGCGACGGACCGCCTCGAGGCGTCCAGTATGAAGATCGTCTGGAAGGTGGTCTGCAGCACGCTCGCCAGAGCGGTCACCAGCACCAGCACCGTGTGCTTGGCCAGGGTGAACTGGGCGCCGATGATCGTGAACGTGGAGTAGATGAACATGCCGGTCTGCGCGGCCACCAGCAGGATGTTGTCCAGCTCTAAGTTCCTGGTGCCGTCGTATCGAAGCTTCCGCATCTGGAACATTCCTATCAGCGTGGCCATCGTCGACATCCCGTACAGCGTCAGCTCGCACACGTTCACCTCGGTGACCGCGAAGCTGACCAGCTCCGGACGCGAGATCAGCACGAAGAACAGGATCAGTGAGATGATCGTCAGCACTAGGATCAGGATGCCCACGAACAGGCCCTTGTGAGCACGTGCACAGTCCACGCTGTAGTGGTGGGGCGACCTCCTGTCCGGTGGAAGACGTACGAGTTAGAAGGATCGTTAGAATTCCAAGGATCCTTGGATCCTCCACGCGTCGCGTTACCTGTAGGCGTGCGTGTGAAGCCGTGATCCCGGTGGCGTCTTGGGCTGCGAGAACGCCGCTTTGGATATGTTCTTCCACATCACGTACAGGATCGCAGCACAGATCAGGCTGTACTCGATCGTGCAGGGAAAGAGGAACGGGCTGGCGTCCTGGACCAGCGAGCCCATTATGTTTGTTCGTCGACACTCGTACATGTGGTGAGGCCCTTTCAAGCCCCTCGGAAGCCTCAGGTGCTGCTCCCCGTGGTGGTAGTGACTGTGTCCTCCCAGATGCAGATTAACTTTCGTACCTGCTTTCAATTCAGTTTCAATCTCCGCTCGCTTTCGTTCGCTGCCTCGTTACACGCTTAACGGACGAATGAGTCGTCTAAGGCTGCTACGATTCGTACCTAGTCGGTGGGAGATTCTCAGAGAGTTGTTCTCCGGATTGTAGAACGTGAGTATCTCGTGTTTCGTTTCCTGCACGAGCACGTTCAGCCAGACCGACAGATTCGTGCCAATCATGTGCATCAGCCCGAAGCGCGCGACCACCCGATGGCGATAGACTTTCATTTGCTGTCGAAGAGAGAAAGAAGGATCGTTAAAGGGGTTCTTTTTAGCCCCGCGATGAAAGAGTCACAGGCGATCGATGCTCCGCGACAGTGATTCGATTGTCTCGTTACACGGCGGATCCGTGGGAGCTGGAGTTTGTTGGACGGTGAAGTGGTGAACGATCAGGATCCCCGATCGGGAAACCGCTCTCGGCAACTTTCAATGAAAAGCGGCTCGAGGACCGCGGAGAGATATTCATCCGTCGGGGGCAAAGGAAAGAGGAAAACGTGGCAGGCAAGTAACGAACGACTCGTGTCCCAGTATTAGTTTCAGGGTTGTTCACCCTTCCGTTTCATTAACCTTTCAGCGAAGGCACTCGTTTTGCATCGACGCTTTTGCTCTTTCATTACGTGCCGCGCACCGATTTCTGCAGCATCGATGACGCTGTTATTTTTAGTTTCCCCTCGTTTAGTGAGTCTACACACAGGATTTCCAGGGTATCTCCGGGCCCTGTGCCCAAGTGTTCTACTCCGAATTAAAGCGGGACGTTCCATTGACCTCGTTGTCTGCATATCTATCTATGAATCCAGCAGAAGCCTTTAGCGTACCCACCTCGTTGTTCAGAAATATAAAGTACATCTGGATAAAGATGAACGCCATCCTGGTGGCCGGAGTCAGGGCCATCATGATGTTGTGGCACTTGGTGTTCTGCTCGAGCTCAAAGTACTGGCCGAACTCGAGGCCCGAGTAGATCATCGAGCCGATCCCGAACGCCACGGCGCCCATACGAAGGTAGAAGCTGCCGTAGTGCTGGGCAGGCCTGATCGAGCTGAGGTGCGGGCAGGCGGCGTCCGCTGCGTCGCTGTCGCCCCCGGCGCCGCTCGACGATCTCGACGAGTCCAGGTCGCACACGTCCTTTCGCTTCTCTTCTCATGCAAATTTATGGTAATCGGCCGGTCAAGATTAATGCGATTTTAACAGGGCAGAGGCTCGCTTCTCTCGTCGTCGGAAGCGGATTGAAAGCGAGCAAGCGACCGCGCAGGCTGCACAGCAGCCTCATTGTCGGGGCAGCAGGTGATCCTCCTCAACCCTTCGACAGTGGGATTCCCTCGATCCTCACGATCTTCTTCCCCCCACCCCCCGCCCCCCCCCCCGCCCCTCCGGAGGATAAATTAAAGTTACGACCCGAGCTTTCTTTCGCCCTCACCGTCAAAGGGTTAACGACGAATGATCGAGGGGAATGATGGACAAGCTTCAGCGTAATCGCGAAGCCGCGCCAAAGTTAGTATGCCGGGTAGTGAGTGCGTTCGCGTTAGAATCGTGCCTGTGCAGAATGGAATTACCTACTCGTACAACAACACACGGCGGACCTTCCTGAAACGTCAATGTCAACATTTCATTTGATTCACCTCGACACGTGCAGGTTTTATAGTGAACGGGGCAAACGGCCCGACATCGCGCCCTCCACTTACTTGATTTCGGCTTGCTGTCGCGCAGCAGCGTCGCGTACGTGTAGACCAGGAAGATCATGCTGCCGAAGTACAGGTAAAGGTAGAACCCTTCGTAGAACGACGGCGGTATGTAGGTGGATATCACTTCCGCCATGGGAAAGGCGATCCCCATGACGACCAGCAGCTTGCCGTACAGTGCGCTACACGTCGTCGCCAGGGCGTCGCTGCGCAAGAAAACGGAAATTGTGCTTGAACGGTAGCCGCGTTTGCGTGTCTGCGGATATACGACTCTGCGACGGGGAAATGGGATTATTTCCGGCCTTACCTGTTGCCACTACTTTCCACGAGTTCGATCGCAGCGTCGCACAGTGGTTCCACAGTGACTTTTTTTTAACAAAATTCCCTATCTCCGTTAATTCTCAACCGATTTTTGTCTTCTTTTGCTCGTTTCGTCGGGGATTAAATTTGCTAAAACATCATATAACTGAATTGAGACCAAAACGTTTTTTTCTCTATCTTTTTTTCTGACAAAGTTGGATGAAAACATTAGTAGAACAATCTTTGGGGCTAATTTGATAAGATTTTGCTTATCTAAGTAGTTGTTTTTACGTAAAATCTTTAATTGGCACTTGGCAATAGCGGAAAACATAAAACAGGCGATTTGTTGACACGTTAGAATGTTTGAAATACAACTTTACAATGGCTGAAAATTTGGAATGTCTACCGAGTTTACTACAACCAAAACCGTCTAAAATATCAATTTAATGTATGATTATAGAAACTAATAGCGTTCAGAAATATTGAAGAACGTCAAAACCGTGATTTATTTTTTTACGTTTTTATTATTGTTTATTAGTAAATAAAACTTTATCGAATCTTTCCGAACCACATCTTTTAGAATGTGGGTGAGAATGTAATAAACAATTTCAAAAAGGAATTAGCTGCCACCATTTGCCACTGCGGTGTCAATCCGATTTTGTTTAATTGGCGATAGCGCTCAAAGTGCCTTTTTGTGGTCAAAATTCCGTATCTCAGTGAATTCTTAACCGATTTTTATCTTTTTTTGCTCGTTTTGTTTGGGATTAAATGTGCTAAAATGTCACACAGTAGTTTTCCAAAATTTTCTTTAGAGATTAAAAAAAAAACAAATTCTGAACTCTTGGTTCCGAAACAACGAGTTTATCGTTGAACCCTAAAGAAAATTTTGGAAAACTACGTATCCCTAAAGAAAATTTTGGAAAACTACTGTGTGACATTTTAGCACATTTAATTCCAGACAAAATGAGCAAAAAAAGATAAAAATCGGTTAAGAATCCACTGAGATACGGAATTTTGTCCACAAAAGGCACTTTGAGCGCTATCGCCAATTAAACAAAATCGGATTGACACCGCAGTGGCAAATGGTGGCAGCTAATTCCTTTCTGAAATTGTTTATTACATTCTTACCCACATTCCAAACGCAAAAGATGTGGTTCGGAAAGATTCGATAAAGTTTTATTTACTAATAAACAATAATAAAAACGTAAAAAAATAAATCACAGTTTTGACGTTCTTCGATATTTCTGAACGCTATTAGGTTCTATAATCATACATTAAATTGATATTTTAGACGGTTTTGGTTGTAGTAAACTCGATAGACATTCCAAATTTTCAGCCATTGTAAAGTTGTATTTCAAACATTCTAACGTGTCAACAAATCGCCTGTTTTATGTTTTCCGCTATTACCAAGTGCCAATTAAAGATTTTACGTAAAAAAAAACTACTTAGATAAGCAAAATCTTATCAAATTAGCCCCAAAGATTGTTCTACTAAAGTTTTCATCCAAATTTGTCAGAAATAAGATAGAAAAAAAAACGTTTTGGGGTCAATTCAGTTGTTTGATCTTTTAGTAAATTTAATCCCCGATCAAAACGAGCAAAAGAAGTCAAAAATCGGTTGAGAATTAACGGAGATACGGAATTTTGTCCAAAAAAAATCACTTTGGAACCACTGTGCGTCGCCATTAACGGGACCGAGGCTCGTCATCCGCGAGTCGCTGAAGATGGTACAGAGGTGTCGCGGGAGGGGAAAAAGAAACGTCTGGTATGATTGAAGCGTCGGGAAGCGTCGGTATAGATACCATTGGCCGCAAATACATCCACCCCCGTAAGAATTGGCTCAATTACGGGTAATCGCGTGGCCGGCCGTGCGCGTGTTTGATTCATAAAGTACCGGTAATTGCGGTGCAGACGTTGCGTCGGTCAGGATAACCCGGAGGATCACGTGAAATTTCCGTGGCGACCGGCCTACGTTCCCCTCGTCGCGTTAATTCGCTCGGAATGGAAACGAGTCGAGGTGGAATCTCTCGGTCGATCATCCACGCGGGATTGTACTCGCCGCTGCACGGCGGTGAAAAACCGTCATCCGTCTTTCTTTCCCGTTCGTGACCGGTATAGATTGTAGATGTGGGAGAGGAATACAACGGAGGGGTAGAAATATAATTGAGACTCACCATCCGAGCTTCTTCCACTTCCTGTCGTCGGTGACGTCGAGGAAGGCCGGTGCTGGGTAGCACACCGCGGAAATCGGCTGCGAGGAGCATGGTAGAGCCAAGGCAAACTGGGGTGCCCGGTGACCACGGGAGGGTGAGCTGCTGCTGTGTCTAGACAGCGTTTCCGGCGAAACGATTACCGCGGACGGCGAAGCCGGTGACGGTAGCGCGCCCGGCAATCCTGGCCAGCTGAACAGACCCGTGTTTCCTCATTATTTCTACCCTGTCCTTGGCCGATCGATTAAGACGGGGATAATCGCGAGCTACGATGGACATGGCACCTGAGCTACGCGAATAAAGTAATTCGTCTTTCTCTGCTCCGAGAGCTACTTGGACCTACTCAGATCCATTAATCTGTTTACCGTCGTTTTCGTCTCGCATTTAAGATCTTCCCGATTCATGCTCATTGCCTACTGTCTTCACTATTTTAAGGAAACAAGAATATAATATAACAATCTATAACGTGGGCCTGCCTGGCGAGCCGCGATCCAAGAGTTACCAACTTCCCTTATCTAGATCGTAATTTCGGACCCTTGCAGTGGCCGCAGCAATCTGTTCGGTCGAAACGAGTTTGCCCGAAAACCGTCGGACGCAAATTACCGCGCGTTCAAGCGACTTCGCGTCGCTCCACGCTGCCCGTAACTCGTTTAAGGGAGTTTCCGCCGGCGGTCCGCCCATCAGGAGATACGGTTAAGCTGGTTACAAGCAAGTTGGGAGCCGTGAAACTAGCTGTCGTTACTTCGCGAGCGGCGCCAATCGCGAGTCGTTAAGCCGCGGCGACAAATGGCTGGGAAAAGTTCACCGGACGGGGTGACAGTTTCGATCGAGAATTTTTCGTCGCGGGGAAAGAAGCAATTAGGCGGGCAGGGAAAATATTGCCCGACCTGTTTTCGTTTTGCCGGTCGCTTAATGAAATCACGAGTCGCGACGCTCGGCTCTTTTAACCTCTTTTCCCCATTTTCGCGTGGGGGTGGGGGTGTGACTTTTTCAATTTGCCCGCGGCGGATGGGGAGTCGTTGCGTGTTTGTACTATTTCCCCCGAGAAAATCGGCTCTTCCGATCGTGTTGAGGGGAGGGACGAAGTCGAATCTCCCGCCGCTGCTCGCCCACTGTAATCGCCCTAGCTGGGAGTTTCGAGGAATTCGATGGGGGGAGCGCGCATGGAACGGACTCGCGCGTCTAATTTAAGGTCAACGCGGTGCCGTGACGTTCCGACACGCGTGTCGCATTGACACTGGCTGCAGGAAGAGACCCACTATAAGCGCGGACGATTTCGTGAGCGTCATTAAGCGACGACTTTCCAACGGTGGCCGTTTATCTAATGATAATGCCGACCGATCCCTGTAATCTGCCCGGTGGTCGAGATACAGCTGGGCTCGTTTCTCACACGTGACCCTTTCGAGATCCGCTAACGTCCACCCTCGAGATAATCCCGAGGAACTCGTCCGTTACCATGGAATTCACGGCGGCGACTGCTTCTCCCCGAAATGGGGCTTTGGCCGCGCGGAACGGGAAGAGGAACGTGAATCATTTCGCTGGCGCGATATTTCGCCAAAGTTATCGGGGCGAGATTTCAATTTACCGGCAAGTAGATTTACCCCCGACCACACTTAAAACGTTTCGACGCGTTTGGGGGTGGGAAAGAGTCCTGGAGAATCGATGGAAAGGGTTTCCATGAGTGTTGAACTAGTTGAGAGACGTTTACAGTGTATTTTCGCGCGTAAACCCTCGAAGTCCACGCTTTACTATCTTGCGCACTAAACAGCGCATAATATTCTCAAGAATATTTTCATATTTTCATCGGTGAATTATAAGAAAAAATAGTGAGCTCGTCCCTGCTGGAAGGCAGCCATCCACGAGGCTTCATCAAACACCCCTCTAAATATATGTGAAATCGGTAGATGATTGTTCCGCGCGTTTAAGACGGTAAACGAGCCGCCCCGTAAAGCGACCTACCCCTACGTGGCCGGTAGTAGGCAGTGAGAGGGATAAGTTCTCGTCCTTTTGACGAGGTAGGAGGGTTAGTCGTCGGCGCGCACGCACCGCGCGGACGGTGAAAGGGAAAGGAGAGAAAGAGAGTGCAGGAGGGTGGCGGGGCGGGCGTCAGGGGGTAGAGGATGGCTCGTCTCTTGGCTTCGAGCTTTTTGAAATAATCACGTAGTGTTGGAGAAGCAGAAGCGCGCGCGAGAGAGGGTGTTGCTGGACGAGAGGAAGAGGAACGGGAGAGAGAAGGACAGGGCGGAGGGTAGCAAGAGGACACCGAGGGGTTGATTCAGTGGCTGAGTGCCGTTCCCTCATTGTGGCACGAGTGTATCCGTGGCTCAAGGACTCTGGCAACGGCTCACCCTTGTTTCGGTGGCTCCGCCACTCACCCTCGCGTCACCCCTCCGGGATATCCCTGAGGAATCTACTTGGTATCTTCCTTGTTCGCTTCTTACAGTGAGATTCCCGAACCCGCGCCGCGGAGCGGCTGAGGGAGCAGCTCTCTTTTAATCGTTCCTCCTACGCAGTCGCCACGTAAATACTCGGTAAACGTTTTTCCCCGGTTCCTCCTGTTTTCCGAGAGGGATCCGCATTTTCGTTTCCCCGATTATTGCGGCCCTCCCGCCCACCCCTGGGGGATTATGCTCTCGGCGTTTCGGCCGGCTGGCGAGAGTGGCTCGACAGAGCCCACACTTCGTGTCCACGAATTTTTTAACGCCGATCCCTTCGCTTTCCTCTACGATTTCCCCCGGCACGGTTGTCACGAGCACAGCAACGTTTCACGGTAACGCAAAACAGCAGGTCAGAGATTTACCAATGTACTTACCTACGCTACCGTCGAATGCCAAGATAGTGGCAGCAAGCCCAACGAAGGAATACCGAAAGTTCGTTTCTCCATGGGATTTTCAAACTCTCCACCCCCAATCAATAACACCACATTTCTCGCTTCAAACTCGACCAGAAGTGGAATTCTTCCCTCCCACCCCTTCTAAAAGTTAGCTCGTAGCCAGAAATTTCACCGCGCCACTACGCCCGCCGCTGCCAATCGAAATTCCATGCCGAAAAGGCACGCGGAGCATTACGGGGGCACACGACGACGAGGATTTCAGGCGTCATACCATCGGAGATCGCAGACAGACGCTAGCGGGAGCGCGATTTCGGGATTCCCGGCGTGAATCGATCACCCGCGGTCTACGGGACGGAATCGCAGTACCTGAGGGAGGTCTCCTTGATGAGCATACCCGTGACCTTGGACGGCGGTTTCCTCGGTCGTCTCGACGGAATGTTCGGCTGCTGAGCAGACCAGCGGTTCGCACTCTCCACGGGCCAGCGGCTCGTGTCACGGCACTCACGGACCCCGCATCACAAACTGAGGCCCTACTCTCTCGCGGCACACCGTCGCCTCTCTCTCTCTTCCTCTCTCTCTCACTCACTTCATTTCCCTCTCCTCCTCCCGTCCCGTTCTCTTCCTCCCCCGTATCGTCTCTGGATACGCGGCCGTTTGATAGCGAGCTCGTTACCCGAATGAGATTCGCAGTGGCGTAATGCTCGCGGAAGGACCGTCCACGATTTTTGCCACTGCTCCTCCGCGGTTGCAACTTCGCGGCTAGGGCGATGGGGTTCTCTTGAATCCAGCTGACGATTCAGAGGATCATCGAGAGGCAGGCTCAGGTGTCCGGGATGAATAGGGAGGAGGTGGGCGAGCTTGTCGCGGGAGGAATCTTAGATTCCAGGATTTTTGGAACCGGTAGTATCCATTCTTTTCATCGCCAGGATCCTTCATCTCCCCCCGGGGTGGTGGATAAGGATCTCATATCGCGATCTTTTGTAAGCGAATTTTCACTTTGGAGAGGCCTGAATAGTGGCGAGGAGGAAGAAAAGGAAAGAGGAGGTGCCTTACTCCTTTCCTCCCGGATGGATTTGCTTTAAAGGGTCCTGGGATGGGGAGGTTGCGTCTACGCTGATCAAATCTGCATGTAAATCGGCGGAACAGGGCTCGGTGCTCTCCCTGCCGTCCGGGACGAAGGAGAGTGGACAGGTCACGGGGGTTCCGGTGATACGAGGAACGAATGAAAGGAGAAGAGAGAGAGAGGGGGAGAGAGGCAGGATAAGGCACGGTCCGATGCGGCAGAGAGGCGCACGAAGGTCGTGCCCGTTGGCCATAACGAAGTGACAGGTCAATATTAACTTGGGCGCCGTTGGCCGGCCGTGCGTTCACGAATTCGCGTTCGATATCCGCCGGAAGTAATCGAGTTCGCGTGGAATGGATGGTGGCGGCTGGCCTGCCCCGCGGATCGACCGCCAGAGATCGGTGGAAATTGCTGTTCGAGGGTCGATTAATCGCGCGACTCGGCCGCGCGCGTCTCTTAAACGAGGAAATAACGGGTTCACGTGTGTCCCGTGTGTCGCGCGGGGTCGAGAGGTCGCCCGTACTCGCTCCGGCTCCCCTCTAACTCGCTCGGCCAATCGAGCGGGGATCGCGCACCGCCGCCGCGATCGCCGAATCAATTTGCACGCGGACGCGATTAATATAATCCACTGAGAGATGGGCTTGGCGAAGCGCGATAATCGGCAGGACGAGCTAATCGTTCGTCACCGTTACGCCTTTGATACATTCCTTTCCCGGCAACTCGTAGATTGCGGCTGGTAGAACCAGCAATTTCGCAGATTGAGGTCAGTGTTTCGCTTTGATCAAAAGCCACGCTGTTTCGTTTCCAGCTCGTCCACTTCGGGCCCCCGTTCTGCGAGCGTCGAGTACCTACTCGCAAAGTGAATTTGTCCGTTTACCAGCGTTGCCTACCGGCCGGGCAGATCTATTGCGAGGGGACATGGTGGATACAGGCGGAGGGAACCGGAGACGGTTGCGAAACGATTTTTCACGATCAAGTTCAATCGTCGGCGGTGTAGAAACCAACCGGGGCTCCCTGCTGGATGCACGGGCGGCCGAGGGATGCGCGTTAATCGCGGACAGTGACTAATGTTCCGTGGCTGTGAATAGTGGCGGTGGTCATTCGAATGAAGAGACGAGGAGGAACGTGGCCGTTTAGGGGGGAGCCGTAATTTACATCGTGACGGTACGGACGAAGTACAAAGCGAGGAATAATCGACGCGGGCTTGCGAGAACCTTTCCTGCCCCGTCGAACCTCCGCGGCCCCTCCAGCGAAAGCGGCAAACAAGCAGAAAGGAACTTGCAGCGTTCCAACCGACTAAGCACGGCCCGTTCATCGGATATCGATCGGCAGCGTGGCCCAAGGGAGAGAGGACGCAAGGGATGCGTTCCTCGGGGAAAAAAATCGAGGTCAGGTCCTTGGTGAAAACGATTCGTGAACCTGGCCAACGAGAAGCCCTCGAAGACGTAATAATTCCGACTTCCTGCCGCCGCGTCATCGCGTTAATACTTCCTCGCGCGAGCTCTCGCCGCGCAATTACGCGCCATCTCGAGCGGATCGCGACGCGACACACGCTCGGTAATATTTTCTCTTTTCCCTGCTTCCCGCCTTCCGTTCACCCCTGCATCCGTGATCCGTGCGTTTATTCTGTTCACCTACTTAGCCTGCCTCCTATTTAGTTTTTTTCCTCTGGAGAGACCTCGTCTGAACGAGACGTATGGGGATTCGTTAACGGCCGGGGAATATTGCTGGCAAGAAACTCGGGGGTGAAAGAAGCATGGCGCTCGTCGAGAGACCAGCATTAATAGCCGCCGGGTCGTTCCTCGTGGCTCCTTCGTCGCGATTTATTAAGTCGCGCTTTTCCTAACGCTTCTTTCAATCTAAACCGTGCACGGTAAACATTAAGTGCCCATTGAAAGAGGTAGAAAGGTGCATATACACGAATATATGTGTCAGCCTTTCAGTGGCTCGTCTGCAAGTAGAATTAAACCGCCACTGAACAACTTGATTCATTTCGCCCGCTTCTTGACCCGTTTAACACTCGAACGCAGCTGCTGCTTAGCTCCAAACAGATTCATTCATATGTTTGTAGATTTAAAAAAATAATAAATAAACAAGGAATCGCAATTAAAACTGAAACCTCCCGGGTTGGAATTAAATTACCCCCGTAACGACGCCTGGCACAGAGCACCAGCAATTTCGTTCCGCAGGATTTCCGCGTACTCACTCTTGCGGGGCGAGCGTGGAGAGCTGGGGCAGGGGTTGCTGCACCGGTTTCTCTGCTTCCGTGTTAATTATGGGGCCCTCGGGTGTTCGCAGGGCAGCCTCCATCGCCGCGGCCTCCTCCTCCTCCCGCAGCTCTTCGGACGCCTCTTCTGGGATCGTCGTGATGTCCTCGATCGGCGGCGGTAGCTCGTTTCCGTTCTCCTCGAGGTGGTTCTCCATCATCGGGTCCGAGTTGTTGTCCCCTGGCCGCGTCACTTCCTCGATGTCCGAATCGATGCCCTGTTGACGAACGGGGATTATTCATTGTACTCTCGTTTCCCCCCCGTTCAATCCAGCCCCCCCCCCGCCCCCTGGATCTTTCGGATAAATCAGTGACGAGAGACAAAGAAGCTACTGTGCACAGAGGGAACGCGAGCCACGACCCTTTCTTAAGGGCCAGTCGCAATATCTGAGATCTGTGATCACAGGTACTTGAGTGAAGATTGGAAAGGAACGCTGCTTACAACTCAACAACCCCGAGTACAAGTAGCTGCTCGGTGGGTGACAGCCTCCAATACCTGTGATCATTTTTCTTGCAGGTTATCAGCAGGGATCAACTCAGCGAAAAGACTGTCCGCCTCAAGAAGCTCCGCGCCAGAGGGGTCGTGAACGGTTATTAATATATATTTCGCGGACCCTCCTCAAGACAGCGGTTATCTATCGAGGACTATCGATGCACCCGGAGGGTAGATAGCGTACCTGAGCAAAGTCCATGTAGAAGGAGTCCCTGGAGTCGGAGCTACCCCGGCGTAGCCGGAGGCTGAGATCCGGTGAGCTCTCTCCCATCTTTCTTATCAGCTTTCTCTCGCTCCTCCTGCTCCCTTCCTGCCTCCCTTGCTTCCTCTCTCCTCTGTCTCCCTCGCGCTTCGCCTTCTCCACCCCTGCCTGCTACCAACCCCCTTTGTCTTTTACGAGCTTCTTGCTCCACGGTCGGGGAATTCTAAAGAGGGTGGCCCTGCACACACAATCCACCGAGTTTGCAGGCTGAAAGAATCGTCCTTGAATGACAGATCGTCGTCTCGTTCTATCATCTCTCCCCTGTTCACGCGCTCTCCTTCCTTCTTTTTTTTCCCCCTCCGCCACCCCCGTTCGCCCGTCTCCGTTTCTCGCGCGCGCTACGAGCACGGGCACGCGAGTGCACGAGAGTTCCTTGGTCGTCGGCGCGAGACAAGAATGCCCCCGGTTGAAAGGAGGAGTCGACGAGTGGTCGTACGTGAGACGGTGAATGCCGACTACGGATCTCTGAATATCAAACTTCCGCGGGAATTAAAATTTCACCCCCCCCCCCTCCCTGCGCGCCGTGCTACTTTCCGCCGAACGAGGGATTCTGGAACAACGAGCGGTGTTCCGTTCGACCGGTCGAAGGGTGGAAATCGTGGTGTCGCGAGTATCGCGTCGACAGGAGCCTGAATGCTCCTACGCGCGTGCAATTTCCTTCGCAGGGGGGTGTCGGGGACGCGTGCATGTCGCCCTATCAATTTTTCAGCAGTCGCTGGAGTAAACGCTCCCTCGGATCTCGTCCCGCGGCCACTGATTGATTCCCGGCGACAGGAAACGGCACGGGACGTCAGGACTATTCGGAGGTCTGCTCGTCGGTTTCGCACAGGTAGGACGCGATCATCGGGCCGGGGCCAGACTCCGTTACGTCGAAACTAATTACGAAAGCTAGGAAATTCAATCGGGCCACCCGTTTGTCTTGGAGTTAATTGCCTTATCCGCGGCTCCGGCCGCCTGACTTTAATTAAAACTAGGAGACGTCTCTCGCCCCGCGGCTCCCCCGCGGGATCGGACTCGCGAGAAAAATCTCGCGAGCGCGAGCGAGCCTCTTTCCCGCCACTTAATTAAACCAGACCGATTCAGGGGGGCGGTGATCGGTCGCGACGACGTCTCGCGTCTCGCGGAGACAGGACTTATGTACTTAACAGCTTAGGCCGTTGTCTATGAATCTTCGGAGAGCTTAGGGAGTCGGCTCCTGTTGACGCTGTAACAGGATATTCCTCGAAGCAAGTTTGCACGAGACGACGCGTTGCACCTTCGATCGCGTTTCGTTGTTAAAGCAACGCCCTGTTCGGGCTCTGGACTCTATTCCCTTATGATTGGGCTTGAAGTTTAACTAGAATTCGATCAGCTTCCGTCTCCTTTGGGTTCAAATTCGAACGATCACTAAGAAATAGCGAGTCATTACTGAGATTGTTTTACGCGAAACTCGAGGGGGTTGGGAAACGCGATGGCGTCCAGGTTTCGAACATTTGTCTTTTTGTAAGCGATTCAGGAGGACGCTAGGACCTCAGTGTGTGAACGTCAATGAACATTCTTCCTGTTAGGGATCGCTCAGAACGCCATTCCGCGTCGGACCCTTCCTCGAACGTTTTATAACCCTCGTATGTGGCATCAAATATTTCTCCATGAGACGGCTCCCCGTGCACGTTACGGTAATAGTACGGGGCGTGGGAGAGATAACGTTGGGGTAAGAAGCTATATGTTTCGCTCGGACTGGCAAAGTCAGAAATATTTCGGGCGATCGCCATTGCGGGAGCTCCGTCCCTTTTCTGTTTCCGTAATGGCAATAACGGGCAGCACATGTGTATCAGATTGGGATTCTGAGATGTAGGATATTAGAACTGAAGACGAACGTGGTAGTTTTCCTTCCTCGATGACTTATTTTTGTCAGCAGCGGAATATTCGCTTTGGGAAATGCGCGGGATGACCATATACCCGGGAGAAGTATAAAAAATTCAGCTTTCTGTGTCTCTGGGAATAGTTTTATCGCCGGCGCACGTTGGGATACTCGAATAGGGAAGCATAAAGAATTCAAAGAATGCTACACGTCCGGGAATCGATACGGAGATGCTATACCCGGCAATGCTAGTCTTCCCAGTACAGCGATATATGTAGATGTGCTTTTCCCAGCGATCCGCAGCAACGATTTTCCGTCACTTGTATCGCGTGCTGGGAAAGTCACGAATACTATCCGCGTTCATGCCCGCGGCCAGTTCATTGGCTCTTTCCGTCGATACCGTATTTTAATACTTTATCCGAAACGCGGCACGGAAGTGGCTGCAGAAGCGCACGAATGGGAACTCTGCTGGAAATTCAATCAACACGAAGTCTGGAGGAAATGATCGAAATTAGAATACGCGAACAAGGAACTCTGCCGGAAATGATCGAAATTAGAATACGCGAACAAGGAACTCTGCCGGAAATTCATCTCCAAATAATTAATCCTTCGTTTTCGCATTATCAATTCAATCCTTTCGCTGCGATGGACCCCCCCCCCCCATCTTCCAAAGGCTACAAATTGAATTTGAAATATCGTCGCGAACACTTAGCAGTGACATGTACGACGCAGCGAAAGGGTTAACCCATAGTTACACTCGATCAAAAAGAGGTCCTCCCCTTACCGTGACCGAAAGGTTCGCGGAAGAAGGAAGAGGAGAGCACACAGCGTAGGAGATATGAATGAGGGAAAAGAGCAACGCAGTAATCCACTCACAGGGTCTGAATCTGGCACCGCCGTTCGTTCTCCACGCAGCGTATCCTCGGATCATCCCCCCTGGTCGCGGCCCGATTCGTTTTCACTTTCATCCACCGCCTCGTAGTCCCTCCTACTCTCCCGCGCGGACATCCGATCACGCGGACCCGTCAGCTAGCCACCGGCACCCGGAACCTTCGCGGTTCCATGCCCGAAACGGCCCTACCGACCACACGAAACCACCACCCACCGCTCGTAAACACACACGCAGAAGCGACGCGCGCCACGCACCACACCGATCCAGCGACAAACCAGTACGTGGAGGATCCGCGCGCACCTCAGAGTGCATTCACAAAGGGCGCACCGCGCGAGAACGATTCGGCACGGGATTAAGCGCGCGCGGCGCGCCAGCTCCGCGACGATTTCTTTATTATCTATCCTCTACGAGTCGGACGGATCCTCGCGGATGTCCGGCCGGAGCCACCCGGCCGCCCACACACGCTCGGAACTTGTTGAGCGACCTTGCCAATGGAAAGTGTTTTCGTAGCGGGTTCAGGGACGACGTACGATCAATCGTGGCACAGAGACCAGCCACCGAGTCACCACTTTGGCACCCCCCGAAGGGCGCGCCACGCGAGCCATCGCCATCCTGCCAGAGCCGCCGGGCTGCTGCGATGGCCCGGGCGTCGCGACCACAGCGCCTGCGACGCCGCCACCTCGTCCCGCGCCGGCGACCCGACGCGATGTCGTCGCTTTTGCGCCAGGACCGTACCAATCTCCATCCCCTGTTCGCAATTCTTGTGAATTTAAGGGGATGCCTCGGTAGACGAGGTAGGGTTGGCTTCTTTGGTCAACTGAGGAGGTTCTCTCTAAAGGGATGAATTTCTGGTGACTGTACCCGTAGCTATTGTGTACCGAGCAGATGGTACTGGATCGTACAGGGTTACCGCAGAACTAGTCACGGCTCATCGGGGGGAGAAAAATGCCCCAGAGCATGCGCCCGATGCCATCATGGGAAAAACATTGCGCCGTGTGCGGTGCACGGAGGCTCTCGCGTGGAAAAAGTCCGATGCATTTAATGGCCCGGAAGAGACTGGCTACGAGATAAATTTCTGCGGCGATTCCATCTAGATTGCAAATGAAATGCCCATGCCCAGTACTGGGATTTCCAGTCTAGTGGGATTGCATTAGGAGGGAAAAAGTGCTCGCGATGGTTGGCCTTCACTTGTTGCACTGGAGAGTTCAGAGGTGAGGGAGCTGCATAATGAATCGTCAGCTCGTGTATCAGAACCGTTTTATTTTACCGTTCTTCGATGGAACGTATTGATATAATAAAATATACATGGGTGACGTTAAAATTATATTCATCGCTGGGGAAACATAAACGATGTCGATAGCTTCCGTTGGTAGTACAATAAAAATAATGTAAGCGTTATACACATTTATCTCTATACATATATGTTTCACCTAATAGTATCAGTTTCATTACGTCTACCATACTTATATCGATAAAGCTACAGGATCGAACAGTATCGTCCCCCAGATCCTTGCACGAAAGGAGAACCGAGACATAAACTTTGCGCACCGATTTGGGACTCCCCTGGGATCTTAAAAAATATCACTTCGCGCACCGCCCGACAATTATTATTATCCAGGCAACGCATCACATTGTAGATGTAGAGACACGGCGTGTCGTGTCTGACATTTGTGCATGTGAATTAATTCCCCACGCATTTCTGCCAAGCCAGGCCCCCGCAAGATATGGATACGATAACGTATATCACAACCTGTAGGATTCACAGAGTTATTAAGTCTCCGGACAGCGAGACGAGTCCCGTACTCGATTGTTATTACTTACGAGGAGAATCGCGCCAACGATTACGTAAATTTTCACGTTCTTCCAGAACAGGGAGCGCGCCAAATTCCTGCTAGTTTTCCTAAACGTGACCGACTGAAAAGACGGGTAAGAGTGATTTCTCTCTCGCGGTCCTTTTTTATCGTTCACGCGATAACAACGTCATACTTACGCTGGCAGTTAAGTTTTCAGTTTTGTTTACGAGCAGCTCCAATCGCTCCCCGCGCAGGGCCACGTTATCGATATTTTTCACCATAATGTCCTTCAATTCGTCCAGCTCGCCGTGGACTCTCGAAACCAAATCGATCTCGTGATTCGACTCGCTGTGATATTTCTGTAGAGAGAGAGAGAAACTCATGTATGGAAGCGCAATGGAAACGTGGCCGAGGAAACGGGTGTCTGTTTACCATTTCATTGGCTAAAACTGTACCGAAGTCGGTGTTCATCGCATATGGGACAGCAGTCTGTGCACCCTCTCCATAAACGGTCAGAAATCGTCTCTTAATTTCCGTGAGATAGAGAAACGCCCTGGATTTCTGGAGAGCCTTTAGGGCAAAGATATGGCTAATTAATTCTATTTCACATATTTATCGTGCGGCTTGAAGCATTCTTGGTGAACTCACGTCGTCCGTGATGCACATGTAAATAATGTTATCCTCGCAGATGTAGTGAAACAGATAAGGCCCCTGTGAATAAGTGAGTTTCGCATTTTCTGCAGGAATTGTAGCCAGAAATTTCTCTGTCACTTCGTCAAAGTTTCCAGTGCAGGAAGCATATTTCGCCAGCACCACTGGGCCCCGGGCCACCACGCTGTACAAAATCGGCATGTTGAATGCTGCAACAGAGCCAGAACAGTAGAACCCACCAAAAAATGATAACGCTTTGTTTGCTGCGCGATTCCCTTATCGGGTATCGTGCCGAGTAACATTGAAAACAGCACAGTTGGCGCAAATCATTACGGTATCAATGGACGTGCGATAAAAAAGGGAAGAGATTGTCGAAACAGTCGCAGCGTCGAAATAACTGTCGAAGATGTAAACAAACGAACTAGTTGCGCAGATAATTTCCGAGACGCCATACTTTCTAACCTCAAAAGAGCACTGTCACCGTTCATCAAGTCACCGTTTATACTCGGGAACTAACGCTTACTCCAACTAACGAACAAAAACGCGAGCAAAACAAAGAGTACTCGAATTCGTCGAAATGAGGAAGCAGCAATTATTCTCGACTATACCTTAACGATCGGGTGACGCCGAACGAGGAACTGATGGTTCACTTTTTGCCAACGTTGCCCGTGCCTTTAATGTTCAACGCTGTTCGTCTATCTAAAGTTGCATCTGTGACTAATGCCTACTAATCGACCTGCGTACTGTCACTCGACAGAAAAATTGGTTTGACGGAACAAAAACACCTCTCCCGCGAACCAGCAACTACGCCTATCACTATAGTCCATGACAGTTGATCGTCGGCAACGTCGCGTGACTCCCCAGCGCGACGCATGCGCACTAATGGTGGCGCGCGTTTTCAAATCCCCAACTCGTATCTTCGGCGGTTTTCTTTCAAGAAAGTCACTTTTTGCTGGTCTCTTTCTGGATCAACTGTACTATACTGAAGGAGTAAAGCAACAAGCAATATCCACTGTATACGCTACTCACTGCTGACAAATATCAAAGGAATTTCATTGATAGAGAGACAACAATAAGCGTTTCCAATGGAAGAATGGTGCCGTTCTTACCAAAAAGCTTCCACGATCCTCCCCGAAGATGAATCAGCTTAGAGAGGAGCGCGGAGGCTTGAATAGCCCGCTCGAGGGCCCAAAAAACGGACGCTATTCGTCCGAGGCGCGCATGTCAAATGGCCCTGCGCAGTTGCAGCTGCCCGTTGACAGTTTTCGGGGTTTCATTGCTGGGCGAAGTTCAATGGCTCCTCACACGTGGTCGCGCGCCGGCGAGTGCTCCGAGTGCTCTTACTACGATGGGGAAGGGAGGTAGCAGAACGTAAGCGTGGATAGATAACGGTGTCTTCGTCCCGAGGAAGAGACGCAGTCGCGTGCTCGCGAAGCCTACATCAGTTTCAGTTCGTCGTCGACCGTTCAGCGCACGGCTGCCTCCGAGATCTCTCGCGACCATTGGCGACGATCTCTCGATCCGCTGCTTCGCGCGTGACTCCTGACCTTGGCGGTGATAATGGGTAAATATCCAGCATTATCGTACCAAAATTGCCTTCGTTATCATAGATGAATGGTTTAGTCTCCGTGGACCGTTGAATCTTCTCTTCCGCCGGTTCGAATTAAATGCACGTTGACTGATTCAGGCTTCAAATGCATCACGGAGATCTCGTTAGGATCGGAGCTCGCTTCTTCTCGGTAGCTTGTTAATGAACTGGTCGAGAGAAAAAAAGCTGTAGAATCGCGACGGGTGTGGGGGCTTCGGGTTATTCGAACAGAAAACTCGCGTTACTTCTCACGTAGCGTTTTCTTGGGAAATCTACTGCTGACACTGACATCTCTCCTGCCGCGCAGCCCAGGTTTCTACAGGGTGCTCCTCTACCTATAGTCAATACTTTGGCGGTGATTCTACAGGCGAATATAAAGTCGAAAATCGAGAGTTACGAAATTGCGGTAAATGCTTCGTTTTCGAGAAAATGGAGTTTGAATTTCATCTAAATACGCGTGCATCGCTGGCGCTTGAGGGGCACACGGAGGTGAGCAGAACGTCCTACAGGCAGTATCTGTACCGATTATTCAATTACGGAGTTGCTTATTGTTGTAAATCTACGTCTCTAGTCCTAATCACGTCTTGGGCGTTTAAATGAATTACACTTAATTTGTCGGAACTTATATTTAATATAATTAAATGAAATATAAAAGGATGCTTTGGAAAATATCGCGACGGTTGTCGCTACTCCATGTTCAAACCACGACTAACTGTCGATCGGTTCCGTTGACGACTGTAACAGTCCGGAGCACCTTTAACACCAAAAAATAAAAATCGAGCTACGCCTTGGCCTGCGTGTCGATCCACGCGTGCCTCTCTAGAATGATACATAAATATTCGGAATATACATAGTTTAAATATATTTTTCCAATACTTCTCCTTATCACTGTACAGCAAATACCAATTTCCAATTTCCACCAATTTCCAATACTTATCCTTATCACTGTACGTGCAATTATCACGTACTCCGTCCAGAGTGTTCAATTGATACGCCAGTTTCGCAGGTAGGAGTCGTCAGCGTTATTTGCATGGTTATTCGGGCGTCAGAGAGCAACGCCCGTGGTATTGATTCCGCGCGAAGGGTTTGTTGCACCATCGGGCTCTTCCCCGGAACGATTTCCCTTCTTTTCGCGGCTGGGCAGAAAAAAAAGAAGTGAATCGATAGCCGCGAGCGAAGCGCTGTAGGCTGTATCTAATCCAAATAAAAATAATCACATGCCCGCAATATATATATTCTTCCTTGATTGCTCCGGCGGCAGACATTGAATTAGGGGCCGTTTCGCGTGAAACGTGACGGGATCGATGATACTACTCTGGACGAAAGGAAAACGGGAAATACAAAGTGCAATATACACCGTGCGCTTTCGAAAGCGCATCGAACCTCTTTAGCCTACTTTCCCGCGACAGTATCGGCGTTACGGGACATTTTAGCGCGAACAAATTGCGCACGCTGTCCCCCCTACACGCAGGGCTGTACGCGTGTGCCGTTACACCATGCCCGTCTCCGTTTCCCGCGATCGATAGTAACATTATTTCGTCCGCCTCCGTCTGGGTGATGGTAGCAGCGAATAGTCCTGGTCGTTCAGGGAACGACCGTCTCGGTACCGTTAATCGTCGCGACGCGTCAAACATGCCCGTCGACGGTCGGTCCGCATACCGCTGAGACCAGTAGCCCATCGTCCGGGAATTCCTTCCCCGGAGATTCCCCGAGACGGCCAGGTGAACTTTATTGCGGCCGCGTCGATGTTCATTCGCGCAGCCAGCGATAGATCCGCGGAACGTAGGCGCAAAAAAAAAGTTCACGCTCTGGTTGACACGGGTTTAGGTAGTGACGAAAGCCTCGTGTGCACCGTTCAGGAACAAGGATCTCGCGCTGGGGTCTCGTTCTGTCTCTGTTGCTCGACCGTCCTGTCTGCCAGCTGCCTCGTCGGCGATTTGCATTGCAAAGTGCAGCTACAGTTGCATGCTTGCGCGGTCGTCCGACGTCATCTCTGATTGTGAGGCCACCGTAAGAACTCGTGCTATTAGTACTTTCCAAGGTCTCCTTGGTACACCTGGAAGCCTGAATAATAATGGTTGGAATAGTAGCTTTGGAGCGAGGGGATCGTTGCTCGAGCTTCATCGACGCGAGCTTTTCGCGCGGACGTTCTATCGTTGCTCTAAGCCAATGATTCTGCAGCGGACCGTTTCGCATGGCCACTTAACCGTAGAGAATTAATCGGCGAACGTTTCACGAGCAGACCGAACGCGGCTGACGTATGTGTCTGCGGCCGCGGTGGGCGCCGGCACGGTGGTAGTCTTCCTCTGGTGGTGGTGGACCAAGAGGCAGAAGGACCGACCACCCTCGCAATGGCGCAAGGTCGGGGAACTCAGCGATCTGATCGCGTTCCCGGTGAAGTCGCTCGGGCCCATTCGAATGACGACCATGGAGTGCACCAAGCTTGGCCTCAAGTCTGGCTGGATGAGGGACCGCACTCTGCTGATCATCGACCTCAACGGCCACTTTGTCACTGGCAGGCAGTGGCCCAGAATGGTCCAGGTAGCTATGTCGCGGTGGAAACTTCACCGTCCTCCCGGTTTCCTGTTTTTCTGCCGTTGCACGTAGATTATTTATTCGAACGCAAATGAACTCCTCCCTATCTCTCTACGTGCTCGGTTCATCTTGGGGTTAAAGCGCGCAGCAAAGTACCGCCGCGCTAGAAAGTAATTAAGGCGGAGAGGAAGGCAATTGCCAAATGTGAATTTCCATGGAAATCGGAGAAGCACTCAGTGTGGTTTTTGCCGCGCTTTACGCGATGCTGCTCCGATACCATGGATAGGTAGTAATTAACTTCTTCCATGCGCCCTTGCCACGTGCAGATGATACGAGATAGTCGGTGATCGAGCAGTGAGTAAATTACCTAATCTAATCAACGCATCTCTCGCGAGGAAGGCTTTCAGTGTGCACCTCGCCTCCGGGGATAGTCTCCGAGGAAGGATTTCGAGGAGGGACCGCCGTGAAAGCTGGCGAACCAGTCAGAATCGGATAGATGCGCGATAATGGCGTCATTTATCTTCTTCTCCCTTCGCGCTGTCTTCATGGATTGTTAAGTCACAGCTCTCGCCGACTTGCAACCCGTGGCTTACGTCGAGGAAGGTTCCTCCTCGAGGCTAGACCGTGCACCTCGATTCAGGAAACGAGCAACTTTTGTAATCGAAATTAACGAACCGTTTTATCGTCGTGGAAACTCACGGGAATTAGCGCTGGAACAAGGCGCGGATAAAATGGTCCGCGTCTGTTACCTACGTTTCAATGAAATTTCTTGTCCCGCGGTGTCGGGACTCGATTAATTTAAAAACGGAGCAATAAAATTCTTAATTCGTGGATAACCATTATTGTTGATGGAACTTTAAGGATGGATTCTCCTGTAACAGCCCCCGAAATTTATGATTTTTTTTGGAAAAAACTATTGTTAATATTGCATTAAACTCTTTTGGGATATAAGGAGGCATCTTTAAACTTGCAGAAAATATTTTTTTATAAAAAAGACCCTTCTTATTATTTATTAATTATTGTGGAATCGCGTAAACCTCTTCGACGATGTTGGGGCAGGCGTAGCACCTGTCACAGTCATCTGATTGCAGAAAGAAGAAAATATTCTTAAAGTTAAATAATTTACGCTGGGACTGGACCTAAGATTTTAATTTTATTTTTTATTTATAATACTTTTTTTCGTCGATATAAAGAATAATATGAAAAATATATCTAAAGAAAAAGCTCACTTTTCCTTTCAAACGCTATAACTCTTTCAATTTTTCATTTTTTTTCTTTAACGTGGACCAATCCCAGCATAAACTATCTAACTTTAAGAAACTGCTATTTTTTTGCAATCAGACTGTGATAGGTGCTACATATCCCTCTAACAGGAGTTACATCGTCGAAGAGAGGTAGACAAGATTCCACAATAATTAATAAATAATAAGAAGGATCGACATAAAAAAAATATTTTCTGCAAGTTTAAAGATGCCTCCTTATATCCCAAAAGAGTTTAATCCAATATAACCAACAGTTTTTTTAAAAAAAATTCTTAAATATCAGTTACTTTTGGGGCTGTTAGACGAGAATCCCCTCTTAAATCGAACTCGATGAGAATGTTTCCCAGGCTCCAAGCGTATCCGGCTTCCATACGCTGCCCTCTGTGACTGCGAATGGTCTGTTTCAAGGTGTCACCTAGTGTTTCTGGATCAGTGCTCACGCTTTCCGCCCCGGGGATGATGTCAGTGTCCGTCGACCTGTCTCGAATCCATGGCAAGGGGTTCCGCGTAGCGGTTTGGGGCCAACCAGTGGCAGCGTGCGATTGCGGTGAAGAACCCGCCAGGTGGTTGTCGCGTTTCCTTCTTCAGGAGGACACTGGCTTCCGGCTGGTGTACTACCCGTTAGAGTACCCGTCGCGGGAGGTCAGGAAGAGGAACAAGCAATTCCCCTTGACCATCAATGACACTGTAAGTTGTAGCTTACAGTTGCTGGTGTGAAGAGCAGGATTCTGAGCGTCTCCAAGGATGGCACCCTTTTTCTAACAGGATTTGTCTAACAGGGAGCCTACCCAGACGCCACCAGCTACTGCCTGATAAACGAAGGTTCAGTGGCAGACTTGAACACCCGATTGGACGAGCCAGTAGCTCCTGAACAGTTTCGTCCAAACTTCGTCGTGAAGGGCGCGGTCGCGTACGAGGAAGACAGCTGGGGCTGGGTGAAGATCGGCGACGTGCTCTTCAAGAACTTGATGCCGTGCACCAGGTGCATCTTCACCACCATTGATCCAGAGACTGGGAAGAAGAACCCGAAAACTGAACCCTTGAAGACCCTGAAGAGGTACGTCCTGAAATATTAATCAGTGTCAAGTTAATTACTCGTGCTACGTGTGGTGGAACTTTCCAAGTCTCTCCAACCTCTTCAAAGTCTACGAATAGTACTTACAACCCCCATAGAAGAGATTCTACTTGTACAACTAAGTAGCTTGCCACTACTCGAAGCGATCGCAGAATCATTCTTTGCCAGGCAAACGTGAAAGAAAGGGCGTTCACCTTAAAGTTACAGGCAAATAACGGACCCCAGTATCCGTAAACTCACTGGCGACAGTCCAGTGCTGGGAATTCATCTGGGTCTACGGGGTTCCCATGGCAGCGTGCGATTGGGCGATCCAGTTTACGTTGGTGTGCCCGACGAGCAGCCACCGTTGATCTCGCCACCCTAGCTACACCGCTGGGCTTCCTGCGAGGACGAGATATTCACCTTCCAGGAGGCCGGTGAATCAAAGATAGACTGCTTGCCCGGCGTTTCGACGAGCGGAGAGAATTCGTAGCGGTGCCTTGAAGCGAGGCCTGCTCGGAAGCGTTGCTGTTCGATTCCGAACCCGGCCTAACGGTGATCGTGACGCGTAAAATTGATATGCAGCCGGTTCTCAGGTGTCTAGGTGAAAACAGTTGCTCGCGAGATCGCTTCGGGAAAATTTATTGCCCTCCAGACCAGTGGAGTGGCCTGAGTATACTCGCGTGAGTCGTTCGCGCGATTTGGCACGCGATAGACGTTCGATATCGATGCTGCCACCATCGAATCTGCTAATTTGTATTCTGCTTACACGGGGGTATCTTTTCGGGCGAGTAATTAGCCGCGGGAATTGTCTCTCGAATGTATTTTTTAACCGACTTCAAAAAGGAGGAGATTATAGATTCGACCCGTTTGTATTTTTTTTTATGTTTGCCCCCGCATAACTCCTTAGCATATGGACCGATTTTCATGATCTTTTTTTTATTTGAAAGAGGGCGATGTAGGTCCCATCCTACACTGCATTAACATTGACCCAATATTTTACCAGTTCTGATTAATAATAATAAAGACTATTGTCACTTAATTATTATTATTTTATGCACGTACGCGCATATCTCCTCAGCATGGCGTGTCAATATATATATATAACTAAAAAGTTAAATATAAAAAAATGTTAGAAAAAATTAAAACCAACTTCAAAAAAAAATAAAATTGCACTGAAAAGTAAAAAATAATTTTTTCCCTTATTTAATCTACGACTCTCATATTTTTTAATTCGATGCCTCATCATTTGCACTGTGTAAATCTGGCGTTGACTTAAAAAATATGAGAGTCGTAGATTAAATAAGGGAAAAAATTATTTTCTACTTTTTAGTGCCATTTTATTTTTTTGAAGACGGTTTTAATTTTTTTTTTAAATTTTTTGTACAAAAATAGAGACGATTCTGGCGTGTCGCGCAAGGGATGTTTGTTTATATTTGTATCCAGTGTACGAATTCGAGTAATAAATGATCGCAGAGAAACGTGGCCTCGGTTGGTCGTTTCGTTGAGAGGGCATGGTAGCAAAGGGGCTCTGTTTATGACAATAATATTTATTTATTTACACTACAAAACAACAGGGACGATTTACATAAGAGCAATAATTGGTTTTCACTCGAAGATCAACACACGTTGACGGAGATTATTCGACGATACCCGTTTTCTTATCACACTTTCCCACCCTCGGAAAGTGTAAAAAGAGAATCGTATCGTTTGAAGTTAGGATCGAATGCGGTGAACCTTGGACGAGCGTTGAATTATATTACAAAACAGCATGGTAACAGTGTTGTCGGTCGAATTGAGAAGGAAGTCTCAGGTTGTAGCAGTTTATACAGAACCACGTAGCAATTTCAGTAGCTTACAGTTTCACCGCAATCGTTACCGAGCTGGCAGCCGTTGTAGAAGCAACAGGCGAGGGAACGTGGGCCGCTAAACGAAACGGGGGAACCTATTGTAGATTGAACAACTAGAAATGAACAATCAATGCTTGGCACTGCTGCATTCTGGGGACGAGCTATGTACAAGTTAACGCGAGTTCCTTATGGATTGAACAGGATCCAAACGATACATCGTACATCGATAGGAACGTGCGTTCTACACGGATGAAAAATTTCGACGAACAACACTGCGTTTCGACGGGGAAACCGAGTGCATTCCAAGCCTTTTGCAAGGAGGCACGTAATCGCGGATAATGACAAGTTACAATTTAAAACGGGCCCGGTAGCATTGTGTAAAGCACACGCTTGCGACGATCGTGGAATCTCGACACCATGGGAACTTATGTAGACGCTACACTTTAACGCATATTGGGGAACGGAGTAAACTACGGAGGAAGAGAGCGAAGGAAGTGACGGCGGAGGAGGACGGAAGACGGACAAGGGTTACGGGGAAGGGCGAAGAGAACGCGAGGAGAACGAGGTGACAGGACCGCGATTACCTCGCGTGATGTCGATTGCAAACGTGAAGTCGCGAGGCTGCGATTTAGTTGACGAGGAGGATTCTACCGACGACGAGACACTTGGGACCTCGGGGACAAGGGGGCAACGTTGCTGGTCCCGTTGCCAACGTCGTACCCGTGTTCCTGTCGACAATCACGGCTCGGACAATGGCTCCCACCGTGGCTCACCACTTCAGGACCATCGGAATCTTTTCTTCCACTTCCTCACCCTATTCCTCTCGCACCGAACTCTATATGATAGAAGTGATCAGTCTCGCCTTGAAGTTGACGATGCGCTCGCTCGTCGCTGCTAGGCGCTGTAAACCACAAAAGCATTTAATTAGTCATTGAGCTCGATCGATCTCCGAACAATTGTGACAAATGAAAGAAGCTCTGCATTCGAATTCTCCAGCACACGTTCTCCCATATTCTCCCCCTTAAACAAACACTGTCGCGACTCTCGAGGAGTCGCGCGCTCGAGACGCTTTCGACGTTTCTTACCGACGCGACCAAAGTTTCACCCGCGAGGAGGGGCGGAGAAATGATCGTCCATCGAAGGGGCGATCGTTTGCTCGAGTATAAACGCGAGCGTGTTCTGTTCCGCGGCGGTGTTTCGGTGCCGCGAAACCGGAGTCTGTAACGGAGTTTCCGATTCTCAGCGTTGATGGGAAGCAGACGGATTCCGCGGGATGTGCGAAGCGTGAACACTTTCGAGGCGATGCCCGCTTCTTGCGCGGCGAAGGTTGCGCATAATAACCGCGATTAGCGTTAACAACAGCTGAATCACGGCTGCTACACCATATCTCGCGGATATTTCTCTACCTCTGCTACCGTTTCCTTTGTTTTCTTCTATCACCAGCTCCATCGTTAAACCGACGTGCAACAAGCGGCTATTATTTAATTACGCGCGACGTGAAACTCGAGCCAGCTCCGATCGAACTCTCTAGAAACCGCGGACGCCCGCCAAAAGCATTTCAACGTTCGTTCTTTCCATTGTCCTTTTTCCTGCGCTTTCGTCGAAGCTATTTCAGCCGGGCGGCTAAATGAAAGTCGCGGCAAAAATCCCGCCGCTGTCCACCGTTTCCACGTCACGCCACGTCAACGGCGAGAGTAAGACAGATCAATTGGGTCGACCCGTTCGAAAGGAGGCGCGCGGATAACGCGATTTTAGCCGAGGGACAACATTCGTCGGGAATCGGGGCAGCTTTTTTTTTGTTATCGGTGATCGTATCGTGGGAGAGTAGATGGCGTCGCGGGGAGGCGCGATCAACGGCCTCTAACGAGGCGATTTCCCGCGTTTCTTTCGTCGATCGGTTTCGCTTTCGTTTGCGAGTTGACGGTGCGCGAGTGCCGCGAGCACGTTTTAGGAGCTGAAAGTCTGTGATTTACCGACCGAGGTTTCATTACATTCAGAAACGATCGGAATAGGTCTTCCCAGCGACTGACGTTCCCGAGATAAAGAATTCTCATGAACCGAGGCCGAAATCGAGGTGGCCTAGCCATGCCTCTGGCAATAACGCGCGCCAGGAGACAGGCAGCAGCTGCTTGCATAAGTTCAGCCAGCAAATTGACGAGCTATTTCATAGAGAAAGTCGCTTACATTTTTGCTTTCCATCGATCCTGACGGGGCGCTTGCGTAATCGCCCGGTTTTATATCTGGAACGACAACGCGCCACGCTCGCGCGACTTTCGGTCGAATCTCTGCGCGACGATTTTAATCAGGCTTCACGGATCGTTCACGGGAACCGCGGAATTTCTCGCGATTCGCCGACCCCTTCGACTTTATCTCGCGCCATAATCCTTTTACAGATCATTTTCTAGAGCAGACGGCAGATAAGAATGACTCGAGGCAGCGCGATTACCCGCTTCGCAAACATTTTGTTGCGATACTTTGACAGCGGCGTGTCCACTCTGTCCTCCCGGGGCGACCCGTTCCACGCACGATTTCAAGTAGAAAACTGGGCCGCGATTCTAATCCCTCTCCCCTCCAAATCGCTGCTCGCGCTCTATACCTATGCAGGGTGTTAGCAACGAGCGCATTGCATCTGCTGCAACGGGACAAAAAAACGCGCGCGTTTCTTTCACCACCGGTGTAGATTATTGCGAACAAATCGCGAGCACGCGATTATGATCTTGATAACGCAACCGCGGTTTCACTTTCGAACAGATCGATTACGTAAATCGATGGAAAAATGGCCGGGCAACGATGAAGAATTCTGCTTCGGAACAGGAGCCGCGAAGCAATACGATTGTCTGGAGCAGGGAAACGTTAGATTCCGACGCGCGGAACGTATTCGAACGAGCTCGTTGCCGCTTTGTTCCGAGGCCCGTCACGCTCGCTGCTAGGAAAATCCCGTGGAAAGCAGCTCGTTTCGCCCGGCGTATCGTAACGTGCGGCGAATCACGATTCGGTCGTCCCTTTTTCGGTCGTGCCGTTTCTGTGCGTGGGCGGGCGTAATCGGGGTTTCTAGTCACGTAAATCGATCGAGCGTTGTTTGTTCGCAGCTGAAGAAAATATTCTACCCTCGAAGTTTCCTTCTCCTGCACTCCTGTATCGAGTCTACTCCCATCGATGTGCGTTATCTGCAGGCTAACTGCTTGAAAAGAAGTTCCATTGGCGTGAAACAGAACTATGCGATTGATTCACGCCACTGGATGCAAGTCGTTTCATAGTCAAATTTCAGTTGCTCCAATCTGAAGCCACCAGACCAGCCACAGCACTACTTAGCTGCATTATTATTACTCACAAGAATGAGGTCCTGGACGAGGTTCGAGATTCCTCTGTTGGCGATGACGAAGAGCCTGGTGACTGGTCCCGGGACAGCCTCCTGGACCTCGTCCGTCTTTCCAGCGACGCCGGACGAGTTGCTCCCGCTTCCGGCGACCAGCTGGAAATAATCGGAGCCTCCTGTTAGTCCGTCATCGGTAGCGGCACAGCGGTTCGTTCACGGGGGAGAGGGGTGTACGAGAGAAGGTGGATGAAAGACACGACGCTCAGATCGAGTCTTTGTCATCGGTCGTTGCGTGAACTGTTCTTTGATTGTTTAATGGGGAGAGATAGTTGCAGTGTGTAGCAGCTCCACGTCCAGCTCCAGCGCTCCCGACACTACGGTGCTTTTACATCCTGAATCCTACTTGCGGCTACGATCCATCGATCTTGCTGCTACGATCCTTACGTGCGCTCCTTCGGCTCGTGACATTGTTTCGGGGGTGCCGCTGCAGGCTGCCCGTACGCTTGATCGATCGGATTCTCTAGGCAGCGAACAAATAAAACGTACCTCGGCGTATGGGCAGCCTGCAGGTGCACCGAAACTAGAAATCATGTTTACCCAGGACCCAAACAGACGATAACATTACTGTGAGAATTACAGGCAGCATGACGCACGCTCGATTATACTCACCGCACCTCGGGGCCATTAACGATTATCCAGCACAGCTAGTGCCAGAAACGTACGTCACGCACCGTGCTCTGATCAATTTGCTACTGAAAGGTACGTGTGCGATGGCAGACGATTCCCGTCCACGTGACCCACATCCGAATAGTACCTGATCGAATGGCACCGAGTCGATTCTATAGCAATGTATATAGGCCTCTCTAGTGGCACGAGGCTGAATCGTCTGCCGGCGCGGTCTCTCCGGTGCGTTGCAGCGTCAACGAGTCGACTACATCTACGACGGCAAGAATACGGTGCAATGGACGAGTACGAGATCACAACAACGAGAGAATCGGCAGTCGATCGATTGCTGCCCTGAGATTCCGAGGCCAGTCGACCTGGGTGTCCATCAGCCAGTTGCTACGCCGAAAGTCTTACTCGCTGGTTGTTCGGTGTCGCGTCGGGACCGTTGGCCGGGTGGAACGGTTGGAGGAGGGTGCTTTGGATGGCCAGGAGGCTACTCGATACTTTATGACAGGGGGAAAAGGTCGCTCTTACGCGAGAATCGTTAGTGGGAAGAGATGTGATTGATGGTCGCTATTAAATGACTTCGAGATGAGGGACTAAAAGGAATACTTTATTCTTTCAGCTTTGGATATCAAGCTATTCTATACGTTCCGAGCTGTGCCCCTTTTAGTCGCTCAGCAAGAACGTAGACGAATGGTCTGTGTTAGTGACACCTAACGGCGGATCACGATTAAACCTGACGCACACTAGGAAGTCGCAAGGATCGCGTGCCAGGGTCTCCTGAAATCGTTCGAGAGTGAATTCCTCCTGCACACTGTGTTCAGCGTTGCAGACACGAAAGCGAAGATCCTGGCGCGCGCGGTCCATGCGCGATCAAGGCGAAGGAGAGCGAGAAGAGCAAGTCCACGAGCCACGAGGATGAGAAATCGGACAGGAACTACCGTTCGCGTAATCGCGCAGTGGTTAAGCAAACGAAAGGCGGTAAGTAAACGGAGGTACGTGCGAAACGAGCAGCAGGCGATCGTTAGCTACGTGCGAGGAGTATGACGTGCAAATCAAACACAGCCGAGTGCAGCTATTATGCATGGCACGCACAGAGGGCCGGGCGCACCGTGTTGTTAAAGACGCGATTCACAGTTTATCGACGTGCAACGATACTTCTTTTCGAGGGGCTTCCGAATCAACACAACAAGTCCAAGCTGCGGGTACTTCAAAAGTCACGTGTCACCTCTCTGAGAGATTCAAGCATTACATCCCAGATACACCCAAACCATTCGTAACCCAGCATAATCACCAGAATCTCACGTCCACCCACCCCCGAGAAAGCCCTTGCTCGAAAGAAGTATTCGCGTTTGGAAGTGCATCAGCGGGAAGGATCCCACCACAGAGCGTCTCGGTGAAAAGAATGCAGAGAGACCAAGACACAGAGAGAAACACAAAGAGAGAGAGAGAAAGAGAGAGAGAGTGAAAGAAGCCAGAATGAACAGAACCCGACAAAGCTCCCATCAGGACGACACTTGGCGATACGGGGGTGGCCAAGGGTGAGCATTTTGGGGGCACCGTCGGGCCCTGTTCACCAGGAGATAGAGAAGTGCAGCTGGCAGTGTCCGTTGGGCTCTGCTCGGAAGGATTGGCGTACCGGTGGTAGGTTGCCGGCTCCTGACGCGGCCGGTTCGTTGGTCGAGGATCCCGTGGTGGACGAGGAACCAGCTGGAGCGGCAGCAGGGGCGGCATCTTGGGGAGCCGGGCCCAAGTCCCGGGAGGCGCTTAGGCCGAGCCCTAGGCTCTGCGTACCTGCCACCACGCGGTACACCGTGCCCGCCGCTCTTGCCGCCCCGTCGGCCGCTTGCTAAACGAGAACAGACACGAGAACTTTCGTTTACTGATCCGCTCCTCGGGGAAAGCCTGTCTTTTGTTCTTTCTTTTCATTCTCATTTCTTAGGTCTTTCGACCGTTCGGCCGTTCCGACGCTTCACCGGCGCCCGTGCCACGCCCGTTCACCTCCTCCGTTTCCTATCTCCTTATTCCGTAAGGCCCTGTGAAGCGGCTGAAATCGTTCGTTATCGGCTGGATAAGGGGAGCCTGTTACTCCTAAAGTCTACAGTACCATTGGCTTACTTTCAGGATAGATTCTCCGATCCCTCCGCTCCAGGGATGCTCGTACGAGAACCGCGAGTTCCGGGTAGACTATAAATGGCCCTTCGTTCCCGAATGAAAAGTGGAGGATCGATTCGAAGAGGTTCTACTATGGCAGAGGAATGCTAATCGTGCTTATATTAACCTGATCCATCGCGGCAGTTATAGAAACCTCCTGGAGTGTTTACTCCAGCTGCTGTTTAGCAGCTTTCTGGGTCTGTAAAAGGCCTGGCATCGACCGACCAGTTTCTACTTAGTCGTTTCGACCAGTCGCGCGTGGTACACAGTGGTAGCGCGTGCTCGGACAATAGGGACCGCTAGGTTCTCGAACCGAAGTGACACGAACCGCGTACGCGGTCAGAGATAATCTCGCTCTCGTTGCGGGAAAGTAATGGAAACCGCTGATAATCTACCTGTTGCGTTACAATCGTAGAAGCACGAGTTAAACGGCGACGCTCGTTCTTGCCTTTTTTACCGCGCGTGTTTCCCGTGACCCATTGGCTTCTAGAGTCTCCTCTTACACGAGCAACGATGAGCAACGAGGACGTCTCGACGTAATCTCGAATAAATCAACCGCTAGGCCGGGTCGCGCCTAGGTCAGGAACCTTGTAATAGTAACCAATGCTCGGCAATTCGGTTGCGGACTTTCACCCGTGTGCCGAGTAGACGCCCTTGTCGCCGTCGCTCTACTCGCCTCTTACTTGAATATTAAACAATCTACTGGTCGCGGCCTGCTATTTATCGATCCTTGCGTTACTGACGCAGAGCTGCACTTTTTTTCATGCTCGTTCCCTATGCTCCTGGTCACACAGGGTACCGGTGTTTGGAAATATCCAACGCTACATCAATCGTATGTTATTCGTCGAAAGTATCCACTGCCTTCGATTGCAAATACACTCTATGACCTCCACTTTTCACCCGGCACTCGATCGGAGTTCGAGAGCAGCAAGTACTTGTCGCGGCCGCGAAAGACTCACCCTGATAATGTCGAAGAGGAAGTTGCCGGAGCCAGCGCCGCTGCCCGAAGAGCCTGTAGAGCCCCCGAAGCCAAAGTTCAGGTACCTCTTGTTCCTGTTCTCGTCGTCCTCAGCCTCCACCTCGTCCAACGGCGTTAATTGCGCCTGGTTATCGCTGGCCGGCTCGTCCGCGAACTGCACCTTCACCTCGTTGGTCTGCGACTCCGCCGCTACCTCATTCGCCCTGTCCTCCGCCTCCGGGTTCACGTCCTGCGAACAAACATCCCACGGTCGATCCCTAAGAACTGGCCCGGCGACAACCTCGCCATCGATCGATCGTCGACGAACGCGTTGGGACTTCAATCGCGAAAGGCGTCGCGGATCAAGCAGCGCTCGCGGCAACTGGGTTGCATCTAATGAAGGACCTCGAGACGCGCTGGGTCCGTGCTGGATCACTCATTTATTTCCTTTTACGAGTAGACCATATTGTTTACAGTATGAAAAACGAAATGCATTACGGCGCACGAGATTTATAAACCAGAAAAGCACCAGAAGCAAATTAAAATTTAACTGGTAACAACGATATAGCGAAGTCAAGAATTATTCAGGGCCGACGGCTTTTCTTCGTTTAATTTCCCAACGCGAAACTACGTAAGCCCGTTTCTGGAGACGCGTCGGACGGCGACCGAGCGATGGCGCGAAAAGTATTTGGGCTCGAGGAAGATGAAGCGTGCGACGCGCGTTCTCGCGATGTCTCGTGATCGGGACACGCGTCGATCGGACGATTATGTCGGCGGTTTCGCAACCAGCCACGGCAAGCAACGGACAGACGTAAGTGGAAGCGCTACTGCATAGAGACACGTATGATTATTGGATTAGGCGAACGATTCTCAAGTAAGTACTTGAGACGATGTGCAGCGGGTATCGTCCAGTTGCGCGACAAGTCGACGGATTACGTGCTCCAAGGTGTGCCCTCTACTGGTCCGTCAAAGCAGCGTTGTTCTTGGGGGGGTGCAAACACTTCGAGTGACGTATTATTCATGGTACACTGTTGGCGTATCGTCATTCTAACCCAGTCACCGTTTGCTCGCCGATTATCGGACGAAAAACACACACCGGGCTCCACTGTCGTCCCCTTTGAACACCTTCCAGCGAACGACCCATCGAACGCAACACCCTTTAGAGGTGTCCAACTACCCCCCGCGATAAAAGCTCATTGGCAGACGTGCCACGAATCGATGCAACGTCGAACGCAACGAAACCGGATGACTGATGGCGCTTCGAGAAACAGAGAAGCTGAGCGGCGTCGCTCGAGAGAGACAGAGAGAGAGAGAGAGTCGAAGATGAAGCGTCGATGGAACAGTGAAAAGCGTCGAGGTCGAAGATCATAGGATGCCCGACGAGGCTAGCTCGCAAAGGTCGTCGCCGTCCCGGCAAGGTCGATCGGTCTGAAGGCGATCACGATCCACCGAGCACGAGCACGGGAAATGATCGACGCCGTGGAGAAGCTTAGGATGAATCGAAAGTGAGAGGTGGTTTGTTGCTTCGATGATCGACGGGGGAGAGAAAGCCGAGAAGAATTAGCTGTGTGTAGGTACTTCCTCGATCGTGACGTGATAACGGGAGATGATTACCATAGAAAAAAAAACAGAGAGAGAGTGATAGATAGATAGAGAGAGAACGATCGACAACGTGGACAGACAAAGAGAAACGAGCTGCCAGGGTGAACACGCAAACACAGAGAGATACAAAAGGAGGCAGAAGAGGGGGACGAGTTAGCAGTACAGATGAGAATAGGGTGTTGAACAGGCAGACAGAAGTTTGGACCCCGCAGCAGTCCCGATTGCGCGGTAGATCGTCCCTGCCCGTACAAGATCAGTAGATTTTACTGTTCGTCGGGTTGATTGACCTCCAAGGTTTTACCGAACTGGCCACGACACGGTCACGCGACCGTGTTGGTGGCGTCCAGGCCGCCGCCACTTGTCGCTCCGCCAGCTGAAGAGGGTTCGGTGGTCGTCGAGCCACTCTCCTCGTCCTCGTCTGGCGGGTAGGTCGGCAACGATATCGAGACCTTAGAACCGTTCGCGCTGGTCGACTTGAAGTCGTCATCGTCATCCTCGTCATCGCCGAAGGGCGAGGCGGCGGTGGCCGTCGCCCCGTCGCTCGACGAGCCTCCGTTACTACCAGGCTGATTATTCCCGAGGAAATTGCGCAGCAAGCTAGGCCCGAGCACTCGGATGATCTCCGCGACTATCGCGTTCACCTTTTGTTCGACCATCTAGAAAACAAGAGCTCTTAGCTGGCCGGTTCCGCCGAGCCTCGCCCGGAAGAGACTCCTCCCTCGCTCTTCTCATATTCCAAGGGCTACGCGAGGACACGGTGACGGAGCCGGGTGTTATTTCGTGGCTCCCCATTCGACTCTACCGTTTTCCGAACGGGTTTTCTGTCCGCTCGACCAATCGCGCCGTCCAAGTGCTCCGCGGCACCGTATCTCGAGCATCGAGTTCACGTCCCAGGGATTGTTCGAGCTCGATGACGGTCGCTAGCCTTCGGAGTGGTCGGGAAGGTTACACGAAATCGGTGTCGAGGTGCGCTTTCGAATTCGTGGGCGGATTCGTCGCCGAACTAGTGGCTGGTACGGTCTCCGTGGCCGGAGGGAGATGTTCCGATAGTGTTCCGAGGAAGGACGGTCCACGCGATGCTTTCCGATTGATTCGAGACTGTGTATCTTGGCTCGATCGCGAGACTCGCCTGTCCACGAAATAGTAATTGCTTAAATAAGCAGTTTCACAATCGAGAGACAGAGCGGACGTTAAACGAGGAAAACACCGCGTGAATTGTAAATCGAATGTGCAACTTTCTTTATAGGAATGCCGAGTCAACGTGGACAGTTTCTCAACAACATCGAATCGTAATTCTACACTTTGTGCATCTACTTTGGGCTTCGTCATCCCATCTTGAGGTACGAAGCATTCGCCGCAATCAAGTCTATCTATCTGCTGGTAACAAAATTTCTCAACCGAGATCAACAGACTTCTTTCAATTATCTGGCAATATCGGAGCTAAGGATCGAAATTTCTCCACGTTTCCCTCCTACGGCACAATCTCGAGAAGGTCCAAGATCCCCCTCTGGGGTAGTCGAGTCTGCCACTGGATTTCGAATGGTAAAAGGGTTCTAGGGGCAAAGATTGAATGGTCCTGGCCGTCTGCAGGATTTCACTGCGTTTCTGTTCAGCAGTGGCTCACCTGAGAAACTTCGGGGAAGAGTTCACGCAGGATACCGATCGTCCTTTTGCTCCTGAGGGCGGCCTCGTCGTCGGCCTCGACCATCATCAGTCGATCGAGTGCCTGAAAAAAGTTGTCCCTTTGTGCCTACAAAAGTGCTAACAATTTCCACGGCGATCGCTGTCGATCTCTCGCCTCCTAGCCAGTGGCCTCGCTAGATCTATCGCCACAAATAAGGAAGCGCACGGGCCTGCAATTTGTCCGTTTATCGGGAAGCCCGTTGAAAGTATCTGAGAGCGTTAGGCTAATGTCGTTGCGCAACGATACTCGCGACAGATGGTAGGAGGGGCATTACCTCGAAAGGATCTCGTCTCGCGTTTACCGTCCCCTAAACAGTGATTTTTCAAATTACGCGAGATCGCTGGCTGTTTAACGACAAGCGCAGGCCAATAAAGAATAATCTCGCGGAAGAACGGAACTGCGAGGTTACGTAGAACAATAACTCGTACGGTATTGCAGAGTTAAACGAGGCGATTGCGTACGTCTGTAGTAGCGGCGAATTAGTGCCGCTACAATTTCCCATCGCAATAAAGAGGCTTCCATGTAAACACACGCGCGATCGACTAATAATTGAAATGGGGCAATTAAGAACGCCAACAAGAGTGAGCCAGCTATTACGTTTCGCAAGTATGCGGCCAAACTGAATAACAGATATAAATTAATCGAGCCGTCTTGGCACTCGGACGGTCGTCGGGACTGAGAAGTTGCTCAACCTGGTTACCATGGTTCACTTTCCCCGAAGCGCCGCTCACACTCGAACAGCTGTTACGATACTCGCTCCCGCGTGTTACATTTGCGTTCACGATCATTTTCCTCGAGCATCGCCGCTTGCGATGTTCATCTTGCGATTTCGCGCCGCTTTCAAATGGAGCAGATCGATCGCTCTCGATTCACCAGTAATAAGCGATCTCTACAGAGGAATCAGGAAACGTTTCTACGTAGCTCTAAGGATCAGCTGCACCGCGCGGCCTCTTTCTCCACATTCTCCGCCGGAATCAAGCGAGCCCATCGTTAATTGCAAAGAATTCGCGATCCTTCACGGGCCGCAGCGTCGCTAGGCTGGAGTCTCGCCTCACCGCGCATTCGAGGCTCCGAAATCAGGTGGCGCCCGAGAACACCGCGAGCTGAAACGATCCAAAATCCTTCGTCCAACCATCGCGACACTGTCACGAGTGACGAATCACGCGCAAAGGGATCATTATCGACTTTATCCCCGATTAATTGAAACACGAAAATGGATAAAGAGAAGAGGCTCGGAGGAAAGACGTTTGGGAGCCACTGTCGAGCACGGTGCCTCGAGAATCACAGATCAGAGAGAGAGGCTGAAACACGCGTGCACGTGAACCGCGCGTACGCTTACGCACCGCGCTTTCCCATTGGGCATCGATCGAGCGAAGAAAGTGTCCGGCGTAAGTCTGCAAGTGTTCGCGGCCAGTGAAAGTGTCGGGCCGAAGAAGAGAGCCGGTCGGACGTCCTGGCTTTTCGTTTCATCGCCCACGAAGTATTTCGACTCGCTAACCTTTCCCTTTAGGAGCCTCGTTCCAGGAACCAGGAAACTTTCGTGCCCGACGCACGAATCTCGAGGGTGACCGTCGCTTTTTTTTGCGCAACGCTCGTCGCGTGGAGCCGTTCGCCAATGAAGTTGTCCCAGAAAATTGGCGACTCGATGCTCGCCCGTTGCTTCGTATTAGACGAAGGAGAATGCAAACGCCTGAGCGCATCAGGGAAGATTTACGATAGCGAGAAAGTTTCCACAAACACCACGTCCGCGCTTCACGAATAACAGCGCTCTTCGTTCGAGGAAACGCGGGATAGTGGAAATATTCCCGAAAGAAACTCCACCCCGAGCTACGCGAATCATTTGGTTAAATCACAGCCGCGCGTGCGCGTTCTTAATCCCCAGTAACACAAAATATTGGTTAATTATTTTTTCCAATATTAAAAAAATATTTTTTTAGCCACACTTTTTAATATGAAAAAAAATTTGAATCTAAATATTATATACACGTGCAGAAAATGTGAAATAAATGTTTAGAAAATATGAACTGAATATTCATGGAATAGGTATAATATTTAGTAAATGTAAAGCAAATATTTAGGAATGTTTTTTTCATAATATAAAATGAATATTTCTTGTATATTCGGAAAACAATATTTGCTTCTTAATCTAAAATAAATATTGTATATATATATATATATATATATATATATATATTTAAATATAAAAAAAAATGAATCTCTTTTTAATATTGGATATTCAATATTTTGTGCTATTAGGGATGTTCGATGTGTGTGCAATTATTCATTCCCGTAGAGTAGCGATGTCAATGTCATTCTCGATGGCGATTGAAATGTATTTACACTGGCGATTACGGTAACCGCGCGAAGGCCAGCTGAATCGAAATCCTGTATAACGATCGATGTTCAGTGGAATTCGGGGAAGTAGCAATCACGCTGGCGGCGAGAGCAAACACTGTCCACAGGGAAGTGGCTGGGATCGTTTGCTCCGCGTCGTTAAATGGAAATCAAACAATCGAGCGGGCGATCGAAGCGTGGTCGATGGATCGATACCGATGGCGGAAGCATAAAAACCGTTCGGCTAAGAATCGCGAGGTTTCTTCTGGCGTGTTTACCCACCGTGGGCTCGCGGCCCTCGTTTAGAGTGAAAGAGGCCCCCGTCGAAAGTGAAACATCATCTCCGATCACCGAATCCACCGACACGGTCCAACGATCGGCTGGAAACCGAGGCGAGAACTTTCGCAACGTCGGACACTCGATGTTCCATCGAGTCGGTTACTCCCGCAATTAAGCGGCCTTGTCACCGTAAAACGGCGAATTTTGTAAAACGGAAACTGAACTTTCTCCCATTCCTGTCGCACACTCCAAAGGAACGGTTGGACAGAACGAATCTCGGTGACCGACTGACACCGAGAAAGCGTTCGTAACACGTGTCTTACGTAATCATCGGATAAAGGATAGGTGACTTAACCTTTATGGCAAGTGGAATGCTTGAGCCCGTCTTCTAAAATGTATTCCAGTCGATTGGAGACAGAATATAATCGAACCGAGCCGGGGAAACCCATGTGCCGCGGTCGACGCACGCGTGCAACCGACTGCTGTCGACCATAACGTAACCCCCTCGCCTCAACAACACGAAATCTACGACAGCAAACGTGCAACTCATTCTGTCTATTCGTTCTCCTTTTCGTCCTGCGCTGGAAATATGCGGCGGGGCAATTCGAAGGATTACGATCGCACCCGGGCCTGGAATGTCAAAATAGCCTCGCGGACTTTTGCATGCGAATTAAACACAAGCCTTGAGCAAAGTCTGCCTGGAGAGAGGACGCTTTTTTTTCGACGAATCGCAGGTTTTTTTGGATGCTTACCTCGGATTGAAGGCGTTCTCCTTCTGGAAGCGGGTACGAGCTGACTAATGCCACGCAGAACGCGGCTGCCAAGACAACAGCGATGGACTTCATATTTGCTCGAGAAGTGTATCTGCAAGAAAGGCAATTCCGTTAATGGGACGTTTTCCATCCTCTCTGCTCTCCCGCGAGAACTTTATCCTTTGCTCGGAGAAAGATTTGGCAGCCCCGGTTCCTCGTCTCTCGTTCAAAACAGAGGATCGTGTACCGTGCTTATTAGAGTCCCTCACGATGGACCGGAAATCGTTGGAATGGATTCTGGAGACAAAGAGCAGGAGGTGAAGGAGCTCCAGTCATCAACGCGGAGAGGGGAGCAACGGCTCTCCTTTCTCGAGCGTGGATACGTTCGAAACTATCACTTTCGACCGAATGAAAGTCGAGAATGCCGTTGGCATCCTCAGCACGAAGATCCTCCAGGAAAGACGCTTTAACGCGCCTCGCGATTGCCTTTATCGCAGGAACGCGACCATCGCCTGACATTTTGCTTCCCTTCGTCCTGCAACTCTGCCAATTACTTTTCGCCCCATTTTTTTTTTCTGCCGCGATTTCTCGAGCCCCTTCCCCGTGCAGGACGTATTAATTTTCATTGCATGGTGCACGGGACGAAATTGAAATTCAAATGCGGCCGCTACTCAATTCAGCGTCCAAACGCGCCGATAATTGCAATAACGAACGGCCAGAGTGCTATTATAGATTCAGTACGCGTGTCTTTTCAGCTGTTGGTGTAACAATGCTCGCCCGAGGTCGAGTGTTAGCCAGTTTCACTGAACTGGGCTCGAATTGTCGTTGGAATAAGAAAATGCAAATTTCCCCACCTTCGTTTCTTGAAATGCATCAATAAAAATTGAATGCTCGCCAGGAGACAAGCTTCGAGCCACAAAACTGTCGTTGCAAGGGATCGCGAGCACGTTCTGCAGGCAACGAACCAACTGTTATATCCAAGAGAGAAAGGGAACAATCGCGACAGCTGCCAAACTTTTCTCCGATCGAGAGAGAAACGGAAATTCGTTGGCGTTTTCGCTGCTCGATGATGACACGAAGCGGAAAATGACGGACACGTGCGATCCACGAGGGCCTGCCGGTGTCACAGTTGGATAGAAAGTATTTTCTTCGAGAGATACAAGAGGCGAAGTAGCACGGCAGTTGGATTTTCTCCACGAGCTCGTCATTCGCGGCGAGTACCCACTTCACGACGATTTTCACTCCGACAATTCTTCCTCCTCGCGATCACTCCGCCGAAGAGGAGCTCTAGGAAGGAGCTCAAAGTGGCTCGATTTGAAAACTGCTACTACGTCGCGTGATACCGAGTGATTTTTCTCGTGAAAATTTCGTTGCCGGGCCGCGAAAATCACGGATAGTTTCCTCACTGATCCACCGTGCCCCGTCACGTGGCCCGTTTCCTGTTCCTCGTGTCACTGAGAACGAGCCCGATCCGCGCCAAGTTCCGCTCGGAGTTCGTCGCTGGTCCATCTAGCAGCTCACCACACACCTTTACGTTATCCGTCACACGGTAAACTGTTCGACTGTCCGATTATAAAGAGGACCCAAAAGGAGCTCTCCGCGCCTCCTGCTCTCTTCGGCTTTTCTGTGACTGTCTGTGTAACGGAGCTTAGTGAGCGGCTTTTATTAGAAGGAGGGGCCTGGCGCCACCTCCACGCTACACTTAAGCCTCCGTCCTCTCTTTTCCTCTTTCTCTGGCTCTCCACCGCGTGATCCTGAAGAGAGGGATCGCTGCGACGATCGCCGATCCGGGCGACGCCGACGAAAGATCCGGCCGTGAAGATGAGCGGAAGCGGCGCGAGAATTCTTCGTTCATCGGTGGTTATCGAGAGGCCTCCAGGGACGATCCACTCGGCCCAAGGCGACGCGCTCCCTTGGGGGATTTCAAAGCTCACTTCCGCGCTACCTGTTTTTCCATCCTCCAGGAAGCTCTACCTCTAAATCTTAGTGTTCTCGAGCATGTTCGATCATTCTCATTGGAGCGTGGAAAGTTTGATTACGCTGCAGTTAACTAATATTTTTCAATTAATTTCTTACCAGCCCGCAAAGATTTGTTTCGTAATGGCGAACGAAACCTTCGGGATTATTTACGAATAAAGCTTGAATGTTTACGTCCGATTAGTGACAGCGGTACGTTCACGCGTCTTTTTACAGGAAGTGAGTGCCCTATTATTATGTCACAAGAACGTGTTACATCGATCCTTCTCATTTCTCATCGTCTTTTCATTTTACTGTATCTGATTAAAAAACTGGTTGATCTCCGTCCCCTCTACGGTGAAGAGATTGAAACCTATATAAACCCCTGGCTGAATTTGTAAAAGTTGATCATTCTTTCTGTAGACATCGTCCGGAACGCATCACTCTTAGCTGTCGCCATTTTGCTTCGTGTGTTTCCGCATCGATTCGCTGTCAGTGGCAAATAATAGCCCCATCGAGAAAGAAACTCTCAGAAAATCGGAGAGACCGTAAGATTCCCCATTCTCTGCGCGCAGTAGATTATGCCCGTCCCTTGTCAGCCACTGAGATCTCGTGTGCTTCCTTCCTATCGTCGACTGTGAATTCCAACTGAGGCACAATAGATTTCTCGGTGCTTAATTAGGCAGGCCCCCGAAAGAAACTTTCCTTCAATTATTCGCCAAGCAGTCCACATCGAATCGCCGCGTAAATCGGATTCATCCCGATAAACCCGCGGACGTGCTTTCTCCGCGGAACGTTTCCAGTCTCGTTCTCTGTCCCACCGACCTTGCTGCGTGTCGCATCCACCGAGAATCCCATTAAGATCCCGGGCAGATCTCGTCGATCTGCATCACGGTACGCTTGCCAAGCGCGCAACTTTCGTTCCAGATTACTGGCCAATTGTTTGCGCGACAGCAGGCACGTTGAACTTCGCTCTAACCATGAAATCTTTGGCACAGTGTTTGCATAAAATCTGTGCATCCATCATCCCTTCATTTGCAGCGATTTTGGGGAATTTTTAATCGAGGACCTTGCAGCAAGAGTGCAGCTCCATCTTTACCAACTTCGAGTAAATTAGAAAATCTGTTCAAAAAATTATTGCTTTGAGTTAACATCGAACGGAGAATACTAATTGAAGAATATATATTTTCACATAATAAGTAGTAGTTATTAAATTGATAAGTTTCTATTTCTATTTTTGGCGAATTTTTCAAATCTGTGACTGACCCTGACTTGCAACAGGGTATTGCAATTATTGCAATCTCGCTGTTCTTCGTTTCGTTCAGAGTTCTCATGTTTTTTAGAAAAATAGGACGTGATACGATGGAATAAATCTTGGGAAATCAGCGTGCATGACACGCGTCGATGATTCTAAACGAAGAAACCGTCACGTTGGAAGGATCCTAAAAAAAAATCATCTCAGAGCATTTGTCTGTCAAAAATTTGTTAACCAAGATTGAAAGTTGTACTGGCGTCGTGGAGTCGTTGCCTAATAAATTGTAGATGAAATTTAATCTATTTAAATACCGTGCCCCACGAGATACACGTTTTAACGTTGATAGAAATAAATCGTGGTGTCCGTTGAAAGTAAAATTGATCAAGATAAGAACGAATTTAGTACCCCCTTAGATGATAATTAGCGGACGTTTCACAACGCTTCGGTAATGTTTCCTCTACGACCGTAGGCGTTGTTTTGTAAGAAATACTTTTTCCCTCGGACAGCCTTTAATGAGCTTTAATTCTGGGAAGAAGCTTTACTACCAACTACCTTGAACTCTTCCGTAAACACATTCTTTAATTTCCTCGCCTTCCTCGACCTCGGGTTTGACGACCCTGGCGAAATTAATCCGGGCCTATTATTTTCTCCGCGGCTAAGTAACAATTCTCGTAATGGCCATATGCAAATCTAACAACCACTCGAGTGCACCGCGTGACGTCGTTCTCTAACAATGACACCGGAGATGAGCTCAGTGTTTATACTTTAGACTTAGACAAAAATGGGGATAAAAGACGCCACCGTGTGCACACAATTCGAATGTAATTCGTTGCCATTGTAAACACTGTCAGCGTCTTGCGTTCCCGCGAATTATAAATGACGTTGGAGTTTGTCCTGTTACGACGTTTCCGCTCATTATTTTCCAGCGAGCCGAGCCACAGAAATCGGAGGAAGAGCGATCATTATTCGGTGACGAAACTGGGAATCTTCCAATCGAGTCACCTATCAATTTGCGACAGGTCGATTTAAAAATAGGACACGGTAACCACGCGCCTCCTCTCTCTAGAAATCCTCCGAGGATCTAGTGGAGGAGAAGCGTCGCCGAGTGCCATTACTTGCCTCGCTTATTCTACGATCGAGGTTACTCGCGTAAAGTTCTTCGAATTACGAGGGGCTACGACCTCCTTTTCGAATAAAATAGTCCTTTAAGCGCAACATTAATAGCTCGTTCGGCTCTTTTTTATTTTTTAACCAAAGTATCCTTGGAGGAACTTTCGACGTTTTGCAACATCTACTTTCATGCACGATTTGATTCCGCTTTCATCGATCTTCTAGCTGGGTAATCTATCTTGGCGCTCGGCTGCGTTCTTTGCCCGTCGAGCCATCTTCTTGCCGGCATTTTTTTTTAGCAAGAATACCAGCGACAGCGTCGTTGGCCTGTCGCGGTGGCTGGTCGAATTCGATCGATTCTCTCGTGGTTTCGTAAGCGGCCGTGTAAGAAGGTGCGACGAAGAAACATGACAGATCGTAGGAAAGAGTTATGGTCCTCCTTGGAACAATTGCGGATATGAAAAAAGGCACCTTTTCATTGCGCGTGTCGATAAAAAGTGTCCCTCGAAAGATTCAAGGATGCGTGGACTCCTTTATTCCCAATAGCAGCCGATCCTTGGACGTCTAATCGGCAGATTTATGTAAGCCCGTGGCAAGGAAACCCGCGCTCGATCGTTTATTTCTAAACTCATATTATGAAGTGGATACCAGTTGGCCGCGTAACGTTTTCCAGGATCCAGCCTGGAATAGAACGTTCGATGGTTCCGGTACCGGTTATCCGAGGAAACCACCGGCCAAAATAAACGAATACCGATCACTCGATGTACTTTCTCTCTTCTTTGCGTGGACTTTGCCACCGCACAAAGTGTACAAAGTGTACAAAGTTGCGCGTTGCAGGTGACGTACGATGAATTAGGCGAAGGAAATCACATTCCCCTCGTAACAAGATTCCGTCCTTTCATTCTCGAGGATTTCTTCACCCAGTATAGCTTTCATCGGCATCAGGGTTCGATCTAGGAGGGCGCAAGCAGGGCAAATGCCCGGAGCTGCAAATTTGGGGACGGCAAAATTTGGTAATTGGTAATTTATGAATATTAAATTTTTTTATAAGACAGAAGGATTTTGTTATTCAACAAATACCTAGAAAGAATTTCACTCACTGTCAAAAATTATATTTTAAAATAATTATATATAATTAAATACAATTGGCGGCAAAAGTCATCTGATTGGGATGAGTGTAACGCTGCATAAGGTAGCACCGATCTTCTTCCGTTTAGTCTGAAATTTCTAATACACTCTTCAAGGTCGTGCGTCTTCCACGCCCCCGTGGAAATGCGTGCAGCGATCGGTAGCTCTCGATAAGCGGTTAATGTTCTATCAGATAAGGGACGAGCGTTTCGAATCGGCGTGCACCGAAGGAGGGTTCGAAGGTGAAACGACCAGGAAAGAGAGGAGTTCGTCGTTTCTATTCCGGAGGCCCGCGAGCGGGCCAAGGCTTTCCGCTGATATTCTTACAAAACTAGGTTGAGTCATTTTTGTTCATATTTCTGTGTAGTGGGGCCGCTTTCGACGGTGACGCTAGATCTACGTTGCTAAATCTCTTATGTTCGCGATTGTATGTTAATCCGGGATACGTTCTCGATGCCTCGGCGAAATTTATGTATGGGATGACGAAAGATGCTCGTGCAATATGCGTGCAAATAAAACATTGCATGTTTAATTCGGTGATCTCGAGCCGAATCTTCATTCGCCTGCCCCTCTCCCATTCGGGAGTTCGATTCATGAATCGCGGAGGTGGAAGACAGAAGTTGCAAAGTAGAGATGGAAGCTCGCGACTGGGGGTTGCCAATTACGCATTGAAAGTTTGCACGGTATCTCTAATAAACCTCGTTCTTAAAAAGGACATAACGTGACGCAAGATTCGTCAGGCCCCTGCCTTTATTACACTGCTCATCAGACAGTGACAGGCGCCATTAACGAGGCTTATAAACGTTCGCCTGAATACCGCGCGGGAAAATGAAAATATTTATGGCGGTCATTAACTGGACACTTGAATAACAATGAGTAACCGCGGGTCCGCGGCACGCGCGACGGCGTTACAAGCTTCTAGGAACTCGGGCACGCAGCTCGTTACATAAAACTAATATTTACAGCATCCAATTGCGCGCGTTTCGCGTTACAGTTTCGACACCGATCCTTCTCAGGCCGATACGGAAAATGAATCGACACTTCTCCGTGCCGTTACGTCGCGAGCCCGATGCTGGTTCCTCGATGGAAATATCGTAGCCATTAAGGAATCGACGAGAAAGGAACACGACGAGAGTTACATCATTAAAATCATCTGAGCCTCACCTTGCGAGCAGTTATTCTCTATAAAAAAAAGTATCCTCTCTCTTCGCGCCAAGCTCCCAAAACTTTCTTCTTCAGCTTCCGCGGACCTGGCACTGCTCCTTTAAAAAATCATAACGCTTTCTCGTCGCCTTCGAGCCGAGAAGGCCCTTTCGCAGGAGAAAGTGTCACGTGACCCAGCTTCTATCCTTGCAACCGGTCCTGGCGAACAATAACGCTCCACCCAGGTGCGTTCACCGATGATTCGCGCTTTGGTCCCCCCCGCAGGACGATTCCACTCCCTTCGATAGCTAATTTCCGGGGCAGCTGGTTCATGCAGGAATTTGCACGTGGCTAAGAGGGAAACAAAGATATGGGATTCGCGTGCACCGAAAGGGAGTAAACGAAGCCGTGGTTAAGTGGACCAGTTAGAAAAGAAATTTCCGCGAAACGCTCTTGCTCATAGAATTCCCAGTCCCAGCGTCCGTCGACGTCTGTCTTCCTGGTCAACGCGAATAACGCGGTTACCTCATTGGCCTTAGTCATGCAAATACTGGCCCTCGCCGCGGCGAGTAGTCAAAGGATCTGCACGGACGAAGGAGCCCGAGGGAAGCTGCGCTAATTTGCACGAGCACACCGGAACGGGTGTCTCAATTAATCACGGGAATGAATGACAGTAGGTTTCTCCATTGATTTATAATTTCCTCGGCGCGACAATACCGAGCTCTATGACAATTGAGACACTCGCGAGAGGGGTTCGAACACTTTAAGCAGAGAAACTCCAGCAGACTCGCGCTATGGCTAGGCGGTTTCAAGAGAGAAGAAAAGGAAAATGCTCGACGCGTGTAAAGCTCCATTTTCACCACCACTAATGGCGACGCTAATCGGCGTACAATTAAGCTAAGGCAGGAATTCGGAAAAAGGCGAAATGGCGGTGGTAACGAGGATATTTCTGTCGGTCTTTCCGCAAGGTTTAATAGCAATTATTAGTTTCGCAACGCCGGTTAGGCTGACCGTTAAAGAATCGTGCATCGATAGACGGAAAGCGGCGGGGAACCGGCGGTGTACCGCGAATGTTGCTAACCTTGCAGCCGCGCTATTTGCATGAAACCGGACGGTTGAACTCGGAACCGTGCCGCTTTTCGCGCGTAATCGTTGCTTGGGCCCGTGCGCGTATTTTTTATTGCGCCGTGTCTCCCGTTATTGGCCACTCGCGTCTGCAAAAGTGAAATCGATCATGGCGCCAGTTTCCCTTCGCGCTACCGTTTCAATGATTCTCCCGTCCATCATCCGCCTGACATGGTAATCATCCGGTCTCCAACCAGAACTTGGCATTTAGAGGAACACATGTTATTGATCTCCGAGTCGTTTAGAATGTAGATTGGTAAGGCGCCTTCAGGAAACATTTATCTTGATCGAAAACGCAACCTGTTACAGCAGGTGGAGGAAATCGTGGAAATACTGTGACGCATGAGAGTCGACGCGCGTTTTAATTACGGACTTGCGGCATTGTGCAGCGGATCGCGAAGCACGGTGCAGGATCGACGATACATAGATCCTTGGCGATCGATCGCGATTTTACCGACAACCGGGGAACCGGTCGCTCGAGACCTCGATTATCCTTGCTTTCGTGCACGATCGCCAGACGGAGGCACCACCGTTCGCTTTTTGCTGATAACGGCTCTTAATTGACCTACCGTTAATCGGGAGACATCGAGCACCGTTTCGAGTTAGGTACTGCAAATTGCAAGATTTACCCATGGAATGGCGGGGAGACGCGAGTCATGTTGATCGAGGGGACTGAGGAATTGCGCAAGGAACTCGCGAATTAATTGCTATCAGGATTACGCAAGGATAATTTTACGCGACTTGTTTCCCCTTTCTGGATTTTTTTCAGAATATTAAAGATCTATGCGGATCGATGACCCGTGGAGCAGCTGTCCCGGTGTCGATCTGATTTCGAATGAGAAGTGGACTCTGCATGGACTGACCAGTGTGCTGATATGTTTAATAAACCAGTCTTTCCTTCGTCTGTGCGGAGACTTTGTTGGATTTCCGTGGCAACATGCTCGGAGTTTTTCCTCTTGTATTGCTTACACGATGCATTCATGCGACATGCCTCCTTACTTTCACAATCTCCGCAGGTATTTAAAAAAATTATAATACACGACTTAACAGTGCAAGTTACGGTGGAACGAAATATAGGGCCATTATTTTTTTTTTATTCTTCATGACTTCTAATAGTTGGCAAAAGTTGACTTTTATAATAGTATTTAAGCTGTCAAAATCCGAGCTTCATCAGTAAATGTTTCGAGGTGTAGCAAGTCACTTAAAAATTATTATTTTTATTGATCTTATGAATTTTATTTTATCAGACGATAGCACTTCTTTTTTTTTTTAAGAATCTTACCTGTTAGATTTCCTAGCCGTGTATCCTACCTGAGTGCTATCCAACAACCGAAGAAACCTGCTACGATGAAGGAGTGACGATTTATTATTGTATAGGCAAATGAAAACGCAAATGTTTAAACTGAGCGGCCTGTTGCTCTTTTTGGACGCGTGAGAGACGAGTAGGTACGCTAGAGGTTTGGACAGTGAGCGTGTTAAGACTATAAAACAATTACCACATATGAAACTTTAAAAACATGTTTAAAAGATCAAAAAGATGCCTAAAATACTTCAAGCTTCTTGCGGCACCTCAATTGTTTTTCCACAGAATCTATCTTTTGCGGGCTTAATCTGAATCACTAAAGGTAAGCTTTTCTCGCTATTAGAAAACAGTCACACAGCTTTGATTTTTTCGTTCCACCCTAGTGCAAGCTAAGTGCTATAGAGTGACGATCATCATCGATCGCTTTTACCATTCTATAATTAATTGGTACTCTGATAAACGTATCCTGTTGATAGACCATTCAATTCTCTCCCACACTTTCCCGTTTCCCTCCCACGATAAAATATAATCGCAGGTGTGCAGTTACCACTGCATTGCATTGTTTAATCGTAACTAATGGGAATCAGCTGCTCCATCGAAAGTAAGCGCGTTCTATATTGCACGAGAGACTGGAGCTATTGTGTTCAAAGATGTCCCTTGAAGCAGCGCTAACGCTCGATTAAGTGACGACCACGTTAGTGACGTCGCGAAACGATGCACAGAGGCAAACGTCCTCGTAGGGTCCGATGCAGGTTGCCTATTCGAGCAATAGAAAGTTCGTCAGCGTGGTGCGTTGCAGCCTTTTCTCTCCGACCTGCGGCGTGCCCGGTGAAGCGTCTCAACGACGTTAAAAAATATATTTATCAGAGGCTAACTGGATGATTTCGCGATCGTGAAAGCCAGCTAATCGCCGTTGTCGTTACATCGTTACAACGTCGTTCGCTTGTGTACAGTACGAAATAGGAAGGACACGACGTTGTTATTACTGTTTACGATAATCGCACGTTCCCTCTGAATCACCTGACTCACCCTTTCTCTTGCCCGATCGAGCACCTCGTCTCCCGAATGACTCACGCACGCGAATTTTCGAGAGGAAGTCCGTTTAATCATGCCTTTCTGACCGATTTCGCGGGCTTCCATAACGCCGCCTAAACGAAAAAGTGAAAGGCCCCCCGGCTTCTTGGCACTTTGCACGAAATGACAGAAGAGAAACACGCGAAATTCGAGATGGAAACCACGGGGTTCGCAGGGTCCTCCGCGAGGAGGAGAGGAAGGGTCTCACCTGTTTCCTGGACCTCGATTCCAAGTCGAATTTCTGGTCCCGTCACTCGCAATATGTCGACTCTGTCGATCCAACCATCGACATTCTCCTCGATTTCCATGTCTTTTTATAATTTTGTAGCTTTCCCACACCGCGTTATCCGTGCTCTCAGCTTGATTAACTTTGCATCGGATCGATCAGGATGCAGGAAGTTGCAAAACAGCTGCTTATCTCGTTCAGACACTTATTGGTCGTAAAGATGTATTTTTCGAAAACCCAGTTTATGGCTTGAGAGACGTAAGGATAACGGAAAGCATTGATGGACTCTGCGAGACGAACGCGGGTTAACCAGCGGCGAGCAGGAAAAGTAACCGAGAGTCGCGGAACGCTGTGTCTCATAAATTCCTCCGCTACCTAATACGGATCTAAGAATATTTAATTCATGAGGAAATATCATACAGCTGGCTGCAGAGAGAAATATCAAGTACTTCGTGCCTCGTCAAGAATTCCAATGAAGTATCAGCGCAAGGATGTGTGCTCGAGATCCCCTAAAAAAAAAAGTAGCCGTAAATCGTCGATCTCGTATGGAGATTCATGAAACCCGGACTGGTTGTCCTTGTAAAGAAGATTCCCTTCGTTGAGCAGCGCACCTTCCTTCATCAAGCACGATAACATTTCCTACCTCTCCGTGTCTCCTTGTTTCATCGAATCGTGGTCAACTTATGCAAATTGCGTAACTATCTCGCGAGCTACGAAAGTACCCACTTCAGTCCACAAACTCTTCGACTCACTTTCAAGAGAATCTTAAATCACATAGAACACGTCCAACATCGTGTCATTCATTTCTCATCGAGTACAGATTTAATTTCGAAGCATCCCCCACGTAAAAACCCTTCAGCCCTTAATCATTCCCGCGGCTGACTATCAAATACATTCGCTGGTGGGTTCAACAACTAGCAGAGCGTCGATCAATGAACGCTCGCGGCTGCTGGAGGAACGAAGCGCGCCCGGCCGGTGCGAATTACCGCGTCATGCGTCCGCCGTGCCGTAACGCCTATTGCACGAGCAAGAATGGACCCGGCTCCGTTTCTCTCGAGCGGCGTTCGTTGAACAGAGATCGGTGGGATCGCCAGTCGCGCCGTGGTAATTGAAATTCTATCGGGTAACGCGACCTTGAAAGGATCTGTACCATAAAAGGTGCTCGACCGGCATCCAGCGCGATCGTTATGGCGCGATAAAGCCGCTTGAGGCTGGTCAGTAAACCGATCTAACGGCGCCCGTTGTAAAGCGGTTGGAGACCGCCGACAGCTTGCGCAACCTGTTCGGCCGAGGATGATCCACGGAGATACCGCGATCGAAACCTCCGACCCGTTTCTTCGCTCTGGCTATCGACTAATCCCGAGATCTCGGATTCTCACGAGCCGTTTGCGTAATCACTTAGCATCCAGCTGTCCAGCCGCCTCTTTCTTATATTTCGCGGGGCAAAGCAGTTTTATGTGCGCGGTGAAATGTGCTAATGACTCGGATGGTTTTCGCGGCGAGCAGGAGGTAGATGCAACGGCTTCGTTATTGATAGCAGAGATGGTAGTAAGCGATACCGCTTTAGACATCAATGAGACCGAGTCGAAATGAAGTTGCTCGCAGTGGCTCGAGGGAGTATCGAGTGCAACTCAAGCGAGACGGCTAATTTGACTCCGCACGGCGCGCATAATTGACTTAATAAACACCGGCGAACCAGCGTGGTAACTTTCATCGGCGTGGGAGCGCGCTAAACTTGTCCTTGCTTTGTTCCTTACTGGAAACGGTGAATGATCGTAGCGGGAGATCGTTCAACGAGCGCATTGTTAACGGGCTTGAAATGTCAAGAGCGCGATCACGGTCGCCGGAAAGGGTTTGCCTTACTCGAATCGTCTGTTTCTCCTTAAGCATCGCCGGTAGAAGCACTCGGGCTGTCGCGAAGCAACGCGGAAACCGCGACGACTAGCTTGCGACTAAATCGATACCCGAGACTAAGGAATCCAAAAGGAAAGCGATTATATCGCAACATTATTTCACTTCCTCCTGCAACCGGGATTTTCCACCATCAACGATATCCAGGGTAATGAAAGGCTGACCAGCTGCGCGTAGAAAGTAGCGATTCTCGCGTTGCTCCTGCTTGCACCGGCTTCACCATCGTCGCGGCGGCCGATTAGTAAATCGGGGGAGCGATTGCATCGTCGATGACGGTTGCCCCGGGATCGTTTCCACATACTTCCCAGATCAGGCCATCCCCCGCGTTTCGAAAGCCTGTCGTCAGTCGCGTTTCGCGTGCGCCCACGAGCAATTACCGCAGTTGCGCCCACCCCTCCCCGCGAGCGCAACGACGGAAGTGAGTTCGTTCCGTGCACTGTCATTAGGAATGCCAATATCCCGATCGTCACGGAGACCGTATGGAAAAGTGCACGCTTCCACGATCAGGAAAGAAAGGGGCGATCGATTCGCCGTCCGCCTATAAAACGACCATTTTCCCGACGCATCACTTCAGTTTCCCTATCGTGACTCCGCGGTCAGTTTTCCCTTTTGTCTTTTTCAGTCTCCGTTACGACCACTCGACTGTCCGCCGCGTCGACATGGGGAGCACGCGACGGGAATCTTGAACCGTCGATTTTCGGGGGGACACCCAGTGATCGGCAAACCGCGTGCATGGTGCGTTGGTCGTGGAAATGACGTCAGCGTGTCGGGTTTCGTTGTACGAATTCGCGTGGACGTTGAACGATTGAGAATCAGTGCCTGTACTTTCCTTGCCGTTGAAAGCGAATTCCTGCGATTTTTTTAAAGGGGAGAGGGGCATTCAGAATGTTTTTTCTACCGCGGAGAAGAGCGCCGAGGTACTATCCACTGCTCGCGCTCCTTGCGACGCACCTGGCGATTTCAATGGCAGCGCCTCCGTCGAAGCGCTCTCCAGAGGAAGCTTCGGGCGGATTCTCCAACGTGCCGAAGATCTTGGAGATCCAGTTGCCGTTGAAGATCGCGTCGAAGGACGATCTGGTGGCGTGGGCTAAGTACGTGATGGGCCTGATGGCGTCTAAGATCAACATCACGCTCACCACGGTGAAGGAATCGGCGCCAAAGATTTCTGGCAACATCAGGAACCCAGAAACCGTCGGGCAAGCGCAGAATAGCAAGGCCTCTGTGTTCAGGAGCATGGACGGCGTCAGGCAGCCGGGTAACATGCGGACCTTCGCGATCTCGAAAAACTTCGAGAACGCGAGGTACGCGGAGAACGTTCGAAATCTCAGCATCGGGAGGAACTACGAGCGTGCTCAGAACCCTGGCACCGTCCGACCATCGGGAAATAATCGGCACTCGGAGAATCTCCGGTTCCCCCAGAGATACACGAATCTCCCTTTGCCGAAGGAGATACTGATCGCCACTACGAACACACCAACGCTGAGGACCAGTGGCCTGACCACGAATAGCCTGCTGGATAATCGACAGCTCCACTCGAGCTTTGCAAACTTGGGGAGCCTGCAGACCACCGTTCAGAGCCCCCTGGCGATAACGGCGAACATCAACATCCCCCGACCAAGAATCAAGGAGCAGGAGTTTAAGAACACCTTCGATGTACCGAGCTCCTTCAAGCTGAACAACCAACGACTGTTCGTCCCTCCGATCCCCGATTTCGGGCCTGTCCCGAACCTAAATAACGATATCTTTCGGAACGCGAACACGATCTCGACTCCCTCGAGGGCTTACCTACCAGTCACGACCGTGGACAGCCTGAAATTTCCAACTGACCCGTTCGCCACGAGGTACTTCTTCGACGGGGTCGAGAGGAACCTCTCGGGGAACCTGGGCGTGCTGCCGCACGACGTCACGTTCACCACGCACAGGCCGTTGACGTTCAACGACGAGATCCCGCTGCCCGTGAAGAGCGTCGATCTGGCGAGCCACGGGAACTCCACGGGCCCGTTGACGCCGCTGTTTAAGCTCCCCTTCGAAGCAGTGATCACGATCACGCGGGAGAATCCCGGCGGGGCGGTGACAGAGAGGACGGAGAAGGACAAGTACTACGCGGCGCCGACCAGGAATCCGCTGGTCGAGTTTCCGCCGTACTTCGACACGAATTTCACCGTGACGAACGAGTCGGGCCAGATCAACGTGGTGTTCGATGACGGCAGCCAAGTGACGGAGGCTGTGGGCGATACGAGAAAGGGGAACAGGAAGAATCAGGAGAAGAAGAAGGACAGCTCTAGCAAGCAGCGCTCGAAGAAGCAGAAGACCGCCACCCAGAAGACCGCCACCAAGAAGCCCTCGCCGATTTCACAGTTTTTGAAGATGTTCACTGCTCTGAGGAGGAACAGTAGCCTGGCCATGGACCTCACACCTCCTCCGCTCATGCCTCAAACCTTCCAAACACCTTTCAGGACTCAAGTTTCCACCGTGAGGCCGGTAAGTTCCCTTGCAGGGAGGATCCGAGGAAAAGTAGGCTGGGGCAGAGGCAGAGATCAGCAAATTGCACGGCGATTATAGCGGAGAAAGGAACGCACGCGTCAAACTGGCGTGCAGGGGGAAAAAAGAGTCGAACGGAAACTGCGATTTAAGCTAATTAAAGTGGTGAAAGGCGCACGTAAACGGGTGCGATTAAAAGCAATTGACACGTTTGCTTAGCGCGAGCCCCGTTTCTCTGCTGCTTGAACTCTTCCCTTTGAAAAAAAAAAAAAAAACGCGTGTCGAGTAGCAGCGAATAAATTATCGCGGCCCAGATATATTTCAGCGAATAGGACGAGGATGTCGCAACATCGAAGTGGCGTCGTTCGCGCGACAATTACTCCAGCCATAACCCAATCTGCCAACGAACAAAAGCGAAATATCGGTGATCTTTTGGAGCTCCCACTCCGTTCGTCGGCCACGTAAACCGATAAAACTGAAAGCGCGCGTTGCGTAATAGAGCTCACTGAACTGTCGAACTCGCATGCACCTAGAAGGATCATCGGATCCAGGGTTCGAGGAACGATCTGACACACGTTCATTAATTATGCATACCGTATCCTCCATCTAAATCGTGGATCCATCGACGTCCCGTTATTTACGCAATCTTCGACCCACGGCACGAAAGAATATACTACCTCCCTGTTTTCGGGTCCGCTGGATCGGCAAGGGTTACGTAAGTCGCGTGTGGCCAGCGAAAGAGGAGCGACACGGTTTCTTCGGCGCTTATCAAAGCGTGATAAATTACCCGAGAAACGCGAGTACCATTATCGTCATTTGCGTCGGTAGCTGCCATTGTCCGCGGTAGATCGAACGCGATCGTTCCGTTCGCGTGGCACGGCGCACGGTTATTGCCGGTTGCTCGATCGATCGAGTTGAACCGCGAGGGAAACTTTATTCACGTCGATTCGTTGTATTTCAGTCGTCGTTCAGGCAAGGAAGACGTAACGAGACGTCTCAGAAGCAAGAGTTCGAGGTACGTTCGCTTTCCTTCATCTTTCCAGGGGGTGTTCGTGGGCCGCCATATTGGTTTATTAGGGGAGACTCGAATTTATAGGACGACGATGACGAGGACAATGACAACGGCAGCGAGAACGATAGCGCAGAGAACGACAGCGGCGAGAATGACAGTGGCGGCGACGATGATGTGGAGAGTAACGAGGGTGGGAACAATAAGGCCTCGGACGAGAGCTCCTCCAGCGAGAGCGATTCGGATTACGACGACGACGACGACGACGAGGGCGAGGGTGGCTCCATTAAATCTATAATCGGCTTGCTTCAACTAGTCGGGCCGATCTTGGAGGATCTCAGTGACGTAAGAATGTCGCGATGCAACGCTCGAAAATACAAGCTCGCGTAATCTCCTCCCTCGGTTCGAATGAAAACGGCTGGTTTTTCTCTTAGCCTGAGTCCGACACCGACATCGCCGAGGTGATCGAGGCAGCTATACCGATTCTCCAAGATCTCTCAGAGGTAGATCTTTACCTGTTACCGAACGGTTCAGATGAACGCGAGCACGAGAAATTGTTCGTGAAGGGAAATCATTCGTACTTTTAGGGGGACGGAGAGACGGAGGGGCTCGACATCCCTGGAATTTTGGTACCGGTCCTGCTGCAATTGAGCGGAGTGAGTTGCCAAGTTTCTTCGGGAATTCCTTGAAGTGAAAGTTTTGGTTTCGTTAGTAAGAAGGCGGGGGTAGATTGAGCGATAAGTGGAGCACCGGAGAAAGGTAAAGGTAGAATAAGAGAGAGCAAGGAGATCTGTTTCAGGGTCCCGATGGGCAGAGAGATTCGGCCGCGATTTTGAGACCCATTCTCCAGTTGTCCGCGCCATTAATCGGGCCCCTCGTCGGTCCCCTCGTCGTTCCACTGAGCCAACAAAGCAGCCAGGTAAATATACATCCTCTGCTCGGCGGTGCCATTTTATATTTAATATAGAAGGGGATCACGGATAATTTCAGCCTCCAGGATCTGGTGGATCGAATGCTAAAGATTTGATACAGAGCATAAGCACTCCTCTGAGCCAGGTGATTCTTATCATTCGCATTATTAAAAACTACCGCCACGCCGAATTTAATTGCCATTGTCTCTCTTACTTTCAGACGACTGGGCCTGGGAAGATGTCAATGCTGTCGAAGCTGGTCGCTGGAGTTGTCTCTAGTCTTAGCAAAGTACGCATCGATCTCTCTGTTAACGAACAGTTGTTCTTTCCTAATAAATTGACCGTTTCACCATTAAACCAGTGTCGTGTATCATCTACCATTGCTTCAGAGCTCTGCCTTTCATTTGACAAATTATCTCATCGCACGGGAGTCCGTCGAAAGTTCCACGAGGGCTTCGCGTAGCCAATTTCTGAGAAACAATTCTTCAGTAGTACAGCCAGTATCAAGTCAGCCACTGTACGCGCGAAGCCCTCTGCCTTCCAAGCACTCTCTTTAACCATCCTCGCTCTTGGACATGTTTCAGAGCTCGAACACATACGGCAAAGGTAAATCGGATATAACCAGCCTCGTGAAAGCAGTGGTCGCAGGATCCGTCGCTGGGACTAGCGCGGGTTCCAGCGGTGGAAAGGATTCCTACGCAGCCCCTACGAGCTACGGTAATGACCACGGTGGCGGTGGTGGAGGAGGTGATTCTTACTATAGCGTGAGTACTTCTCCCTCCATTCAATATACTCTTCTTTCTCTTCTCTCTCTCTCTCTCTCTCTCTCTCTCTCTCTCTCTCTCTCTCTCTTCTTTTCGCACTTACTCGACTGAATAATCGAAGGCACCCGTTCCTAGTATCGAAAGGAAAGAGTCACCATCTATCTCTCTCTGTTACACTATACTTATCAACTTTCCAGCCTGGCGCCACATCCACGGAAACTGCTAACCCACTCCTCCTGCTTGGCTCTTCGATCAAAGAAATTTTTAACGCGATACTAAAGGTGGTGGCCTCTCTAGTAAGCGCCTTTTCGAGTTTCTTGGGCGCCTCCGCGAGCAGTTCCGTTGAACAGCCGTCACCTGCTTACGGTCCATCAACTCCCTCCTATGGGGCGCCATCCCCTTACATGGTTCCTCCTCGCCAGTCCGGTACTGGGACCACGCGTGCACCGCCACGGCGGCTTCAAACATTGAATGGCAACCGATAAGATACGCCTGTCTATCGAAGCTGTTGCCCTTCCGTCGAGATACGCAATTTGCGTTAGGGGGCTTCACTAGGATGTTGATCGAGTCTCGAGCAGTAAGCTTCGCGCTGGCTGGCTTTCAGATCCTCCCCGAGGTCCCCAGCGTTGGAAAAGTTTAAAGCCACCCCCTCGAAGGGTGCTCGCGCGTCGCGGGTTCGCTAGTAACGTCCGCTTGCCTCGTTCCTTTGACAGAGTGCGACAGGCTACTTTTTCTTTGTACAAACGTAATTTATGAGTAATAAAGATCTACGTTGCCCTGTGTGCCTTTTGATTTTGTGTCTAACGTCAACTTGCCCCCCGAGGGGGTTAAGTTGCGTAGAAGATTGTCCACGGATCTTCAGTCGCTGTCGATGGCCTCCTTATCATAGAATAATTGCAACGGTTACCGCACAATCGTTGGTATTACGTGGGCAGCCGGGTAATTATTCATTACGGACGCGTGATAATCCAAGGATGCTGGACACGTCATTGAGCACGCTCACTTTCAATTCGACCTGATTCGAAATAGACCCGTTCCGGCTGATCAAACGTACCTCGCTTTTTCTTCCCGCCCGTGTCTTTTGATCGACGACAAAGCGCTGCGCCGAAACTCCTGCTTACAATCTCGGCTTCGTTACGCCCGCGTACACGGGCCGATCGATTCTCGACATCCGCTGCATTTCCCGATCACCAGCTCGATTTCTTTCACGACCCAGGTGGCGCAATAAACGGATCTCTGGAACGTTGCTATTTTCCGAGAAGATAATCGCGTGCGAGGACTTTGTCGGTTAATCGATACTCGAAACGCAGCTGCGACTCTGCCCGCCAGAGAGACACAACTTCCCTGGTTGTCGCGGATTGTTTCGTCCAGTTACGTGTTCTTACCGGTAGCGATACCATATTCGATAATTAAAAAAATTCGGTTGTCGCGAAGAAGGCGGTATCCGTTAATTGGTGGAGCGAACCGTGAGATCGTCGACCGATTGCGTAAAAGTTACGCCACGCGTTTATTATTAAGGCACGACACGAGGAATCCTAAGGCGACGTTACATAAGTAGATCATAAAAGATCGTAGGTAGAGAAGCATCAAGTCGATCGGGTTGCTGGATCTTTCACCCGCTGGACCAAAGTGTTTTTTTTTTTTATTTTTTTTTACCTAATCCGTTAGAAATCTATTCCCTGAAACTAGTTAGCTGAGCAGCTGCATAGAATCGAGCATGTTAAATATGTAACATAGAGTGAGATTGATTTTAGCTTCTGAAGAGAAAAATATTCCTTCAGCGATACAGTTTATGGATGCAAAAAAAGCGGACTTTCGAGAACCACCTACTTTCCGCGTCCAGGAACGATCGATCCCAAGCTTTCTACCGCGGAAGTGATCGAGAATCCCTCGTCACTCGGAGATATTCCACGAAATGTTGCAGGACGGGCGAGCCGTAACTGGCCACCCGTGTTCAGGACCACACGAATGTGCGTGACGCGTTGTGGGATCGTTGGATTACGTGATTCGGGGACGGGGATAAAATAAAGTCGGACGTCCCGCCCGCGGACAAGACCGATGCAATTTCACACGTGACGTAACGGTTGTTGTTTCTCCTATAAAGGAGCCGATCGTTCGTTGACAGACTCTCACCGCCTACGGAGCTCGTTAAATTCGATTTAACTGCTTCATCGCGGGCAGGTGGGAACGCGCCGGGGCGTGCAACTCCAAATGGAGATCGCATTTCGTTCTTATCATATCTCAATAACGAGCAATCGTCTTGTGTCTCTTTATCTCGCTACGGAAGAGAGACACCTGCTGTCGAATCGAGATTAAACGAGTCGAGGAATCAAGCACCCACTTCTTACCATTTCTTCAACTACTCTATCCGTTCCTTTCTTCTTCTGACCTCTTACCCTCAATCGAAACTCAAACATTGAACTCTCCACAAGAAATGTGACAGTGCCTGAAATTTCTACCACAGACCACCCAGCGCGAAATTTAACGATCCTCGCAAGTATAATTTATTCTCGATATTTTAGTGGTATAAACAGCGTGGGCGATCAGGTACGTCGATTCGACGGATCGACGCGTATTTCGAAACGTTCCTCGCACACCGGCCTCGTAGCATCAGCCCGTAGGATCGATTAATAGATGCACCTCTCGATTTCACCTCGATTACGTCTAATCCGCGCGGCGCCGTGAATTAAGATCGCGCTGTAAGGCGTTTTTTTTTCTTAATCAATGTCGCTCAGCAGGCGACGCAGACGTCATAAATCGAGGCGGCCCCCGTTACTGGTCAAAAGAATGAGGACTGCTTAAGGGACCGCTTTGTCGTTACACGTTACGCTGACTTTTTTTCCCCGTGGATCGTAGCGATACGAGTTCGTGACACGCATCGCGTTATCGCCAGGTGTTTCACAGTTCTCGTGACCGTTGCACGTTGAATTCATTCAGACACGGCCTATCATCTGTTCCATTTTAATGGCTCAGACCAATCCACCGACAACGGTGTAACTCGACGGTTATGAAAATATCGGGAAGTAGTTTACAACCGGGAAACTTCGATCTTGTAAATTACTTACTAGAGTGGATCTAAAGCATTCTGTTACTGCATTGAATCGCCGAGGCGATGGCCATTACCTCCGGTAACTGCTAATTAAACGCTATTAATTCTGTATCAAACTAACTCTGCGATTGCAATTTGTTTCTACTGAACTCTGTATCGAATGACGTTATAGTTTGCTTTATTCCATTATAATTTCTTCCTCTCAGCACAAGCTGCACCCTCCTCGAATCCTGTTAACGATTCCTTGCTTCTGTGATTGCAAGGTGAAAGCACGTTTCACCATTCGACCTATGAATAACCACGGAAGATCGCGTTCTTTCCGCTCCTTCCTGCCACCCGCCCACGTAAAACGCATTCTGGCCTTACCCGCCTGTACACTTGGCAGTATCGTTATCGAAGCGTGAAAGTCACGGCGGTACCGGCGAATTGTTCGGTAACGCCTTCGTAGCTCGATTTACGGGATCGAGGAACTCCGCTGTCGATCGTCGCATTTCCCCGATTCCATTTCAAGCGTACGTACCTCGCAATCGAGCGTGCGAAATTATCGCGGAAGACGTCGGGAGTAGCCATCGAAACCGCTGAAAAGCTCGCGAGCAATCACATTATACGCATTGTTTTGTTAATGATAGGAAACTACGACGATTAGCTATTATCACGGTACCGTGCTCTCGGAGCCAGTTAGATAGAGATCTTTTAACTACCCGAGAGAATAAAATAGAGGGGGTATTAAACGTACAGTGAACCAATTGCACAATTCCTCGTTTTAATCCACTCACGGCTCTTGGAACCACTCTCACAATTCTTTTTTATTCCTCGCACGATGATCGTACGACTTCTCAGATCATTGCTAGATCGTATCCCGCTGCTATAATCAATATTTTGATTTTCAATGGGAATTGTAAGCTCCTTTGCCTTCGGATTACCATTGAGGATTGCTCGTAAACGTTGTTTGCCCAAGAGTTAAGTGGATTGCAAGCCAAGGATAACGATATAAAGCGTTCTATACCGGGCTAGATAAGTGGACGGTCGTTTTCCTTGTTTTTTTTTTCACATAATAATGTAACTGGGAGATCGTACGCTGGTTTCGAAGGCCATTCACTTTTCATTCTCAAAAGAAAGTCGACCTTTTTTGCCTCTGGTAGGACGTTCTCTGACCCTTGGACCGTATTTGCAACATTTCTACTCTCCCAGTTCTCGCTGGTACCCTTTCGATCGCGCAACTCCCTTGGCACCGTGGAGGAAAGCCAATGGGACACAGATTAGTCGCGGAGGATGCGATCGATGCCTCGTCTGTCACTCGTTTCCTATTTCGCCTCGACGAGTAATTATGGTCGGGAGATTTTTTCTGACTGTCGTTTCGCAGTGTCGGAGAAAAAGCTGATCATCCTGGATTATTCGCGAGAGGAAGCTGTCTCTGCATCCTGCGTTTCGAAGCTGAACTCGCAGTGGTCCATGTAGAACCATGGAGAGACCTCAGCTTTCTATTCGAGCTACTCTGACGATTCATGGAGATGTTTTATTCAGCACCAGCCACAATATGCTCCCCTTTGCACCGTAGTATTTTTAGTTCACCTTGGTACCCGCAGAGAAAAGGCTCGTACGAAGCCGCAGATGAAATTGCAAGATTGAAGATCGATTCGTTCGACAGTCTCCGTTAATAACACAGGACTATAAAACTTTTTTTTTAATTGACACAATTAAAAGACCACGTGTCCTATACGTATCTTAGGTCGCTGAAGTCGAATCCGTTGACCGTTTTGGCCCATCACGTCTATGTTTTCGGTAAATCGCAAAAAAAAACTGTTGTAAACCCGTAAAACTTTAAAATGCTCTTTGCTTCATCCAAGTTGGATTCATTTTGGCGAAGTTATGCGAGTTTGAAGATTGAGCAAATTTGAAAATATTTATTTCCGGGTTTGAGACACAAACGCCCCATAGTGGGTTGTGGGGATTTGTGTAAATACGATTTTTAAGGGTTAACGAAATATGGGATTGGAGATTTTGCGGTCTTGGGGTTAGTAGGTTAGAGAGTTTGACGTTATAAGTTTGTGGAAATAGGATGTGTCGTGTTTATATGGAATTTTACGGGTTTAGAACAGTCTTTTGCAATTTACCGAAAACATAGGCGTGATGCTGGCTGGCTTTTGTGACATCGATAACACGCTGGTTCCTTGGTATGTGTTGAAAAAAAAAAATGTCACGCACTTTGTTCGCTTTACACTAACGTGTCATTGGATAATTTGTAATAATTGGAGCAGCGAGTCAGCGGCCCTGAGAGAAATCGAGCGTCGTTAAGTCGATGATACGCTCCTTTCAGTTTATTATTTCACTTTTTTGCCGATCCTCCGTTCTGCGCGAGGAAGGAACAAGGGATACCTCACCTTTCACATCCTCGACCTCTCTAGCCTCCCTTCCGCCTCATTAATAACCATCATCGTCTTCTCTGATCGCCGACCGATTTCTTTTTCAGCCTAATTGCCAGGGAGGAAGGTGCTAAACACTTTCATCGGCGCGGCTAATTAGCCTTGTAATCGACGCGTAAGCATGAATCCCCCGGCTGCAATGGCGCAAAAGAAAATGGAACACGAAGATACGCGGCCTCCGCCAGCTTCAGACAAGATCCGCGGGACATTAATTCTCGATAGGTGATCTATGGATCCTCTGGAGGCCGAGAATCTCTGATGCGCCTGGACAAAAAGTTGAGTCGTGTTTCGAAATCCACAGTGCTCTGCTTACGACTGTATAGTGATCTGGTTTCATTGACTAGTAAACAAAGGTGCATGCATATCTGGTAAAGTAGTAGTAGAGCCGTTTTTGTCACCGATAGCCTCCGACAAAAATCACTCAATTGAAAGGAATAATGACACGCTCGGATCGAGCGTGTGTGTAGCTGTAATTGCGGGGCTTGTGCTTTTAATTGAAGCACGTTCGATCTGTTTGTACGCAATGTGTCAACGTCTGCGATTAATTCGAGAATTTCTTTAATAACGAAGTAGAAGCTTGTGTTTCTATTCGTGCCCATATCGCGTGAAAATAAAAATTTGAACGGTATGATGCAGTATTTAATGCTTTCTAGCGCCGATGTGATCTTTGTTGTGCTCGATAAGTTACCCTTCGCAGGCCAATAGTTTTCCATTCAGTCGAGATCACTGTTACGATTAGGCATTGTACATTGAACGTTCTAGGTACGTGCCGATGGAATTCAACTTTGTTAAAAGTATGCATGCTCAATAGCTGTGGGAGAGGCAAAAGGAGGGCTAATAATTGCGACGATAATCGCGGAGAAAGTAAACGCCGCAAATTTTTTCGATCCATAAGCATCGTTTTCAGCACGTAGAAGATCCTGTGTCTGCTAATTACTAGCGTTTCTGCTTGCATATCGGGAAATTACGTGAAACTAAAGTTCTTACCCCCATAAAATCGTCGATTTAATGCGACCTAGAAACCTCTTGAACCGCAATTAGTCTCTACAATTAGAAACGTTTAATCTTATTTTTTCTTCTATTAGAAATGGAGTACGTGCATCGCGCAATTTGCTATATTCTGAGATCACTTGAATCGCGTTTAGCTCTCAGGGTCCCTAGAATCGAATGTCATTAAGGGTTTCAGAAATATCCAATAACCAGCGCAGAGGATTCATCTATGCCCATCGTGTTTCCACGGTTCCGCGTTAGAGTGTCCGCATCTGCCTGAATCGATTTCCCAAGAAGCTGAAGCGTGAACAGCAGCTGCAGAGTTTAAGGTCTTGGACTGTGTAACCTTTCATCCGGAAATTTCACAAGTTCGCGTTACGCAACGGAACGATCCGAAGGACTTTTACTTCACGCCTCCCGCCGATCGTTCTCCATGTCGTGGATTGTTACCTGCAGCGGCAACGCGCCTCGGTTTATTGAAAGGTGACCGACAAGAAACGTTCGCGTGTAATCGGTAATCGTACCGTGCGGAGAACGCTGGTCCTTTTTCCTACTTAGCACGTTAATTAAGCTCGCGGACGCGTTTACTTCCTTGCCGGAGAAATGTTCTGGGCTCGTCGAAGAGGCTGAGGTGCTCCACTTCCTAGAATGATTCTGTGTAATAATTACGTAAATGGATGTTGCGAAAGTTTACGCAACAAATTAATAACATTGTCGCGAGGTCGCGTAGACACTTGTCCGTTAATGGGCACTGGAGAGGTTTTAGGTCAGGGATCGAGTCAAAGGACACGCTGTTTGCTCGGAGTATTTTATTAATAGGAAACTGCATCGAAAAGAGAAGAAAATTGTAAGGCGAGAGAGGCGATGATTGGTCAGAATAGCAGCAGGGAGGATAGACTTATCGATAATGCCTGTATTTGTCACGAATATAAATAAATATTAAGAAACGTGAAGACTCACGAATTCAAGCATTCACCCCCAATTCATTTATCACTGATATTAAGGGGTTTATGCAAATACCAAGAAATATCGCACCTTTGGGAATTTACTTCTAAGTGACAAAAACACTTTTTTCGATTAAATTTTTTCAACAAAGATACAGATATCTGTGAATAATATATACCTACAATTTTTTTTCAAGTTCTCTTTAAAAACAAATAATTCAAAGATGTCACTATCTTCGTTGAAAAATTTTAATCGACAAAAGTGCTTTCGTCACTTAGAGATAAATTCCCGAAGATACGGTGTTTCTTGACTTGGCCAAGCTGGTCTAATCCCTTAACAAATACTTGATGGCTCCCATCCAATATCCCACACAACCTGCTAACCATTCATGGTGTCTATTAGATCCTGGCGCTCCTAATTGATATCGCACGCGGCGCACCAGCAATTATCTCGGCGATTAATGTCCAGGTGCCAGGCGAGCTCGCCTCAGGAGTGGATGAAAATCGATCTGGAAGCACATGATCGACTCACTGACTTGCGAAACGCGCTAATCTCGACCAGCCGCGCGCTGTTGCACCTTGCGCGCCAACGAAGGACGAGGAAGCGCACCGCGCAATTACAGGCAATCTCGACGCGCGAAATTAACTCACTCCTTCACGCAGATCCAACGGTGTCCAAATCGCGGCAGCTTAATCGCGCTAATTAGCAGCGTCGATTCGATCTTCGGGCGTGCCTCGCGGATTTAATTAGACATGCTTGAACACCATGGACACTGGGACACTTCCGTCTTCGCCGGGTCTTCGTTTTGCTAAATGGGAAATTAGCTAACGAAGTTCTTACGTCTCGGTACGAATCGTTTCCATAGGGGAACGGTAAAAATGATTCGCTTTCTCCGGGCCGGGGAAAAAGCTCGCGCCAGTGTCGTAACCATTGTCGTTTTGCGAAAATAAAGCACCGCGCGGACGTAACTCGCCGGCGCATATGGAGCACGTACAGGTGTTTGTAAACGCGCGCGCGAACGCGATCCGCAAAAGATAGCGAGAGTGTCGGAAGTTCCGCACCTCGGCTAACCGGAGAAAGTAAAGACGATATATTTATTCGGCTTACGGACTTGTATGCATATGCTAGCGATGGGTACGAGCTGCGTTCAGCTTTTACAAAACTGATTAGACAGCAATATCATTCAATACCGCTGATTCTTAAGTAAACCCTTAGAATTTTGATTGATCTCCCAATCATCGATGTCACAGGCTTTAATACTCTACACAAATACGTTTGAAACTCTCTTCAGAGTTGTCAGAAATGCACGTGTCTACTTTTCAAATGTAAAAACGCCTACAACACCGAATCGTCAATTACGTTTCCCTGTTAATTATTATATTATTATATACCAGATCTGGTTGTACAAAATTTTTCAAGAAACCCGCGCACACCCATCGCTGCCAGCACGCAACGCCACACACGTGTACACAGAGGCTACGTGTAACACGTAGGCACCAGCGGCAACGTTACGTAAAGGTATTCGGCTCGATCGCCGAGGAAGAAACCCCGTTAGATTTTCTAGGATGGCACTGATCGCGGCCTTTGTCGCGACCGTGCGAACATCGCGAAAGCGAGAGCTACCATGCACCCGATCAATTCCCCAGAAGCCGTATGCATCGTTGACCTCGACCAGCCAAACTCAACCTCCATCCCTCGCACTCGAGAAAGCGCCTCGCACAACTAGACCAGTGAATCAAAAGCGGATTCCGCGCGAACCGCGTGAAAGTGGATTAGAACAGCGCGCAATTTATTAACGAAACGATTACATGGCCAGAGTACATATGCTGTGTAATTTATGTCACTGGCGAGCCTATTCCGATGCGCAGAGTATCTCAAGAATCCTCATCTATAGGCGAACCACTTATTTCCACCTCTTATCATTTCCACGATCAAGTTGAATAGCGAGGAGGCCCTGCAACATTTCGAAATACGTAATTGTAACATAATTGATCGGGGAAAAATGATCGATTTCCTGATTGCAGTGGACGTCAATCGAGCTAGCCACCGGACGCGGCATGGAAAATAGCTGGAGCCGGGCCGGGTGACGCGGCGCTGGAATTACGCCATAAATTTCGCCCACCTTCGTCGCCAGCGGCATAGTAGCGTGCGTTTCGTTCGGCCAATTTCCTCGCGACGGCTTTCCTTCGCGTTCGGAGGCGGCCGTCACTTCGACGCGTATTGAGTTTCGAGGTATCGGCTGCGACCGGATCCAACACGGTCTCCCGCCGATCCGCGGCCGCTTGCCACGGTTCCTATGGCGAGTTACGTGAGCTCCGTACACCTAGGCGGATCTGACGGGACAGTGGATATTTCGTGGTAGCCGTCGATAGAGAGAGTTGAGAAACCTCTAACTTCACGCGAAGAAGCACGCTGAAAGACGGTTCCCCGTCGATTTTGGATCACACAGCCAGTGGAAGCGGCCTCGCGCGTCAGCCTTCGCGCGTCGCTCCAGCAATTGCCGGCCGCGTCGGGCCCGTTCAGCTTTTCGGGCTGAATCTGATCGAGCGCGAAGTGACTTCGATAGACTGTCCTTTCGGTTTCTTGCGGCAGCTTTTTGTCGGCAGTGTCGCAAGCATACGGACTGGCGTCAGTGAGCGTGCATTTTGTTGCTAATCGCGAAACCTGTTAACCCGGATCACGGCGCGCCGATCTAGCGGGGCATCGATCGTGTAAAAATCGGCGTGTGCGTCAGATTGATAGTGAGGTGAATTGTGCGGCGAGGTTATTGAACGGAAGCCTTCGGGGGGATCGGCGCAAGGCAAGTAATCATTACGCTTTTCTAATCCATCGATCTGCGCGTTTCGAAGAGATTCTACATGTTTCTAACAAGCAATTATAAAACTTTGCATCGCCCTGTCTCGTTGATAGAAAGTTGCCTGCAACTTTCTCGCTGCGGCTCTTAGGGGCCCGCAGACTTTACTCGTACAAAAACTCGCGAGTCGGAGGAATCCCGAAGTTGAAGGTAATTTTTGCTAGTATTCTGAAAAGAGGAGTTATTTTCAAACGCAGTATGTTACACTGTGCCGCACGCGGTGAGTATTACCGCCGAGAGTTGCACGAGTTAATCGTGCTCGAGTGGCTGCTGCGAAATGAGAGGAACCGGAGCATCCACTTTCTTTTTGAACGCGGCAGTTGCGTAACCCGTGTTACCTCCCCAGTCAGGTATGCATTTCGTTTCGACCTGGGTTGCTCCTCTCCCAACTACCGCAAAAAGAAACCATCGCTTTATTAACGAAATTTACGAGAAAGGGCGTCCTGTTTCTTTCGCAGAGGCTATCGACTTTCATTACCGGTCAAACGATACCCTCGTGCGTTTTACATAACTGCGTATCTTCCGGCTTCTCCGATCGACCCGCTTCTTTTTTCGTTTTACGATTACCAGAAATCCCTGCCACTCTTCTCCCCATCCTCCCCTCCGTTTTTCGACTCGCCTTCCCTTCCCTGTATCTTTCCATCCAACTGGAAAGTTACCCAGCATCCGCGCGCGGTTATAAATGCCAGCTGCGTTTACGCGCGCGGACGCTGCGTGGCACCACGCGGCGAGGCACGGACGGCCCGGCTGACCACATAATGGCTCTACTACTTGCGCGACCCTTCCCACCACGCGTGACGATGATGTCACGTTGGACCGCGAACGGTGGATCGTTCCGACGCCTTCGCGATTCTACGGTCCCTTCTTCCACGTTTTAATAAAAACAGGCTCGATAGTGACGAAACGCCGCCTCCTTTCTAAACAGCATTCGCACTTTCGAGATCCTGATAGTCATCTGAAAACAGGGCCGTCCGACATGCAACCGCTGAATACGCATCGAGGTTTTAAGTGGAAAGATTGCGTGACTCCAAACGGTGCGGAGGATATTTCGAATTGGCTGACGGGATTAATGAGGATCGCCTGTTTCGTTAGGCTTTAATTGTTCGTTTAGTATTCTGTTAGCTCGTGCAGGATTGGGTAGGCAGTGGGGCGCACCCAGAGGGGGCCTGAAGGGCCCTAGCACCCCCAAGAGAAAGGGTTAGGTCTGATTTTGTAAGAAGAAAAGAAACCCGGATTTTATTCTTGAAATAAATATTGAATTTTATTGAATTCGCTACAAAAATGTTTTTATCCGTCGAACTCGGCTCGCCCCGAGATTAAATCCTGAGTGCGCCACTGAGTTGGGTGGGATTAGGATTCTGTTTGGCAATCCAAAGGACTTTGGTGAATTGCATTATCGTAGAACAAAGTGCCACAGAATGATCTTGACTTAACACAAGGAATGTTGCTCTCGACCGTGGCGAGAGAATTTCGTAACACGTTTCCAGAGAATCGACCTGCTCCCCGATACGTGATGAGTATTAATAATAACCGTTCCGTGGATCGCCAGGTCGATCCAGTATATGTAATTCGTTGCGCAAGCTCCGCCAAATCTAGCCAGCTCTGCTTGCACTGGAATTAACATAATTACCTTGTACCTTCTTCACCGTCCGTATGGCTCATAAAATTCTGTCGGGATCACCTTGGAAATCAAAATACAACGGGGTCTCCCCGTGATTCTCGAGATTCAGGTTTTCGTAATTCCTCCCTAAGTCGAGGACCTCTGCTCGTGGCGCATATGAATCGCGCGGAAGCGAAACGAGTGGATTGCACAATGTTTCCAGTAACAAGAAAGATGTTCTGTGAGATAAGGCGTGCACGTACGATCGGATATGCTTGATAGCGCCATCGATCCAGCTAGCTAATCGTAACAGGCGCTTCAAGTGCATTCGAGAATCGACTGGAGAAACACGTCCTTGATCCTTTCTATCGGCGACTCCGCACGTCGCATTTCGAATGGCGCTTTCGAATTTCACGCTAACGTCAATCTTTATTGAGAACAATCGAGTTGCCTGATTCTCAATCTCCTCCAAGGCCCCATCTTCCAGAAAAATACGATTTTATCCAAAACCTTTTTTTTTTGTTTCTTATAATTTTCATACCCACCCCGCGCGTGAATTTATTTGTAATTCTGTTATATACACAGGGTGTCCCAGAACGTTTGCCATCTGGGCCTCTTTCCTTAAATCCGCCACTGCTGATTCTGCCACAACGCGAGCGTTTACTTGCGAAAATTCTGGAAGACCAGCAAATGTTGCAATGTTCACTGTCCCGAATGCTTTTCTTAGGTGCCCTGAAAAGCCACGATACCTTGAAGATTATGGTCAAGGTGAAAGTGGAGTGCGTGTCGATCAGCTTCCATTTTCCCACAGCGAACATCGTAATTGTTAGGTACCCCCTCCTCCCTGTAATCGTAAACAACAGATGCAAGAATAACTTGAGCAATCTCGGTACTAAAAGATCGTAATAGTCTATAAAAAGGCGATTTAGGTGCGAAGCGTGGATGTAAAACAAAGGAAATGGCCGCGCTTAACCCCGGCTAATTGTGAGAAGATTTTACGAGGCTCCGTGGAACGGCGGTCGCGTCTCGTTAAGCGGCTAGTCGCTGCGCTTTAATTACAGCAATTACTCGGCGACGATACGCGGCGTTCGAAGAGCTCAGTCACGTTTCAGTTACAAGCTGTATTGTAATATGTAAAACGACAACGACGAATGGTCCAATTTGGTGAAACTGGCGGTTGCGCAATCGTCGTTACGATGCTTCGTGAAAGCGGCGGTCAGGTGCACCCTGGTGGCCATCTGAAAAGAAATTGCAACATAATCGGTAACTGTTCGTGTTGATAATCGAAGCGACAACTGCCAATTATTTTACGAATGCTCCAGTCGGTTCTCCATTTTCGTAGGCGACCGCTCTATCGGGAGTGCCGAGCGCCTCGTCCCGCGTACAAATGCGTAATTACGTAAGTCGCGCGGCTGTTCTGGCTTTCCTTATTAGTTGCAGAATTATGTAAATACGCCTTGAGGGGGTGAGCGAGGCGAGGAACATCCGTGAAATGGTTTGGAATAATCCCGACAGAGGACCTACGTTCGTTGCACTTCGGAGCACAGTGGAGTGGATTCGAACGCATCTGATTAACAGCCTAGGATGTTGGGGATCTCACCATCACTAGGTCAATAGTCCCCGTACGTTCAGTTTCGCCACGTTTTTGCGCTTTCACAGCTTAGTAATCACGGCAAGTTCCACCTCCCCCGGGGCTCGAGCCCCACCAGCTCCGATTAATGTCAAGATTCGGCCGTCCAGGCGACAGATCACTTTTGAAACGCCCATCCTATCTAAGACGCTTACCCCCCCAGTCACTTCCTGCCTGGCGTGGCGAGGCATCTTCCCCTGCAGTTCCGTTGCGCAATGCCCGCGGATCCCTGCCACGGGTTCGCGGCACAGATGTGGCGTTTTCGAGAAGCGAGAGAACGAGGCTGCGTGGGATTCGCGGAGGAAATCGAACGTGCCCCACCTGCGGCAGGTGGGCCGGTGGGCAGGCGGAGGCCCCGCGATTCTCCAAGCTCGATTCTCGATTCTCGAAGGGGCACACATGCTCGCCTTCGTTCCCCTTCGGCCTGCTAAAGACATCGGGATCTCCTTCACCGTGGTCCTCAAACGAGGCTCGCGCTCCGTCAGGTACACATCTCCTCACGCACTCGCCAGTCCGCTCACGCTCGATCGTAAGTTGATCACGAATTCCTATCGTCGTTGTTCTTTATTCCACCGAACCTCTTGCCCACGTGGACTTCCACGACGCTCGTGCCTTAAAAGCTGACAGCCGCTCGCAGTCTCTTACAGTTCTGTTACCTGTTCGTGTTTCGCTCCGCTTCGACGCTCCACAAGTGTTTCCACGAGTATTCTGTGTAGTTTCCTTTCCTTTAGTAAGTTTCTCGGTTTATTATCGTTGCACGCCGCCGGTACCATCTTTGACAGTTTGTCAGCTGTTCGCCAGTGGCCCCTGTCGCACGTTGAATTTACGCACGTTTGTCCACCTTGTGCTTGATTATGCGAATGGTTAACTGGCGACTTGGAAACACGTTTACTTTTACTTTTGCCGCCTGTACCGGTGCCGCAGTGTGCTTCGATACTTTATCTTTACTGTACCTTTCCGAGCACAGGCAGAGCTCGACTGTATATTCAAATCGCTTCTCGATCGATCAGTCCCGTGTCCTCTAGCCATCCTTTCACTTGGCATTTCGGCTCGGCCCTACTGTCTGTCGCTCTATTCTTACTGGAAGTCTCGTGGTCCCGCTTACGATACCCTCGTTTTCCCTCAGAACGAACTAGCTGAACCGCAGGAAGCAGAAATAAAGGACACAAGATGAGGATAACTTCCGTGCTATTCGGTCTGTCGTTGCTAGTCGCGCTGGCCGCTTCCAGTCCTGTCAAGAGGGAAGCAGAATCGGAGGATCTCAGTCCACTGAACGAGGTAAGATCTCTGTCAACAATTCACGCACTCACTAAATCTCCAAGAATTCCATCTGTCAACTACTGTCTACTCCAAGCTCCTATCTCTCCACCTTGAAAAGTACACTGACGGTATATATTCACTGAAAGAGACTCGATACAATAATCGTACAGGCTGCCGATAATCGTGACGCGCGAAAACCATGCGCCGCGACAGAGTCAAAACGCAACACCTGAGCAGGACGTGTCGGGAATGGCGAAAGTGAAAGCGCCTATTTCAAAGTTTTATTATCTCGCCGTCTCCCATACGAGGACGGGGCATAATCCCGGGCAAAGTTGATCTCGTGTCGCGATCAATCCCATCCTCCCGCAGGACGTTGACTCTTCGAGGACGCGGTCCTGTGGCGTCGCCCCGGGGACGACGCGTGGACGCGGGAGAAAGATGAGTAGAGGGACTAAAGTAGTAAAGAGAGAATCACGATCTCTCGAGGAACGAGCGAAGAGTGAAAGTGGTTGACTAACTTCACGAACGCAGACACGTAGAGCCGGATACACGGGCGTAACTAAAATTCCGCCGCGCGCACGTGGCCGGCCGTGTGCGCGCAACGCTCTTCCTCTTCTCTTTCTCTTTTCCAATTAAATGTTCGTGGTTGCGGGCGACGATGTTTCCCCCGCCATCGGGAACGCTATAAAGTAGACTTTGATGGCGCGGCTGTGGGATTTGTCAAACGATTGCGCTCTGTAATCGCCTGATATTTCCGTGAGCCCCTTATGGCGCTGAAGAGTAAGCGAAGTTATAAACTCTGCTTCGCCCACCTTTCTCTCCTTTCCCCGATTGCACAATTCGACCGTTCATCTCGCTGTATTTCACCCGATAACGGTGGCGAAAGTTACCTCCCCGCTGGATCGATCCTGGCGACGAGTCTCGTGGCTGACAGTAAGCCTGAATTGCTGTTAGGTGTACGTGGTGGAAGCCGAGGACGATCAGGCGGCCGATGGCGACAGGGCCGACAGGGACAAGAGGAAAATCGGAGTCGTGAAGCTGGGCATCTCTAACGGGATCATCAACTTCGTTTTTAGCGTAAGATCGAATCTTCCGTTCAACGTCCCCGTCCAAATAGCATTACCAGCCAATACAACTGTCGGCATCATTTCTAACACGTCGAGTCCCGTTTTAGAAGCTGGATTCCTTCATCGACTCCAAGACCAAAGCGCTGACCGTGCTGGACGAGTCGAACAAGGTGAAGAACTTGGCGTACGGCATCGACGCCAAACACTCTGCCACCACCAAGTTCATCAACGACCTGGTGGCAGCGAAGATCCAGGCGGCCAGCGGAAGTATCGGTCCCGTGATAAACAGTGCCACCACGTTCTTGGCGAGCGCTAAAAATGGCTTGGCTGGAGCTTTCGCCTCGAAATTGGCGCCTCTTAGCGCGCTTTCCGGTGGCCTTGCCCACGGCACCGCTGCGAAAGCTGATGCAGGTGTTGGCCTAGGTAAGATTGCAAATCCCCAAATCTGCTCGTAGAACTTTACGCGGGGACAGGAAGCTTCGCATAGATCTGAAACGATTGCACGCGCTCCGAGTACTTAAATTCTTCCGTTCTGTAAACATTAAGCGCACGAAGAATTGTTAGCAGATAATTCGTAAGCAAGCTTCTAAAAGTGTTAATGCTGTATTCGTAAAACACAGGGATTTCAGCTGGCGGCCATGGAGGATCGAGCACAGCAGGTATTCTAGGGAATATCTTGAGCTCGAAGCTCAGCAGCCTCTCGTCATTGAGCCAGACTGGCGGTCCAGGCATTTCCGGTCCCGCGAACGACGCCAGCGCAGGAGTTAAAGTCGGAGCGTTCACGAATGTGGGCGGAGGGGTAGGATCACTATAACTGTTTTTCTTTCATCGTTTCTCATGTTTCTCTTCATCTGTGTAACACTTCTACCTCGAAACTGTCTTCTGATCTCCTTTCAAGCCACTAACCGAAGCGAATCTTGCTGCCCCTTATCTTCCCCTCTGCTTTCTTGTCCCTGATCGAGTCTGCTTGGAACGAAAATGTACTTTGAACAGAGAATTCAGGAGTGACGGGGGAACTTTTATTAACCATTGCTCTCTATTTTCCCTCTGTTTAATGAACGCTAGCCATTAATCAACGAGTTGCAAATTCTCTTCTCCCAACACTCTGCATGGAATATCGCGTATGTTATTTATGCAAAAGGTAGCAGCATTTAATGGCTTCCTTTGACCTCGCGGACGCGTTGCACAATGCACCTATGATCGAGTTCCTCCGCGCGTACCCGCAGATACATCCGATTTGCATAGCCCTCGATTGCGACAGAATCTTTCGCGGTAGTTTGCTTGGCTTAACGGTTCTTCAGACTCTACTGGACTTTCTTCTCTGTGACCGCTGAGCGTTCTAAGGCGCCTCTAATCCAGTAAACCAGCTTCCACGAGAAAAAAAAAAAAACGCACGCTCGGAGGATTCTATGCACGCACGACTCCTCCGAGCGCGGAATTCTTTCGTTCTTACTGAAATGGCCGGCGATTAAAATGAGTGTTGTACGTAAACAGTACGAATACGATCAACCGCAAGCGGCGTATTATACGGCTTAAAAAAAGCAGCTGTGGTGGATGTCGGAACGTTGGACCTTGGACTTTGGACACGTCTAAAAGGGCCATCGGACAGCAACGCTTGACAGAGGATCCTTGACTCGAACAAAACACACGCACAAACAGAAAAAGAAAACAAAACGAAACAAGAGAAATCACAGATGATCACGTGTGACACACGTGACTTTTACAACGAGCAGAACTGTACGACATGGATTTTTCTTTCTAGCTGGGCCGATAGAAATGGCAGGACTCGCTCCCCTTCTCTGTGACAAGCCCTCCCCGACAATAATGTCTAAGTTTAGCGGGACACGCAAGACTACCCTCCCGCGCTATGTCTCTCGTTCTCTCTCCCTGCTGTCTCGTCCACATTCCGGGCAAACGCCATCGAGAAGCCCCCCGTAAATCGATTCTCACCGATGTAAGAGCTGTAAATAAGTGCCTAGGATGTAGCTTTACCCGCGAGGCCCGCCTCGCGAACCACGACGCTGTGTCAACGATGTAAATACAGTTACCGATGCCTCTCTAAGTATTCAGGACGATAACGACGATGTGGATGGCGATTATGATATATTGATGTTAAATAAACTCACGATCACGTTCACTTTTTTATATGTACGAGCAGTGTAGTGGAATCTTTTGCCAACGCCCGTCGACCTCCTCTGCCTTCTCCCGTTCCTCTCTCGGCGCGTTTCGAATTTATTTCAAATCGACGAACGAAAGATCGAGCTACAGTTAAAGTAGCTCCGTAGACTTATAGCCTGTGCCTGGCTTAACAGATACTTCCTCGTTGGTGTCATTTCAATTCCAACGAGCGCGGCGAGAAAATGCAAAGCGGAGTTCAATGGCTTATCGAATTCACCAGTCGCGAGGCATTTAATCGCCAGAAACGTCGCAGTGTTCCATATCGTGCTCTAACGGCGCGAATCCGCAGATCCCGCACACGACGCCGCTCTATAAATATTCTTAAGCGCGCAGAAACGAGTCCTGGATCGCGCTTGGATTCTGAGCGAGGCAAGAAGATCGTTCCTCTCTCCGTTTCTCCGGCGGTCGACGCGGCGTGGCAAAAACATTGTGAAAGGCGAACCGCACAGGCAGAATCATTGGCTGTTATCTTTTCTTTTTTCTTTTTATGTGTGTCCAGGAAACGATCTCCACCACCACGGAGGATATCCCCGAGTTCGATAGGACCAAGGTGTCCTTGGATATACCGTCGCAAGTGTTCGGGACTAGCTTCACCCTAATTACCAATATCAGCCAAATCCTCAGTAGCGTGATACTCGTAAGTGGCCAACAGCAGCAGGGATCGGCGAGCCGGTCGAAGTGAAACCGTGCCGCGTGCAAACTCGTTTCATAGAGACTTTGATCGTTCGCGCGATGATTTCAGACCGCACCGAGGCGTGGTGCGACGTCCGCGCGTTCGAAAGTCGCGGATGATCGAGATCACCACGCACCGGCGCTCGAGCCTCCTATCAGATGGAGGTCGCTTTACTTCGCTTTTCTGCTCGATCGACTAATCAGTGTAAACGTGTCACCCTTCACTTTATTGCAAAACGTCCCCACGGCTGTCCGCGCATATTTATCGCGGAAACGGCCGGTCATAGTCGCGACGTTCATCAACCGCGGACCAGCGAACTTTGCCACTTCGAGGATACCGAAAAGGTCGCTCGATAGCCGGCTAATGAGCTTCATTAACTTCGACTGGGCGCGTCCAACTTTCTATATTATAATCCGTTGACAGCTTACGGTGGTGCAAGAGCGTGTCCCGCTCGAGACTGATATCTCTCATGCTTTCCAGAACTCAGCCCGCCGAACACAGACGGTTCTAGAGGTGTTCAAGCCCTTCTTCCGAGGAGCGTTCGCCATCAAGGGCCTGCCGTCCGATAATCCGCAGTAGAAGGACCTAGCGTTGGAATAACTCAATGATCACTTCAGGGATGTCAGCGGGAACTGTGGTCGGACTGGTATCTTTGCACGAGGAAGATCCGAGGAGACGACTGCAAGGGCCCGTCACCATAGTCAGCCACACAAAGATAGAAATATACATAGAATCTAGCTCGTCGACTTTTAATAGACTGTAGATACAGGTAGCCTTATTTATTAGGCAATTCGTTGGTGCGCGCATGGCTTTCCACGGAAGGAATGCCATCCTAGAAACCTTTATACATGAGTTACACAATGGGCGATAGTTTAAACGGACAGGACAGACATTTTGCATAGAACTAAGTAGTCTAGTGGTATCGACTTACGACCATAGTAAGAATTGTTTATCAAACAGCTGAACTGTCTCCACGTTTCCTAACGCGTTGCCATAGTATTACGCGTTCGAGAGCGATAGTTCACTGGTCGCGTGCCAGTGTCGAGGAAGCATAGAGCTGCAATAACTCAGATAACGCGCGAAACTTCCCAAACTGGCCGATAAGCGGTTCAAGCACATCGAGGAGGAAGTGACGACCGCATTCTGCGATCCCGACATCGCCGATTGTGTCGAGTCCACTTGTACACACTTCTGCCAGGCGAGAATTATTGATCGTTGCTCGCTTTCCTCGCAAAAACCTCACGCGATTTCTGTTTCAATGGGAGATTGCGCTCGCAGATAGTTGCCTGCCAGATGCTTTTCAAATGGACCCCGCGAGCCTGACAGGGGCAATTACTTTTTTCGATAAGTTTCTGGCGCCTGCATCTCGCGCCTTCGATTACTCGCGCCACGAGAAGAAAATATTGAATTGTGTAATGTCGGAGTGGCGACAACGCTCGACGAATTCAGCTGCACTTACATGTTTTTGGAAAATGCCTGAGTAACACAACGGCTTGGGTTTCTCAATATGTAGTTTATAATTACCGGAACTTGTATGGTAATCGTCGTGCAACACTGATTTGTATAGTAATATTTTGTCCCTGGTTGAGATCAGCATGGTTGGACCCCCCTTTTACGAAGAAAGGCTTTTGAAATTAGGGACACTGGAGAAATGAAATAAATGTATTTTTGGAAATTGTGGTCCAGATATTATTCTTTACCATCGAGGCTGTACGAAAGGCGTGCAATGTACCATTCTCGTAGGATTGCCAACCGTACTATAATGTATAGTATTGTACTATATTTTTCTCTAGTGTACTGTATACTGTTACAAGAAGATATAATACGTAAAAATACTATATCTTCAATTTTTACATATTTTTTTACTTTATGGAACATCAAAATTTTAATTTGCGAATTTAAACTTTAACAGAGAGGATACTTTTTATAATGAATATAAAGTAGCGGGAAGAGAGAAACAGAGTCAGTCTATCTCTCATAAAATATCAGCTCCTCATATATGGTAATTTCGACTTTCAGCGCAATCGAACCATTGACATATCTGTTAAAGACTATAAATTACTTAATAATGCAAAGTGTACAAAAAATATACATTTAAAAAATAAGATGTAGTTGTTATAATGTAGTTTTATTTTGTACCACTTTCCTTTGGAAAGTAGATACTATATTTTTTCACAATGTACTATATTATTTATCACATCTGACTGTAAAGTACTTTATTTTCCCGAAAGAACGTTGACAACCCTACATTCCCGATGCCTGCTCAGTGAAATGAAAGTAGCAATTTGATCGTTCCCACTGATAAAGGCTTGCAAATTCCAGTCAAATTTGCCTGTAGCAATATCGATTACCCTTTCGCGCGTAACACTCGATATGCTCGCTATGTAACAGTCATTATCGCGCGACGATAAAAATGCATTTCGAGGAAATGTGTATTAATCACATTTCCAGACTTCCGTGCACGGTGAAAGCATTCTTTCAGCATTGGGTGAAATGGGGAACAGGGTGGGGGGGAAGAGTGTGGTACCGCGGAGGCTTCCTGCAACACGATTTCCTCGTAATCTTGCAGATCAGTCTGTCCCGATCGAACGTCAAAATTATGCAATTACTCTCGCGTACCGTAACTCTTACGTGCAGCTATTTAAAACGTAGCTGTTATGCTCGAAAAGCATTCCATTAAATGGACTATGCGTTTAGGACGTAACCATTGGAGCGGAGTATAAATCTCATTCGAGTGCACTTTGATCCCAGCTATGTAAAGGCAGCGATAAAAGTTTCTTCTTAATTCGTTTAGAAAGCACGCGCTTTGCATACGTGCAGTGTCAACAGGAGGGAATGGTGTCAAAATGAATAACGCAGGAGGATCGAGGCAGAGGGATCCGGAATGCGTCCATTGGAATGGAGGCGTAAAAATGGCACGAACTTTGGATCGTTTCGCGATGGAAGCGGGTTGTGCAATTGAAGGTCGTTGGATAGAGATGGTGGCTGTGATGCCTCTCGTGTGAAAAGATGACAACACATTGGTCTAGATCTAAATCTCCTGAGGCATCGATAGGTAATTATCAAGTATGTCCCACTTTCTTGGTTGTCGACCATACATTTCTTGCAACCAAGGTGCAAAGAGCTTAGCATTGTTCCCACCGCCACGACGACTTTTTCAAGCGAAAGGTGAGGAAATAGCATAAGTTGACCTAGAAAAGCTTGCGTACAAAATTCACAATGCCCTCGGCTGGAACTCTAAATTCGAGAGCGCCTGGAAACCTGCCCTTGCTGTACGCGGAAGCTCGGCGGGCTGCAATTCACTAGGGGCCATTGCGATTCAATCCTTCCTAATCCAGTTTATAGCAGAGACACTTTTGCGTGTTCTGCGCGCAAAACATCCCTCGTGTACCTCCCACTTTTTTTTTCGCAGTGACCAGTGGTGAAACAAAGTGAGAGCCACTTTCGCGGAACCCTCGTTCGAGTGCATCGCTCAATTTTCACGACGGTAAGTCGGGTCCAGGAAAGCACCGCTGGCGCGTCAACGCGGGGATTTTTCCTCGAGGATGATTCAACGGACACGCGGAGGGGGGCATGACGAGGGGCTGTCGGCTGGAATTTCGTAAATCTGTTCCGTGGCGTGTAAGGTCTTTCGTAAAAATTCAGGCGACCTTCGAGGCTGATTCGAGGCATCGAGAGGCGGAGAAACTCATCTCGTTAGTGTCGGCTCTACCGTCCGGCAAGATGCATTTGTTCTTCAGCGTTTGCTCGCCACGTGTGACCTGCTCGCCGCGTCGCATATACCGGTGTCTGACTTAGAAGCTGAGAGAAGTGAATGAAATTCAACCGCTGCTGCGAATTTTTCAAGCGTCTAGAGGTAGGACTGATACATTTTGATATTTGTCAGATTGAGGAGAGGTTCCCATTCTCACAGTATTGTATAAAGTTACGTCGAAAATTCCGATAGTAAATGGGACTTTAAGAGTGTTCGAAGGAAGTTTAGGTGAGTCAGTGATAACGCCGCTTATCTCGGAAAACTCCTCCATTTTCTTGTACACAATTAAAGAAAATAACTCGCAGCGATACCCACAGGTAACTAAAAAGGATTTCCTTTATTTCTCACGGAAATGGAAAGCCGCATTTGCATTGGTCGTAAGTGGAATACATGAATGAAAGTCCCTGGACTGTTCCGTATTTACTGACACTATTTTATCAGAGACTCACTGAACGAAATTCTAAATTCCTATCGAGGTCGAGGGAATTTTTGTGCTCACCGTTTCGTAATCCATTACGGTGCGTTTACGTAACAGGGGACTCGACCACTTTGAAATTTCGTAGTAGCGAAATTCCCATCGAAGATCACGATTTTTTCCTCGAAATAGCCGCGAGATTTCGCAACGGAGTCTATGAATAAAGAAAGGATTCGATAGCGTGTAGATATCCCCGCGATAAAAGTATCTGCACCTCTACTGGCACGTGAGTGACACAGTAAATTGCATCCTGCGTTTCTTTTCCTTTTCGACGTTCGCGCAGCTGCTTTACGCTACAGTGCATAAATATTTAGCGTTCAGTTCGTATCTGGTGTCTCAAACTTCTCGCGTCGAGCTCGAAATTTTCGCGCCAAAGATTTTTAATTCATCTGCATTCGACGCGAGATTGAAAATCTTCTTACCGCGATCATTCGTTTCACCGCAAGCGAGTTTCATTCCCTGGCAACGACAATTTTCACGAAAATTGCATCGCGCTGTTTCCTGCATGTCTCCAGGCCGCACTCGAGTCCACGCAGCAGGATAATACGGAATTGCATAAGGTCCCGTGGACGAAGACAGCCAGGATTGAGCAATAAGCGTTTGCGGGGAGCAAATAAAAGTGAGTAGAGGATGGAACAGAGGGTTGTCCCCGCGTGGAAGGAATCTGTATCGTTGGTGTGCAAGTGTAGCGGGACACTACCATGTGTTTTCTTAAAAGGATCGAATTTTAGGCAAAGATTGAAGCCAGTGAATTCTGAAGCCATTGTACATGATTTTCCAATTCAAAAGACAATTTATCCCCAATTTCTCTCAACTTCTCACGCGATGAGAATCACTGACACGAACAGGTGGACGGGTGGACGCCCGTGTTGCGTAACACCCACACACACACACACACTCTTACGTGCCAGAGAGACTCTAAACCCTAAACGAACACCAAATCTCTCAGCGATATCGATCTTGAAATGAATCATATGTTTGAAAATAGTGTACCACTTTTTATCATTGCTTTCCACACAGATAGTGCCTACATACATATTTCCATTGAGACAGCTATCTCTGTTTCAATAACGAAATGGGTAAACCTTGAAAAGAAAAGAGGATTTGAGAGTAATTTCTTCCCAACATCCTAACAGAACACGTCATCCCTACACGTCCCTTTCATATCTAAATTTCTGTGCAGCGGAACCATGCGTTCTTTATAGCTATACTTTTGCCAGGTTCGGAATAATATTCGTTTCCCCAAATCTGAATGCAAGCGACCCAGAAAGCACGGAGCCATTTTGGAAGAGGAACCGCGAGAAGTCTGTCTTCCGGAACTTCTTCCGGTGGCTGGCAAACAGAAGCATATCGCGGGTGTAATCGAAATGAAGTAAGACGAGCAAGCAAGTCGTCTTACCGTCGATTTACGTTCGTGGAAGCACGTGGTCGCGCGACTGTTGGGAGTGAAAGTGAAAGATGGTTGGCGGTCCACGTGGTTTTGCTTTTGACGGCGAACGCGGTCAAGTATCGGCTCTACTGATCCTGGAGCAGCACGCTCGCTGGCCCAGCTTGTCGATCGTAAAGTATTTCGTGTGCCGAATCTCGTGATTGCCATCGAAAAACCGCGAAACAAGTAACGAGTGTCATTAAAGTGTTATTCAGGGGATATCGACTGGAATGATGGTTTATGGGGCTGCGTGAAAGAGCCAGAGGACTATCAGTATAATCTGTGTTAATTTTTTGCACCAAGTCATGGGTTCGGGACCGAAAGTTATTGCCAAATTGAAGATATCCCTTGTTCCTGTGCAAGCAGCAGCTTTGCTTGTGGCATTATTGAGTGTCGATCGCGCAGTTGTATTCCAGACTTTCATATAATCGTGTAATTGTTTGAAAACCTCGTGTAACAACTCGAGCAACTTCCGTAGAAAGTCTCTTTCGCTAAGCTGCCAGTTTGATCCAGTTCGCGATAAAGGATGCAAGAAAGTAGACAGTAACACTTTGAAATCACTTATAGTGGGGAAGACTGCATTGCCCATTTCATTCGTGTCCCCCTTGACTGTAATTTACGATCAGAACTTATGCACTTTTGATTGCTCTGCTTCGCCTGAATCGGTGGTGTGACAGTGCAACGTGGGTTCGAAAGTCCCCACACGCGACACGGTGATCCACATCGACGAGCGCGTAATTGCGAGGGCACTGCATCGACGTCACTTAACAAGCATTAGGACACGTAACGATCTCGAGGCGATTATCGGTCGTACTAATTTTCAGCGAGCGAGCGAGCCGCCTCTGATTTCACTTCGCTTGGCCATGTTACGCGATGGCCACGAGTTTCGTAACTGCGTTTCAGGGGTTCATAATCACTCGATCAACGCGCCGCGCGAGGGGCAAATATGGAGTCTGATAAATCGTTAAAACGGAAAGAAGTGAATGTGCGTTGGGCACTGAGAAAGTGGGTAAACTCGGGGTTCGATTAAAACGAACGCGACGTTCGCCGTGACAATTTATGGCAGAGACATTTAAGAAGCACACCTCGATGCGACAGAAATAGCCGCTAAACCGTTCGCCTAAAGTGACGTTTATGCAATGGAGAGTGATACCCATTGCGTCACAGGGATAGCTGAAAATTGCCGGGCGATCGATCGTTACGAAAGCACCGAAATGTCGCCGCTACTGGATTCTCTGCACGCGTTGCCCCGAGGTCGCAGTCGTGTCAAAATGGATCACGAGGCGAAGCACCGGTTCGTGGACACTCGAGATGCCGAAATTCCACCATCAGGCCTGGACAGTCACGCCCGATCAGGCTCGAAGGCTGCAGCGGTTTCGATCTGAGGATCGTTCACTGTCGATCCCAGATCTGTGCTCGCTGATAGTTTCAACAGTTCTGTAAAGTGCAAAGCAGTGAAAGCGCGAGGTTGCACGGATAGCTGGTGTTTCTGAAGTTTCCAGTTCCACCTGAGTGTTCGCGCGGCTTCGTGATGCGCGAATGATTCACAAAACACGATCCCTCGGGTGGAGCGTGGCGTGCAGGACGTTCCGCGTTCTCGTGGATGCGAGTGGATCGTTGGCTAATCGACGGGTACCGTTTAAATCGAATGAGATCGCGCGACGAATACGAATCGCCTCGTTAGGCGCGTTTTTCCCTATTTTTCTGGCGGCGGTTCGCACAGGTTGCGTGACGGGAATGGCGCGAACGCGAGCCACCCAGTCTTTAACGGCCTCCTCGCTGAGTAAATAGCAAACGTTTCCTAACAGCCGAGTTTTCGACTGCTCTCCTGTGACTGGTTTCTAAATGATCCGCAGCGAGGAGTTTCGGTTTGACCGGCGTTCATCGAGGAATCCCACTGTAAAGCAAGTAACAAACCCCTCTAGAAAGTTTCCCTAGCTACTTTTACCTGCGAGATAGACGGTACGTCGAATGGAAAATCGTTGTGGACGTTTTCTGAATTCTATCGAACGACTGTGTTTGGTTACAGATGGAGAAGTCTTCGAGGAGCTCGCTGGTGATCGGCCTGTTCCTACTGTGCTTCGTCAGCCCCCTTCAGAGCGATCAGCAATGGGCATATTTGACGAACCGTGCAGTGTACGATCCCCCAGATCACCGATCACTCTCGGTGCAAGCTTTTCCTGACCAGTACAGTGCTCCGAGTATTCAGAGGCCTTCGAGCCACGCGGTGCCGTACGAAGCAAAACCTTTCACCACATATCGGTCCAAGTATTATCAAAATCAACCACCAGAGCCCCCTCAGAGGGTACCTGAAGCTAAGTACGTGCAAGAAGAGGGGCGCCACGAGCACCGTCACTTTGTGCCAAGTGATCAAGGTCGAGAAAGCTTGATGGGAGAGAGGGTGGACGTTCGAGAAAGAGAAGACACGGAAAGTGACACGAAGGAGAAGGAAATAAGGGAGAAAATGAGTGTCCTAGATAAAATGTTATCAGAAGATTCAAGCAACGTCTATGCGAATAGCGTAGAGGATAAAATCATGTCTGAAGAGACGAAGAGGGTGGCCAGGCAGATCCGTAAGCAGAGGCCAGGATTCTTTTGGACCCTGGCTAAAGTCACCTTCCAAGTGAGAGGATTTAAACAGACTAGTATACAGTATAGTAGTACTTTTATTTTCATAAATACATTGTTTAACACTTTCCTAATCACTCCAGACGTTCAACGACACCAAATCAGCGATCCAGCAGATCAGCAGCATCATCAGCAACAACATCATGCCAGATTCAGCCACTCAGAGTTCGATGACGAGTAACTCCTTGTCGATCGTTGCCAGCACAAGTAATATAAATACCACCACCGTCAATGCCACGGGAACGACCACGACGTCACCCACGACGACCACACAGGCGCCCTATGTACTGACTAGAAGCGGGGTGCAGAGCCTGGTCAGGCGCAACATCCTGGGTTTAGTTAGGTTGTTCAATATCGAGTGGAAAGAGGCGTGGAACGTAAGGGATCCCCTTTGAATCTTTTCCACCTTTCATTCAGCTACGTGAACAATTCGTTCTTCGCTTTCCAGCAATCGGACGTAAACGTGAGGGAGTTCCAGAAGGATCTCGGGAACCAGGTGGGCGGATACCTTCAAGACAATCCGGACGCGTACTAAGGATGACGTGCGAGTGTAAATTTCTCTAGGGACGTATTCTGCTTAGCCAAAGACTCAATCGCGATCGTTCAGAATAACAAAATCCCTATTTATAACGCTAGTTTAATAAGCTGTATGATTCCTTTTTTACGATTCGAATTAAAAGAAGATTGAAAACCACTCTGGGGAAATTGTGCGAACCCAGCGACGCGAGTAGAGTAGCTTTTGTTTTTTCACTTTAGCTGTACGGAGCCACTAGCGTGCTTCAAGGACGCTCGAATAACACATTACAAAATACACGAAGAGCAGAATGGTTGGCGCTGGATCGAGTTGCGTCACTTTCAAAGATCATCGTCCGATATTTATGTAACTTGTACCGAATCGACCCACTTTGTCGTGTCACCTGCGGGCGAACGAGAGGCAATCAGTGGAACGGGACGTCATGGGCCAGACACGAACTCGAGAAGGCGTATTGCGGTAAGTGGAGGGTATCTTGCCGATTTCGGTGTCGTATTCGATTGGTCCACGCCTGGTCATGTGGGGCCCATAGCGTGGCCCTTATATATGGATCATTCGGGCCAATTTTCGACAATCAGACGAAGGCTGCTGTCTCATGAATCGCGAAAAGGAGTTCTATCCTCCGACTTTGATTACAACTTCGAATTTTTGATTAATCAGCTCCTGTCTGGTGAGTACTCCTACATGTTAGACATTGTTTTTAACAGCTGTCTCCCTTTTCACTTCGTATTTTCCAGGATTCTCCATACAGTCTCTTTATTGTACGACGATTGAGTTGAAATAAATGCGATTCTTTTAAGCCCGCGCTTACGCAATGCCGCCGACTCCACCCACGCCGTTATATGCGAGCAAAAAGTAACACGATCCCGTCTGCTGGAGAAAGAGGACAAAGGAGGGGCTTGATGGTGCGTACGAAGATTACGTGAAATAGAAAGGACCAGTGGTCAAAAGGTACCGAGTCGGGATCCGCGTGATTCTGGGCCGTGATTGGTCGATGCTCGGCGTGGGATCTTGCAGTCACCCTTATAGATCGGCGGATCGTCGACCTGTCTTGCAGTTCGTCGATCACGAAGATCACTCGAGACGGTGCACGAACGGCGCCTGTGTACCTTGCAGAAATGTATCGATCAACTTTCGTCTTTCTCGGTGCTGCTTGCTTCGTTGCAGCGGAGGGGGTAAGTATTCCTGATCATCGTCATTAAATTAAATCTCTTGCATTTCATTTTGATGAAAGGATCCAGGGTGGAACGTTTGCAATTAACCATAAACACGGTACTTGTTCTTGAGAGATAACGAGTGTTATCCTCCTAGAATACTTCGAGCCTCTAATTTCCCTTCGTCGAAAGTTCATTGGCATTCAAAGTCGAAAAAGTTAATTGGCGTTAATCAACAGAGCCTTTCATTCCTCCCATGCTGACCAACGACCTGATCGTAATCGCTGAACGCTTTAATGTGCATCGACCGCCTAATACGCGCATTCTGTATGCAAAAGAAGCAATGACGCGAATTCATAAGGCACGCTGACCTTTCGATTAATAAAGAGCGCGCAGAAAAACGTTTGACGCTCTTTATATGTAGAAAAGTGAAAGCTGGCGTGGTACGTGGGCATGGTAAACCGTTCGCGAGTGATTCTACGTATCCTCCCGAATCGTCGATTCGTACCCACGTCCCTGAATCTACAATCGCACGTTGACTTCATTAAGTAGGACGTGTTTATCACGCTTTCTCTGTACAAAGCAGTCGCACAAGGTTTTTACAATCCAAATTATTTTTTTACAGGCGCACCTCGCGAGGATAAAGCGTCAGAATTTTCCGGAGCAAGGTGGCCACGTGATAGACAATATTTTCAACGTGAGTACTAGAAGCCCCTCTCCTTTCCACGATACTGTAATTGAAATTAAATCATCCACGTTTTAGATTCCAATTACAGCGATCAGGCAAACGGCCGCAGCAGCGCAGAGCTTCAGCCCAGAGAATTCTCAGACCATTGACAGTGTCCTGCAGGTATCGATATTGTCAGCTCTCGATTATGAAGAGCCTGCTAGCTTCACCAACGAATTTTCACTTTCGTAGATCCCTATTTTGACCCTGGAAGCAGTTGGAAATCTCGTGAAGGCAACGTCCGGGCAAAGGGGCCAGAATGCCGAGGACCAGCAACGGATACGGCAGGAAAAGAGAGATAGGATACTGGCGCAAAGGGAACGTCAAAAGTTGCAGAGGGAGCAAATGCAGCAGCAACGTCTGAAGCAGCAACAGATGAAGAGGACCATCAAGATCCACGGCAACAAGGACCCATTCGGTTTGAACGCGTTGTCGGACCTGTTGATTGGTAATCATGGTTTCTTAGGTGCTTTTGGTGGTCATGGTGGTGGTCATGCCGGGCACATGGTTCTTGGTGGGCACGGTGGGCATGGAAGCCACGGTAAATATTTCACCTGTCTGTCGAATATAACTGCTCTTTGATTACCGAGACTCTGTATAGATTAGTCTATTTAAATCACGGGTCGAATGAAGCTGTGAAAATTTTCAATTAATTATGAAATAACTGTAACTCTATGATTATTATCTTTTCTATTCCGAAAAGTTCCAGTATATTGGCTGAAACTTTTGTTCCATAAATTTTTGTGCGAATGAGAACCTTTTATTTTCTTGAAAGTAGACAAAAATTCTAGTTAAAAATTTATTCGCCTTGAATAAAGATAAAGTTGCGACAAAAGCAGATTTGCTGAAACTGTTGTGGGGGTCTGATGGAAATAACAAGGTGGTGTATTCTTCCTAGGCATGCACGGAGGCCACGGTGGTGTGACGGACAGCAGTCAGCACACTTACGAGGTCCACGAGAACGTAGAAGAAGACACGAACTATTCGTGGCACGGGATCACAGCTGGAATCGGGACCCTTCACGGCACTCGACCAGTGACCAGCTCCATCGCGATACAGAACAAGATCGCTCCGAAGGAGCAGAGGCCAAATAGATACTACGACGACTCCAGAATACAAAATAAAATCGCTCCAACCAGGTACACGAAGGACAGACTGGTATACGAGGACGAGCCTCCACTGCAGAACAAAATCGCGCCGAAGAGCAACGGGATATCGTTTCAGTACTGAAGAAGCGAGCTATAAAATTAATTCATCCCCTCCGCCATACCACAGGTGTTTTGAACCCACCAGTAGCTACTTTGTCGCTTCGGTTCTCACGACTCGAGAGGAAGCGAACAATTACTATGCCCTGTGAATAACGATGAAGTATAGACCACCGAAGGCATGACTCATCAGATCTCTGCAGAAACTCGCTCGATCCACGGATCTCTGCGACTAGAAGACGCTAAAACATGCGCGTTTAGCTGATTCTTTGCTATTCTGAGCACGCACGTTTGCGGATGACTGTAATTTGTTCAGTGAATGTGGAAATAAATCGCTTCCTTTTGTACAAAATACATCAAGCTTCATTCAGTATCCATCGCAGATGGGTCCGTCCCGCCAGCCTCATGAATAACCAGTTCCGTTCGTTTTTCATACAGCTCAGACGTCAGACGTTCATATACAATTCCCTGGTGCATGGTAATTAGGCGGTCGCGTAATATTAAATTATTCCGCGGTTATAGTGTGTTGCCATACGCATGGAAAACACAGTGCACGCAAGGTTGTGTGATTCACGTTAGCGATTTCCACGGCGATTGAAGCTCTCGAAGGAAATAACAAAGCACAGACATCTGTTCTCGTGTTTACCTTCCTCCTCGAGGATCGAGGAAACCCGCCATGGGTGTACTCTATGTTACTAAACTTGAATCCTTGAAATTCTAACGAGTACGATGAACCTGGCGCTATAATGACATACGCGAGAAGAATCGTTTAGAGTTAATCGTATCCCTTGAATAAAAAACGCCAGGATTAACGGGATTTTTAGGAGCTATCGAGCGGGCAGAATATATTTGAAGAACTTTGAAACGGAATATATATTGCCTACTCGTCGTCTAGATCCCAGATCCTGTTACTCGGTGGAATAACTCGATTTTCCAGCAGCTTAATGTAGCTCTGTCGGAATCCAACACTACGAATACGAAGCCAACAAGATACGTTTCCGCTCGGCTCAACTTTGATCCATGAAATTTGCATGCGTTCAACGCTTTTGTTGTTGTTATCGTTTCCTTCAACTTAGTCATCGATCACTCTCCGCAAAAAAAAAACGGTAGTGCACACTTCTTGCCACGCTCTAGTCGAGACGATTTTCCATTAATTTCGAGTAAACAAGATTATTACGAAGCCTCGACAGAATACTACACTCCGCAATTCTCAGTATCCCAGTTTTTTTGCCCCGTTAATGACGTCCTGCCGAAACACGATGAGTCCTAATAGTCATTAATGACGTCTATCATTCGATGTCACAACATCGGTGATTCATGCATTGCTCGAAATAATGATTCGACCGGTACGACCTTTGGCTAGCTCAGAGGAAAGAAGTAAATGTGCGTTCGTGGTGTAAAAATTTATAGTACTCGGTAACGTTGCACTATGTAAATGCGAGAAACGAATATGTAACACTCATAAAACGAACTGCAGTCAATTCGATAATTCTTCCCTCCCGTCACTGGCTCCAATTAATGTTCCACAAAAACATCTTTCCACCGAGGAGCTGCTGTATCACTTGCGCGCTATATTTCTTTTTTTTTTTTATGTAGAACACAATTTTGAGCAGTGCAGCAGCACCTCGCACTTCCTAGAATCATTCCCCGAGAGTTCACTGTGGAGGCCAGCAGCACGTGTCAGCGTGTGTGCATCGAGACGAAACTAGGAAACGACTGGCTACCTATCATTCGCGAGCGTGCGGACGATGCAGACAGTCCTTGACCCCCGCAATCGCGGTGCACATTACCCGCGATTGCAGTATAATCCGACGATAAATTCACAGTCACGAAGCGCTGCTGGCCTGCTCGACAACTTCTTCTCGGATCACGTCAGACCTTATCCCTTCCCGACAGGTGAGCCCGAGATGCCTTCGAGGTCTTTTTAGAAATCGCCAGCAAACCGCGGGGCAGCTCGAGGCTCGCGTCAGTTGAAAGAATGATGCTGTGCGGCAAGGTGGTAACGGTGTGCTCCCTTTCCTTCCTAGCTATCGCGAGCGGGATGCCAGAGGGCGGCGGCAACGACAACAAGGATGCATCGATCGGGGTGAGTTAGCAAAGAATAATTCGAAATTTCCCATATTACGGTTTACCGATCGATCGAGTCAGAGGGCCTTGGAACAGCCACTTGTTGAATTCTGCCCGTCACTTTGCGCGAACTTCGATGAAACGGAACTAGGGGTACAACGGTCAATTCACGTAATTGCTATATTTAGAATTTTTGATGGGATTTCTGGATGTTTTACAATTGGAATTTTCCAATATTCTGCAATTTGGGGATTAATTAACGTCGATGTGGGAGTCTATTTTCTGTAGGAAGTAAATTTGAGAATGATGGAGCTGCGTACTATGTTTGACGCTTTCCTCGCAGGTTCCAGCGCGAATTTCTTCCGGTTCCACTGTAACTCTCTAATTATTTAAACTGCACCGTGAATAATAATTGGGAGACGCCGGGTGAATCTTCGCGCCATGATTTCTACGACAAATAGTCTGAACAGATAAATTCACGAGGGAAACGAGGGAAGGGAAAGCAGCAACGGTGGAGAGACCATTAGGTAATGCACAAACGCAATTGCTGCAGGAGAAAGGATTGCGGAAGCGTCTGGCGGCGGAGTTCGTTCTTCGGAATAGTTATATAGCCGTTCGAAGAGCGCAATTAAAATATGTATATCGCTGCGGGACGCTCGGGAAGCATGAGCACGGATTAATTATCGTTAAAGTGACGAATTCTACGTAAATGTGCGTTCTGTGGTGGTCGACGGGATAGCGAGCTGTAGATAAAGCGCAATTTCGCAAAGTGCAATGGCAGCAACCCGCGAACGTCACGCGGAGAGGAGTTTGCTTGATATCGCGTCAAATTTTGAGGGAAAATTGCACTGCACTACTTGCGCAATCCACTATTTAATGCGCGCTAAAGTAAACGGTGTCATTAAGGGTCTTATCGGTATTCCTAGGAACGTGGAAGTGAATGCGGGGCCATTTTAGATAGGAAATTGTTCGGCTAACGTTAAGTGCCTTAATTGCCCCTTAAGAAATCTCCAACGTTGCAATGCCTCGTGCACGCGATGGAACACCATATGGATCGATAGAATTTATGAAGAATTTCAGGGGCCACGTTGATTCGTCCCAATTTCGATTCACTCTTCCATAGCTTCCATTCCTCCAATTCACGAACGGCGGTATCAGATTCAACTTCGGTGGTTACCACGCGGAAGCTGGGCTAGGTGGTCTTCTCGGTGGATCGAACACGGGGGGTGGACTGCATGCAAGTGCAGGGACACCCTGGGGTGCTAACGCGGCCGCTGGACTTGGTGGATTGCTCAGTGGTGACAATGCAAACACTGGCTAGTATTATTTACTGCTTTACTTCACCCTTACATCACCGTGCTGGGAATATTGATTGCATCGACTTGAATATTAAACACTTATACCTCTCTCATTTATTTATTTATTAGACAGAAGGAGGTGAAAAGACACAGAGTAGAGAACAACCGTGAGCACTAAACAAAAGTAGAAAGTTACTGAAGAAAATATAAAAGATAATAATAATGACTGAAGTTCTGTTTAAAGTTGACATCGCTCTATACACGCTGGCTTTAAAAGAGGAAAGAGATCCATCGAAGATCAATCTGATCCCGATGCAAATTATTGGTAGTACTAGGAAAGGATTATTGCAAAAAGCTGTATCTCGCTATCTTGGCCAAAATAAGGTAGGGACGATAGAGTTCCGGGTACGCTGAGCGGCCGGAACCAGGAAAGTGACACAGAGCAGGACATGGGCAGGGTTGCCGGTTTGTCGGTTTGGGTCGCGGGAGAACAGTCGATTGTTTCAAGAGGTTTGACTTGACAACGAGCGTGGGAAAGAGGGTGAGAGTGAGGGAGAAAGCGAAGTGGGTATCGAGGCGCTGGCGACGGTGAAAGGGCAGTACGTTGAGGGTGCCAAGAAATCGTACATGGCGTAAAGACGTATATGTAGAATTGTAGACGGTTGTATAGAGTTGTAGACGGTTGTATAGAGTTGTAGACGGTTGTATAGAGTTGTAGACGGTTGTATAGAGTTGTAGACGGTTGTATAGAGTTGTGGGGCGCTAGACGTTTTGTGTGTGTGTGTGTGTGTGTGTGTGTGTGTGTGTGTGTGTGTGTGTGTGTGTGTGTGTGTGTGTGTGTGTGTGTGTGTGTGTGTGTGTGTGTGTGTGTGTGTGTGTGTGTGTGGAGAGAGTATTAGGTGGGAATTGTACTTATTTTACTTATTTCATTAAACATTATCAATTATATTCAAACCTTGGGAATCCTTGTTTCCTACAATAAGTTGGATACGAATCATTTTATCAATCATATTGCTATGAAAATTCTGCGTACTACCTAAATTTGAGTGATGCAATAAATATTTCCAGTCCTGCGAGTGTACCACTGTTCTTCGTCCCCTCTTCAGACGTAACTGTCTCTGGAAGTGATTAATCGATCACTCCAGTGGTTTCTCCCATTCTTTTTTGCCTCGATCCACGTACGTCTTACGCAACCCACTAACGTAGCCTAAAAACTGTAATGACGCATCCAACAGGGGGAGGGTTGTACGCGAGAGCTGGCCTCGGAAACGGGAGACCAGAAGCTGCGGCTGGTTTAGGAGGCCGGCTGGACGGAAGCGGAAGATCCAACGTCCCAGCAGCCGGCGGACTCTTTGCGGGTGCGACCACTGGCGCTCGTAGCGTCGGGGTAGTTCGCGGAACCACTGCTGGCGGCCCAACAGCAGGAAGCGAGGCGCAAGCGGGTGCAGCAAGCAACGCCGAAGCAACCGCGAGCAGAGGTCGCGCGAATATCCAGATCATCTCGCGCGGAGGAAAGAAATCTGAGAAAATAAAGCAGGTGGATTGAGTTCCCTTCTCCGAGCGATGATGAAATCTTTCAGACCAAACTTCAAGGTCGAAATGTTCACAGGTATCGAGCGAAGTGATAGCAGTCCAGCAGGACCAACCAGCGGCGAAAGAGGTAAATGATTGTCCGCTTCGTGACGTCACTTCGAAGGATAGCTTGATATTAATGAATCATTGCATCAGGTCCGTGAAGTGGAATCCTATCAGGCGCCGATCGCCAGCGCAGGACTTTTTGGCACTCTTTCCCTGAATCCTGCTCCAATAGCGCTACCCTCGATAGATAAATTGAAGATCATCGGCGACATTGGCACTATCGAGCCAGCTCCTCTTGTACCACCTTTGCCCAGCCAAGTGAACGAGATTGTACAAGTTGGTGGGTCTTTGACAGTCGGCGACTTTTCTTGGTCTGCCTTTAAGGACTTACAGGAGCTGGGTCTTTACTTTCCAGAAAAACGACCTGCCAGAGTGAGAGTCGTGTACCCTAAATGGGTCGTCAGGAAGAGATTCTGGGCGCCTAGGAAGCAAATCATCTACAACACCTCGGTAGAGGTACAGGACTCGGCCAACGCGAATACTGGAAAACTTTCGCGCCGTCGCCGTCAGGCTGCACCTGCAAGCGAGCCTGCACCAAGAGCTAACACTGTGCCAAATGGCAATAATAACAGTCCGTCCTATGACGACATTTTTAAGGTAAGGGAAATTCCCGAAGATGGTTACAAACTTTCTATATCTGCCTGCGTTATATTGCATTAGTCATCCATGTTATCTTGGAAACACGGTGGCAGTAATTAATATTACTTTTTCCTTTATTTCTCGCTCCTTCGATTCTGATTCACCTAATCGTTCCGCTTTACAGATACCAATAGCAACGCTAAACGCCGTCAACCAATTATTAAACAACAATAATTCTGGTTGATAAGCAACGTTACGTGTGCCTCTAACTCTGCACGTGCGCCGTACATGTGGCTTCGTAATAATGCAAGCTATTACACGTTAACGTGATCGGGAATACATTGTGCGTGTAATTTTTCAAATATTTTTAAATAAATCCTTGTAACCAGCCTCTGCTCATTCTTCTCCCCTGCGTTTCGCGTTGGATTTTACGGAAATTTCACCGAGTTTCGCGCTCGATCGTCGCGCAAGTTACCCTCAGATTATTCACGCTCCATTACGTGGCAGTTCATGGACAAGTTATGCAATTCGGCGATATGCGGTATCGGCACGGGGCTAATGTAGCCTGGCCTAAAGTACAAGTGCACATGGCTTATTTTGAATATTACTGCCACGTGCAACTAAACCAATTATTGTGCTTTTACCATTAATAACGGTGTGTTTTAACTTAAGTCGACTGACAGGTATATAAACGTAAGCGAACGTATAGGAAACAACTAGCAGCATAGTGGTGAAACTACTGGAGGCTAGTCTTCCATTGCTACCGATATCCAGCAGCACAGGATGAAAATGAAGCTGGCACTTCTTTTACTGCTACTCCTCGTTGTAGGAGTGTTAGCCAGATCTCCGGCCCTGACCAGCTCAGAGGTAAGCGACGAATAAGTTTCTTTATTAACGATCGCGAGTAAAATTCAACGAACGACGATCACTCGGATAAGAAGAGAATAACTTAGGGAAATAATCAGGATTTGATTTGAAATTTCAGGCGGAGGAAGCCGTCAATGGATTGAGTAAGTAACATATTAGACTAAGTAGCAACCCCGATTTCTTTTGGCAAATGAACATCATTTACAAAGGCAAGAATAGAAAAGCAATGAATTTGTTATTAAATTAGGTGAGAGATACGTGAGAAGTGCATCGGGCGAATCCTCTCAAGTGGCGCCAGGTACGTACAGTGTCTTTAAAATCAGGTAATCGCATTAAGCTTAATAGCCGTAGATCGGCGAAGCACAGATGAAGGGTAAGGGGAAACACGGGGAATGTCACAAAACAGGTTGGATCGAGAAAATGAAGTTTTAATACTTTGTTCCTGTGCAGAGCGCATTTGAACATTATAACTCTTTGTGTTTCGACAGTTCTTTAGTCCCAGCTGTCACCGACAAAATATGCTGTAAATCGCAATATCGCGAAAAATGGACATTTCCAGTTTTTACCTTTACCCTTCAAATGAAAAACAACGAATTCTCAGGTATTGAAGTGCAATAGTGTTTGTGGAAAATATCTGGTCAGGCAATGTAAATTCAGATATAGACATCTCTGCAGAAGGCCCTGATGGTACATCGAAAGATTCTTCGAAATCAGATAATAACGACAGCAAGTTTTATCCGCGTTGAAAGCGGGGCTTATACATATAAGAAAAACAGAAATGAAAAACAACGAATTTTGTACTCATTTAGATGGCCCCCCCCTGGGAAATCCCGCGAGGGGGATTTAGAAGCTGTGTCAAAAGAAGGTGCGTCTTCAGAATTAGATAATAACGACAGCAACATTTATCCGTGTTGAAAGCAAGGCTTATACATATAAGAAAAACAACGAATTTTATATTCGTTTAGGTGGGCCCCCTGGGAAATTCCGTGAGGGGGGTTTGGAAGCTACGCCAAATGAAGGTACGTCTTCAGAATCAGATAATAACGACAGCAAGATTTATCCGTGTTGAAAGCAGGGCTTATAAGAAAAGCAGAAATAAAAAATAACGAATTTTGTATTAATTTAGCTGGAATGAACGGCAGCGGAATGTCAGGTGAGAGCGAGTCGAAAAACTCTAATGGGACTAAAAGCAATGGTACGAAGAGTTAAGTTCGTGACTTCATAACTCAGTCACTAGGGTCTAATAGTTACTAGTGGTAATAGTTAGTAGAGTTTCCTAGAGTTTTTCTCCCAGACTACAGGTTGTTAAGAAGCCTTACTATTTTCATAAAATAATAATTGGTTGGCAAGGGAGAATTAATTATGAAGGCAAAGTATTTTATCCGTTGCACATCAGTTCCTTATTTAATGAATAATGTTAATTTGAAGTTTGGTAATTGAGTTTATTGTAACTAAACAAATATTAAGAATTCACACTATAACAGCCAAATCAGTAAAGAGCGGAGGAGAAGATAACTCTCGTTCACAGAGATCAAGCGAAAGTGAAACGAAGCTTCTTTTCGAATAGGTGGAAAGAGCAAAGAATCTGGTGAAGACGGCGGCCAATTAAACAGCGGTACGTATAATATTGTTTAAAAGACGCAGACCATAATTAATGCCAGAAGAGTGACAGAAGAGTTGTGAAGGTTCATATTCCCTTCCACCAATTACATTCTTCTCTGTCATGTGTAAACGAATTTTGAAAGAGTAAGTTTGGTACGTCTGCAAACAGAGGATTAGCGTGTCGCAGAAAGTGGATGATATTTGTCGTACCTTCGTTGACTATTAAAGATTAATAGTCCCTCTTATGAACACTATTGCACTTCAAGATATAGAGATCTAGTTACATAGAGCTTGGTGCGATGCCCATGTTATTACGCAGGCATTATTTTCTAGCAAGTAATACAGGTGGAACGGGCAACGTATATGCGACCTATGTTCTCAAGCATCTTGCGTCAATACTTGGCTTGGATGGAATTAATCAGATACCTGATTTGGTTGCAAACTATTACTCTGGTTCTCTGCCCATATCAATTGAAACGCTACTGAAGACGCTCGGCATCACATCCTCGCTCCAAGAGATGCAAAACACCAGTGGTTTATATCAACTGATGAATAGAATACCGATTGTCGGCACCATTGTGAATTTCCTGACAAATACCCTGTTTGTAAGTTTCATCTTGTGCGATGTACCGAGATCTTTCTCGTAACGCATCCTCTAACGGAGGTATCTCCCGTTGTATTTCAGATTCCCATTAACATTGTAGCTTTGATGCTTTTTCTGGTAACTACGATACTGCAACATGTGTATAACGCACTACCAAGCATTTTGTCGACAAACTAATATGTAGAACATGTTCTGCGCGATAACGTTGAGTTAAATATAAATAAAATCGCATTTACTTCTGAGTTTCTTCCCTATATTCGTCGTAACATTCTATTCATCTACCCATCCCGTCTCCATCATACCACAGAATAATCTGAACTCGAGGAACTACTTTTTCAATCATTGATCATTCGATCAGATATTGCCGATCGCAGATGAGCTTCCTCGGAAGCGCTTCGAGCCGGGGCGCGCTCGATTCGTGTGCCGTATCACTAACATTCTGAAGCAAATCGAAAGAGAAAGTAACAGGGTGTCGTAAGACTGTGCGCCAAGTTTATAACGGAGCAGGAATCTGTTAGTCGCCGAGTGACTACGACACACGGAACACCGTCGACAGCGAACTTTCTTTCACCATTTAGCTGTTCAACGTTCACGTGGAAAAGCTCCAAGAACAAGAGACACGTGAGTAGGTTACTGTACTAGTACCCAGGATTATATTAAGCTGAACAGTAAATTTTCAATGAAAAATTCACAGAACGACGATGAGGGGTGCATCTAACATAAAAGTTGTTCGAAGGATAAGTGTCATAATTATCGTTTGCCTGTTCGAGATATCGACTGGCCTACCAGCAGAACAGCCAACGAAATTCACGCTGAGCACCGGCGACGTAAGCTCTCAGAACGTTGCCTCAGGGCTGACGTCGCCTTTGGATCGAGGACGAGTGAGTGTCTTCGCACGGTTTTAACCCCGCGCGATTAGGGGAGGTTCTATTAAGTTCGCGGCGCTGAGAAAGCGATGGAAGCGACGAAAGCTCAAAATTGACTATTGGATCGAGGACCCGCAGGGTTCCAGCCAAAATTGCAATTTCGGTTTTTGTAGGAACTGTTAGGCCGCGTCGCGGACGCGATAAGAATCGGCGCTGGGAGATTCGTGAATTCCGTCACGTTGGCCAGAAACATCATAGTCGATCGAACAGAGGTAATTGGCGAGCTGGGCACAATTCACATTCGACTTCGACCCTTACACCGTGGATGAGACTTTTCACAGAAACAGAGCAGGCTCATCGATCGCGTCTAATCATCTCGCGACGGTGTTTCGTAATTAATCGGGCACAAGGCTGCCTCTTTTTCCTACCGCATGTGGCAATAATGAATGACAAGGCGAGTCCAGACGCAATGAATAGCGGTGCGTAAAAGTTCTCGAGGTCAGATCTCGCGCGAAACGCGTCTAATTAGCTCGATAATTGCCGCTTTTAAGCAGAGACAGGATCATTCGTCTGAAACGAGGTGAATTCTACCTTGGCGTACATGAAATTTATATTTCCAATCACTAGTCCCGATGCAGCACATTTCCATGCTAGAACGTCGATGGGAGGGAAGTAGTACGAACGTTGTTTTCATTATTTTTTCACCAGACACTGGCCAGCGAGGCGCAGAACAACGTGGCGACTGTGATCGAAGCGAAGACAGAGGTTCTGAACCAAGCGCAGAGGTCCTTGGAAGCTGTCCCAAAAGCCCCTGTGATTAATACTCGACCAAATGCTCGAGAAACGGTGCGATTGGAGTCGGAGGCTGGTCAAGCTTTTCTGGAGAGACCGATTCCCAAGCCATTTGCGGGCATTTTGGAGTCGTTCTTCAGGCCCACGCCGCTGATCGATGGCATCAAGGAGCAGGATAAATATACGAATACTGGGGACAAGTTTATCGGGATTGGCAGGGCACTGGTCAGTGGTTTCGAGGGGTTTAGCAACTTCTTGAACGCTATCGTTGACGTAAGCAGCCTCTGCTACATATTTCTACTTGAATTTCCATTAACCCTCGGTTGTCACACTGTGTCAAAATGACCCACAATTTAACTTCGAAGTAAAATATCTTTGAGGTATCATTGAAAATGGTACTACTGTTTAAACCCGATGATACTTTAATTATTCTGTACTATTCTACAATTTTCAAACTTTATCTCAGAATTTCTGCGATTAAATTTAACATAGTTTTTAAAAAACAGCTGATTGCCAATTGGTTTCGGTCGAATCGACCCAGTGTGACAACTACGTTCGAAAAAAAATAGGGGTGACAACCGAGGGTTAACATACGTACAGTAGTCTCGTGAAGATCCTGCTTCTTCAAGAATTCTTACGCATCCATTGATTTTAAATTCAACGCCATCCACTGGCCGGCATCGATTTCTGTACCTTGCTCTGTTCTCAGTTCCCAAAGAACGCCGTGAAGAAAACCTCTCGAGGAATAACGGAGGCGCTGAATCACGCGGGGGCTCGTCTCATCGGGCTCGAGTGACGGATGTGTACTTTATATCGCACTTGTTCCTTGTTTCGTCAATAAACTGTTTGTTTTCCATTAAAATGTTATAAGTTGCAGGGAATACGGTGACAAGCGCACCAACAACCGACGAATGCAGGTCGCATAAATATATTATTTATTATTCGAACGATATACGTATAACGTTACGAGCTTTACGTCACTTCTTAATCGATAATTTCGATAATTTCGTGTAGCTTTCACTGCGATACAACGTCACTTTCGCATCGGGCAGCGAGCTGCATTCGAGAACACGCTCCTTTAAACAAACGATACACGTCACGTGCTGCTAGATTAACAACTTACACGGTGGTGTACAAATACATAGTAATATAAATATACGATAGAAGCGCTCGATCGACAGGCCCGCGGATTTAAAGCTAAACGATGAATAGTTTCGGCGATCGCGATTCTTTGTTGCCGCGGGAGCGTCGATTCGATCTTAAACGATAACGAGTAGTCATACATAATTGTGCTCGCGTTCGCGCGACCGGTCACGTCGGCCTATAGAAACGACGAGGAATTGACGGGCGGAACGCCTGGTCGCGCAAGAAAGCAATTTTGGTATACGCAGTGTACGATAACGTTACGTGGTAAATAAAGAAACTCGCATGCAAGGATAACATAAAAGTTCGCATCCTATAGTACGAAACGGTTCCCTCGAGGGTTGAATTATCGAAATGGTACAGTGACGGCAGTCACTTCCGTTCCCCCCCCCCCCCTTTTGATAGTACGTTAGGTCGTCTGCAACAGCTACGATATCTCGAGTCAGTGGGTTTCTTTGAAGGCTCGTCGTGCTGATCGTTCGAGGGGCGGGATCATTTATCAAAACTAACGACCCATCGGACTAATAGTCCCATTTGCGCGTCCGCTAAGCTGTGCTGGTTGGCTCCGGTTCTCTCGATTACCGATAAGCATTAATTCCGCGATCCCTATGGCGATCGCTGTGCCAGGAGGATCACAACGATCCGTATCGATCCATTGGTCCTGTCCGAATGTCTCTAACAGAAGGAACGTTGCCCGGGCTGGGATTGGAAGAGAGGTACCTTATCGGAGGCAACGAAGGTAATTTACAGGGATCTCGGCCAGAGGAGTGTCGCGACAATCGAAATCTTCTTCAGGCACGGCGAAGAAGATCGTGATCATTGGCGTGTGCCGTTGGTCGCATGGATCTTAGACGCTGGTTTCGTCTAAGATCCATCTGAAATTCTAGGTGTTCGTGGTGTCGTAGCTCTTGTACGTGTGGGAGGACCTCTTGTGCCTGACGGTGCAGAACAGGATCATGCTGGCCACTTGTCCGAACAGCTGGAGGAAAGCCACGACCAGGCCGACGGTGCCGACCACATGGAGCCTCGTCACTAGCCACATCTGTATGGCCGATGCGCAGCCCTCCTTGTACCAGTGCGCCTTGTTCCGTCCCTCCGAGTCCAGGCGACCGCAATATCGTTCCCTTTGCACGCAACAGGAGTCCGGCACACGATCCTCCGTCGGCCATGCGTCGATCTGGAACCAGTCGGTGTAGTCCCGCACACCGCAGCAGTGGAACTGAAATCGTCGGGCGAAGGACTAATGAAACTTAAGTCCGCAGAGGAAGTCACTTGCCGATCGCGTACAACGGGGAATTAAATCAGACCGCAGAAGATTAAACGCAGAAGTTCCCATTCTCTCATAGTTAATGCTGCTCCTTATTACCTCCGTGTGTATGTGGTCCCATATGGCAGGAAGTGTTCCAGGTTCCCTGGTCAGGTTGTAGTGTTTCTCGATACCGAACAGCAACTCCTCTTTCAAACTCTTCGCCAGGTGCTCCCTGAAGATGAAGGCCAGGGTGCCAAGCATGAACTCAGCCAGGAACATCAGTATCACCAAGCCGAAGTACTGCGATGAGGAAGTGACGATGAGAGGTAAGAATGCGACGATGGAAGTAGAGCTAGAAGGTAAAGGCTACCAACCGTGATCAGCATGCATCTGGATTGAAACCAAGCACCGCAGCATCCAAAGAAGGCGATGACGAAGGTCAGGCAGCCGGCAGCCAGCAGCAGCGAGTCAGCTGACGCGAAACTGTAATGGGGCACCAGGGTCGTGTAGCCGGAGTAAGCCAGTCGCAGCCAGAGGCCTGCACCCAAAATTCCGCAAGCGCATAACTGTAAAGAAAATTACACGAGTCCGATCAGATGGTGGCCTGAATGCGTTCGACCGTGAAGCGGATTTTTACGCGTCGAGCGGACGACTCCTATTCCCTAGGAGCGCAAACCGGCGAAACGGGGGACCTTGCGGCGCTTATATCGCGGGCGATACGCTTAGAACTTCTTGCCATCGAGGGGAAGAGGCTGAAGAGCGCGAAGGCTGCGTCGATGGGACAGGTTTCCCTTGACGATTCGGTGCACAGTTATGCAAGCAATACGATTACTCGAACGCGCGTACGCGCTTCCGCGCGAGCGTTCGTGCTCGACGGTGTCGCGGTCCGTTGCGAAAGATTAGCATCCGCGAGGCCAGGTCGTGGCGAATTTCCATCGTTTCCAATCCATTCCCATTCTGTTCTAATTGCCCGCAACTTTCAGTCCCGACATCCTCGACAATTTTGCAGCCGACTGCCAACCACCACGATGAATTATGTAAAGGATGACAATCGATGGTGCGTCCCGTCGCTGCTTACGTCGACAGTTTTACTACGCACGGTGGGAATCCCGATTATTCAGCGTGTCCACATAATCGCGGCCGAAAAGTGGGTCAACAACGAGAAAGCACGGCGCGCCGTATTCGAGTGCGAATGGGAGAGACGGTTCGATGTCTCTTTTCCTAGGTGGAGGCTCGAAAAGAACGCGAGACGCGCGCGGCAGCTCGATTTACATCTGCCGCGGATTTGTCTCGGTGGCCGAGGCTACGGTTTCAAAGGGGAAAATGACAGTGTTGGTCAGACGAAACAGAGTTTCTAGGGTACAGCGTGCAGATAAGTATCGGTGACAGCGAGGCTAGAAGGGATATTGACCTTTCTCAGGAGATTGTTGCGGTTTAGTAATTTGCCGTCAGCAGTCGGATCCTGCGAAAGGCAACCGCAGATTAAGGCGATCATTCAACCGAGGGACAATCTCGTTTACGATTTCTGCTACCCCCTCGCTTAGTTTCTACAATTTAATTTCGATTCGATAGATACAAAGTTGCTCGTGCGAATTCTATCCTTCAATTTAGCTTGTGGGACCATTGCAGCGTTACCGTAGCTGAAAGCGTTGCGTTGCTATCACACCTCGTATCACTGCCAATAAAAACGCAGAGGGCGTAAAAATTCGTATCATATGCTGTTCCACCATTCCGCTTCCGAAAGCCACGGGAACGAAGCTCCGCGAAGCCTCAGAAGCTGAAGTACGTGTCAGAAGGAGCACCCGGTATACAGGTGGCAGCTTACAATCAATTTGTCAAGTTAGCTGGCAAGTGGGAACGCTTTGCAGCCCACGTCAGGGCAGACAACTGGCGGATAAGACAACGGGTAATCTACGGCAAACGCTCGAGACACAGAAAGGCCGCCGACGGAGTATTGACCCTACACCGACCACTGCATCGAACTCCCGTAAATTAGCATCCGTGTAGTAACGACAGGCCGCGTTATCCAATCCGGTCGGACTAGTTCGAATGAAGTAATTTAACCGTCAGGCTAGAATCACCCTGGAATCACCGTGCTCGAACGACCTAATATCGAGCAGCGCGCACCGGTTCTGCCGACGAGCAACCGCGGGGGAATGAATGGGCGATCGAACGATTAAACGCTGCTCGATTTACGTCGTCTCGCGAGACAGGTACCGTTAAAGATCACCACGGATATACAGGCTGTGCGGCGCGTTCGGCTACGATTGAACGGCTGCGTTTTCCCGCCAAATCACAGATGAGCCAGCTGACCATTACGATTAATGGAGCAACGTGACGAGGACCGAGGAAAATTGACGACCTTGCAGCAAGAGGGCTGCAGCTCCATATTTACCAACTTTAAGTAGATTAGAGTACTTGACTTAACATTAAAAAGAGAACACTAATTGAAAAATATATACTTTCACAGGTTGATAAGTATTTATTTCTATTTTCGGCAAATTTCTCAAATCTGGTGCACTCGTATTGCGCGAAACAGTGATGGGTGCAGATGAAAAATTTGCAACAAATCGCTCGTTGCGCTTGTGTTACTTGATACATTTCTGTTGGATTTACGAGGACTTGTGTCTCGATGCACTTTAAGTACCTACTTCAAACTTGACAAGTTAACCCGTTCGAAAGTGAAGTGCCATTTTAAGGCTACCGAACAGTAACCCTTTCTAACTACTGTATCAGCTCGAAAGGCTGTCCTGAAAACGTTCACGCGTGCACCTGTTGAAATTGCTGGTCGGACGAGCGCGTGTACTGGCGTCTTGACCGTGTACCGTAAGTTCATAGCTCATAGAGCACGGTTCAATGTACTATTTAAGGCCCTGGGTTTCGCTTCTGGGACGGATGACTCCAAGTGGAGCGATAAATTGGAGAGGAGAGCCGGAGCACTATGGAATGCAACGTGAATGACAATGCGCATCGATTTAATCGCACGCGTGGGCTTGTTCCTACTGTTCGCGGTCTTCTCTCCGCGCGCGCGCGCGCGCGCACGGTGCAACTCTAACTGCCTCCTGGAAATTAACTCGTCGATTGTTCCAGCGTTCTGCAGCCGGCCAGGCACTTCGGGGAGCGTGACTGATTTATGTGCCTTGGACGCGCGTCGTTCGATACGCGAGCCGCGCCGACCGAATCGCCAAGAATATTTATTTTTAACCGGTTCGAAAGAAGCTTTTACAGACGATGACGAATAGAACGGTAACGCGTGCCGGCTCGCGATCGGTACGAATGAGAGAATATAGCTATTAGTAATTGCAACGGATTGAACGATGAATGAAAGAATTCTACGTACCCAGATGAGAACGTTGAGGGAGCAGAAGACGTGCCTGATGCACGTGTATCCTGTGCGGCCCATGGCTCGATCCTTCCGAAGATCCTCGCGAGCGAGCTGGCGGATGGTTCCTAGAACCGGGGGAAATGGAATGTGGTGATTCTCTTCTCCAAACTGGCAACCACCACCAAACTACTTTTACCGTCGGCTGCGACCGTTACGAACCATCTCCACATAGAAAATTCGAAGACCTTTGCGTGCAAGCGATAGTAGATGTAGTTTAATTGGAATGTGCGTGAATTGGGCTAGCGAAGTTCGTTGGTATATACCAGTCAAGGACTACGATTCACGATCTTTCGGGGGGAGGGGGTTTACCAGAAAACGCCTTGACCACCAACGAGACCGAGTGGAGGAAACAGAGGGGAAGAGGAGGCGGCAGAAGATGAAGATAAATCGTGAAGGAAATCGTCGGTTCCGCGTGCACAAGCGACGATTACGTATTCCGCTCAAGAACCGCTCAAGTCCGCTCTACCGCGAGAATCCCGCGGGTATTATTATTCCGCGGAAATGTTGCCGATCGAACGAAACAATGGTCACAACGACTGACGACTTACGGTCAACTTTTCAGCGGCGGAGTTCCCATTCTGCTCGCACCACAGGGTTCCCGAGCAGGTGCAGGGCTCGACTTCTAGAAACACGAATGTTGGAACTAGGCTGCACGAGGCGCGCGAATATTCCACGAGGGTGGATCGTACCGGTTGACTGATCGACTTGACCGATCATGCGATCCTCGTCGGGCGAGGATCCGTTCCGGTGTGCTCGGAACCAGGTTGATACGATTGGCTGTGGCCCCCTCTGGGCCTTCTAGGTCCCCTAACGGGACAGCCTGCCGCCAGTGAGGCCTCTCTCGCTTATACACGATCGCGTGGGTCCCGCGTACGAGGCGCAATGCCTACGGAGAGGCGTGCTCGCGCGGAGACGTCACTTTCCTACGAACGCCTGCTGAGAAATGAACGAGACACCAAGGCCGCCGGAAATCTGCGAGCGTTTCCCTCTCCGCTCCGGAACATCCATTCGCCAGATGTTCCCGCGAGTTTCCGCCGCTGCATCTGCCTTTTCATTCGCTAAAATTACCATTCGACCGATCCGAGCCGCGGCACTCGGTATCGCGGTTGCGTGCATCGTTCCGAAACTTGTGAATTCGACCGGCGGGGAGTACTATTCGCGGGGACGTCGTGCCGGCGGCCGGCAGCGCGCGTGTCGACGGTGAAACGCGACGGGTCTCGTTGGAATTGCAAAGGCTCGGGAGATTCTGCGCCGCACGGTCGCGATATTGAGACCTCCAATCTCGGAAAACATTGTCGGCGTGTTCGGCGAATTTTTTCCATGCATTAAACATGGGGGCTCGCGCACGTGTAAATAATGGATCGAGTGGCGGCGCTTCGGGTCGCTGAATAAAAGATCCGCGCGATGCGATTTTATTCTCGGCGCGTCAGGGATCGGTCTTATTGAAAGGAGGCGTGGCTCTATCTTCCGCGGCTGCAGAGATTCGAGGGGACAGTGGCTGGTAATTGGGGCTACGGATTTCACGGGATTATTAACGTTTCGCCCGAGTACCTACATCGCGACTTCTTACCTCCCGCGTGTCGAGCTCTCTAATCCGCGGAAAGAAACGTGCCCGCTCGCGTGCCTTCGCGTAACACTGAACGATACTTGCTCCGTACACTCGATTAACCCGTAGATTGCTTCGTGGCTGCCCGCCTGAGCGCGTTTCGCTGATGCGCCAGTGCGAATTTCTTTGCACAGGTGAAGTGACATCGACGCGTAAAGAACCGGGTGAGCGTGACACAGCTTATCTCATCGCCCGAGTCACCTATTCCGCAGTTCTGAATCGAATGACGATGCAGCAGAAGGGAATATTCGTCGGTTGAAAAGCGGTGACGCGTTGTTTGCCGAGCGTTCTCTCGGCGGACGAGTAAGAAACTTGTGATTTATATCAACCGAGGACATAATGTCGCTATAAATCTTATGACTTTTACGCTGGTAGCCGCAAAAAACCACGATTATTTACGTTAAACACACGCGTAGCGTTCTTCTACCAAAAAAAAAAAAAAAAAATTGGTCCCTTCTTCGGTAAAGACGAAAACCACTTATCGTTTCAATGAAGAAACACATTTTTCCGACCTGTCTGCGGCGTACGCTCCTCTTCCTCGTATATACCTCGTCTGTATGTCGTTATCAGGATTGGATAATATTGATTCGCCTTATCACGTGGCCGAATACGGTCTCGCGCATAACGTAACCTACTAACGTGATCCCCGTGCCACTTGTTGCAAACGGAGCTCATTAAACAAACGCTAGCCCGTTCCCTGCCGGTACTGAAAATTGTCGCCTCGCGATAAAGACGTCTCGTATCGCGCTGAATAAGAAACTAACACGCAGCACGTATTATATACGCGCCATTATCGATCGAATCTACGTCTAAGTCCTTGGATGGTTTTAGATTCCCCTTCCTCAAGTTCCTCAGGTTCCTCGGGTGCAGTGGACGTGGCCATTGAAGAAAAGGCGATGCCCCTTTTGCGGCACAGGTGAGGAAGAAGAATCGACGATAGCGACACGTTCGTTTATCGGGGCTAATGGTACTTGGAAATCAATTCGTAGGAGCGAAATGGAACCGCAAGCGCGGCAGTGGCGGCTATAATGAAAACGGCGAAGAGAGTGCGAGGGGGCGTAGGAACGGACCCCTCGCCACGACTTCCTGCCAATTGCGGGCAATTTGCCATCATCTATGATCTCCCCGCTCGACGCCACGTCGACGCGCGGTGTGTACGGTGCTTAAGCATAAGAGTTAACGCGGCACGATTATTTTTCTCTTTCTCCCGTCCCATCCGCGATGGTCTTTCTCGCTTTATCATACGGCACATCGGCGAGCCGCGCATTAACGCGTCCTACACGCTTAACTTCCCACGTGACGTAACCGAGGAAAGGAACGACGAGCGAGCTGCCGCTATCCGTCGTTACCGTGCGATTTCCACGATCGCGGTCAAAACCAGATTCTCACTTTTCCGCGCCTGGGGCTCGATTAGCCGTGGCTCCGCCTTCGCGAGCATAGAAATCGAGAGCTGGCCCGTAATTCCGCTGGAAAAATCGCGGTGATCCTTGGTCGAATGCAATCGCTGTGCACGTCCACGTACCTACATACGTCGCAATCATCGAATTGTCCCCGCAATTCACCGTAGGGGAGCCGCCGGAGGAAGAGCGCTGCGCGTGAATTGCGAGAGGCGAAAGGATTCGACCTCGGGGGCACAGGGCCCAGCGCCATAATTCCTAATTTATTACAATGCGCTCGTTAATCGCGAGGCGATATGCGATCGCGTGCGCTTATCCTCCCACGTGACATAACGGTGGATCGAAACAAAGGGCCCCGCGTGCACGCACAAGCGCCGTCCACCTTTCGCGTCTCTCTGGATCCCTCGCGACGCATACGTGATTGCCTTCTCGGGCAGGGGATTATGGGAACACTGGATGGAAGTTTTCCGCCTCCTCCATAGGGGCGTCCGAACCCACAGCCGATCGGGTCCGACATCTCTGCGCGTGTAGGTGATTGAAAATTCATGAACGTTCGCCCTTGACTTCGATAGACGCGCTATTAGTATCTGTCGGCCAGCAGGTGGAAAGTTTAGATGGTCCCGCGAAGGGGAAAGACATTTCCCACGAGCAAGGAGGAGAGCGGAAGATAGCGCGGAGTGCCGGCGAAAAAACACTGCCGACGATTGTTCCGCGAAGAAGAACATGGGAAGAGAAATCGGCGTTCGGTGCAACGTTCGCACGATCGATTTCTTCGGCGTCGCGATCACGTTGCGGATTATCGAGGCGGCCCGCAGCGACATTAATTAACGTCCCTAATCCCCCAGCGTCGGGGAGGATTATGGTCCTTGGTCTAGAAACCCATTCTAATAAGCGATCATTAAAATCCTAGCTTCCGGGCACGAAGCTGAACTCATCTTCGGTGGACGAGTCTCCGAAAGTGACTTCAGGCAGGACACTTTTCTTAAATACCGATTAATATTTCTGTTAATCTGTGACCGCGTCTGAGATTTCAGCCTGTTAACCCGTGAACTCAAAGTGAATTACGAAATGACGTTCCTCGAGGATTGGCTCGCGCCATAATTCGACCATAATTCCAGTCTCGGTTAGCGGCTCGTTTATTGTTTCTCATGTCGAGATGCTGGGGAACGGGGCTCCAACGAGTGCAGTGTCATTGAACAGCTCGTATTAGCTCGATTATGAGATTCGTCACTAATCATTATTATGTAATGCACGGTCTCGATTGCGTTACGTAACCGGTCCCACGTACCGAAACTGCGTGACCCGCTTGCACGCGCGTCCGGACCCTTCCCGCTCCGTTGATCATTATTTTTTTAAAAAAAAAACAAGGGGGAATAAGGCGCTGCCGAAAAAGTGTGCGAGCTTGTTGCACGCGAGCTGAGCTAGCTGACGCGATGATTCCGACCATTGGATCGCGGTGGTTAGCTTGGCAACGAATTAATTCTTTTCGCCGTGCGCTCGAGGTTAACGAGGTCTCGCGATGCACGCGACAAAATTGCTCGGGGCCATGGCGAGAATAATTTTCTACACAGAAGAGGAAGTTTCCATCAGACTGGCTGCAGGTTGCAGTTTCCGCGTGGACTTTTTGGACCCTTTGTTGGGAGTACGTACATTTGACGCGTGAAAAGGAATATGTCGTTTTATTATTTCCTGTGAAAAACGATAGCAGCCAGGTGATGGACAATAGGGAATCTACTTACGTAGGAATTTTCCTGACATAATTGCATAATTTTATTCACGTGCACGGTGTGTTTCGCACGTTTGAAATGCACGTTTTGCCGCCGTACTTTATTGACGATTGACTTTAAATTGCATCGCGAAGCAGAAATGTTTTCTTCTGTTCAATGCAAGGCAATAGAATGAATGAATGGCCGTGCAGCTGATTATTCACCAGGCGGTGCCTTGAAATTTATGCTTGCCTCGAGGAATTCCGAAAACGATCCCACTGGCGGTCGCGCGAACAACTTTGATACTCCTATGTGGGACACCGTGACAATTGAGCTATAAATTTTCGGTGAAACCTCGCCTGGCTTTCGTTCTATCTTGTTTCATGCAAAGTAGCTACACTGTAGATCTCGCGGATGTCAGGCGCACGAGTGAGAAACGATAGAAGCGATGAAATTGCGCGAAAAAATTCGAAGAAGCGGAAGTAAGCGAAGGAGGGCCGGAAGACGGTTTTTCGAAAGTAGCTGATGACTTACAGGTGGGATGAAGATAAGAGTGGCCCGCTGTGGAACTGGCAGGAGCTTTCCGGGGCTCTTCGACACTGAACCGATCACGAAAGTTCATGGAAAGCGGAGTCAAAGGTTGGCTGACGTTCGCGACAGGTTTCGAGTTCCCGGATCGACTGCACGGGAGGAACGCGCAGAACTCTCGCACATCCGTTCTCCATCGGCCACCGTGAAACGAAAGTCGCCATCTGACGGTAATCGTGGAAATTCAGGCGGGGAACGCGGCGTCGCGGTCCGCGACGAAAGAAGAATCTCTGGGGGAAAGAGGTCCAGCCGCGGCGAAAGGGATCGCGACTTTCAAACGGCGCTTTTACTTCCGGTGCACGTGGTTCTTGCAACTCCGTAAATTACGTCGCGATTACACTTCGATTTTGATTCATCTGTTTTGCAATGTAGATAGCCTCGATTGTTAACGAACGATACCACTCGAATTCTTCGACTGAATGAAATTTTTCAGAGTCACGGGACGATGTTCGTAGCGAGTTGTCGACGTAATATTGTTAGTGTAAAACGGCTCGACTTACAGGTAATTTAAGTCCCAACGAGAATTAAAAGCTCACCACGTACGAATGTATGTATGATCAGATTACCAGACGGAGGGAGGCTGTTACAGTGTTACTGCTAAGTCGGTTTATTAGACTGTGTGGCAGTACAAGTAGCTGATAAAAATGTGAGGCGCGAGATCTCTGGAAAGCATACCGACAGAAGAGAAAATAAAATTCGATTAACTTATCTCGGTAATCGGAAGGACTGCTCTATGAGTTCTACTGTTTGAGGGATGCAAGAGAGCCGCCATGCGTCAGCTACGTTGGCCTACCGATTTATTAAAGAATAAACGAAGATAAATAACATGCTGTCACTTAAGAAATAATTTATCAGTCCTTCTTCCTATACTTCTGAGATGACTCTTCCATGGAGCTGAGCCACAGTTGCAGATCCTTCTGCATCTCTGGCCGTTTAGCGTCTGGCTCGACTTGAGCGATAATTTCGGACACGGGAATCTTCAGGTCCGTGACGGTTTGCCTGCTTATAACAACAGCGCGAACGAAATTATCCGTGAGGCTGATGAACTGGTGCTCCAAATAGAAATGCTTGTCTTCCCAATAGATCAGCTGCGAATAAATAACATCTATTCAAATGCTGCCGTTGTGACACGTGGTGTTGTGCACTCCATTGAGCAAAATTAATTGTATCGATGACGTAAAATGATTCACGCTTATTATCAGTAATTAAAGCGCATAGAGGTGAATATATTGTACCTTGGTAGTGATTTTATACGGCGTAAGAATGGGAATCGCTCGGCGGTAACGGATCGTCGATGCACCTTGCACTGCGCCGCCGCCTTGTTTAATAACTGCTCCGAAAATTCCAGACCTATCGTAGTAGTGGAACCGCGCGAAGTCCAATTCGCGAAGGTACCGCGCGTTGTTCATGTGCTTGAAGACAAGATCTACGTCCTGCGTGGTGCATATACCTGAAATAGAGTAATAGAATATGATTTTCGAGTTGGTCATGGAAATCAGAGGAAACTCTGCATCACGAGGCGACACACGTTTCCGTTTGAATTCTGCGCGCGGAAGAAAAGCGCACTAGGGAACTTCCCACCATTGGACCGATTTATTTAGTCTAGTCATTCCGATCGAAAGATAATTTTAAAAAAAGCCACAGCGCGTGTCCTCGAGTCTTTCTCAGGCACAGTTGAAGATTCTTCCGATTTACCTAATGCATTTCTTTATCGCTGGCCTTTAATTGACGTCAATAATGGCATCTAGAATGCATAGTCCGTTCACCACCACGTGACTCAAACGTCACGCGCGACTTTGCGCGCGTTTCATTCAGATGTTAAATATCACCTACACAGATTTGAATATGTAAAGCGTTATATTATCGGGCGTGTTATCGTTGGTATCTGATCGAGTAGATAGATGTATTTGTATCGTCGATGTCGCAGGAATTTTGTATTAGTAATAGATAACTTTGGAATTGAAATAAATTGTAAGAATAAATTGATGATCGTCAAATATTAATACTAGATTCTTACGGATTGCTAATTAGACTTCAGAAACCTATTTACGTTCTTAATAAAAATTTGTTCGCTCGAGAAATTCGGCTGTCTAATTCATAAAATATATATTCTGTACATATAAAATATATATCGAATATATAATGTCTATAATGTCAAAAATATATAATGTCTAATATATAAAATATATATACTCGTTGAGGCATTAAAGAACTAAATGAAATTACCGTAGATAGTGCTGCTATCGAAAATTTTCAACTTCTTCTGGAAGAGCCTGCCCATACCGACGGTGAGGATGATCCGAACGAAGTAATGCACATCGAAGAAGACGTAGAGAAGAAGGAGGACGGTGAGTAGGCAGGCGCAGACCATTTTCTTTTTGTGGTGGCTGTAGAGGATGAGACGAGAAACCGGAACGAGAGCAACCAGCACTCGATGTTCACGTATCCACAGTCCAGGGAAGACTGCGTGCGGTAACCGTGAAATTCCGAACAGCGGAGTCGCTTCTTACTGCACGCGCAAAGGCAACCGGTTCCACGCCCTGTACTGTTCCATCCTACTCGGCCCAACGGTATTTATTCGTTACGTTCCGAAGTTATTTGACACGGCCAAAGTCTTAGGTCGTTCCATACATAATGCAACCTCTTCGAAACATATTCAAGGTACGATTGAGTAATTTTTTGCCGATGCCACTTCCTCCGTTTCCCATGATGCTTTCCCATCTTCCCGCTTGCTCTTCTATCCCCACTTGCAGCGAATATGATAAAATATACGGAATGATTCATAATTTACGTTGTAACGCGTGCCCTCCCGCTATCTTTGTGGAACAAAGTTCTACGCAGTGTGTGTATGTAGATGAAGTATTAAAAACAATGCTCGATTAGATACGTTGTATTGTAATACAACAGAGCATTGGAGCATTGTTCGTGGTGTAACGACGAGGTAGAACGAAGCAACCATGGGCTTCCGAAGGGGGGTGCAAAAGGGGCAGCCGCCCCCCCGGCTTTAGAGAAAAAATCGCTTATTTTTTTCAAAACTGATCTTTATTAAGTTTGTACTAAAAAGGGGAATATTTATAATTTTCGGTTTTAAATTTTTAATTAAATTGGCACTACAAAATGGGTTGAAAAAGCAAGAGGGATATATTTTTCTTTACCATCGTCCCAAAGTTCCCCTCTCCTGGAAAAAAAGTCTCCGGACACCCTTGGAAGTAAAACGACTACCTCTACGTGCATGCGAAGTCGTGAACTTTCCGTGAAATATTCAGCTGTTTATTATACATGCATTGCGTCACCCCTTAAAACAATTGTTATGTCGATTCATTCTTCTTTAAGCAGGTCGCCGGTGCCGAGCTCTGGCATGTGAAAACACCCCTTTCGCAATTTAAGCAAGACACTGGAAGAACGAGAGAGACCGCGCGAATTAGCCATCTAAACAATATTTATTTCTCGATCTGGACAGTTTGCATTCTCAACGATATAATCAACACAGTATTATCTGACGAAATGACATTATTATTTATTTATTATTATCATCTAGAAGTATAGGTAACGTTTCCACGGTACGTACGTGCACGATGCTACAATTATCGAGACTCGCTACGCCATCGGCTACCTAAGCCGAGCTACGGTACCGATTTAATTTGAAAATTCTGTGGTGGAGTTTGCTAGAAATGGGCGCCGATAACGAAATTGCCATGTAATTCAAAGCATCGATCGCCACGCGTTATGCAGAATTTGATTGTTGATAGAGAGACGTTACACGGCTAAAAACATAATAGAAAATCGCAGCTTTGAAACGACGATAACCGGATGCGTGATGGAGCACGACGATGTCACGAGGAGCCGCTAATATTACGCACTGAGCGCTCGATAATCGCAGGAATGCGACGATCCGTCACGATTTATACGAAAAGCACGTGCCGTGGACTGTAGAAATATATATATATATATATATATATATATATATATATATTACAGATGCACATATATGCACCCCGTCTTTTGATGCGTCTCTAAATAGATTGTTGCATTTCTAACAACCTGCGACGGGGATCCTCTGCGATGGTTGGCTTTGCTCTCGCAGGAATCGTTACCGACGCCACAATCGCGTGTATATAATAAAAAATGTAAACAACGCCTGGTTGGTTACGTTGAACCAAGAATATTCAACAAAGCCGAGGAGTTTCGCAAGCTTCGGAAGCTCCGTCGAAGTATACTCGCCGATCATCGTGTGATCGTGTTTGACAGTGATCTGGCACCCCGTTCCACGGTTTGCCCGGCAGGCTATCGTAAAATATTTATGCTCGTCCGCAGACAAAGGCTAATGCAACGCCACGACTGGAAACCACGCGTACACCATCCCTTAGCAAAATAGTTTCACCTCTGTCTTTTGTACTCTATTGTTTTGTTTCCCATTGACCGGAGGGTACTTCCCTTGACGCCGTGTGCACGTTTTCAGATAGACGACCAGTGAAAGCTTTAACGCGTAACCGTCATTTATCGTCCCGTCGTTCTAAGAAATTGATTCCGAGCTGGCTGAGCCGCTGCAGAAAGAGGCGGCCGGCGTAGTGTCGTTCAGAAACCATCTCGTAGCCATCGATATCCAAGTATCTCATCGAACTCTCGACCCTACACAGTCGTGGTTGCATAGACGGATGTAGAAACGACGCCATTAGCGGTGGACGCCGCGTCCTCCCTTTGTCAGCAGTTGGTCGTCACTGTCGCGGCCTGCCGAAGAAGCGCCGAGGAGATCTCGTTGCTCTCCAACCACCTGGCCACTTCCGGCGGTATCTCCGGCCTAACGTGAGGTATCTGGAACGTGCGTTATGGTTAACCGAGTAATGTCACGCCAAGCGATTCTGTATAAGCAACGATCACGTTCCCAGCAAACTGCAACATTGCAGCACCGAGTTCGTATAACGTTACGAGTGTTACCTGAGTTACACCCGCCTCCAGGCCATCGTTCTGCTTGACACCTCGCTCCATGAGGGAGCCGATAACTGCCTCGGCGCTGCAGTCCAATAGTCTTTGTCTGCAAATCGCGATGGCCCTGACGAACCCGTCATTAGGAGTGATAAATCGATGCTCCATGAACACCGACTTCTCGTCCCAGTATATGATCTGCGGAAACGTGGTGAACTGCTCGTTTCCATTCGCCTTTTAATAAATCGTAGACCTGGCGTTCGTTTCGTATTCAACGTGCGCCGTGATTTAAAAGTATAGCGGGAAGGATAGAATATATTTTCAGCGGCGCTGCGTCACGCCACCGTCGAATGCATACGAAATTACAATGCCTGATTAATACCATTGTGGCACGCGCTGCACAAGTAGCTACGCTTCCTCGATTCGCACGGCAAAAGTCAACGATTCGGTTCGCTCGTTGGTCTCTATCTCCGCCCAAAGGCTGTTCAGCGCGGCTGACAGAGAAAGGTGTCTTATCACCGTTCCAAGAAGTAATGGAAAATAAATGCTGACGGTTACGCGAGCATACCGATGCCGTCTTGCAATAGAATCGTGAAAACCTGTTAAAGATTCTCGAAACGAATGGTCAAAGTACGAGGAATTCGCTCGCATACATACCTTGGACGTTATTTTATAGATGGACAGAGGCTTGACGAATCGACGGTAACGAATTGTCGCTGCGCCCTGCACCACCCCTGATCCCTGCGAGCAGATTTCACGATACAGGCTCGTCCTTTCGTAGAAGTCCGCTCTGGCGAAGTCCAGCTCGCGAAGGTACCTCGCGTTGTTCATGTGATAGAGGAGCGTGTCCACGTCGGTGGTGGCGCAGATACCTGGGAAAATGAAATATCAGAATCATGGTAAATACGCGCGGAATAACAGAAACGCAGATGAGTCGTTGGTTCATCATCGCATTTTTTATTCAAGGACTGAAAGCTGGTAACCAAGCGGGAATGATCGATAGTCAGGCGAGTTCGTTGCTAGACTTTTCTCTGCAAGACAATGCTGCTTTCGTTTAATGGCCAATTTCCGTTGAGGCTGTGCAATCATCGAGCATCGAGGAAAAAGTGTCTCACGGACGTAATTACGAGGCGCTCACGGTGTTCTCGATCGGTGGTAAGGGAATTAAGGATGCGTGAATTCGTCCCGATGGTCACGTAACCGCGTGCCATCGCGGAGCATTTGCGCAATCATACGGCGATTCGACGCTGGGAATTCTGTTTAAAGCGATCAAAATCGAAGGGAAAGCCCGAAGCGACTATGGTGGGAAGCTCGTAAGGAGGAGCCGAATGGCTCAGCTTCCTCCTCTGTCGCAAGGTCTGATAAATAAAAGATTAGCATTCGTCGGAATATTCAGGAATACTAAGCGTTTGGAGAATTTATTATTCGTCGCCGAAGTAGCTTGGCGCGGCGTGACAAAGATTGATGTACCAGTTGAACGTTCCCAGTGGCAAAGAATTCTCGCGAAAGAGGATCTACACGTCGGCGGAACGTTTCGCAAAACGCTAGACTCGGCGGGAATCCACACGCTGTTTACATTTCTACCCGTTGGTCCAGTTCTGCAGAATTTTGCCGCACCAGTGTGTACCCGGTGCAATCAATACTGGCACGCGGATTTGCGACACGAGCAACCGGCCGGCCGACTAATTCGCGCATGGTAGGTCAAGGTTTACGGGGCCGAGATAAGTCGGTGAATTGTATGGATTCTGGACTTACGTGGCAGTGGAGGACTGTGAGATGCATTTTCATGGAATCTCTGTGCTCTCGGACACTGTTTCTACTACGCGAGAACAGTGCCGATGTGTTTAAAGGAACAACAGACTCGGGGAGAGATCGTATTTCCTTAGGATACTAACGAGAGCTGAAATTTTCTTTGATTTTGGGCCATAATCTGCGTCGTTCTTGCTCCCCTTTGCGGGGCCAGGGACCAACGTACCATAAACAGTGGTCTCGTCCAGGATGTGAACCTTTTTCTTGCAGAAACGAGCGAAAAATACGGTGAAGAACATGCGCAGGAAGTAGTGGATCTCTATTAGACCGTACAGCAGCACGAGGGTACCGAAGACGCCAGTCAGCACCCAGCAGGTTATCATCCTGACCAGTTCCAATTGCTTTCCACCCCGAATACGATCAGGAAGGACACCCGCGTGATCAGGCTTTGGAATCTCTCCACCTCCGGGAAGCCACGCTCCACTTTATCGATTCGCAGCCGAGACCGACGACTGTTCCTGGCTCGCTTCTCGCCAATAAAGCACTGTGCTGCTCGACTAGCATGACAAAGGATCGCCAGGTGTACCTCCGTCTGATTAACAGTCCGATTTTGGATGAGGCCGCTTCATGGCCGATTATGCACTTCGAGCACGTTGCCGATAAAACGGCTCTCGGCGTTCCTTTGCGTCCGGAGGACCTGGAACGTCAGAGACAATCACGCTTTAACGCTAAAAGCAAACATCGTTAAGAGCCATGCCTTTTCTGCGCAACGTCTGTGTCTCTCATTAATATCGCGCGGCCGGACGATTCCACTGGGAGCGCTGCGTTTCCCACGAACTCTCGATAATGAGAAATAGGAAAACTGCGATTGGAGCTGTAGAGTAGTTTTAGCTAGTCGATAGAAGAGAATACAGGCGGATTAAGATCGTATCGCGGATGATGACGGAAGCGTAGCGTAGCGATCTGAAATAAACGACGAGCTGAGGGAAACGCCGTTCACGGCTCGGTGTTTGCGAACGTCGCGAGCACGCGGCGCTCGATGCGACTTGCCGACTGGCAGTGGATCGTCCAGAAACGAATCATCAGAAATAGGTATCGACGAATTGAGTGCTTCCGGACACGCCGATAGTTATCGCGATGAGGGTGAATTGCGACAGGAAGGAAAGGAATGACGAAAGCTTCCGAGGACCGGAGCCTCTGCACTGTTCTTGGATGCGTTCCCTCCGGGAAGACGATGATTCGTTTGAAGATTTCGAGCGAACCTACTTTCGATACGTTCCTCCTGAGGGAGTCTCGCGATTGCCAGGCACGTTCCCTGTCCGTCGTCTTGTTCCGAAAATCGCTTCGAGACTGCTCGTCCCCAAGATTCGCGGCTGCGTTGTTACTCGCCGACTCTCCCCCTCGGTCTGCAGTGTTATCGTCGATGACAGCGTGCTGATTTATGTCGGATTTATTATCGTTCCGATCACTGTGCAAGCTCTCAGCGCGGGCTGCTTACGGATCGATGGTCGCACTGCCGGCAATCTGCCAGGCGGAGAATCCGTGGACGCGCGACCCTGCGGCGACTGTTCCGAGCATGCATCCGCACACGCTTCGACAGACCACCCACTGGCTAGCACACCCGAAACACGTACGGCGAGGAATGCTAAGAGGTGTCCGTCCCAGTCGACAACATCTCACGGACTGGTAATCGACGTCTTCCCCCCGGGTCCCGTGGTCGACGACGCCGTCAGAGGCGCCGGGACGTCCCTTTTCAGAAGCCGCATCTGCGCCGAGGACATCCAACCACGAGGCCGGTTCCTAGTGGGAGGCGAAGCCTCGGCGCGCGCGTTGACGTCAGAATCCTTCGCGACTTTCTTAATGGGAAACCGATCTCCGTCGTTCGTAGGCGACGTTGGGCCACCACGAGTCGTATTGGCCATTTCGAGTCGGCTATGTTGTAAAAAGTACGGCCAACAAACACGTTGCTGCACGTGGCATAGATTAATATTAAAAACGTTCATTTCGATAATGCAGATGCTGGTTCATAAATGAATAGTGGACGTGAAAAAAAGGTACATAAAGTGATTAGTTACCCAATGTCCTTGTCCTTTACGTTTTTTACCCCTTGATCCGTGAAATATGCAACGTTCACTTTTAGACATTCATTAAGATACGGGTATGGCTTATTTATAAAAAGCTGCACGTAGGTTCCCTCGATACTTATTAATAAAGCGCTGCTTTAATATCATAGGATACTGAAGAGCAAGTAGTGATTGCTATTGCCAGAGTGTTATTTCATTATTACAACGTTCGAGGATCGGGTTGCTTTAAATTATGATTGCGCCGAAGTCAAGGTAATTTCGATTCCTTTCTCGCTTTCTCCGTGGGTGGAGGACTCGTTACCGAAATGACGTAAAGGAAATTACACTGTTTTGGCAGTATCGCTGCATCGAACAAATTTGCGATGTAACGACGAGTACCGTGAAATGATTCGCGGAAGGCAGTCACGACTGTTTGCTGACTGAAAGAAACGTTTACGTTCTCATACAATTTTTAAAGGCGAAAGTCGTAGATAAGGGTGTGAGCGAGCGATAAGAGAAGCGGGAATAGGTCTTTATGCTTCACCAGCTATAAATTCTTCGGCGCTGTGTGTTACCTAAAAGTGTAGGATCCGTTTACGAAAAAAGACACGACTATTTGTCCGTGAACGAGTAGCGGCAAAAATTTCAATACCTATGCGCTTTACTAGCGTCATCACAATTTCTTGTGTCAATATATCCAACCACTTAGAACCATCCTACATTTCTGAGAATTAACCGGCAGAAATATAACGAGCTTGTGGAGGCCACGGTCTTCTCGAAAATTTGCATCGAAAATAAATCGTTCCATGACAAAGCACCTTGTTCAATAAAGACTTATTTTTCGACAGGTTTCTTCGCTCGTTTCAATGATGTTATTTAGTAGACGAACTGGTTTATCTATGACTCACCTTGCGCAAGGAGCGTACGCCATGTGTAATTGCTGCGTAGGGGAAGAGCAAGCAGAGATTGTTTAAACGTTGTTTGAAGGCGAGGCATGTGCCAGGCGGAAAGGTGCTGGTCAGGAAACGCTTACCTGCTGATGTTTTATGGAAAACGCGTGGCCCGCGAACGAGCAACCACGAAATCGGCACGGGAACGATTCGAGAAAGAAATCACGCGCGACGTGGGAAGTTCTGGCGTCGATAAAGATTCTATTGCCCCATCAACAGAGGCGCGGAACATTTCACTCCATCGACTTAATAACAGTGAGACATCGAATCGTCCAAATTACGAAATCACTCAATATCAGGTTTATTACAAAAGTTCGCTCGTACATTACACGGTGTACAATAGTTTTCAAAATATACGCGGATTCTGAACCACAATCTGCTACGATTTTCAGATACAGGGCGTTCAATCGCGACCATAAAAAAACTCCGTGACGAACGGCTTGTCCCCAGGCTCGTATCGTGTTAGAGGTCTATCGTACGGGATTGGGAAGACTGGCACACCTTCCTCCACCCCCTCCTGAACAGGAAACGTCGTCGATCCGGTCTGTGGAAATGATTTTTGATTTTAAAATATTTGCAGAACACTGTAGACGGGAAATAAATATTTAAAACGTACAATAAATTGTGGTATAAATATAACTCCCGCCTCGTAGCTCATGATATAATGCGAATTTCTGGCCATCCCCCATGCAGCCTTGCTCAAATTAGCGCTGGTAAGAACGAACCATGAGACTCTCTTTAAGTCCGGCGAGAATCTCGTGTAAGATTTGATGTGAGGCATTGCTTGGCTTCTCGCGGTGCGCGTAGCCTTCCATTGGCTACGAAAATTATTAGATATTTCAAAAAATACACAACCAAAAGCTATCACTCATTAGAATGGCGTAAATGCTGAAAAGCTGAAAGCTTACTACAAATAAGACTCTATCCACTCTTGCTTGGAATGCGTTTGAAGGCTGTAAGGGAGGCAACAACTTCCAGCTTGCCAATCGAAGCTTTCCTTGTAATTCTTTATGGAAGGGTAAATGAATCGGAAATTTGGGTGGCTCTTCAAACCTTTAGCCGTCTCCTTCGACATCGAAGGCACTATTTCTTTGAGAAGCCAACTTTCATAGTTTGGACCTAAGCTGCCGATACTAGAGCTTTGAGCGACGATTGGCCACTGAGGCGCATCCGGGGGTAACGTGGCGTGTTTAGAAAGAACGTAACCTAACTTCCTGTGGCCCCAGAAATCGTACTCAGACCCTTTGTGGTTCCCTGGCACAGAAGCCAGGAAGAACACGTTCACCGACGAGAAATCTGCTCTTCGGACAGCACAGGTCCATTCTGCTAAAACTGGGTGTCTGTATCTAGACAAGTAACGCTCTAGATCCTTCTTGAAACCCGTGGGCGATTCTCCGTCGCTGGTATTCGCCGATTCCGGAAGTGGCGGGAGATGCGGCGATATCCAAAGTCTGGTCAAGGCAAAATGGAACCAATTTTTTATCCGTTACGGCCGCCACCTCGAAATGATCAAAATGATTTTTAAAATTGTCACACACCCTTGCGTTCTATTGTCCCAATCGTCTGAGTACAGGTTTGCGGTGGACACGACCACCCGTATGCAGTCGTCTTTGTACTTTAACACCATGATTTTAGTGTGATGGCAACCGAACTTCGACGCCATTTCCACAGGTATCATGGTTATGTTCGAGCTCAATTTCTCCGCGTCAAGCCGTTCCCCGAATAAAATTAACATGTCTGTGCGCTGACCAGCCAGCAGATACTGCAAGCACAACCATCCGACGTCCACCATAAAATTGATTTGCAAACTGTTCACGATTTCTCCCAGACTTCTGTCCAAGATCTCGGGAAAAGTTATAGAGAACTGCTGGTTGTATGTGTCCCTTGACTTCTCGACTCTTGTGAAAAATAGATGATAAGGCGCAGAAAGGGCATATTTCAGCGCAAAATTTCCTGGTTCCACCACTGATACTTTCAGCCCTTGTTGCTTCATCATTTTAATCGCTCTCTCCCTGACGTCATCTCTGGATCTTGCAGAAGCGCACGACTGATAAGCTTGGATTATAGATTTCCCGTTCGAGGAACCGGAACTTTGACTACTCTGGCTACATTCTTGAATGTCCTCATCACAGTCGTCACTTGTCTTTAACTTTTTCTTCTCACTTTGATCCGCATCGGCACTGTTACTGTTTCTTTTCTTCCCCTGGGAAGAATCATCCTCCAATGTTCTCTCTATAGCAAGTTTAAGATTACCCAACTCCTCCCTCATTGTGTAAATTTTATTACTGTCAATTTTATTACTACTTTTACCATTACTGCTGGAAGATTTAAACAGTGCCGCTGCCTTTTCATCCAGATCCTTTAATTTACCTTCCCTCCTCTGAGTTGCCGTATGCTTGTGTCTGTCCACTTTATCTTTTAAACTACCGCTAGCACCGCTATTACTATTCGAGGCTGTACAAGCTGTGGGAGCTTCAGAATCCAATGGTCTGTTTCCACTGTTATTTCTCTCCTTTCTCAATACCATCTGCAATACTTTTAACTGATCCATCAAGAGCGATTTGTCTGAGCACTCAAAGCCAACATCCTTGGGTACCTTTATGACCCCTTCCAACTGATCGATCACAAGCCTCTCCACTGGAACAAAACAATAAACTTCCTGGCATATACAACTGAACGCTCGTTCGACGTGTACGAGAATGAACGATGGTACTTACAATGCGGATGTGACATCTCGCCGAAATGAATCGGATTCTTGCGGTAACACTTCTCCATGTAAGGGCATTTCTTCTTGATTGGAATTTCCACTAAATAACACAACTGTCTGAATCTCAGAAAGTTACGCTTTAACCCTAAAATCAACTGCAGGTCTCTTACCATTTCTGGAATGACCGGTTGCCATGTCAGGACACTTTCTGTTCGCAAACCTAACGAACGCGGGAAACTTTCTTAATTACACGTTAAACAGTCACGCGGTCAACTGTCAAAATTTACTTCGCACTCGAGCGTGGACGATCGCGGTTTTTGAAGGGGAAGGTAGGTGGCGCCGCGGTCGCGATGCTCAACTGGAATTCAAACTGAATTCAGTTTCCGCCAAAATTTTGTGGCGGTCGCGTCGGTTGGAAGCTCTCCTCGAAAAGATTACAAAGGATACAGAAAAAGTTTGGGATGAGGTGAAGTTTAGGGATCAATGTCGAGTATAGTTTACTGGGATGACGGGCCAGTAGAGTGGCACAACTATCTATTTCCGTTTAGACATTTAAAGTGAACAAAGGTGAAGTGTTTTGCTGCTTGTGCAAATGTGCAACGACCAACTTGCGAGTGGGCTTGGCTCGTATTTCTTATCTACAATTAATAGAATTTCACGTGATATAGCTCTAGGATTAAGACTTGCAACTTAAATGAAGGTCTTCAGAATTGGGAAATTAAGAAAGTAGTGAAGGATCACACAAGGATGGCAATTCAGCCACCCCAGAAAATGGAAATTGAATAGAATAGGGACGAGATGTCTTCCCAGTCTGCCATTTTAAGAGACGGATGGGTGGAGGGGTGAGTTTGAACACTTGATAACGAAATTAATATATTTTGGAATATTACTTTGCTGACGAGGTTGCACTGCTAACGAATCGTTCTCTAATTAAACAAATCTAATACGTTTCGTGGTCGTGGGTTTCGATAATTTCGTAGATCCAACAGGGAATTTCAATTTAATCCATTCGCTACTTTCATTATGAATTGGAATGTTATAATCCAGTGCAATGATACTACTCATCGATAGGTAATAAATGCTCTTTGTGTAATTATATCCTGGGTTATCCATGACCCACGCAACTCACAATTATTAGTATTCTCTTCCTACACATGGTGGCTACATCTATCGGTGGCATAGAATTACTAACTAAAATTTTAAACGTACTCTCGTAGTCAGTATTATGTTTCGTCAAATTCTAATTGTTCGCGTTGAATCGTCTATCGTTATACATTTTACACCTCAACCCTTCTTCTTCGTACAAATGGTAACTTACCAAGTAATTCGCCAATGTTCAAAGTAAGTTTCAAGTGACTTGCGGTGCACGAATGGGAAATGAAACGGGCGTCATACAAATCGTACTGAACCACGTAAATGCTTTTCACTTCACGAGGAGTTTCGAGCACTTCCACAAGTTTCAAGTGCCAACTACTGGGTGTTTCAGAATTCCTTGCATCCCGCGAAAGAAATTGCTCACTCTCAAGAAAATTGAATTGAAACGTAGATTAAATATTCGAAAATTCAAAGTCCCCTGTATAAGAGTAACTTACAGAATAGAATTGCCATAAAAGACGATTGCCTGGAGCGATGTTTTGGAACGATTATAGCCGATCTATTAACCGATCCAACATCGAGCAGCCAAGTTAAGTTTCAACGACGGAGTTTAGCAACCACGTATTCAGCATGCTCGACGAGCGGCTCTTAGAATGGAATTGTGCCGTCGAATCTCCATTTTTGCAAGAGCAATTAGTCGAGACGCAAAAGAATACAGGGAGCGGTTTTAAAAATCGGCTCGCGAACAGTCGCTTAATATGCATGCGCATAATTTTCTGGTTGGGACGATATCGGGGTTGATTAAATTAAAATTGCAATGGTCCGGGCAAGTTTAAATCGCGACCCCGTGGCAACAACTAGGCGTAACTTTGAAAAACAGGCAAAAGTTTTGGAAAATGTAAGCTGAATTAAGTGTGGCTTATGGAAATTGTCGAAGTGCAATTTTTCTGAATGAAATGAAACTTTTTTTAGATACGTACGAGAGTATGTTTCTCTTATATGTATTTCTAAGAGTCCTCTTCAGGGTGGCAGTGTGCTTAGGCATTTCTAATTGTTAATCTCGATTTGCCAGTATCTGTAAAAAAGCAGAAAGGATGTTATACAAAGTGATATGGTCGCAGGAAGACTGAGACATTTTGTCAAGAAATATCGTCTATTTAATGTGAAGCAATTACTTATCTTGTACGGCACGGTGGAGCGCTTGAATTATGGGCTACTTTGCCAAACGATGAAGTCATTTAAGTAGATGATCCCTCAATTACTTCCGAACAGTGTGCAAACTTAGCGATTCAATCTCTGCGGAGTAAAATTAAATAGAAAACACCTCCCCAGTCTAGATACTCGCAATTTCTACTCTGCTTTTAATACGGAGAGCCCTTGGGCGAAATTAACAGCGCGGTACTCCAGTCGTAATTATTTCTGAAAACGTTTGCTAGTTAGATTACACCCCGATCGAATTGCGGTAATTAATTAGAAGGTGCTTGTTCGCCAGGAAATGTCGGCCAGCTTCATCGAGCAAGTCAATACTTACACCGAATCAATCCCACGTGGCACTTACCTCTATTTCCGTCGTTGGAACTGTTATTTACAGCTGCGATAGATTTCCGGAGTTCCGAGGGAGCCGGTGCATATTGCAAGAAACTTTATTTTTACACGGTCTGGCCTCGTTTAAGCATGGGCTGACTAAACAGCGTCTTCTTCCACTTTTCACTTCCTCGATCGTCCAGATCTAGAAGTTTCATTTTCGCGATCACGGCTCACGTAGCGTCACCAAATCGCGATGAGCTGCGCGGCGCGAAGTGTTCCCTTTTGCCGCCGAATTTCTCCGTCCGTTGAATTTGTCGGTTGGAAGCAGACACTAATGGGCCCAGCGGCCCTTGAATTGCCGGAATGCACGCATGGGGGCCACTGGCTGGGCATTCAGCGCGGCACTGGCGAGTAAATAAGAAATGTAGAGGGAGAGTTAAATGCCACGCGGCGAAGCAAGATGCGAGGGCGCGAACGGAGTCCGAAAAGTGGAATCCGTCAGGCTTGCAGGATTCCGGAGAGAGGGGTGGGAGAGATGCCGCGCGTCGGGACGCCTCGGTCCGCTCAGTCACCGCCCAGCCCGCGCCGCGAGCGATTCATCCGCTTTTGCGCTTTCGTCCTTCGGCTCCTCGAGTCCTTCGCGGTTCCCTCCCCGTCTAGAATCCGGCACGCTCTCCAGGTACTCACCCTAGTTCCCCGTCGAATGCATCTCAACCCCCGGTGCACGCGGCACCATACCCTCCATCCACGTGCACGCCTCTTCCGGGCCCTTCTCGCTCCAAGGTGTCGTTCGTTGTACCTGGCGAGGGCCGCTGATCCAGCGGACGTCGCGTGACCGTGCGACGCGGAGGGATCGCGGTGATTCTCGCGCATCGATCACGCGAGCCGCAGTGCAAAGTAGAAGTGGTGCCGTGGTGGAGCCGGCCAGGACGCATCCTGCGGGAAGCGGTTTCCCCTGGAGGCAATCAGAAGGCAATCAAGATCCATCGCCGCCCGGAAATGCCGCAAAGTCAAGGTGTCTTTATATGCATTATCATACGTAGAGCGATCTAAGGGTCGACGAACCCGGAGGCGTGCACTGGGTGAATGAATGAATTCTCTCCAGCCAACGTGAATCTGCAAATCATTCGCGAAGATATAGTTGTAGGCAATCTGTATCGTTCGCGGTCATAAATTCTGTACTTTTTCACCCTGATGACATTTTTCATATTCGCATCTCAACTCTCTGGGGTTCTTTTTAGTGGTTGCTTTTAGAGGAGTATGTGCAGGGCTCAGTTCGGTCGTTTCAAATGATTGATGCGTAGGATTCAGGGCGGTCTGTGAGAATCTGACTCGAGACAAATACTCTACTTCATCTTGGCCCATCTTCGTCAGGGTTGATTTGCAGACATACGTTCCGCATAATATGGCAATTTCGCGGTGCAAAGAAAATTTCGCTAGTCGCTGCTTAGTTTGCAGCAAGAGTTTCCGCGCCTGGCGATGAGCGCAGAGAACGTTCACGTGCTTGCCTCTTTAACCGCGAATCGGAAAGTTTCGAACTTCGACGTCGAGTCTTGAATTCGAAGGTAATGAAGCACAGTCGACAAAGAGCCACGCTTGTCACTTTTTCTTTATGGAGAGGGCGGAGTGAAGAAGTTGCATCGTAACTTTGAAAACAGGAGGACGACGAAGGCGGGGTAAATTGGATCGCCTGGTACAGTGGTGGAACTCGCCGCGCCACAGAAAGTTAAACAAAATTGTAATCCGGCTCGCGGAATACGGAAACAACGAGGGAGTTTCGTCGAAAATGTCCCTCTCGTCCCGTTGCCTCTTAGCATCTGCATTCCATTCGATATCATTGCTCGTTTCAAAACTAGAATGTACGGCTAATTACTTTTTAATCTTCTCTCGGCAGAGGCTTGGCACAGAGAGTTCTCTAAGAGATCAGAGTTTGCGGTTTGTTGTTCCAGCAGAGTCGCGATAAAAGCTCGATTCTTCCTGAAATTTTTCGCAGTCCGTACACGTCCTCCTTCGAAAACTCGTTGCTCGGGTATCGTCGAAGTTTGCGCCGAACGATCGTCGATCACGGATGTAATTTTTAGACGAGTAGCCCCAGAACGCCTATTCCGCCGAGGGAATTCGTAAAACTTCCCCCTCGTGGACAATCGTCCGCGGAAGCCTAGTGGACCGTCGTGAGTTTCGAAACCAAGATGTTTCGCATACCCTTGGCGATCGATTTGTTTCGTTCTCGACCTTTCTCGAGGTGAAACTCGTGGTCAACTGGAAACAAAATATTCCAAAGGTCGCTCGACTCGCGTCACCGTTGATCGAATTTGTTACGATGATTGAGTTGACGCGGGGAAATCGTCGAATGACTTCCAATTAACTATGAACAGTTAGCAGCGGAAGCTTTGCTTCCTATTGAAAAAAAAATGGAATCAAGTCTGGAGGGACCGTACAATGAAATTCCCATTGCATGCGAAATATCCACTCTAGGTTGTCGTATTTTATTTCCCATTTTCATGGAAGCCCGCCGATTCGGTATAGGAAGAACATCCGGTTACCCCGCAACAAAGAGAGAAATCACGAAACTCGGTATTTGCCTCTATCTCGCGATTAAAAATGTTATTTACGTTACGTCGTTTACACTGGCGTTCAGATTTAAAATAGCTTATAGCTCGAACGCGCCTATTAACTTAGATTAACTGGTATTAGGCAGTCGTCTCGCGAACCGTTTCCGCTCGATAAATTGCGAATCGAGTATCTGACCACCTCGTAACGAGTAATCCGCCTCGGCAGATATACGAGATCATTTTTCGCCGATAAATTATTCGCCCCGATCCGGCGGTGTATCTCGCGCGAAATTTTCCCGCGACCCCTTTTCCGCCAGCGACTCGTTAACTGACTTCGACGGTGCTTAAAAAAAAATTTACTGCTTCCCTCTTGGTGCGCGGGGTTTATTGAATTATTCGCCGTGCTTGGTGTCCATTTATTCGAGGAAATTGAGCGTTTACGGTCGCTCGTTTGTTTGTGTGTTCTGCTCAAATGTTACAATGTTGGACGGCGGATAATATACGGCGGTGGTTCGTTCTTCTCGTTACGTAAAGGAGCGAAGTTTGTTAACCAGCATGGCAAGAAAAATGTCGCTTCAGTGGGAAGTCTTCGAAGTGGATTGCGCGATGCAAAGTACTTCCTTACTCGAAAAGTTGGAGCACGAAAGTGGCCGTTGCGAGCGTCGCCACTGAGAACGATAAGTGCGGAGATCGAGTTCGAGAGGCCAGGCTTCGATCTTCATTCGATATACCTTAAAAAAGAGCACGGATCGCTCGACGATTTCATGAATAATCGTCTGCACGGGCAGCCAACTTTTGCATAGATTGCCAATAATCCTCGAGACTGGTGGAACAATGCCTCAACAACGAACCTCTGAAATGCATTATACCTATGTACGTAGATACTCATCGTGAAGTGACTCTCGAACATTGCAAAGGTATTTGTTTCATCAGTTCAACCATGTAGATGCTTTACCACGGAATTATTGCTCGAGCAGACCAATTATGCTCGTTGAAATACGTATGTACATAGGTATAGAAATGGTGATTTCAAGCAGTATTTTAAGATCGATAGTGTTCGGGGTAGTTAGGTTCTATAAAGAAGTTTAATTCTGTGAAATGCTATCCCTGCGAGGGATTATGCCGCTCCTAAAGTAGCAATGTGCTCGAAATTATTCCCCCAAGGCTCATAAGGCATCTAAAATCATTACGTTTCCCCCAGCTAAATTAGAGTATCACTTTACACACCTTTCATTGAGGTATTATTCCTCTAACAATGGAAATGCAATGCTGAAGCGAAATATTAGCGAAGGAAGGATCGTCAATAAGAAATTTCCCTCTCTCTTCTTCGTCTAAAACGGTAAAAAAAATATTGCTCGTTTAGAAAGACCTTTTCCTTGTTATTGCCCACTCTTTTCCCCATTTGTCAACGAGGGACCTGCTATTTATTACGAACTCCAGCTAATGAAATAACGTGACCCTAAAGTAATATATCAGAATCAGGGTGAACGTGCACCACGTATCCTTTACCCTCGCAGTTTTATCCTCCCTCGTGCGAGCTACGATACTTATACATCGCAACAGTGTCACTAATGCGCGGTTTTAGCTGAACACACTGAAATCCCGTATGAATTATTCAGTTTTTTCCGTCGCGGTTGATGTAGATGAGAATTACGTTCTAGCCAGTTCCCCTCCTTGCGAATATTTCTCAGGGTAGCTAGACCGCATGGACATAGTGTGCGCAAAACACATGATAGATCCTTCATACGTACGTGGTAACTTTTTGGCGTCGTTACCACACCCTCGGTGCACGCGAATTTCTCCGATAGTCCCGCTGAAACAGCAAACGAACTTTCTCACCGCCGAGTGATAAAAATAACCAAGTAAGTAAGCAGTCATAATCCGCGCAGAAACGTACTCCATGTTTCTTACTGAACAACTACATTTGTAAGGTACTGTTAGAGCAGCTCAATACAGCAGTAACATTCTTACGATCGTTGCCCGTGAAATCTAGGTTAGTAACTCAATTAATTACTTAGTCGAGAGTATTCGCGTAACGCGGTGTTTCGTAAATCGAGATCTCATTTCCGGCTGCTTTCGCGTGCGCTTCTTAATCCGCGTGCAGGATCTCCGGTGTGTAACCAGGAGGATTTCTCGTCCATTGTCTGATAGGAGCGTCTCGAAGACGGCACGCAATGAATAAATTCATCGCGGTAATCACCGGCCATTGTTCCCGCCGTCTCGCTGCAAACAAATCGCACGAGCCACTGTTCCCTCCGTTAAATCGAGCGGCATAATTAATGCCACCAGCTTCGCGGATCCTGCTCCTCCACGCATCCGAAGCATTCTATACATTCTTTAAGTACAATTTGGAATTTTCGCTCGGCGAGTCACGCGGGGCGCACGGCGATGGAATTTTTTAAATGGAACTCGTGGCAGGGGCGACTTGGGAAAGACGACAACCCCTTGAATCGGAATGGGCTGTACTTTGGATCCATCTTCGGGGAATGTGGCCATTTCCATTCGTTCACGTTGTACGAAGGCTTTATGTCACCACTCTATCCTTCTGACGCACCCTCTTATCCCTTTTATCTGGGAAGGGCGGAATTTCAGGGAAATCTTCCAGGCTTCGTTTGCCCATATTCAACAGCTACATAAATTCGTGTTTATTAAAAGTATGTTCCGGAGGAGGAATGCTAAGAACTGTGTCTGAATTTGTGTTAATTATTTTAGAACGACGATGATACCCGAGCGGAACGAGGAATTTTCTACTGTAAACTTGAGACCGATCTTCCCGTTTTAGCTTGTTTAAAGCGTGACGGCGCGGGTCCAGGCTTTCGACATTTTATTCGCGCGCAGATTGGTCGATTTGTACACAAACATCTGTACCTAGATTCGCCTGCGCTCTGATCGACTACTGCATGTTTACACGTACTTTCCGACGTTTCCCAAGAATGTCTGTGCGCATTTCCTCGAGGCAGCTTGCGGAAACCCTCTCCCCTTTGAACTTCTGCAACTTTCAATTTCGCGTAACCGCGGTTAATCGAGAAACGAACGATTCACGTACGCATTCGTTCCCCGTTTACCAACAACCGCGGATGCATTAAACATTTCCTCTTTGAGAGACGGCAGGCTTGTTCCTGCTACTCGATTATGTGGCCCAATTTTGCAGCAGCATTTTTTCGGGGGATGACGAGGTAAAGCTCTCGAGCCTTTGCTTTCAGTGGCGCGCACAAATATCCTCGTTAAAATACCACGCTGCGGGGGGGATCTAGATAGAAGGAGGGGCACTTCGAAGAAGTTCTACTTTAACGTCCCTTTTTCGCCTTCATCTTCTTGCCCTATCTCTCGACCAGACTCTTATTATCCTATTTTCATGCTCCTTCATCGGCTGAATCGGGGTTATTGGACCACTCGATTATGTGGGTCATCCAAGTCCGTCGTTTTGCGCCCGCTGTCGAACGCATCGCGCTTGCACGGAATATTTTAATAGTCGTACATTATTCTAGCAGGACACAGAACAATCTACGAGCATGTCCAACTATGCGGAGCTTGGAAATTATCGGGACGGAGCGAGCGTTAGGAATCTCGAGCACGTTAATAACTCTACTAACGCTTCTCAGCTTATCGTTTTAAACAGTATCGCGAGTTAGCGAGGATAATTAAGGACTGGCAGAGTTATGTGTAAACTGACCGCGTTAGTTCAGTATTTGAGGGATCGCAATTCCTCCTATTTTCCTTATATATATATATATCACTGTATCCTGCTCGTCCGCACCTCTCCCTTTTACATAAAATATAAACACATTATCGTTTGGACTCAACTGAAGCGCACACGGATGAAATCGATTCGAAAAGGGCTAGAAGTAACCCTGTGTAGCGTTGAGAGCTGCCTGTCGACGCTTGGAAGCGTACAAGCCCGTTTGCACTTGGAAATTACAACGCGCACTTTAAATATGGATTACGCGGCGCGAGTTCGCAGGGAGAATGCGGGCGCGACAGCTTTAATAGAATCGACTCGGCGCAGTCGGTGTTGCTCTTAAGGGTTGCCGTGCACAGACGTAATTGCATCTTCCACTCGAAGCTGCTTAATAGATTCCACGGAAAGTTTCGTAACTCGCGCGCCACGGTCGAAAAGCGTGATCCACGCGCTCCCCTACCCGCGATATCCCATCGAGAGCATTATCCTTAATTACCCAGGTGATTTTATCGAGAACCGTTCAATCTTCCGCCGTTTTACGATGGTTATCGCGCTGAAGATGGGCGAACGGCCCTCGCCGTCGACAAATTATCGACGACCTCATCCTCCGCACCGGCGGAATTTATGTTACCCTTTAATATGCATACATTCACGCGGCTCCGGCTCCAAGTCCCGCAATTTACAATGCGAACGAAACTCGAAATGAAATTTATTTGATACCACGCATCGCATCGTTTACGGCCGTTTGATTACGAGTAATCGATGAAATTCATTCACGTGGTATCGCTCGTTACCGCTCGCGAAATATACGTTGTCGTTAACCATACGAACCCGCTTCGCCGATTTAACATCTTTCTGGGTGGTTAAACACGAAACAACGCAACTGCACTTCACCTCTGTTGCCTTACGAAATTCTCCCGTGAAATGCACCTATGCATTAATTACTGCATTAAAACTTGTTGCTTCACTTCAATAGTCACTTCTACCTATTATTCCACATAATCTCGTGGCTAGTTTGCAATATATTACTACTTATTACAAGCATTTCTATTCGAAACTTTTACATGAGATTTGAATTCCACTCAAGTTCCCTTTTCGCACAAACGCAAAGGTTCCTTCGCGTGGATACCGTGTCGCGGTTAATTCAACGATGATAGCGACAGTGAAAGAGTAGATGAGCGAACGAATTTCACGGCTGTTTTACACAGTTCAGGGGTCGACGAAATTTCGCGGAAACACCGATGGGAAGTTGATATTTCTCGCGGAACAAGCCGCGCTCGGTGATATGCATACGCGTCGGCTCGTGCATACAAATTGCACGCATGCAAATCGCAGCTCGATAGGTGCACGTGCGAGCTCCGTGACATTGGGTGTACGAGTGTGTATCGAAGCCATCCGTGGCGCGCAGAGAAGCTGCCACGCGTGGGTTACGCGGGCGCGTGTACCCGCGCGTTCGCGGAATCACCCTGCATCAATTACGGCCGTGTTCGGCTGCCGAAATTGTTTCAGCGGAATTGCCATCTCCTCGTTCCTAATTTCGTAGCTGAACATGTGCGTCGCGCTAAGAATTGATCCTTACGCGGCATTTTAATTCCCGGCACGTGCATTCTAAAGATCGATCATTTCCGAACCCTATTCATTTTATGCTAATACGACGAACTTAAGCTGAAGATCAAATTCATCGGATTCCTGGGTACATTGTACTTGCGTGTTCGAGGAAAACTTGGTTCGGAAAAGGTAGGAACTCCGAAGTTTCAAGTATCCTCTGCAGAATGATTTCGCACATCTTCTTTTCAACCATATCGTACCATTCATACATTCACACACTTCTTATATTCTTCTATTCATTTTAAACCAGTGGTGTCCCTGCCAAGCGGATATAGGCATCCGAAATACCAATCGCGATGCACGGAAACCTCAGATGCGGAATGTTTCGTAGAGGTTTATAGATCGTAGAACTGTGAAACAGAATAGAATCGTTGGTTAGATTCGTTCAATCGGGATCTTCGTAATCGTGCACCTACTTAGGTATACTCGTAGTCAAATTACAATAGTCTAGACGATACGCGGCTCGAATTGCTATTTGTAACTCGATGCTAATCGTATTCGTTGCTTCGTAACAGAGTTAACACCTGTCTACGATCCGTCAGATGTGGCGCCGTAGAGATAATCGCGGTAATCGAGCGAGCTCCCTCGGCCCGTTTGCTTTTTCTCCGTCTCCAGTGTTTGAGAAGGCGCGGGGGTCGGCGTCGCGACGCGTACATAAGCGTCAACGCCCCAGAGCGACGCCGTCCTCATTGATTCCCTCCAGTCATTCGCAACTCAGTTGCCAGTGGCACACGCGGCAATCCCCCGAGGAAGTTGTATTACGGCCTGAATTGCGGCGAACGGGGTGGAAAGTTTTCCGGATTTACCCTAAGTTTCTCAATTTTCGCGAAATTCTGTGCCCGTAATTCCATGTCGCTTCGAGGGAGCGCGGAGTCGCGGATCAAAGGGGAGGAAAACTTCGATTACATAAGGTTTCGAGAGGTTCTCGATTGAATGGGTTGTCGTTGCGCGTTATATTCCCCTATTTTTCTCGACTCGTCCTCCGGGGAGTTATTCGTTCTATGCTTCGTCGCACCGCGCCTTTTAATTCCAGTCACGTGTGACCACGTGCCGACGAAATGGCAGAGAAATTTTTTATAGACCTTACGACGCACGTCGCGAAAAGGGGATGCCTCGGGATTTACGAATTTTCAGCAGATGAACAATGAGAGAACAGACGGAGTAGAAGCTTTGTCTAATTGAAACTATTTTGTTGGAGGTTGATAAAGTGAATGGCGAGGATGGAAGGTATTCTGGAATCACGTGTTTCCGTCTCCCCTATCGTCGCATAATGGAAAACATATGTGACGTGCATCACACTTATCTAATAGTCAGAGATAAATGGCTGTCTCGAAGCATTAACCGCGATATCGATTCTCTACATAAGCATCGAGATTTGTGGCGGGCATTAAAGTGCCCTTTGGCTAGCAGTGACGGAATTTAAACTCAATTTCATACAATTAGTCGATCTGCAAGCTTCAAGTCAAACCTTATAAACCTATCACAGAATATATTATAGTACCTACAAACTATTTATACTAAACGGAGTAATGAATATTCATGAAACCTTGCTGTTAAGGTTATTGCTTTTTGATTGGATATCGCGTAATTGTGAGGAAATCATGGGGTGATAAATACAGAAGGATTTCGAGATGTATCTATGCACTTAAACTAGATCGTAGGCTTTAGCTTGATATCGTTTTGCAAGTCGCAATAATTGGGAAACGTTACCAAGGAACCGAGCACACCAACATGGAGGTACCTACGAAAGGGACCCATTTCTACGAAACATTTCTGGCCCATGTTCGACCAATGCTTTGTGCATTTTGAGAAATTTGGAAAAAGTCTTACATCTAATGTTTTTATACTAAGTCTTATCTTCAGGCTTAAGGCTACTTAGTTGAAACTAAGTGCAGTCTTCGGTGTACGTTGCAATTATTTTACTAAATTATTACTCACTTTGCTGGGTATGCAATATATACTCCTTAGAAACACGATAGAGTACACGTGTAATATGCCAAGCAGCGTCGTGTTTCATGTGACAGGTTGAATGTGATTATCCAGTATAATGGTCACTTCTACCTGTTACTTCTATATTTTTCCATTAATTCTAGACTACTTCCGCGCAAACGTTAGTACCTATAAATCGGGAGAAACCCTCGAAGCGCTCTGGAATCTGTCCAGCCGTGAAACCGCAATTACTCTTTCAAACGATTACGCGTTTCACCCGCAAACACAGAAATCGAATTCGCCGTTCGGTAGATGATGACTTCGACCAGGGACTGAGGATTTCTCGAAGCTCAAACGACCACGCGGTAGTAACACTGCAAACACGAATTTGTCATCGGCAAATAAAATGTAAATAGCAAGTTTGATTTAGTGAGATCAATTTCTCCTCACCTATTCATATTTCTCCATGATCGTGATTTATCGCGAACATCGTGGAGTTACCGAGAAAAGAAAATACATAAAACACGTTAAGCAGCAGGGTATTTTAATCTCGAGATTGCTATGTATCTTTCGATCGAGTTCAGACCAAATACCTGCGCTCGGTATTCGCTTTGAATAAACACCGAACCGCGAATTCGCGCGGGCAGAATTGTATTGCGGTACGAGCTGCATTGTGTCAGGCTACGTGCACAAGGCACACGTTCATTTCCGGTTGCACGGTGGCAACCGCGTCTGTTAGACACGTGCAACGGTGTCGTCAATACTTTAGGAAGTCTTTTTCCAACGGGGAAAACAATACTCACGAAGGGAAGTTCCCTCCGCGCAAGTTTTCTCATATTCCTCTGTGAAAGATGCTGTCGGTTCGAAATGAAATTCCATCCTGCCTTCAATTTCTACTCATGCTTGTAGATTCCGACGCAATTGACCAGGCCACTTAGCATCTGGTTATAGATGATTCCTCTTTCAAAGGTAAGTGAAAAATGTGAAACAGATTCCCAGTGCTCGAGGTTCTTATAGGTTTTCGATATCAGTATCAGCGGAAATAATATGTTCGCGGAGACGAAACTTTTCTGCATTTCTTCCTCTTACCTTTCATTGTATTTTTCAAGTTACTTTTGCTCGAGAAATCGCTTTCCTCGTACTGGTACCTCACGTTGCACTTAAAATAGGCAACCAGTGCATGCATCAGCGCCAGGGGGTCCCACGAGCCACGAATACACGGGGAAAGAAGCTCGAAGAAGCGGAATAGTTTTCAGGAAATATCGAATCTTGTTTGCTTCAAGTTGGAGCACGTAGCGCAACGTTGTCTCCATTCGTCGAGCTAAAATGTGACGGTAACGCGAATAGGAAATCTCGCGTCGACAGTCGAAAGTATTGTTCAGGCCACGTGTGTCTGTGCGCGAAAGTTACACGGACGTGTCCTCGCAACCTTTAGGCGGATAATGAAAAGGTCGACGTTAAAATTTAACGAATGCAAACGACGCAGTTTTAATCGGGCTCGTGGTCATGTACGAGCAGAAAAATTTTGCCGGCAATCCGTAGCCGGGAATAAATTCAGCAACGAATTCTTTGGTCGATATTAATAATAAAGCCGATGATTGCTTTTTGAGAGGGTGGCTTTCGAAGTTATTTTAAGAATAATTCACGCACAGTGCTCGCATGTACGTATCTAGGTAGGTATACTCATTCGCGGATGATTCAGAAGCAAAACAGTGTATGAAAACCGAAAAATATTTTTCAAAGAGATTGCCAGCGAACGAAATATTCGCGTGGTGCACTATTGCATGGGTTTAATTATAGACGATAAGTCAGCAGATGTTTTCGAATGCACGTTTATGTTTGTTGAGAAAGAGTAAAGTCTTCCTCCGCGGGGGAATTTCTGTTTTTATCGGCGCGCCGCTTAATCCACCCTCTATCATCGAATCTCTCGTCGTTCCGTGAAAACAGAATTTAATATCGATATAGGTACCGTGTAAATGCGACCGAGACCCGCTGGCGTGGTATGAAACCGGCTGGTAATAATCCTTATACGGGACCCCCTGCTGCATCCTCCTTGTCCACGACGCTGTAATCACTCATTTAATATCCGCCAAGGGAGAACCTAATTTCTGTGAGTCGAGATGAAAGAGCCCGTGGCGGGGGTCGAGTCGATTGATACCAGGCCGAGTAACTCTCGCCGCGGGTTTTATTGGACTAAAAAATTTTACCTCGTCAGTGCTTCCCACGGGGAGCACAAATTTCATCGATTATGTTAAAATACGTGTCGCGTTCCAGAATATCCTAATGTCGCGAGCTACGAGCTTTCGACTTTCCCAGGCATGTGACACTTTGAAGATTCACAGCCTGGCTTAAAGATAAATATTGTTTAAAGTTAAACACACCAATTCTTTCAGAGATCCTTCTTTCCCTTTCCCGAAACTAAGTTCTCCGGTGAAGGAGTATAGAAATGAAGAAAAGTATCCTGCGATGGATTAAATTCCGTTAGAAGAAACACATCGCCAGATGAAGTATTTTAATTGCACCTCTAATATCCATCGGGAAAATTTAATATCTCCTAATGGAAAGCTGAAAGTCTGCTTCAGTCCCGAGGTCGAAGAGAATCAATGATATTCCTGTGATGTTCTTTCACTGGACCGCGTCAGGTGGGATTCAACCTTGAATCTGGAGGCTGGGACACTTGAAGCTATTCCCGTTACATTTTCCTCGACGGTGCGTGTATAAATGTTAGAGGAAACGCTGCATTCAGACGCGCTTGGATCAGTTAATTAAACGCCGACGTGCAACTGCACAATTATCGGCGACGTATAAATCGATGGCATAAATGAATCTACAGCGTCGGCCGTCTGTAGACGAAATTCACTTGGAATTTATCCACGGGTTTTATTTAGTAGTGCCATATGTAGCTCGTCCCCTATCTGCCAGCAATTCTTTGCTCTCTGTTATCGATAAAAACAGCGAGATCGTTTAATTCATCTAAAAACTACACTGAAGTTGCATAAATTCAGCTTTTTACCTGTTTCATTCGTTTCTCATTTTGCCTGACCGTGTTCGTGTCCCTTGTGCTCCAGCAAGGCGGAAAAACAAACGTTAATGAGCTCGATCGATCAATCCCGACGTTCTTCTCCCCCGCAACGCAAAAAATCGTCCCGCTAGCGTGGAAACAGTTTTCTCCATCGACTCCAGCGAGGTATCTCGCAAGCCTTACTCTCGTCTTTTTACGATTGTCACCTTTGGCACGTAGAGTCGGGGGATTAGACCGTTCTGCCCGGCTTTATCGCTTCTCTCGTGGTACTTGGCAAACAGTAATACACGCTCGCGTATCCCGTTTACCCGCGCAGCTCGACAAGGTGGATACGAGGGTTGCGGGAGACTCGTTGAGAGCACGTGTCACCCGCACCCAGGTCCACTTGGGATACCTAAATGTTGGTTGCAGAATGTGTAATTACCTCGTCCCTGTAAAATCATGCGGTACGACAAAGCACTCGAGTCTTTTGATCAAATCTTCGAAGCTGTGGCTACGTTCATAGTAATTTTCTGGAATCATGCTTGCTGGACATTGCGCGAAGCCTTTGGAGAGATTCGAATAGTGGAGACAACGATGTCATTGTTTTAATAAATTGCGTGTTTCGCGCGAACCTAATAGGGGGCCAAGATCTGGAACTTGAAACACATTCTCGATACGTGAGCCACTTCAAAGCTCCAATTTCACAGGGAAGCAAATTCAAATCAGCCGATACAACGAAATCGGTTTCCGATGGATTTCACAGCCGAGTTCAAAGCGAGCTGGTGGCACAGGGATTCCTATTCGAGGGTTGATGGAAAATAGTTTTTCTAGGAGATCGATGGACGAGCGAACGTGAACTGTTTGTTAGAGATTTTTTAAATACTTGATAGATTTTAATTGCTACATACGTTCGACACTTGGAATAACTGTGTCGTCCACTCTGCTTGGCTTTATAGCTCGGGCGAGGATCGCGCGTTATCTGTACATGGCGACGAAGGCTATATTCTTCCAATAACACTTGCTCCAAACGCTTTATTGGCCAAGCGCAAATGTTTGGCGAACCGTGAAACTTCTCCTGGACACAGTTGGCCAATTTTCTCCATGGAAACGGCGAGGCCTCCAAGACTTATAGGAAAACTTTCCCAATGAAATGGCGACACGGTACAATTTTCTCTGATAATAAAGCTGCGTCGTTCACCGGCGAACGCTCGTGAACGGACGTAAACGTGTAAACACAAGAAAATACAGGGCGAATATCTTAACTAATCTCTATTTAAACACTACTAAAACACATTATTCTCTAGCACATAATAAGACTAAAAATTTAACAAGCTTATTGTATATTTCCTGACCCACGCATCCAAAAGGCAATAATTAGTTTCCTTTACAAAGAGGATTGCAAGACTTACAAGAAACATGAAGTTGCCTACGCCTGGAACGCCCGAAACGCTTCACCATTCTTCCTCGCAGACTCTTTGCTCTGACGAGCTTGAATCGAGGGAAGTCCAGAGACAATACTCGCGCGAAATGCTCCTTTTTTCAAGTTCGTCATCGTTTTAACAACGCGTCTTAGGAGAGCTGCTTGCCGAGTGCCCCTCGACTCTGAAGCTCGATCGCCAGAGGCGACGTTCCAAATGAACATCCAGCCAGCCTCCTCTCCTTTACTCGAACGCGCTTGCTATTTCACTACCCGCCTGGCATCACGCTTCTGTAATTTCAGTTTTCATGGAAACGGACAAGCAGGTTATCGTAACGAAATTATTCCGTGTAATTGGATCTGGTACCTTGTGAAATTCCAACGGAGATTTATCGCTGGTCGCGTCCAATGGCAGATGAATTTCGCGTTTGATTCTCGTTGCGTAACGCGACGAAATGCATTAGACTATTTGTGCACAGTCGATCACTGCGGTTTGGTCAGTATTCCCTCGTCGATTGCATCAGGTTCAAATGCCTGCGCTGCTAAACGGTCTAATAATGCTCGTATTCAGTTTTTGTTCTCTGTCGTAACGCGACAAAAAAATTCAAGAGATATCTTAAAACTTGCATTTCTATCGCGTTTAACTAATAACGCGATTAGAGCTACTTAGTCGTTTCATAACGCGTCGACATTGGCACGATTGGTAGCTGCAAGCGGAAAAGCCTGGCAGTGGCGAACTTGAAAACACGCAGCGGAACAACGCTGCTAATTCCGTAGATGTTGCGGAAACGTAACGACCGACTCGACGGTGCTCGTAAATGCGTTGAGTAGAGTGGCTGAATACAGCACGAGAGCTTCACGTGGACCGTTCGCGAATTCACCAGCTGCGGGCCATCCAGGAACGTGTATGTTCGTGGTCCAGCCGCTTCTGGAACGATTCAACTCGCGAGAGGTAGCGATCGAAGAGCGGTGATTGAATATTCTTTAGAAATTCCATTTAATAGAGGCCTCTTTTGATTAAAGGCAATCGATACCTTGGCCCTCGTTTAAGTTCACGGCTGATCAACGAAATTCGTGTATAGCGTGGGCGAAATTCAGTGGCATTCTAGATAGTTTAAATTATCTGGGCCGGCATGGGGCAGTAATTCGGTTCCAGAGGCTGAACCTCCGCGTTCCCTAGTTCGTGATCCAGGGATACAAGCCGCCCGTAAAGTTCGTTCCGTATCCCTCTGGCTGTTTTGAAGCTTCCGAGCAAGAGGCGGGAGAAGCATTAGGTTGTGTAGGTATGCTTGTTGAAAATCCGATAAGAGGGAAGTAAAGACAGCTTGTAACGAGTTTGAATTCTCCTTTCGTTATTATCGTTAATCATTTCGGAAGCTACGCCCCGGTAGAATACGGATTAAACGAAAGCTCGATTGAAACGGGAGGAGCAATACTTGGATAAATATTTACTTCTAATTCCTTCGCTCCAGGTATATATATAGCCCAAGAGAAGGTTTTCTATTTGTAATAGTTCCACAGTGGAGGTCTTCACACGTGGGGAGAGCTGACAGAGCCATGAGCCCTTAAAAGCATCCCTCATTTTTAGAGTAACGCTGCGGCCAGTGCATAAATAGAAAAAGACAGTCTGTGGGTGGGCGACTTTGCGCGCATTTTTATAAAAAGCGTGTCCCGTGCCACCTTCTTTCGAAGTGTACATTCTCGACTTCCGATTATGGCTGTCTTTACGCGCATCGAAATTTAGAATCGTCCAACGAGGGAAGGTGTTCGCTCATTAATGTCTCATATATCATTTCTATTTTGACGTTGGAATTAGTGATGAAATACTGTCGAGAAAATACACCTATCTATCAGTCAGCTAACCAAGGGATACGTTTATATTCGTTTCGCTGTTCCGATAGAATTCTAAATAATAAAGCAATGTGGAACGATTTATGAAGGCAATTAGTAAAAGAAAAAGAAATTAAAATAATAGTAAGGACGTAAATAGACCACAGGAGTAATGTAAAACATGAATATTGAGAAGCATAAAGACACGTTCGTAAATCAGAGCTAAAAGTTTATTAATAACCGTACTCCATCTGGAAAAGCGACGTAGGAAACCACTGCACAGTTTCGTATAAAGCCTAGGAACAATGGAAGTGGACAGCCATACCAAAAAATCGTGAATTGGGCCATATGGTAGCGATCACACCTGTTCACAGATCTTGTCACTGATTTTCAAACCAGATTGTTGACGGCTTCACATTCCTGGAAGTTGTCGTCGAGATTATGTAAGTTCCTGCGCATTAACACAGCTTCGGTTGTGCCTCTTGAATTTTACTAGAATTTTACTGACCTTTAATATAAATATTCATTACCACTATCTACCCTTTCTATGATTTTCTCATGCATCTTACTCCACATCCTGCAGATTTTACGTCCCTTTACACCTCACCCGATTTTTCCGCACCATTTATAATTTTTGTAATGGCCATATGATTTCCACTTCCAAGCCTACCCCTTTTTATGTTGAAATTTGAAGCTTCACTAAAATTTCTCCTGGTTTTCGCGTGCATTCCAGTCAATATATTTCCCAGTTCCTCGGCTTCGTCATAACTGGTTCCGGGATAGGGGAAGAGCTCGCAGAATCGCGAAGTCTGTATTATGCAAGCAGCTTTAATTCCGGTGGACCCCGGGTCCGAGGATAAAGAGGCTCAGAGATAATGTCGACTTCGAAATTGGGTATGCCGCGGGAGTGCGATGCACCGCACTTGCTATCGCTTCGGCTGCATTCCCTTAATTAATCGTTGCGACGGGGTACTAATTAACAGAAACGCCGTTCTCTGGCCTGGATGAAGTGAGAACGTGAGGTCTGATCGGATGAATGCGCCTCGACTCTGGGACAGGTATTGTCTAGAAATAATTTCGAAAGGCAGTCGCGAAGAAGAGGAGGATCGGATCGGTGTGGCTGTGATTCAACTAATCTATCCTCGAACGGTTTTCCTCGTCACACCCTCCTCTTTCAGGTGAAGTGTCTCTGAAATCGTATAGAAAATCATGTGCCTCTTTTTACCCGATATTTGCAATCGAATCTTGCTTGCACCCCTTCAGACGATGCCAATGCCTCGTGTCATTTCGTAATCGATCTCACTCGTCCGAATTATGGCAGAATTTCCTCGAAGATTCGCGGATCCTTCAGCAGTTGGGATTCAAAATGGAATTCAAAGGGATTCCGGTGGAGACCGAGGGTAGCATACGTATCGAGCCTCTTCCCATGAACTGCAGTTACAAGTCAGGACTATTCTCCCACTTGAGGCACGACTGCATGAAAAACAAGGACTACAAGCATCTTGGTGGGAGGAATATCAGAAGACGATACAGTAAAGCCTGTGCCAAGTGGGCCAGGAATGGAATTCATCGAATTAGTGGAACATACCTCGGACTGCGCGATCGCTCCAAGCAGCCCAACTGATTACATACACTGTCCTTCGATCCGAGTGGACTGGATTCTTTAAAAAAAATGTAGGATTTCCGATCCGAAGAGTTTCTATATTTTATACTTGAAACACTCGATGACGCGTTAACTCCCATTCTCTTCGATCACACTTAATTCTCGATTCCCTCGGTCCAATTCCTCGAGAGGAGTAGGAAGCAAGCAGACTGTAACAAAAACGTTCTGTCTTCTTTATTTAACTGGGACAGAAAGTCGAAGGGGCAAGAAAGTAGCTCGGGAATGCAACACTAAATCACTGCAAGGCCTCGTAGCGTAAAACATCCAAGCAGAAGGAAACTGATGGCGAGATTCAAATCTTTTTCGCGAATTAGGTTTCGCAACTAGCTTGTAGATCGTTCATGCTTTTTCTGAACGATGAAACAAGAAGCGTGCTTACTTTTCATTACTTTCGAGCCAATTTAATCCGTTTCAATTCCTTTGGCGCCAGGGTAGAGTCGCTTTCTTGCGTTGCAATGCAGATATTAAACGGTGGAACGCATCCATACATCAGCATTCGCATCGATTCGAATCGAGGGCTCGATATATCTTAACCATTTCCAGCCCTTTCTTCCTCCCTGTCCTTACCATTCCTCGTCGGCTACGTGGAAAAAGCAAAGAGAGAAACAGAAACCCGTTTATGCGGGTCTTCGCGTCTCCCGTTTCCTTCGCGAGATTTTCTTTCGTCGAGGAAAGGTAAAAAGCTACACGATATTCGGAAGGGAAGCTGCGAATCGACGAAGGAAATGGAGGAAAATGGAGGAAGGGCCACGAGGAAAATTCCCAGGGGAAGGGAATACGTGGCTTATCTGAAACTTGGCCCGCTGAAAGCGCTCCTGGAGCTTTTACCGTGCCGCCAGGCAAAATCGAGTGGCGGTAAGGTAGTATCACGGCCGTTCCCCCCTCTGTTTCCCGACTTCCGGAAGACGCCGGATCGGAATTCGCTGGTGAATACGAGCCTAATTGGAACTGAAAGCCTTTATCGTCATCCTGCCTCGTAATGGCATTGGTATATAATAAGCGTACTTCGCCAAATCAACTCTTCGTGCCGATCTATCCGACCTTAACTAATATCACGTTCAAGTTCTCTCGTGCAAGAATTCTTCCATAATATTCCACAATAATTACTAAGGAAACTTTGAACCTCTATCCTCTTCCGAAACAATTTTCTTTAAAAAAAAAGTGGAACCTCTACTAGGTGTGCAAGTTTATAGACAGCACCGATCTCGCCATCGGCTCACATTGCCTCGATCTCGAGTCCCATCCCTATTCTTCTCGTCGTTCACTCGAAACTCTCGAGGGCTACGAAAAGTTCAATCGGGCAGCACGACGGGCAGAGTTTATTCGTCAAGCGGCACGTTACCCAGGAAATCGAAGTCGATTTTCGAATAAACAACCACGGGCCATCTACTACAGCCCCTGCGACTGATTGCAGGCATTGTGTATTCCTGAACCGTGTCTCTCCATCTTGTTGAGCGGCATTTAGCCGAAAAGCAAGCGTAGCTCCCCGGGAAATCGAATCGGAAACTGGCTGGTCCGTTCTGCTCCAATGTTTATCTCCCGACGGTGCCTTGATCTGGAATCTTCGCAACGGGGCGGGGGAGGAGGGGAAGGGTTAAAATGAGAACCGTGAATCTGGCCCCACAATGCGCCCTTTCTTTCCTCTGCTTCATTGTGATTGTTCGTTTGGCGAGAAATGGGAGCGGAGCGTCGTGCAAGCTTGTACAAAAACGAGCGCCTCGGGGTTGGGCAAATATTTCACCCGGCTGCCCCTCTATGGCCCGTTGCTTTTAAATATTACATAAAACAGCGAAGTACCTATTACATACGTAACACTGGGCGTTATAAATTTCGAGAGCTTTAAATTACGCGTGGCCCGCGCGTTAATCTCCCCTACGGTTCGCACTAAAATTTCCCGTCATCTATTTCCATCGCGATCACTTTAAATACCCAGCCGTCCGACGAATATGATTTTTCCGCGGCGAACGTTGTAAAATGGATTAAAAGGGACGCTGACGCGATCTCTCTAAATCCGCTTAAAATAGATGCAAACGAGTTAACGTCGATCACGGGCGAATTTAATGCTCGCGGAAATTCGGCGAAATAAATACTCGCGGGCGGAAAGAACAACGTTACGTACCCTTTCGCTGCTGTTTCTTTATCCCCCGGGGTTTGCGGGCCGTTTCGTGGGCGATTCGCCCCTGGGAGCATATTCTCGAGACGGGAACTGATCCCGGGGTACCCGACGCTGGCTCACCAGCGTTCAGGTCGTACAGAAACCTTCGCCACATATTATCAACCATTTACCAATCCACATACGTGCAAATGTATTTGTACCTAAGAGGGAGACAGTGTTTTACAAGAAAGAACGTGAATTATTCGAAAGAGCTCGAAAGCCAATCACTTGGACTTTCTTAAAAGTAATTCTCCCACTATATTTCACTGGACCACGGGGGTGGGTTTTCTCGTGAAAGTTACAAAGAGAGTGGAGGAAGGGGCGAACGAATGTGCCCGGCGGAATATCGCGGTCAAACTCGAAGTCGCCACGATGGTTGCACACGATTTATTAAACCCGGTCAGAAGATTTCCGCGATGTTAACTTTCCAGGTCTTCGTTTACGCTAGGCGACGGGGGTGTGAGATGCCTCCGCGCGGATCCCGCTCGCGATTCTCGCCCCGCCGCGCCGCGTCACTTGGGCGACAAACTTCCATGCATTTACCAGCCGCGGTTGCAGCTGCGACTTTCGCAAGAGATTTCCGCCACCGTGCCCGTGTTATCTCGCAGTAGTCGATTCCATTTGGAATTCTTCGCGCAGACGCTCGAGTAGTCGAGTACACTCGTCAAACGAATCAAGGGGAGCTATTGTCTGCTAGATTCTGCTGCTCCGCGGTTTGCAATCGCGGCTATAACGCGGGTATTCTTATCGATTTTGGCGTCCCCTCCGAGTTGCGTTACGGAAAACGCGATTTCCGTAAAAAGTGGGTATACAGTTATGGCCAGAGGAAGCTTACCACTTACCAGACTCAGTGTTCCTCGTTGCGCGATGTCAAGGAAATGTAAGAGCAGTTGGTTTCGTTTGCATGGCCTCGATTAAGTGGGTTGCGTCTGGCTGATCGTTGAGCGTCTCGCGGTGGATCGATGGTTACGTTTGTGGATGACAGTTCCGGTGATAATTTACAAAGTAGGCGTCGCCGGGCTGGAATAATTAAAGGACGACGGTACGTTGCCCGTGCCGAGCAATCGGACGCAATCTGCAGCGGATGCCTTCGGTCTGTCTATGAAATGGCTACCCTATCGCAGAATATATTATACCACGTAAAGGGGTACGAAGGATCTTAACAAGATCTCTGAATTCATATTTCTCGCAATTTAGAAGAATGGCGAATATTTATATCGGAATCTTATCAGTTTCTGTTCCTCGGCGGTGACCAGCGCGTCTCAGTTAGCCCAGCGGGCTCACCACGCTCAAGAAACAACAGAGAAATCGACGAGAAATCGTTGGCACCTCGCCACAGCTTCCTACTCGTCCCCGTTTCCCTCTCTTTCGCGCCGCGGAACGGTTTAATGCAAATTATATGCACGTTCCGCCTCGACCACCCTCGCAGCGTTTAATTATAGTTTATCCGTGGCGCGGTTTACGATCGGTCCTTTCATGGAGAATCTTCCAACGGTACAGGTCGCCCAAAGTCCTCGTTAAATGGTCTACTACGTTTCGCCAGCATATTCTGGCTGTCCCTCGAGCTGCTGTCGCAACTTCCTGTTAGATTCCTTGCTTTGTACGAAGTTAAAACTGGCTCGTCGACACGAGTTCCACAGTTAACCCTGTCAACCTGCTGCGGACGTGGTGGCTTCGAAAAATAGTCGCACAGTTTCATCAGAGTTTAACTCAGAGTTTTCAATCCTACACTTCACGCTCAAACACATCCAGCATTGAACGGGAATGATTCATACTTCCTGGCAGATCGGCACGCGAATAAAGAATGAAGAAAGAAACACGTGCAAATGCACTCCCACTGTGTCCAGGGGTTGAAAACGTCTCGATGATTCGCGTCGAAGATTCTCCAGGACGAATGACCCCATTCACGATGATTTATGCGAAGAGCCTGACGGGGATTCTGAAAAAGGGAGTCACGTTTCGGTAGCGTGGAGACCGGGAATTGTGTAGATAGATCCATCTTGACGCGCATGATAGGGATTACAAGGTCGTAAGGCGTCCAAGCTTTATGCCTCCCTCGATTAATAGTAGCGGGAGTCTAATCGTATAAAATGATATACGAGCGGGTGGGAAAGGGAATTGCTCCCATCGCGCAGTAAAATATTTTTACCGGCAAGACGTCGCCCAAGACCACACTATACGCGCCGTTAGATTCGCGATACCGCCGAGCGTGTAGATATTTCTACGAATATCGCTGTGTTTCTGAGATCGTCCCGGCAACGTTTGTCCACGCCAACCACCTAGAGATAACATTGCTGCGCGCAAACAACTTTGTCGTTTCACGGAGTCGTCTCGGGGGTGGAAAGCGGGATGCGGGGCTTACTGGCAAGGACGTTGAGTGTTTCCTACGTTCACGGTCGACTATTTTTTAAGAATCCTTTCCCAGCGCGCTAGGAGCCGAAAGAAGAGGCCGCACAGAACCTTCGCGATTCTTCTTTAACGAGATGGAGCATCCTCTGCAGCCCGCGTAGACCCTCCAGAGACTATGCTCTCGTTTATTTCGCTCTTCGCATTCATCCCTTGCGGAAGCCTTTGCGGGTCTACTGTAATTTGCGAATTTTCTCTTGGCCCCGATTCCTCTGAATCTTTCGACTAATAGAAGTAGAAGTGACATTCGAGTGTTTCTTTAATTTTAACGAAGGCAAGGGAATTTTCATGACTCCATTTCTTAGATAGAATGACAGAAATTTGAATGCCAGAAATGAAAGGGTAATACGAAGGAGGACGGTGTCTTCTATGTTGCATGTGGCTGGTTGGCATTCGAGTAACGTAGCGTCAGATGACGTAGGCTACACTTCAGTTCCTCTCGTAATCGTTCATTTCAATGTTACCTCTCGCCTCGTACCAAGCACGGGCCGCCAGGATTTTGGCTTCCTCGGTGTGGGTGCTAAATCAGAGTTACGTCTGCTTCCGGATTCCAGTCGTTCCTTTGCTCGTGGTTTTTTACGCGAAGTCGGTGCAGCGCGTATCCGAAATGGTCCCTGTCAAATTAATATTCAGAACGAGGTCGACCAGCCTTGGTTTCAACCGCTTAACTACCCAGCTTGCCACCTGAATCGCATTCAGATGCGCCTCGAAATGTGCGCACGAATTCTACGCGGTGTTATTAATTCCCGCGATTCGATTGCCGGGGACGTTTCAGCCATTGTCGCGTCTCTATCGGGCATCGACAGAATATCGACGAACCTGTTTATCGCGTATCCACTTTAAACGTAAAACTCCCCACTAGTTTTTCCTGGAGTCTAATTCGCGACTCCTCGCTGTAGAGATTAAGCTGGTTTGCGTATCGCAGATTCACTTATCTGATAAGCACAGCAGCGACGAAGGGAAAGCTGCCGAGCGTAACATCGCGCTGCGAAATATCGCGAGCGACGGACGCATAAGTTACAGAAAAATTCCCTGTGTTCCGTTGCTTCCGCGTCCGCCGCATATCCATTACAAACGCGAGCACTCACACGAGTGCACGCGTGATGCAGTTACACGTACGAGATGTGCAATTTCCTTCCCGAGCGATAAAGATTCTTTGCTGAACGCCTGGAAGTAGCATCAGCAGCACGCTGGTTGTTTAGGATGGCGTTTACGATGCCTTGGCTAAATAATCTGGCCGCCGTTTCGCGAAGAATTGCATTCTTCTTGTTAAGACGCTGAGTATATACCAGCCTTATCGTTACTTTATAAAGGAAGCCCTGGCTACCTGATTTTGCCAGCAAGGAGCAGTAGTATGGTCCAGTACGCGAGAATATTAAATTGGAACGTTATAAATTTTCATTTATTTTCTTACGACCCCCGAGTTGTTTTCTGTCAATTCTAACGAGTGTTGAAAGACCCTGGAAGTGGATGCCACTATATCTTGCAGTCCAGAAACTTGCACGTTTATAAAACACTGTTTGCGGCAAGTAATTTCTTATCGCGGCATTCAGCTTGCAACTGTTACACACCGAGCGGGTTAAAAGTATTAAGGAACTTCGACGCGTCTTTTCACTATAGACGATTAAATTGGAAGCTTCAGAAGTGACAGAAGCTATCCCAGCCGCTGTTCTCAACACTCCTCTTTAACGTCTGGCGAAAGAAGCTGCGTCCCTTTGGGGACCGTCTGAAAAGTTCTCTGTCGCCTGAACGGGCGTGTTGAATATTCCATTTTCTAAGCGACCACCGCGATTTCAGTGGACTCCACAGAAATTCAATCTTCAGGCGACGGTATCGTCGATTCGAGGCACGGATGCTTGTTTGTCCGAGTGGCAATAAGCGCACTCGATCTATCGAGATGCTAGCCCTCAATGGAATCTTCAGCTTCCCATCGCATACGAATTCACCCTTGTTCACTCGTAAAATGACACATCGGCTAAAAGAATTCCCTCCCCAATAACGAATATTGACAGCGCGAAGTCACGCTCCTTTCACTTGCATTCACATCGATCAGGTGTTTGATTTATGGACACTACTGCTGCCCCATTTTTTCTCCGCTGACAGGATTCCTTTCTTTGTAACCGCTGCTTGAATGGAAGCTCCGTTTGTCTCAGTCTGAACGAAGGATGTTCGCGATTGCCAAATGTGGAGGCGAATAGTATGGGAATATGGAAGGAAATGGGTGGCCGTGTAACGTTCTGATTCTCCAGACTGTCCTTTTTTTTATTACCATTTTCGTCGCAACGATAGTATAAACGAGCGGTCTCGCGTTCCTTTCGGAAATATTTCCCTCGGTGTCCATTTTTCGGCCCGTATTTTCCCGAGGCCGAACGTATTTCACGTGCCAGCGCAGAGAGAAAGAGAAATGCCCTTTGTCAACTGCAGAGAATCGGCGGCCGGAACATCTGGACACTTCCTTCCGCGCTCCCTGAATAAGGTATCGAGAGATGGTACTTTTGAAACTGAGAAGATAGGATAGCAGCGAAATCGTTTCAATAATGCTTGACACCGTGATAGGAGGAGTGAATTTCTATGGAGCTTCCAACGCTGGCGAATCCTTTCCACCCGCATCTTTCCACTTGGTTACAGAATGCAAATAGGGTAAGATATCATTGTTGCTTAACTCTATTCACGCCAATTACATTTAACCGAGGACAGTGATTTTGTTCCAAGTGCCCTGCAATTGTCCCAGCCAAGTTGTGATTAATGTAAAATCGGTACCCCAACTCATTACGAAGTATGTATCCCTTTCTCATAACAACGTTTGCCAGAGGTCCAACTCAATCTGCCGCATAAACAAGCCCGAAACACATCCAGGCATTTCGCGTTTGTTTAGACAAAATAATTACGCAGGCGTCACCGGGGTACTAATTATCAAGCATACCTAATTAACCCAGTCTGTTGATCAAAAGGTGCACTGCCAAAAAACGAAGCAGCGTGCCGCCACGAAAAAAAATTAAGAACTTTAATTACCCAGCGCCGGTCGCGTTTTTTACCGTCAAATTTACCGTGAAACGAAAAGTAAAAGAGGGTTACTGAAACGACAACGGTATTAATTAAACAGCAGAGGAATTGCAAGCGAAGGTGTACATTAAACCTGGCCGATCTTTTAACGAGACTTCCAAAACGTCACTTCCATTGTAATCGAACAATACCCAGTATATTTCCCTCTGTGAATGGGATGAAAAGCAGAGAATTACCGGTGCAGGTGTAATATCGCTTTTCCACCTGTTCCTGTCGACGTTATCACTCAATCTATTGACGCATTCATTTATGGAGAGCTGTCCGATAACAGTCGTTTGCGAGAAGAAAGGAAAACTGGGGCATGCAGAATTGTTGCAACCATGGGGGTCGAACGAATCAGGAGTTGGTGGAATAATGGCAAACTCTGGGTTAATGATAACACAAATAAAGGTGGTTTAGAAAAGTTTCATTCAACGAGAAGTAGTACAAAGTATGCAATACATATATCGTATATTGGCTGTCTCTGACACGAAGCGTCAGTAAAAGTGGTCATTGACTTTACAGAAATCACAACAGGTGATCCCGTGCGAAATTTATTCGATTTCGACGGAAAGAGTCGCGCACAAAACTGCCCGATAGCTCGACGATTCGTAGGTAACCTTGCGAGCAGACGAAATATTGAAAGTAATAAATTTCTTGAACCTTCCACGGCCACGAATTCATTCCATCTCTCTCGCCCCACATTCTGATACAAGCGGAATCTCGCGCGTTGTCACCTATCGTTGTCGCGTGGAACATCTTTCTCGGTCCTTTCCCTCGGTGCTCGGCCGCTCGCCGATAAAACGGGGAAAGAGTCACGGTCGCCTCGTTACTTCCGTCCACCGTTAAACGCGAACGAACGCCATTATCATCTCCTTCAGCAATTTGACGATCCCCTCTTTTCGCGATCGGTAACTCGCAATTAAGGATGATCGATCGTCGGACCAGTTCCCCCATCCGTCGACACCGAATTTCGCGTGTCGCGAGGGGTTTAAACGCGACCAGAAATTCGAGCCGGGGCTTTATCGAATCCGTACAGCTTTGGCGTTTTAATTAATCGCCGATCGGGGCCTCGCTCGATAATCGCCGCGCGGAAAGGAAAGGATTCGCGGGCGTTGCAAATGGAATCCGTAATCGTGTCGTTAATTTAAACAACGACGAATCCCCCTGCGGTTAATATTCCATTTAATCGCCGCCCCTGTCGCCCCGCCCGTCCCGCAATTTTTCACGTTTATCACCTCCTGCGTGATGGCCAAACATAAAATAATAGCCCCGACGTTGTCTCCGCGTTAGCCACGATGAGAACCGTGGACGATTAATTTTTACAAGCACGTAATAACCGCGCTGTGCTGGGGGAGCTTCCTATCACTTTAACCGCCACGTCGGAAGTCCTGGACGGAGGATAAAGGATGAAAGTTAGGCGTGACCACGTCCGCCGGTACAGCAACGAATTCTGCTCCAAAGAAACATCTCCCTTCCGCGCTCTTGTAACGGCTCGAGACAAACACGAGTCGGTGAACACCGTGGCCCTCGGAATGTCTGCGTGAATTGGCTTGCTCCTCGTTTCCGCGAGGGGATAAGGGGCCTAATCCAGAGAAACGACGGGACGCTTCGGTTAACGGGAATGGAAGCGATTCCCTGTTGCCGAAGGCGGTGGAGAGACCGCTGGGGAAGTCGTTCTCGCATAATGCTCTGGTAAAGTGCGCTGCTCAACTTACGCAACCATGATTTCCCGGGGAATCTCGATTTCGAGGACTGTGGAGCAGAGGATTCTCTGGATTAATAGGAACACGCGACTGTTTGACTAAGGAAAACTTTTAGGCAATACAGTATACTGTAAAACTGAATTTCTAAACTCGATGAGTAATTGAAAAACGATCAGCATCCGCAATTCCGAGGATCCACGCGGCTATTTTTACGAGTACCTACTGTATTTTGCACCTAAGCTATCGGTTTTCGACGCTCGAGGGACACCTGTCCCATATTGCGATTTTTTCCCCACGTACCCCGTATCTTATCGGGCTCGCTACCGGTTCTACCGTGTGGTTTCGCAGAACCGCCGCGCCAATCGTTCCCCGGCCAATTTTGCGGCTCGCGAGGGGAACTGATCGAGCTCTCAAGGCACGTCCCAGCCGTGCAAAAAGTTCGCTGCCCGATACGGAAGGAATTTGCGCTGTGCATTCGCTATGGAGATATTTCGCCCGAGCCACCTCGACAATATATCACCCCGATATTCTTCTTGCTTGTATCAATACCGCATTTCCATTCACTGACGCGAGAAATATTCCGCGCCCAGCGACTTGGTGGCAGCGCTAGATCGAGATATATTCACAGGATTTACCACGTCCTGCGATATTCCCTCTAATATTTCAAAAGTGACGCGCCCTCCTTTGTGGGCACCCTGAATATTCATAAGGAAGAGACCCCCCTCGATCTCCCGCCTCTTTTCATTCTTCACGCCTCGCCCCTACTTTTCGCGAAAGAGCGCAACGAGGCGATCAAGGTCCTCCGGATCCTCCAGACTGTCATACGCGCGATTTAATCAGAATTCGGGGCTGATCGATGCTCCGCGCTCCGAATGGACACGGAAGTTCTAACTCGAAGCGAGGGGCAGGGGTGTTTATCGATCCCTGGCTCTATTTCCCTCTGTGGAAGAAGCTCTTTTTCGAGAGACGGTTCTCGTTAACCGCTCGCGGAGAGCCAGAAATTTCGCGCCACCGAGGAACGACTGCGGAATTCCTTTTTTGCTGGTCTCTATTTCCCGGCGGAGGAGCGGGGCTCGGAATAACCCCGGTTTACTTTCGGAAGTGAAAAGACCCCTTTTCTTTAAAAGAAACGTTAGCTCGACGAGCACCGAACAAGTTGTAGCTCGTGAATCTCTTTTCTTGCAGTACCCCGCCCTAATCAGTGACAAACTGAAACAATGATATTTTAGTGAAACATAACGAAGCATTTCGTTAGTTGATAATTCCTCGAGAAATTTAATGTCGAAAACGGGTAACGATCTGTTGCAATTTATCAACGCCAATATCCCCGTTCACCTCCACCCGTGCACATACCCCTCGTTCAATCTCGCGAGTGAAAACTCGGGCAATCGAACGCGTACAACTCGGCGAAAATATTTTATTACCGTGGAATCACTCTCGGCATTGGGGGAAGCCGATAAATTTCCCCTTCCCCCGTTGAATCCTATCGCATGCTAAAAGCTTTCTTCCCTCGATCCATTTGGCCTCTCCACGAAACAGCATCCCATCGAACGCGGTCCATTAACAGGGATAAATATAAAAAATACCCCGCAAGCCTGACCGCGACGAGGATGAGAACGGGGCCGAGGCGCTCGATCGCCGAGCGTCTCTGAAATCGTCTGAGGGCGATCGCTAACCGTTGCCTCTTTCTGTTTCAGTTTTCCACCGAGGGAAATCATGACAAGAACATACCAGAGATCGGTGAGTACAGCTGGAGGAGATGAGGACTACTCTGCCGATTTCTACACGCTCCAGTTAGCGCGGGCCACGCTTTGTGCGAGAAAAGAAACACGCGCCACTCGCGAGGAGACCGTTCGTCGCGTGTTTCGCCCGCTGCGTTTGCATAGATTCTTTGCACCCTTGCTCGTTCGTAGACCCCGAGCGATCCTAATAAATTTGCACGATGCGGCGGGAATACGCCCACTCACGGAGCCGCACCCGCCGTGCCTGCCGCGAACGTCTCACCGCTGCAAGGAACACGGAGCGTGTACACACAGACATTCTCGGGTATTACTTCGTTATTCGTGTCGTTCAATCTCCATAAATTCCATGACGGGGACAAAAATTGTTCGGCCCCCTGCCACGTACTGCCCGCCCGCTGAAATTATCGATGGAAATTGGCCTCGCGGTGTTAAGGACCCCTCGCAAATTACCTTCCAACACGAACGGGCCTCAGATATCCTTCCGAGATATTTCGCAACTCTTTCAACCGTCCAGTGAATTCAATTTCCTGCTCAAGCAGAATTTCTTCTGGACTCTGACGGTATCTCGCTCCAAGCGAAATAAGACGGAGCGTTTCGATGCTGTGAAACTCTATTTTTTTTTTTTTTGGTAGTGATTTTAGCAGCCGGATCGCCATTGAGGTCGTCTCGCATTTGAATTTCACACTGCTGAATTCTGCTTCATGTTGTTATCACATGATCCCATTTATTTATTTAGAATGCATTAACAAGCTTCCTAGCGTGTAGAGGAACGAATATTTTCCATTGGTCCAAGTGCATTGCATTAGATTTCAGATTCTCTTAGTTATTCAACAGAAACCGACTTGGGGAAAATTGATTTATCGATCGGATAACCTTGGCTCTGCTCATCTGTAAATCCCTCGACCGCCTGCGAACAACGTTGCATTCAATTTCTGAACACCTGCTGGGAATCCATTGCTCGCTGCACGATAGATCGATGAGCCGCCGACGGAATCCTAACATCTCGGAGCGTTCAATTTTAATTCGACGTTCAGTCGAGAGTAGAAAGTCCGTGGAAGAAGGCGGTCGGGGGCAAGAAAACAACCGAGGGGGCGCGAGTGTTTGAAGTTCCCGCGAGGATTCGTTTAACGCGGCATCGCATGAATTTTCAACAGCGAAAAACGTTGCATATTCGATTGCAACGAGAGTCGATCGATACTTTTGCATGGTAACATCGGGCCCGCCGGCCGCTGGCGTTTCGTACGGGTCGTTGATCACAATGAACGATCGTTTCGGGGAGGGGAACGGCGCCTTGCGATAATATTTACGGGCCGCTATCGAACAGTCTGCCTACCCTCGCGGGTAAGGTATGTCTGGCAGAAATATTTCACGAACAATCTTCCCGTTAACCCCCCGCGGAAACAGTCGCGCATTTCCCCGGCAAACGAGCCGACCCGCTCGCTTCTCTATTATTAAACGTCCCTTGCACAGACTCGCACAGAGCGTGGATCTCTTCTCCCGTTAATTATTTCCCCGTCCAATAAAAGGCGAAACAGCAGTAGCAACTGGTGCAATTACAGCTCCCTGTCAACCAAGCGACGCGAATTCAATGACGATCCTTCGGCCCCTCGTCACGCCCCCGCTGTTTCCCCGCCGTTCCTTTTCCTATTCGAGGGAGCGCTCGTGGAAACGACACCTCCAGCGGCGTCGATAAGTAAAACCTTGACGAACGATTGCGAAACACGTGTCGGCTCCGCGGAGCTTCGAAATTTCGACGAGAGATTCAACGGATCGTCGGAAGCTGTGCGAATCGCGACGGAAATGTGTTCCGAGAGGCGGCGAGCAGGAAGGGAAATGGGAACGAGAGAGCGGCGTCCGTCAGCGAAACTTTTTCCAACGCTTATTTAATTTTCCCCGAGTGGAATAGCGGAAACTGAAATGCAACCGGGGAAAGCAGAGGGAAGGGGCATAATCTGGTTGGTACTCGGGGGAATTTCGTTGGCCTCTTAGTAGCTAATACAAAGGCACTTGCCCGGAGACTTCGATCAGTAGGTTGGTTCGTGGCTGGAAGGGTGGGGACCAAGGGTGTTGAACTTGCTAGACTCTGGAAAATATACAGGATCGAAGGACCTCCGCCTGGGATCCCGTCCCGGAAGAGTGGGCGAGAATTTCGGAGATAGGGTCAGGCTTTGACACGCTGAGGTCGCGGATTTATGGGAATATATCGGGCAGCTTTGCACCCAGCAGGTGCGTGTTTACACGTTCTATTCCTAGCATTACCTAGAACCGCTCTTGGCTGGGAACGATGTTTTCGTAGATATTTGATAATCGAGGCATTATGAGCAAGGCAAACTCGAGAGGATAGATTTCTCGGCAGATTTTCAATTTTGCGATGGGGATGTGCGGGCTTTATTTCTCAGAGAATTTTTATTTTTATTTTTAATCGTCTTTATTACTCAAAAGGGAGAAGAAACCTGAGTATTTACAGCTAGCAGAATAAAGGCGAGTTGGGAACACTGTTGGGAAGTCTAATCGTGAAACTAAAATAGAGGCAATAACAAATATTAAAAATAAACTAAAGTAAAAGTAATCTTGAGACTTAACGCTGAACGTGAGCGTAATACAAAAAGTAATCGAGTCACTAAGAACTTTCTCGTCTAACTGGTAGAAAAATGAATATAGATACATATTGGGCTTTGAAAATTTCTATTTCTATCCCGAGACCTTCACTTCTCGACATATTGAACCGTTCAGTTCTCCGATCTCGCCGCGGACGTCTCTAAATCAAAGCACCCAACGCGAGTATATCGCAAAGCCGAGGATTGCACGTAAACAAGATGGATCAATCTTTGTGTAAACAAGGTCCCAAGTCCCCGTAGCTCGCCTACGTTTCAATATGCTGACGGATCGGGGTGCAGATTTTGGGGAAGCAAGCCGGAAGATAACGCACGAACGGATCCTGATGTCTGTTTATCCAGTCTTGGGCGTCGCTTTGCATACTCGGAGGTTCATTTGTTAAATCACTGGTTCCCGATGCCCGCGCATATGTACATGCTAACGTTGCTGGTCGAGCGACGGCTTAGCGTGTGATCTAATCACCCGGGGCTAACGAACGCTATCGATTTCGTCGAACCGTGGCGCCGAAAGCAGCGAGCTGCAACGCGGCTCGTTCTCGCGAGTGATTTCTTTTTATTCTAAAACGATGCTGACCAGCGCATTCGATTTTCGAGCCCTGACAGTCGATCCGCTTCCCGAACTGGGATAATTGATTTCAGAAAGACCATTCACAATGCTTCTGCGGGAAATTCGATACAGGTCTGTGGGTTTGGCTAGCAACTGGTCGGAGAGAGTGAAACGAAATTCTATGACCATGTTGACTCAACTTCGCGGTATCGTACGGCGATCAAAGTGGTAAGCGTAAGCTGCGCGACAGTATGCAGACCTGCCCATAGGCTTATTAGTTAATTGCCGAGTGATTATCACCAGCCTGCGCGGGGTAGTAGCGTTCGCGGTTTATTAATCCTAATTAGCGGTAACAGCTTGCGTGAGACACTATGATGGGTATTCGTTCCTGCGAGATATTCAGTAGGCTCTAATTACATTCGGAGCACTCTCTCGCTACGAAGCGAAACGACGAACAAACTTATCGTTAAATTCCACTCTTTATCGCTCGCCATTGCCAACTTATCGAGCCCCTTCATCACTACAGCGAGCGCGCAGGCTTTCGACGCAAGCTCGCAAAACACCGTAACTCGGCCTGCCTCCCTCGGGATATAATTAAACTTTCAACTTCGTCGTAGCAAATCGCGAGAGTTGCCGTCGTCCACTGGCACGCACCGACCACCATTATTAATGACAGACATTATTAATGAATTTCGACTGTTCCGCCGGTCACGGTGTTCCCGCGTGAAAACAGCGTGACACGTATCGAGGGAAGTCCCTCGCCCGATAACAAGACACCGGTGGGCGAATCTAATTAAAGGCGGCACTCTATAGACCTTCGTTAGCAAGAAGTCCTCGCAAGCGCGTGCCCCGATGTTTCTTTGAGCCGACCCCTCGGCCCGAACACGATCGCACTCGGGTTCCGCAAACAAGCACGGTCACGACCGAGCCTGCACTTCCTGCTTTAATTCCAACTCTCCGCGACGGGCTTGAATCTTTTTGTTCCCTCGCTCACACCCCTCTCGAACACACCGACCAACTTTCCTCCCCCCGATGGAGACGAACCTCCCGTTATAAGTGGATCGCAAACTGCAAAGTGAATTGCAATATCATCTTATAGCGGGACCAAGCTCCGCGAAGCAGCCTCTGCGAGCTACAAGGAGGTCGATAAATTGTCCACTTTCATCGTTTCACAGAGGGTAATAGCTACTATCTACGGGAGGAACCTTGATCACCATGCTGGAAGAATCAGCGAATTAATCACGCTAATGACGACTTAGTAACGTTTCGCGTTAAAGTTTCTCTCGCGCGAGATGTTTCCGTGTGGTTTAGTTCGCAAACTGCGCGTCGCGATGACGAATCTCGACGCGTTGCTCGTCGAATGCTAGAATCACCTCGTTGCGCGATATCATCGTCGCCACTTCCGGGAAGCTCTTCCACGTTTCCACTCCGGAGCTACGCGACTTTCCCATTAGGTCGGGATTCGAAACTGGCTCGAATATCGTCGAGGAATCTTCGTCGTTGCTTTCGCGTTCCCTTATCTCTCGCACTCTCTCCCCCAATCCGAGATACTATGAGCTCGCGACTGGGCTCAAAGAGGGGAGACAAAAGTTCTGCTTCCCGAAGCCTCCCGTGGCGTTCGCGGCCAGATCCGCGAGCAATTTACGAGCGAGCATCGCAGGAATTTCTGTAATTTAAACCAGCGCCCGTAATTTCTGTCGGCGTTTTGCACGCTACGTCGACGGAGGCGTCCAACACAATGGTAAATTCGCCAACTAATATGCGGTGGATCGCGTGAAAGCCGAACAGGCACGGACTTTTCGCGACGGTCGAACGATTTCGCGCTCGCGCCAAACGGGGAATAGTAACGATTAGTCGAAGTCGTTCCGGAGACGGCTAAAATATGCTGGCTTGGAGGAAATATACGTCTCTCAGGCCGTGGAAATATACGCCTCTCAGGAATTATCCTTCAGGAACATCTGCTGTGATCGTAGTGCGCTCTGAGATCCGCGGCTTCGAATTTCAGCTCGAGTGAACGCGAGGTTCCACGAGAGATAAGCTTGATTTAAACTGTTACTCGTTTTCTATACATCACAGTCATATACATTTGCTTCCTTCTTTAAATGTTATATCGTCGTATCGTTTATGTACTAACAACCATGTATGTATTCATTTCGTCGTTTGTCGCCTTTCGATCTCTGACAATCGTTTTTCGCCACCGATCGATAAAATCCGCGTGATAGATTGGACCGTAAATTAAACGCAAAACGAGTCGGGACACGCGAATCGGAGTTAGCGCGATGATAATTGGCCGGCTTGTTAACGCTTAATTGGAAAATTTGGTGTGACGTGAAAAACCCGTACGAATCGCAGGCATCTTTAAAAATCGTAGACAGTCTGAATTGAAAAATTGATCGATGCTTTTTGCGTCGATGCAAGTTTCATTGAACCCCCAGCGCGGCGACTGAAGCTTTATTTGCAGAGTAAATACTACGTTCATTCGCATTTTCGAATTGCTCATTCCCGATTAATGAAACTGTAGAATCGAGAATGGACCATCGGTCTTCGGTGACACTTACAGGGCCACGGTCGCATTATTCTCTTTAATGGGCTCCATTGGCGTTTATGGCGTTATGATTATAACGCGAACGGGGCCACATGCTTTTGCAATTGAATTGCGTTACCGTCGGCGCCGATGGTAATTAATTTTCGGACTCATTAAATCTTTCAACGGCGCGATCCCGCGTTTGGCGTCCTCGCTGTCTCCCGCTGTCCTACAAATGATGCCCGAAATTCTATCGTCCAGGGAAATGTGCATCGATCGTTAGAAAAATATGCGAAGAACTAAAGGGACTTTTTCTTTGAGCTTTACAAATCAGCAGGCTTAATGGGTCTCCCCAACTTCACGGCCTGAAAAGGAACGCGATATTTGGGATTTTTTTAAGAGAAACCCTGCAATTATATTAATTCAAAACTTTATACCTATATTTGTACATATTTAGGCAACATTTTAAAAAATTTAATTTTAAAAAACGGTACCTAAAACTTTAAACGCGTTTTTCTGAAAACGATGTTTTTCGAATTGGTTAGCATGATATCTCAAAAACCAATCACCCGATTTACGTCAAATTTGGCAGACATCTTCAGTAGATGTGCCATTCTCGCTGGTACTAAAACTAAGTAGATTTTTGCTAAATTAGACTCTTGCGACTTAAAAAACCAGAGAATTTTTTTGCCGAAATCTGTCTGTTTTGGATGCTGCCAATTTTTTTTTAATTTTCAGCATTTCAAATTTAATCTAGTTCAGGCGATAGCCACACTCATACAGATTACACAAATTTTTAAATTTTCTATTGCAGACAACTACAACGGCTGATTTTATGCTAACAATGCGCATATGATTTTTGTAAGACACTCTATTTGAAGCACTATAACTCCGGATATAACCACTATTTTCGCATAAATTTTTTTTTTCATATTCTCTAAAGATTGCCAAATGAAGCCAGAAAGCTGGAAGTAAATATATTTAATGGTGTTGTTTTAAAAAATTCCCAAAGTTAGGGAGGGAGATCCCTTAATCCATCAAGGTAGGGAGATCCCTTAATCAATTTATCATTGGATTAAAACTATCCACTAAACCTCGATTATAAATTCATGTCTTGTCGCTAATCATTATTCAACCACCGACTAGAGGAAATGAATAACGATGCGACGTCGACAAAAGCTCGAAATTAAGCATCACCCCGCTAATTGTCTAATAACACTACGGCACGAACAATAATTAATCAAACGATTGTACGAGGCAGACCTTTCGGGGTCAACGAGGCGAGGGAAGCACCGCCAAGTGGAGCGAGTCGTCCCAAGCCACACGTAAACGAAGTAAAGTAGAAACACAGGGATTTCATGGAACTTGCACTTCGTTTCTTACTCTGTCGACTTTGTTTCACCCCTGGAGCACATAGCCACTTGCAAACGAAAGTTAAACAAGCGAGAGGGAACTAAAACGAACGGAGGCAAAGCTGCAAGTAGAAAGAAGTACGAGCGCTGCGAGTAGAAAGAACGGCGCGCAGTAGAGTCGGTTCGTTTGTGGTCAGACAAGCGAGGCGCCGACCGCGTGACGCCCCGAGATACAAAATAACGCTAAAAAAAACCAGCGACCCTGTTCCACCGTCGTATTCATCCGCTCCCTTTAGAGATGTCACTGGTGCGGCAAGGGAACGAACGATTTATACCATCGGAGCGTAGCGACGGATAGGATTCTTTCGTTCGGATCGATCAGCAGGTTCCCACCCGCGGCTTCCTCGCGCGAAGGTGGTTGGAGGCAGGAATTAAAAAGTCGAGTATATAGATAGCAGATGGTGGGATAGGGTGAAAAGGAACGATGCCCCACTGTGTTAAGCTTGACGAATACCTCTGGGGCGTCGGTGGAGCAAGTTACAAAGGACGTTTCACGGCATTGGCTTTTCGCCAACATTGGCCGGAGCACACTCGCAGTTTCCCGCACACAGGCCCTCGCAGATGCAGGCACGAGAGCGGTCGAAGTCCGTCTGTTTGTCCTGGCGATCCTGTGGCTTGGTGAATCCGCATAACCGGACGGTAGGAAGGAAGGGAATTGCGGTGTGACAGGATGCAGGGGGACTAATCGATGCGAGAACACATTTCCTGGGTCACCGGCGGCGATAATGTGTTGGCGCATGGTCTCCAGGTGTACCCTGCATCAATCGTCTCCATGATAAGCGGTCCTGAAATTCCTCGTACCTATTCACGCCTAACGTTCGCTTCTCTGATTGCATTCGAGGCAGATATTGTCGGTGAAATGGATCGAGGGTAGGAGGGCATTGGAGAAGCGGAAAAGGATCTTCAGGTGAAAGGATGATAAAAGGACAGGGTTGGTTTTGGACAGAAATTTGTGATACTGCTTGTTTTCTCATAATACCTACAAAGAAGAGTCTTCTGTTTCCAAGAATTTATCCGTGGATAGCCTCGTGAGATTTCTAACGAGGTACCTTAAATGCACTTCTCACGAGTAGCAAGCGTTCGCCATTCGTTAATCCAATCATCCGAGGGACCCTTTAAGCCTTTCGTCACGTACTCCCGCGTTTATCCCGAACGTGTGCGCTGGCCTCCGTGTCAGCCGACGCAATAAGCGGTTTCCCCGAGTTACGTCTTAGTCACGTCCAGAAAATTATATAGTCGCGTGCGCGTGTATGCCTGTACAGAACGCTACGGGGCGTGAGCCAAGCTTCCCACTAGATCCCGCGCTCAGCGCGTCGTAATTTCGAGAATGAATCCGCCACAGCCGAAGCATGTTGAGACCTGCCACGTGTACGGACCTTTCGGCTGGATCCAGCGTTAAGTCGAGCCCAGGATCCGACCATTAGGGGGTGGATCCCTGACACTCGGCAAGATGAGGCCGGGCATGGTAATGCCGGCGAATCTGGGTCAATCAGTTGATCGTCTTTAGTTAAGGGGATACGAAATAGTGCAATTAGGCTCGCCTCCCTTGCAATCAGGCTTACGTCACGCGTATGCCGAATCATGCTTCCTCGACGCAACCTTCCTGGAGCTGAAATCAAGCTTTGACTAAAGAAACTGTATAGCTTCCTACTTACCATGTACGCGCGGATTTAAATGTTGAGTTTGCGTTCGGAAACTAGATTGTAGCTCGTGCATAGTTGAAGATTGTTGGAATTTAAAAGACACCATCTTGCTTAAAACTCGATAAAAGCACCGAGCTTTGCAAAAGGACGATAGAACGGAAAGAAGATTCTATTACCACTGTTGCGTTACCTCGCCTCAGTTAATTCACTTGTTTCACTTACGACGTGGAAAACGTATAAACGGCTGTGCTTTGGCGCGAGGGGGGCCGGAGAGAAAGTTTCGGGTCCGGCGGTTTTCTCTCTTCTTCCGCGGTGTAAAAGCTTCGACGTTCCAGACAATTGCCCCGTGAACGACTGTGAAACGAGAAATTTCAGATTTCTCGTCCACGAGACTTCTACCCTATCATCTCTCGTTCTCCCCAGATATTTGCGCGTCCACGTATTTGGCGACTCCGCGGAATGGCGATTTCCATCTTCAACGCGAAGCTGCGAATCAAGCAGACTGGCAGCTTCTGACTTCGGTGGTCGATTGACGTCGGTTGTGAAAGGAATTCTCGCCGAATCGCGGCCCGTGAAATTTATAGCCGCGGACGTGAATCATGGATCGGGGCGAGAAACGCGCCGCGGCGCGGCACACGTTCGCTCCGTGACACGCATTCCTCGCTGATACACTGAATTTTCCTCGCTCTCTCGCGTCTCCTGGCTACCTGAAATCAAGCGTCGGTTTATTTCCCCGAGGCTCGTAATCCGAGCGATCCTTGGCTTCGATGTCCGTTGCGACTGGCATCCAAGCGAAAAAACCTCCTTCGCCCGTGCCCTCGTTTCCCGTATCTCTGCTATCGACCGTTTACTGTCTACCATTTCGGATCGGATGCCATCGTGCTCCAGCTGGGTGACGTTCAATTTTCTCTTCTAAGACGACGAGCAAGTGGAGTGGCTCAGCCGTGGTAAATCAGCAGGCATTGCATTCCGAAGACGTATTAATGGGCCCTGCAGTTTCAGCAACGAACTATTCTGAAGTCTGAGCCGTAGTATAGATTGTGCATCTTTCAAAGCTTGAGAGCTACTAAAATCTCGTTCCAACATCTTCTTCAATCTCTTTAGAAGCATTTACTGATCTCGTGAAACGGGCCCGATCGAATCTTAAGCCTAGAATTAAGGGGAATTTAATTAATCTCGGGATGAATTCGCCAGTCGTGATTCTCTTTTATTCTGCCATAAAATGGTAAAGTATAATTGAAATAGACTCCAACGTGGCACAAAACTTAGTCTGATTCCACAAATAATGCTTACGAAGGAGTCATTAAACTATGATTTCCGCGAGGCTTCCTGGTGATGACGGATCCAGGTGTCTTCGATCGTATTTCAGGACTACGTCCGCCCAGTCACTGGACGATCCCGCATTAGAGTAATAATAAATCCTCCTTTTTAAAGAGGCCGCCGTTCCAGTAGCGATTGCTTCCTGCTGGAGCGACCTGGGAGAAAGGCAAAGACGGGAAAATGGGAATAAACAAGGAACGATTCGGTTGGCGAGGGCGTGAAAGGCGGAAAGCGCGGCCGTAAAGCCTGAGCTTCGATCGGGGCAATAAAATTTAACTGGCGGCCTCCTTAGCACCGCCACCCTTTCCGTTTGCCGATCTCGTGGCCTCGCCTGACCCATCTCTGCCGCTGGAAATTGTTCTCCCTAAGGTTCCTTCCACTCCTCACTCATTCCGCATCAGCACCGCGGATCCTTCAATCACGATCGCCTTACAGTGGCGGTCGAGAGCAAACGTAAAAATAAAATATTTGTGGTGGAGCTTTATGATAAAAAAAATTCCATGACTGTGATCATAAAACAGGCATTACTCTTCTTCTCTCCTCAAGTTCATTTCCAAAGACGATCAATCATCTCGAAGCTCTAATCACAGCTCTGTTCTTTCTAATTAATCAACTCGGTCGCGGATAGTCGCAACAACAAACGCACTCGCACGGAGTACCCGAAAGGGATTTCGAAAAACCATCGCTGCTGGTCCTCGTTTCGCGATTCTCGAGGACGTCGCGGGAGAGTCTCTCCTCGTTGCTCGACAAGGCTCGAAGCGAAATGATCCTTGAAGTAATAACGAGGGCTCGTCGCGATCGCGACGAAACGCGGGGTGGCGTTCGGTGGAGCGATCGATGCACATTAAACGTGCCAGCGCTGGATAGAACGGTCGTGTGCGCGCGGTTTTGGACATCGGCGGGCACGCTGATAATGGACTATCCGACTTGAAAGCACGGTAACCTGATAAATGATAGATGAGGGAGGTCGTGGAGCGAAAGGCGAATTGGACCGGCGGCGTTCGAGCCTTCCCAGGCGTGTGATCTCTCGATCGAGGATTGTTTGGCTCGCGGTACACCTCGCTCAGACACCAGGAGTGAATGGCGACGCGCCGGGGATCTTTGTTCGTCTTTGTTGATCTCTGTTGATCCTGCTGCACGAGCCACGGCCCCGCGTTTATTAGTCCAAGGAACGCTCGATTCAAGACGAAAGATCGATCACCCTCGGACGGGGGCGAAAGCTTCGCGAAATACTGGCAACGAATTAGGCCAGCGAAATCACCGTAGCTAAACGTTTCAGCGATTAGTGAACGTCAGGTTGATGGATGCGGGCGAAATACCATCGGCCCTCGAAGAGGCTCCCGTCTTGACTTTTGTTCGCTGCTATCGCGACGTTACCCTCGCGGCTATCCTCCCTGAGAATGTCTGGCCCCCCTTTAAATCGTTAATTAACCGCTTGAAATACCGCCTTCTTGGTAAGACTCCGCTTTGGATTCCAGGGAGGGCGTCTTCGACGTTTCCCCTTGGCCCCTTTGAGCTTCACAAAGGGACCGAGTCGCTGAGCATTGCGCGGATCGCATCATTTATGTACGGGAAAGCACAGAGACGCAAATACCTTAAAGGAATGCCTAATTATCGCACAGCTGTGTAGAATGTCGAGGAGTGACTAGATCTAAGCCAGAATCTGTTGTCTGGAGAGTTTCCCAGAGCGCTTCCCATGATCGATCCACCGCCGAGTAAACGAGATCGACTTACGACCAGCGGAAGCTTTCAGAAAGCGAAAGGATCTCCTCAGTCAACGTTGAGGATCATCTTCAAACGTCTGAACACTGGGGAATGGGTGATGGTAACGCATGCGAAGCTGAGAAAACTCGACGACAGCTTTTAGCGCGATAAATTAACCCTCTTGAATCCGTGCAGCGTGTCTGTTTCCCTTTTTTCCACGTTTCCTTCGCGATAAAAATTCGGGGCATTAAATTCTCGTTCTGCGAGCTCTCACGGTGGGTCTTCTATTTTCTGCCCGTCTTTAAAACCGACCGTGCCGCGCGCCGTCCTCGTATCATTTGAATTTAAAGAGCCGTTCCCTCCGCTTCGAACGTGCAAGCAGTTAGACTTCTCTCTCCGCGTTACCCCGAAGCCTCGCGCTGTGTATCGGGGCATTTAAATCTCCCGGAGCTCGAACCGCGAGGTACGAAAATTTCCACGGCTATCGGTGCGAAAGTTCTCATGCAAATGGCTTTCCTAACTTGTACGCGAACGCCGGATGCGCCTCTCCAGTTGCATCACGCGGATGCACTTCGGCGAACGCGTGCAGGCGTCATACGCGTCACGTGAATATGCTTCCGGGTCTCGACGAGTAAATGCGACCGGGATTTCGACTCGTGTCGAGGTGAAACTTGAGCTGACAACGATTAACAGTGAGATAAAAGCGGAGTGAGCTTCAGCTGAACTGTTGAAAGGAGAATGCACAGGGTTTTATGCGATTTTGGGTTACTGCTGGTGCGGTGAATGGCTAGGACGATACAGTGTTGCAATTTAACCAAGAGCAGCTGATTTAAATAAATATTTAGCTAGCCAGGATGAACTCATTACGCTGGCAAAGACCCCGCACCATTAAAAAGACTAGACCGGTTAAGCAAGCATTATTATGTGAGAACTTCCCCTGGGTCCTCGTTACTTCGTCCTGTCCCATTCTTTTTTCAGGCTAGCTGCGAGCGCGACGCACTTGGAATTTCACGAAATAAAGAGGGCGACTTGCCTGGAGATTCGAATAATCCCTTTAGGGGCTTCGGAGCCAGGGACTCCGAGGTTTCGGACGTGAAATTAATTTCCTGAACCAGAGGGAAGGGGGGGGGGGAGCTCCTTTCCTTGGCGAAGCTCCCGCTTCGGGCTTCAATTTTTTAAATTACTCCTCGCCGGGGTCTTTTTACGGTGGATTCGCGTGTATCGTGGTGGTCGTGGGAATATTCATAGGGGACGGTATTTGTTTTATTCAGGGGGGGCGGGGGGGGGGGGGTGGAACGATGGCTGATGGAATTCAAAATTTGCAGATGCTCTGGATAAACTCATGGTCGATTGAATTTCAAATGATTCGTGGCGAGCGCTGCAGAATAATTTCTAGGATGCTGGAAGGTCGGCACGATGTTCCGTGATTCATGGATTAGTCCGACGTGAGGGTGCACACTGTTATTTTGCTCTATAGCAAGGAATAAATTACCGAGCGAATAAACAAACGATCGTATCCCCACGTAAACTGCTTTTTGCTTCCTTTCGAAATGTTCGTTCGAGAAATACAAGTGACCGTCTCTCGCGAGCTTCTTTTTCCATAAAGCGACACCCACCGTGGAAATAATGTACGTGTTACGTAATAGATTTGCCGCGCGTAGTACCCTGGAGAAGGTCGGTGAACCCGCTCGAGGTTATTCAAATAAAGGGACCTAAATTCTCAGTACGTAACGCCGGGCGAATTTAAGATTTAAAAAGCATGGAACTCTCGCGGTGCACGTTCAAAGTGTTTATTTCTACAGAGGCTGACGTATCGCCCTGAAGAATGCCCGGCTGCTAAAATTGAAACCTATACGATGGCAAAAGTGCAGAACTCGAGGAGAGCCCAACGTTTTATTGCGTCCTACCGTCGCTGGCTGCTTTTTCTCGCAATACGCGGGGTTTATTGAGTATAAAACGCCCACCAGCGGCCAATATGAAACGCGAAACCGAGCCGTTGGTCCACAAAACGCAACGCGCCACGAACGGGAAACTAAAAGCGGAGCCGCAGGAAATCCGTGGAAAATTAGGTCCACGTGCTTCTGACGTTTCACGCGACTCGTGTATGAGCACTCAACGGCGATTTTAAATCCGTTCGTTATTAGAATCGGCCGTCTTTCTCCGTTTCGCTAGATTACAACGCCCGGCGACCCATTTTCCAGCCGCGTCGGAAAACAGTCGACGAGCGGTGGTAAAACAAAAAAATCGAGATTGAAGCCACGCTGGACCTGTAACGAAATTAAATAAATAGCAGGCAGAGCGTGATCGAGATACAAAGCAATTACGATGTCCTAGTCAACAACTGGAAACGATCGGTTTCATCCAATGGCAAAGCAACATCGGCAAATCGTACTGCATCCCTATGGACACGGTGAAACGTCAAACTGCACCGTTTGGATAACGCTTCAAGAAACGAGAAACAGACATGAGAGACGAGCTGATGGAGAAAGAGCATGATTTGAAATAAATTCGAGATACCTCCAAGTTTTCCAATGAGGCCAGTTTATCTTTTGCTGGATCCCCGACTGTTTGTTGAATCGCGAACGAAAGCCAGAGCATCTCGAGGGAGAAGATCGTCGGAGATATAAAAATCGTATCGTGCTGATCGTGAAAGTTTCACGATAAGCCAAGTGTTCTCAATAAGCTGCGATAGAGCAACGATATTCCAATGGGCGAGCAGCTTTCAGAGCTTTCACTTCCGCGCGGCTTTCAACGGGATGACTTTCTACAATAGAGTTGCCGGATGCAGATCGAGCACCGACATCGAACGCACGCAAGATAAATGCACCGCTCGCGGCGCCGCGATGCCTCCTTCCGGTTGATTGACGCGTGAAAGCGGGAAGTAAATTCGATTCGGGAGAGGACTAAGTAGCGAGCTTATCCGCTGAGGAAGTTGCATTATTCGTGACCGTTGTTTCAGTTCCGATTATTTGCCGCCAGCCATTCTTTCCGCTTCCTCTAGATAATCTCTTTATGCCCGACAGAACGTTCGCGTAATATCTCCACTCGCATTGAGGAGCTTTCACGTCCCGTTTCCCGGCGCGAGATCGCCCCTCTGATTTTCATTTCTCTCTGCAGCTTTGCGCGGCAATTCCCTCTGGAAATACGCGAACGACGTATCGAGAACGGCGTTTCTCCGTTTTCATCCCAGCGAAATCGAATTGCTCGTTCAGTGACACTCGCGTCGCTTCTAAATATGATTTATCCGCGAGATATCGATTCTTCATTTGCGAGGCAAACGAGCCACGACGCCGGCAACTGTTTCCCGCTTTTGTTTCTCTCCGCCTCTTATTATGTAGCCGATATTGGCTCGCGCCTTCCTGTAAAACGAGGTGCCCCGATAAACCGTGGAATATTACACGACGCGTGGAATATCAAACGAGGGATTTACATTTAATTTATTGATAGAGATAAAACGCAGCTCATTACCAGCGAATAATATGATAACGATCGTTCTGCAGAATAATCTGCAATGGTTAAAACAGGATACAATTCGTGTGGCAATGATTGCATAAAAGGATTTGCGCTGGTGAATTTCTAAAAGGACTTTTGGACAAGGAAATTAGGTGGCTCGGAACGGGTGGCAGATGCAGGAAACCGGGACACCGGAAAAAAAAAAAAGAGAAGCACAGCCGTCCCAGAGGCTCGAGCCCGGCGAAATTTAATTCCTGAATAGACATTTATTGACTACTGACGAGTGTGAACAGGTCACGCGAATTTAGTGATCCTCGTGCATGTGACAACTGGAGCACCGCCGAAAAAGAAGCAAACGTACCGTTGACACCTTCACGCAGAAAGCTGTGCTTGTACCCATTTGGCAACACGTGAGCCACACTCGGTGCACTCTAGAGCGAAATTTTATAAAAGCTCTTTGATCTTCTACCATCCCCAATTCAATGGAATGAAACTCGGTATCAATTGTTCTCCAGTTTCGTGCACACGACGAACAATTAAAAATACAGACACCGAAATTACAGAATTTCAGGACCAAGCTCCGGAGCAAGGAAAAGAATTTTAAAAAAGCACTAGAGAGGGTCGATAACAATAGTTGAAAAATTCTCATAAAGACCAGAAGTAAATGCTCAAAGTTCTTTAACGCGGCGCGCTCCGTCTCCCCAACTTTTTCCACGTTTCAAGCATCGAGGCCGACTGGAGAGCGCGTTTGTGAAAACTCGGGAGATTTAAATTGTCTTCCCAGCGGTGTCGAGGGCTGGGCTATTGGTTTAACGTTTACACGTAATTCTCGCTGCCTCCTAGGCGAAAAATTCGACGGCGACGTTTCGACCTGGCCGAAGAAGAGCCTTCGGTTGGCGGTAGCGGACCGTAATCCGTCAGAAGCTATACTATTCGAGTAATCCCGCGCGCGTTGCCGCGTTCCCATCGTTCCCGGGCGTGCTGTAAAAATCACCAGGAGCCGACGGATTATGCACGTTAATTTTTTACACGCCACGCGACCGTGTCCGATTTTCCTCACGCGGCAACAAAAATCCAGGATATTTGTCCAGGATATCCAGCTACCATGGATTTCATTTGCATGCAGATCCGTGCGAAATTAAATATCCTTCCTCGTCGCTATAATAATGAAGCGTCCGCCCTTCCTGCCGTCATGGTTGGTTATGACCGCTCATTTGTAGCGCGATTTCGATTCCCAGTAGACCGTGCAGGTATGAAGCTGAGAGATAAAGAATTCATCGACGACGCAAACAGTTTAAACCAGAATAACTGTTCGAATATCGGAAAATCGAACATGCACTCCCAATTCAGGTACACGACTCAATCATTTCTTCTGCGTCATACCGTCGAACTTTCAAGACTGTCCAATTTAAAATAGATAATAAGAATTCATTCAAAGATCGTTGTCAAGGTTGCTCGAACCTAGGATTCACAAAGAGAATTTATTACGAGAGTCGGATGCGCTGCACTTGAGGAAGAAGTGCAACGAACGTGCAGCTGCATCCAGCTCGACGGAGGGAGATTGTACTCGATTTACTCCCGTCGAGTAATTTCGTTTAGCGCAGTAAGAAGCTTCGGTTTTCACTCTGGGAAGATCCGCGTTTCAACGAAACGCTCCACTGGAACACTTTTGAGCGGAAAAACGGTGGCGCGATAAATCTTGTCGTTTCGTTTATCCCACGGAATTCTTGGAGCCCCCGGCTCATTACGATGACTTATCCCACGAGACACGACCTGTTCGACAGAGGGACGTTGATTTACGGGAATATCTTTGGTTTACTGCGATCGTTCCGGGCACGAGTTTCGCTTCAAGGGGACCGTAAAACAGCCACGACGATGTTAACTGTGCGCCGCGCGCCATTTATCCCGGCTGCCTTTGGGAATAAAATTGTAATTTCCGTTGTTGGTTCGACGGCGGGCACAGCGGTGAGCGAGCCGCGCGATTTACGAGTGGTTAAAAACTTGTGGGGTCAAAGGAAGAGTGGTTCTGCTTAGTCTTCTACCGTCGGATTTATGGAATTTCGAATACTGCTGGCGGGTTTGGCTCGCGTCAAGTACACAGAAAGGAACATCTACCTTCGACTCTCGCGGCCCGAGGCGTTCAGATGACAAGCAGAATTTCGTTCACTTCGTATTGGATGTCCAGAACAGAGAGTACATTGAAGTCGCCGGGCTTAACTTCTGCACCGCTGATAGCGCGGCGTAATGGAACTTCCCACCCGATTCATCTTCGAAATGGCCTCGCATTTGGTGTTAGAGGTAATATGCAGCTTCGATTCCAATTTTCCGCGCTCCACGGCCGTAACTCGTGATTGTGAAGCAGAGCAAACGCGGTGCGAGAAATTTCGTTATTGGCAGTTATTACCGTGGCGTAATTAACAACACCCTTTACGGTTCAGGCGCATCGCGATTACGCCGTTTTCGTGCAGACTGTCGGTTCGCGTGCACCCGCGGCCCTAATTCACCGCGTGCGGCGGTGCACGCACACGATCTCATAATTACAGGCGAATACAGCCCCGGGAATCAAGCACGAACGAATATGCTCGATCGTTCACCGGCCTGCCGGACCCTCGCCACGCCAATTTCCTTGGCCGTGGACTGGCGCGCGGGTCAAAGCCCGCGTAGGGCGAGAAATCGTTGCATAATTTCCCAGCCTGCCAGGAGGGTAGAGGAGTCTGGCTTCTTCCTGCAATTTCACGCCATATCCCAGTAGAAAGAAATAAGAAAAGGGAAAGATAGTACAGAGGAGGAATAAAAAAGGCGTGTGTAGTAACCAAGATCTCTTGAGAAGAACATCAATAAAGCTACCTATCCCGGAAACGGAGAAGCAACCACCATTCGAGAAGCGAGGTAGCGTGCATTGGGTAACTCTGTGCCGTTGAATGTAGACCGTCGAAAGATTGTCGAGCGAAGGGCGGGGGCGTTGTATACGGGACAAATTACCATCAAAAGCGGGAAAGCTCGAGTCGGCGGGTGAATGGGTGTGGGTTCGGAGCGAGGTAAAGAGTTGGCGTGCTTTCGACGTTTCCAAGAAGTTGCGTCGACGCGTGCACACGAGCGCAGCTTCTGGGAAACGATCTGCTGCACAGGTAGGGTGGTGTGCAACAGGTGCAGCGTACGTAGGCTTCTCTGCTGCATAGGCCGACCTGCAGTTCCGTTCTGCCTCCGATTAGGTGGAAGATATCGTAGCTACTGGGGCGCGATTCTATCCAACGAGTGCCAGCTTCCCAAACGCGATAGCTTTTCGGGATGATCGTCGGCAGCAACGGTGTTCCGCCGTAATGCTGCAACTGTTGCCAGCCCGGGGATCGTAACAGGTTTAATGGGCACGTAAAGAAGGGTATTAAAAGGACCAACCGCGGTGCGAACGCTCCTCCGTTGATTGTTAACAGGCACACCGCAATTTTAGAATGGTAAGAGATATCGTGGTCGAGAAATGCGTACTGCGTTGCGATTTTTAGAATAATCGTTATTGGTGAAGTATTTTATGTGTTGGAGGTATATTCATCAAATTAATTTCCTTCGCAAACTTTCTACTTGCAGTAATTGCGAGAGGCAAATTCCATCTCTATCATATCACTAGCTCAGGCATCCACGAAATATCAAAAATTCTCAATTCCCCATCCTCCATAGGGATTCCACTGTCCCAGACTCTTAACCGATAACATCCCTTCCGTGACGTCCAAGGCTGAAGGCAGCGAAGCGCGTTCGCTCGAAGCCAACAGAAAATACCATCCCGTGTAACTTCGTTGCCACAGACGTTTACCGATCGTACCTCTCAAAGATAGCTCTGAAACTTTGGTCCCCGATCCACGAACAATGCTTATAACCCCGGTTCCTCGGGAAGCATCCGAGCGCGAAGTAGAGAAGACCACTCTCGATCCCATCCACCGACGAGGGGATGCACATCGGTGCATTCGCGAAAGTCTTTTTAGACGTTGCAGCCGCGTGCACGCCCGCGCAGGACTTTATCGATCTAAGCTCTGCACGAAACACCGCGATTCCTGGTAAGCTCAACGACCCGAGTGGGGTCGAAGTCCCGATGGCAAGAGGACCGCGGTGATAAGCCTCCTTTCAATCGAATTTGAATATATATTACCTGAGCTTTTGGTCATTTTCTTCCGAAGCCGAGGGTGGCAGAAAAGGTAACCCTAGAATGTTTCTCAAATATATGCGCGAGGCTTTCACCCCCTGAATTCGTGATACCTGAGGCTTTCACGTACAAGCCCCGTACTTGGAACACCGTCGCGTTAACGATATTCCAAAAGGGCACGGCTTGCGACCAGAGCTTCCCTTGTTTTGCATTTAAATCGCGAGGGAACTACGTCGACAAATTCTTGTGGAGGATCAAGGATCTCTTCCACTGGGCCTGTTTCATTGTTTCGCGCAAATCTGATCTACATCTTGGAAAGTCTGTTCCGAGGGGGTGAACGTTTCCAAGGGTATTTACAAAGTTCCCGTTCCCCTGTTGTTTCCGGTTACTCGAGTAGAATAGTACAAGCAGCGCGAACGGCTGCCTGGAATACGCTTTGTTCGGAGCATTAAGAAGTCGCCCGAAACTTTTTCTAGCTACTTAAGGAGTCTGCCTTTCCTCCCAGGAAGGTACACAGACGACTTCCGGCGAGATGTCTGGAGAGGTAAATGGCGGGGGTCCTGCAGCCATGCTTGTTCATGTCTCTGCACCTTCAATATCAATATCTCTCTTCCAAAATGGACGCACCATCGAGCACCAGCAGTTCCCCCGTGATTCATTATTTTCTGGTTATTCCTTCCTGCGAGTTTCAAGGAAACGCCCCCCTCGCGATCATTTATCCGACCGCGTACCGACTCGGCGCTATTTATCCGAGGTAGCGGTGAAAATAAGCTTCGTGCAGACGAGCAGAGCCAATAAAATCCACTCGACTGTGGCCAACAACGCGCGGACGAGTGAAAAATACGATCGAGACTGGTCGACTCTGTGAAACTTTAATTTGCCCCGTTCCTCTGTACACGTTCGGCATTCATTATTCGGCTATACGGGTTTAACGGCGTCTGGAAAGCAACCTCGACTCGTGCCTGTGAAACGTGATCGTGCAACGGGAATAAGTACTTCCGATTGGGAGTTCGTGAACGAAGAAATCTCACGCGCAAAAAAACGGCAACGCGTTTGACTTCCATTTGGGCGATCACGCGGGAATCGAAGGGCAAAGGGAGTAGCGACGACGGTGGGTCTCCTGTAACGTTTACCTTTGAAATGCGAAAAAATATTTACCCTCCCCTTCCTGGAATATATGCTGAACGTTCTCCGTGCCTTTTTACATTATTACAGACGTTCGGGAGCAAAATTTCCAAAGGAAACCATGAATCTTCGTATAAAGTTTCTGTGCAAAAGTAAGATGGTAGCGAATTTATAGTAACATACACTAGGTCCCGTCTGTTTTAACGTTTAACGTTCGATCTGCATGTACTAACGTCCGAACGAATCATTTCGTCTTACGTTACTCGAGGAAAGTTCTGCTCATCTCTGGCCTCAGACTCTGCTCGGGTATGCGGTGCCCGAACACATCCTGCCTTATGTAAATGATCCTTCTGTAACGACCTCGTCGTGCAGCCCTCGCCTCAATGGCGCGACGCTCGATAAACTAACGACGAAACTTCGCCACTCTCGCGATACATATTTACCCTGGGGATTAATAGCCTCCGAAGGAATTATTTCGATCGTTTTAAGCTCGCTCGACGCTCGCGTCGTTATTCCTTAGGAGATCGTTCCGAGGGAAGTGAGGATATTCGATATCAGCTACGAATAACGCGAGGCGCTGTGTATCGAGAAGCGTGTCCGCATCTCGATGGAGGATGAAAAGACAGAAGTGGCTTCGCGAGTGGAGCACCGAGGCAGTTTATCCGCTTCCGCCTTGCAAAAGCGGCCAGGCGAAACGATGTTGTCGGACAATCGCGGGTAAATGGGCTGAAAGAATTAGAAGATCGACTGGTAACGATCGTGCCAGCGGTGTATTGAAAGTAAAAAGTCCTCTCGCTACCGCGGACGATCGATGCCAGGCGAACAAAACGTCATCCTCCTGAACCGCGCGGTTGTTGGGCGTATGTAGCTGGAAAAACGCGCGACGATAACTTGCCCAACTTCCCCTGCCACGCGCAGTCCAAAAAACACATTTATTATCTTCGTCCATTGCGTTTACCTCGTTGTTTCTTGCGGGTAGATGCACTTTTCTGTGCCAAACAAATCGCGTCGTCTGCAAAAATGTCCCTAATTCGAGAATCGGTCGAGTAGATTCTTCGCTGCAGGCGAACTAGATCATCCTTGATTCATGGTACCGTAGAATACATGATTGTTATTGCGACGTAATGGTCGTGGTCCGACATCGAGAGCTCCGGAAGTTGCGTCGCAAAAGAGTTGCAGCCAGCCAGCGTCCTACGCGTTTGTTTGCCCGCTACCAATAAGGGAGAGTGTATTCCGCGATCCATCATCCGTTTGGATTACCAACAGGGTGGATCCAGTCCCGCTCGTTCGCCGTTTTGTCCCCTCAGCGGCCAACCGGGCAATTCTCGCCAGTTTTGCCCGCATTTTTTATTTGCACTCTCGACGGTTTGCCGAAAGGTGGAGTTTCCATCTTTTTGCTATATAAAATTCAACGGCAGGTTGACCAGGAGGGCCGCGAAATTATTTCATTGTCACTCATTTAAAAATCAAGGATTTCCTCTTGCCTCGAAATTATTTCATTGCCATTCATTTAAAAATCAGGGATTTCCTCTATCATTTAACGAAGTGAAGAGAATGTTCGCCATTCATCACCACTGCTCAACAACTCGCGCACAATTCCGTGATCAGTGTTCCACGCGTGTGCAACAAGTTTGAAACATCGTCGTGAACGTGGGATTCAATTTAATATCCAAGCCTGTATGCCTTAACGTCTGCCATCCCCCCCCCTAGTGTTTACTCGGTACGTCGCGACGCAGTTGTGTCCTAATCAAAGTGACGCCCCCACCGCTTGTTTCAGAAAGCGTGTACGAAGATGAGGAGGAAGTCGCCAGGGGCGCGGGATCCCCTGGTGAAACCGGCATCGACGAAGAATTTGATACAGCCGGCGAGGGCAGCGCAGACTTTTCCTTGAGGATGGGTACCAACGCGACAAGGGCATGGGATTCGGGTGCCGGGGACGGTTTCCTTCGGGGTGTCGGGCATCGGGTGAGCTTCGACCCCGAGGCGCCGCCTCTGCAGCCCCTGGCCACGCACCAGCAAACAACCTGCCTCCTCGAGAAACCGGAAGCTGACAAGAAGGTCAAGGTAAGTCGAGCACATTATCTACCAACAGTTTTGGTCCTCGCATTACTGTCTCTGAAAATTGTCTCAGTAGAAAGTGACCGTTCGAGGCCGAACGTCGCCTTCTATCTTTTCGGTCTTGCTTTCATCCTTATCTCACCTTATTTCGAAACAATACTCTACTTCACTCGAACGTTACGAACAATTTATCGACGACGAAATCCGTGGAAGCAATAAACCACGAGGCATAGAGAGAAAAGGAAAAAAGTGATGAGGCGATCGATAACCGCGTTAGACGTAGATCCAATTTGCGGAAGTTGCCGCTGCGAATCAGGGGAAGTTCCCGTCGCGGTCTACCCTTTTATTGCCTCCTCGAAACTTCTCTCCCAGCTGGCGATTATCTCGCGATCTCCTGGATCCGTGGCGATGGGAGCGGGGGGGGGGGGGGGGCTCCGCGAGCACTGGCCCTTGCCGAGTTGAAGCTTAATATTATTTCGATAATCGGGGGGTAATCTGATTCGCCTGATCAACGACGGCGGGCACAAGTTTTAAGGATGGAATATAAAAGCGGCGCCAAGGGCGCGAGGAATTTCATCTGAGACGTTAGGCGTGCAAACGAATGGACCAGGGAGAATTGTTTTTCTCGACCCGTTTCGTAGCTTGGAGATGGGTATAAAGGGGCGACGACGACGCGCACTATATGCCAGCTTCTACGAGCTCCCAATGGAGCTTTCCACTTTTAGTGTGTCGTAAATGCTCCTCCTGGGTCGATTTCACGGAGGCCGGCTGTATGGTAAACAAGGTGGACAGCAGGACAAACCAGCGTCCCGTTTAATCGCGCGTTTCTCGCGAAGATCCTGTTTGATCCTCTCGCGACGATCCCAGCGAGCGTTGGTCAGCGCCTCGCGCGTTTAATTTGTCGGCGCGATGAAAAGCGACGACTGCGTCCCTTTATCGCCTCGTAAACGTCCTCGACGAAACGCGGCCTGTCAGCCCCAGTCAGGGATCCCTCGGTTTCATCCAGTCGGACTCAACCTTTCGCGTCGCGGAGGGTGGTCAGAGGGGACTATCTGGCGCGAACGATCCATCAAGTATTCTTTTGTCTCCGCGGAGAGAAAGAGAGGGGGACAGTTTGATTCACGGCGTCGACGCGATGCATCAAAATCTCCTTCGCGAGCAACCGAGCGAGAAGGTGGAGAGGGTCGGTAGCCGTTGGAACCGCAGCTAAATCATCCGACGAATCGCTGCACACGATCGGCCGGGTCGAGAATAGAACCCGGGCCCGTCTCTATACCCTGCCAGGAACTCGTTTACGATCCAGCGAGACCCGGCTGTTCCGCCGAGAATAAAAGGGAGTCCGCGGAGGAGAGCTGCTCGCGAAAGCTGAAGAAGAGGAGAAGAAAATAATGAGACTGCCGGCGAAAGAAGCGGCAGCGCCCGTGGAATGCGACGCGTGAGCTGCCGCGATTACCCCTCTCGGCTTCAAGATGATGACATACTGTGCCAAGGGCCGACACCGACAGCGAACGAGTGTTTGCCCGGGCGCACCCTAATTGTCGGAGCCGCCACACCCTCGGCAAACACTGTCCATCATCCGCCGCCTAGCCTCCTCTATTGCCCTCTGACCGACCCTCCTCCGCTGGGACCGCAAGATATATTTGCACGCGTCCTTGTACGGAAAGGACGCGACCGACTCTATGATTACCATCGGAGGGCGGCTTAATTGTCGCGCACGGGCGCATTAGCAACCGGGGATCACGTCTCGCGTTACCTCGAAAATTTCATTCCCCTCCCCGTCGATCCAGCCTGTTTGCGGACCCTTGCCCCGATCCTGCCTCGCGGGAACCGCCTCCGACGAGGAACGGAAGGCGCGGAGCAAATACGCCTCCTCGACCCTGTCGTTCTCTGTAAGCACCATGGTCGCTATTTGGTCCCGCCGATGCCGGGCCCACAGTCTTTGACGGCGGGAAAGTGGATCGGGGAGATTGGACGTGGAGAGGAACCCGTCTCCCGTTTTCGCTGGGATAATTTCGAGAGGATTCGTGGGTATCTTGACACGCGCTTGGGGAAACGTGAAGTATGGATGAAAGAAAAGCCCGCCTCGAAATCTGTCCCCAGTGGTAAATTCTGCTCGTTGCATTAAGTTGCACTGGAGGCAGCGCGATCGTACCGTCGCGAGCTACACTTGGCCGTAATTAGAACAATAATCCAATGGATGGTACTGGCTAGCAGCAGTCACGATTACGTAATCGCGAGGCTCGTTAGATCCAACTTTAGACGTTACACCGGTGCTCGAGGATCGCCAGCGCGGAGAAGGAAAAGCTCCGTGATCCCCAGCCATATCCCGTTTGCAAGAAAGTACGCGGGCATAAAGGTTAATGCCGCCTTTGAGCGGAACGACGGCCGGGCTCTGCCATTGTTTTCCCTTACGCTTGATCTTTAACGTGTTGCGCTCGCGGTGCACCGGCATTCTTTCCTTATCCGCGGACTAATGGCAGACGTAACGAGAAGCTGCCCCGTAACGAGGTGTTTCCTCGCCGAACAATGGATGGCCATCCGAGTCGTTAATTGCTTCCCTCCTTCCCGCCCACGATCGCCTCAATTTCAAACCAGTCTTCGATCCACGTTTTCAGCCGTCGCTTCTCGCCCACGGCTCTCGCTACCTCTCGCCCTCCTTTGTTTCTGGGAGAGGCTGACGAGTGCCGATCGACTCGAAGCTGCGTCTGTCTCTATTCTTCTCGCTCCACTTGGAGTCGATCGATTTCGGCTCGACGCCGTTCAAGTACGGTTGGACCGGCGATCGAGTCCATGGCCCATCGCTCGCTTCGAAATAGCATCCCGTTGTTTACCGGCTGCGCGTAATTGCTCTGAAATTATTTGAATAACGCGGATGGGGGGCGAGAACGATCGGCGATTCCTAGAACGCGGCCGTTAAACCGCGTTATTGGGCCCGCGGATGCGATGAAAGAGACCGCTCGATCGATCCGGGCTTTACGATGCTACAAACAGCTCGATCGATTTACTTTTTCCGCGAAAATGCGCGCGCCTTGGGATAAAATTGACGGGGAGAACGATCGCGATGGGAAAGCGCTGAGGAAAGATTGGGGGACGGTTTTTCATGCCCCTTTGAATTCTCTCGGGTGCAGGGAACCATGCACGAAAGTCATTAACCTGCAGCCGAAGTCAATGCGTCCGCTTTGCTAAAGCTTTGAACAACGATATTCTGTAAAAAGCGCGATGAAAAGGAATCCGTGAATAGCGACGCAAAGGTACCTCTCCCACAACATCATTAACCTGCACCCTCGCCAACCCTTCTGCTATGAAAAGTTTTGCGCTCGCGATAAGGGCTGTCATCGATGAACCAGTTACCCGATTTCACGGCCTATCAACGTCGAATCAACGTTGAATCTAGGGTTAAAGCGACCAACGACCTCCGAAATCGTGCAAGTCCTCGAGAACGCATCGCGGCACGTCGACAGCACTGATCCCCACCGCAGATTATTACCCCGAGCTGGATCAGGAATTCCGATAGCATCGCGAGACGCTTTAAATCGAGCCCTCGGACCCACCTTGATCCCTCTTCCCTCTACGTACGGGGGCTTCCGGTTCGCGTGGCGGAGGCCGCGTGCTTAAGCGACCGCGTCGAACGTTGCGGCACATTTATCATCCTAATTTCCATCCATCGTTCACCCAACTTTCATCCCTCGATCAATAACCATTACGATCACTCTGCTTGTCGTGAAGAATTGCTGGCTTTTCTTCTGAATGAACCATCGGAGGAGCTCTTAGTGCTTTTACAGCTTCGAGGGACGGGAAAATCCTGCTACGTACATGCTTATGTGGAATACAGATATTGTAGAAATGTATTGATGAATGTGAACAGTCTGGTTACTCGATGCTCAAGAATTTCTGTAGTACATGGTATCCAGCAGGACTCTGTTTATCCGAACTTGTCGGGAGACATAACGAGGAGGATAACTGTATCGCAAGGAAACATTTCTATGTATTCTGCGCAACGATAGGAGTTTATATAAATAAATGGTACGCTTCGGGTTCGGATAATAAGAATTCAGCGACATGTTCGGTGAACCAGGGGCTGGGACAAAATTCATTCGGGTAAATGGAGTTCTGGTGTAACTCACGTGTTGCACAAGAGGGAGTGAAATGAGGGCAGAAGGAACGTGTCCACTTGCGTGACGTGCGGTGATTAGTCTCGTAGCGGCGACGAAACGCATGGAGATGAAATGAAACCGAGGGAAGCTTGACTTTTCCGCGCGGACTCGGGCGAGACGAATTTGCGGGAGTGTAATGAAAAGTTGCGATGGTTTCAGAGGCACAGCATCCATGGGATGACGGACGAAGAGAACGTGGTGCGACCGCACCAGGAAATGATCAGTCTGTCCCACCTAGAGAAGAAGTACCTTCTCGCGGTGGAACGCGGAGATGTGGCCTCCGTGCGAAGGTGAGACACTTAGAAACCCCCCGAGTCGTACGTTAGAGCAGTAAGAGTCCTTGAAACAGAGGAGCATCGAGAGGGATGTGAGTTCGAAGCGTTTCTCTCTTTTTGCCAAGTCAAACTTGTGCGATTCAGATCAGAGAATGGCGCCGCCAACTTTTGCTTCTCAGAGAAGCGCGTCGAATTCAGAGGACCTTCCTTTACGAATAGAAAGTCCACAAGGTAAATGTCCCCATTATCGAACTTTGAGAACAAGCATTCGTCATTGACCTCGAAATATAAATTATCAAGAAAATTTTCGTACATTTACTTCCTCCTAGCTTTCCACGGGAAAGTAAGAGCGAATGGTCAGTAAAGAGGACGTGATCGCTAACAGGGACATTTACCTCGTTCCATTCGACCCACTCTCATCGAACTCCAGTGCCAAATTGTCGCGGAAGATGTATAACACCAAGGATCCATTCGACCCCTGTGAAGATACACCAATTCGTTCGAACGCCCGCGCCCTAATTAAAGATAATTCACGTGTCCGTGCTCGGAGAAGTTCGCAGGTCCTGTGCTCGCGCACGTGCCAATTTCACCCTGTCGTATCCTCGAAGGGAAGAACATTCGTGATTGCTCGTTACACGAATCGGATTTCACGTACCTATGTCCACGCGTGCGTGTGTATGCGAGCGTTTAATCATTCGCAAATAAGACACGTGCGTCCCCCTCGCAACCCCTCGCGATATTAGGGATTCTGTCCCTCGTTACGTCTGTTTCTGATCGAGCACGTGTCCTGCCGAGAAGAATGAACGTGTCAGGGCGAAGGTAACATCGGTCGAGAGGATTTACCAGCTCCCTTTCCTCGATAATATCTCCTCCCCCGTGGAGGTACCACAGCCACGAGAACGTAAATCCCTGTGACGCGAGAATCAGCGAAAAGCAGCCCCCGTTCTTTGCACTGCACGCAACGGGACTGTGGCTGAAGCTCGGCGCGAGATCCAGCGGCAAACAACGCTATCGAGTTGTTTTCATGCAAATGAGTAGGAACGCGGCCGGACAGAAATCTGTCGGATGTGGGTCTGGCGCGTTAAAGGGGGCGAGAAATCTCGCGGGAGAAGGTCAAAGGCGCGGCAGATGTCCCGTGCGATCCTGAAAAGTTCGTGGAATTCTTACCGTGACGCTCGGTCCTACCCACGGCGCAATTAATGCCGATTGCGATCTACGAGGGTGCCGGCGGAATTCTCATTTGGCTGGCTCGGAAACGGGACACCGAAATACGCTCGCCAACCGGATTCGTCCGAACCTAAACGGGTGGGAAAGGAGGATCTGGGTCGTAGGAATGGGGAAAAAAGAAAATATACTAACGACAGGGAGAGTAGTCGCATGACCACTTGGCGCGAGTGTGCACCGACGATGTTTCAGGATGCTCCAGTCGGCCCCCGACACCGGAATAAACATCAACTGCGTGGATCCACTGGGACGCTCGGCTCTGCTTATGGCGATCGATAACGAGAACCTGGAAATGGTGGAGCTTCTGATCGAGCACAAGGTCGATACCAAGGATGCCCTCCTCCACGCCATCTCCGAGGAATTCGTCGAGGCGGTCGAGGTCCTTCTTGAGCACGAGGAGAGCCTTCATAGAAACGGGGAGCCTCACGTTAGTCGCTTTCAAACAACTGCCTCTACGCCGATCTCCATCCACTTTACTTTCTCTCTCTGCAAACCGTTTAGAATTGATCGTATTAAGCTCGATGCCGTTTCTGATTGAAATTTGCTACGTACTAACTTTGAGACGCTTGGCAGTGTTCGGCAAACGTTGAATTTGCCGGGAAGCATATTTTAGAGAGAAGGGTTTCGAAAATGTAAATCTGTAGGCAAGTTTAGTTGAAAGCAGCATCAAGCTCGAGGCTATCTTTTAGGATCCTCTGCTTCTTTGCATCGTCACCCGATCGTCCAATCTTTCCCATCACCGACGGATACTTTGATTCCCCCGGCAACAAGTTTCGCTCCGTAATTAAGTCACGATCACGTTCCGCCGACGAGGCAATCTCGTTTCAGTTAAGGAAAATTCCTCGCTCGAATCGCGCATCAGCCTTCATCTCGCGTTCGTGCAGCCGGACTAAAGGACGGTTAAGTAGATTCTCCGTCGGGCGGAATAGCTCGACCCACATTTTAATCGGGTAGCCTGGACTTTTTCGTCCCAACAAGGTGGACCCGTGATGAAAAGCGAGCGACTGAATTCCGTGCTCGTCGAATCGCTCCGGAATCGCAGTAGAAAAGAGTTGGAAAGAGGAGAATTGAAGGCACAGAGCGACACGGGAGCGTGGACTAGAGTTCTAATCGGCTTTCCCGAGATGCCTGAAACTTGGAGAATAATTGTCGCGCCGTTGCTAGTATTTTATTAAGCCGACTGTCCCGGGTCTACGGAAATAAAAGCTCCTCGAGTGATTTTCCTTTAAATCGGATTCGAGAGGGTCATTTCTGCACGTTCGATGTGCCTGCGATTATAAGGGGCATAACTTTGGGTGCACTTGAAGGGAATATTGTATTTTGTAAATTGTGTTTCATCCTTTTAGAGCTGGGAGGCACGACCATCGGACACGGCCACCTTTACGCCCGATATTACTCCCCTGATTCTATCGGCTCACAGGGACAATTACGAGATCATCAAGATCCTCCTGGATCGTGGGTCCGCGCTGCCCGAGCCTCACGATGTTCGCTGCGGGTGAGTGAGCGTGCCGAAAGAAAAATTACGAGTCCTGTAAACTACTTTATCGTTCAGCCTTGCCATTTACTTAAAAAGAATATAGGGGGAAGTCGGAGGCAAGGAAGGGCCACGATCCCACGTTAAATGTATTATTTCGCTCTGATTAATTCTGATTAATGGTTTAGCAGCTTCTTGCTCGTGCAACCCTTGGCCAGACCCCTAACAGACTAATTAACTTGGGGTAGCCGTAGTATTACCTCGATGTTTCACCCCCCAACGATGATGTGAAATTTCATCCTGCGAATATCGCGGTACGACTATCACGAACGATAAACCTGTCCCCACCTAATCGAAATTTCAAAGCTGATTAGCAACGAGTAATGAAGTCTATGACTTATTGAGAGAAAAGGAGAGATATTCGTAGGGAACCTCCGTGAACACGCGGGTTAATAAATTTTGCACTGTCTTAACGTTCGTTGCCTTTGATTTTCGTGCACAGGTGCGACGAGTGCGTGAGATCCAGAATGAAGGATTCCCTGAGGCATTCCAGGAGCAGGATAAACTCTTACAGGGCGCTGGCTTCGCCGTCCTTGATAGCTCTTTCCTCAAAGGATCCCATTCTGACAGCCTTCCAGCTCTCCTGGGAGCTTCGAAGGCTCTCCTTTCTCGAGCACGAATTTAAATGCGAATACCAGGTGAGATGGGAAAACTTTCTTCACGTAACGACTAGAATTTCCGTTCCGAGAATGCGCGATAGCATTATTACAATCAATAACCTTTCTGCGTTTCCTGATAAACGAATATTCGAGTATCAAATAAAGATGGCAGAGCTGACATAACGAATGAAGGAATCTTAAAAAAAAAAGACGTAATCAAAGATCTCCTTACTTCGACCGATATCGCCTAACACTTATTTTCCTTAAATTAACGGTACATTCTTATCCCACTCACGTCATAGATTTTGCCAAGCTTTGCCCCTGCAAGTTTCAACCCCATAAGCAACTTTTGATTCGTACAACGCTGAATCATGATCCAGGCCATCGGTGACGTGGCCTGTTACGAGACGAATTCTTTTCTATCCCCCTTAACTCAGCTTCCCGAGGCACGTTGCTTTCAATCGCCGTTTGGCGGAAATTCAAAAGGACCATCGATCACATGATACCGCGTTTAAAAACAACAAAGTGGAGGGGACACGCGTGCTCCCGAGGATAAGAAACTTTGGCCCTCGGCTTTCACGATATCAAAAGCTCCGGAGAAAAAAAAAAGTGAAATAAGAGGGGAAACTGTGGATCTCCATTAAAGGTCCCCAGCAGCGCTGCAAAAAGACCGCGAAATTCAATTCGATCGTGGGAACACGACCCCGCTCCGAAAAAGTGTCTGCAAATCCACCAGAAGAAATATAAAACATCTGAACTTCGGGGCTTCTCCCCGTCCTGTCTGCCCTACTTTCCTCCGCGTTCGATTCCTTTTTTTCTTCTCCCTCCACATTCGCGGATACCACGTAAATCTGCGAAACGAAGCTCGCGTCGGTGCATCTGGCCCCTGTCTTCGTCGTTTATGCTCTCGAAACCGTTCCTGGCAACTCCCGTTCCATCGTTCCGACTGCATCGAAAACGAATTGCTCCGATTCGCTGAGAAAAGCCACGAGGTACGATAGCGCGGTGCGTCTTCGAAAGGCATTACGGGAATGGGACACAAAGCTACGACAATAGCGTCGCCGAAAGCTCCTCGAGAAATACGTAACGACAGCGTGCTCTGCCACCAAGACAGCTGAAACGTATAGGCCTGTCTCTCCTCCCGGATCTCCTCGTCATTTATTACGTTGCTTTAGACAGGAAGGATGTTCCTGTCTCTGAGTGATCTCCCAAACCCTGTGGCTCTCGAAAATTTGGCGGAACTTTGAGATTCATAGCTCCATCGACATGTTGGAATTTCGGGGTTCGAGAAGAAGTCGAGTGGATCGAAGGCCTGCAACCGACTGAATTTCATCGTTTCAATCTTGCGCCTGAGGTGTCTGTCAGTGAAGTAAGCCGGAACTAGTGCCCGACGCGTCGAATATTGATTCGTACTACTTCGTCTTTGCGAAAGCTAGGGATTCAGCTCTCGGCGAATCACGCGAACGAGTTTATTAGGGTAAAAGTGTGATCGAACGATGATAGGACGGAAATGCGCGTAGAAAGTGAAGCAACGATTCTCTCCGTGTTCAGTTCTATTCAGCTTTAGCTTATTTCTTGGAGGCGAGACTTTGTTGACTCAAGACCCGCCTCTCCCGCGTGGCGAACGTGCTCGTTTGTTAATTCGTCTAAACAACGGGGAACGCGTGGCTCGGAATCGGGACGAACGTCTGGAAATACCGCACGGAACTTTACCACGTGGAAAGGAACGAGGCACCGGGGAAACTTTGTCACGATTTCGTGCATGGTATTACCGTCTCGTTAACTTTAGTGACGGCGAAGTACACGCGTACTCGGTGATATTAGCAAACGTTTGCACTGTTCGGCGTGTCTCTTTGATGTGGCAAACATTTGTCTTGGCGAGGAGCCGCTAAATACCAGCCTGGTCGACGAGGATGCACGTGATACTGTCTTTACCCACACTAAACGCATTTCTTGACTAAAAATCGCTGCCTTTGTTCGTACTTGTTCGCAGAAGTTAAGCATCTTCGAAACACGTTTAACATTCCCTTCTGTTCGCCGCCTGTATCGGAATTTGAATCTCGTGGATCCCTTGGTTCCCTTTGAACGACGCGGGGGCCAAAATAATTCATCCCTGATAGCGAATTGATTAAGCCTGTCGCAGGATCGGCAAACGATTAACGAGAATAGATTATAGGAGGTCGACCCTCGTTCTACTTCCTCTTTTTACACGGATAAAAACTTCCCACCGCTTCTTCCAGCCCTTTTTCCCGAGCCCCGAATGACCGTTTATCGAGCTCGAGCCTTCAGAACGTCTTTCTCGGACCCATACTTTATAAAATACTCAACGACACTTGCAGATAAAGTGTTCCCCTCGGTTCCATCGGTTTCTGCAGAACGGGATTATGTACTCCGGACGATCGGCGGCTGCGATACTTTCCTGCGCCATTAAATGGACCCTCCCGCCTCAATTTAAACGCAATAACGCCTGACGCGTCACAGATTGCTCGAGACGATCGTTTAAATCTTCCAAGTGACCGGTAAGCGCTCGAAGGGGAATAAATTATTGTCCGATCCCCCTTTCTCTCTCACCATCCCACCAGTGAAGCGCCCCCGAGCTTGTCCAATATTTCTCCAGTCGCTCTCGTTCATTATGGCGCCCGTCGAGTGCTGAATACTCGATCGGCGAGGAATCAAGCTGTAATTCAAATTTTTCAACCATCCCCCTCGCTGTTACCTCTCGAACGTAACGCGACGTGCTTCCGCTGTTCTGCCGAAAGAGAATTTCCAAGTGTTCTTGCTCTACAAAGAGACTTCCGAGGATGCGACGCTGCGCTCGATCGTTCTCGAGGGAAAAGGCACTCCACACTTGCCTTACTTGCGTTCTAACAAGAAGTATTCGCACCTGCGTTCAAGTGCAGCGAGAAAGAAACTGCTGTTGATGAAAGTTATGACATAATTGCCTCTACGGAACCTCTTTGCAACTTTGCTGTAGTTCGCGGAACTTTGAGAGTATCTCGTGCTCGAGACACTAACGTTGTGATTCCAGGAGCTTAGGAGACAGTGTCAGGACTTCGCCACTGCCTTGCTGGACCACACTAGAAGCTCCTACGAGCTAGAGGTCCTGCTCAACCACGATCCCACTGGGCCGGCCTTCGAGCATGGCGAGAGGATGCACCTAAATCGCCTCAAGCTTGCCATCAAATTCAGACAGAAAAAGGTAACGAAGAAACACGCATCTTCTTTTCTACAAAAGCTCTTCCAATGCTTCAGCTAGATATACATTTCTCGAACGATTAAACGTCAACGAGATTGCCGGGAGCATAGGAAATAAAACCCTCCCCAAATATAGCGTATGTACTCTGTGCCAGACGATTGTCAAAATTCACGGTATAGTAGCGAGCGTATTAAGAATCCCAGTTGCCCAGCAAGTGGCTGCACTGTTACAGAGTCTCAAGTCCACTTTCGATAATTGAAGAGTAAATATTTCATTGTTCGCGTAAAGTTCGACCACGGCAAGAGAATCGATCGATTCGTTCCAAAGGGATTCGACCATCAAGGGCTATCGGAGTAATCTCGTTTAGCCTCGGAGGGGTCGAAATCCCCGAAATTAGACCGTAATAAGTACAATTTCCCGGCAACATGGCCGGAAACTGTCGACCGATATCAGATTATCTCGGAATTTCCAGTTCGTGGCGCATCCTAACGTGCAGCAGCTACTGGCATCGATCTGGTACGAGGGGCTTCCGGGCTTCCGCCGGAAAAACATGTTCCTGCAGGCGCTGGAGATCGTTAGGATCGGCGTGCTCTTTCCCTTCTTCAGCGTGGCATACATCATCGCGCCGCACAGCGTCGTCGGGCAGACGATGAGGAAACCGTTCATCAAGTTCATCTGTCACTCGGCCTCTTACTTCACTTTCCTCTGTGAGTACCTGCACATAGTGGACAATAATACGCGCTCACCCCGCGCACCCAAAATTTCCTCTAACTTCTGAGAATCCATTCACACATACAATGATAACGACTGCGAATGAGCGAGGGAGACAGTGCCCCAAATAGAGAGGGCAGCGTTCACCTTAGCTCGAGACACAAACTTCGCTTCATAGTTCAAGACAATACTGTATTCCCTGCTTCTCCCAGGCGTTACACAAAGCACAAAGACCCTCTTGTCACCCTCCGCCCCTTATTTCCCAAGTGCGAGCCAGTATCTCCGACGCGTGCAGCACTCAGGACCCCGACTTTTTCTCTATAACGAAGCCTATAAAAGAAGATCCGTTTACATTTCGCGCCTTACCATCCGGAAGGTTTATCGAGTGCGCTCGACCCCGTTTCCTGCGACGTGTTTTACCTTTCCGCACGTCGGCGAGCCAAACATCGGGGGCCGCTTCTAAACAGTTTACAAATACCTCCGGGTGCCCGCGGCTCGCGAATACGCGCCCTCGCTACCAATAATAGCAGCGCTCGGCTTCGCTCTGAATTCGAGTCATCAGCCACCAATACCGAGCAGCCGTAAACATTCTCGCATTCGCTGGCCGAATGGGAACACCCTGCGACTGATTCCCCTCGTTCGACAGGATCCTTGGTCAGAGTCACGGTTCCCCTAGCGACAAACACCTTTGCTTCGTATTCCTTCGTCTCGCGCCTACCCTTGCCGCTTCGCCGCACGGGCCACTTGCGCGCGCTTTTATTGCGGGACCATCGTGGATTCCCGCGTGACGGCAGTTGCAAAACTTGGCCGCGGATATTCGCTGAAAGGACCAGGGCAAAGGCGGAAGCACTCTGTGCTATTGGCTCTCCAGGCGTCCTCGAAAAGGGTAATTGACCCCGAAGTTAGGCTAACGATATTTTGAGTGACGCCGAGCGGAGGTAACGTACTCGTCGAGGACCCAAGGAATTTCGGGAGATTATACGGGAACAGGGTTAATCCCGAGAGCCGTAGAACGCGCTTGGCTCGGTCGTAGACGTGGAGGATCACGTATTACCGCCTCGATCGACGACATTGGGGTGAATTGTGCCCGCCAGAGTAGAGATTGCACGCTGCTAACTAGCTCCATGGCCGGGCGCTTTTTCGTGGCTCCCTTGAAGGCGTTTGATGGATCCTCGTGTTACTGATTTCCCTTCACATTGTGTACATATTTCACAGTAATTGAGAGCGCACGCCTCGGTGTGTCTGTGCTTGCGATAAAGTGGCCAAGATAAGAGTCGCTTTGCTTAAACGAAAAGGCTAATTGGCGTTAAAGATTCCAAGTTTTCCTTAATGCTTAAGTACCAGGAGTTACACAATTGCAATTTTTATTCTTGATATCCTGTCGGGTATTAACAAAGACACACCAACGCGACTAACAAGATGTGACATAAATGGTCACGAAGGTCAGCTCGAATTTGCATCTGCTTGCAGTCATGTTGATTCTGGCTAGCCAAAGGATAGAAAGCGTGATTGGCAACTGGATGGGTCACGACATGGTGGAGCAAGAGCAAACTCCTACGAAAAGGGGTGCCGCGCCGACTATCGTCGAATGGTAAGCCTGATTATTTCCTCGAGAAGAATCGAACTGACGTCGATTGTTATTTCCCCCCCCTCCCCCCCATTCCCTTCGAACGCCCGGCAAGCTCTCCCAGCACACTATGAACTCCGTTCATTCTGAAGCCTGGTAGAACGCTGGTAAACATGTTTGCGTGAAAGGACAGAGTAGACTGAAAAGTGGACCAAGCACGGAACCATATATCCAAGCCTCTCGCGCTCGAAACTCCTCGATCGTCGCTTTCAAACGCCACCCCCTTGGCTCGACCAATTCCCCGAAGCAGGAAAAAGCCCAGCAAGCGGGAACAAACACTCCTTCCAAATAGAACCGTCGCGATATCTCTCGAGATGATTTCCATTTTGAGCTTAATGGGGGAACGAGGGGATGGCGTTCGAAATCGTACTTCTCGAGGACCTTTGCGCGTCGAGGAATCCCGATGGACGCTTAAGTTTCACGAAAAGATCGGTGGTCGCCCAAGTGAGCGTCGACGTGTATCGCAGGTTCATCCTGGCGTGGGTGTCAGGGCTGATTTGGTCCGAGGTGAAGCAGCTATGGGACGTGGGGCTGAGGGAGTACGTGAACGACATGTGGAACGTGATCGACTTCGTCACGAACTCGCTGTACGTCGCGACCGTCGCCCTGAGGGTGGTGGCATACTACAGGGTGCAGAAGGAGATGGAGAACCAGGCGCCGGGATCCGTGGTCGAGCTGCAGCGCGAGCAATGGGACACGTGGGACCCGATGCTCATATCCGAGGGACTTTTCTCCGCCGCCAATATATTCAGGTTCATTATCGTTCGCCAAATAAGAGACATATTCACTGCTCGATGAACCGATTTCCGTCGGACAGAGAACGGAACATTTATTCGTTAACATAATACGCCCCACTTCATTCGAAGCGCGCGAAATTACGCGGTGTTAATTGCCACGGTAATTAGGAATTTCTGCGTTTCAAAACTCCGCTCGCGCGTCGCCGCGTGAATTCCCCGCGGAGATAATTCGGGATCGTCCGTTTCAGCATTAATTCTACTTTACGTTAAAGCGCGGCCCTGTATCTCCACGCCCTTTAGCCGTGGACGTAATCGAGCGTGGAGCGTGACGCTTTGTTTCATATTCTTCCAGCTCTTTGAAGCTCGTTTACATTTTCTCGGTGAACCCTCACCTCGGCCCCCTGCAAGTCTCCCTGTCCAGGATGGTCATGGACATTATGAAATTCTTCTTCCTCTACGTGCTGGTGCTGTTCGCATTCTCCTGCGGTAAATAGATCCGTCTAGCCGTAGAAAAAAAAAAAAAAAAAAGAAACGAGACGTGCCCTGCGTAGAATTAAACGGTGACAATTGTGCTTCCCGACAGGTCTGAATCAGCTGCTTTGGTACTACGCGGACATGGAGAAGAAACGTTGCCCCTCAGCGATGTCTTACTCTTCGAACGCTAGCGTGACTACCGACTCGAACGCGTGCGTCGTCTGGCGACGCTTTGCCAAGTACGTGACGCATTTTCCAAGTGTAGCTTGCCCAGAGGGATCTGGCGCAGAAGTGTCGGTTTAAGGATACGCTTGAACTTCGTTCAATTTTACGAGCACCACTCCTAAAGCGTTTTGATCCGCGCAGCCTGTTCGAAACCGCGCAGACGCTCTTCTGGGCCGTGTTCGGGCTGGTAGACCTCGAGAGCTTCGAGCTGGACGGCATAAAAGCGTTCACCAGGTTCTGGGGTATGCTGATGTTCGGCACCTACTCGGTGATCAACATTGTCGTGCTGCTGAACCTCTTAATCGCCATGATGAACCATTCCTATCAGTTGATCTCCGTGAGTGACGAGTCCCGTATTCATCCCTAAACGTTGTAAAATCGAACGAAGGGTATCGGCGTCTCGGGTAACGTTCGTTTTCCTTTCTCTCTCCGCCCTGGCCAGGAGCGCGCCGACGTCGAATGGAAGTTCGCCAGGAGCAAGCTCTGGATCAGCTACTTCGAGGAGGGTGGAACGGTGCCGCCGCCATTCAACATTATTCCAACACCGAAGAGCGTGTGGTACATAGGGCAGTGGTTGTACAGGAAGCTCTGCAGTCACAGCAAAGCTGCCAAGAAGGAGCACATGCGAACGATCAGAGTGAGATTCGTTCCACCCCGTTGTGTCCTACCGAATCACCATAAAGAAAGGCAACTGCCAATGAACTACATAATACGTTCGACTTTCTGTTCGCAGAGGAAAGTGAAGCAGGCTTCCGAGAGGGATTTCCGGTACCAGAGCATCATGAGGAACCTGGTGAGGCGTTACGTGACCGTGGAGCAGAGGAAGGCCGAGAGCAAGGGGGTGACGGAGGACGACGTGAACGAGATTAAGCAGGACATCAGCGCGTTTCGCTGCGAGCTGATCGAGATCCTGAAGAACTCCGGCATGAACACCTCGACAGCTAGCGGTACTGGAACTGGTGAGACTGTCAGGCACCGTGGCAACGATTTCGCTAGCGCAGATTATTTCGGTCCTCCGTAGCCTCGTAGAATCCTTTAGTTCCCGCGTCGCCGAGCACGGCATCGACGAGTCGTTTGCCGTGGCTCGAATAGAGAATGGAGGGAAGGGGGTGGCTTCGGTGCCCCTCGTCGATGAAACTTTCCAAGTTCGTTAACTGGAACGCTATTAATCATCCGGCGGATGGAGCCGCGGGAGGCTAATTAATGCAATTAAGGATCGTCCGGCGCGGATATTATGTCGCCGTTGCCTGCTGGCGGACTTAAAATTAAGAAGACCGCGCTGCCTCGGGGCGAGGAACACGCTTATCGCGATTGCCCCGGCAATCGTGGACGTTTATGGCGAAAGGGGAATCTAATTTCACCGGTTGCTAACTGGCACGCGATTAACTTACTCGTTCCTCGCACACGTAACGAGGGGAGAGGTCCAGGAGGCGCTTTCTTTGCCAGCCACGTGCCGAACTGCGAGTATCGAGCGCTTCCTAGGTGGCAGGCGGCTTGTTTCTGGGCAGCTGGCCGAGGTTCGGGATGCGAGGCAATCTCGTCACCACTTCCGGCCCTCTCCTCGCAAGTTCTTTTAAGTTTCCTTCCGTTTTTTAGTAGCTGCTTGAGCGTAGTCCTTTGGTTTTCTGTTTGCCCCATAGACGGTACCCTTAAAGAGCTGTCCATAGGTGCGGGGGGCAAGAAGAACCGTCAGAAGGAGCGTCGTCTAATGAAAGGCTTCAATATCGCCCCTCAGCCGGGCGGAAGTGGCACTCTGCCTCCAGTCGACGAATCGATGCAGCAGTTGCAGCAGGAGAACGACGAGCTGTTCGGCTCCACTCTGAGCAGCATCTTCGGGCCCGGGACCACCCCCAAGAAGAGTCCACATCACATCAGCACCAACAGCGTGCCAGGGCTTGGTGCGTGCAGGCAGGGTCGCGGGATCAGGGGCAGCTCGAAGAAGAAACGGCTGGAGTACTTCATCGAGGCGGCCAGAGTCAGCAGAATGTCCAAGCTGATCGGTAAGCTCCACTTAGGTATCGTCAATTATTTCTTTACTCAAACGGAGAGTCAAGTCTCCCCCTACACGCTTACATAGGTGGCTGATTGCTTAGACTCGGGTGTTACTTTGGTGAAAGTGGTATTATAATTTCCGTTTAATTAAACTTGGTCCCGATATCCATGCCGCTGTGCATACCACTGTATCAGCTCGCGCGTTGAGAATCAAGTCACGCCCAGTGGAGCGTTTAAATGCACCGCGAGAGAAAATCCCCAGCGAGGAATATTAAGAAGCGATCGTTCTCGGTCTCTCAGGTAGATCTCGTTCGGAGGATTCCATGTATTCGCCCGCGTCCGAGGACGGTGGCTCAAGGTCCGAGGGTTCGACGGACTCCAAGTCCTCCCTGGAGACTCCTGGCCAAGACGTTCAACCTCAGCATTCCTATCAGTCGCATCATCAGGAGCCGCATTCGCGTATTCACGGTATAGGCGGGTTCGTTGCGCTGCCGAAGAAACGGAAGAAGTTCTCGGCCTCCAGGACGTCGGCCACCGGCAGGAGCGGCAACGGCATGCATCCCATCGCCGCGGCCCTCGTCGCGAAGGTGAAGAAGCAACAGCTTCAGAGGGCCAGCAGCGTGCCGGCCAGGGGCGCGGAACCGGAGCCGATACTACCGCGAAGACACGAGGGCACGCAGAGCCAGCAGCCTAGCATCGACACACCCGAGGGTGCCAGCGCTAGCGAGCAGCCTGGTAAGTTCAATTACCAGCAATATCTGTCGGAATACTCCACGGGAATCCAAGTCGTTGGAGTCTAACCGCGGCTCGGCGCGAAACAGCTGGTGATTCTTGACGTGCAGTAACAAGTATCGTAGGCTCGAATTCAAGCGAATGCTCGAGGATATTGAAAGACACTTTTAGCTACTATGTTTCACACTTTTTCGAATTTATTCCACCTCACGGAAATCAATTACACACGCTGCGCTTCAGCAGAAAATCCTTGGGCATCGAGTTATTGAATTATTGCTACAGATTTCTCTCGAAAGAAGGTGACGATTCGGAACCGAAGTGGGGAGGATATCGATCACCTTATTTCGAGCCAGAAATCCCGTCTCCCTCTCGAGACCCCACTACTGTTCTGTCGCGTTAAGTTGTAATGCGGACAGCAGAATCCTAAGCGACCGCGTCCGAAGCGAAGAAATCCCAAAGTGAATTCGAGCCCACGGTATCGAACTCCGTGGCCAGCTTCAGGGTTTCGTTTCCCTCTGTTGCGCAGTGGTCACCGCTGTCCCGCTGACACCGTCGACGACCGAGGAGAGCGTGGTCGCCAGCGGTTCTCTCTCCGTGATCATGAAGAGAAACGGCTCGGCGACGCAGCTGCAACGGCTCGAGGGCATCGAGCCGATCTCCGGCCACGACGTCTCCGGTGGATGGCTCTGAGACGATCCATCGGTCGGCACGTTGCGACGGATCAGCTAGCGAATACGCGAGTACTCGAATTCACTCATCGTCGGCCGACAGGCCGTGACGAGGACGCGGCTCTATCGACGCGCGGCGTGGAGCCGCGATAGGCTGCGTCGTCGTCGCCAGACGCACAATGATGCCTTTTCTCGCGACGGGGCGCGCCTCGCCGAGACACAGAGAGAAAACGCTACGTGTACATTGTATTACTAATATTATAAGCGGCGTAGCCCATGGCAATCATGGGGCCACGCACGTTCGCGCCGACCCGTCGAACCGCCCCCGTCCCTTTAAAAACGAGAGTCTGATACACTTGGAGACGAGCGACGTCTCTCGGCGCGATCGCGTCAACCACCGGCGCTTCCCGGGGAGGGATTAACTCCTCGTCGGTCCCCGTGATACGACCACCGGTTACTTTCTTAACGGCCTTCACAAACGCGCGAATCCTTCCCCCCCGGGGGGGAGGGGGAGAGGAGGATGAGGAGGAGAAAAGTTTCCACGATGAAAAACGTCCCCGAGTGTCCCGCGGAAACGGCCGAACTTTCGTTACGATTATCGATCTCGCGCAGCGTTTCCCATCTTCCCTGGCACGGTATCCCCCTTGGACCCTCGTCCATCCACGAGATCGCGCCGTCGAAGTTAAGCTCGCCCGACGCGATCCCCTACCGCGACGCAGAACGATCGGATCGGGTGAGAGTGTATCCTTCGTCGAATCGCGGGGATCTTGGGGATCGTGGAAACGGTCTCACGCCGTTCCGCGTCCGTCCCGTGACCTACTACTTCTACTGCCAGAGCGGACGGGGCAAGCGGGTCGGCGGTAACCTAGCCTAGTCAGCCACTAGTCGAACGATCTCGTACGAAATAGAGGGAGACGATCGTTCACCCTGTCGTTAAGAGACAGTAATCATTACGAACGGGAAGTAAAGAGGACTGTTAACGAGGTACACGTGGAATGTACCCTAACCGATTCAGGGAGCTGGTCTTGCTTGAAGATCGGTGCTTTTCTATTGGTTCCCCCAATTCGAACTTCCTTAACTCTATTTCTTAGCGTCCTCGCGGTCAGTCGAACGATCCTTGGCCTCCGCGAGATCTGTCCTTTTGCTACGTTCTGTTTACGGGGAGAGAGGGAAGGGAGCCGGTGCAGTTTGAAATTAGGGCAATGTCCCTATGGTCGTTCCCCGAAAGAATCGCCGGCAGCTAGATTCTGCTGACGACCGGGGAAACGGTCGAGGAGGATTGCCTCTGGACGTTCGAGGGACCTCGAGCACAGCGCAGCTTCCGAATACAGTTTCTTTCTTTAGCTAGGATGTACCAGGTCGCGTGTTCTCGGAGAATTCGTTCGTTTCGTTTGGAATGGGTTTTACCCCTTAGTCGTTCGCGAGGCATGGGACAGGGGATACAAGTGTCACGAGACCAAAGAACGAGCCGTAGCTTAGTCGAGTAGAGGCCTAAGATGAGGATCCGTAATACTTCCTAGATATTACGATGTACGTATGATAATAATGACTACTATTAATGTTAACGAGCTGTCAGGTGCGCGAAGGGACGCCGCCTGCAAGACGATTGCAGCTGGAGGGAACTGGCGCCGCGTTTATCGCACTCGCGGGCCTGACAGCGTCGTACTTACAGTAACCATACCGCCTACGTGTATTATTTATGAGATTATTGTTGTAAATGTGAAGTTAGATGTCCACTTGGCAGAAGTCGTAGTGAATGTTACATTGTGAAAATGGCGAGAGGTGGTGGGAGACACAGCGTATAAGAGAAACTTCAACGATGAACAAAAACACAAAGCGGAACCAACTACTGTTTTATTAACAAGATAAGCCGGGCGAGAAGAGTAGGATCCCGTCCTCCGTGGGCGTGTTAGTAGTCGTACGAATTTAGCGGAATTTTTTCACGATCGATATCAGTATCGTTTCCGACAGAGACAGCATCCATCGAGTTCAGGTGTTTCACGTGGAGCGTGACTAGCCGCGAAGATGGAATCGTGACGTGTCGAGGGGGGTGTTTCGAAATTTCGCAGTTCGCAGCGCGCGTTACCGTTTAGTTCGCGACACCGATTCGCAAACTATCGCAGGGGCTATACGAGTTCTGCATAAGAATCTGAATTACTGATTTGAAAAATGCTCAGCAAATTAATAATCGTTTATAGACAGAATATTCTTGATTGTTTCCAGACACAAGAACTTTAGCCAATCTTGCGTGGATGGGTGACGCATATAAGTTCCTACGTAGCGGCGAAATGTGCGAGTATCGTTTAGTTTCAGAATCTTCGTTTGCCGCGATTCGTTACGTAACAGACCGATTTGAGCATCGTTTGCCACATCGTACCCCTGCGTGTGTGAATAATTTGGCCGAGAGTAGGAAGATCACGAACGACCATTAATAAAATACCATTTATTCTGATACATCGGTTTATTTCATACCCATCGTCTCGTACAAACGTTACAACTATAGTAAGTATCGAACACTTGGACTCCACCGAAGCGTCGAATCATTGCTCTTTAACGCGTCGCCCAGATACACTTTGCAAGCTAAAAGTACTCTCCACTCTCCGTGTTTGTTGCTTCAGTTTTACTGATCCCGATTCAAGTTTATCCGCTACTCGCACGGTACGAGCTGGCATCGGGAGCGACGTTGCAGCTTCTTGGGACAAGGACGCCCACCATTCTGCGCTTCTTGCTGAAAGTTTAGCAACCACGCCATTAGAGGAGCATTCTATTTAAGAAAGCAGCTTTCCACTGCTTTCAACAGGTTTGCACGAGCTGTTGGATCATGAAGCATCTCACCTTAACGGTGCGGTAGCTGGAGACACGCCCTGCACCGCAGGTGACAGTGCAGGGTGTCCAGGGCGACCAGTTAGACAGAAGACAGTCGACAGGCGCAGGGGACTGAAATGCCGACGCCTGTTGAGGACTACTTCCGTTCACGGGCTGCCCAGTGAGAATTGCGCGTACCTGAAGAAAGATCGCTTTATCGCCACTCAAAGGACTCGCTCGTGAGATGGCCTTCGCAGCTGAATGGAAGTGTACTCACGATGCCACAGGTATTGCTGCACTCGTCAGCAGTCAAGAAGTTGTTTCTGTTGCCACGACAGCCACCGTAGCCGAAGGGTACGCACATGAGCTTCTGAGGAACGAACGCCCACCTCTGGAAGTACCCTCTGCAAGGTCCAGGGTCTGCCTCCTCCATGCAGACAACTGCGGAACAATAGCAACTCGTTAGAAGGTTTACTGTCCCACGTTTTCTGAAGCCTACTTAGCGATACCTTTCGCGGTCGCCATGTCGAAGGTGCAGTCAGCCTGCTCCAAGCACGGCCGTTGCTGAAGAAGCTCCACTTTGGAGGAGCACTTGTGCTGTTCAGACGGCTCGACCATCAGCAGCCTGGTCCTCAGCTTCACTCCCTTCCCGCAGGAAGCACTGCACGGCGACCAGTCGGACCAATCAGTTACCTTAAACGAATCCAAATCTCCGATGAAGACTCCGCAGATTCTGGTGTACTTTCTCGTAAGGCAGAGGAATTTAGAAAAAGACACCTTGCAAGTAGGGTCGGCTTGTTCCTCTAAGCCAGCCGAGCAGGGTGGTTCCATGCACTTTTCTTTCTCAACGAGGGACACGTGGGGACAACGCTTACGACCCATACGGTCCTTGAACCGCCTCGTTCTCATCTTCAACCCGATCCCGCAGGAAGAGGAGCACTCGGACCACGCGCCCCACTCGGTGGTCTCGCAAAAGGCGTCGTTACTAGGGACTAGGATGCCTCCATCATCCGCCTCTTCTTCTCCCCTGAATCCAGATTGAGCCACATTTACCAGGTTAAGGGGTTATGTCTACCTGTAAGGTCTAAATACACAAGTATTTTCGGGATTTTTTTTTTAAAACTTGAAGACTTTTTTAAATAAACGGTTGTATATTCGAAAGTATATATTTTAAAGTTTTTGTAGTTTTTTTTGCAATGCGATATCTAAATAAATAATGAAATTATAGGCGATCTTCCGGCAGCGTTTTTTTATTACGGTGACCACTGTAGCTTTGACCTGGTTCATCAGAAATAAAAAACTCGACCAAATTTAGTTAGTATATTAGATTATCTAGTCCTTAATCGTGGCTTTTTCATTTCCGTTGCGTAGTTTTTATTTTACAGATGAAAAATGATGAAAAATGAGAGCGATGTTGTGGCGGAAATCGATACTTTTGCTATGAGACGCCACCATTTTGTAGCAAATTAATTTTTCGGGATAATGAACGATTAAGGACTAGATAATCTAATATACTAAATAAATTTCCGCGAATTTTTTATTTCAGATGAACCAGGTCAAAATTATAGTGGTCGCCGCAAACTACTGAAAAAAAAATCGCTGCCGGGAGATCGCTGATATTTCTTTTATTTATTTATATTTTCCATCGCAAAAATTACTACAAGTACTTTAACATGTACACTTTCGAATGCATAAAGGTTTGATTGAAAAAGCCTTCAAGTTTGACCCCCAAAAATTCCCGTATACACATGTTCTTTCAGACCTCACAGGTAGGCATACCTAAACTCTTAAATCGCATTTTTGACGCATCTTAACGTTTCACGGCCGTATCATGTTTCTAGTTCCAACTCTACTCCGAGGACACATTCTTCACAGCTCGAGAATACCTTGAAGTGGCTGAAGCATCATTCCCAAGCAAATGAGAGCTTCGTTACTTCTTTCGGTATACTTACGGGCACTCTGGAACCGATGCAACGCACATCTCCTTCGAAACCAGCTGCCTGTTGCAGTTCAACATCGCCGCCTTCTCTGGCATCAGGTAGGACCTGGTGCGCATCCTCAGTCCCTTGCCACAAGTGACAGAGCAGCTCGACCATGCGGTGTACTCAGTGGTCTGGCACTCGGCTTCGTTCGAACACACAAGAACAGTTAAAACAGTTGAAAGTGCAACGTCAAACCTTCTAAACTCCACCGTCGATTAAACGCGAAATGTTTCGTACGCCTAGAAGTGTCCTCCGTGTTCTCAGCGACCTCCAGAAGCGCCACTTGCTGCTGCAGGACCTCCTCGTCGCAGCCACGCGGGACTATCTTCTCCCTGTTCAAGTACAGCCTGGCTAACGGTAGCATAGGTCTTCCAGTGGGATCGTAGAAAGGCGATCTAGGATCTTCAGGGTACAACGTGGTGATAGGCTTCATCTTTTCTCGTGGCTTCGTCTCGGAATTGGGCGACATGTAGCTGATCCCGTTGTCAGTGCCCGCGTCCCAAGGGTACAGATCGATGATCTCGCTCTTCGTCCAGGTGCAGTCCTTTCTGCAGAGGTTCAGCTTGCTAACGCCCACCACCCAGTCGGGCGATGGCCCCAGCATGGAAGCGACGGAGAGCATAGGGTGTTTCTTATCCACCCTGGGGGCAAATGAATTTCACAGCGAAACATATAAATTTGCAAGCTCGATCGGAAACTGGATAACTCGAATGGAAAAGGAGACTACCTGAAGCTAGCGCTCGTGTTGCTGTTTACGTTCGGGTACCAAAGTCCAGCAGCCTTGATCAAAGTCCTGAGCTTGTTCGAGTTAGCCCTGAGCTCTGCCTCGACACCCGTCGCGGAGCCCCATTCGGCAAGCTGCCTGAAACCGTCGGTGGAGACGTGACCCTTGCCCCAGAAGGAGAAGTCGGGCACGTGAGATCCGCCGATCAAGTCGCTGAAGTGGGTCAACCAGGCGGAGAACGGGAAGTCCTTGGGGTGGGTCACGTTCGACCAGATTCCCTCCATGGTCAGCTGGAACGGGGAAGGTAAGAGTCCTTGAAAGACTTGCTGACGCAGTTACGAGTTCACCCCCAATTCAGCGTCCCCTATACTCTCGTCCAATGGTCCCCTAGCTTTACTTTACTTGCTCCTTATCTTTCCTGCTCGAAATGCACCATGGCCACTGTTGAAGGTAGATCGACTTCGACTCACCGAGTACTTGGCCTCGTCGCAGGCGCAGCACTTCTCGGCGCCGAGGACCTCGACCTCCGCGGGCCCCGTCTCGCAGAAAGTCTTGGTTAAACCACCGTCCTCCGCGTACCATCGTACGTTATTCTCCAGGACCATGGCCGTAAAGATAACGCAGCCGGAGCCGGGCGGCGGAGCCCTCCACATCGCTTGGATCTACGCCAAGGTAAGGGAACAGTTTTATCGTCTCGCTGCGGGAACTCGCGGGCTCCTGGCCACGATAACGCCGAGGCATCAAACACCATTGGCGCCGTTGGCCAGCAGCCAGCCTCGGCCGATTTATCCGCAATCGGTCTTCGCGAACTTCCACGTGTATCGAACGCGATGAGCCCTGGTTTCAGGCGATTAAAAAAGGAGAACAACCCTATACACACTCTCAGCCGCGAATAGGCTGAAACAATAGTCCTATTTCGAGATCAATTCACCTCCGTTTTCGGGAAATCGGAAGCCTCGGATATGGTATTGACGCAGTCCTCGTTGAAGGTGGTCAGGGAGTCGGAGAACAGTTGAAAGTACCCGACTCTGGCTGTGGGGCTGTTCGGTGCATGCTGGGAGTGCACGGACAGCGTGAAGCGCGTGAACTGTTGCAGCCTCTCGTGCGTTCTCGAGCCTGAAACGAAGCTGGTCTTACCACCTGCTCCTTCCCCTCGCTATAAAAATCACACTTCTAATCGGGAATCTCGTCTCAGGGGCTTAACCGTTTCGTCGACAAGAAACAGGAGATTAGCTAAGTGGGGGGGCGTTTGAGGTCAAGAGGCTTGAAACGTAATCGCGCGACCTGAATAGCACGGGCTCTCTGAAAGGGGGTTGGCCGTAAGCGCGCGGCAAACGATGTTACCTTGCAAGCTGATTGTGTAAACAGCGTTCGGGATATACTTGTCAGTCTGTCCGCTAACTAGAATCCTGTAGCCACCGTCGCCAGTTGTCCTCCGGGCGGAAGTTTGCTCCGAGGTCGGTCTCAGAGGGCATCCGGCCTGGACTGCGATCACCAGACACGCTATCACGGTCAGCAGCAACATCGCGCCGCCTGGAATGATCGATGCGTTTCAGACGATACGAACTAATTCGACGATATTCATCGTTCTATAACACTCGCACAGTGCAAGAGGAAACAGAAGGTTCGAGAGTTTCGTGGACTGGCAGATGGACGCTGCGAAATAATTAAACTTTGAAATTAAATTCCCTTGTAGCCTGGGATCTGTCGGGGGGGGGGGGGGGGCTGGGTCGAAGAAGTTCCCACGTTCTTATTGAACGACGACAGAGAAAAGGAAGGAAAAGTAAGAGGAAATAAAGAAGTTCCGAGTTCTTCATTACGCAGTCATTACGGGATTCTATTAGTCGACGGCAGAATCGTGTTCCAGGCAGGGACCATTCGTTAAACTAAGCAGCTTGAAGTCTTTAACGGTTTCACTGCCATGTCATATACGGCTGACATCATTAGACGCTCGCATCACTGGTAGTACTGACTCTAAAGTGGGCCACCTCGCTGGCCCGATAATTTAAAGAGCTTTCCACTGACTCCTCGAACTCCGCGGTCCCACTTCGACTAAAATCACCTGGTCAGTGAAACTCATAACACCCGTTGGCTTATACCCCAGCTCACGGATCCCCAAAGTAAAGCTACGCTGGTCACGGTCAATCGTTACACGTTATAAACAGATTTCGAATGGATCGTGCGGGCGCGTCCGTGCCTCGAGTGCTTCGAAATCCACCTGAGACTGTCAATGGCAGGTACCAGTGAGAAGTAGTATCAGGGCGATCGCGGTGGTTACGTTTGCACGATTACGAGCGCGATTAACAGGGGAAATCGAAAGCCCAGATCTAAGTCGCGTTCATCCGGCTTCCTGAAACAAACGCTTCCGTCGGTCCAGTTCCAGCGATCCGGTTGCTTTGGCGATGGAAGTTTCTCCGGTGCCTGATTTCCTTGCGACACGCGCCTCGTCTCGCGCGTTTCATCGGGACATGACGCAAGAGGCGATGTTACGAGGCGCGTTTCGATGCAACTGGCCGTGACGAGCGTCGAGAAACTTCAACGCGTCGCGATAGATGAGCTCTCGATTAGCTGGAGTGTTCGCACAAGACCCATCCGTAAACCATAGCAGGCACTGAATTAGGAAAGTATTCGAAACGAAGACACTCTACGAGACTCCTGTCCATCCGAAGTGGATTTCAACCGGGGCGCTTCCGATGCCACAGTGGGGAATTTCTGCGATTTTATGTGCCAAAACCACAAAAATAAATTTTTGAATTCGACAAAATAAATGCAATTGTCAATTGAAGAACTAATATGAGCACGAGTTACACGCGAGGTATTAGTTTCAGCAGATCTGGAGATCTCGGTGTAGGCATCTCTATCCGCGATCTCTGAATGGTGTGAGTATACAGGCGACACCGAAGTCATAGAAATACTGCTTCGTTAAAACTTGTGGAGACCGTAATGACGATCGAGGCAGCGCGCAACGCGATCCGCAGGTATCTCGGTAAATTCTTGCTCGTTGCATGGCTCGATACACGGTGGAGATACCCTTGATATATCGACGTAACAGCAGAAGGGATCAATGTTGCCGAAGACACCCGCAGCTCGGCGAGATCGACGAGTAGGTACAATAAACGTGCCTGGCTGGCTAATAATCATGCGGAGCCAGAGATGCATCATCGGATGAAGCGCGAGCGTGTTCAGCAAGTGGGTCGGGAGTTCGAACCGGCTCTCGAGATCGCCGCTCTCGACGATGTAGGTGTAGGTTTCTAGAACGACGGTCTCGGAGGTGATGGACGAAACAGGGACACAATGTTAGCAGAGCACTATCGGCCAAAATCAAATTCTAGGCTGTAGAGATCCCTCGCGTATGTGCGTTCCGCTCGAGAGCCTCGTGGCTGAGCAACGCTCGAGTTCTGCCGGAGAACATGGTAAAAGCGAGACGATGGAATTTGGAGGAAAGCTCTGCTGCTCGCGAAACGTAAGGAAGCGCGCCCGAATGTGCCCGCGATAATGCGCGTTTCAACGAGACGATGAATAATTAGCGAGCTAAATTGATTTACGACCGCTCTGGCCTTGCGAACGCTTGTAAGCTTCGTGCTGCAGTTTTCTACGGGCAGCAACTTTTCCGCGATACTTGTCGAAAGCCATGAAACTTTTCTGGTAAAACGGAGTGCAGCTCTTCACTCTCGGGCGAAGATAGAAATTGATAAAGCGTACCAGACTGCTCCCAATCTCCCTTCGTAATCCACACTTTCACGCTCCCACACCCTTGGATTTCCCTGGAGAGACGAACTTTTACCGTTGCCGTTCTCGCGCCGATCTTTCGAGCACTATCAAAATTGAATTTCAAATCTGTCAGGAGGGATCGATCGCGATTCTCCCGTTCCAGCGAAGAAAACGATCCGCAACTAGCCCAGCTGAACTCATTTCCTCCATGGCGACCTCACGGTTTCACGCCCCGGACTGATTTCGCGTGAGTCACGACGCCCGCTCACTATTCGCGATTAAAAATAATGACCGCCGCGACGTCGAGCACGGAGCACTGTCCGACGTGACGAACACCTCGAGCGATATTCATTTCTGCGAGAAGCGATCCATGAAACGATCGCGTTCGGAATGAATTCTCGCGTCAATTACTTCACCATTTCCGCGAATTCCACGGGGGAATCGATTCGAGATGGATGGGAAACGAAATTCCTTGTTTACGAACACCTTGGTTCACTCTAAACACCACGAGCTCGTGGTTAACGTAAAGATTGCGCAATTGTTCGCGATGGCTTCTTGTGGAATAGCAATGGAAGAGTGACGAGGGAACGACGAAGGAATTCCTCTCGCAAGAATCCACGAGAACAGAGCGAAACGGGAGGACGAACAGTCAGTTAAGCCCTCGTAGGCTCGATAGTGTTAGCGGAGATGTAGAGTTCCTAATCGTTCCTCGTTCCTGGAGCACAAGTTCCTCTATCGATCAACAGTCGCGTCTAATGTCTCGACCACCGTTCCCGTCGCAAGCACCGCGATAATCGTTATTGGCCAAGTTAAAGGAGATTCCCCGACGATCGCAGCACACTTCCATCTACTTACACCACACTTGGCGAACAATTAGAACGAATCCCTGGCAGGTCGGTGGCAATTATAACGCGCAAAAGTATCGGGCACAGGCAAAGTGGCGGAACGAGGCGGGATGCAGCTTCTTTTATGAGGCTCGCCCTTTCACGCGCGCTCGCGATTCCATCGCTCCGGGGTGTTTCGCTTGCGGCCAAATTCGAAGCGGTTTACATTTCACTTAGAAATCGATTACTTAACGACGCTGCCGGAAAAATCGCCAGATACGTTCCGTCGGGACGCTATCCCTGACAACTCTCTCGCAACCACCTCAATTTCTCAAATCGATTTGAACGTGGGAGTTCGTTAGAAGATAAATGGACGTGTTTGCGGAATCAGGGGCGTTAGACGTATCGAGGAGCAGCTGTGATTGAACGATTAATTAAAGAGTCGATGGATCCCTGCGAAATTTCGAATCGCGCCACTTTGTACCTTTTGACGCCACTGCGAGAATTCGCCGACACGATCTCGTTGATTTCTTTCGCGCAGACTGCCCCGAGAACACGAAATCGCGGCGAGTGCACTAGGCGAGCGGGGATGTTAAGTAAGACGTGAGAACGATCGTGCACGACTAAACGAGATGACGAACCGGACGGCCTGTATCGCGGATCAGGAATGTCTACCGCGGCGATTCGAAAAATCTCCGACGCGGAAACTCTCCCGCGTCCAGGCTCCCCAGCGCGTCGCTTGCAAACAAACGCTGTCAGTTTTAATTTTTACTATCTAACAGCCCTTTTCGAATTTTAAAGATTTCCTGTTTGACTGTCTTGTTAGGAAAATTTTCAGTTTATTGAAACTGGGACATGTTCCTCGATCGAATTGCAGTAGAATAGATCTCTGTGGGCAGATTAGGTGCAGTGAATGGGAATCGGTTGTATTTAGGAAAAAAAATAATCGTGAATTAATGTTTACGTGGTCTTTATTTAGTAACATTTTGGAACAGTCAGAATTGGGAATTGATTTTACACGGAACTGCGCGTAAAAGTTTGAATCGTTTAAAGTTCGAAGCCCAAGGCCAAGAATTTTATTCCATTCCAAGCGGCTACGCATGCATTACACTGTGAAATCGGCCAACAATGCTCTGGAATCATTATCTAAAGTCAGGAGGTCAGTTTCAGGTCACCGTATCTCCCTGGAAGCAGCGGCCTCTTCCCGATAACACGCACGCGATGTTCACCAACACTACTTCCACTCAGCGAACTTTAACCCCACTCCGAAAACCCATAGCATTGTGCGTCGAACGATATTCTGCAAGTTAGATAATTTTTCATATTTACTCAGCACGTCATCCGTCAATGTCCCAAAGATCTTTGAACCCACGCCACAGTGTGGAAGTTTTGCGATTTTATGGCCGAAACCATAAATATAAATTTTTGAATTTGACAAAATAAATGCAGATGTCAATTGAAAAACTAATATGAGCATTAAATGCCTCCAATTTTACTGTTAAATGTTTTAATACAAAGCTCGTATGGACTCGCAAATGTTAATCCAGATTTTCAAGTTGCTTCAAACACTTATACTGTGTTATCCAAAGTTCCGAAAATAATTTGAAGGCATGAATTCAATTCCTGGTGGTGCGTAAGATATCTTTTTGTCCTCAAAATAATTATGTTTCGGTTTTTAATACGTAATTTATACAATTTTTAAAGTAGTGTTTTAGAAATAACCTTTTCATATAAGAATCAATTTTCAATACATAAAATACTTATAAATCCCATAATATCCTGCAATGATTTTCTGCAAAATTTCCTCACTGTGGTACGACCTGAAAACATGAAAACAAAAGTGTCCATCAAACTTTTCCGTAAATATTCCCTGCGGATATTTACGAGTAAGTACCTAAGTAGGATCACCATATGAGACAATTTCACGTCCTGCCTGTGACAGGCGTCAACACTCTCAATTCAATATCATGGTGTACGAAAGGTGTTGGAACGTGCACGTAACAATATCAACACGTTCACTGCCCGGGATTGTAAACGCAGCCTGCATCAACACTACCCTGACCCACATATGGATCCCAGGACTATGCACGTCTCCAACCACCTGACATATTGGACCAAGCAGGTGTACACCTATTGACATTAACTTCTGAGAAGCCTGCGCCTAGGAATATTGAGTGCCTGCACACTTTATCTCAGCACTGGGGAACTGAGTAAACGTTCTGATCCACAGCAGCGAACCAAAAACTACGCAAATTTCAATCACTGCTGAATAAAAGCAACAAACTTCTGCAAATCAGTGAGCTTCCACCAGTGTTATGCTAGCATTCTTTGGGTCCCAAAACCCCTCGACTCTCTCCAACGAACCATACCACCCAACATTCCCCATTCCCCATGCAGAAGCCACGTACGCGCGTCGATTGAAGTAGAGCAGTTCGAAAACTGCGCGCCACTGGCGCGAGCGAAGCGCGCGTTTAACTCGCATGCGCTGTATTATCGAGCGGCTTAACGGGAGCCAGTGCCGAGTCATCGGGTTCCCGGTGACTCTGGAGCGGAGAGAAACGTGAACTCGACCGTGTACGGTGCGGGCACGCGAATCCATCGTCAGGCATCGAGGTGACGCGCGGCGGCATGGCCGCCACGAGAACTCTCCGATAAGGACCAGGGCTGCCGGTGTCTAGGAAAGTCCCTTGGAATCCTTGCTCAATCGCCACCGAGGGGACAGGAAGATGCGGCAGGTCGTGGACGTTTCGCGATGACCTGCTCGCAGCTGGGCTCCATCGTCGCGTATCTGGCCACCGATTCGCTCGACGTTGGACGCGCTCCGCCGTGATTCGAGGAGCCCGTTGCTCGCGGCGGGTGCGCGGCTCTGAAGCGGCGTGGCGACAGGTGGGACCATCGCCGTGCAGGGGAAACGCGACCGCGAGCACACCAGGAGTACTAAGTAGCTCCGGAGCATGGCCACTCTGGCGGGCAGCTCGTCCTCGGGCCTCACCAGGCCGCCGACCATGCTCGAGCAGCTTCTCGAAGAGATCAACTTCCAGAGGACCAAGGAGCTGCGGCAGTTGCTCAAGGATGGTTCGTATCCACCTACTTTCCAAGGACTTCTCACCGCGAGAAGGGCGCGATGGGTTTCCGGGCCTCGAGAGCCTTGTACGCAGTTGTTGAATGGCTTTCCGACGCTCCTTAGAGGGCTACGATGCAAAACGCTGGTCCATCTCGGTGTATTGCGGGTGGAGTGGAGCAGGGGCAGATGCTTGCGTGCTTGAGTGTTGGGTGGCAGATGCTCAGGAGTGCGTGCTTTATAGTTTCTGGATAGTAGCACGTTAGGGGCTCGTAGACCGAGGTAAACAAGCTTAAATCCTCGGCTATGACACTCTGCTTCTTCTACCGTGCTAACAAGTTGAAAATAGTTCTACCAGCCACAATACGCGTCGTCAAGCCCGTGTTTGGCGGTTCGAGGGAGTTGCTGGGAAGCGGCTGTGTTCTTGGGGGAAGTGGTGCTTTTGTTTGACAGACGTGGGGGTCTGCTGCGAGGGTAATTTAACGATCGATGCGTCGAGGGGATAACGACGAGTGGTCTTTATGTGTTCTTGCTTAGCCGCTTTGCTTTCGGAGAATTATTCACTCCATTTTCGGGGAACTGTATACTCCGCGACCATTTTAGAATGTTCCTCCCATTGTTTTGATACAGATAGCCTGGCCAGCTGATACGAGATTGCTATGTTTACCAACATGGGGTCGATTCGAGGTGTAGTAGAGCTCGTAGTATATCTGATTGACCATGTACAGTGCTCCCGGCTGGTAGAGGGAATACATTTGCATCTATTTACGTTTTTAATCGTGCTAACGCGAGGTCGAAGACACCGAGGCGATCTCCGTCTGGAAACGAGCGAGCTACGCCGTTAATCCCTGAATAGAAGACACCTTGTACTCCTTTCGAGCCTTTTGTTTTGCCCCCGCGCTGATTTTTCAGATCGATAACTCGCCGTTCTAACGTCTGTTCATCTGTCCAGCACGAAACTTGCCCACACACGAGTTCTGGCTACGGCGATACATCAAAAGAAACGCAGGAATGCTCAACGTTTGTTGTAAACACGTTCGTTCTATAAATGCAGCGTGATGTAATCCTTTGCCGGCGGGCAATTAAGCGCACGCCCCGAGCATGATTCGATCCTAATAGCATTCCCCACGGGCCCGCCGTATTTTTCATACCCGAAGGTGAATATGTATGTACGTAGTTTTTAAAGCGCGACGCATATCTCATCACGACTCTGTTGCTTGAAATTGATTAACCCTTCGTTGACACACCTCTTTTTTCGATCAACTTTGTCATACCTGGGTGGCTCACACCCACAGCAATTTTTGAACGCGTGCCATTCTCATCCAAAGTATCCAATTATTATGAAAAAAAATCATGGGCCAATTTCAAGGTCTCTAGAATGTATTCCAATAATTTTTTTATTTAAATTTTATCACAGTTTTTGTAAAATAATTCTAGATTACCACATGTCGAGAAAAAACGAAGATATTCTTTAAAAAATTGTAACTTTTACAAATGTAAATATTAGAAGCTAAAAATCTACAGAGTTGATGTTCGGATATAATATTTTGAGAGAAAAAGTAGTTTGTAAGTCGGCTTTGAAAAAAAAAAAGGTATTTATTTTGCATATAGAAGGTTCAGAGCGTCAAAATCAACTTATGGGTGGCTCACACCCACAGAGTCAACGAAGGGTTAACAACGTTACCGCGCTCTTTAAGCGCACGATCCTGAATCATATTATTCGCGTTCCAATTCGACGCGGACGAAAGCCTTTGCTCGTATTTATTTCAATTGGATGTTTCGCCTGTAAGTGGGACGATGAATTAGGTGGGACGTAGGTATGGCTGCCAATGTCACCTAGCTGCGAATATCGTTATCGATTATCGGCCGGCTTCCCCGAGATTCAATCGTCGCCTGCTCCCTCCCTCGAGCATTCCCTCCTGCTCTTTAATAGATAATGTCACCTCGAGCGTCGCGGCTGGTCGACAATCGATAATACCAGCGCGATCTTTCCTTCCGTCGATTAACGATCCTTTATCTTTATCCTTGTGATCTTGATAGCTATGGCGCCTCCGTTCATGTCACCGCATGGAGCTCGAAAGTGGGCGCACGTTTAATTCCAGCCTAATTTTTCATCAATTGGCTCTGCGGGTTTTTTTTTCAGACTTCGTGGTACTTCAGGGTACAACGTACTGGACGGACCTGTTCGTCCGCCACTTCCTTTTCCAAGGGGAGCACACGATCGACGGCGACGACTTGCTCTTCTTCGTGCGCAAGAAGCACGTGAAAACCTCGTCGAGGTACCTGCCAAAGTTCGAGACCGAGGTGGACGTGTTCCGCAAGGACAGCAAGAAACTGCCGATCGGCGATCCCGACATCGATTGGGAGGAAACCGTGTACCTGAACCTGGTCGTACATCAGTTCGACTACACGCTCACTTTAGCGATCTGCACAAGGACGAGCCCCAAGGAATTGCAAGTGAGGCGCTGAATGCTTCAGCCCAACTACTTTTGATCTTTATATCATAGGGCACAGGACATTTAGAAGAAGTGTTAGAATTAATTTTGGAGAAGTCCGTGGACGATCTATTAAGTATATTTTGAAGATGACCAGGCACTTGTACACGATCTTCTCAACCAGGAGACGAATGTTGCCCTCAGGTTCTGCGAAGACACTCGCAGAAGGTGTACGCGAGCCCGAGTCGTCGTCGCATGGACGCGAAAGGGGACCTCGAGGAGATGACCTACCCGCACATCTGCTTCATGGTGGACAATTTCGACGAAGTTTTCTGTGATATTCTAGTCAGGGACGGTGAGATGGTATGCGTGGAGCTGGTCGCTTCCGACAGGGAGGGCGCGATCCAGGGTGTCATTTTCCTCGGCTCTATCAGATACGACGCGCTGAAGAAAGTCTACGACGCGAGGGTAAGCCTGCCGAATGCTCTGCTCTTAAAATTCGCCCGGTTACCAAAACTGCTGACACTGCTTCTTCCTTTTTTTTTTTCAGTCCAGCCTGAGCACCAAAATGGCGCAGCGCATGACTTTCGGCCTGTTTTCCGGCGCGGCCTCGCAGAGAATAGAGTTCGTCCGAATGAAGGGGCCTCGTGGTACGGTCATTGAATCATTCCTTATACAAACAGCTGCCAAAATCCCTATTCAGAAGATCGATCGACCGAGTTCTTATCCAGTCAAGAACTCGGGGGTGACTCGATAGAATCTCTCAAGCTCCCCTTTATCCGCCGTGACCTGTATTTGCTTCAAATATGCTTCCCACGTACCTCGTAAACCCTCGGAGCCGGAAGAACCAGCTGAGCAGCTAAATCTCGCTGCCGCTGAAACGTTTGCCCCATTGAACGTTCGATATTTCAGGCAAAGGGCACGCAGAGATGGCTGTGACGAAGCCAAAGGGCTCGGGGGCGGAGACGCCCACCTCTGAACCTGGCTACTGCGCCACGGACTCGTTGTGGGACGCCGACTGGGACGACGCCGAGGAGCTGTTCATGTATCGCCACCAACGACGGCTGTCCGATCCCAGCGCGAACTTGAACAACTTCGTGCGGGGCGGCTGGAGAACGAAGCCGGACACCGCCGCGACGAAGGCCAGGTCGGAGAACGAGGGACTGGACTCGATGGCGAACGGTCTGAGCGAGATCGAGGCTGGGGACGTTCGAGACGGTAACTAGAAAGCAGTTGTCCCGTGGATCAGTCGAGAGGACGGGAGTTGCGAAACTGATGGAGGCATACTGTCACTATTTTCTCTCTCACACTTGCCCCTTATCCATCTATTTTCTCTGCCTGCCGACCCTCAGGTTCTACCGTGCATGCTGTTGTGTTACGTATCTATCTCTGTGTCTTTTGCACATTACTTGACCGCATCGATAGCTTTTAGACGCCCCCCTCGCAGGACCAGTTCCGAGCATCGAACGCCTTCGGTCCGCCCGACGTCACTTTTCTTTCTCTCTGCCGCGCGTCACGGGAGTCGCGGCGCTTCATCTGACAGCCCCCTCTGCGACCTGTCTCGCCGGGCTTCGAATTAGGTCTGCCGTTCCACCTGCTCGACAGAGGCGGTGACGGGGCAAGTTGCAGAGGGCGATCCCTTCTCTTCATGCTCGAGTCGCGAAGCTCGGGATCGGTCTAGAGGGAACGAATTGACTCTGTTGCAATTCACTTCAGACCGATCGGCGGCCACGAGTACCTCGGAGCGGTCTCTCGATGCGTTCGTCGACGTTCGACGACGGTTTCAAAAAAAAAAATAAAATGCATACACGCGAGACGCGCGCACCCGCGCGACTGATACGATGTAGCGAACGTACGTCGTGAAGGCACGTCCAGAAGGGACAGCGTAGCTAGCGTACCACCACCAACACCACCGCACGCGAACCTCCGTGCCCGTACCGCCCACGCTTGTCACGTAAACCAGCGGATAGAGAAAACAGATCGTAGAGAGAGCGACTCGCAAGCGAAAGCCGAAAGAGAGCGAGACGAGAGGGAAGGAAGTTACATTGCGTTGTCTCTAATCAGTGGCACGTGCCATGCCGGCTCTTTCCTTTGTAGCCGACCCACAGGATAGCAGCTGGGGCGGTCGGGGCTCACCAGGAAATCGCCGGAGCCCTCACCCCAGGCGACGTAGATCCCCACTGCCCCCCGGCAGACAGCAACGTCCGAAGCAAAAGCAACGTAACTCGTGGGAGCGTGCCGGTAACGAGAACTCGCCGAGCCGCAAGGAGGCCTATCGCGAGACAGACGGTGAGCGTGCCCCCGCGTCTTCCAGGCGTCTTCGTTCTCTGTCTCTTGCGCCCTTTCAGACGCTGCACAGGTCGCTCCAGTTCGTTACGAATTGGTTCCGCCTCTCGAATAACCTCCGTTGCTGCTCTCGAACGCAGAGGATGTTGTGTACCGATTCTCGCGCGATACCTAGGGAGCACGTAATATGGTAGCGGTAGTTTAACGATTTATCTTTTCCTCAGAGAGAAGACTGACGGATGATATCGAAATGATTCGGTTCAAGTCTCGATCGAGACTGGGATCGTCGCCTCCCCTGGAGAAACATTCCCCAAAGTACTCTGTTCAGTCTATTTTCTAATGATCTATAATTGTTTATCATTATTATTATTATAAACGGAAATCTATATTCAATTATCCAGTGGCGCACTCAGGATTTAATCTTGGGGGGGGGGGGGGGAGCCGAGTTGAAGGGATAAAAATATATTTAATGCAAATTCAATAAAATTCATTAGGTGATTATAAAAATTTATTTAAAGAATAAAATTCAGGTTTCTTTTCTTTTTACAAAGTCCTTTCTTGGGGAGAGCCGGGTTAAACGGATTCAAATATTTTTAATGCAAATTCAATAAAATTCATTAGGTGATTATAAAAATTTATTTAAAGAATAAAATTCAGGTTTCTATTCTTTTTACAAAGTCCTTTCTTGGGGAGAGCCGGGTTAAACGGATTAAAATATTTTTAATGCAAATTCAATAAAATTCATTAGGTGATTATAAAAATTTATTTAAAGAATAAAATTCAGGTTTCTCTTCTTTTTACAAAGCCCCTTCTTAGGGGGAGCCGAGTTGAAGGGATAAAAATATATTTAACGCAAATTCAATAAAATTCATTAGGTGATTATAAAAATTTATTTCAAAACTAAAATCCAGTTTTCTTTTCTTTTTACAAAGCCCCTTCTTGGGGGTAGCCGGGTTGAACGGATAAAAATATTTTTAACTCAAATTCAATAAAATTCATTAGGTGATTATAAAAATTTATTTAAAAACTAAAATCCATTTTTTTTTCTTTTTACAAAGCCCCTTTTCTTTGGGGGGTGTCAGGACCCCTTGTGCTTCCCTCTAAGTGTGTCGTTGCTATTATCTCTGATCGCAATCCCAGGCTTCGAAGAAGCTATTGCTACCATATCGCGTTCCCCCTCGACGTCGCACGAATTTCGAAAGTAATACCTCGCAGGCAGCTTGAGCTAGTAGCAAGGGGTATTCGAGGCGAGCAATGGTTTAAGAGACAAAGAGAGAGAGAGAGAGAGAGAGAGAGAGAGAGAGAGAGAGAGAGAGAGAGAGAGAGAGAGAGAGAGAGACAGCAAGGAACGAGGGGTGTCGTGGAAACGCGAAGTGGGCGCGCAGATTAGTTGGAACGGGGGTTGTTTCGTGGCAGGCCTCCAGAACCACCAGCACAACCATATCGAGGTCGGTAGCGAGATACTGGTGCCGGCGGCGCCCTGTCTCACCGACGACAACGTCCGACGGAAGCTGGACGCGGGCGCGATAATGGTGCACGGCAAGGAGGAGCTGCCGCTTGGTTACGAGCAGGGCCAGGAGGACAATAACCGGAAACGCAGGCCGTACAGCACCGGGCAGATCGATCACGAGCGCGTCAACAACATGGAGAACGAGGAGGAGCACCGGCGCCTCAGCGACGACGAAGTGTTCAGGTCCCGTCGGCCGGACGGCCGCCGCCGGCTACGGTCCGCCGGCTCCGACCACGAAGAGTACTACACCGTGCGGAACAAGAACAAAAACGACGAGCAGATGAGAGATAAAAACGCGAACGCCCGTATCACGCGCGGTAACCTGACCACGCACAGGCAGAGCGCCACCCTGCCCAGGAGAAGACGAAGGCGAGCGCTATCCGGAAGCTTCGCTGGCAACCCGCTCCCCCCTCACCGTGTCACGCCAGACGGAACAGCTATCTACTATTGGTGCGAGCTCCCGCGCCGCCCCGGCTCACAGGGTAAATTCTTCTTCCCCCCTGTCCGACACCCACCCACACCACCAACCCACAAAACGATCACGCGCTCACCTTCCCTACAGAGGGCTGTTCCGTGAACGACGACTAGAAAGTCCTCGCAGGGGATCAACGGGGTAGAACAGTGTAGGTCTCGCGAGCAAAGCTGCGGGAGGGGGGGGGGGGGGGTTGTACAATGGAACGAGTGGAGCTTGTTTCGAGTTGGAGCGAACACTTGACGCTCGTCCATGCTGGGTTACATCTTTTATAAATCTTTAGATCGGATATCAATGGCTTAGGGCACAAATATTGTATGTCCACTTTTGGGTTTTTCGAGAAAAACAGTGAAACATGCAATGGTATAAGAAAAATATTTTTTTTTGACAAATTTATGAAGTAGATATGAATGTGATTTTTATACAGCATAAAGAAACAGTCAACAGCTATTTATTGCATATAAAAACTCAAATTTCACAAAAAGTCGACGCACAATATTTGTGCTCTACAAGTAAGCATTCACTATAAGTTCGGTATAAACATTCGCTATAAGTGAATGTTTACCTGGAAGCTATTAACATGTTAGTAGAAAGGGGTGGGGAAGCGATCGTTCACCGAGCAGCCTCTACGACACCAGAAAGCCTGCAGTCATTTCGTCCATCGTACTCGATCCGTGCGCCCGTGGTATTCATAGTCACCTCCCTTAGAAAGGCGAATTTCTCTCTCCGTTTGTACGGCCCATGCTCAGCCTATGACTGTGTTTATGAGGATGGTGAAATTACGGTGGCAATAGGAGTGCCATCATCCGAGATAAATAATTCATCCCCTGGGTATCGTTAGGAGTACCGTGACGGTGTCTCGTAGTGCTGGTGGTGGTTCTATAACGAAATCAGTAGCGTAATTGACTCTGTAGAGCGGGTGTTCGGGAAGCCTCGCTGACAAATCTATGCGAGTTTCACCACCGGTATAAACATAGTCATCCAGAACGTGAATCGAGCCGCGATAGGTCCGCTGAAAGACCAGGGTGAGATTTGCTCACTCCGTTGAACGGGAGTCGATAGAACACGTAGGCGCCACTTATACACGTTACGATTTCTTCATACCGTAGCAGTAAAGACTCATCCCCTTCTGTGCGGCGGTGTTCGATCTCTCTTTACGGTGTCTCGATTGTCAGATTAGAAATATAGAGATCGGACACTCCTCGGAGAAGGAAGGACGCTAGTGCATCCCTCTTTGTGTTTATCTGTTCTGCGCACCTGTAGCCGATGTGTATTGCTGCATCACATATCTCCGTGTTACACCCGTCCCCCTTTAATCGCCGACAGAGTAATTAGCCATCCAGCGTTAGTCCGTGTCGAACGGCAGTTCGCCACGAGTTATCGATCCGATCCCCCCCCGATCCTAACTCTGCTGTGTGTATGTGCAACGTCCAGCGGGAGCTACACCCAATGTCCTGCCTAATCGGTCGACACGAATCATTCCAGGATCTTAGCTGTAGGTCGAGCCCACCGTCTAATCTCTAATAACCGTGCCTGTTCTCTGTGTGCCATCAGAGCTCGACGACGGCGCGTACAACCCGCTGTGGACCATGAGAGGATTCACCCAGACCTTCCACTTCTGGAAAGAGACCAGGAGGGCCCAGTCCGTCCCATTGAACGCGTTTCTCACGTACATCACGTTGCCCTGGTGGAGCATTGCCAAAGGTACGCCATCCAAAGCTGGAGAATTCATTGCCTAACTCTGAGAAACGGTGACGTTACCCTGTAGCAGTCGAATATTCAACGATTCAGGTTGTTACAAAGCTTGAGACGTCTCAAGAAGGAACGTTCAAGTGGATGCTGGTCATTAAGGAGATTTCCATCACTTACCAGTCTCTCTAGTTCTCAGTCAGCCTACAAATCCTTGAAATAGATCCTTCATTCACCATCCAAGCAAACTATGAAAGCTACAGCGTGACGTCTTTCGATCGATCAGTTTATTTGCAGACACCTCGGTAACAAACGCTCTTTTCACGTCTTACAGATATTCTTGATCATCGAGAAGGACCTATTCTAACGTTCTAGCCGTAACACAGGGACGTTCTATTTTTCGTTCGAACGGAGTTTGCCATTTCCAGCATCATTTCCCACTTTGTACGCGCTCGGATGGCGAAACCGTGGCCCAACAGAATCGACATGTATAGATTAAGAAATAAACGAGATACTATTTACAATCTTCCCCGCCGGTTGCTCTGCTTCCTGTAATTCTCCAGAGTTCCCGTTGCAATTCTCCGTGCACAATGTTCGCCGATATTATAAACCGCAGGCGGTAGCGTATAAAAAGACTGGGTTGGAAATTCCCACCGCAGTGTTCGCGCAGAAATTGCTAGACTCATATCTGTTCACGGTGGTTAGTGAGCATGAAGTGGTACGCGGTTGTCGCCTGCGTTTTAATAATCGATTCGGTGGACCGGTTGAGTGCTTCGCCTGTTTCTAACGAGTCTTCTTACTACGACGAGGGAGTTGCAGGTATCGCAACAGTTAATCGATAGAAAGGATACGTTGGTCCTTTTCTAACGAATTTCCATTTGAGTTCCAAACTTGTTTCTTTTTTTTTTAATAATATCCTCGGTAGATTGCAAAGGGACGCGGCAGGAATTCAACGGCAGAATGAAGGAGGTGAAGTGCAGGCCGCGGGAAAGCTTAGAGAAGCTGAATGGGGATCGTAGGTACACCTTCCTCCCAAATGTAGTACCAGTGAATAGGTGCGACGGTTTCTGCGGCGATCAATTGGCCTGCACTCCCACGAGAACTCAGAGGAAGCTGGTCCTTGTGAGGAGGAGCCGCGATGCCCTGTCGCGCGATATGATCTGCTACCGCGTCTACGTCGAGGAACACACGCAATGCAGGTAGAACGCTTATAATCAGTGGCGCGTTGAACGAATAAAAATATTTTTAATGCAAATTCAATAAAATTCATTAGGTGATTATACGAATTTATTTAAAGAATAGAATCCAGTTTTATTTTCTTTTTACAAAGCTCTTGAATCACTTCAGCCGTGGTTACATTAATCTCCTTTTTCTCTGGGGACGCTACTGCTTATGAATCTTATGATTATAGAATTAGCGAATTTGGGAATACGAGGCGTAGACGTAGTACCAAACTTAGGAAACGATAGACCAAAATTATAATCCTATCCTCCGATTCTTTGCTGCTTAAAAGTCCTGCTACGGTAACCTTGACACACTGCAACCACTGCGTCTGATTGGAATTAGGGAAGGCAGTCGAGGAGAGGCTTATAAATAGGCAGAGTAAACTGACTCGGTAAAGTTTCCTTCGCACTGGCCGCGGCTTTATTTTTAGATGCAAGTGTAAAGTAACGGAGAAGGACTGTAACGAGTATCAGCAGTACAAGACGGATGAGTGCGCGTGCGAGTGCAACAATTTCCAGGAGCAGGACGCCTGCACCTTCAGGAGGAAAATGGTGTGGAACCCGGAGAGGTGCAGATGCGTTTGCGCCGTGCCTGAAGAGGAATGTTCCACGGGGTTGGAGTGGATTCCATCGGTTTGCAGGTGAGTCTGAATGTGTTGCTCCATCGAAAGGCTGGGATTCTGAGAACTATGATGTGTTTCAGCTGCCGCAAAGTCATGCCGTTGGCGCAAGGCTGAGGAACCTGGACCATTGGAACCGATGCAGCGTGTACATCGATTCCAAACATCATCCTACATGTATAAAAGTCTTTTCGACGTAACAATGCTTGTTTACGTTAGATGTGCGATAGTTTAATCGATTTTATAGGCATTTGTACAACACTTTGGTAATACACATCGAACGTTTCATTCGTCCCTGCTCTCTGCGCCGCGTTCTCCAGCACTTTCAGCTGATATTGTTCGCCAGCACGTTCCGGTAATCGCCGAAATTGGTCCAAGTGTGATCCCAGTAGTCGGGATTCGCTCTGCCGTCCCAGGGAAGGTTCCCAGGCAGCACCGCGGTGGCGTTCCATTTTCTCAGCTCGTCCTGCAGCGTGCTAGCGATCATAGGAAACCTTGAAGACAGTAACAACAGATCGTTTTCATTAACATATTTAACTTGAGCCACTTTTTAAATCTCCAAAGAGGATGTTATCGTCGGTAATACTAATCGGCTCTAAGGATACCATAAAATGTATCATAAAACTTTATTAAAAATGATAAATAAAGTATTATTTAACCAATCAAATGTCTATTATTTTTTCTATATTCTTCAACCCCTTTTGCAACCCCGTTTCGGAGCATAGAGATTCTTTACAGGTTTACAGGGTCAACACTGGGTTGCATAAATCCGGGGGCAGCTGGGGTTTCTAGACTTCAAACGTGTACTGCAGTACCTACACAGTTTTCCCACTTTTTACGCCGATTCCTACATGATCTGCACATATTCGTATCTCTCGAAAGTGCAACAAAGTTCTAAACCAAAATTGATCACCCCGAAAAAAACGCACAAAGTTGCAAATGAAAATTTTTTGCAACAATGTTGCAAATGAAATTTGGGCGTTCGGAAATAAAATCCCGGTTTGCAACTTTGTTGCATCTCCGCGAGCAGCCAAATTTCGGTTTGCAACAAAGTTCTAAATCAAAATTGATCGCCCCGAAAAAAACGCACAAAGTTGCAACTGAAAAACTTTTGCAACAATGTTGCAAATGAAATTTGGGCGTTGGGAAATAAAATCCCGGTTTGCAACTTTGTTGCGTCTCCGCGAACAGTCAAATTTCGGTTTGCAACTTTGTTGCGTCTCCGCGAACAGCCAAATTTCGGTTTGCAACTTCGTTGCAACTGCAAAAACTCGAAATTTCGCCTGACACCTTCTCTTGCAGGTGCAGCGCAAAAATCTGCTTCTCTTGCAGGTGCAGCAAGTCAAAAACGGAGCGCTCGGAATTCCATTACACGATTCTTGCACCTGCAAGAGAGGCAGGATTTCGTGCTGCACCTGCAACAAAGTTGCAAACCGAAATTTGGCTATTCGCGGAGACGCAACAAAGTTGCAAACCAGGATTTTATTTCCGAACGCCCAAATTTCGTTTGCAACATTGTTGCAAAAGTTTTTCATTTGCAACTTTGTGCGTTTTTTTCGGGCCGTACATGGGTACGTAATTTGTTGGAGATTCAGTTATCTTTAATTTGATATAATTTTCGACCATATCGGTCATTTGCAATTAAGTGAGATCACCTTTTTCACAGACAGGTATAAAGTTCGCCTGTCGATATCTCGGAAACGTATCCATAGAAATTTTTTTAGAACTTATTTTCGTAATCAGAAGGGCCATTTTACATAAGAAAAATTGTGGCATCTGCTGCACAAAATGGCTGTAAACTAGTGTAATCTATGTTGTGTGTTGTGTGTTGTGTGTAGTATGTAGTGTGTAATCTGTAGTGTGTAGTGTGTAGTAATAGTGACGGAGGTGTAGCAGAAATTTTGTAGAAGCGCTGCAGAAATAGTACAGAATAGAATCTGCACAGACACCTTACGCTTTGATTAACATCCCGTAGATATAAAATAAGTATCTGTGACGCGCTTACTCCTTTATGAGATTGTGATCCTCGCAAGGGTCCTGGCGAACATTAAAGAGGCAGGGTGCCTCGAGGGGTTTGCAGTGTGGTAGACTATCGATCCTCGGTGGGCACTTGACCATCGCGTCTTCCCTGAGTCTTCTTATAGTCTCTGCAGACAGAGATAAGCCGACGCTAGCCACTGCACGACCAGCTGTGCTACCGATCACGCCGCCCACGTCGTAGACCCATTCCCTTCCGGATGGTCCATACCAGCCATCCCATTGTCCGTTGTACGTAGACCCTGTGAACATATCGGTACTCACGTACAGGTACAACGAATATCTAGTACTGAAGGGGCTGGCAAATATAGACCTCATCTTGGCAGCAAGCATGCACCACAAACGACTTACCCTGAATGAGTTTCCAGTCCCCAACCATGATTCCCGACACGCCAAAGATATCATCGATATTGTGAAGGACCGCTTGCCGCGGGGACTCGCTGTCCTCCCTCAAAGCATGCCACGAATCCACGCCGTCGATCGTCAAATTGCGCGGGTCGCCCTCAGCAGCGGTTAATAGAGTCGGTAGCCAGTCGCTGATGTGAAACAGTTGTCTGCTAACCCTTCCAGGGCGCGCCAATCTCGGCGACCATACCAATCCTGCTCCCCTCACTCCACCTAATTACGATTAATTACTGACACCCTCATCAACCACCCAAACACACGTTTCCCAACAGAAGCCACGGAATTTACTTGTTCGCAAAGCTTGTTGGAGGATCTACCTTCCCAGAGGGTGTTCTTCGTGCCCCTCAATGGCCAGTTGGAGGCGGCGTTCAGATTGAAACCCGCTGGGGGACCGCCGTTGTCCGTGGAAAACACTATCACGCTGTTCTGCAGCATCCCTTTCTTGCGAAGCGCCTCCACTACGAGGCCCACCGACTCGTCCAGCTTGCTCAGCATTCCTGAACACAAAATTACGAGTGTCCTCCCCCGTGAGAAACGAGACGGAGAAATTAATAATAATCAATTAATTGTCGGTCATCGATGCGCGCCGGCTTTAAGAGTTCCGTGGTTACCTGCGAAGCGTTTACGATTGTAGTCCGCGATAGTGTCGAATTTGGAGATGTCTTGGTCGGGTGCTGGGAGTGGGTTGTAAGGGTTGCCCGAGTGCACGGCCGCGTGGGCTAGATACAGGAACATTGGTTGACTCGTGTTGTGATTCTGGATCAGCTTCACCGCTTGCTTGGTGAAGATATCGGTGGAGTATTGGCCGTGGAGGTCCCAGGCTGTTTCTAGACCGCGCCTCATGTCCAAACCCCAGTAAGGCTGCGTTGAAATTCGATGGTTTAGAATTCTAAGTTAAGGGCGAAGCGTTCAAGTAGAAGGCAACCAATGTACCTACATACGCAAAAAGAAGAATTGATTCACTTACGGTCTCAACGGCGCTGTGGTCGAAATAGTCGTGATGACCGCTCCAGAATCCGACGTGAGAGTCGAATCCTCTGTAGGTGGGCGTGTACTCCTTCGTGTAGAACCCCAGATGCCATTTACCAACGATGTGGGTGCCGTAGCCGAGGTCTCGAAGGTATTGCGGCAGGATCTTCTCGTGGAGGGGAAGCCCTCGCGGCTCGGCGCACTTCAGAACCTGATTCGACGCGATACTCCATTAAACACCCCCCTCAATTTATATGCTGAATTAGAAGTCGAGTGCTATACATTCAGCTTTACCAAAGCACACGATTTTCTAACACTTCTGAACGCGATGACTAAAGGTCAACGGTCCTTTCTCCGCTCTCGTACGTCGTCCCGGTGAAAACGGAGTGCAAAAGGTCAGATCGAATTGCGCGAACGCAAACGCAGATACGAAACGGGCAAAGAGAGGTAGGACGGATTTAGCAACGGTGTCACAACATTAGGAAGAGCTCTCTTTATGATTGCTAAGGCCAGGCCTGGCTCGAGCCTTTTTCGCGCCCCCAGACCTCACTCTGAATTTTTATTCGTCGCTTAAAACATTTACAGTACAACTTGTAAACGTTCAGGTTTCATTTAAAACTTTATTTTAAGAACTGCTGACAATGAAAAGACCAGCCAGGCCTGGCTTGCGTAGAATGAAGGTAGCGATTTTGACGTTCGCGATTTATCGGCGCGGCGCGTCGCCTCACAGCGACGTCCATTCAATTATTTACAAGCTCATTGTGCGGTTAAACGGTTAAGCGCCTCGGTTAATTTGCACACGCTAGTCCACGTACCCCGTGTTGCATTCCGGTGTGAATGGGATGCTTGCCAGTCATCAAAGCGCTCCTGGACGGTGTGCAGATCGGAGTGACGTAGTATCGATCCAGGATCAGGCCGGAGTACGCGAGGGCGTCGATATTGGGCGTAGGTATCTGCCCGGAACCGTGAAATCCAACATCGTTCCATCCCTGCACGACAAATCGTTCCAGATTACCGTTTCGGTTGCAAGATGGGTCCCATTAGATCTAACTCTACAGAATCGCGATTGCTCCTAAACCCTCTTACTGCTCATCCTCTAATCTAAACCTAGGTTCCTCAAGAAAACGAAAGCCCCTGCTCACCAAATCGTCGGCCAAGATGAAGACGATATGCGGTCGCTGCTCAGCAGCCACGTGGTCGCTGATAAGGGCAATCAGCGAGAGCCATTGCACTCCTCGCACTCCGATCATCCTGCTGGACGTCCACCCACAGGAGAACAGTCCTCCGAGGAACAGCAAACCGGTTTCCTCGCAGGTATACTACTTTCGGAGTCCCTTGCCCGGTCAGACTCCTCGAAGGACCGCTTTGCGTCCACTTTGTCAAGCCCCCCCGCGATTGACTCGCGTCTAAATGCGATTAGACAAGCTTTCAGGACATGCGCGAACAGGTGGAGGTGAATTACTTCGCAATTATCTGCCGCTTAAGACCTGTCGACGCGAAAGAGTGACGACGCCCCCAGGAACTCCCCGGCGAGGAAAAGGTGCCGTGCAAATTAGCGATAAACAGTTCTTGGCACTAGCCCGAGAGACGAGTAGCCTGGCCGAACGACAACGGTAAACTGCCTCGCGCTCGAGGTATTCTTCGCGGCGAGGCGACTATCCCACCTTGGCGAACGGTCCTCGCTGCTGCGAACGTCGAAGGGGGGGACGCGTTTTAGGAATTTCGCGTCACCGCGACGAAATTCAATCGCCGCGATATCTCACTCGATTACATTGAAGGATCTTCTTTCGATTATGTCTGCGCAATGCTCGTCACGCCACCCAGCGCGGCCTAAAACGATTCTCCACCCGAAATACGAGCGGTAATCGTGACGAATGGTGCACGTTATCTGACCGTCGAAATGGAGGGACTACGATTCAGATGACTATCGCGTGGAACGATTATGAGGGAAATGGTGGACAGCTTTCTGGTAAAAGGGGGATCGTTTGGGCAGTTCGTGCGTGAACTGTGACGAGGAATCACATAGATCCTGTTGTTCTTACATTCTCGGAGGGATAAAACCAGTTGATACTTGCTAAATCCCAAGCAACCAAGAGGCAAGGCATTAAGTACGTAACGCTTTTGCATGAACAAAGCGTACTTAACCACTGGAATTGAATCCTATTACCGTCACTTGACCTACAAGCCAAGGGGCAACGACGGCTTCGTTTAGTCTATCGACTTGGAGACGATTTTGCAGAAATAATAACCTCCTGGGTTGCAACCAAGACAAGTGATCGTTAATTGTGCCTTATACCTCATTGATACAACCGCTTCTTCGAACGGATCGAATTAAGAAGCCTGACAACATGTCTGAAGCTACTTGGAACCTCGTTCTACCGATCTCTACGTTGATTGCTAATGCAACGACGGGGGACGATGCCACTTACGACGACCTGATCGAGGAAACGGTACTTGAATAAATAAACTACGTTTAATTAAAATTCTGCACGATGATGTTGATTTTCCTAGATTACGATAATTCGATCCTGCTCGATGCTGGAGTCGAAGGACACGCTGCTGCTGGCTGGCGAGTACGAGGAGATCCAGCAACGATCGAGCCTGCGGAGCATCCCCGTTGCTCTGATCGGGGAGTCGAAATCGAGCGCGTTCGAGCTGTTCACCCTGAGCAGGTACTCGTTCACGGTGTTCACGCAGTTCCCCCTGATGCACCTGCTCTGCAAGCTGAACCAGTTCGTCGTGGTCGCGTCCTCGCAGCCCTTGCTGAGGCTGCTCCTGCAGAGGATCAAGGACTCCACCTGGGCGAACTTCAATGGGTTCCACGTTCTAATAGACAGGCGGACCGAGGAGCGCGGTTGCGTGAACGCTTACAAGTTCCTCTGGGCTGCTTGGGAATACGATCTCCTCTCCGTTATATTCCTGTGCATCGATCCTGCCGAAGGATTCGTCTTGTACACCTACAACCCCTACTCCACCGATGCACCGAGCATTTGGGGGAAGGCTGGGAAATTTAGGGGACGGGGAGGACACCCTTGGACTCTGCTCAAGAGGAAGCACCAAGGTGGCAAGTTGCTCTAAGTGGTTTCATTGCCAATTTTCTTTGCTTTCTAGTTATTAGCTTGATCTAGTTATTATAAGGCTCAGTGGCGCACCCAGAAGGAGGCCAAGGGGTCCTAGCACCCCCCAAAGAAAGGGGTTTGCAAAAAGAAAAGAATAGTAGATTTTATTATTTAAATACATTTGTATAATAAGCTAATGAATTTTATTGAATTTGCATTGAAAATATTTTCGTCCGGTCAACTCGACTTCCCCCGAAATTAAATCCTGAGGTGCGCCACTGATAAGGCTCGAAGATGTCTGATTCTTGTTACGAGCATTAGTTCGAACGCCTAATTCAGAAGTATATACTAATCGAAGGAACGAAGCGCGACTGGATGTGCGAGGATTTCACGTTCGACAAGACCACCAACCTGAATGGCTACGAGGTCAGGTTGAACGCGATCTCGTTCTCACCCCACCTGCGCATAAACCACCGTAGACAGGACGTTGAAAAGTTCACGGGCGACAACAGCGAGATCGTGAGGCTGCTGTTCAAGAAGCTGAACGCGACAGTGAACGTGACCGTGTACAACGGCACTGCCTACGATCTCGGCGGCGTTGGGTCTCACGGGAACATGGAGGGAATGCTGGCCGACGTGGGCAGTGGGAAGGTGGACATGGGCATGAACGTGAGGAGCTTGCATGCGATGTGGAAGGTGGAGTACGTGGTCCTCCATCGTTCGATACAACATACAACTCTCACAACAAATAGATTATACGTAGATACAATGTCCTAAGGAAAGATGCTTCTGTACATACAGTTTCCATAGGGAAGCCTGTATTCCCCTGTTTTTCCCTGTCTTACTTCTTACCCTTCAAATGTGCTTCAAGAATTGAGCTTGAATCTTTGCACAGGCACACTTACCCCCACGGCGAAGATGGTCTCTGCGTGATCACCCAGCGATCAGGCGAGATATCCGAGTTCGCGAAGCTTCTGTCGTTCATGTCGCCCGAGGTGGTCCTAGGAACCCTGGCGGTCTTCATCATCGCCCTGTTGGTGCTCACCAAGTACCAGGGTTTCCTACCAGCCAGCTTAGAGATCATTCGCCTGATCACTTCGGTGTCTATGCGTCGACTGCCGCGACACTCAGCCGGCAGGATCTTCTTCAGCCAGGTATTCCTGTTGTTTCTTATAATAGACGCGCTGATACAGAGCCACTGGGCCTCTCTGCTCACCGTGCCCGTCTCTCGGCCCAACATCAACACCTCGGAGGACCTCAAGGTACCAGAACACGCTGAGAAAACTTGTTTTACGATCGAAACGACACACAATGCTCCCCAATTCCCACAGAAGTCCAACTTCAAGATCTACGGGTCGACGTTCTACAAGCACGAGATCAACGACCCCGTGATAAGGTCGCGTTACCAGAGGGTCACGTATCACCGGTGCAAGCGTCGCGTCCTCGGGTCCAGGACCACCGCCTGCCTGGCCGACTGCCTTCACCTGTCCGTGGAGATGAAGAACGAGCAGCTCCATCGCTCCAAGTGGATACAGCAGAGTGTGCAGGTGTACGTGACGAGGGAGAACTGGCCGCTGTTCAACAGAGTGTCGAGGGTGATACGCAGCGCGGTGGAAGCTGGCCTGGTCAGCATGTGGAGGGAGCTGAACCTCAGGAAGATGCTCCTGGCTCGCAAGCGGCAGAAGGTGAAGGACAAGAGGAGCTACAGGATCTTGGAGATCAAGCACATCACCTTCAACTTCGTCATACTCGCGATTGGGTACTGTTGCGCGGCCGTGGTATTTGTCTTTGAGATGCTAATTGGACGCTACGTGGCTCGGAGGCTTAGGAGGAATTCTAGAATCTTGGGTAGAGGAAATTAGGTAAACGACTGCGAAGCATTCCATCGATTGGATTCTGGCAAGTGATTTACTGGGTTTCGAGTATCGAAGTTATTGGGGATTTAAGAGTGGCCAGGTAGCTAACTTTCGGTAGCTGTATTCGAATGGGGAAGAAACTCCTGCTGCGGCAGGGGAATTAGTATAGACACGGTACTGTCAGTCGCGTTTGAAAAGGGTGAATGTGAACACGACCTGCGCCGCTGATAGATCCATCTTGCTGGGAATAGCTTCTAACAAGGAGAGGTTCCCAGGTGTCCGCCTCGGATCGCTTTGAATTTTGGATATGTTTTAGAGTACCGAAAAATAAGATATACGTGTTTTTTTATAGCGACCCATTTTCATATTGTGGGGGTGAAACCACCCCTCAAAGTTATAAGATTTTCAGGTGTTCGTCTCCGATTGCTTTGATTTTTGGATATGTTTTAGAGGATTGAAAAATAAGAAATACGTGTTCTTTATAGCGGCCAGTTTTCATATTATGGGGGTGAAACCACCCCTTAAAGTTGGCCGCTATAAAAAAACACGCATATCTTATTTTTCGGTCCTCTAAAACATATCCAAAATTCATAGCAATCGGAGGCGGACACCTGGGACCCTCTCCTTGTAAGAAGCTTCGCCTCTGTAAGCGTATGGTATCCACGCTGTGCTCGGCGTTCGTGTCCCGCGTCGAGCTGGCATTTGATGGGTAGGCTCAATCTATGTTGATGCACGCGTCGCAGGGTTGTCTGGTCGGCCAGTGGCGGGACAGGACGATGGCTCGTTACGTACGTAAGTGGCCAAGAAAGACCAAGGACGCTGCGAAGAAGGGGTACGACGTGACGAGGTTGAACGACCTCTCGTTCGCGTTCTACATACTAATCGTCGGGCTTGGTGCCTCGCTCATCGCCATTCCCTTGACGCAGAAACCTCTTCTCCGAAGATGATTTTGTCTTTGATGTGGGACAGAGGGAAGCGTTCCCATGCGTCAATGGAAAAAACATTCAGAAGGCAGTGTCCCAAGAGTCCCAGGGAGGTGGGCATCTCCGACAAAATATAAAAGTGAGGCGATAATTAGTGAGCAGGATTAAGATGTGGCGTGATAGATGTAGCATGTTAATTGGTCAATATTTTATTTATTCCTTCACTTTATTTTAAACAATTTGTTCATTCGAAGGATCTCGTAAATCCCCGTAAAATGAATATGTTATAGTAAATACGTTCCTTTTTACAATTTATACCATATACACAATAATAGTAATAATAATAATAAAATTAATAATAAAATTAATAATAAGAATAATAATAATATAGTGATAATGACGATGATGGTGATAATTAATAATAGTAATAATAATAATAATAATAATAATCAGATTAATAATAATGCAAGCCTAAGGCGCGAAACAAACAAAACGTAGAGTATACGACATAGTGAAACCGCCTTCATTTCTCTTAGCCGACGGTTATTTACCTATTTTATGTACGCAATTTACAAACCGTTTGTCAGCTGCGCATAAATCTCTCTTTCTCTCCCTCTCTCTCTCCCTCTCTTTCTCCACTTCACCACGATTCTCCGTATTCTCTCAGTTTTAGCAAAAGGATCTCTCACACACTCCCACTCTCTCAATCCGCTTAAGCTGAGATTACTATAAAATAGATAAAAAAGCCCTGCTCGCAAAATATCTTGCAAATATATAGATATATATATGTATATATATATGTATATATGTATATATTGTCACGGTCCTTCTTTCCCCTCGTTCTCGCGGCTCCTCTCCTCTCCTCTCCTCTACCTCTTCCTCCTGCTCCTCCATCACACACCTCACCCCTTTGCTTCCTCCTGTCCACGGCTGTCGCGTGTCCCGAGATCGAGGCCCGAATATCGACTTTCACGAGCCCGGGGTGAAACGTCCCCTTTCGAGAGGCGCCCCTGAAGGATCCCTACCGGAAGTGGAAAAAAAAGGGGAGACCCCCGCGCTCGAATCGCGGTCGCAACGCGGAAAGATCGAACGACGGAATAAAAATTCACTCTACCGTTCTTGACTCGTCAGCCTATCGTTTGCAAACTTCCCAGCTGAACTACTCGGCCGGAGCCTTCGCCCTCCCTTTTACGTAGGAAAAATTTCGCATGCAACAGAATCCTCGAACGAAAGAAGCTGACCCGAATCGTCGGCCGCAGTATTGTGCGTAACGACCCTCCCCTAGTCGCGTTGCAAGTGCATTGCAATTAGCAGAAGCACGCCGAAACGGATGGTCGATGTCGATTAACCGTTGCCGGAAGTGCAGCGGCGCGCGAACCCTTTCAATCTAACCGTTCGCTGTTTCCCTAAGTAGACGCCGTGTGTCCGCTTCCGAGCGGAGGGGAGCGAGCGTCGCAACCAGCTTGACGCGCAGAACGGCGATTTCACCCTCTGGATCGTCGCTTCGATCACTTGAAACGCTCGAGGCAAGGGCCGCCGGTTTAAGTAACAACAAAGGAACACACCTTCCTTCTTATCGAAATCCATCCCCACTAGTCCATCTATTTCGGAGGGGGGAGGGTGGTACCGAGCACTTGTGCTATACACGTGTAGTTTCGCCGTCTCCCTTCAGTGTCTCAGCCCTCCGCGCCAATAAATACGAGAATTAATTAACATTAATAATTAAAATAAATAAAAAGCAAGTAAGTAATTATCTTTCGTTTAAGCGAGTTTGGTCTCTCCTTGGTGCGGTTGCCATTCTATATATCTCTTTATTGCTCCATTCTCCATATGATCGTGCCCCCTTTCGCGCGCACACACACGCACTCACACACACACGCGCGCGCGCGCTCCCGTTACTCTCGCAGTACACACTCTCACTCACGCACTCACTTCCGCGCATTCGTTTCCATCCCCTTTTCGATCCTGCGAATCTGCCTGTGCTTTTGCTTGCCCGTTTGCTTCCGGCCGTCCCTTTGAGATGATCTCTGTCGAGCCGTGGCACGATCGACGCGCGCGGATCCCGCCACATTGTTAGGAACGGTGACCTCGGAACGGGAGTCCCGACGAGTGAAGGGTAGAATCTACTTCTGAAGACGGGACCGACTTGCACCGCGCGTCGTTCCGAAAGTAGAGGCGTGAGAAACTGCGTTTCCGTTGGGATGAGAGGAGCCTGATCATTGATTATTGCCACAGCCAGGCTGTTACTGGAGCTGTCGATCGCTACGTTCGGAGACTACCCTTCGAATCGTGCACAGAATCCGACCCTTCCTGATCGCCGATCGCGCCACGCAATCTGTAACTAATTAAATTGCTTGTGCATTGCTCGCCGCCACCAATGCACGGCTGCTCGTCAGCACGAAGGACCAGCTAGCTCTCCGGCCCTTCGCTGTATCCATTCGGTTCCCATCTAGCCCTCTCGGTATCGGTATATAAATATAGGTTTCTGAACGAACCTGAGCTAGTTCCCGTTCTCCGCGCCTCTGTTGTCTCTATACTCCTTTATTTTTCATTTCTTTTTTTTTCTACAGCGATAAATTGTTGGCACTTTCGCGGCGGGGCCAGAGAGCTGCTCGATTGGGAGCGACGCGTTCAGATCGGAACTAGATGGTACACGCGATGTGACCGTATACGAGAGCATAGTAAAATAATTATCGTATAATACTATCAATATAATAATATAATTATGATTGCATGTCTCTATGTTTACATATATGTATATGCTCGCGCGCGTGTCTCTTGCGTCTGTATGTATACATGTATATAAATATATTACAGTTTTACGGAGTTGCGGGTAAAGAAGACGAAAAATATAATCAAACGGCAATGAACTGAAACCTCGAGATATATGTTACATATGTATATGTACGCTCGATAAATTTCCTTCTGACCGTCGAAAATGATTTTCTGCTGCTGCGTTTGGTACGATATACAACTGTCGACGCGACATGCATTTGTTTGACCGTTTCTTTATCCTCTCAAACTCTCACCATCCCTTTCATACTCGATGCATACACGCGGACGCATAAAATACACACTCTCTCCACTTGCCATCTCCCCATTCATCCGTATAAATACCTCGAAAAATAATAATAACGATACCAATAACTCAATAATAATAATAATAATAATAATAATAATAATAAAGACAGTGATAATAATGACAATATATAATATATATATGTATAATATAATATACGCGTGACAATAAATCTTTTTCTTTAAAACCGTAGCAAAAGTTCATACCACCCGACGGACCAATAGTCTATAAAAGAAAAAAAAATTGAAAGAAACGAATCGAGAGAAAGAAGAACAAGAGAAGCTAGATAAAGATCGCGCACGGATAAAAAAAAGATCATTGCCCCCCACCCCCCGAGAAACCCAACGCGTGGTAGTTACTGGAACGGCAGCACCCTTCGCTTTTTCGTCTTTGGAGGTCACTTAGGAACGTAGACTTGCCCAGAAAAAGGAGATAGAATGCCTCTTTGCAAGAGGACCGCCTAGAATGCAGCGCGAAAAAAATTGAATAGGAAAGATAATAGGATAGAGAAACCCATGAAGAAACCGTGTCATAGAGCCATGTACAAAATAAGAACCTGAGTTGTCACGCGTCGCCGCCCTTGACACGTACACGTTCCACACGCTGAGCCACTCTCGCACGCAACTTCTCGATAAAATCGCGGGGACGTTCGATCACGTCGCGGGAGCCGATGTGTCGTGAAATCGTAAAGATCGTTCAAGTCCTGGTCTGGTGCGTGTCCGGCGTGCTCGTTTCGTTCTTCGCGGTCGTCGAGTTGGCGTGATAAAGGGCCCCCGATATTATACAGTTATCTGCTATAAATATGTGTCTCGAAAATATCAAAACTTTTTTTTTAATAGACTTCTCTTCTTTTATTTATTTTTTTTTTAGTCTCTATGTCCTTTAGTCCGCGTGCACGCTCGCACCACGTATAAAATTGTATCCCGTGAACCATTGGACCGCGCTTAGTAACTCTATACGGGACCCCCTAGTCTCGTCAACCGATCGATTCACATTATCATCGCGGTTCCCACCTTTCAATTCTGCTCCGACGTGCTCGCGTTATCCGCGATCGGTCCGCCATAGAAAAGTATCAGCAACGTCTCTTTCAACGTCCCCGGGGATGCGGATTGGTCCGAGTTCTCTTTAAAGGACCCCCTCGGCGTGTCGATCGAGTTTAATTTGATTCCGATATGTTCGACTAAATTGTCACGATGAATTGCTTTCGCGTCTCCCACGATTCTGGTCCAATGAATGATAAGACTTTTCGAGTAGCACGGCGCGTTGAAGCATTGCTGAGACTTTTCCTCGTTTCCCGCGTCACTTTAGTCGCTCCAAACTGTTCTCCATTTCGTTCCTCCTACGCGCAACGCCATCAAATCGAACTCGCCGTTTTATCGAGAATGACAGAAGTACATATTACACTCAGGCCTCGTAGGTATACTTTAAGCCATATCGTTCCCTCAGCCGGCGTTCGCTGAGAAATATTTGGAGATTCTCGCCGAGCAAGGCATCCGCGACACAACGGTTTCTCGCTCTTTGTCGGTGACGGAGAACCAAAAGATAACAAAAAAAAAAGAAAGGAAGAGAAAACGAGCGATGCGAACGAAAACGAAAGGAAAAACGAAATTGTTCGAGAGAGACGCGGATGAAGGGTGAATCGTTGCGACCAATACAAACGGAAAAGAACGTTCGTATGTACGGTACAGAAGTAAGAAGTGGACTCAGAAAGAACGTTCGGGACAAATTCGGCGGACATACGTAAACATCTCGTGTATCGTGTATTTTAATAATTTTTTTCTTTCTTTTTTTACCAGAGATAATCCTGATTCTCGATAAGATTTGTGGTAGCAAAAATTGGGGCGGGTCGGCCTGTCGCGCGGAAACGCGTCGACTGGCCACCCTCAAGGCGGCGGCACTCGCAAATACCTATTTACAAAAATATACACATGAGCAACTCGCTTATCCGTTACGCGTTTTGTTTCTTATTTTTTTTTTATTTATTCAATTTTCTTCTTCCGACACGTGTCACGTGTGTAACGCTAGAGAGCGTGCGCGCTGTATTATCCCTCCGTGTTACACGTTATTCTATTTCTTATTTCGTCTGGTGTCTTCTCTCCACGCTTTCTTTCTCTCCTCTCACTCTCTTTCTGCCTCTCTCTCTCTTCCTCTCCCGCTTTCTTCGTCATCTCTTTCCATCCAATCTCCTTGAATCGCACTATGTATAACGTGGTGTGTGTTTATGCGCTATTTATGTATAATTATCTGAATATTTTCTTTTATTTTCTTGTTTCTCATCGCTAGAACCTCTACTTATTTCCCCGTTTAATTCTAAGTAATCGTAAATAATATGTGTATCGGTTGGTTTGCTCTTTTCTTTTCGCCGTTACCGTTAATAAACCCCTCCTCCTCCTTGTTGCGTATTTTAATCGTTCTAATCTATGTTACCATTTTTCCCCTTCGTAACCTATCTACAAAAGAGTCGTGTGTCCTGCGTTCACGGACGTCAGACGTAGTATTGTAATAGTGCGTCGGTCGGCGTCGACCGTTGATCTTTATTAAATCGCGCGACGCGTCTTCCCGCCGAGGACAAAATGCATCGCCTCGATCCTCCCCCGTTCCTCCATCCCCAACCCTTCTTCCATGCACCCTCGCGAGTCTCGCGACCGTCTATCCTTATTTGCCTTTGCTAAAAACGAAACGCCAGGCGTGCGTGACGTGTTGGTTCTCTTTTCTCATTAAATATATTCATATCTATATATGTATCCTTGTGTTTTCGTCGCACTCGAATCGCCAAGACGAAACTCATACTTCAGGTAACGTCGAATGCGGCGCACCGTAAAGCGAGAACACACGGGCGCTTCTGTGGCACTTCTTTATTCCATCTCTTTTCTCCCCAATTCGCCTGCCCCCCCCCCCCCCCCATCGGTCGGTAATTTACAAAGAAAGAAATAATAGGGACGAATTACTTTCCCCCGTTTCTCATCTCTTCCTACGTTCGTGTCGATCGTTTTTGCTCTCGCACTTCGCGTCGCCGTTTATCTCCGCCGTTGATGGCGATGCATGCAAATCCCTCGCCTCGAAAATAAGTAACACACGGAGTGCAACGGGTTCTCCGCGCACCAGGCATCATCAAGATCCCCCCCCCCCCCTGGCTGTCCCCTTTTAGACGAGTACCTCTGAATTGACTATAAAGTTGGTGCTAAGAGTTGTGGGAATAATGCCGAGGCGTTTCTCTGCAGCCCCCGGCACGGAGAAACACATGCTCGCTTCTCCTAGGCGCAAGACCGAGTACCAACGGTGTCTCGCTGCTACCCTGGACCACCGAATTCCTAGAACCCCGAGAAGACAGTACATTCGTCGCCTGCTAAGGACGAAGCTCAACTTCTCTCCGGTCGCTCGTCGAAATTTCTCTAACGCGTATCACACCGCCACGACGATTGGCGCTCGCACAGGACTTTCAGACTCACGAACATCCTTCGACGCTTCCGGGCACGTCTTTACGTGTACATCGTCGGATACGTGGCCATGTTTTGCGGGAGAGAAGTGATGTAGTTCGGGGTGGGTGGTCGGGGGCTATGCCACTGTGGTCAGAGATCTCGAAGCTTCTTTATGCCAGCCTGAACGTAGCGCACCAGATCGCGCAGTGAACTTTTCAGCGTGAGGGGTCCCAGTTTTTCATCCAGCTCGATGAAGAAATCTGGAAGAGCGAGGGGGTTGAAAACATCAGCTCCGACCGCGGCTGTATGTACATTCTTAATCACTCCGTTAACTAATCAATCAACTCTGCGATGCTTACCTCTATGCTTGTCCGTCACCAGAGCGTTCGCCTGGTCCCATAGATCGTGACAGCTCAGCAGCAAGCTGAATTGGTAATTCTGCTTCGCCATGGCGTTGTGAACGCCGAGTGGAACGCTGACGTACGGAGCCGCCTGCGGCTGGCCGGAAGCGGCTCCTCGGTTCGCCAGTTCGCCGCTGCTGTAGCCGGAACTCTGGCTGCCAACGGAACCCACAGAACCGGCTGGTGACGGTGTCGGCGACAACGACGGTGTCCCTTGTCCCTCCGGTTGCACCTGTGTCGCCTGAGCGGGCTGTAGACAGAACGAACGCTTTGTCGATTACGTACCGCTGGTTTAAACGAGGATCTTGTAGAAGGGTGAGACACGTTGTACGTGGTCTTACCTTTTGATGATAGTCGGTGAGGATTTTTTGGTTCTCCTTGACGTCGTGTTTCCGCATCTTGAAGAGCTTCAAGTATATGAGGGACTGGCAAAACAGGCTGCAACAAGAAGCAGGACAACAGCGTTTTGAGACGCTCGATCGCGATAGAGGAGAGCCTGAAAGTGGCGGCACTCACCTCAGAATGGCCAGCTTGTTATGTATACTGCTCTCCGGCGAGTTGTTCTGCTGGCTCTTGAACTTCGAAGAGATGTACCTGGGGACAGGGGCGGGGACGGGCAAGGGGAAATCGGAGATCGCTTTAATTAGGAAGCACTCTTGGCCGTGGTTTTCGCTTAATTAGAGACGTACTCACTTGATGAGACTGAGAGTATCCTTGTACATGGTGAACGACGCCCTCTCCGTGAGAGGATCCGACTCCATGGCGTTGCCGGTGAGCAGGAAGCACAGAACGGCCTCCAGGTAAAGCATACCCTGCGCCGTGAGCTCGCACTCCTTGTCGGCGCTGTGCTTCAGCCGTTTCGCTTCCATCAGGTACTGATTCTGGTCCCTGCACGCGAACACACGAGCCGAATTAAACCTGCGGTTCCATCCACGGAGGACGAAGTTCATCGTAGCAACAATATCGCGGCACTTACCACCTGTCCTGATCCTCCAAAACTTCGTTCTGGGGATTGAAGTAGGAATAATAGACGCGCTGAGGCGGGGGCGGTGGCGGCAACAGGCTGGTGTCAGGCTTTTCTTCCCGCTCGTGATTCGTCGGCTGTATATCACTTTGCTGTTCAACAACATTACCCGCTTAGACCAACAGCGACGACTTTTCGTGCGGGGGGGTTTTTTATAATTGGGTGTGTGTGTGTCGGTTTACCTGACTGGAAGAGGGCCTGGAGGTGACGGACTCGACGTCGGCGTGTTTCCGCTTTCTCTTCTTCTTCTCTTTGTGCTCTCCCGGCCCCTTGGCCTTCGACTCGACGGAACACACAGTACTCAAACTGGACACGGAACTACAACTGGGATTACGTTTCCTCTTGAGCGCGCTACCCGCACCACTACCACCACTGCCACCACTACCACCTCCACTAGCACCACCTCCACCAACGGCACCGCCGCTAAGCCCGGTGCCGGCGCAACTGTTCTTCGAGTCCGAGATCGGCTCGCCTTTGATCACAGCACGATTCTTATGGTCGCCGTCGACCAGCAGCCCCTCGCCGTGGACCCTCGTCTCCGAGGGTAGCTGCTGAGGCGGCGGCGTGTCGACGATCTCGCCTTCCTCGGGCGTGGGCGGCCGGGGGGCCTGCGCGGCCAACGAGGACGACTGCCTCGAGGACGGCCTGGTGTCGGGTAGCTCCGTGCGCTGTCTCACCTCCTGCCCCCTGGATAGCTGCTGCGCTATATGCGGAAGCCTGTTCAGGTCGATCCTGCAGAACAGGCTCGGCACGCCGTTCACGTAGGTGAGCGGCGGGAAAGACTGGATCACGCTGGACGCCTGCGACGACGGCCTTTTGTACGGGCTCTCCCCGCCCGTCGGCGTGTTCGCAGAGGCCGTGTACTCCTCCACGTAGATGCCGCACTTACCACCGCCTTTGCCGCCCTTTCCTCCCTTACCGCCACCCTTCCCTCCTCCCATCGAGGACGAGAACACCTTGCGCAGCGTGTCGCTCTTCTTCTTGTCCTGCACGTTGCCCGCGTCCTCCTCTTGCAGCTTCGGGCCCGGACTGTTGTCGCTGTCCGAGTTCTCCGGAGAGGTTGTCCGAGTTGGCGGTGCTCTAGGCCTTGGAGGTACCCTACAGTAGGCAGAATAACCGTTAAACTAGCCGCCCACTTTATCTCTACAAGACAACACCGCAAACGCGTACTTACCGGGCAATCTGGCGACTGTTCCTCACCGACACCTCGGACTCGCTGTCCGAGTCGGAGCCACCAGCGACGTTGGTCACCCTGGAGCTCGATCTCCTCGATTTCGCTTTCGTGGGGCTCTTCTTCTTCTCCTGCTTCTTCGGCGAGTCCGCCAGCTTGCTCCTCTTTATGGGGACCCTCCTCCAGCGCGTGGTGTCGTCCTCGGAGGCGCTGTTGTTCTTCCCGGTCGCTGGACTCTCGTCCTCGCTGGAGGAGCCGCTCAGTCTCGTTCGCCTCTTCTCGTTCACCGCAGCAGCGACCACGGGCGACACTCTCGCTGGCCGATCGCTGTCAGAGTCGCTGCACGCCCCCTGCGATCTGTCGTCGCTGCCGTCGTCGCTGGTCGCGATGGTCGGCTTCGAAATCGGCTGCTTCTTCTTCATAGGACTGCCCACGCCTCTCGTCCTGCTGCGCGGCTTGCCGTTCTTCGAAACCCCGTCCTCCGTAGCCCGGTGCCCGCCCTTCGGACTCTTGGTGGGTTTCCTGGGCCTGCCACGTTTCCTGGCGTCAGCCACCACCTTTGGCTTCTCCACCTGCTGCACGCGACTCTCCTCCGTCGGCTGACTCTTCTCCTGGTCCGAGTGGTGGTCGCTGTCACTCAGCAGGCTGATCATCGTCGCGTTGTGGGTCCTCTTCAGCGCCTCGTCGAGCTTCCAGTCGTGGGCTGCCTTGTCCCTGTGCGTTCTGGCCTCTGTTGTCGCGGCTGAAGGGTCCTCTCTCCTGTTGCACTCCTGCTACCAAACCATCCGCCTGATCAGTACACCGCTCTACGATCGAACACACACACACGGGCCAATCGACCAACACCGAAACCTACCTGTGCCTGCTTGGTCTCCGAGTTCTGCTCCCCGTGGGGCATGGCGGTCTTGGCGAAGAAAGAGCTGAGGTTCCACCTGGGCTTCGACTCTTCTATCGCCGGCGGGGGCTCCTCGATCAGATTGTCTGTCTTTGGCGACATCGAGGGAGGTGTGGAGGGACCCTTGGCGTGTTGGGTCCCCGTCTCGTCCTCGGAATCGTCGCTGCTGTCCGATCCCGAGTCCGAACCGGAATCGGAGCTAGAGCTCGCGCTCCCTGAACTCTGCGGCGCCTGGCCAGGGGGGCTGGGTGGTCTCTGGTGGATCGTTCTGCTCGGCGAGGCCTTGGGCTGCAGAGGGCTGACCGGCGGGGGCGAGAGGACCCGCTCGGGTGTCATCTGCTTGGGCGGTGACGACGGTCTGGTCGGGCTGATGGGCCTCGTCGGCGATAGAGAGCCCACGGGTGACAGCCCCATTGGCGACATGGGCGCCAGAGGCGGAGGTGCTGGCGTCATCGCCGGTATCAAGGGTGTCGACAAACTGCAAAGAGAGAGAAGGACGAGTTCGTTAACATCTTTCATCCAGTCATCGATCAAACCTGTGGAATTACCTTTCACGCCGCGTCGCATGGGAGTTTTATATCGAAACGGTGGTCTATTAAACGGGAGGTGGTGGGACTTGTGGGTGGAGGTGGCAGGGACGTAAAAGTGGCGAAGGATGGAGATGGTATTGAAATGATCCACGGGAACCACGCTGTATTTCTTCGCTCCCCGAAGTGGGCGCGAGAAACGCGCGACGGGTCATAAAATACAATGAACTCCTTTTCCTGGCAATAAAGGGAGGGCAATACAACTGGAGAAGAGGCGAAGCACGTGACAGAAATTACCTCCAAGCAGCGTTACGAATGCCACACTACGGGGTGCGGTGTAGTTTTCAGGGGCTAATCGAGCTCTACGCTAGCTTTAGAGTGCTCGTGCGCTAATTAACGAGTGTATCAATAAACGAGTACTTACTCGACCGTGAGGTCGGGGCTCCTGCTTCTCCTCGTCGTCCTCGACGTCGTTCCCTGCGCAAGAAAAGTGGAAATATTAATTTCGTACAGCAGAAAGGGATACCCTTCTTCTCGACAAAGTTTCTCGATATCTCTAATAGACAGAGCAGTAGGAGCTTCTACATTAAACTAGGGATCCAATCAATGGAACTTTCAAACTCAATTACCTTTGTCGCCTCATCCTCGCTGTCGGACAATAGCAGATCTACCGCCAAATCCCTGCAACAGTAAGAAGCCGAAACGTTAACATAAGGTCCACAGGGTCCAGCCCATCGACGCCGTGTATCCGAGAGCATGTCCTGTCAAGCAGGGAAGCCAAGGGAGATTTACACGGCGCCGTTTAGAGCGAAACAAAGCGGAGAGTGCTCGGTTCGCGAAATAAAACTCGCTCGACGGAGCGGCCATAAAATCGACGCTGCGAGAGAGGGAGGAAACGACCCCCGCTCGGGGTATAAGGAGAGCGAAGCGCTCTCGATTAGAATCAACAAGAAGAAGACCGTGTACGCGGGGGGGAGCGCGTGCCACGGCAACCTGTAGAACACGAACGACGCGAGGCAAGGTAGAAACAATCGTTCATTGATCTCTGAAACTGCTGTTTCACGGGCGCCTCTCCACCGCCAGTTTCTTTGTCACCGAGCCCCGGTGCTCCGTGTTTCTCGTGCTCTCCGCGCTGACACTTTCACTTTCGTCTGCCAACAGCCGCGGCGAATCGGGGACGCATAGATTGGATTTAATTAGATCACGAGGGAGAAGTGTCTGCAGATCTTGAGACGGAGTATAAGTGATGGGCAACAGGCACTACTTAGGAGACAGTTGCACACTGCACCTTGCGAATAAAATATCGATCTTTTAATTACACGTCCACATCGGCGAGAAATGTGAAAGCAGATAACGGATCGAAGTCGTGGGCTTATTCATACGTAATCGGGGCTGGTAAGGTGTCGGTGTCTCGCGTCGAGCTCTTCTTCCGACTAAATTCAACAGCTCGAAGCCGTATCATTTAAATAACCCAGCCGGGGTGTAAAAATAGCTGGCGGTCGTGTGACAGTGGCCCATTCACGCGCCACATTTATCACCGAGGTGGAAAATATCGACGTGCCGTCTATCAGCTCGCGTTTGAATCCGACTCGGGCGTATTCGCGCGTGGAGGATCGCGTTGCGCGTGTACAATCGAGCGGGGGAGGGGGGAAGGGGAGGGGGGGGAGGAGAGAGGAAGAAACGAAGCCGAGGGTCCTTTCACCCTCGATCAGCGAGGCACGCGAGCCAAGCCGCGTAGATGCTGCTCGAAAGAACGGACAAAGTGTACGGGAGAGGCTCGCCGTCACGGCAGCGAGCAGAGGGGAATGGAAAGCGGCGAGAAGTGGCTATGGGGAGGCAAGGAAAGAGAGGCGAGCTGGAAGATGAAGAGGGAAAGTACGCGAACCGCCGAACGCGGATGTACCGAGGGTCATCGACCCCAAACACGCTGTCCTGCGTCCTCGTCGATGCTCGTGGATATGGCTGACTGCCCGCGAGCGCTGCCTAAGCTTGCTTAGCCGCTTCCCCTCTGACGGCGCATCTTCAAACCCGACGGGGAAGCTTGTACGTAAACTCTACTCTCACAATACACCATATCTCTATCGTACTTTCTCCATACAGTAAAATTTTATTACAGCGTAACTGAGCTGGGAATGAAACTGAACCAGCTGTAAACTGAATCCTAAAACGAGCACGGTAACGAGCTACGTCTTCGGGCTTGATTTAGCGTGAAATGTAAGTTCAGTTGTACGTCACACGTTTGTCAAATTAAGCTAAGTAAGTAGTATCTTTCTTGAGCCGCGGTTCTCGCGCCGCGTTCGCAGAATTTCGAGCGCGATGAAATTGAACTCCCCGCGGGCCGATTTGATCGATTTATTAAACGGGATCGCGTTAAAAGTTTTGATTGACTTTGGAAGCGCGCCGGCAGACGCCGCGGCACGTATAACTCGAGAACTCGGGCAGCCCCCGACGAGCGGCGAGAAAAGTGGTGAAAATCGACGAACGGCGCGAAAGAGTTTAACGATCGAGCGCCCCCTTGGAACGGTACAAATTGCTGAGCTTCGTGGGAACGTTTCCAATTTCGAAGCCTCGTCGTTCGTTTTCTCGCACGGAATCTCTTTATCCACTGTTGGTTCAGTAGAATCACTAAGTGTATACAGAGCGGCGTATCAATAAGGTTAATCTATCCCTGTTGCAGTGATTAGAAGAATCTAGGTACATTTGATAAATCTGTCCACTGGCTGGCCCCGGCGTGGCCTTGGAGGCTCTCTAGAACGCATGCAATGCTTCCTAATCGCTCTGACAATGGCGTCTCGAGAAACATTGTGTAATAGGATTCGGTTCAATCGATACGATCCCGAGAGACATGATTCCCCGGGAGAACAAGTTAATCGCGACATCATCGTTCAGCTAATAACACCGGTTCACAACCGTTTTTCAACCACCCCCCTGCCACGTTATCCGGTTTAGCCTCGGTAATTAGGTAAACTGAGCTATAAAAGGTTCGTTTGCTTACGTGCTCCTAGGAGTTTGCCCCGTTTAATTAATTCTCGCAATGGTAGCACTCTTTGCGGCGGTCGATGTGGAGGGTGGAGGCTGGAAGCAGGTAGTCGAGAACAGCAGGTAACACACGCAGAAGGAAGGGTTATTCTTGCGAGGGAAGCGAACCGAGCCACTATCATGTCTCTGATACTTGTGCACACAACGCGAATTTCGTTACAATAAATATGATGCCAAGAAATCGACGCGGACGCTTCCCATAAGTATTGTTAGTCAAGGGAGGTGGGAGAACGTATATCGTTCGACTTACTGATGCTATGAATACTAATTGATTAATGCTGAAATAAATGTTATTGAATAAATACTGTTTTTTTTTTTAATTTTCCTCCCCGGCCATGCTTCCAAGAATCCCCTCGACTCGCTCTAAGAAAACATTCACCAACCCCCCAATTACTCGCACAATGCGCACACGCGACTGCTCCTCGAGAACGTAGGTCTGGGTCTTCATGTTTCCCTTTGCCAGCTTCTAAAAGCTTCCACTGACGAAACGAGCCTCGCTGTATCAACGAATCGTGACAAAAGCGCAAACCCCCGCGCGCGAGGCGTCATTCCTCGGCAAAATCAGCTCGAGAAAAACATATCGGAGTCGCGTTCGCCGAGATGAAGGAGCGCGCGAACGTAACGAGATCCCCGGGTCTTTTGAATAAAACGTTCCATTGAATCGCCGGAACAGAGGAACGATTCGCGCAAAATTTCGCAGTCTGCCCGCCCTTTCTCGTTGGCAATTACACGGCCGCGTCGTCAAAGCATTTAATTCGATGAAAAGGGGCGGGCAGTCGGGTCGCGGGGTAGCAATGTCGCGGCCCGGCTCGCCTTTCTTTTTTTCCCATCCCTTTTTTCCCTTTTTCCCTCTCGCGTTACTCTCCTCCTTTTCCCCGGAAACGTTTCGCGTTCGTTCCCAACGGAGCAGGATGGCTCGCTCTTTCTTGTCGCGGCCGACACACACCGCCGCTTCCTGTTCCCTGCCTCGAAACGCGACCCCCCCCCCCCCCTACACCGTCGTCTACCTATCCGGATTTCCCTCTTGCTCGCGTGTTCGCGCGCGCGTTCCGTTCGTTTGACGAGACCGTGCGCGGGCTGCGATGCAGCCAGGATGCACTAGCCGTGTTCTGTTGCACGCTTGGAGGATCAGGCGAGATTCAAGGAACATTCCGCCGGGGCTTGACACGAGCGGACTCCTCTTGCTATCCCTTTTCGACGTCTTATACGTCTTCGACGAGAATTCATTGAACGACACCGATGATGTCACAATGCATCATGCGTTGCGAAAGATAAGGGGCTCCCTTGGCTACAAACGTCACCGCTCGGAACAGATTCTTGTAATGAGTTACGGGTGATATCTCGACTATTTGTAGATGCGTTTGTATATGTAAGTTACTCGTTTCAGGAGGGTTTGTAGGTGGTGGCGGTCTCCAACTACGATAGCAAAATCCACTAGCCATTAAAGCAGGAATGATGAGGTAGAGGAAGTATGGATGGTGGGTCGGGGGTAGTACAGAGGAGCAAGAGGGAGCTGGTTAAGTGCAGTGGGACTGCTGGAGGTGGCGATGCAGCGGGGAGGAGGAGGAGGAGCAAAGGATGAGGTTCACGGTGGAACGTAGAATCCACGAGGCAGACTAGCGGGAGCTGCCTGTTGCGAATAACTTCGGAAGTTCCAGCATGTATACCACCGTGTTCCTATCTCGCTCGCTCGAGAGGTGCCTTCCCTCCCCATTTCCTCCTCCACGGCAAAGCCGTTCGTCCTCCCTTAACTCTACAATCTACTCGACTCTGTTCGTCCTTCGATGCCAGCTTCAATCCCTTTGTCCCTCTTCCGACTAGCCCGACGTTCCTCGTCCCTCCTAGTTCAGCTCTGCCGTCTCTCCTCGTCCGTTTTCAACCCCCTACCCCTGACACCCTCACCGTGACCCCCCCCCCTGCCGCCGTCCGCCCCCTCTGCTTCCGTTTAACCCCCTTATTACTTCCCCTCGCTTCGCCACGATTCTACTGTCTCTTTTCCCTCGACTTCCTCCTTCCCTCCTCCCTCCCGGGCGCCCCTCCTTCCCCCCCGCCCAACAGTTATCCGTGTCTCGCTTCCTTTGCACCGCAACCCTTCGTCGTTTCACTCGTTCCTCCGGTTTCACCGCTTCTGGTTGTTACACGCCATCTGCATCCGAGTCACCTGGAGCTGCGCTCGGCGTACACGCGTGCCTTCTCCCAACCCCCCTTCCATCCTCCTCCTCCCCCCGCTACTAAGCGTGCACAGACGCTCGTGGCCACGCGTTCTCGTCCCTCCCGCGCGTTTTCAAGCCCCTCGCGATCCAGCCGTTTCGCACCCGCCCGCGGGCAGCCACCCCCGCAGCCGTGCAACGCGCCACGGAGGAGGGAGCAGACAAACTCGCGACGCCGGGCGAAGGCGCCGCGACGGCCAGCGGCGGTAGTAATTTCAGCTCGGTTCGAGCTGTCTGGCGGGGGCGGGGTTGCAATTTCACGGCGCAACAGGACCAGGGGACGCGAAAAGTATCGACGTTCGCTGGATCCCAGCAGAAAAATACCCTCGAATGTAACGAGATTTCGAATTCGAACGTTCCTCGAGCGGAAACGCCCTCCTCCTCTCTCTCCCCCCCCCCCCGGTTTAAACACGATGGAAATATTGGGTCGCGAAGTACCTGCTACGGTTGCTGTTTTAAGGGGACCAACTAACCGAGTATCGATAAAGCCAGAGGGGATTAAACGCGACAGATTCAGACGTCGGGGCAGTAAAATGCGGAGCGGGAGAAGGCGGGACGAGTTGTATATGCAAATGCATACACCGTATACATGTATTATGAGCAGATCGAGGGGCGGAGCTGGCCCGACCACCGGCTTCATTGCTGAAGGAAACATCAAGCTCGCCGATCGGCGGTTACGCTAAAATGTTAACGCGCTCTCGTCGCCGAGGGTATTCGGCTCCGGAATGGTTCCACGACACGTCCCGCGTCGATTCGAACGCCGAAAAAAGAAAAACACCTCCCCCCTTGGTGCACAGATAAATAAGTATTGCAGGGCTACTCCCGCCAGGCTCCGTCGTCTTCGAGAATATTGATTCCGAAAGTCGAGCGCGCGCGTGCCCTTGACCCTCCCCGGGAAAGTGGCCGATAGGGATCGAGAGTTGCACGAACAGAGCCGTTCACCGAGCTGCCCCGCGACCACGAAGGGTGGTGGAGCAAGTCGAAAATCCCTGAGCACGGAACCCCTCGCAAAATTCCGTGCCGGACGTTTCACGCGAGCCGCGTAATCGACGTCGTATCGTCCGCAAAACGGCCCGATTCCGTGAGAACGGCGTTCGAGATAGATTGAATAACGACACGCTTGTTCCAGTGAAATTGCTTAGGCCGTCCGTGCTCGCGCGACCCGGCTACGCGTACCGTTCCGCGATTCAACGCCAATGAAACGACGCCCGCCAACGCGAGCCCGCTTTTGTCTCCGATAGCGGCGGTGAGAGGCATCCCCCTTTCGCACGGGGACGGGAGGGAGGAGCGAAGGAGTTTCGGGTGGTCCCTTCGCCCGGGGGAAGAGCAACGGGACAAACAGGATAACGAGATTCCTCCGATCACCGGCGACCGGGTCGACTGTTTTAAACGGAGAGAAGCGAGAAAACCAGTTAAGAGCGTGCAAACGGAGGCAGGGACCCGTTGATGGCCCTCGATCGACGATCTCTGATCCGGCTTAATCCGCGACTTAACGCCCTGGGAAAGCTGTGGCACATTCTGACGGACACGGGGGGAAAAAAGTCTCCTCTAGCCCCTTCAAGTGGCGCACGACGCATTCGGTTTACCATTGACGATCGAGCTCGACTTGTGCCTCGGGACGATTCCGTCAAGTATCGGGAGGAGGCCTAGCTAGAGAAGTCTGATCGATGACAGTCCTTGAATGTAGGAGCGTTGGTGACGCAAAGGCTTGCGGGTCGCGGTGGCGCTCTCCGATTCTACATCCAATCTCATGGTTCGTAATTCCTAGCGTTTGGACGCAGCGCGGAGACGAGTGGGTCGTGCAAGATTTCGGAGGTGGCTCGTTACTCTTCCGAGACAGAGGCGGCCGTGGGAGAAGCGGCTATTCGTTTCTGATTGCACGTTTCTCTGCCCCTCGTCGGATAGGAAGGATCGAGGCGAGGTACCGTAAACTGGGGGAACATTGGCAGCGCGGGGTAACATTGGCATACGCCGGGGTTACATTGGCAGCTATACGCATGAACATATAAAATCGCTGTCTGGATGACGATTAAATTTTAGTTAAGATGTAAACAATAAAATAAAATAAACAAATTTAACTGTCAATGTATCTAAAGGCTGGTACAGACACGTCCAGTAATTTAGTCGAGTAGCGAGTAATTTACCATTGTTTTACTAAACTACTCGACTAAATTTTAATGTCCACACACGAAAAATTACTAAATTATTTGCTACTCGACTAAACTACTGGACGTGTCTGAATCACTTCAGAGTAGTAAAACTTAACCTGTTACTGCTATTTATATGATGTGCCAATATTACCCCGTACCGCCTGGTTTTTAACATGTATTAAAGAAGAAAAAGGACAAAAGTTTTATGCATTTTGACACTTGTAGTACAATCACAAAACATCCAATGTTATGATAGGATACTTAAAGCAACTGTAAAAATGTTAATTTCGAAATTATATAAGAAAATGTTTCAAAAACCTGCCAATGTCCCCTCAGTTTACGGTATTCCTGCCTCGAATTCCTGATTGGAAGCTTTCAGGTAGTAGCCTCCGACGTTTCCCCCGTGGAAACGAACGCCCACGATCCAAACATGGGTGTATCTTTCTTACGATTCATGCAAATTCAACGGGGATCATCGTCCACGATGTTCACCTCTTATCTCGAGTCTAGATTTACCTTTCAGAGGACATAGCAGCCGCGCTCTATTTCTGAACGCGTCACGTACGACGTGAAAAATATCTGTAGGACCGCCCACGCGAGCGACTTTATCGTTCGATGGGACAGGCAACGGTTCAAAGATTCCACGCGTCACAGAGGCTGAGCAGTAGATCACACAGGCCTTCTTTCATCCCAGTGAATGCTCCGTCCTCAAAAAAAAAAACCGTCCAGCAGGGGCTACAGAACTGCGAAACTATCTCGTTGGAATTGAAAGCGGCTCGCTAGTCGGAGCACGATAATTAAATCCCGATCGCTCGTCCGATGGCGCAAAGGCGCTTCCCAACGTTCGCCTGGAGCTTGTTTTCGCGTCGCTTCTGCGAGACTACGAAAGGGAGGCGAGAAGTCGAACGGGGCGACGTGTTCTACAAAGGTTAGCGGACGGTATTACGAACTTTCCTCCCTCAACGACTTCCACGGGGTTTATTAGTTTGCCCGATAACCATCTCGCTGCACGAAGGAGGAGGAGGAGGAGCAGACGGTGCTGAACCGCGCGACACGAATACTTTAATCGAGCCAAGATCCCGGCCAGAAAGGTCACGGGTTAATTCTATAATTTCGATTAATTTTACGAGAAGGAACTTATTCCCGGGGTAACGAGCGCGCCCCTTCCCTTCAGCCGGAGTCGTGAATCGTTTCCCCCAGCGGGAAGATTGAATTTAAGGAATTACCCGTCGAGCTGCCCGCGTCGATCACAGAATTACAAAGGTCCCAATGGATTCAGGCAGCCCCATCTTTCTTATCTACGATGTGTTTATCGAAACACACTTATCAAAACGTGGAACGTAAGTAAGTAGCCGGCCGATAAGTCGCGGCTGCGCTGGCACGCCAACGCGATAACCGCTCGTGCTAGGAAATTAAGAGGGCTAAGCCGTGGAAAGACAAAGTCGAACGGGGGGGGGGGGGGAGGAGGAGGAGGAGGAGGAGGAGATTTGTCGCTTTATCGCGGCCCGAAGCGAGCAGCGAAATCCCTTATCGGTCCGCACAGCTCGAGTCGGACGTTATCGGAATTGGACAAGGCCGCGAGCCAGCCGCCTGATAACGCACGAGCCTTCTTGCATATCGTTCCCGAGGAGGAAAATAATCGCCCGTTCACTCGCGCTCTATCGCCCGCGAGGGATCTTTCCTCCAACTTGCTGCAAGCAGCTGCCCCGTTAATTCGAGCCAGCGAATCGCGGCGACGAGCCCCGAACTTCGCTTAACGAGACGTCGACGACACGCGGGATGGCGAGCAGGCTCGTTTACGCAAGACCCGATCGCCGCAGAAAACTCGCGTCGATAAGCGATACGACCCAGTTTTCCATCGGGCAACTCCGCCGGGGTTATTAGGGGCAGTTACGGTGGTCGAAGCCGAAAAATCCTCGAGCCACTGCAGGGGAGAGGGTACAAAGTGGAGGACGTGTTCTGCCTACGGTTTCCAGGCTCGTTAATGTTCTTTCTCGCTCGACCAGGGGCGCGGGGGTTGAACCGGTGGAACGCGGCGATTTCACGAAATCGTTCCCGACATACGAAGACACCGATCGCTCCAGCTAATCTCTAGATATTGCCCGACTGCGCGCCGTCCACCCTTGATGCGATTTACAGCCGCTGTACATTATGGTCCCTCGATTTTATTTAAGATTCCGAGAAAGTAACGCTTATCCCGTCCTCCTCCCCCCCCCCCGGCTCGACCCCACCCGGGGAAACTTGGATGATATTGTTGCGGATTCCTCGGACCTTTTCGGCTCCGTGATCGGCATCGGTGATCCTGGGCTGGTGGAAATTGCGCACGGGGTTGTAAAATCCAGGACGCCGGGGGTGGGCGAATTGGAGCGTTCGATTGATCTTTTACGAGTTTACTGACGTTGGGAAATCTCTGCTCCGGTGCGCCGTGGCTAGTCAGCGCTTTCATCTTGGGACGTGGCAAAGTTCACTGGACCTACGGTCTTTTATTTCCCATTTATCGCTACTGTTTACGTCACCGGCTCGCGCGTGATCGTTCGCTTACACGAAGTTGTCGTCGGACAGAGGACAGGCGGAATGTCACAAGAACGTCCCACAGTATTAAATGAACCGCAGGATCGGACGTGCCGAAGGTGGACGTTACAAAAGACCGCCGCGGAAGGTGCAATCGGCTGGATCATAAAAGACACGCGATAGGTGGAGCGTCGGCGGAGAGGAAGTTTGCCAGGCGGGCCGAGGAAACACAGTGACACAGCTTCCTGTCGACGCGTGGGAAACGTCCAGGTATCTTCGCGCTGCTGCACGACAGCGCATCGAGACCCCGTGCTTCCCACCCCCGTGAAGCTCGCTCGCGACGAACGCCCCCCCCCCACCCCCCTCCCGCCGGTGTTATCGTTTATTTCCGTGCAAACAGTTTTTGTTCGGCGAGCGCTTTTGCGCGCGGAAAACGTCGGGCAATGGAAATAACGCGCGACACGCGTGTCCCGCGGTGCTGGAAAATGGAAATATCGAGTAGGAATAACGAGCCCCGATCGGAGCAAGAATTTAATTGACGCGCCACTGCCGGCTAGGGGGCGCGAGCGCTGGCGTGTTAGTAACTTCGTCTTTGACGGATCAATTCTCGTTGAACTAGGGGAGGTGCTCGTGTAATACCGAGCGGCCATCGATACTCGAGCGCGCCGTCTCGTTAAAAACTTCCGTGTTATTGAGAAACGCCAGAAACCGTCCCGCTTGCTCCAATTCGTAGTGATTCACTTCTCGTCTGGCGGGGAACTGCGTTACGATTATAATCGATGCCGCGCCACTGGCCGGTGCGCGACAATTAACCTTTTCGGAGTAACGTGAAATTTATGGGATACTTACGCAGACAGCCTGTTGGCGGCGTGCCTCTCCCGCTCTGAAACAGAGAAAAAGGGACGGCAATTAGCATCCGCAAAGTGAATTAACGTCTCGTTGTCGGGCGGCCAAGGACACCGTTTCCGCGACATAGCCGCGGGTAAACGATGGGATTCCTTGAACCATCCACAACGAACGAGGGAAAGTTTGAATGTTTAAAGGGTAGTGATACATGCTGCGCGCTGAGCGTCAGAACGCACCCTCTTACCCGTTTCATAATTTCGAATAGAAAGGATCTCTATAGCCCCGCGTGATCCTTGGAAGGCTCTAGGTAGGAGAAATCATGGAGGAATTCTAAGGGTGGCTCGGGGGGGGGGGGGGGGGGAAATCTTTGGAGAACGAGGATCAACTGGTCGGACGTAACGTTGCGCGAGGTCTTCTCTCCCCTTGGAAACGCGATGATCCAGCGGCGAGAAGAAAGGGAGGAAGAAAGGAGGCAGCGAGGAGAGAGAAAGAGGCAGCACGCAGGAAGCCGGTCGAGGAGGCATTGCGTAAACAATGGAAAGCAACGTGCACGCACGCACGTACACGTACGCCATGGGAAAGGGGCTGGCGACAGAAGAGGGACAGGCTGCTGAGACTGGGTCAGAGGAGAAAGAGAAGGAAGGTGGTAAAAAGAGGGGAGCTCTCGGCCTCGGTGCGAGAGGGTTGCGCCTCGACAGCAGGCGTTCGCCACGAACGGTGGGGCTTTCTGTGGGGCTGCTGAAATATAATTTTATTTCGCGCGCGAAAATAACAGAGAGGCAAGGTGAATCGTGATCGAAAAGGAATCACATGGATCGAGTGACCCGTGTGGTAGTGTTCGATCGTTTTTAGGGAGGAGGAAGCTGTCGAGGCGATTAACGACACTCGATCGACGATATTCCCGCGTTTTCGAAGCGTCACGCTGCTCGTCCGGCCTGATCACGTCAACGAATCCCATATGTAGCGCGATTAATGCACGATTGCCGAGTCGGACTGGTCGCGATGACCAATCAGAGGGATGATTTATCGCGCGATCGTCGGGCGAAGCAACGGCCGGTCGCGTACACCGATCGTCATAACTCTGGTTTTAACAAAAGCTACGAAATTCCCTGGCAATGCTCCAGCGGCTAATTATCACTGTTCGCCACGCTCGAATCCCCGCGAACCATTCGAACGGATATGTGCGATCAATCAATGACACGCGCAATCGCGGTCGATATTGGGGAACGATTAACAGCCGGGTATGTATCGCGGATCCGTTGCGTAACGCGGTGCTGGCGTCACGTGCAACCTGGCCATCGGCATCGGTCGAGTCGCCGCGTAAAAGTTTCCCTTTCTCCCCGGGGGCTCGTCGAAACGAGTGGTGTTGCTTGTTGCTCTCCACCGAGTTTCCGAACTTTCATCAAAGAGACACATCTTTTATGTTTCTTTCGCGATTGTTCCATTGTGAGACTGAAGGGAAACCGTTCCCGTAATCTTGTGGAACAACTACTTCTTCACGAGCCGGCAAACGATTACTTCGACCCAAGTTTACTAGAATAATCCGTTCCTGTTCAAGAGAGCTGCGTCTACTACCCAACTCACCCACCCCTGTTCTTCCCGAATTCCCCCGCGAACCCACCGAACAACGCGGTTACGCCGGGAATTACGATTGTCCACAGTATCCGTCACTGAATCAACCGGCTCGGAGTCAACGAAGCGGTTGGCTTCAACGATGCCGTAGCTCACCGAGACAATCGGCCACGCGATGCGCACCTGATAAGAGCAGATAGCTGACGGCACCCTGAAGCAGCTCGAACCTGGTCAGCATGACTTATGGCTCGCGTTGCAGCCGGTGCGCTTCATGTTACTCGGTGTGGATGAGGAGGCGCGTGCACGTGGCTCGAGGCCGCTTCTGCACGCCACGCGATCAATCTCCCCTTTCCTCGCTTTTCACCCAATTCACGTCGCTTTTCACCGCCGCTGGATCGGTGGAGGCGCCGCCGCGCCGCCAGCAGGGCCGCGTAACTTCGAACCGACCGCGTCCCATCGATCGGCACGAATGCAAATCGCCTAGCCCTCCGAGACTGGTGCAGTGTTCCAAGGTCGCTGTACTCCCTTGCACCGCGTTGCACGCCCCGCGAGAGGATCCCTCGAGGCTGACAGACGCCCGCCTCGATCGCGGCACAGTTCGCACACGCGTGCGCACTCCAGGGAAATCTAGGTGCTTCCGTCGCGCGGAGGCGAAGATCGATGGACGACGGACGGACGTGCGATCGCGGTGAGACGGAGCGTTCACGAATTTCGTCGCGAAGCGGGACGATTATAATAAATAACACGAGGACGAGGAGAGACGTATACTCGCAGTGACGCGCATCGGTTGACTGAGGCCCAGTCGTGGGCCCAATGGGGCCGGGCCCCATTGCTGGCTCGAGTTGCTGCTACTCTTCTGCCTGCTGGTAGTCGCACACGCGCCAACCGGGGCTCGTCAGCGCAGCTTGCTAAGCAGACGGTCGCTTCACCTGCGTACCGATGGGCTTTGTTGTACGGGCCCCTCTCTCTACGGCCCCTACACGGGCCCCTCCAGCTCCAACGCTCGCGATCCTCTGTCGCGTTTCTATCCACGAGCCGTCCGTTCCCGTACATACGCGCCACTCTCCCTCTCCCTCGCCATTCCCCTCCACCTTTACCTTTCTTGTCCTTTAGATTCTTAAAAGTCTTCGAGTTTTCGAGCCTCTGCCTCGAAAAACTTCGGCCGGCCTCGTACAATGGCCTATTGAAATGCCGGAACGGTGATCGTGGATCGAAGATCAATGAAATCGAAGGGAAAACGCTGACGCAACGTGGAAGACCGTAGCCAACTGTTGCTTTGACGAAAGTTAGACGAATCGAGTAGGTACTAGCTCGACGATCCTCGTCCTCCGTTTCTTCAACTGCCCAACTCTATCAGAAGTCCCATCCGAGCTGCAAACTTTGCCGATTTCGGAGCAGACTTTCCAGTTCCTCGAGCGATTTCTATCAAACTCCGGCACATATATATATATATATATATATATATATATATATATCCCCAGATTGGTAACCAGAGAACTTGGAGCATTCGAGGCAAGAGTCTTGCAATCGACTCGACCCATCCCCGCGGTTCTTTAATTCGATTTATCGCAGCCGAATCGTCGGGGCAGTGGTTCGTGCAGGATGGGTTTTTGGTCGCCAGGTTCGATCGGGGAGACGGTAAAAGCAGCGTCGATCGGCACATAGCGCGCGGGCTGTGTTTATGGAAATGTGTGCGTGCGTGCCGTCTGTAAAGGATCGAGGAGCGTGTGTTATTAAGGCGTGCAGTTAGCCGGCACACGCCTCGACGGATGGCAGACTCTGATGCACCTGTTCCACCACAAGGATCTGGTTGGACCACCTTACCCTTCGATTTCCTCCTTCTCGCTCCTCCGCCCAGGTTCGTCCAGCAGCCGTCCCTGTCCCGCGCGTCCAACGGACGCGTCCCGTCTCGACCGGGCCTCCATCGAAATTCAATGAGACGATCACGAGCCGATCGTATTAGCCGAGGCAGGCCTCTCGCTCGAGAAATTAGGTCCCCGGGCTCTCTCCACAGATCAGCCTGGCGGTTTTTTGCGCGCGCAAAAACGTCCCGGGATTCCGCGCGAGGATGCCCATGTTCCAGGCTGTCCGACGTACACGCTCCGTGACGAGAATGGAATCCCGAAGGCATCCGTATCTCTGATCCACCGTCATTCAACTTGTCACGAGGAATGTATAAGGAGTCCGCTGCTCGTTTCGCATCATTCCACCTCTCCGGCCTCTCCCTGGACGACGCGGGCTGCTGCCCCCACAGTGGCGACGAGGATATTCATTCTGTCGAATAGCGAGAATCGACATCGGGGTCGTTAAAAACGCGGTCCCTCGTTTAATAGCGTCGATTATTCCACGGCGGGGCGGCTTCTAATGAGCGCTCGATTGCATTTACAAACGGTTGCACAACAATGGTCGATTGTTCTGCACCGCAAAACGGATATAATTCTCCGCGCTCTAATCCTCCGGACTTTCGTTTAATTGATTACGCGTCGAGCCTCGACGGCCTAGCCAACTATCGACACAATGCGATCGCCTCGGGCGAGCTTACGTTTGTCCGGCCGTTGACGAACTTCTTGTCGCGATCACGGGAGAGGTGTCGCCCCAGCTGGCTAATAAATCACGGGGGATAGGGCGCGCGAGGTGGAGAGCCAACAAAACCGCCGAGGTTTCTCGAGTAACCGACAGGTTAACGAGACTCCCTCACTCGTCTGCGTGTCTGTAAAGAATCGGATGGCTCGGTTGCGATAATAACGAGATTATTACGGCGGACTCGGGGCAGATGGAATTCGTGATATTTTATGGCTGACGGGGCGGCGGGGAAGGGAGGGGGGGGGGGGAAGAGGAGCAGGTCGATGGAAATTCTCGCAGGCTTAGCCGAGCGTGCCGTCCGATACGATAAAAGTCACCGAATAGGGAAATAATGAGATTGATCGTTAAAGCGACCCAGATTCCCCGCGGATGCAACAATGTTCCGGCCAGGTTACTGGTACCTGAAACTCGCCCGTCGAGAAGTGAACGGTGAGGCAATCGTTCGGTTGCACAACCGATCGATGACAGCCCCAGGTTATGACGGCTAATTTGCATCCATCGAAGGATACGGGGCGGGGTTAGGAACGGGGCGAAGATCGCGATTCGCAGGCTGGGCGAGCCGAGGGGGGAATAGAAACATCGCGGCGCAACAACGAAACGTCGGGCAATGCGGCGGCACTGTGGCGCGTTACACGTACGAATGCGAGGAAAAATAATATGTCTCCCGCCCCTAGTCGGCGCTAGACCGTACAATCGCTCCCAGAGGGGAAGATGGAAAGCGAGGAGAAGATGAAAAACGCGGGCAGAAGCAATTCTGAGACTTCTGAGAGCGCGCGGCGCGATAGGAAGGCAGAAACGGCTGCAACGAGCGAGCGGCATTCTACTTGTTCGAACGCGTCCGCGTCAGATCCCTATTCCACTTATTTGCTCGACATGTGCGCGCTCGGTAGCCCCCCACCCTCGATCGGCCCCTTTCAGCGATCTCGCGCTGTTCCCCGGCAGCCGTTCCTCCGGATAAGATTCCAGTCGGGAATAAAGGACGTAATTGGGATTGCGCGCGGCGGGAGGTTAAACGGAGCGTCGGTTTATCATCGCGATAACCATCGCCGCCGAAGATCGTGCCGAAACTATCGTCCCAACTTGGTCCCGGAGTTGCGTAACGTGTACTCGACGCGGCAGGGTGGGCGAGTTCGGTGAATATACTGGAGCTCGTAGTGAAGCGCGATAGGGGGGCACGAGTGAAAATTGCTCGTATGCCGACTGCACGGGGACCGTGAACAATTGAGCGTACAGTTACGTCCTCTTACGTTGTCCCGCGTAACGAAACAAATTGTCCATTAAAGTTAACGAAAAGCGCAATCTCGGGTGCATCGTTCCGCGACGTTCCCCGAGACGCGAGTCGGCGCAGGGGGCTCCCGGCCGCGCATCGACGTATTTATCAAGGTGGTTGCCCCGAGGCACCGTAGAATCTCCAAGGACGGAAGCTCCTTTCAGTCGAGAACCGGAAGTTCCACGAACTCGAGGAACTTTGAGAAGGAGGCCTGGCTCGCACTTGCGGCTAACTTTACAGTTTCGCCGGAAGGGGGGAGGAGTGCCTGCACCGAGCATCGCGAATCAAGAGCAAACATTTAACTGCTGACTCCCGCGAACCTGCTAATACCGCGGAAGAAAAGGTGCACCGAGGTAATGAGACGTTCCTGGGTCGTTTCGAAATCTCCGGGAATCCTCGAAATTCCAAGCTGCGAGTATGGTGAGTGTCTGTTACGATAGGAGATATTAATCACGAGAGATAGATCCAGGTGGAAATACGGGGGGAGGCAGTTGGCCCTGGGGTGGCTACAGGGCTGCCAAAGCTCCTCGCTAATATACTCCTGAGAAACTATTCAGAAAGTGCCTCCTTTATGCTTCTGATTCTCAAAACACTCGAGCGTGCTACTGTGTCTTCATCCCCTGCTGCCTTTCGCTTGTTCCACTCGTTTCGACGTAGGAGTTTCCGGTTCGTACACGGGTTTACGACCGAACCCATCGAAATTTCACTCGCTGGTGGTTCCGTTAATAATCTCCCGTTCGATTTACGCCGATGCCTTCGTTCCCCGGCTGCTCGCTCAGTATTTACCCCTGTTCACCGCGCAAACCACTAACAGGCGGCCCTCGGCGACCGCCACGCTCCGCCACTTCGAGACTCGATATCTCGGAACTGGGTCAACCGAATGATGTATTATCGAATGCGCCCGTTCCATCAGGGCGCGGGCATTCTACGCGCCACCACATACAAAATAATACACAGTCAGCCGCGGAGATGAATCCGTGTAACGATGATGACCAAGCTCCGCGCTTCCTGGCTGCAGTTTGTTCATTCATTTAGAACAGACGCGTTAATCTGCAAGAGGTCTTTGATAGTTTATGCGCTAGAGTCACCATTTTCAATGGGGCGCTCCTCTCACCCGCGCGGCTCCCCCTTATCAT